>CM029504.1:44332617-45768277 GCA_017140595.1 Eucalyptus curtisii | reverse complement strand
TTTGATTACTCTATTGAACCCTTGAGAGATAAGAAGTAGCCTTTCTTTTTTAATCGGAAGAGCTTTTTCATTTTGTTAATGACCATAGCTCTCTTATATATCAAGAATTAGATAATGCATAATCTCTATATAAATTAAAGAACCTCACATTTACTTAGCTTACCATCTTTGAAATCGGTATCCATAATATGAAAGAGGTTCGAATATCAAAGCGACTTTTGAGTCAATTAGAGAAGTTAAATGTCATATATAGTGAAGAACAAGACCTTTGGTGATTGAGTCCCACAAGCTCTTTATATTGAAAAGAACGATAAATATATTGACTAGGAGGAGATCAAGCATTTATTCATGATGTGAACATGATCAATCATCTTATCTTGTGACTCACATTTTAAAAGAGACATAAGATGCCATACAACATCATCTAGAAGATAAAATTTATAGCTAATGATATCAGGATCGGGCGTGTTGCAGCAAACTTTCTTAAGCCATGTAGTTGTGTGGCAATTTTAGTCCTGTAGAAGTGAAATTTTCAATTACCCGTCATTTTATGTAGCTTGCGAGCTAGCTAGGATTTCATCCACACACTTTAAAAATTTTAGTAGGGCAAAAAGGAAAGAGCCTGTGCACTCCATGGCAAGCATGGAGGGCCCAGGAGAAGAAAAAAAGAGGTGACAAAGAAGACCAAATTGAACTTCTTCTTCTTCTTTTTTGCTAGAAAGAGACCGTAACCAAGGACTAAAACTCGATCTTATTAAATTATGTATAGGACACGATCTTTCTTGCGTACTTTCCTAGTTCGACTTGACATGTTGCTTAGAGAAAATTCATGTCGCTGCCCCTCTTTCAATGCCTCCACGTAAACTATAAACCCTAACCCTTAACCCTAATCTCTCTCTCTGTCTCTGTCTCTCTCTCTAATTGAATGTTTGAATTTCATATTGAAAGTTCAAGAAACTCCTATTTCTTTTCACGAGTATATTGCAAAAAGTGGGGCTTTGCACCTAGAAGAACGTGGTTCGATGGAGGCCGCATATTCTTGTTTTCCTCTCTTTTGTTGAACCAAATGAGATGCAAAATAGAAGATGCCTGCGACAGCAAGTCAAAATGAGAGAAACGCAGGTTTCTGGGGTTTTGAAAAACAGTTAGGGAATAATCGTTACAGGTAATTAAGAGAAGGAGCATACTTTTCGTATTGATCTAGACATATATAGCTCAATATCCGTCAAAGTACATGCATATTTTTCGTTTAAATCTTGTATATTGACCGTATATAACCAAGCCCACGCGTATACTCATTGATGTCTGCTGCTTATTTTTCGGTTTTCTAGGTCAACTAATTAGTCGAAATCTTCCGTAAATATTACTTCTCTCCAGTATACCAAATATATATAGAATTTTGAAGAAGCTGTTTTATTTTAAAAAATTTACGCCTCGCTAATATTTGCGATTTTGCAAATTGAATATGGGATTTTCTTGACGTTAAGGAAATAGTTTATAATCTATTGGAGCCAAGTCATGCAAAGAAAATACTTGGTAAATCCTTACTCTTAGTCTAAATGAGCAACATGGATACCCGATTAAGGAAGATATATAGACCTTTTTTTTGGGGGTATGAATATACAGACTTGTTTTGATTACTCATATAATTAGTTTATAATAAACAGTCCTGTGTCCCTAGCTAATCAACACGTCCTTGAAATATAAGGTTGAGTTGAGCTAAGAGCTAGATAAATGCATTAAATGATATGCTCAGATCACCTCAATTGATTTACGTGATTACATAATGGAACGCTCTGAAGAATTCTATCTATTTTTACTCGTAATTAACAAAAAAAACGTGTTTATTGTTTCTTTTGAGAGACTTTGGTTATATTCACTGAGTTATGTATTCATCAGACACACATGTATCAATTACTGATTGTCATACTTAAAAAGTATATAACAAGAGAACAACTGAAGTTATAGGGACACCATGCTCTCCCACGAATCAAATCCCCCAAACATTAGACCAACCTTGAGAAAGTTCAAAGGGCTGAGGATTAAATAAATGGACCGACATAAATTAAAGCCGAAAGATACTGTAAAAAAGAATAAAAAGAGAGGAAGAAGACCCTGAAGACACTGGGGGACCGTTGAAAGATGAAGACATAAGGTAGGAATAAGAAGGAAAAAATAGAAATAATAGAAAAGAAAAGAAGAAGATACTTTTTACCCAGATTTGATTTTCATGTTGCAAAGCAGGGACCGGCGTGTGATTCGATCCATAAGGTGAGGCCTCGTTTTCAACACATCTGATTAGAGAAATGAACTTTTCAATGGCCTCGTTATTGCTTTTCATGAATGTAGTCAACAAAGGAAACTGAAACTGCGCTTTTATGGAGCTGATGTCGCTCAAGATTCGGAGCCACTTCCAATGGATCGAGATAGAAAATATCTGAACTCTTGTTTAGGAGAGACCAACACTTCTTTTTCAAACTCATCTTGAGCATTAAGTACAATCTCATAGTATTTAAATATATCATCTTAACAAGCGATATGGAATACTTTAACATCACTTCTCACGTGCAAGCTGAATTCAAAACGGTACATAGAATTCAATAAACGGGAGGCTGTATACAATATGCATTGTGGCAGAATCAATTTCTGATGATATCTTTTGAGCTCTCTAATTATGTGTCCATGTTGATAAGATAAAAGGTAAGTAACCTCATCATTCATTGTCTACCAGACATGCATGTGGACTTGAATCACTAATAATTCTTTTTCTTCCTTATTTTCTGGCTTTTGTCCTTCGGTGGAAAGTTTAGTCTAGTCTTTACGTACCGTGTGATTGAGTACCCTTTTCCCTTGAATTTCAGGCATTGCTCCTCACACCAGGAGGTGAATCTGACTCTTGTCGAATACTCTCGATATCGAGAAATTCCATCATTATACACACGCACACAACAGACTCCAAGAGAAGACTTCTCAAAGCTTGTTGAATATTTTCTAAGTTAGTGCGTGTCTTACTTAATACAAACATTTTACCTATAGTCCCAGCAAAAAAAAAAAATTGACTTCTCCCATGAATAACATCGTTGTCCATCAATTGAATTTTAAATTCTCTCCAAATTTTAATTTATGATCGAGGAATTAATAACAATAGCTAAAGAGTTCATTTAACGTTCAAAGAAAATAATTCTCAACATGACACGAGTCCAATGATAAATATCACCCATTTCCATTAGAAAAAGATCTTGCCCAAGCATTACGACGTTGTATTAGTCGTGATCAACCCATCTTGAGTTTCATTCGTTGAAAAAGAAACGGAAACTAGAAGTCTAATGACCCAGGAACCTGCTGTAGACTCTTGGTAATTCGACCAAGCTCTCTCTCTCTAAAGGATGAAACATGGATCGTTCGACTAGATTTACGTTGATATAAAATAAATGGTTAGAAAACGACATGCACACCAGAACGTGGAGAAAGACGAGAGTGGTTGAATATGACGAAGGCGACCGAGAGAAGACGAGGCTAGTGTTGGGTCATCGTTCAGGTATTATACTAATCAAAAAACACAACCGTCTCAAGGCTGCCATCCCGTCGAGACTTCCGTATCGATAAGGCCAAGTGATGTTACTCGAGAATTTCTCGCCCCATCCGTCCAAGCTACGTTGTTCTGCCAAACACCCGAACGTTCCATTCATTTGACAAGGGTTGGATCCATGCAGCTGGGTCAATTTCTTAGGACTTCCTGCTACTTGTATGAAATTTCTACATCTAATCGTTTGAATGGATGCTCTCGTTGAACCAAAGATTTGTCTAAGGTAGATTAATCAGCAAGGACGGAGACGGGAACGCTCGTGATTCCAGACCGAGAAGTTCGTAGACAGAGAAGAAGATGCTTTTGATGAAGATGCCCTTCCCTTTCAAATTCTTCCAGAGAAAGACTTGTTTTCTTTTGACCAATGCGTACTAGATGGTCCATCCGTTCGGTTAAGACGAATGTTTAAAATAGATTATGATGAAGGCTAGTTCATCCTCTGGCCTAAAAGGGGAAGATGTCTAATTAGCTCTTGACTCTCAGGAATGAAAATGAAATTATAGATTTTGAAGCGATCGGATCACAACCAGAGTTTTCATTATCATAATAACATTCCAATGTAGACTCGTACTCAGAGTTTAAAGTGGATCAGAAGACACGAACCACTTATTTAGACAGCCTCACGTACTCACTATTGACACCATGGCGCATCTAGAGCAGCATCTTGGCAATATGAACATACCGCATGCACACATACACACAAAAGACAAGTCGTTTATGGATGCAGGTAGCGGGACATCCATGTCTTGAAGCGAGACCATGCGAGCTCCGATGCAGCTTCATTATCATCCTCCATTCCCATATTCTTCCTCCGCTTGATGCCATCGGGAGACCTGTTCATAAAAGCATGCCCGTTGCCTGGATAAATGTGTACCTCGTAAGGGACGCCAGAAGCTTTCAGCTTCTCCTCTAAAGCCTTGGCAGCCTGAAAGAAGAATAAGCAAAATGAGGTACTTGACTCTTTCATGTGAATAACTGGCAAATCTATCTGCTGTAAGGGAATGGTATACATTAAGAGGAAGAGTCATTTTATCAGTAAGAACTCAGAAAGCAAACACTAACTGCTCATGCTATTTGGAAACACCTTCTGTTGAACATTATGATGAAAACCTTGATGACCAGCAGCTGACAAGACCTCTCCAGAGAAAAACTTGTGCTTGGATGTTACACTTTAATATCGATCTGCTAACTTAATGTTTTACTAGAGAGAGGGTTTTAATACTCTGTTAAAGCAAGCAGTTCCACATGAGACAAACTTTCCAATATCCTCATTCACAAAGTGTACTCATTTCACAAGGAAGATTATTGTCCTTACACAAAAAAAAGACTTTGCCCATACTTTTCTTCACTACACTTCCTTTCTGTTAGCAATAGTAAGGCCAGAGCACAAGGACACGATGCCAAATGACTCACATACATGGATCTGGAATAAAATAATCATGCATATCCCAAAAGCAGCAAAGTAGAAGCTGAATGCTCCAGCGATTTATTTAAGCAAAAGAAAAAACATAAGATTCTTCAAGTATCATGTTTATGCATGAGGATCTTCATCTCATAAAAATGCAAAACTAAAATAGTTATGAATTATTTAGAGCAATGTTCAACTAGCCAATGAGCAAAAGCATGATTTAGCACCAAGAGCACTGATCACAACAGGCAGATGTTACGACCAGAATGATACATACCGTCACATCTGAAAAGCCAATAAAAATTATCAAGCTCCCCAAAATGAGCCTGCACAGGAGCCTTAGCCTTAGTGGGATCAGCGAGCTCAGGAGGAGGCACACCATAGAAGGCAACTACACCATCAACCTCAGGGACCAGAACAGAACTTGCAATGGAAAGAGCACCTCCCATGCAGAAACCAGTCACACCAACCTAATGCAAAAAAGAATCATTTAGTCTTCAATTAAGGATTCAATTGGAAAATGATTATTCCTTCCAAGCACTCGCGGTTGACCTCCTTTTGTAACTCAACTAGTTGCTCCTCTCCAAGATCTCCATGAGGGATGTTGAATTTATAAGGTGGTGGCATTTTTGGACTATCTTAGAGGGTAATATGCTAGAAAATCCGGATAGGATCATCCACCCGGCATCCTAACCACCACTCCATTTGTTCTATGGAAAGATGCTTGAGATAACAAAGGACTGCAACTGTCTTCGTCTTTGGATGAACTTTTCGGAGTGGGTGCACTTTTGAGTATGGGCATGGCCTATATTTTTTAGGTGTATACTCCTTAATCGAGAGAACTTGACTAGGTTAGGGGTGCCTATTTGATTATATGCTATCCAAAGGAAACTTAAAGTTTGCAAAACATCATAATGTCATCCAACATAAAACAAAGAATCGTATTATAAAGCCTAAAGGGGCTTGTTCAATTTTAGATTTTAATTTTTTTTGGCGATTTTTAATTTATTTATTTATTTATTTTTATATTTTTGATTTTTTTTCTAAATTAAAATTTTAAAATTATTTTTTTAGTTTTTCTGGATTTTTAAATTTTTAAGGATTTTTCTGAATCTTCTAAAATTTTTAATGATTTTTTTTCGAATTTTCTAAATTTTTTAAGAATTTTCTGATTTTTCAAAATTTAATTTCTTCCGAATTTTTAAATTTTAAATGCGCTTTCCATTTTAAAAAAATAATTTTATTTTTTAAAGCTTTTCTAGAAACCTAATTATTTATTGATTTTCGAATTTTCTAAAATTTTTATTATTTCTAAAATTTTTAAAATATTTTACCAATTTGTGAATTTTGAATTTTTTTTTTTGAAATTTTTATTTCAATTTTTTTTATTCATACATTTAATAATAATAATAGTAATAACAATATATTCGGGAATGATTTTAGACCTTTTACCTCATCTGACCCAGTGACCCGATCCGTCTACGGATCCAACCAACCTCAGATTAAAAAAAAAAAAACCGAAAAATTTCAACCTTTTTTAATTTTTTGTTAATGTTTTTCTTAATTTCTTTTTATTCTCTCCTTTTGTCTTCCTCGCTCTTTTGTCTTTTTCTGCTGCACTCTTTTTTCTTCCTACTTCTTCCCGGATGGCCTTTCTCTTCCCTGCGACTTGTTTCTTTTTCTTCAGAGTACGTTAGCGAGATTTGTTAGCCAGATTTATGGTGATCATAGGAGCCCTTTCTTTCTTCAGAGTACGTTAGCCAGATTTGTTAGCCAGATTTTATGGTGATCATAGGAGCCCTAAACGACATGTTTCGTGCCGTCCATTCACTTAAAATTTTCAAAGATTTCGGGAAGAGTGTTTCGTCGCTAAAAATCAACCAACGGTGATTGGGTTGCAAGGCTCTAAGGGGAGCTCACGGGCTTTTCTCCTCGGAGCGGCGAGGCGAGATGCTCATTCTGCAACAATGCAACAATGACCGAACCTCCTTTGGCCGAGTACCTCAGTCGAGAGCAAGCACGGGCAATGTGATTTTCAGTCACTCGCTCTAGAACAAGATCGCCTCTCCCCTCCCTCTCTCCAGTTTTTCCTCCTTTCTCTGTGATATGGTTTTTAAAAAGACGCCCCTCCCTCTCCTCCCCTCGCCTTCTTTTTTATCTGGCCCGAGCACCCTCCATTTTCTTTCATTTTTCTTTTTTCCAGATCCATGAAATTAAATTAAACTCAAGGTCGTCGAACGGGACTGATTCTCATTCTTAGCATGTGCATGTTCATGTGGATTAGTAAGAAAAGTACATCCAACTCATGTTCCTCCCAGCATAAATGTCAACATTGTGGCTTCATTGGAAACGTGGGATCAGCTAAAGCAAATTTGTAAATACAGACACCCTCTAGTTTCATCAAATCAAAATACATAATCTCGTCCTTTAGTTTTAGAATCCATTGGCAATAATACATATAATCTAATATCTATAGGTGCATTATCTCTTTAAAACTCAGTATTTGGATTAGTGACACTCAAATCGATACCACGCTTTCCGTAATTCCCGGCTCAGGAATTCATGGTTGTGGGTTATGGCTGTGAATTGTTGTGCTAGTTCCTCTCTAGCCAACTAATTGTTGTCGTGCTCCTGGGTTGAAAAGAAGAACTTAATTGCAAGACAATTAAACTATATTTCCCAACTTTGTAATTATGCTAGTTTCTCTCCACATTCGGGGCTAATTCTTTATCGTGCTCTTGAGTCAAAAAGAATAACTTAATTGCAGGACAATTAAATTATAATCTCTGAACTTTGTTATTATTATTAATCATGAAAGCTAATGACACGCGGTCATCTTTGTTAGTTTGTCCTAAAATTTGAATACTTACGATGAACTTAAATAAAAACTTCACTATTCCTAAATCATGTGAGTTTTTTTTTTTTTTTAATAAAAGGAAAGCTCCTTCCATTAGGGCAAAGAGAGGGATTCTTTACATCATGCCTAAAGGCTAACTTCCGTAAAGGAGTGATGGTTCCATGATGGAAAGTTTGTTTCAGAGCTTGGTTCAATGATAGGTAAGTTTGTTTGAGCTGGAACCAATTTTTGAATCCTAAAACCTACCTCGAATTCGTTCTAGAACCTACTTTATTTTTTCAATCCAACTCCAAGGTGTACCCAAGAACTTGTTTTTTTTTTTTTGTTCCTTTTTTAGGTTCCTTTTTACAACAAAATCATATAAGGCTGTGAGATTCAAAATTAAAGATGAACAACAAAAATTCTTAACTGCCAAAAATAACAATCTATAAGATAAAGACGTAGTTATATGCAATTATAGACTATAAAAAAAAGTTTGAACACATAACATGAAACATAAATTATAAAACTCTATTCCCTATTCATCCAACAAAATTAGCGGAAAAGGAAATATCGGCGAGGAGTTCCAAAGAAGAATGAAGAAGTGCTAAGTGTTGGAGATGGATAACATTGAATGATTCAATCAAAGATACTTAGAGATAAAATAGGAAAATTAAATATACTCAGAGATGTAGAAAATTGTATTATAAATTTATACATGTACAAGGATGAAAAAAAGTAGAAGAAAATTTGCCCCCATAAATAGTCTTCATTGTTCTCATTTTTCTTTTCTTTTCTTTCTTCCTACTTATTCTTAGTTTTTTAACACGGTATTAGAGCAAGAGATCGACCTAACCAAATTTGATCATACCAAGGATTTGAGGGATGAAGGAGATTTTAAGCCAAAATCAAACCCAGAATCAAACAAACATCACTGAATGAGTCATCTACTACACATATTTCAATAAAGTTGGATGTGATCAATTATGGTTTATGGTCCCATGTTGCTGTTTCATGTCGCGAGAAGAAAGGGATGAAGATGTTGATGCTACAATGATGTTAGTGGTTCCAGCGAGGAGGAATGGGCGGTGGCACCTTCAGCTCCATGTCCAATTATGAATGGAACAAAATAAACAGATTAAGAACTTTAATTAGTTTGACCTTTTTTTTTTCCATTAGTTGTATGTTTTAGTTATGTTTCTTCTTTGTTTAGATCATGTAATATAAATAAGAGAAAAGAGCAAGTGAGACATAAGCTCTCACAGAGAGATCCAAAACTCTTTATTCATTTTTCATCTTTTCTTCCTTTCATTCTACTCATCTTCACGTGAACAGAGAAATACCCTTTCCCAATCCATGTTAATATTTCCAACTTTGTGGCAATAAAGTTAGCTAAAGACAACTTCCTTCTTTGGCAAGCACAGTTCCACAAATTCTTGCGCCAAGTTAAGAGCTTTTTGGCTTCATCAATGGTGAAACTCCACCACCTACTCAAACATTGCAGATTGAGGTTGAAGGTCATGAAGCTGAAACTATGAAATGATTAACTTGTATCATCATGGATCTATGGCAAACTCTACTTAATCGCTTCACACAAAAATCAGTAGCTAGAGAATTTGAACTAAGAGGAAGTTACAAGCTTGCCGAGATGGAACATTATCTAGGTACCTTAGGAATTCAAATCAAGTGACCAGCTTAATGCCATTGGGGCCATTGGGAAGCCTTAGATGAGATAACTAAGATGTTTGGTATACTGAGGGGTTAGAGATAACTAAGATGTTTGCTCGAAGCAAGGTTGCAAACCTATTCCTCAAGTCAATAATCTAGCCTACTATGGACAAGAGATAGTAATCCTGGGACCCTTGATGCAATGAACAATAGGAATCCTGTTATGGTTATTACCGAAGAAGTCAAAGTTACGAGCTAAATAGCTTGAATGAAAATCAAGAGGATCAACGTTTTGAAGCAGTCAAATAATTGGTATAATTGGTATTGGTCTGCCTCGCCTGTGGAGAGGGATTTCGACCATATGCAAGTTCTTCCCAAAGGTATCAAGATACCATATCATATCCATCTCAAAGCTTAACATCTAACAAATACGTGTGCCGGGATGAGAAATCAACAAATAATGTCCGTTTGGAATGTCGAATTTGTATTCCACAACTCATTTGTTTTTGATAAAAATGGGTCTATATAAAGGACAATCACACCAATACAATGGCCGGTGCTCCAAAGGAAAGTTAGAGGACTCTACCGAGTGGATCCATAGAAGACTTCTTCACTCAAATACTAGGAGAAGATGTGTGGCATAGCCATTAGCTCACACCAAATTAAAAATGACTTAATTGCAGAATGAGCCACAAGACTTCAAAACTATATGTAGAAGCTAAATTGGGAAGAGTTTTGCATTACCATTTCCCTTATCAGAATCACATCTACTATTCCTTTAGAAAAGATACTTTGGGTCCTTCACAGGTTAAGTCATTTTCGAATTTCAAATACTATGTCATCTTTGTGGACAAGTTTTCTCCTTAGAGTTGGATATATCCAATGAAATTATTGAAGTCAGACTTTTTATGACATCTTTTTCATGTTTGAAAAACAAGAAATAATCAATTTCATTGTAGAATAAAAAAAATTTTCAATGTGATAGTGGAGGAGAATTCACTAGCAATAAGTTTGAACAATATGTTTTGTGCCCTTGTACACAAGACTATGCTCAATCATGTTAGGGTTCCACTAAAGTACTACCGGGTGGATGCCTTCATAATAGCCAACTACATTGTCAATTTACTTCCCACGCCAAAGTTACACATGCACTCACCCTTCAGCAAAATTTATCAACAAAAGCCAAGCTATGAACATCTAAGGTCTTTGGTCTTTGGATGTGCATGTTACCCCTCATACCATATATATGCACAACATAAATTTGATTCACATGCACAACATAAATTTGATCCACGATCACTCACATGTGTATTTTTTGATACAGTGAAGCCATAAAGGATATTGTTGTTGTTGTCTTCTACCTACTAATGGTCATATATATTAGTCGACATGTGGTGTTTGATGAAAGTTTCTTTCATTTCACTAAGAAACTAATTATATCAAAAGTGGGTAGAAGAAAATTTTCTTCTAGACTCTACAAGTGCAGAACAAGTGAGATATCACTCAAATGAACATATAGGACATTTACAAGATAGTGGAATTTTGGAAGCTGCCTCATAATGGCTCCTCCGTGTGAAGATGAGTATAATGAAAGGAAGAGAACGATGAAAATGAATGAAGAGTTTTGGATTCTCTCTTCTCGTATTCAACCAAGGAAAAAAAGAAACATTCATATGAGAGCTTACATATAGCTTGCTCCGTTTCTCTTATTTATATTACATAATATCAAAAGAACATAAACAGAACTAACAGAAGAGAAGGTCGAACGAATTAAAGTCCTAGTTGAACGTAACATCATGTGTACACGTGTGGCTAATATAGCTTACGACTCACTGCTTACTTCACTTCTTTTGATCTTTGTTGTAGCAGCACCATCTTCATTCCTTTTCTTCCATGAAACAAAGATCATCAACAGTCTTCCATGAGAGCTCTGCTTCCACATGGTTCTTAACATCTCGGCAAATTAGGAAGGGGTCCACAACCCATACCCAATTTGGTTCTAAGACTAGAGTGAGCCAAACGTGATAATGATTTAGTAAAGATATCAGCTTGCTGAGTGCTAGAATATAACGAGGAAACTTTTCGTGCTAGTCGACTTCAATATGTTTAGTGCTAGCATGTAGGATATGATTGTCAGTAAGAGAAATAGCAGAGAGACTCATTGTCACAAAACAAAAGTGTTGGTGTGGAAAGACATAGACCAATGTCAAGGAGAACAAAGCGATCTAAGATCACGGTAGATGCAAGTGCTCAATACTCAGCTTCTGTGGAGGAACGGTAGGTTGTCTGGTAGGTTGTCTCTTAACTGACGAGGAAATGAGATTAGAACCAAGATAAGTGCACAAACAAGCGGGTGGTGGCAACACAGCAAGCCCAATCAGCATGGGGAAAATCCATATAATGACATTGAACTATTAGAATGAATAAAAATACCAAGAACCCTTTTTAGCCTATGAAGATCTCCAATTTTGGCTGCATAAGTAAGATTTGGTCGACTTCTTATTAGATATTGGAGACCACCAACTAGGCTTCTATACTCAAGCCAGGTTTTAGGTCATCATTTGTCATGGTGGCTGATCTAAGGGACAGAGGAGTTGAGATAGGTTTACACTCTTTCATGTTAGCTCTCGTAAGAAGATCAAGAGCATACTTGGTTTGGCACAGAAAAAGATCTTGAGAGGTGCCTTTGGCTTCAATACCTAAGAAATAGTGAAGGCACCCAAGATCTTTCATATGGAAGTGAAGACTTAGTGACTTGATCGTTTAGCTAGTAGCTCGAGGTGGGAGTCATCATCTACATAGAGCAAAGATCCATCATGAAGTACAAAGAGTGAAGGATCGCTTGTAGTACGAAGAGTGAAGGATTAGTTGAAGGATGTTGAAGGATCAGTTGTACTACAAAAGAAACAAAAGTTTCAAAGAAGAAACTTACTAAACTTGTCAAACCAAGCACGTCGACGAAGACCATATAAAGATTTCTTGAGAAGGCATACATATTGAGATTTTTGAGGATGTGTATGTTTATGTGAAATCAACTTCAACTCCCTCTTCTTGATGAAACCCTTTAGCCACTAACCAACCGAGCCTTTAATCACTCCCATTAGGTGCTAGCTTAGTTTTAAACACCCATTTATACCCATGTCTGGGTTTTTATAGAGAGCATCCATTTCATCGTGCATTGCTTTGTACCAACCTTCATCTAACTTAACTCTGGTTCAAAACGAACTTTATATTCAACCAAACATGCATATCTAGGATTTGGTTTTACAATCCGAGATTTTAGTTGAGTGTGCATAGGGTGAACACGAGTGTAGCTTGCATGTGAGGTGGAGAATTTAGCTATGTTTGATCATAAATGATTTCAGCTAAAAGAGATTTATTTTGTGACATTATAACAGGATATGATGTATTGGAGTGGCGAGCTTCCAAAATTCCACTATCTTGTAAATGTCCTATATGTTCATTTTTGTTATGCTAGTTAGTTTCTTAGTTTCTTAGTGAAAGGAAAGAAATTTTCATCAAACACCACATGTCGATCCTAGAAGACAACCATATCCTTTATGGCTTCACTCTATCCCAGATACACATGTGAGTGATCGTGGATCAAATTATGTTGTGCTAACATACACATCCAAAGACCTTAGATGTTCATAGCTTGGCTTTTGTTGATAAATTTTGCTGTAGGGTGAGTGCATTGCATGTGTAACTTTGGTGTGGGAAGTAAATTGAAAATGTAGTTGGTCATTATGAAGGCATCCACTAAGTACTTTAGTGAAACTCTAGAGCATAGCTAGGCCTAATTCAATCACATGGCAATGTTTCCTTACATTGAAAATTTTTGATTCTAGGATGAAATTGATTCTCTACCAAAGATGTCATAAAAGTAAGTTTGACTTCAATTTCATTGGATATATCCAACTCTAACGAGAAAACTTGTCCACAAAGATGACATAGTATTTAAAATTCTCAAATGAAATGACTTTAACTAGTGAAGGACCCAAAGGACCCAAACATCACAGTATATCTTTTTTTAAAGGATGGTAATGTAGAACTCTTCCCAATTTGACAGCTTTTACATATAGTTTGAGTTCTTGTACTGCAGTGAAAGTGCTCCCCGCACAATTAAGTCATTTATAAGTTGTGTGAGCTAGCAAGTCATTTTTAAGTTGTGTGAGCTAGCGGCTGGCGCCACATCTTCTCCTACACCTTTCTCACCTTTCTCGTATTTGAGTGGAGAAGGCTTCGTCCTCTAACTTTCCTTTAGAGAGAGCAGAGAGCATGACGGTTGTATCGGTGTTGGTGCCATTGTCCTTTAGATGCCCATTTTTATCAAAAACAAATGAGTAGGGATAAGCATTTAGAGGTAAAGAATTGACTTCATATGTAATAAAGCATCACCAATATAAGATAGGCATGAACCATTTCCTATTATATCAGTCCATTGTACTTAGAAAAGTTATGAAGAATACCCTAATATGGAGTTGGCATCAAATAGGGAGTGAATCGGCAGTTGGAATTTCTTCATCCCAATATGAATTGTCGTATTTGTTAGATGTTAAGCTTTGAGATGGATATGATTTGGTATTTGGAAGAACTTGCATATGGTACGAGAGCCAGACCAATTAAAACGTTTGATCCTCTGATTCTTATTCAAGCTATTTAGCCTCTAACTGCCCCTCGCGATCGCTGGCTGATGTCGTGACCAGCAAGCTTCACCAAAAAAGGACTAAACCTCATCTAGGTTTATTATATAGGTAGATTATCTTGGCATATTTTAAGCTGATGAAGATGGATTACATAATAAGTTTAAAATAGGAAAGAGAATCAAAGAGACATGGCGTTTTGATGTTTATCATACTTAATTTAAATTTTGGATTTGCTGTTAAGGCCTTTTTGATTCAAATTCCTGCCCGGCATTTGAAGTAGGAGGCCATTCTAAGTTGGAAGCAAACCTAACAAGAAGTTGGATTTCCAATAAGATGTGTAGCCTAATAAACTTTTACAGGCCTGCCATCAATGAAAGAGCTTTTTTCTTGGAATATTGGTGAAATTGCATGCTTTGCTTCGACCCGGTGAACTCAAGAGGCGCCACGATGGATCCACTAGTATTGATCCACCCACCATGCCGCAACAGGCGCCCACCACTACACATGCATTCCTCATTATGCGTACCTTGCCCATCCATTCAACAAGTCTAGTCACTATCCCTAACCTTGGCAATCCTCCTTGAGGAGTACCACTTGTTCTAATTTTAAACTTCAACAAGAATCCTCCCATAATTTCTACCTTCCTAATCTTTTCCCACCACCTCCCACGTCTAGATCAGAAAACAAGTACTGCCAACGGACTCACGTGACAATCTACCTTGAATACCAGAATCTTGTTACCAAAATTACATGCCACATGGATATAAGTCACTAAATAAGATTGATCATGCGCAATTTCCATGGTGCTGCATCCATGTAATTATCCAACAGAATTTTTCCCATTTCATTTCTGCCATCCAAAGTAGGAACCGGATGGGATGGCCACCCCAGCAACCGGGCCACCCAAAGACAAAGACGAAAGCATTCTAATAGTAGAAACGGCCACTTTTTTAAAAGGAACTTCTAGAGAATCCGCTTCCTAACAAAAGCAACAAAACAAGTTATAACATAAACATCACATGCAGAAAAAGAAAAGATCATGACACGATTAAGGATTTATAAACCATCAATTATTCAAACTAATGGTCCACCATACCACATGCAAGAAGCACTCGCAATATTTTTCAATGAGATCTAATGCAATAATTCTTACCAACAATTAACTTAGACTTTTCCCAGAGTTGCATTGCTCATGTCCTTGCCCATGTCCTTGCCGGCTAACCTGTGGCAGTCGAAGAGCAAAGTCAAAGAGGGAAGCAATGGAATTTAAAGTAAACCCATAAATAATGCTTTGTATATAGGGAGCATCTAAGAAACTGCAATTCAAGATCGCCACTTAAGGTAATCTGGATCCAAGTCAAATATGGTAATCATCTATGAAGATTCACAATGTCCATAGAAGTCGATCAACAACATTGACTTTTGACTCTCAGCCATCCTCTCTAGCTCCTTCTAGCCTAGGAAATCAACATCCTTCGCCTTGATTTCTTCAGAATTATGCATGGAGAATGAAGTTGTCTCCGCTGCTCAAAAGGATACTGCATTTCCTCATATATATGAATGGAGAACGAATTACACTGGTAACTATTACATAATAAGCACCTCTCACATTGATTTCTTAGACGCTCCCTACAGCCATCACTTAGAAGATAGGAACACCTTAGGGAATGAAGGGAAAAGAAGGCAACACTTGCAGGGGGCAATCAGCCAGTACCCCAAAAAGAAAAAAAAACAGTATTAACAGAAGCCAGAAAGATATGTGTGAGTTAAATTGACTTTGGGATTCTTGGCCTTCCTCTAGTGTGGGAAATCAACATAGTTGGCCTCCAAAATGAAGCGCTCATGTGCTGCTCAAAAGGGCATTGTTCTACATTTCCTTGGAAATGAATGCATGGAGAATGAATTACCCCTAACTATTACATAATAAGCATCTCTCACATTGATTTATGAGTATCAATCATTGATGCCGATAAACCAGAATGTATCATAGACAGAATGTATCATAGAGGGTCTACAGCTATCACTTAAAACAGCAACAGAACACCTTAAAAGGAGGAAGGGAAAAGAAGGCAATACTTGTTCTGGGCAATCAACCAGCCAGCGTACTTCCTTGCTTCTTCTTTGGCTACACCAAATACGTCTTCATCTTGGCTCGAGAGCTCAAACTTATTAACAACCTAATAAATAAAAAGGATATATCTTGAGATACCAATTAACAACCTAATAAATAACAGTCCAGTTAAAGGAGACACAAAAGAAAGGAGATACAAAAGGATCTAGCGGAGGGACTAATGCTAGAGGGACTAATGCTGACATAAAATTTGGTCTTAAACAGGACACCTCATGGGTTGTAGGATCAAAGTTGGAAACAGATTGCAGAACAACATGCCAAGCTCCGTTGGATTGACCATTAGAAATCACCCAGGGATGGAGATGAAATCAAATTGATCCTTTAGATTTGTATCAAATGATACCTATCAAAAGAGCATGTGATGTACACTGAAGACATCCTCTCCCATGAAAAGAATTTGCCACGAAATATGTCAAAATACTCTTCTCGCCGAGTACTCTATGGGATAAAAAGGAAGGATATTGTGGAAGGCCAAACAAAACAAGAAACAAAACAAGCACCACACGACCTATTGAAAACCATCATGGTCCACTCAATGCTATGCTTGTGATCACCAAACTACTTTTTGCTCGCGAGATAAATTTTTGTAAAGAAACAAGCCCAACATTCATATAAGACACACCTTCCATTTATGTGGTATCCTACCCCCCTCCAAACGGAAAGTGATCACTAGGCCAATAAGCGGCTGCCGCCTGCACTCAAAACACTCAACACCAAAACAGGAACGGCAATCAAGGTCGCATAGAACAATGCACAGTGCAAGCGAAACCCCTACATGATCCATCTTAAATTAGCATGAAGAGAGAAACACCTTCAGTTCCGGCGAGTAAGTCATAGCAAGCTCTACTTCTAGTTCTCTACATGATTCCTGCAATCAAAGCCATCTTATTACATTTAGGGCACCAACATTAAAACATAATCTGTGGGCAACCAAACAGATCATCAAGCCCAAATGCAAGTAACTCAATTTTCCAAGTCTCATTTCCTTTTCCCTTCATTTTCCTTCTCCCAAACAATCTTTCTCCCAAACAATCTTCAGAATTCGTTCCAAATCCAATTTTAGAACTCGAACCTTTGCAGCCCTAACCTTTGCAGCACTCTTTGCAGCACTCGCTCCAGACCCCTGTTTCCTCCTCCGGAGCACGTACACGTACGTCCAGTTGTCCCTGTTCGTCCAGTTGTGGCTGCAGTCCTCGGACACGCATGTGACCACCACCCTCCTGGAGAGTTCCTCGGGTACTACCCTACAACCGGATGTTAAAGTAATCAAAACTGCAGAATGAAAAATTGAAAGCAACTAGGTCTTGACTCTGGTGTCATCCTCCACAGAGGACAGATCAATTCCAATAGAGAGAATACTCACGGGGTCTCCTCGTGAAGAATTGTCTCGACTTCCTTGCTCATTTCACGGTAAAAATGGTCCAATGCCTCCTCACCATAATTCATCTCCTAATGCAGAAAACCAGAAATTTCGCCAAGTGTAATGACTTCTCTGATGGTCCACTATACCACTCGCAATATTTTCAATATTTCAATGAGATCCAAAGCAATAAATCTTACCCATGATACTGCCCTGCATATCTCGTCAATTTCCTCGGGTGAACGCTTTTTCCAAAGCATTAGCAGGGGAAAATTCTAGAGAAGAGAGAAGTAATGGAATTTAAAGAGGCAAACTAAAGTAAAGTAGAGAAATAATGCTGTGTATATCTAGACCATCCAAAAAACTGCAATTCAAGATGGCACTAGGGCAACTCCATAAAAGTGATCAACTCCTAAAAGTACTCCTAACTAAAAATGCAACAACGTAAGTGAGTTGATGAAGTGGTCTAAGTATATTGTTGCAATAAATGCGTGGAGGATTTCGTTGAAGCCCATAAAAGCCCATAAACTCAGCAACGGAATAGATGCATGGAAGGGAAAAGAAGGCAATACCTCTTTTTTCGGTAACCATAACCACCAAAATACGCTTGTTCTTGTTCTTGTTCCTGTTCCTCACTCATATTAACAACCTAATAAACAACTCAAGTGAGATCCATAATGTAGAGTCTAAAAGGATATTATTTAGGCCTCCTAATTATTACATGATAATCACCTCACATTGATTTTCATTGAAGCCGATAAAGCCATAAAAGGGAGGGATACCATGAAAGTACTTGGGGAGAGTGATCAGGCAATCCTAATAAACAACTGAAGTGAGATCCGTATATGGATATATGTTGAGTCCAATTAAAAGTTAAAAGTTAAAAGAGATGCAAAAGGATGTAGCAAACAGATTAATGCCCACATAAAATTTGGTCTAAACCAGACACCTCATAAAAACTAAAAACTGGAAACAGATTGACATTGACATGCCTGCACATGAGGTAAAGTATACGCCATGTAAAGTATACGTATACGCCTTGGATGGACCATTAAAAACCACCCGTGATAGTGATCAAAAGAGCATTGACTTCCAAATCTCCCACAAAATATATGTCTCGAGGAGGAGAGGAGGAGGGAGAGGAGGAGATGCGAATTAGAATTACAGCATTAAGCTAGAAAATCTATAAAACCTATGGGATAAAGAGGTAAGATATTGTGAAGGGAGTTCTAGAGTCCAAACAAAACAAGTATCACCCAACCTATAAAAAAACTATCATCATCCCACTAATTCGTAATGCTCGTGACTTTCACCAAACTTTTTGCTTGGGGAGGGAACACTAAGCCAATAAAGCGTGAGAATAAATTTGCAAAGAAAATAATTCATAGAAGACACACCTTCGGAATCTAAAAATACCAAAAAAGTTCTAAGGCATAAAAACGATGCAAGCGAAATCCTGATAATCATTTAGCATGAATAGAAAAAGTAACTGGCTTAAGTATTGAACGAGAACAGATTATACCATACCCTGACAAATTAGGGTTGATTTGTGGGCAACAAAACAGGTCATTCATTTTCCTCTTCCAAATTCATTCTAAATCCAAATTTTAGAGCTCAGAACCTTTCGTAACACTCAGCTGAGATCTATGTCTCATCTGGTTGCGCTTAGAGCACTAGAGTAGTGCGCAACGGTGGAGGGAAGCTGGGTCGCCAAGGAGAAAGGAGGGGAATGTGGGGCGGAAGATTGTGGCAGAAGAAGAGAGGGGGAGAGGAGAGAGCGAGCTGCGTGCCCATTGGCGAGGTGCAGGCGCTGTCAATTTCTGGATTGCCATCCTCCATCCATGGAAACGTCTCCGCAACATCATTGCCATGATGGATGACTCAATCTGGAGAGAGGAAGAAGAGAGGAGCTCTAGATCCCACACAAATCCTAGCGGCTTCAACGTGAGAGGGAGAGAGGGCGGAAGAGAGAATCCTCGTTCCTCGTTCGGAGGAGTTACATGAATTTTTTCATTTTTTTTTTTTTGGTCTAGATAATGGAGCGGGAGCGGGAGGGTTGATCTCGCAGAAAATATAAGGTGGGCCCAATCAAATATTGATGCGGAGTCTGAACATTTTCAGAAAAGGTGATGTTGCAATTTGTGTAACCAATTGAAAATACAAATGGCATAGTCACTTTTCACTTTGCTTTTCTTTTTTCATTTTCAATAAAGATAAAATAAAAAAACTCCTTGCATAATGACCGGAGCAATTATAAATAATATGAATTTTACTTTATAAATAATATCCCAGGAATTATAAATTATAAATAATATGAATGTTACTATAATAGAGCGCAGTGAGTTCTTAGAAAGGTTTTTTTTTTTTCTATTGTGGTGCATGAACTTGATGAAATGCGTAATTAATTGAAAATACAAAAATCCCAACTTTGTTTAATGGAACTACCCAGCTCGTATGCCTTACACGGCTGTGGTTTTAGATAAGAACCCAAAGAGCCTAGCCACTTTCTGGTTTTGCTTTTTCTTTCATTTTCAACAAAAAGAAAAAAAAAACTCTCACCATGATCGCATTTAATGTTGCCAACATTAATGTGTTTACAATATTTGAGCTTTTATAAAATGATATGAATTTTATTATGATAATGGCTAGTCCAAATGTATTGTTTTTCTCATGCTGTAACATTGAAATTGCAAAAATTTTCTAATTAAGTACCTTCACTCTAATATAGATACATTAGTGAATTGTCACTTTTGCCTCTATATTGTGAAAATTTGGGGATTCCAATGCTAATATTATTATTGATAGATGGTGATACTATATCGAACAGTTGCGCGGAGGACATGAACATATCAAATATCAAATGACATATGTATTGTTTTAGGGGCTAATACATGACAATAAGTAATCATCAACCCATCAATCAGCCAAACAAGGCACTAGTGTCGTGCCCAATGTCGAGTTCTGCTCTCCTCCTATCTAATTATACCTAATTACTATGATTATGAGCTAGGCGACAAAAAGGAGCTAGGGCGAGCAAAGCAAAAAGCTTTCCAATACAAACCATAACTACATGTCCTACCACTGCGTCGCTTTAGCTGGGCGTAAGTCTTTACTTGAGGAGGTATCATGTTGTCTCTCTAAAGTCCAAACCCAATAGGGAAGGATGTAGTTGGTATGCTCATAGTTCAAACTTAACAAATTATCTAGTTTAGTTTTTCTTCTTAGTATTACATAGCACTTTTCCCCTTTTATACGACATAGGATACTCAAACTTTTTGATTCGATTAATTCTTAAAAATGCATGCAAATAGCTATGTTGAGGGATGTCTAGTAAGACTTAACTTCTGCTCCTGAAGTTACTTTACTTTGAGGGGAAAAGTTTTGGTTTGAACACGAATTCTACTGGATCCAAATTAAACATTTGATTACTCTATTGAACCCTTGAGAGATAATAAGTAGCCTTTCTTTTTTAATCAGAAGAGCTTTTTCATTTCGTTAATTACCATAGCTCTCTTGTATATCAAGAATTAGATAATGCATAATCTCTATATAAATTAAAGAACCTCACATTTACTTAGCTTACCATCTTTGAAATCAATATCCATAATATGAAAGAGGTTCAAATATCAAAGCGACTTTTGAGTCAATTAGAGAAGTTAAATGTCATATATAGTGAAGAACAAGACCTTTGGTGATTGAGTCCCACACGCTCTTTATATTGAAAAGAATGATAAATATATTGACCAGGAGGAGTATCAAGCATTTATTCATGATGTGAACATGATCAATCATCTTTATTTCGTGACTCACATTTTAAAAGAGACATAAGATGCCATACAACATCATCTAGAAGATAAAATTTATAGCTAATGATATCAGGATCGGGAGTGTTGCAGCAAACTTTCTTAAGCCATGGAGTTGTGTGGCAATTTTAGCCCTGAAGAAGTGAAATTTTTAATTACCCGTCATTTTATATAGCTTCATGTGAGACCAACATTGCGGTATGGATTCTATATGTCTAGGATTTCATCCACACACTTTAAAAATTTTAGTGGGAGAATTACCAAAAAAGTCTTAAAGTTATTGTAATTGTACCAATTCAGTTATAAACTTTTTTTTTTGGCCAATTTAATCCTAAACCTTTTACAATTGTGCTAATTCGTCTATCCGACCAAAATTGGCCGGACACCGACGTGACACCGGCTGTCGGCGAACGCCGACGTGGCAATTTTATTTTTATTTTTTAATTTTTTTTTTCAAATTTTTAATATTTTTTAAAATTTTTGAATTCTTTTTTTTTTCTCATCATCTTCTTCACCTCCCCGACCGGCGCCGGCCGAAGGTGAGGGCCGGCTAGGTCAACCTTGCCAGCAATGGTGAGGCTCGCCCCACTAGCTATAGGCGAGGGCGAGGCTCCGCCGCATCCGGCGAGGTCGGCCTTGCCGGCCACCGCGAGGGCGAGGCCCCGTCAAATCCAACGAGCTCGGCCTCGCCAAATCCAGCGGGGCCTCGCCCAGCCAAGGCAAGGGTTGACCTCGCCTGTGCACTCCATGGCAAGCATGGAGGGCCCAAGAGAAGAAAAAAAGAAGTGACAAAGAAGACCAAATTGAACTTCTTCTGTTTTTTTTTTTTTGGTAGAAAGAGACCAAAACCAAGGACTAAAACTCGATCTTATTAAATTATGGATACGGCACGATCTTTCTTGCATACTTTCCTAGTTCGACTTGACATGTTGCTGAGAGAAAATTCATGTTCTCTGTCCAGTCCCCGCCCCTCTTTCAATGCCTCCACGTAAACTATAAACCCTAACCCTTAACCCTAATCTCTCTCTCTCTCTAATTGAATGTTTGCATTTCATATTGAAAGTTCAAGAAGCTCCTATTTCTTTTCACGAGTATATTGCAAAAAGTGGGGCTTTGCACCTAGAAGAACGTGGTTCGATGGAGGCCGCATATTCTTTGTTTTCCTCTCTTTTGTTGAACCAAACGAGATGCAAAATAGAAGATGCCTGCGACAGCAAGTCAAAATGAGAGAAACGCAGGTTTTTGGGGTTTTGAAAAACAGTTAGAAAATAATCGTTACAGGTAATTAAGAGAAGGAGCATACTTTTCATATTGATCTAGACATATATAGCTCAATATCCGTCAACGCACATGCATATTTGCCGTTTAAATCTAGTATATTGACCGTATATAACCATTCCCACTTGTACACTCATTGATGTCTGCTGCTTATTTTTTGGTTTTCTAGGTCAACTAATTAGTCGTGATCTTTCTGTAAATATTACTTTCCAGTGTAACAAATTTATATGGAATTTTGAAGAAGCGCGGTTTATTTAAAAATTTACGTCTCGCTAATATTTGTGATTTTGCAAATTGAAGGGGATTTTCTTGACGTTATGAAAGAGTTTATAATCTATTGGAGCCAAGCTGCAAAGAAATTTGGTAAATCCTTAATCTTAGTCTAAATGACCAACATGGATACCCGATTATAAAGATATATAGACTCTTTTTTGGGTATGAATATACAGACTTGTTTTGATTATCATATAATTAGTTTATACAAACAGTCCCGTGTCCCCAGCTAATCAAACACCCTTCACATAGGTTGATGAGCTAAGAGCTAGATAAATGCATTAATGATATGCTCAGATCACCCCAACATCACGGATTACATAATGGAATGCGCTCAAGAATTCTCCCATCTATTTTTACTCGTAATTAACCAAAAAAAAAAACGTTTATTGTTTCTTTTGAGAGACTTTGGTTATATTCACCGAGTTATGTATTCATCAGACATGTATCAATTACTGATTGTCATACTTATAAAGTATATAACAAGAGAACAACTGAAGTTATAGAGACACCATGCTCTCCCACAAATCAAATCCCCCAAACATTAGACCAACCTTGGAGAAAGTTCAAAGGGCTGAGGATTAAGTAATGGATCAACTAAAGCCGAAAAATATTATAAAAAGAATAAAAGAGAGGAAGAAGACCCTGAAGACACTGGGGGACCGTTGGAAGATGAAGACATAAGCTAAGAATAAGAGGGAAAAATAGAAATAATAGAAAAGAAAAAGAAGAAGATACTTTTTACCTAGATTTGATTTTCATGTTGCAAAGCAGGGACTGGCGTGTGTGATTCGATCCTTAAGGTGAGAGGCCTCGTTTTCAAATACATCTGATTAGAGAAATGAAATTTTCAATGGCCTCATTATTGCTCTTCATGAAGGTAGTCAACAAAGGAAACAGAAACTGCCCTTTTATGGAGCTGATGTCGCTCAAGATCCAGGAGCCACTTCCAATGGATCGAGATAGAAAGATCTGAACTCTTGTTTAGGAGAGACCAACACTTTTCCTCAAACTCATCTTGAGCATTAAGTACAATCTTATACTATTTAAATATATCATCCTAATGCTTCTATATGAAATACTTTAACATCACTTCTCATGTGCAAGCCAAATTCAAAACGGTACTTTGAATTTAATAAACGGGAGGCTGTATACACAATATGCATTGCTAGAATCAATTTCTGATAATATCTTTGAGCTCTCTAATTATGTGTCCATGTTGATAAGATAAAAGGTAAGTAACCTCATCATTCATTGTCTACCAGACATGCATGTGGACTTGAATCACTAATAATTCTTTTTCTTCCTTATTTTCTGGCTTTTGTCCTTCGGTGGAAAGTTTAGTCTAGTCTTTACGTACCGTGTGATTGAGTACCCTTTCCCATGAATTTCAGGCATTCACCTTCACACCAGGAGGTGAATCTGACTTCTTGTCGAATAGCCACTTCCGATATCGAGAAATTCCATCATTATACACACGCACACAACAGACTCAAGGGAAGACTTCAAAGCTTGTTGAACATTTTTCTGAGCAAGTTAGTGCGTGTCTTACTTAATACAAACATTTTACCTATAGTTCCAGCAAAAAAAAAAAAAAAATTGACTTCTCCCATGAATAACATCGTTGTCCATCAATTGAATTTTAAGTTCTCCAAATTTTAATCTATGATCGAGGAATTAATAGCAATAATAAAGAGAGTTCATTTAACGCTCAAAGAAAAAATAATTCTCAACATGACACGAGTCCAATGATAAAAATCACCCATTTCCATTAGAAAAAGATCTTGCCCAAGCATTACGACATGCCATTAGTCGTGATCAACCCATCTAATGACCCAGGAGCCTGCTGTAGACTCTTGGTACCCGACTAAGCTCTCTCTCTCTATCTCTCTCTCTCTCTAAAGGATGAAACATGGATCGTTCGACTAGATTTACGTTGATATAAAATAAATGGTTAGAAAACGACATGCACACCAGAATGTGGAGAAAGACGAGAGTGGTTGAATATGACGAAGGCGACTGAGAGAAGACGAGGCATAGTGTTGGGTCATCGTTCAGGTATTATACTAATCAAAAAACACAACCCTCTCAAGACTGCCATCCCGTCGAGACTTCCGTATCGATAAGGCCAAGTGATGTTACTCGGGAATTTCTCGCCCCATCCGTCTGGGTTACGTTGTTCTGCCAAACACCCGAACGTTCCATTCATTTGCCAAGGGTTGGATCCATGCAGCTGGGTCAATTTCTTAGACTTCCTGCTACTTGTATCAAATTTCCACTTCTAATCGTTTGAATTGTCGCTCTCGTTGAACCAAAGATTTGTCTAAGGTAGATTAATCAGCAAGGACGGAGAAGGAACGCTCGTGAGTCCAGACCGAGAAGTTCATAGACAGAGAAGAAAATGCTTTGATGAAGATGCCCTTCCCTTCAAATTCTTCCAGAGAAAGACTTTGTTTTCTTTTGACCAATGCGTACTAGATGGTCCATCCGTTCGTTTAAGACGAATGTATAAAATAGACTATGATGAAGGCTAGTTCATACTCTGGCCTAAAAGGGGAAGATGTCTAATTAGCTCTTGAACCTCAGGAATGAAAATGAAATTATAGATTTTGAAGCGATCGGATCACAACCAGAGTTTTCATTAATCATAATAACATTCCAATGTAGACTCGTACTCAGAGTTTACAGTGGATCAGAAGACACGAACCACTTATTTAGACAGCCTCACGTACTCACTATTGACACCATGGCGCATCTAGAGCAGCATCTTGGCAATATGAACATACCGCATGCACACATACACACAAAAGACAAGTCGTCTATGGATGCAGGTAAAGGACATCCATGTCTTGAAGCAGACCATGCGAGCTCGGATGCAGCTTCATTATCATCCTCCATTCCCATATTCTTCCTCCGCTTGATGCCATCGGGAGACCTGTTCATAAAAGCATGCCCGCTGCCTGGATAAATGTGTACTCTCGGTGAAGGGACGCCAGAAGCTTTCAGCTTCTCCTCTAAAGCCTTGGCAGCCTGAAAGAAGAATAAAAAATGAGGTACTTACCTCTTTCATGAATAACTGGCAAATCTATCTGCTGTAAGGGAATAGTATACATTAAGAGGAACAGTCATTTTATCAGTAAGAACTCAGAAAGCAAACACTAACTGCTCATGCTATTTAAATTAAATCTTCTATTGAACATTATGGATGAAAACCTTGATGACAAGCAGCTGACAAGACTCCTCCAAAGAAAAAAATTGTGCTTGGATGTTACACTTTTAATATCGATCTGCTAACTTAATGTTTTACTAGAGAGGGTTTTAATACTCTGTTAAAGCCAAAAGCAGTTCCACATGAGCATGTAAAACTTTCCAATGTCCCTTATCTGTGCTTACTCATTTCATGGCGAAAGATTATTGTCCTTACACAAAAAGAAGACCTTGCCCATGCTACTTTTCACTATGCACTTCCTTTCTGTTAGCAATAGTAAGGCCAGAGCTTAAGGACACGATGCCAAATGACTCACATACATTGATCTTGAAATAAAATAATCATGCATATCCCAAAAGCAGCAAAGCAGAAAAAAGTAGAAGTTGAATGTGCCATGATTTATTATTTAAGCGAGGAAAAAGAAAAAAAACAAACAAACAAACACAAGATTCTTCAAGTATCATGTTTATGCATGAGGATCTTCATCTAATACAAATGCAAAACTAAAATAGTTAAGAATTATTTAGAGCAATGTTCAACTAGCCAATGAGCAAAGCATGATTTAGCACCAAGAGCACTGATCACAACAGGCAGATGTTACAACCAGAATGATACATACCGTCACATCTGAAAACCCAACAAAATTATCAAGCTCCCAAAAATGAGCCTGCACAGGGAGCCTTAGCCTTAGTGGTATCAGCGAGCTCAGGGGAAGGCACACCATAGAAGGCAACCTACGCTATCAACCTCAGGGGACCAGAACAGAACTTGCAATGGAAAGAGCACCTCCCATGCAGAAACCAGTCACACCAACCTAATGCAAAGAGAATAATTATTCTTCAACAAAGGATTCAATTGGAAAATGATTATTTCTCAAGGAGCAAAAGCTGAAATTTTTTCAATTGGATACTATGATGAAACCATATATGCTACTCGCAAAATTTATAAGAACAAACGCATGCCTAATGGATCACGATAATGAGTTGATATTGAATGGCATAAATTGCTCATATAGTTCCTTCCTCAAATCTTGCTGAAACTTTTTATCACACTTATGTTCAGTTAAGTTAATACGGAAAATCATAGATTCAAAATGCATGCGGCATTTGAACTAAAAAGCTAGGCAAAATTGAATTATTTAGGGACATAGCAAGTCATAAGCAGAAGATTGATTGATCAAAAGGATCAATTGCTCAAATTGAAGCTCAAAAAAGAAGGGATTTGATCACTTACAAAAACAAGGCAAAGCCAGATACATTCACCACCACATTGCATCAGACAAAGCGGTAGATATATTCAAATGAAAAAGGGGAAATGCACACAATTTTTTACACAGATCAAGGGTGGACCAAGTCAAGTCAAACCTAGCCTTGACCAGAAATTTTTACCAAGCTAAGTGTGGCTGAATCATATACTAATATTGTGAGTAATTCAATGCATACTTTTGATACTTTGTGATGACAACGATGACAACAACAACAACAACAACAACAAGAGAAACTGCAGTTGACTGATGATCTCAACAATGTGAAATGATTACCATAGCTGCAACATATTGTGTGTGAGACAGGCCCCTTTTACAACCTGTGTTACAACTTATGAAAGGATGTTGGTTGATCAAGATGAGACAATCATGCTCAGATGGTGTCAAAATCTCAAGGATGACACAATAGGCATGCAACTGCTTAGATATAATCCCAAAAAAATATTTATGTTAAGGTCACATGCGTTAAGCTCTTTACGTATTTTTTAAATCCGCAAGTAACAAAAAAAGAGGTATGAATAATTTGAGCAACAAGATGAAGGTCAGCCAAAGCTTGCTTTTATGGACGTGAGAGACCCATGATAATTGCAAAGGAACAAAAATTACGCGAATAAGAAACAGCAAAATAATGATACAACCTCGAAAGGGTCATAACTATGAGTCCATTGTACCAAATGATTGACGAACTGCGGATATCCCTTTACAACGCCCGTGATCAGACCTCCATTAGATGCACGTACTTCTGCAACATCAAGACCAATAACCACCGATAAAGACTGCAACAGCAATAGCAGTATACCAGAGAGTCAGAAGACTCAGCAAATCGACAAATTTTGATCCACTCTTATTTTATGACAGAAACTACAGTTCCACAGACCACAAAGATTATTACTCTGGGATGAGAGCCTTAAACCCAGGATCCATTTGGGAAATTTGCAGAGCATGGTTCTTGATCTCAAAATCCACCCCACCACTCCTGCAACACCACGATCCCAGGGGCATTGTCTTTTCCAACCACATATGCATCAAAGGCCTAATGATCAAAACAAACAAATCAATCACAAAGGTGCTCACTTTTTTCTAGCGTATAGAAAGGTTTGATGGTCGATGACACAATTTGGTCACAACGAAAAATGTTAAATTTCAAAGCCCATAACGCAAGTTAGCTCATGTGCCCATCTCAAATCGTCAAGTCGCTTCGGGAACAAAAAACTACCAAGTGAAGACGCCTCATTTGCACCCTTTTGTTTTACACTTCCGGCTGGAGGGGAAGGGAAAGATACAGAGCTAAAAACACAAATTTACCACAAATTACATTTGAGAGACCAAAGGCAAAAAAAAAAAAAAGGGCTTCCGGCGAACATTTCGACCCCTACGGCAACAGACGGCTAGCAATACACTTTACTCCGGAAAATTACACCAATTATTCGTTACCGGCCAGCCACTGTCTAGACAGAAAGATCAGTCAAATGATGCATTTGCCATTCAGGAAACCTCCGGATAGAGCATCTAAGTTTCTGAATTCGATCGTTCCCACTAGCCCACGCTCAAATTCACGCATAACCTCAAAACCCCAGAATCCCGACACGACCACCCTCGTCGTCGCATCGCCGCAACGCACCAAAGCGAAACCCTGGCCCATTCCACGGCCACAAAGCGAGATGAAGAAGACAACAGAAAAGGGGGAAAATGCAGATCAGGAACCGAAGCGGCGGCGGGACTCACGGTGTCTTCTCTCTGGATGCGGACTTTGGTGAAAGGAGCCGAACCGGCGGCGGCGGAGGAGTCGGCCATCGAGCGGATCGCGAGGCGGGGAGCGGCGCGCGGGGAGAAGAAGGAGGAGGAGGAGGAGGAAGCGGCGGACGACTTCGCGATGGTTCTGGAGAAGATTCTGGAGGATGACGACGACAGCGCAGCTGCCAGCATAGTTCCTCCCCGCGAGCGAGCGGCCGTTCAACGGCGGCGAGCGAGGCGTCGGCTTTGTCGATCCAGCGACCGCCGGTGGGCCTCTCTTTGGGATTTCATGGGCCGGATTGAGCCCATAATCGGGAGGTTTGCTAGCTATTGGGCCCAATCAAAGATAAGAGGGCGGGACTTTCAGAGCGAGCCCATAGAGCTCGGCATGCGAGGCCCGAAACTTCTAGAACCATCGGAATAGAGATTTTCGTGGTTTTTGGGCCCGGATCGTAGCCCGGCTCAGATCGAGAAAAAAGGCATTATGGTATTAAGATTACCAAGGTTTAGCCGAGGCTTGACTTGGGACTCCAGTACTCGTTGTATTGCGACCGCACATAATTTTTTGCTCATTAAGTTTATTAATAGTGCACGATAATTAAAGGGCTTCTTTTTTATTTTTATTTTTATTTTTTTGGAATAAGACATATCAAAGGGGTCGCGAAACTCGACGTCACTTTTCCAATGCTATTGAACAATTTAGAGCTGAGCCTTCGTTTCGCAGATATATTGATTTTACGTTTCATACACCCAACTCGGTTTCGATATATTTGAAAATCGATACTTTTTCCCAAAATATGGACAAATAGAAGTTTTACTCCCGAAGAAACACTTCAAGAAGCCAGTTGAATGACCTATCTCTCGGTCTGTTAATGAATTTTAAGTGCATTTGATGATTATAATTAGCTTTTGACTTAAAAGATTGCAATTAAACCCCCCAAAAAAATCCCTTGATTTGCTAAGTAAGAACGAAGTCACTCAAGTCATCTAATAGATTTTTTTAAGGAGAGACCCCAAAGATTGCAATAATTTTTAATTATTTATTTTTTAACCCAAAATAGGTTGTTTATATCACAGCGGAAAATTGTCCACAAAGTCCAAAATCTATTACACTTTTACTAATTTAATCCTAAACTTTTCGATTGAATTCTATACCTTTTAATGTTTTGTCAATTTAGTCTATCTAATCAATTTTGACTAAAAATCGCTAACATAAACGCCAACCATCCTACGCGACACTACCTACCGCTGATATGGATAATTTTAAATGATATATTATTATTATTTTTCTTTTTTGTTCTCTTTTCTCTTCTTTTCTTTTCTTTTTCCATTTTTTCCTCTAGCTAGCCTCGTTGATGGCTAGTGAAGGTTGCCGGCCTTAGGCGAGGGATGCCTAGACTTGGGCTAGCAAGGGTGACCCTTGCTCGATCTAGGGAGAGTGGCCCTCGCTTGAGGCTGGCTACTTTTGTTGGCCACCAATGAAGCTAGCGGTGGGTCAAAATAAAAAAGGAAAAAAGAAATAAAAAGGAAAAAAAGAGAAAAAAAAGGAAAATAAAAAATCCGAAAAATTATTACAAATTACCCACGTGCTTGATGTCCACTTTAGTGATTTCTAATCAAAATTGATTGTATGACTTAATCGACAAAATATGAAAATATATATGACTCAATTGGCAAAATTGAAAGATTTGAGGCCGAATTAACAAAAGTGCAATAGGTTTATGGTTTTTTAGATAATTTTCTCTATGATAGTAAATTAAGAATAGGTGCATAAGCATTTCTTTAGAAAAAAATATCTAAATAGGAACTAAAATTTTCTTTATTGACTCCCACACAAGTCGCGGTCTCTTTCTTCTCATTTGGACGGGACTGGTAGATAGTAATCATCTAACCTTCTCTCTCTCTCGCAAAGTGGTGGCTCTTCGTCTTGTACTTTTCCAACTTGGTGGCGAAGAACGGCAGTTCAGCTTCGAAATCATGGGATGCGTCACGAGTGTTGTTTACAGTAAGTTAAAAAATCGATTTATTTTATGGAGATACAAGTAAATAGTGCATTTTCTTGTGGAATATTAGGGTCATCTTCCGATCTTTGTAGTGTTATTGGAGTAATTAAGTCAATAAGACGGAGATCATAAGCATGATTAGGAAGAATCTTTTATCATTACGCAAATGATTCCTCAAGCAATTGCACAGTCCCCCCTCCCTCTCTCTCACTTTTTCTTCTTCCTCGTTTGTTTTAAGGTTTCTTTCTTTTGGGGTAGGAATTTTTTTATTACCGAGACACCGGGAGTACCACATCGAAAGTTTTTGCCTAAGCAAGTAAAGGATTTCATATATACTTTAAACACCGGCCATGTAAAATTTTTTACGACACGAACAGTCTCGAAGTAGAGATATTAATTGTCTGCAGCGACTTTAATATTGTCAAGAACATCAACTCGGTAGACAGAAAGATTAAACAGAGCAGGATTTCGACAAGGTCCAAATGGCAAGAGTCCAAATAAAGGTTGGGAGATTGTGCTAGTCCTACTCCTTTTCGGTTTGGTCTTCCCCCATATTATCAATTCTTCACCAAATGTGGCCAAAGACACCATATGTTAAACTCAATTTATCATGATAGATAACATAAATATACACACAATGACAAAAGTACAATAAAGGCTTGGATTACCATGCTACACAATTCCCAAAATAGGACATACACTCAATGACAAAAAGTCCAACAAAGGCTTTGGACTACCATGCCACACAATTCCACAAATAGGACATATACGCAATGACAAAACGTATGGATATGTAAAATACATCCCAGCAGGAAAGGAAGGGAAACGGATACTCAATTTGAAGTCTTTTTGCGTATTAAAATCAAAGAATAGAAGAATAAAAGCTAAACAAGCAACCCTTTTGCGAGTAAGAATACTAAGAGATATGTTATGACCACTTTGTAGAAATTTAATATTAAGTAATGCCATAATAGGGGTGGCGTGATTATTAGAGTTGAATCGAGAATTGGACTAGTGGGAGCCGGTCCCATTCCAAATCCTGGAGGGATTTGGTTCAATTCATGGTCTCATATTTTTGGAAACCTATACTATTTGGTTCAACTCCTGGGTAGGAATTGGACTAAATTCCAGGAATCGAGAATCGAACTAGAAACGGACCATCTATGTAACCCTAAAATAGAAATTGACATATATTAGCTTGATTTTTTTAAAGCAAAATGAGACTATTTTGGCCACCGCAGAGTAGTTTTGCATTATTTCCTCATAGTCAATAAAATGAAGAGTGGGTCTTCTGTGTCTCCAAAAGGGGTTGGGAATATAAGCATACTGATTTTTAACCAAGCATTTCGCATTTTACTTTATAAAAGCTGCGTATCCAAAGTTTTATATGGTCTTTGGTGAAACATATAGGCTGTAAGTAATCATGTCAATCTAATCATCGCCAAAAGAAGGATGACCAGTTCTTTCCTCCAAGAAAGAGGAAGACGAGGAACATGATTCCATCTCAAGTGCCCAACTAACAGAGTAATGTTTCATCTTTACTTTGAAATCGATTCCCAAGAAAATCTTAAAATCAGCCCTAGAACTTATGACATGATAGGTTTCAGATTTCAGGACATACAAATTAGGTTTTGAATTTCACAAATTGAAAAACCGATTTTGATGAGCTCCACTTGCAATTACTCACTTCTAATGGTATTTATTATCATTTGAGTGTTGAATATAATCCATGGATATAGCATACCCATGTTATGGTTAAGCATTACACTAATAACAATCTCTATATAAGTCACACCGCCATTTGAGTTACAACCACCTTTTGAACTAAAAAGAAAGAGGAACACGATTCTATCTTTAGTGCCCAACTAATTAAATAATGTTCGATCATTATTTTGAAATTGGTCAATTCTCAAGCAGATCCTAAAGTCGACCCTAGAACTTATTATATGATAGGTTCAAGGTTCTAGGATATGTAAATTAGGTTTTGAGTTTCAAAAACTGAAAAACCGATTTTGACAAAAATCTGAAACCTAAATCAACTCTGAAACTGTTCACCCCTAATGCCATTTATTATCATTTGAGTGTTGAATCTAGTCCATGGCTATAGCATACCCATGTTATGGTTTAGCATTACAATAATGGAGATAAGTGAACTTGTTCTGTATGGAACTATAAGCACTTGACAATCTCAATCTAAGTGGCCACCACCATTTGAGTTATGGCCACCTTTTGGACTAAAAGAAAAGGGAACGCGAGGAACATGATTTCGTCTCAAGTGCCCAGCTAACCAAATAATGTTTGATCTTTATTTTGAAATTGGTCAATTTTTAGGCAGACTTTGAAGCCGACCCCACAACTTATGATATGATAGGCTCTAGATTTCAGGATATGTAAATTATGTTTCAAGTTCAACAGACTGAAAAACCGATTCCGACAAATAGGTTCCAAGTTTTCATCTGAAACCTAAATCGACTCTAGAACCGCTCACCCTTAATGCCATTTATTATCATTTGAGTGTTGAAAATAGTCCATGGCTAAAGCATACCCACGTTATGGTTTAGCATTTCACTGATGGAGGTAAGTGAACTTCTTGTATATGGATGCATAAGCACTTGACGACTAGGGTTCAACCTCTCTCTATGTAAGTCGCCACCACCATTTGAGTTATGGCCACCTTTGAACGCACAAAACCACCCAAAAAAACAGCAAAAAACAGGAGCTGGTGTGTGCACAGACAGACAAGCCTTCTCCAACGGCCATCCAATACACTCCCACTCCTCTACACGAGAAAATAAGCCTGAAAAACAGGGCGAAGAGGGTGGTCGAGATCTTCATCTTGTTCCTTTTTGTCTCTCTTCTCACGTATCGGCTGGTTCACATTCGTGTGGGTTCTCATCGTCAGCACCAAATGGAGCCCCCTGAGCTACAAAACTTATCCTCAACGTATCTTGCAAAGGTATAACTATAGAAAAGGAGCTAGCTTTTTCCCATGGCTTGGTTTACTTTGAATCTTCAACGTTTTCAGCATCATCGAGTTGCTTCTGTCTTGAGCCCTTGATTCCCAACTACTTAGATCAACAGCGACTGGTACAGCTTGCTTTTTCTTTCTTTACATCGTCTAGTATACTCAGGATTTTTTTTTCCCGAGCTTGTGTGAAGGTGTTGTTAGCGCGAAGTAATTTTTTGAAACATTTGCCCTCTTTCCTTTCCAACTATAGCGATTTCATAGGACGCAGTAACTTCTGCCTAACTTGCTGGACTGAATTTTGGAAAACAAAAAAATTCCGTTCAGCTCAGTTTTAGGAGATGAGTTCCGCTTGAAGTTCCTGTTTCGTATAATATTCACGTAGGTTCTTCGTGGATTTCGGGTTACCAACGTTCTATAAGTTGGTTGTGTTCAACCGACTTATATTTTTTAGGTTTAGTTCTTTATTGCTGTTTTTATTTTCACATATCCTTCATATAGGGTAACCGAGCTTCCTTTGGTGGACGTCTTTGTCACCACAGCGGATCCACAGCTAGAGCCACCGATGATCACAGTGAACACTGTCCTTTCTTTAATGGCGGCAGACTATCCTCTGGCTCATAAGCTGGCGTGCTATGTCTCTGATGATGGCTGCTCGCTGTCGACCTTCTACTCTCAAGTGGAAGACGCCAAGTTCGCAAAGCTCTGGGTCCCGTTTTGTAGGAAGCACAACATTCAATTGCGAGTCCCATTCCGTTACTTCGCTAGCAACGCGACAACATTGTCCACCGAAGATTGCTCATTAGAATTCCAGCAAGCACGGAACACAGTGAGGGTGATGCTCAATCTTTGCAGTCTAGTGTTCATGTGTTGGACATGGTCACAATAATCGGTGATTCGCTGTAGGGTAGTGAAATATATGAGAGAGAGAGAGAGAGAGAGAGAGAGAGAGGGGGGGGGGGGGGGGGGGGGCGGTGGGGGAGATTGGGAAAGACAAGGATGTGGATATACTGAAATTTGTCTAAGTTTTTTTTTTTTTTTTTTTTTACTTAAGTGCTACTTTTTTTTTTTTTTTTTAAACGATCATTTAAGTGTCAATTTTGTTCTAGGTCACTAGAAATCCAACGTGACTATATTTTATTAATTTCTCAGTCCTACGTGGCTCGTTAGTGTGCCTAATCAACGTATAACTCCTAAATGACGTCATACAAAATTGTAAATAGTGATAATTTAAGTACCAACTTTTATTTAAAGTAATCATTTAATTACTAAATTTTATTTAAAGTGATCACTTTAATGCCAGTCGTTGTTAAAAAATGATCATTTCAGTGCCAAGCATGCCATGTGAAAATGTTATGTGGACTGAGGTTTTTAAAATATTTGCCGAGTCATATTATAATTTTAATTATACATGACAAGTAATTAATTTGTGTTGGAAATAACGGATTCCCTAAACCGGATTGGACACTCAATTGAACCCCTAAAACGAACACGGAAGACAAGCTCAGGAATCACATGTATTACCGATCAAAGATACACCACGGAATCGAGCGTACCTTATTGTCCATAGATTAAACACCAATGTTGAAGTTCGAGGAAGAATCACGATTTTGTTCTACGAGGAGCGCACTGTTGCTTTGAAGGGGAGAAAACTCTGATTTTTGAGGGTACTGTTCTTACGTTGTTTTTGGGAGGGAGAAAGAGAAAAAGAACGTACGTACGCCAAAAGGTACGTTCCTTTTCTTTTCTTTCTATCTCTTAAAACGTCTCCTCCAAGAGACGTATCTCTTCAACGTAATACCCCTTCCAAAAGACGCAATCCCTCAACGCATCTTTTCATATCTCAACCCTTCATTCATGGGCCCTTAACCTGCGGGCCAGGTTCTTAGGCCCAACATGGGCAGACGGGCCTCCTTAGGCCCATCATCACATATAAAAAAAAAACTATCATCTCCCACTCGCACATGGTGGGCCGAACAGGATCCTCTTTATCTCTCTGCAACATTCATACTGCGTGAATAATCCGTGCGACCAAGCATACTTTGAGAGCTCGTTGCCATACATCTAGGAATATATAGTAGCTCATAATAGGCATCATATTCCGAGTAGATTTAGTATGCGATACTCTAGATCGATGTATCACATTTATATCTCTCTTAATCTCTTTTTAAATAATGATATATTGTATTCACAATTATGATTGTCCCATAAAACAATCATAATGGTCGACTAGTGAATACAAAACTAGAGTGTGATTCTCCAAATTCGATCTTCCTCTTTTCTTCAAACTCTCAATTTCAGTTCAGCTTGCTTTTCTAGAAATGTCCCATTAGATCGAATCAATTCATGATCATTGGCAACATACTAAGATAGCAAACACTGAATATAAATCTTGAAAATAAGTAAGAGTCATGAGGGCACTAAAATTGAGGAACTCTTTTCCTCAAGAGTCTCACACGGTATAAAAGTTGAGATCAAAACTTTTTGCCACTCTTATTGGTCATCTCATGCATACGTAGTATGAAATACGATTACGGTATTAACTCCTTTCCTATGGAGCGTATGTCTACACCTTCAATACCGTACAGATGATAGTTGAGACATATCTAATGTCTAACTTGAGTTCACATATCTACTCATACACAGAATTCATCAGAACTCACATCTGGCATCATAGATAGATAAAGTAAAATATGTGGGTTAGTTTACTTTCGAACATAGTCAATATCATGTCCTCATCTTAACACTTAGTTAATGTGACATATATATTTTAAGCTTGAGCTCTCGATTATCACCTGGATAATAAGCTTAAAAATCATCTCATCCCTATTTATCACATAGTAAATAGATGCGATTACCCGTGTGAGTGGGCTAATCTTTTATCTGTCTGACATATTTTCTCAATTTTATATATATAATGCACTAAGCATTAAGATGCATAAACGTCAAACACAAATTCATTAAATGTGAACACTTCAAGGAATTTACAATATTCAGTACATCAGCCTCTACGTAGTCCTAGAGATTTTACATGACCACAAAACACATATCTAGGTATTGGCTTTGTCTCGCTACCATTCTATGCGTAGATATATACCGTAAGTTCACATCTTTTCGTGCAACCATATCCTTGACGAAATTATACTTGGTATCTATATGTTTGGTCTTGCTATGATATTTTGGATCTTTGGTGTACGCTATAGCTGCTTGGCTATCACAATTAACCAATAATGGATTTGCACCATACCCAATAACACCTAAATGATCCAAAAATCTCTTAAGCCAAACACCTTCTTGTACTGCTGCTGATAATGCCACAAACTCAGCTTCTATCGTGGACAAGGTTATACACGTTTGTTTCTTATTGCTCCAAGATATGGCGCCATTATTCCGTAAGAAAGCAAAACCAGAGGTAGATTTCCTTTCATCTAAATCTCCTCCCCAATCAGCATCAGAATAGCCTTCAAGTCGCAGATCATTTCCTTGGTAATTCAGCTTGTAATCAGCAGTTCTCTTCAGATACCTCAGTATTCTTTTAACGGTTTTCCAATGTGCTTGACCTGGATTGGATTGGTATCTACTCACCATTCCAACTGCAAAACATATGTCAGGTCTTGTACACATCATAGCGCAGCACTAGCATAAGGAACATGTTTCATTTGTTCCTTATCTTGTGGAGTCCTTGGACATAGTCTATGGCTCAATCCTTCACCTTTTGCAATAGGAGTATCTATGGGTTTACAATCTTGCATACAAAATTATTCAAGAACCTTAGAGATCGTATAACGCCAGCTTAGCTCTATCTCGTCCATCAAGTGAGACAATAGACATCTTTAAGCTCAACAACTTATTTTGACCTGCCATGGCCTCATCAGAGAGCACCAATTTGTACATGGGAGGCCAACCTCCCGTTCGAGTTCCTAGTAATATAATCATTTTATTCTAAAACTCTTAGTACCAATTATCTGATGCCACCTATGGACAAGTTGTATTTATCCCTCTGCATCCTCACTCTTCACTTGATAACCCCAAGCATTACTCCCAAGGGTTCATAGGGATGGGAGAATCACGGACCGTGATACTTTGCTTGTCAAAAGTAACCAGAGAATGCAACGGATAATATTTGCATGTGCTGGGTCATTTAGAGTCTTAAGTGTCATACTTAAGCTCTTTAGGCTATTCAAGGCAATATTTGAAATAATCACGAAAGACCGATATGCATCTAGTGATAGTATCAGTCCAAAACTTAGGAGATTGCCTTTGATGATTCTCCGGCTTTTGTATCGGGTACTGCTCTTTGATAGTGCATTTGACAACATTAGTTTCAAGGGGTGTCAAAAATATCCAAAACCAAACCAAAAATATCATAGTCTCATTTGGTCCGGGAATTAAGTGAAGGAATCTGAGTAGTTTGACGATTTGGTTCGTTTTGAATTTCCTCTTTCTTTTTTTTTTTTTTTGGCACACTTTATCACAGCCTGCGACAAGAAGGTGAGTGGGCCTACAGTGGGACCTCAAGTGAGGCATTTCCCATACTTATATAATTCACTCATCCTACGCACACCGTGAAATACGATTGAACGGCTCTAAAATCACCCCGAAACCACGTCTGCCTCTTCACTCTGTCTTCGGCAACATTTCAATCGATCCTCATCACTGATAAGCTTCACTCTCAAGCTTGCACTGTCAGACTTCACTACGAAACAATCGTCACGCCATTGTCGAGATGGTGTTGTCGAGCACTTTGATGGTATCTTTGAAAGCTTTGCTCATGTCAGCCGGTGTAGTGTTCATCCTCGTCACTTTCACAGCCTGTGTTCCATCAATCTCCGAGCCTTTACTTCTCAGTCGCCTCTCACACTGGACTCACCTCTCTTGTGGTTTAGGCCTCCGTACCTCTTCTTCGTCGTCGTCAACAATATCATCATCCCCATCGCCACCACCTCTAGGTGCTTCCTATCATCTAATTGTTGCAGAAGAAGAAGACGAAAGAAAAAAAAACCGAATCCCGAAACTGAATCAAATCGAACCATATTTTTAATTCGTCATATTCGGTCCGGTTTGGCTATCATGGAAATCCAAACAACCGAACCTAAGAGTGGACAATTCTTGGTAATTACAATGTTGTTAGATTGTGTACATAGCACTCAAAAACAACGGCTCCTACTTAAAAGAGGTGATCTATAATGTATGAGTAGTGTTGTGTTGCTGGCCATTTTTTAGGGGGCCACTTGGAACTAAACAGAAAAATCGAGAGAGAAAAAGTGAGCTAGAGAGTGAGCAACGAGAAAGAAAGGGATCGCTCTCCCTTTGCCGTGCACGCGTAGCCGTCGTTCCCGTCGCGCCATAGCCGCCGTCCCACTCGAGTCACAGCTGCCGCACCATCAAGATCACCGAACCCCTCGCCGTTAGCACCGTAGGACTTGAGGCGAGTAAAAGTTCTTCAATCTATGTGTTGCATGCTGTTAGTACCTAGAGAAGAGTTGGTAGATGTGAGAAAGGTAAAATTTTAGAGCTGCATGCGGGACTTTGGATATGTAGGATGGAGTTAGATCAAAGGAAACTAGGTGAGAATAGGGCATATAATGCAAAGTTCAAATTTACAAATGAAATAAGAATTTAAAAAGCTGACTATGGAAAATTTTGGAAGTGATAAAGCTGTGATGTGTGTACTGTACTTATATACATTTGAATGTGGATGCTGGAGGTCGAAGTTCAAGGAGTAGGAAAGATTATTGTTAGATTTGTGAACTGTTTTGTGAAGAACAGTGTGACCCTCGGTGACTTTTTGATTTTTCTGTAATTATCTAGCCACAATTCGACTTCGATTCCTTGATGAAAGTTGTAGAGGACATCTTGAGGAGTAATATAATATAATTTTAGATGAAACGGAGAAGTATCTCTTGGTGAAATTATTTTCCTTTGAAGAAACTAAATCTGGAATTTGTTGTGCTGACCTTCAGTGATTTCGTGGACTGTAAAGTAGCTTTTTTGTTAAAATATCACTTCGACTTCTTAATGAAAGTGGTACAGGACTTCTTTAAGTATAATATAGCAAAAATTGAGAGGGAATGAACCAGTAGAGGTCGGTGAAACCATCTTTCTTGGAAGAAACTGGATCTGGAAAACGTTACCTTGACCTAGTATGATTCTGTGAATTTTTATAAAATCATCCAGTTGAAATTTGATCTTGTGCCCTTAATGGAAGTTGTAGATGACATTCTGATAAATAACATACTGAAAATTTAGAAGAAATGGACATTTTTAGGTCGGTTAAACGAATTTTCTTTAAAAGACTTTAATCTGGAAAAACAGCACCGAGAATAGGAGGAACTAAATCGTCTATAGCTATTAACCTAGAACGAATTGGATTTATATTTCTTCATGAGATATTTACCTCTAAAATGTTTTCTGTAACATATCAAATTTCATAATTTTTCGAGTTCTTTTGTGTATTTAATCAAAATTATTTTCGAAACTGTGCAAACTGTAATGCTGAAATTTTGAAAGCTGTGATGCATGGACCGTACCGAATTGTATGAAGTTCTTTTGTTATGGTGTTCTTCATGAGATATTTTCCTCTAGGTTTAGTTTATAAATTTTCAAAATTTCATAATTTTCTGAGTCCATTTATTATTTATTTCAAAATTTTTACCAGAACTGTTCATTGTAAAAATCGGGCTATTCTGTTCTTGAATTTTCACCAAAGTGTCCGAAAGTGAAGGTGTTTTCAAATGGCTATGTGATACGATGGTATTGGCTGTGGATATTTGTGCAATATTGAGATGTGATAGTGGGTCCATGAGACATCTTGTTTTAGCATTTGAAAATGTTTTGTGAATTAAAATGCTAAATGTTACCGTTGAGCCCTCGGTTCAACGATGCCCAGTCGAGATGCCCAAAAGCTCGAATAGTCGATGCCCTTTGGATGCCTGGTTGTATTTTGAATATATGCCCAGGGTTTTCCTCGGAGGCGTATCGTGATGTCCGGTTGTATTATGATACATGCCCTGGGAGGTGGGGTAACCATGTCTATGGTCCCCGATTCCTCGTGATGCCGGGTGGGTGCGAGATGCCCGGAGTTCGAATGGTCGATGCCCTTTGGATGCCCGGTTGTATTTTGAATACATGCCCGGAGGCTTTCGCGACACCAGGTTGGGTGCAAAATCCCAAAAGGACGCAAACATTGGTCTACGGGGGATAAAACCGTTTGAATGATTAAAGCTGATGATTATATTAAGTGTGAGTGTGGTACTGGTTATGGGACTAAATTGTATGGCATGGAATGGGACGTGTCATTACGGTTTGGCTATGATCGGGGCCGGGTAATCGGACATGATGCATTTTGATTCTTTTGAAATCACGGTTGGCCATTGCATTAAAGGAATTTCATGATTTTGATGCATACTTATCCTCGACTACTTCTTGATCTATTTGACATGGATCTAGATATTGATAGCACCGCATTATATAGTTTGTTGAATCTTTTCCGCTAAGTGGTTGTACTCACCCCTTTTGGGGACTAACATTTCAGACTAGACAAGTTACCGCTTTGCCATCGCCACCGCAGATGGATCGAGTGGTTGGACATGATCGTGAGGAGGAGGACGGAGAGGAAGGAACTTTGGACGCCCGACACCGATCGATGGACTTTAAGTATACGACTGTTGCAAAAGATGTCGGTCATCTTTTGAAAGTATAGCCGAGTATAGAAGACTACGGCATTTTGATGTACCACCGACGAATGATGTCCATCGGTTTAAGTAAATAAAAGTGTTCGGCTTTTACCTATAAATGTGTTTAATTGGTGTGCATCTTTTCTCGAATATAGGGAAGGGAGTTATTGGATACGCTTCTGCCATATAAATGCGCGGGGACCGATCTAAAAGATATAAACCCCCAGGATTGATAGACCTTCGCGGTTAAGTAAGAGAAAGGTAAGCGGCTGTGGCGACCCCAATGGATCGGGCCGTCGAGGGGTGCCACAGATGGACAGAGGTACCTCAAATAAGTACTCCAATAAAATCCTTCGATATCCACTACTAACTTACTCTTCGTCCAGCCCATCAGTTTTCCATCCCCAGTCAATTATCATTTTTCGATTACAGTATTGAGCAACTCGAATCCCATCTTACCAACATCTCCTTGTACGAATCCGAGCTCATCGATGTCGGCGAGAGGTTGAGCAGAAAAGAAAATTTGTTTGAGACGATCTATTTATAGTGATCAATTTGGATTTCCTTTTGCTCAACTTCCTGTAGTTTTTTCTCTCTAAAACTCTAAAACGGAAAAGTCCAAGTTGAGCATTCAGAAAGATTGGCATAGTTTCTCAATTTGTAGGTACAAACACATTGCCGATTAATTAGAAAGAGGTTCGACCAATTGGATATGTTCTTTTGAATCACATTACGTTGTGATAATTTTTTTCCTAAAGAATGTTCCTTCTTGTTATGAGGGGATCCAATCATCTATGCTTTGTTCTTTTCCCTACAACGACGGAATTGGAACCTTAATACAATTTGACTTTTCACATAAAAATAATTAATGAGTGGATGGTGGAAAACTCAATGGTGTAGGATAAAATATTCAAATTGCATAGGAACAACATTATGCAATAAAAGTGCCCAATTTGTTGTCTTTCTCAGAATGAACCTTGGAAAGAGACTGACTGCTAAAAGTCTGGGAGAAAGTGAAATTAAATTAATGATTTTCTGAATCAAGGAAAGGTAAAATTAATCTGTTGATTTCAAGAATATATATATATATATTAGGGGCATTGTTGTCTCCACCATAAAGACGGTGCCCCAAATTAGTGAGGTTATGGAAAGAGCCTCTCCCAATGAAAATTTAAAACCATCCTTTGTAAAGTTGATCTTTGACGCCTCCTTGGGGTTGGTGGAGTGGTAAGAGCTTGGACTTGTGGGTGATTGATTTCAAGTTCAAGTCCCTCTGCCCTCCATCTAGCAACATCCTTGACCACATGGAGGTTCGTATGTGAGATCGGGCTAGTTCTCCTCCAATTGGTGCCCGAACGATGGGACCCTTGTAATGTGGCTAGTGCGGAAGTCCGGGTCATAAAAAAATTGTGCGGCCGGATGCAGGGAGTCCGGTTCATAAAAGAAAAAATGTTGATCATTGACATATTGGTGTTGGGCTTAGGCCTATCTTTATACTCGTTCCGCCCATTGAAAGTATTTAAATTCTGTTGACACATTAGGTGGCAAAGATGTTGTCACAATAAATAATGAGAGGAAAAAAAGGGGATTTTGAGCTAACAAAGTAAATGAATGCAAATAGCCTTAGCAACACATTGTGTTGATATTTAGAGATGGAGAGAAAATGACGATATCCCTCCATCTAGCAACATCCTTGACTTACATGGAGGTTAGTATGTGAGACCGGCTAGTTCTCCTCCACTTGGTGCCCGAACGGTGGGTTCCTTATAGTGTGGCTAGTGCGGAAGTCCGGGTCATAAATAAAATAGTGCGGCCGGTGCGGGAGTCCGGTTCATAAAAGAAAAAAATGTTGATCATTGACATATTGGTGTTGGGCTTAGACCTATCTTTATACCCATTCCACCCATTGAAAGTATTTAAATTTTGTAGACACAATAGGTGGCAAAGATGTTGTCACAATAAATAATGAGAGGAAAAAAAGGGGGATCTTGAGCTAACAAAGTAAATGCATGCAAATAACCTTAGCAACACATTGTGTTGATATTTAGAGACAGAGAGAAAATGACGATATGATGTTTATTGTGACTCAACCCAATTAGGGTTATATGATACTTACTTATAAGAGTGATTGATTACAGTAAGGACACAGATAGAAATATAATTATGAAAAGATCTCATAATATATAAATTACACATTAATATATTTGTGCCGATGATGGCCCTCGTTAAGAAACACAAAGTGATAAAAGTGAAGTGAACTAATCGCGACAAAGGAGAGAGTCATTTCCAAATTTGCGATTGAGACGGGGAGATTTCCATCAAATGATTCTACACTTTCTTTCCATTTTCGCAGTTTTCTTTGATTTTGTCCCTCATCTCCCGTGGAATGACAGCGACAGTGCTTCATCTCGAAATTTCGATCAAAATCACATCTCGATCATTCTAGCTTGTTTGGGCGTAAAGGAGGTTAGTGTAAACGAAAGAAGAAAAGAAGAGAGAAAAGAAGAAAGAAAATAATGAAAAATGACCGGGACGAAAATTGCCCTATCTGTAGTCATGTGATTAAATAAGCCTTTTTATGACTTTATTTGAAATAATGTCTATTGCTAACCTTCATTTAAAAGAAATTACTTAGCATACTTAATAAATGCCTTGTGAGCATGCTCTAACAAGACTCAAATATATATTACACTTTTTTTGTCAAACTTTATAATGAACTTTCGACTGAAATCCGTAAAACAAAAGATTAAGCGTGTTTGACTTGAGAGGGCTCGTGGCTCGGCATGCTTGAAATATATAAATCCAATCATCAACAATCTCACAAGAACACATAAAAATGACTTACTATTTGTAACTTTTTTCTTATAATTAATGTGGGAGCATAAGACTCTTCGAGCACTCAATTAGTCGCCCGTGCAACACACATCAGTCAATTGCTGCTTCGCATGAGTGGATGTGACCTCTAAGAGAATGCACTTAGGGTTAATTGATTCATGTTGCATTGTAAAAGAAGGGCAAGCCGTATAAAACAGGGGCCGGCATAATATGATTGAGCGGCCAAGGTAGAAGCTCAACCGGCCAACGATGGACCGCAATTTATCCCGGTTTAATCCTATGATTTTAAACCAGCAAGCGACAATCCTCCTCAATTGAATTACACGAACAGGAGGGGAAAAAGTACAAAATACAAGATGAATAGACACTTGGTGTTCGTGTCTCACGCATGTGCACCCAAAAACATCGTGAGATCATGTAATGAGATTTGAAAAATTATATGAAATCATGTCATTAGATTTGATCTCTATGGAATCAAATCAGCTCAGTTTAGTACATCATGGAAATCATGTCCCAATCAATCATAGCTAGTCATATCTAGTCATATCTCTCTTACGTAAATTGTTTCCTTGCCACCATCAAAGGAATTAAAATGTCCTTTTTTTTTTAATTTCATTTTTCAATTCCATTGTTTCGTTTATTCCATTAGGACTAAAATTTACCCTACTTTACTGTTGGTGGCAAAAAATCATGGTCCGGATGTAAGATCGACATTGACACAAATGTGCACCAAAGAGATAGGTCAAAGTAAAGATGTACCAGGTCATATTCAGTTCGAGCTCAACTTGATACCTACTAAGAGTCGCTCTGATTAGAGGAATAAAAGAAGGAACTTCAACATGCATGAATACAAGAAGAGTTATAACCACAAAAGCAGATTTTCGTTTGTTCTTCCAATCGTGCGACTCTCAAATTTGCCTCGGGTCGATTTAGCACCAACACCTACCGAACAAGTCTTGAAGATCCAAAACCGACCCGATTGCTTGGTGCTTCCCCGTTCTCCCCATTCATATTCACTTCACCAATTCCGGAAATTACCCAATGACAAGAAGAGAGCATCGCTGTAGCCTCGGACAAGTTCTGCTCCAATTGTGGACTTGTCAAAATGCCTGGCCTCATCTGAAGGGATACAAACCGGAGACAATAAAACAAGCGACATACTGAAAAAGCTGATCACAAATCAGCATAAAATAATACACAGAAAAGCGACATCTCGTGATTCTATTAACGAGTTTCTTCAGGTATATGACGTGCTTCAGGTTTTTTCCTCTACCGTAGATAATTTCTCTAATCGTCAGCCCAACATGCGGAAGAGTTATGACGTGCCTGTGCATATAATACTACTGAAGGTACACATAAACAAATGTCCACCAACATGGTCATTTTTGGAGCGATTAAGGCACGCTTCGTGTAATTTATTGCACACATGATATAGTTTAATAAACGAAAGAGCATCTTTAGGGAGAGGACCGTCTAGAAACAGTGACATCTCGAGCTTTAAAATAAAGATGGACCGAATACAATGTACCAAGGGGTGGTCCTCCTCAAGTTGATAAGACCCAAGTTTCAATTTGGGCATTTTTTTGGCGAAGTCCGAGATTAGTTTATAGGATTGGGAAGAACATTGTGAGGAATCTCCCAATGTTCTTGGTGATTCGCCCTTCAAGAAATAAGACCTTCACATGGAAGACGACTGTGATTTGCCAACGACAACAAGCTCTCTCTCTCTCTCTCTCTCTCTCTCTCTCTCTCTCATTTGTAATTTTTTTTTCTTTGGCTTAATAAATTGTTTTCATTTATGATTGAATTCGAAGGATATGTTCAAGTTGAAGAGCGGTTTAAATTATCGAAAACCTCATTGAGTTAGGGTTAGTTGTGACGAGAGTTGGAAGCATACGTGGCTCCATTAAGAAAAAGATATCCAAATTGAGCCTCATCCGAATCGATCCATATTATTTGGCTAGTTTAGAATTCAAAGATTCGTATCAACAAGTTCATAAGCGATTCTTGGATGATTCTTTTCCTAGGAAAAAAGAAATGAAATTAGTTTACTATAGATCATTGTCAGAAGTGTGTGGGGAACGTGATTCATGAATAATACGAAATCTGACATTGATCTTTCATCTTCAAGTACGGTAAATCAGATAGTGGCTCTTCACGACAAACTTTCACAAAGCCTAACCCATTTTTCCATATAATACACCTCAAGTTCTCCTTGATTTGAGAGCTAGATAACATAGTTTTGTTCTCTACAACATAAGAGATTACCGTAATCCGGAATCTCGCACGCATTCAGACATAAGAGTGGATTTATGTGTTCTCTCTCGTTGACTGTAGGATCTCTTGACTATTCAGTCGGCCGACTCGTACTTATAATCCCAAATCTGGAAGATCTTCAAGTGTAGTTTGGTGAAGTTCAAGACCAATCGAGCCAAACCAATGTAAGAGGTACGGTCATATGAAGTTGTACGTCGATGGAGTGACAATGGATGGTAATAAACCACATCGTTGACGAAATTAACCGGTGGCAACCCTAATTATATATGGATGAAAATCAATAAGCTGAAAGTAGAGCCGCATTTATTTGGAAGACCAAGTTTTTTTAACTTGGTCAATCACATCAAATTCGTCTCACAAGGGATTGTTAATCTGAAAAACACTTGAAACTGAGTAAAATTAAGAGATCTATGAATCAGAATCAAAGGGCGAACTCCAAATGGAGACCGAGAGTAGACGACGAGATTTCCATCCCAAGACGAGCCTATTGCTGGCTAACTCCTCCACCCTGTACCCATCATTGAATAGCCCCAACAAGAGCTTGGCTTGGCAATGATTGGCAAAGCTTATGTCCACAGGCCTAAACCCGGTTGCACCCAACCACTCCCGCCACGAACCGCCCTCCTCGTCGCCACGCGTCCGGTATATCCGACCCAACGACCCAACTATCCGGGGCCCCAGGAAAACCCTCTCCACCAGCGCTCGAGCCCGGCGCTGCATCGGGAAACCCGCCTCAAGGGAGTCGTATAGGGCGGAGTAGTGATGCAGGGAGTCTATGAATCGACTGACGAACCCTTGGTCTCCAATAGGCCCCAATTCTTCCTCCACCAGAGTCACGAGTCTAGGGTTCAGTGTCTTGGCTCCGGATAAGAAGGAAGCCATGGACGCGGGTGCCCGGTAACTGAAGTGAGGGAGGTGCAACATGCAGTTGAATATCAATGCCTCACCTCTCACTAACTTCAGGGAGGACGGACGAAATGTTTCGTCCGAGTCCAACCTACATTGGTGAAACGAAAATGGCTGACCAATTGATGTGGCAAATGCGGTCAGGCGTCGGCCCGTCTCTTGGATGGTGCCAATCGAGCGGCGACCATTCCCGCCTCTCGACAAGGCTGTGATCCTGAGATGCGGGGCCGGTGGGCCATTCTTCCTGGAAACCAGAGCTTGCATGAGCGACGCCCATTGGATCCCCTCCATGATATCATAGTCCACAATATGGACTCGCCGGTGCTGAGTGACGGCTTCTAGGATGGCCTGATTCGCAGTGAAGTGCCCGAACTTGACATACGGCGACATGTCTTGCATTAGCTGAAAAGCAGCTAGAACATCCGTTTGGTGGTGGTGGTGGTGGTGGTGGTGGTGGTCGTCGCGTTGGGGCCCACCGCTTATTAGGTGCTTGCCGTGACCACCACCGGCACCTTCTAGCAATCCTTGTAGGGCCTCCGTGAAATGAGCTGCCAATCTGTTTATTAAACAACAAGGCCTTTACGTCAATTCTATGGTTTTTTTATTATTATAAAGCAACATTATTTCATCTCTGACAAGTATAATGTTTTTTCTTTTTAAAGTTAACAGGACCACCGCAGATTAGAAACAGAGAATAAATCTCATGGGAGGGTGATTGCTTGGAAGACGACTGTACATAATTACATATCAATCTGAATCAGAGACTCATTTTAGCTAGTTAAACTGTTTACCTCTCCATGTTAGTTCCATCAGTTGGGGACACCAACTCCTTGAGCCGAACCAATATCACCCGAGCCAGTTCATGGCATTTGTTCACTCCAGTCAGGGCCTCCGCGGCAGCCATCAGCAGGTGAACCAGCCTCAACCCTTTCAAGTCATCTCCGCTGGGTTCCTCGTCGGTGAACATGGTCGTGTCATTAGATGGAGAGTTGCATCCCTCCTGGTAATTCACAGCAGATCGAGCCGGTTGAAGCCCACTCTCATCTATCATGGACTCAATTAGGTCCTGAAAATCATCTTGGCCGCCGGAGAGAGTGTTCCAATCAACCACCGGCGACCAATCATTCCAGTTGCAGCCATATTCATCGTCTGTGGTGGTGGTGGTGGCGGTGGTGGTGGTGGTGGTGGTGGAGGTGCTATAAGCCGAGAAGTCGAGCTCCGCGGCATCATCAATGGCCATAGCCATAGCCATTAAGGAAATTTACGGGAGACGTTGCTGAGAAAATGGTTGTCAGGTGCGTGTGGCGGTGTGCTTGTGGCAGTGTATTAATAGACACAAAAGGGTGTGGAGAGAGGATGGAGATAAAGCATGAGACAGTGTTTGTTGGAAGGGCTCGAGGTTAGATGTTATAATTAAGGAGCTACGATGTATACGCTGGACCATAAGATGGGCTTTGGCTGTATATTTATAGCCACTCGAGAAGGTCTTAATCATTCCTCTCAATAATGCCATGACCGTGCTTTTGCAGTTATGCCCTTGCATTTTGGGTTATTTGGGTCAAAGTCATATTCCCTCTGTCTTACGTAAGGAGGCAAAGGCGAAAATCCTTTTTTGGGTCCAAGACGTGTTGAGAGAGGAAAATTAGAACTAAGACCAAGTGCACGAATGTGGCCTTTTTATTCATACTATGTTTTAGCTTTATCATATGTTTCCCACGACATGAGAGTTTTGCAAATATTGGAACTTTCTAAAAAATAAGGAAAATGAATAGGTTTCCAATTTTATTCACCAAAAGAAATTCTTTGGAATATTGCCTCAATTCAAACCTAATATGATCATTCACCAGGCACTCTTAACATACTCATTAGTGCGTGAAAGCAACTTTTCGTAAGCCAAACCTCTTGTGTACTAACTATCCACTTGTGATTTTCTCAAGAACTTCCCTGGAATTATTCGAGTGGTTTAAAAGAATAAGACACTAGATATTACAAAAGGCAAATTCTCAAGGATAAAGTATACGACAAACGCGTGGAGTTTCACAACATCAAAGGAACGACAGATCCTGAAAGAATTACTTGTAAAGCTAATGACTGGGTCGACCTACCATTGATGTTCTAAATGGCAAACGATTAGAAACGAATGGTCAAACTAAATCAATCGCAGATGGACCTATCGTCGCAGAGTATCAACATAAAAACTTCAGTGGGATTAAGGAACGAGAGCGACCAGCCAATCATCTCGCGTAGAAATCATCAAAACGAAAGCTCAGTCGGGGGAAAAAGGCAAGCTTTTTAACCTCACTTCCCATGAGAATGAGCTCGACCTCCATGTCACATACGATTCAGCTTCACAAAAAGTTGAAGAAAAGCCCCCAAAATTGGCTCGCTCACCTCCAACTTCGATCTTACGACCACTTCTTGGATCTGGCCGGCCCAACCGGCTCACCTCGACCTCTTCATTAGTCACCACCCACTAAGTTCGCTTTCTCTCCCTTTTGGATTACACAAGAATGTCTGCTCCTGTAGAGATATCATCACATCAGGGGCCCCACCACAAATTATATAATCAATTAGCCTAAATCTCCATACACATTTTGAATAACGTTAGATTTGCGACAATGGGGTTGTGCAATTGTGAATCTAGTTATTTCAGACATCTGCACCACGGCTCTCCTAAGCTGGAGTCATCATATCAAAACTTAGATTTGAGAAAAAAAAATACATATTTGATAATTTAGTGGCACATTGTAGAAGCTCGATTTCTTAGAAATCATGGAACACCCTACAATCCCACGAATTGATTAAGTCCAAAATTTTGTCCTATGGGCATAGATGGTTGTGCCTAGAAGTATTAGCACAAAACTGGCGGTACGTGAACGAGTAAACTCCAATTCCCAAATTAGAAATTCTCCAACACCCCCAATCATCTACGTCAACCTTAGGTGGTCAACTCTAGATTACATCCTTCCTTATGTCACCCTAATTTTTCATAAAGTTTATGCGATATTGAGTCACGAGACACGCTTACGTGCGAGCTATTTTCAGTAATTTGCTTTTGATAGTCATTTTAATAACTCTTTACTTCTTGCATATCTAGTTTTGCATCTCTAATTCTCATATATCTTTTGGTATCTAATTAGGAATCGTTAATTCTTATACATAACTCTCTAATAGGTATAAGAAGTAATAGAATTATGCATATTTTGGTAATAAACATCTAAAAAAGATTTTACTTTGAAATACTTATATATTCCATGTCTAAAATAACCGTGTATGATGAGGCTTTAAAATATTTTACATTTTAGGGATACCCATCTCATATTTAACTCATATTCGACAAATAACAACATTAAACGATGAATCTCGTATAGTACTCACACTTAACAAGTAAATTATACTAAATTGATATTTCATAAATAATGATATTAAAAGATCAATTTTATATTTGATTAATAAAAAAAATTTAAGATCGCCGTCATAGCAAAATCATGGAACATGCCTTATAAATGTAGGCTGAGCCACTTGGCATGCTCATGTGCGAACTTACCCATGAATATGCTTTTGATCGTCAAATCTATAATTCAACATCTATAATTCTTATGCATAATTCCGTATCTAATTTGTATATCTAATTTTCACAAATATTTTGATACAAACAAGATTTATGAAGTAATTTGCTTTTGATGGTTTCTTTAGTAAATCTCTAATCTTTGCAAATCCATACTCATGCATCTCTAATTTTTGTACATAATTTGGTAATAAATCTCTAATTAATGTACATGAAATAACAGAATCATGCATATTATGGTAATAAATATTCAAAAATAATCATTTTTTTTGTGTATGATTCTATTTTGAAATACCTATATATTATATGGTTAAAAGTACTTGTTTCTGACGAGATTTTAAAAAATACAATTTAGGGTTACCTATCTCTTATTTGACTCATATTTATAAAACAATAAGGAAAAATTCCAAAAAGGGACCCGAAGTATCCTCTTTTTTTCAAATAAGGGCCCGAAGTAGACCTTATTTCAAATAAGGACCTCAAGTGCATTCATTTTCTCAAATAAGGGTCTAAAGTGGATGTTATTTTAAATGAGGACCTAAAGTGGTTATGCTTATTTCAAATAAGAGTCTGAAGTGGCTATGTCCGTTTCAAATAAGAACCGGTCTTTCCAGCTATCAAAGGTATTTTCATCATTTGTCATTTTCCCCTTTTTTTTTTTTTTTTTTCCATTTTTTTGGCTAGTTCTTCTTCCTCTTCTATCACACTCCCGCCCTATCTCCGCACGAGAGCATAACCGGGTGGGTTAGCATCGACGCCCCAGCAACGCCGAACGTCCCGAAAGTCTTTTATCTTTAGTTAAGCACATGCAGAAGCGATAATAAACAATCCCTGTGCAAACAAACATAGAAGCCGGGCAAGACATATGCAAGTCAAGCAAATAAAAGCAACATATACATATACATATATTCACACATCAAAAGCTGTTTTGATTACATGCCCGTCCTAGTCCTAGGCTACTTATTTTCGTTTTCATAGATAGTCAATCAAAAGGCCGGGGTAGCCTAACTCCTCTACCGAGCTGCTCCCGTAAGCGGCCCCCATGCTATTTCTTGGACCCAGTTCATCCATCACACACCTAAAATTGTGAGAATAACAAGGGTGAGTCGATGACTCGATGCAAGTAGAAATCCATAATTCTCCTATAGAAGGACATCTCGACGTCGATCATCGGATACAAAGTCACCACCCACCTGTCGATGGCAAATCAATAGCAAGGTTCGTGCCTTGCCTGCTTATGCATATGAAAGGCTTTCAACCGTCTGTATGCTTTCAAGAACCAAATATAAGGAGTTAGTACATATGAACAAGCTTTCCAAAGATCCATGGCTTATGATCATTTCGGTCATAAAAAGGGATGCTCGCATCTCATGAAACTCGTTCAAGCACTAAGTGACCCAATTCAGGCATATGCTTAAATTGATGCAAGGACTTACTAATGCACATCAAATAAACCTAGCTTTTGCAATCATCACACATGTATTAGTCATGAATCACACATGCACTTTCATTTTTTTCCTTTTCCGTATCATATTAGTCGAACTTAATCAACTCTTCCGGTAACAACCAAGCATCGGTCCCCCCTTAGCAACCGGCATCGTCCGATCTCATTATCAAGACGACATCCGAGGCGACCCCCAAGCATCGGCCTCACCTGGATGGCATCCGAGGCTTTACCCCAAGCAACGACCCGGCATCCCCCAGCATTGGCATATAGGTCCATCGTGTATCCATGCATTTCAAGCATCAATCGATTCATGTCATGTTTAAACTCTTAACCCAATAAAAGGCCCGAAGGCGTGCCATGCAGGGTGAACTAATGAATAACTCTTGTGTTTTATTAAATCAAACTCATGCCAGATGCGATTCGGGCTCGTGACCTTGACTTGGAACCATTCACTTAGGCTTTAGCATAGTCCATTGTCACCAAGACCTTTCCTCGACATCCGAGTGTGCTCGATACTGATGCGGGATCATAAACTTACTTAATGCAACAACAAGCAATAGAAACACAACAAGCATAACAATACAAAGCCAACACAAGTAAACAATGACATGATCCTAAAATCGGTAAGCGTAGTAGATCGCCCTATCAAAGAGTTAGGAAAATCTACTTACTACTTTTTTAAACCTAGCTCCAAGATACTTCTTTGGTGGTCGGTCAACGTCTAGGGCGACTTGAAAGAGAAGGGCATGAAAGAGAATGGAGGAAGGGAGAGGAAAAGAGAGAAAGACCAAAGGTTAAGATGTGATGATGGCTCATCCTATTTATAGGCCTCCTCCTCTTAGATTTTTATTGCAAACTCATGATGATGCCTAAATGACGAGTTGGCCTACTTATCTTCTCAAGTTGGCCCATAGGTCCTTTGGTGTTGGCTTATGATTGGTCCACCTAATTACTTATCCTCCAAGGCTCACTCTAGGCTCATTATTGCCTATGGCGCCTAAGGGACACATAAGCCCCTTTAATGCCTAATGTCTTCTTCTAATTTGTTGGTTTTTGCCTTGCTCATCAAGGCTATAATCTAGGGCCATCATACCCTAAGATTTATCCAAGATTTGGTCATCAAGAAACTTGGACTTTGGACAACTTGTTTTCCAAGCTAAACACATGAGCATATGACTCATTAAGCTCATTAATTAGCTAGCTTCCAAAAGCATTCAATACATTCTTATCTTCAAGCCAAGAAGACTCTAGATTGGCTTCTTCCTCTAGTTAGGCGTGCAGCTCCCTTCCCCACCAAGTTGGGGGTGTTGTTCTCCCATTCTAAGGCAAAAAGAATATTGAGCAACTTTCGAAATCAGTACAATTACCTTATCAAACGAACTCGAAAAATTATATAAGTTTAATATGTTGTAAAGAAGACCTTAGAAAACATTTTTTATGAAGAAATCCAAGCCAAATTTGTTCTACGGAAAGAGCAACAATTCATTGAATACAACCCAAAAATTCATCTATCAAGCAGATTCAACGGTCGAAAAAGAGACTCATTTCGAAATCCAAATCTTCACAAATTTTGATATGTTATAGAAATGTATGTCATTTAAAATTTTGTGAATGAAGTATGTCCAAATTCGAAAGGGAAGATTTTATAAAAATTCGAGAAAGCAACTTGGTTACCGTTTTCACTATACTTGGGCAAATTCTATATGATAATTGATCGGGCTTTCGTCCCAACCATTTCACTTCAAAAAATATGAAAATTAAGAATGTTATGTTTAAGATGTTTTGAACAACTTTCATGAAGAAGATTTTTCAAATTCGTAACATAAAAAGCTCTGTAAAATTGGCAAGAAACAATGGTCCAAAAATTTCAAAAATTAAATGAGGCAAATTCTAGTTGAAAAGATTAGTGTTCTCACTTGAACTTGAATCAAGGGTCATCCATGGCTGTACAATCTTATCTCCCAAGATCCTAAGTAGGCTCTATACTAGTTTGGACAATTGTCTCAGTAATTTATTGGCTTTTGTCCAAAAGAGATAAGGTAGACTTGTCTTGGCCCAAAGTTGGACTTGTCTTGGCCTTCTCCTCTCTCTCTCTCTCTCTCTCTCTCTCTCTCTCTCTCTCTCTCTCTCTCTCTCTCTCTGCATATGGCTTCTCCTTTGTAGGTTTCAAAGTCTACCATTCACACTTAGATCCTAGGATATTTGTGGCCTAGGCTATAGTGATATCTTTCTCCTCACTTTATTTAATATGTTCACACTTGTTTACACTTATTTTCTAGGAAGGTTTGACTAACTTAAGGCATATCTAGCTTAGCCTCCTAGTTGGGGTCAAAAGAAAGGTTGAAATCAAGGATATTACATCTTTGCCGGTGGCCAGCCGGCCATTGGCAATGCCCACAAAAGGTTGGGCGAGGGATGGCCTCACCTAGGTATGGTGACCCTCGCCTGGGGCCATCCGCGAGGTCGGCCCGTGTTGGCCCCGGCGAGGCCGAGGAGGGCTGGGCGACCTCGTCGGCCACCCTCGCCTGGGACCGGCTAGGGCCGACCTCACATATGGCCCCTGGGCAAGGGTCGCCATGCTCAGGCGAGGTCATCCCTCACCTGTGGCCAGCGTGGGTGGCCCTCGGCCGGGGGGGGCGAGCCTCGCTTAGCCCTCTATGGACATCGTTGGTGGCCAGTTGACCACCAGCTAAGAAGAAGAAGAAGAAGAAGAAGAAGAAGAACTAGAAAAAAAAAAAAAAAAAAAAAAAAAAAAAAGTGAAATGCAAAATGACAAAAATACCCTTGACCGGTTGGAAAATTTAGCCATTAGCGATCAAAGAAGGTCGGGTCCTTATTTGAAACAACCAAAGCCACTTTAGCCCCTTATTTGAAACAACTAAGGCCACTTTAAGTTCTTATTTGAAACAAAGTCCACTTCGGGTCCTTTTTTGAAATTTTCCCGAATAATAATATTAAAAGATCAATCTCATATTGTGCTTATTTTTTACAAATAAATAATTTTGAACTCGTGTTTCACAAATAATGACATTAAAGGATCAATCTCATATTTGACAAAACAACAATATTGGTAGATCAATAAAAAAAAAAAAACAAAAATGCATCATCACAAAAAGAATTATATAAAATGCTTCATAAATAAATGGGTATATGAGAGAATTTAAATAATGGATAAGGACAAATAATCTCAAGTTTTAACTTAGCTTTTGAAATTGAATTAAAATGTCATTTAGAGAATATAATACTGCAATCCACATGCTCTGAAATGAAAAAGGAGTCGAATTTGTGAAGAAACAAATAATATTCAAGCTAATCTTTTCTAAATTATCAATAGTACATCGGTTTCAGTTAATTTCAAGTTGAAATTTTCAGGCCATATTTTACATGTCCGATTTGACTACTGTTTTTACTTCGTATTTTTCTATTATCAATGGATAAAGAACCCGGATATTATACATGTAAAAACTATTGACAACGATGACAAAAAGGAGAATAGACATAATTAAAAATTACGTTTACCTGCTAGTTTTGATCTTGGTTGAAGTTAACAGGTCTATATTATGCTGTTGGCGATCTCATTTTGACCCTAACAATATCCTCAGTCGACAAATCGCTTCAGATAATTTCCACCCTAATAAAAGTAATAATTTCTTCATGTTTCATGCCACTTTTTCTGATTTTTCCTCATCATATTCATTAATGGAGCCAAATTTATTTATGTTTTAAAACTGATATGTTTGTTCCTTTAGGTCATACATAGTTATCATCAAACATGTAAAATATGCCTCTTTTAGTGAGCCGGAAATTCATGAGAGTTTTTCTTGTCTGTCCACTACGCCAATGTGCAACTTTCATTGTATGAATTCAGAATCATCTAGAGTAGAATTGTCCTCTTGTCATTGTATCGCTCTACGGAGTTTGTCTGCTTTGTGGGGTTATGTCCTTGATCTGTGTTACATACGTAGAGTCTAGCTTATATGAAAGGAAAAGTGTCGGAAAATATGATGGTTAGACAATGTTCTTGACAGCTTCATTAGTTGCCTATGAAGATTGAATATTCTTATCCACATGGCCTACAAAACATGACCGGACAAATTAGGAAACAAGTCTTAAACCTATTCCATGTGTATTAATTCAATCCTACACCTTTCAATTTGATCAAATTAGTTATAAACTTTTTGATGATATTTAATGTAGTACATCCAACCAATTTTAACCGGAAATTGTTGATGTGGTCACGGACCATCCTACGTGATACGATTAGCGTTAATGTGGATAATTTTTGCAATTTTTTTCTTTATTTTTATTGTATTTTCTTTCTTTCTTTCTTTTCATTCTTCCTCCACTGGTCGTCGAGCCTCAACAATGGCCAACAACTGACAATGACCGAATTTGGCTCACTCTTGCCAAATCCGGCAAAATCGCCCTTCATCGTTCATTGCCTTTGGCCGGCCATTGCCAAGGCCAGGTGATTGGCGAAGGAAGAATGAAAAATAAAATAACAAAAAAAATTGCAATTTTTTATTTATTTTTATTTTTATTTTTTTTCTTTCTTTTCATTCTTCCTCTGCGATCGCCGAGCCTCAGCAATGGCCAACGATTGACAACAACCGGATTTGGCTTGCCCTCACCAAATTCAGCAAAATTGCTCCTCACCAGTCATTGCCTTTGGCCAGCCATCGCTAAGGCCAAGTGATTGATTGAGGAAGAATGAAAAAAAATAGTTATGAATATAAAAATAAGAAAATTAACAAAATTAACAAAAATTGTCAACATCAATGCCACCATGCCACATAGAATGGTCGGCGTTCATGTCAGTAATTTTCTGTCAAAATTGGATGGATAGACTATATTGGCAAATTTTCAAAAGATTTAACACTAAATTGGCGAAATTAAAAGGTTTAGGACTCAAATAGCACAAGCATAATAAGTTTAAAACTTTGTTGTTAATTTCTCTAAACATGACCCAATGTTCATAGGAACCGAGTCCTCGACCAAATATACTTAAATAATATTTCACAAGTTAAGCAAATGGCATGCCCCAAGAGATGGGATGTTCGCCCAAACGGGGTTTCCATAACCAATGTCACCACTTCTTGCGTCCACTCGGTTCATGCGAGTCTAACGTTTGATACCACAACACGTTCGATGGTTTCACATGCAAAAATACCACTCGCATCAATCTTTGACGCTATATTGATACAATGAAAACATCGCAAACATAAGTTCCCCGAATGATTCTTTAGTTAAGTGTTGGGGAAATTGGCTTACTCAATCGCCACTACATACACATTCGCTGCAGTAGTCTTAGTTTCCGATTCCACGGTGCGTGGGACTAGCTATAGGAGAGGAGGAAAGTACTAAGTCGTGTTTGTTAAGGATGAATTTTGATTCTGTTGACCTTCTGGTGCTGATCAGGTCTCACGGTACATCTTAATTCCTACTCGGTTAATCAGTCGTGCCTTGCGCGTGTGGCGGGACGACGGCCCAAAAAATAATAGAAAAATAGAGGGGAAACTGAGATTGTCTTGGTAATTTCTTATTCTTTCTTTGGTGATCTCATTTGCCAGGAGAGAAATCTCGTTCTTAGGAAAGTTCACGAAAGACGGGGATGATAAAGGGAGAAAGTCAACTCGATGGGTTAATCAGATCAAAATCCTAATTCGGTCGGCAGCGGAAGAGGTCGCACTGCGACTCGGTCAAAAGCAAACGTAACAGCCTGTTGACGAGGACGGTAACTCTAGAAGCCAGGAACGGTAAAATAGTGACAAGTTGTTCTTTTCCACCCTCCTTCATCTTATTCTTTTCTATTGAGCGTCAGGTCCCGCCAGAAAAGTCCAAATATCGTCAGAAGTGATATCGAGATTGCACGCGTTAATGTATCCGGTCGGATCCACTTTTGTGTTAAAGTTTAATCTGTTGAAAATAACCTAAAACCCGCCTGATCTGGATGTATGTCAACGTACCCACATAAATCATCTGGAATCTCCAACTTCCAAACATATACGCCCTCTTGAATCGACTTATGATCACATGCCAAAGTAAGGATGCTCTATTACATCACAACACCTAACTTTGTTAGTGGTCTCATCTTTGAGTCCAAACTGTTTAAATATATTTTGAGTTTAAGCTCATGAACAAAAACCGGCCCAAGACAAATTATAAAAAACCGGGATTGATTAAGACTCCGTTCGTTTTCGGGGAAAATAATTTCCAAAAAAAATGTTTTCCGGATTTTCCGGTGTTCGTTTACGAAAAATGAATTTCTTGAGGAAAATGTTTTCCATGAAAGGAAAAAAGTCTTCTAAATTAAGGGAAAATATTTTCCGCTTTTAAAAAGAAAACATTTTCCTCACTTGATCTCTCTTATCTTACACATCTACAAATCCTCACTTCCTCCTCCCCTTTCTTTTTCTTCTTTTCTTTTTCGTTCGAAATATTTTTTAATTTTATTTTTCTTTATTAATTCAATTATTTTTAAAATTTCATTTTTATTTTCTTTTTTTTCTTTTTCTTTTTGTTTTTTTTTTTTTTTTGTTTCCCATCTTCTTCTTTCTAGGCTAGTCGTCGGTCGTTGCCGAGGCGAATCTCGAGCTTGTCGATCTCAAGCTCGCGCTCTGCACTCTTGCTTATCCTTTTCTTTATTTATTCTACCCTGCAGTTGTACATTGCTCAAGTAAAATGCTCTACATGCTTTGCTTCTTTTTTTCTTTTGTTTATTAGAACACAAAAGATGCAAGGGGAACCACCAACCCGGGTGGCGCTGTGCTCTTCTCCCCTAACGCACATTCCCGGGCGTCACTTTGGCACGTGTGTGGTGGCTTTTTGTCGCCCCTTTTGTTTATTAGATGCGCGGGTTCCCCGGGCCACAAAAAAAAAAAAAAGACACAGGGGAGAATAGGCCACTCAACTGGAAGATTCTTATGAGGGCTGTACATGCTTTGCTCTTTTGCTTTTTTTAAAATCCATACGAATATTTTTTAGAGTAGATGATCATTTGATGACAATGAATGGACAAAAATATGAAGTAAGTTTGCATAGATTTAAAGGCAAGTTCATATTTGATGGATTTATAGGTTGGTAAGTGATGTATGCCTAAGTGGTGAAGTCTTAAAAATATTTTTCTTATGAACATCGGAAAATATTTTCCGAAACATTTTCAAGTTTTAACCAACACTGAAAAATATTGCCATTTTTCTAAAAATGACTTATGAGAAAATATTTTCCGGAAATGGCCAATTTTCCACGAAACGAACGGACCCTAAAAGGAAAGTCAAAAAAATTAGATTTCCTGTGGATGTCTGAAATTGAGCGAAGTAAAAAAAAAAAAAAAAAAAAAAAAAAAAAACGTTAACTTTCTATTCCATATTGGGGTCGGCGAAGGAATGTACAGAAGGAAAATCCACTTTGTTTCCTGTTCTGACTTTGTTACTCCTTTGACCAATTCTATTGGACTTCTCTGGCGATGGTTGATATATAAATATGGGCAGTACTAGCGTGACGGTACTGTTACTCCTAATGAGTAACGGTGCAATACTGGCCACCCATTTTAGTTGTTGATGAAGATGACCAGTTTCATATGCAAAGAAACGAATGGATGAACTTCTTGAAGGGAGAAGAAAATCATGGGGGTAATTGAGCTATTCTATTTTAATTATAGACATTGGTAAAAAAAATTTATATGAATGATATACTTAAGAAAACTCATGTATAATGAAAATTAAATATCAAGCACAAATATAATATTTTGATTCACAAACTTTCAAATTTCTCTAAGTTTGAAAAAAAAAATCATTAATCTCTCTTGATTTTGATGTCAGACAAACAAAAAGAAAAATCAAATTACAAGTAACAAAATAACGTTGGAAGTGGAGCAATCACAAATGACAAATCATTTTTAAATTTTTTAAAAAAAAATAAGTAAAAGAGTTAGCGATGCAGATGCCACCGTCACCGTTGAAAGAGTAATGGTCCATTACTTGATCAATTCCCTATAAATATATTCAAGGGTTTGATATAATGCACTGTTATCTAGCATGCATATTGCAAATTATAAGAAAACCGACATTGACTCAAAGGAAAGTCAGAAATTTGGATTTCTCGTGGAAGTTTAAAAATGAGTGAAGTCAAAAAAAAAAAAAAAAAAAAAAAAAAAAAAAGCTAACTTTCTATTCCGAATTGGGGTCGGTGAAGGAAAATACAAAAGGAAATCACGGGTGCACTTTGTTTCCTATTCTGACTTGGTCACTCTTTTTTGATCAATTCTATTGGACTTCTCTGGTGGTGATTGATAGATACATATATTCAAGGGTTTGATATAACGCGTTGTTTTTTTTACACCATATAACGCGTTGTTAGTTTGCATGCGTATTGCAAATAAGCCGTGGTTGACGTGAAGAGGTACCGAAGTGCCGTTATCGATCAAGCACTTGGCGTGGATTTTTTGTCTATGAAATTACACCAATAGTTTAAGGGTTGAAATCAATTAAATTCTCATGGTAAGAATTTGTATATAAATCCTTCGTAAGATTGAGAAATTATTTAGCGATGAATTGTGGGGCTAAACACTGTATAAATTATTGGGTGTAATTAGGGTTTAGGAAATACTGAAAGCATTGGAGTGACTTAAGTGTGATTGTAATCTTCATTGTATCACTTTATCTATAGTAGAATTTATTCTTACGCTACTATTGACGTATGTCACTACGACCGAATCACGTAAATCTAGTGTCTAATATATTTTTTTCTAACATTTATTTTATTGTTCGATCGCTTACTTTCACAACAATTGGTACCAAAACCAAGCTTAGATGATTTGAAATGAATTGATGGCGATAGAAGAAGGAAACGTGGGAATCGACAGATTTGATGGGAATGATTTTGATTTATGGAAGAAGCAAATTGAGGATTATCTCTACTAGATGAAACTATACTTGGCCCTATTGGGGGAGAAGTCAAACACAATGAAACAAGATGACTAGGAATTATTGGATAGACGAGCTTTGGGTGTTATACAACTGATATTGACTCGTACCGTCGCTTTTAACATCGTGAAAGAGAAGACCAAAGTGAGTTTGATGAAAGCCTTGCCACATATGTACGAAAAGCCCTCTGCGATTAACAATGTCGATTTGATGCGTCGTCTATTTAAATTAAAGATGAGCGAAGGTGTGTCAATAGCAAATCATATCATTAAATTCAATGTGATTGTTAGTCAATTGAGTTCAGTTGAGATTGATTATGAAGATAAGGTATGTGCTTTGATTTTGTTATCCTTATTGTCTAATAGTTGGAATACTGCCATTACTGTTGTTAATAATTCCTCTAGGTCAACAAGCTTGACATTTGATGAAGTTCGAGATTTGATTTGAGTGAATACATCCATAGAAGAGTAGCCGGTGAACATGTATCTATTGCTTTGACATGTGAAAATAGAGAAAGAGCTAATCCCCATGTTAGCAAAAGTAGTATAAACATGAACAAACGTAGTCAAGCTAGGATTAGTGCTGCTGTTTGTTTGACTTGTGGCAAGAGGAGGCATATTAGAAGTAATTTTCTTAAGCTAAAAAATGAGAAAGATAAGGGAACTATAGTTGAGTTTGTAGATGATGCTGCAACTCTAGTTGATGACAATTTGGATAGTGCTAATTTTGTCTTGTCTGTCATTGATTATTCATTGTTTAGTGATAGATTATGGATTCTGGTTTTTCATTTCATGCTACACCAAATAGAAACTTGTTTACTACTTATCAACGCATGGATAGTAGAAAAGTGCAATTAAGGAACAACGCTAAGTGTGATGTTGTAGGTGTTGCAATGTTAGAACTAAAATACATTATGATATTGTGAGGACATTGATTGGAGTAAAGCACGTTCCAGAGTTGAAGAAGAACCTATTTTTTTTTTTAGTGCTTTGAATTCAGCTGGGTGTTGATATATTTCAAAATATGGAATTTTGAAAATCTTTCAAAGTTAGTGATGATGAGAGGAATCAAGCATAGCAGCTTGTATGAGCTTCCAGATGACATTGATGGAATTTGCCGCGAAGACGTTGGATGCATTTGTTCGAGAATCTAAATTGTGGCATATGCGTTTAGGCCACATTAGCAAGAGAAGTCTAAAGGTTCTAAGTGAAAGGAATCTATTGTGTGGTTATGTTACTAACGAACTAAATATATTTAGGTGCTATGATTTAGATCAATGGCAAAAAATGCATTTCAGTACGGTTGTCAAAAAAACTACAAAAATTGCAAAGTTTATTCACGTAGATGTTTGTAGGTTGTTGCGGTTTCCTTCGAGGAAGAGTGCCATATTTATGCTAATAGTTGTTGATGACTACTCAAGGAAAACATGGTTGTTTATGCTTGGGCACAAGTTTGATATTGTTATCAAGATCAGGTTGTTGAGAGCTTTGACCAAAAAGAAAATTGATAAGACAATAAAGTATATGCGAACCGACAATAAAACAAAGTTTTCTTTAAAGCTTTTAAATGAATTTTTTTATGAAGGAAGGTATGATAAGACACTGCACTAGTGCCAACGAACTACAACGGGTTATGAAGTTGATGAGCAAAACATTACTAGAAACCACCTTTAAAATATTCTTTAGTATTTGTATGACTAGGAGATTCCTTGCATATGCACTTGGTACGATGAATTACCTTATGAATAGATCCCTACTGATTACTATTGGATGTCGGACTCCTGAAAAAGTGCGGTCAAATAACGTCGTTGATTATTCTACTATTAGAATATTTGGTTGCCCATGTTATATTAAAGTTAGTGATGGTGAGCTCAATGAAAGGGCAAGAAAGTGCATGTTTCTAGATTGTGCACAAGATAAGCGGGGTTATCGATTGTGTTAGTGAGCACTAGTAGAGTAATCGACACGTATAATTCGTGTACCGAGGTGAAACTAATAGAGCCAATAGCTACTGTAATTGCTAATATTGACAAGGCATGTATTTGATCTTCTATGCAACAATGGTTTTGCTTTATCTTTGGTAGAAGAAATTATGTCAGAAAAATCCTTACGAAGTAGTTAAATGTGAATGTGGAGTTGGTGCTCTGATGAGGTCCTCGATTATGGCAAAGTTCAAGTGAGTCTTAGACTTGAAAGATGTTTGTGGCAGTTGAGTCCATTGGAGACTATGGGAGAGTAGCGACAAAGTTCGAATTTTTAGCAAAGCGATTATGACTTGGCTCAAACATCAAGCCAATGTGGAAATTATTAAAAGATATCCCGAGTTTGAGCCCATAAACAAAAACCGGTCCACGACAAATTATAAGAAAATGCCGGATTGATTAAACGGAAGTTAGAAATTTATATTTCCTCTGGACGTCTGAAATTGAGTGAAGCAAAAAAAAAAAAAATGCTAACTTTCTATTCCAAATTGAGGTCGGCAAAGGAAAGTCACATGTCCACTATGTTTCCTATTCTAACTTGGTTATTCTTCTTTGATCAATTTTATTAGACTTCTCCAACGGTGATTGATATAGAAATATATTCATGGGTTTGGTATAAAGTGTTGTTAGCATGCATGCATATTGCAAGTGAGCCATGGTTGATGTGAAGAAGTCTTGAAGTGCCATTATCAATTGAGCGCTTGGTGTGAATTTTTTCTCTGCGGAATTACACCAATAATTTTAATGTTGAAGTCAATTACATTATTGTTGTACGATTTTATGTATAATTCCTTCGTGAGATTAAGAGATTATTTGGCGAGAAATTATGGAGCTAAACACTGTATGAATTATTGGGTATAATTGGAGCTTGGGAAACACTGAGATTGTTTATGTGACTTGATTATAATTATAATCCCCATTGTATCGCTTGATCTATAAGGTGGACGTAGATTACTATGATCGAACCACGTAAATCTGATATTTGATCTATTTTCTTATTTTGTCTATTTTATAATTCGACCACTTATTTTTGCAACACAAACTATGATAATTGTTATGATATGTGAAATTCTTCCTAGAAGTATTCACCAACTATCGAATCACAATGGAGGCCCTTCGTTTAATCATTGGCTTTGATACTACTTGTTTACTTGTCGGGGGACAATAGCTTAAATCTTATGCCTTTATATTTGTGGACTAAACCCTTTTTTCACTCAAAAAATTACGCTAATGAATTGTGATCAGAATAGGCATATAATGTGCTACATCTCTAATTAATTGCTTGATGTGGGCTTTTTTGTTAGCACCTTCACCATGCACCTTAACATCAATCATCACCCTAAAATAAGGATTGACAATTTATATTCGTGGGTCATGTTTGTGTTGTGTTGACATGACAATATATTACATTATAGGTCAATCGAATATGACGCAATGAGTTAATCGTGTTGACCTAGCTCTTGAAACACAAACAGGGCATGGAAATTAGTGGGTTCACACTACGCCATCCATGTAACACAATTACATAACGAGTATACAGGCCAACACAATTCCACGACAAAGCATGACGCGAAATCAACTCAACAGCATAAAACTGACATGAAGTATTCTCAATCTTTCATAGTTTATTTTCAAATTACAATAACCTATTAACAAAATTTCGTGAAACTGAATTAAACAGCCTACTTAAATTCTTAATAGTGAATAACATGGGTATAATAGTTGTCCTAACCAACCGATTTTAATGGGTCATGTAGGTCGTGTGGACGCTATCGTAAAAGGAAAGTCTATTTCGTGGCAGGTTAATACGATCATAACATTGTTACTAGTTATTTCTTGTGGGTTGACACAAAATTGATTAGCCTTAAACCCTTGCTGTTGTGTTCAAGCCATGTTGTCTTATCGTATCAAGGATTGCCACCCTTACCCAAGACCACAATGATCAACGTGATTCCTTCTTTGAGATATCCATCAACACAAAGATAGACACCGGGCCTCCAATCAACTTGGCTATACTATCTACTATTTCATCGGGACTTGCAATGAGAACTCAGTTGCCCTTTAGCATAAAGAAATATAGTAAGGCACCCACTACCTAACTAGACTCATCCTCACTCAGATGTTCATGTTCTTAACAGCACGAGTCAACTCGATATACTGACTCGATTCGGAAAATGATAAGTACCAAATTTGTTCGCATGGATGTACATGTGTAGCTATAATTCGTGAACGAGAACCACGAACAATAAAAGATAATAAAGAATTAAGGTTGGCAATTCTTGGCAGATCATATCTTCAATGAAGAAGGACTGAGAAAATGGGGACCATCATCCTTTGTTTTCTCGTTTGATTTAAATGGGAAGGCCGGCACAAAGTGAAGCGACATGGACATGTTACTGTAGCTGAAGCACCCGCGTCTGATGGAAGCAACACTCACGTCAAACCTCCTTCGGCCAACCATGGGTTTTGGATACATGGGATCTTCTCCAATTTAGAGGACGTAACCTTTCTTTGTTGCCATCATACAGGACGAACCATCCATTCGAAAAACTGCTCTGCAGAGTATTTTTTTTCCCCCATAAATGTCGTGTTCATTGGCAAGTTGTTGAACAAGGTTGAGTCCCTCGTTTTCGGAAGTGAGAAAACTAATTAACAGAAGGTTAATTTAAACCCTTTTTTATATCATCTTGATGAAATTGATTATTAAAAAAATATTCGGGGAAAAAACTTTACAAAAGAGCGGCAAAGAGAACTTTGTACTAATTAGGTACCTCAAAATTAGGTTAATTATGTGATATATGTCTAAAACATTTATAATTACAGCTCAATTAATGCAAAAGGATTGAGATCCTTAGAAAATCAAACTCAAATGTTTAAACTAATAGGTGAAGGGAAACTCCATGAATATATATATATATATATATATATATATATATATATATAAGATCCATTGTTAAGTGATGTGCGATAATATTTCAACATTCCTTCTTACGTGCAAGTCAAGAGCGGCACATAGAATTTCACTTATGAAAAGGATATCACTGGTTTTAATATCATATTAAAATGTCAAATCAAAAAACTTAAACTAATGAATTGAGAGAAATCACATAAAATATGTAAAGCGTATAAAACTAGTTATCAAGTGATGTGAGATAATATTTTAATAGAGATAAATTTCTGAGATCATTCAGAGATGATTTTACATTCTTTCATGTTATTTCAATTGGAATTGCCGATATTGTATAAACCCTAATGGATGGCCCAAGCATTTCCTCCTTGTTTGCGACCATAGTTCACCGACTCTTACCACGGTTGAGAAAAGTCATCGCTTATTAGTCATTTTTTTAAGTTAATCAAATTGTAATCTCTGTGCTTTGCTCATAAATATCTCAAATTATGCATCTATGATTGTTACATGAAGATGGTCCCTCGTCTTTTTGGGTGCTAGTGGATGGATATGACCTTTTTCGTGTCATTTCAATCTGATCTCATTCATTTTCAGCCCGTCGCCATCAATGCCGCGAATGGATGGCAACGAAAGCAGCTGGGGTTTATACATATACATAATTCTGGTCAAAGAACTCTATTATTGGCCCATTTGTGCAATAAAAGAAACACTTTAAATATACTAAAAATAAATAAATAAATAAATAAATAAATAAATAAATAAGGGGCTGTTTGGTAACATGCCAAATAGTACCCAATTCGATTTTTTGTTCCCATGAGTAGTTTTGGAGCAAAATCGCGTTTGGTAAAATTTTTGTTAACGATTTGGAGTAGAATCAAGAATCAAAAAAATGTTTATTCTTGTTCCGGGAACAAATTTGAGAATCAAAACCAACTCTTCTTCTTCTTCCCTTCCGCCATCCCGAGACCGCTGTCCACCACCACCCACCACAATGTATACGCCGCCGCCCGCGCGCCGCCGCCGTCCGTCTACTCGTTCGGGAGCTTGCTTCGGGAGCTTGCCCAACCATCGGAGGCAAGGCCGAGCCTCGGCGAGGCCGAGTCTCCTATGAGGTCTAGTAGAAAAAGAAGAAGAATAGGAAAAAAAAAAAAAAAAGGAAAAAAAAAGAAAAAAGTAAAAAAGTAAAAAAATTTATTTAAAAATTAAAAGAAATTGATTTAACAAAATCAATGAGTACGGTACCAAACTTATAATTCTATTCTAAAATCAGAAATTTTGGACAGTTATCAAACACGTTCTTTTACTCGAATCGGTTCGAGAACAAAATCAAAAAGAATTATTTCTAATCAAAATTTGTTTCCGGAACAAATCGTTATCAAACGCGCCTAAGCGAATGGCCCATTAGATTTTGACATAGTGAAATGCAAATTATTGTCAACCCCTGTATCAAATATTTCTTCATTCTTTGTGTGAAGATTCCCTTGAATATGCTCAGAATGACATATGATATTTCGTCTCCTTCGAGCAGCTCCAGATTCCCTCCATAGAATACACCTTGTTCTTACGGGGAAACCAAAGATATTCATTAATGGTACTTGTCATGCGCAGTACATTAGGCAGTACCTGTCGTTTAAGGAAGCAATTCGATTGGTAGAGTCAGCAAAGTTTGACCCTCAGCCCAAGAATCCCCTCCAGTTGAGCCAAGTCTTTATTTTTTTTATTCTTGCATATAGTCAAATGTTGTCTTGGCCATAGTATGTACTTAGAAATGAAGCGCATGTGATGCCTGGAAACATACGACTCTGAAAGTTTAGTGGCATGGTCCGTTTTATTTTCAGCTGAAGATTGCAATCACATTACAGATTATTCAATGGACAGGTAGTAATGCAAATGAAATCAATATTGTTATTCTCGTTCCCGAGAAAAGGATTTTATTTTTACCAAGATTTGGTTCTTGCTCTAATATAAAGGTGATTTAATAACTCCCTAGATTGAACATTTGAGAAGGACCTAATTTTCTTTCTTACGATTCAGTGATGTTATATGGGCATAATTTTTTGTGCCATAACATATAATCGGGTGTCAACAATATATGATTCATGCTCATAATGTTAATATCAAATTTATCTACATGGTTAACTTAAAATATATATGTACTTACATGATCTTAAACTATCATCTTGCCATTTTTCTCTCCAATTTTGTTGCCATTACATTTATCGATTAACAACATGCAAAAAAAAAAATTATCTATGAAACGGATAGATAAAATCTGTATATTAGTTGAGAATTTATTATAGCTTGGCTTCTTTTTGCAAAGAATAGATATTAATTTAGTAACTCTTGTAGAGCAGGGAAAAAAAATGAGGTATCCATATTGTACCCATTATATCATTGAGAAATGCTAAATGTACTAAATTTTTTAAAAAAAAAATCCGTGTCTTAAGTGATTAAAAAATCATGATTAGATGTCTAAATATAATTCAATCACTGTGGACTAGTTTGAACAAACTACAATTTTTACACATGATTTGACATAATTTAGAAAAAAAAAAAAAGGTCAATATAATTTTACCTAGGATTGCTGTACATGATTTGTAAAAAAAACATCAAAAGTCTCGTAATTTCCATCGTATCAAGTGAAATCAATTTAATTAAGAAGAAAGTCTCAGCTTGTACTACAACTCTTGGGGTGCATGTACTAGGTGAGAATATGAGGAAGAGCCCCACATTTTGGATGTTTGGATTTGCTATTGACCGGAGGAATTGATTTACCCATTGTTTTTAAGTTTTTAATTTGAGTTCAATTAAGAATGTTAACGGATTCGAACAAAAATTCTCACTTCATAATTTCCCAATTATAGTGGGGAAGACCAAAAAAAAAAAAAAAAAAAAAAAATGAAAGCACATCTTGTTGCAGGTTCTCTAACACTCCGTATACAATGATTGGTTTTACCTATTGCAATATTTTATACACTAATGCTGCTATTTTTAGAAGTTCTTAAGTAGTAAGGCATGCCCTAATCGTGTAAGCGCCATGGATGCAGGAAGCACTCCATCTTAGCCAAAAACCCCCCAGGAAAGGTATGATACGTGAGTTGGTAGGATGTATATAGAAGAGAATAATTTAACGGACCATTACCAATTTATTCATTTTCAAGATTATCTTTCAATCCATATAGAAACAATAACAATGAAAATTCATTCCTCTATGCGATAACACGATGAATTTTACCCCCCCCCCCCGATCGGAGGGAACTAACCAGCTCTATTTAATAGGTGTATTATTGGGGAGTTTGATTGAGAGTTCGGATTAATAAGCAATAATATCCAAACAACATCACGGATTGGGATTCCGGCCAAGGGGGAATGCCTCACGACAGGGCACTGTTCATTAAACAACCGGCAAATCAGTGAGCCCCACGCTGTGCTGAGGACGGTTGGGAAGTGGCATTTCCTTGTCCTTCTCTTTATTTTCTTCTTCTTCCCCATCTGAGAACGACTCAAGTCGTACATTATTCGTTGTCACAGTTGCCAGAGCGACTGGGGATCGGAGTATTAAACAAAGGTATTCATTCGCCTATCAGATTGGATCCTGGGTCGATGCAGCTCGTGAAATCGGGCGAGTGATCAATTGGAATTTTGTTTCGACGAAGAAATGGAATTTGACCATCTGAATCGGGTCGTCTCTTCACCTTGCTTTGAGTACCTATCAATTGGATTCTCCCCTAGTTGATTTCTGTTGTTTTAAATTCTTAACAAAAAAAAAAAAATGTTTAGATACCTTGAACATCCTTTCTAATTGATGTGGATAACTAAGTCACGCAAAGAAGACTTGGCAATGAGTTTAAAATCATTATACGCCTTTGCAGATCGGCTGACGGCTTTCATCACATAATCACATGAGAACCTTGTAATCAAGAAGCGAATAGCATGATTAATTAGGGAAGAATTACATAATCTAGAGTTAATTTTGCTGTCTTGACACATTAAAAGGAAAATAAAAATAGAAACCTCAAGAAAATCTGACAGTCTTAACCTTATAAGTTATGATTGTAACCTCCTTGCACATGACAAATGAAAAGCCTAACTGCCGATCGGCTTGCCAGAACGATTCAAGAAACATAAGGGGGCTGCATGAGGAGCTCAGGAAAAATTCTTGTACTCACTCCGATGTTGTTTCCCAAGTTACGCAGAGCAAACCACCAACTTGCTCCGGCAAACAAGAACAGTAAAATCTCGTAGAAGTTGATAGAGCGAGGCCCCTTTTAACCCTAGAATAAGAAGAAGATCTCCTTGTACTTTCTCAAGACAACATTCTTCAGCTAACATTGATAAGACCAAGCAAATGAAAATGCCTTCTTAATCAGCAGCTCCCGCAAACTCTCCAGGTGCCCTCCACGTGGATCGTTAATTTCAAGTAGCCCTGTCTCTCTCACGAGGTACGCCCATGTTAGTTCCGAGGCCACCTTTTTTCACGTACGTCACGTCACGGCTCCATTGTCTTCTTCAACCCATAGAATATGCAACAGTAACGGCGACAGATTTAAGTGGGCTGTGATGGCTACGCATTGTCTGTTTCAAAAGGGAATCAGCTCCCTCAATTGCATAGAAATATGTAGTGACTTGCGAATTCTTTAGTTCTGGCCTAGGGTTTTGGGGGAGAACGATGAGTGGAGCGACCGAAAGCGAAATGATGACATTGTGTTGGCTGGAGCCGTTCGATTGGGGGACATTAAGAGGGTGTTCAGGCGAGGCCATTGTCACTGCCTTTTTGGAGTAGGTACCTTTCTCCCTCAAAGTTAGCGGTACGGACTAATTTAATCTAGCAAGAGAAAAATTAGGAAGATACTTCTTACCCTGTTCATTATTCAAAAAAGACTGCTACATACGTCATTGGGTAGGTCACCCCGGTGTCGAGACCCTCAAAAAAAAAAAAAGTTGACCGAGAATAAAGACTTATCATAATAAACAAAAAAAAAAAAAAATTAAGGCTACTATACCTACCTACCCGGTAATAGCTAGGACCAAGATTCTAACGTGATATTTACCTTCACCACCGTGAGACCCCATAATTCCCTATCTATCTTTGTCTTCCGATAGAGAGTGAATAGGAGGACAGCGTGGGGTCTCTCATCCCAGGGTGGTTCTCCCGCCTATTTCCTCCGTGAGCCTTTTAAGAACCTGCTCAAGTCCGTGTCTATCTTTATCTTCCCTACAGAGAGGGAATAGAAGGACAGCACGAAATCTCTCACCCCAGGACGGTTCTCTTACCTGTTTCCTCCGTGAGCAAACTTATCATAATAAATAGAAAAAAAAAAAGCACTAAAAATCTTAAATTATATTTATTGCGACATATTCATCATGAACTATCTTTCGTGATATAAAAAATCCAAAACTATACTCACCATAGCACATTTACCCTCTTTTTTTCTCTAAAGCTTATACCCAAGTGACGCAATTATCCTTCATCAAGGTTCCATCAAATAATTTTCCACATAAGCGATGTTATTTTTATATTACGTGGACGCCATGTCGATGTCGTTTGTCTTCTATCGTCTATTAATTTGACGATGCAAGCACAAGTTTGGAGTTTTTCCGTATCATAAAGAAAAGTTTAGGGTAAATATGCCACAATATGCATATTTTAGGTTTTTGGTTCATTTCATTTTAGTTATGGAGTCAAGTCTTGATTAGGTTAGGCCAAATCCGTCGGATGGTTCCCCACGCTCCGCCCAAACTGACTAAGCCATCTCCTGTTAACCTGCTTTGGAAAAATTAAGTACCAAAATAATCGACCATACGTTGACCCAAAGGGTCACCAAGGAGTTTGCACGAAAGGACTTGATTGTTGGGCCCTGTCGGCATAGCCCATCGGCGTTGACTTTTCTTACTGATGTAAGTGAAATGCTGAGTGCGGCCCAAGGACGATGGTAAAGTTAGAAGATGGGCTTCTAGTCATGGGCTTTTAGGCCTCTTGAAATAATCCCTTTTTTTATTTATTTTCACCTTTTCCCAACTTTATCCTTTCTATAATTCTTGGAGTGTTACCATAATATTAAGAGAATCCAGTGAAGCAATTTAACATAATCATGTATTGAAATAAGCATATAAGGTTTATTGAGAAAGGAAAAGATGCATCGCGCTGAGCAACAAGAACAAAATTTTATCAGCTTGCTTTATTACTAACTTAATGGATAATGCAAAATAACAAGTACATTGGATATGGACTCTTCTCCAATATGTTCGACCCTCAAAAAATGAAATCTAGGATCGATTTCTTATTTTAGTGATCAAATCATTCAAGACCGACACTTATTCACTTGCACTAGCTGAATCAATCATTTTGAATAAATAGTCAGAATTAATGAGTATGACCTATCATTTTGAATAAATAGTCAGAATTAATGAGTACGACCTATGATCATGTTACGAAGCACAATAGAGTCCAACGTCAGACTAGCCCCATATGCAAAGAGAACTCCCCACTCTCTTCCATCACTTTGCGTTGCCGCCTTCCCTCCCTCCGTCAGTCTCTTCCTTATCTCATCAAGAACAAAGAAGACGGACGAGCTCGCCATATTCTCGAACTCACTCAACACGTGCCTCGTCGCCTCGAGCTTGTCGGGGTTGAGCCTAAGCTCCATCTCGATCTTGTCGAGGGTTGCCCTGCCACCAGTATGGACCACCCAAAACAATGAGTTCCAATCGCCGGCGATCCCCAGAGGGCGAAGCGCTTCCTTCAAGTGCTCCTCCATGTTGTCAGACACCAATGCCGCGACACTTCGTGAGAGGCGGATTGTGAGGCCCATCTCCCGTAGAGGTCCCTCGATCACGCCCTCCGACCCAGGGATGATCGTCTCGGAGGATGAAATTACCTGGAACAAGGGCCTCTCGATGGAGGCGTTTGGGTCGACGCCAATGATCAGGGCCGCCGCTCCATCCCCAATGAACGCCTGGCTCACGAGAAATTCTGGGTCTGCCTCGGAAGGGCCATTGAATGAGCCGAGGGTGATCTCGGAGCACACAGCGAGGACCCTCGACCCAGGGTTGTTCTCGGCTATGTCCTTGGCCATGCGTAGGACCGTGCCGCCCACATAACATCCTTGCTGGTACATCATGATCCTCTTCACGGACGGCTCGAGACCGAGCAACTTCACCAAAGAAAAATCCGTACCAGGCATGTGCCATCCGGAGGTCGAATTGAATATCACGTGCGTGATGTTCGATTTCGGTTGGCCCCATTCTTCGATCGCCTTGCCGCAGCCTCCGCGCCAAGCTCCGGAACGCCAGGGACCAATATGTCTTGGCGGGCATTCAGGGATGGGACGCCATAAGTGCACATGTTGGGATTCTGCTTGAGCATGTCCTCGGTGATGTACATGTGCCTTTTCCTTATCATTGTTTTCTCGCCTTCATGTACGAAGTTGCAATAACAAAACATTACCAAGATATGGCATCCGACATTTTATGACATGCTTGATTAATTCTTGATAGGACATGCGATGAATATACTATAGGTTTTTGCATAAGTAATTTTTTTTTTCTTTTGAGAATCCAAACCGCAATTGTAAAAACTCAATTATCTAAAGAGCTAATGAAGTAACTTGTAAGCCTCATGAGCCGATAAGTCTCGGCTTTACATAAGTAATTTAATAGTTACATCACGCGCTTTTATTATTATTTCGACAATATCTCATGATAATGGAAATTTTTGTGAGCGATATATATAGTAAAATTTCTTTACGACTTGTTACCTCTTTTTCAATGCATTCAATTCAAAGTAAGAGTCATTTTTGTTCCATCTCTAATCGGAGAATGTGTTGTACTTTGCCAGCATTGCTCACATGTAACGCTATCTTTACATATATCTTTATATATATATACAACAAGCCCCTCTTCTCTTCTCCACTCCCTCTCTCTTCCCCTCTTTCTCCTCTCCATCACCGCCATCATCGCCATATTGTCTCTCTCCCCCTCTACACATCACCTAAGGTTCTATTTCCAATCATAGTCGGAGGAAGATGTTACTTCCGACTATTGGAAATTCAAATTAACAATCCCAAGTCATTCGCTTCAAGCCTAATTCTACAACACGTTCTAAATGAAATCACATTAATTTTGTATGATTTAGTGCAATGCAACAATGACAACGATCGCGATCTGGTGGAAAGGAGCTAACCGCGCTGGTGGAACATTACTCAGAGAGAGAAAGAGATTATTAGTTAAATTTGAATGGACCTATATGTGTAAATAGTTGGATGTATGCCCTAAAACTACAATGTAATAGTTACATATTAGGATTTCAGTTGTACTTTCATTATTATTATTTAATTAATGGCAATGACGTATTCATTCATTTGTCCAATTATTTTATATCTATGAATGATTCCATAAGATCAGTTGCAACTAGACCTATTCTTAAGACGTCAAGAATATATGTGACGGGTTCATAGTTAGACTGATTCTTTAAAACGTTCTCGGTCGATGGATTATTGAGTAGATATTAATAATCATGTTGAAACCGGCGTGTTCTTAACTTCACCATTAAGTATTGGATACTTAAGAGAATGATGAGTCACATGTCATTGGGTATTATGATGCCTGAGTTAGAACACGGGTGTTTGTATTAGACAAGTTCACTGAACGTGATGCATATGGAACAGTTAGCGACATAGAAGCTTTTAGCGTGGTCAATGTCTAATTGTTAATACTTTGGTCTTGTGTAAATAATCCTTAGACCTGAGGCACAGTGTTAACTTGTGTGTCGAACAACTATGGTTCACGGGTGCATATAATACCAGGTCATTGATCCGTCTTTATACCTAATGGCCATAGTTTGTTCATATATGAAGTTAGTGCGCAATATGGAATCTGTCTCCTTGTTATATGCAAGGTATAAAAATGATGTCCTATGCGATCTAATTATAACACTGCATTGAAATCCTCGACCGGGGTTGTAACCGAGAATAAATTGTTTATGTCTCGAATAAAATGCATGTCAATTAGATTTGTGCATATGATCGAATTAATGACTTGACAAATATTCCATGGTCTTTGTTTGATCGGACATAGTAAGACAAAGGGATTGAAGCCAAAAAAGCTGAAAGGTTCATTATGTTCTTAAAGCATTCACACTATTTGGGTAGCCATGACATATTACTAGATGTCAATCATGGCTTATAGGACCCAAAGATTAATCGGGACAATTAATTCTTATGGGAATACTAATGTGTTAGTACAAGTCTTACTACCAGCTTAGTGATGAACCTAGGGATGTCACACACCATAAACAATTAGGATAACATGGAACAAGAGAGAAATATAATTGCAAATGTGTTTGCAATTACTACAATCGAATTAAGTTGATTTGAAATTAAATTAAATGAGATTTAATTTAAATTGTATTATAGTCACGAGCCTACTTGCATATGATGCACACGCATACCCCAAGTGGATATATGTTAACGTACCCCAATTGTACATATAAGGATCATGTTATTTTTATTTTTAAAAGGGATTGATTAATTAATCCTTTATTCGTTTAATTAATTAATTAATTAATGTACAAATGGTTGCAACGCACATGATATGTGCGTTGCCTTTTATTAGTAATAATAAAATAAAATAAAAAGGAATTAAAGCTTAAAGCTTCGTGCACATGGTCAGCAACCACATGCACGAAGCATGGAACTGCTGACCATCATGCAAAAAGATCGTGCATGAACGGTCAGCAACCGCTGACCGTTCTTGCACGATGGTGCATGATCATGATTAGCAACGGTTGCTGATTCGTGAAGGCTTTAAGAAAATAAAATACCGCAAAAAGGTTGCGAGGAATCAGTGATGCTTTGCTGAAAATAGAGAGCAAAGTGTGTGCGTGGTCTTGTGTCTTTGAGACGCAAGAAAGAAGAGTGCTCTCTCGTTCGGGCCGTGACTATTATACATCAAGAATACGACGGATTGTTTCCACGTGATTGCTAGCACGATCAAAGTGATGAATATCTGAAAGTTCTTTCTTCCGTTCAACGTTCGTTGTTGGTGTGTCTAAACTAGAGGTCCAATGTTTGTGGGACTCGAACTGAAGAACATCCGAATCAATTCGTTTAAAGCACGCTTCGAGAGGTAATTCGTGTAACTCTCTTTTAATATTCAGATTTTTTATTAAAACGCACGAACAAAACCTTCGGAGAATCATGTATAAAATATATAATTTTTGTTCCCCTACGTTCTTTTTGTTAAATTTACCTATACATGATTCATGAAATCCCAACATAAACATGCCTATATAATTCATTGATCAGAGATGGAGATTAAGGAAATCATTCTTCTCCTTTTTATCTTTCTTAGTATAAGCAGCAGTTTCCCTTTAGAACTTACATATGCGCTTGAACTTATCTTTCCAAACGGTCATGTGCTCGTTGTTGATGACTCGAAAATAGGAATTCGGATAATCAGCCTGGTAGATGGTGTTGGGAGGATTTGCCGTACCAATTGCAAGGATTGTTGCCGGACCTTGAGCTTTCTTGAGTGCCTCCTGAATTTTGTCACACGGATTCACCATTGTTTCTTTCTCAACACCGCGACAATAAGATGTTTGCTCAAGAAAAGTAATGCTGCGAGAGGTGACAACCAAAGGGAACAAATGAATTGCGAAGCAAGAGAGGTTTGTGGCATGTCATTGCGGAGAGGAAAAAGGATGTCCAAGTAAAATAATTACCTTTTTTTTTATAAACAATATTACAAACTCTCTTTACTGTCACACTCTCACAACTAGTCACTTTACTTGCTCACCCACTCCCTTCACAAACCACACAGTCACACTCTAACAGCTAGTCAATTTACTTGCTCACCAACTCCCTTCACAAACCACACACGAACACAACTCTCTGTGCACACACCCACTCACTCTCTATCACCCTACACTTACACTAAAATCTACACTCACGCCACCTACTCCACCCACTCACACACTCTTAGTTGGACTTCTTACTCACGCACACATGAGGAGCAAGTTGCTCCTATTTATAGGATGGAAAGTCGGTGAGCTTGCTGGCTTTCTACACTATTCTACAAGTATTATTTTATTATAGCCTGACAACTAGGGCACTATTTGGTAACCATCCAAATAGTGTCTGATTCTGATTTTTTATTCCCGGAATCACTTTGGGAATAGAATCGCGTTTGGTAAAAATTTTATTCCCGAAAACAAATTTCTATTTTTTTGTTCCCTAAGTAGATTTGGAACAGAATCAAGAATAAAAAAAAAGTTGATTCTTGTTCCGGGCAAATTTAAGAATCAAAATCAACTTATCTTCCATTTTCTCTTCTTCTTCTTCATTGACCGCCATCCCGTGCCACCGTCCGCCACCGCCCCATTGTCACCGGTCGCCGCGGCATCCCGACGAAGCTCACCGGTGGCCGGGCGGGCCTCGCCCAGCCCCGCCGGCTCGTCGGCCGGTGGCCGTAGTAGGCCTTGCCCAGCCCTGGCGAGGCCGAGCCTCAACAGGGCTGGGCGAGCCTCACCTAGCTGCCAACGAGGGTCGGCCTCACCGAGGGACAACGACGCTCCGGTAAGGTCACCGGCCAGAAGAAGAAGAAGAAGAAGAAGAAAGAAGAAGAATAGGAGAAAAGGAAAAAATAAATAATAAAAAAAAGGAAAAAAGTATAAAAATTATTTAAAAATTAAAATAAATTGATTTGAAACAAAATCAATTAGCACAATACCAAACGCAATTCTATTCTAGAATCAGAAATTTTGGACAATTATCAAACGGCTTAAAATGCTTAGAATCTATTCTCGGGAACAGAATAAAAAAAAAATCATTTCTGATCAGAATTTACTCCGGGGAACAAAATCGTTACCAAACGCGCCCTAGATTTCTTTGGAGAAGTGTAGAAGTGGCGCAGCTTTTCTTAATGGATTTTTGCTAGAAAATTCTGGAGAGAAGGAGAGAGAGAGGCGGTGCTCTCTTCAACAGTCATTTTATAGGCGAATTTGGGATTCATTGTTAAGTGACAATGAAGAATGAACCTATCTCCTAAGCATAGTTTTTTTTTTTTAAATGTAACATTAATTCCTATATTCATTACACTAGAGATAGATATGATATGTTCAAAGCAACCCGTGAGCCAACTCAAGACTTGTTCAATTTGAACTAGATATCTTTTTTTATTAGTCGAGAGGATTAAACTAGACGTCAAGTGGCAGAAATTTTACAGGATAACTGTGCCAAACCCAAGCAAAACCAGAACCCAAGCTCGACCCTGAAGTTGACTGAACTCAAAATTGGGATGCAGTCTTGAGATCAATTTGGCCATGGAAATTTTGAGAATTATCATCATTCATTAGTATGGATGATTTTCCAACCTTAAAACATTTAAATATTATTAAAATTTGTTCACATCAATACTAACCGTATCACGTAGATAACCGGCATCTACGTCAACGATTTCCAACCAAAAAGCAAAATGGATTTAATTAATAAAATGTGAAAATGTGTAAGGCTCAATTGGCATAATTAAAAGATATACAACTTTTTAAATAAGTTTCCCTTACAAGTTATGAACACCATTCATGTGCAAATTTAGCTAATAAAGAAATGAATAAACGGATGAATGAGAGGGATATTTATACGTTTAAAAAGATCGTCATGCTCATGCTAAGAAAAGACATAGCCATGTGATCGAATTTGAACATAGCAAATCTGATGAACAATAGGTTGTCGCGTGTCCAAAGAAGGGCTATATTTTCCTCCATCCTCAATTGGAGGTCATCTAGCCATACCTCTTCTTGACATCAAAAAATTTTTGCACAAAGGTCTCCCTTGCATTCCATTGAAATTAGCGATCGAATCCGTCGACAATGACGGAATTTGATTCTTAAACGAAAATATTGGTATTGCATAGTTTGCCCTTCACATTCTTTGATGCATTTTTTAGCATTTACAATTTATGCAAATTTCGCAAGAATAGCATGTCCGCAACGAACATTCATTTAAACAAGATCTCGAAGCTTTTGTAAAAATGGCCAAATGCGTGAGCTATTTCCCAACTGAATAAAGGACTGATTTCGTCTAAAACGACATTAGTACACTTTTCCCCCCATTAAGCCCTCAAGGGTGCTTCAGGGCGTCCTCATTGATCTCCATCAACCACCAAGTCCTCATTGGTTTGACTTATGGCTATTCGGCCAAACCCAAAAGAAGAAAAGTGACAAATTCGATCGCACCGTGATAAAAAAACCACAGGTGTTGCCAAGCAAGGATCAAGCACGTCAATGGGACTGCACAAATCAACCTAGCTGTAGTTCATGGAGATGGCTCATCCTATAATGCTCATCAACATGGGCATGGTAATACAAGAGAGTACAGAGGGCATCATCATCATCATGTGCATGACTTCGAAATTTCGAGCGGTGAGGGTCAGAAATTCAAGGTCGATGATTGAGAAGAAAATGAGCAAATCACAAGATATAAGAGGCGTGGGCGCTGGGGATAAGGCATCAGAAATTAAAGAGATGGGACAAGATAAAACCAACGCAGGGTATCGGGGCACCGACGAAAAGGAAGAGCTCGGTGGAGTGCATGGGCAGGCCTACCGACTGCGATGAAAATGGGACAAGAAAGCATTGAGATAGACGTGTAAAATATGTCAGAAATATTCCATAATGGAAAATTAATACGGTGCGGAGGAGTTAATATTTAACTCTTAACTCGTTGGCTTAAGATCATTTACTATAGTATTTTTGAGGAAAACGCCAAAAGAAGTCTTAAACCTAGTGCATTTGTGCCAATTTAGTACTAAGCATTTCAATTTTATCAATTTAGTTTCAAACATTATAACAATTCATCAATTTAGTCCTAAATTTTTTAAATTATTTGTCAATTTATTCATTCTAATCAATTTGGCCAAAAATTACTAACAATGCAACTTAATTAGCGCTAGCCATCCTAAATGGCATGATTGGCACTGACATTGACATTTTTGTGATTTATAGTTTTTTTAATTTTTATGATTTTTTTTTAATTTTCTTATACTTTTCTTCCTTTCCTTTTTTTTTCAAATCTAGGCTACCGACCCTTGCCTAGTTTGGGCGAGGATATTGTGGCCCTCGCTGGCCACAGGCAAGGGCATCGAACCCTCACCTAGATTCAGGCAAGGGCATCACAGCCCTCACTTGTGGCTAGTGAGGGTCGACCAGCGACCTCATCAGCTCAAGGTTGGAAAAAAAAAAGGCAAATAAGCAAAAAAAGAAAACAAAACAAATAAAAAAAATTATCCACATCAATACTAATCATGTCAAATAGGAGGTCAACGTTGATTAGATCGTCATGTTGGCGATTTTTGGCAAAACTTAACCAGAAGTACTAAATTGACATATTATCAAAAGGTCTAGGACTAACTTGGCATAATTGAAGATTTATGATTAAATTAATAAATTATCAAAAATTTTAAAATTAAATTGGTATATTCAAGACTTTTTTTTGGTGATTTTCTTGATATTTCTATCGTGAAAAAGTCTATCAAGCCAGCGTCTATATTGATAACGGAGAGTACTTGATGGTTCTTAATGAAAGAGCTTGTAGGGTCCATAATTCACTTCAGTAGTTGATAATAATTGTTTATCCAAAAAGTAACTAACAATAATTGCTACTCAATTTTATTTTATTTTTTGTCAGAATTGCTACCCAATTGGCATGTGCTTAACTCATGGTTCATTGGTCTTTGTTTCTAGCAACTGCAGGCATTTTGTGGCCACACAAAAAAGAGATACAAACGGTAAGCACAACAGATATTTTACTTACCTTGAATAAAGAATTGGACAACGTAAAGCCTTAAGCACCTCTAAAGGAAGATAATCCCAAAAAAAAAAAAAAAAAAGATTAACTTTCAATCTTTTATCGAACTATTTTAGAAAGGAGGATAAAATCCACCAAATCACCTCCTAAACTCTTGAAGGACAGAATTTATACGAGTATCAAATATTTGCTTTTACTTGAAAAATTGGGAAGTGATGATAAGACCGCAAAGTTGGTATTCTTTTTTTAAGCTTGAAAATATAAGAAGATCTATCTATAGGCCAAGACAAAATTAAAAGTAATAATAACTTTGAGTTAAGTAGACACTCAGTAAGAATTGGAGGAGATGTGATAAAAAAATATCACACGGGACCACAATTGGATTGCTAGGACAAATAACCAGAGTTAAATTAATGATGACCTTGGGTTAAAATGCTAGGTATAAAGAGAGGGATGGTGCTTCACTCCAAAAGTTAAAAAAGGAATAAGAGTAGCTAAAAATAAGATATTTTGAGAAAAAAAAATTCTTTGCCAAGTAAAATGAATAAGTCATAAAGAGCGTTAATGGGCTAAGGTTGAAATAGGTGATGTAATGTATGATATTATTGCAAGACTAAGTTCAATGTCTTTAAAAGGATGTGGGTTAAAACTACTTGCGAAAAATGAAGAGATGTGGTACAAATTAAAGAAGAACAAATGGTTTAACTATATGGTTTCCAAGGTAGATATTTTATTAAATTATGAAAATATCTAGTAAATCATTATGTAAACAAGGAAACCAGTGCCCGTTCCAAGCACTAACAACAAGAAAAATATTTTAGATTTGCTAAAATTATTAGCAAAAGATATCAAATGCTAGGAAAATCTCAATTCAATAAATTTCAAACTTGAAAATCATCAAAAACGTAATTTAGAGCATATCAATCTCTTCCTACAACTAATATGGTGGTAAATCAATTACTCTCACTTTACACCATCAAATAAAATCTATCAATATAATCTCAAAGCACCAGCGACTACTTCCTAAATATTATTACCAAATAAAGAAAATTTCAAATTTCATTTGTTGGCCTTCGAATTTTTCTCTTAGATTGAATTCCAATCAATCGAAAAGTCAAACTCAAGAATTTTCTTTCTAGGAGAGAAGGAATGAATTTATTCCTAGCCTTCTAAAATTGAGCAACAAACTGATCTACTGACTCTTTAGTGTAATTGTAGAGTATTCCAAATCCAATCATCGAAACTTTAGATATTGTTTTATAATATGGACAATGAAAATGTCTTTCTATTTCTACTCAAGTACACACTGAATTGTATGATAAATTAGTGTACTATGTAGAAGTAGTTTTTGACAAAAATAAAGAGATAATGTAACTCTTAAAAACTTGTTTGTCTCTGCTTCCTCACATTGGGCTATAAATTGAACAATTTGTTCAACGGTTGATTGTTCATTTTCGCTAGTAAATATGGCAAAATTGAGCATTTTGAAACCTCTTTGAAAATGTTGATTGTCCACCCATTCAGGATATGGTTTCTTATTAACAGGTATGATAACACCATTGTCTAATTTCAACTATTATTGAACTTCTTCGACAAACTGTGTTGAGTTCGAATGTGGATTTAGTTAGCCATCTTGCCCCTAGGCCATGATGCTAGTCTTGTTGGATTATCTATATTAATTAATATGTTAGGTCTAAAATAAATATTCATATTGGGTTGTACCAATGGAGCGACTGGCCTTACATTTTCAACGTTTGGCAATTGATGGGGCTGTCTCCTAGTTAAATTTGTCAAATTATTGTTACTAATTTGGCTATTTTGACCAACATTAGCCGAAAGTATGGAGAGGAATTAGGAACATAGCTTGTTATCACTAATTTTATTTTATTTTTGTAGTGGTTGATTGAATGATCTTCGTCTCGACAAAGCATCATTTACAGCATTGATAACGATCAGCTTGATCACATCGGATATATGACTCACAATGGAGTTGGTCATGACATTCTGCTCTTTAAACATTCTTCTCATGGGGCCTGGAAATGGCTCTGGAAATGGCTCGTGGGGTCTGGTATTCATTTTAGTAGTTGACAATAAATTGCTTGTTAAAAAAGTCATTGACGACAATTATCACCCAAAATTGGCACGAGGCAAGTGGTCAACATAATTCCTATAATTTCATGCCCACGGACAATAACTTTTCGTAGAGTTAAAGATTTAAAATATTTATTTATTTATTTTAGTGTACAGCTTCTGATAAAAATGCATTCGAAGATAGTTATCTTCATGATCTTCCGAAATCTAAATATTTTCTTTTACATTTCGGAAATTTGAGATGAAGGATTGTGGATGAAAGGAAGAGATAACTTATTAAGTTTTTCTTTTCCAAATGAGTCTGCATACAACCAATTTGTACGATCCATTAGATTTAATCGCATCCCCACGATAAGATGACTTGCATACACTGAAATCAAGTTGGGAAATGAGCAAGAATCAATCAGAATGGGTTGATAAACAAAAAGATGTGAGCAAGTAAGTGGGTTATTGATTACGTCCAATATTTTGATAAACGAACTTAATAGGAATGGAACGGAATGGAATGTAACAGCTCATTATTTTCATTGTCTGTCAGTCCAATGATATCGATTTGTCAGAACCTCGTATAACATGGTCCTTGATTAATGGAAAGGAACGTCCCTTCAACGAGAGCCATCGGTCCTATATAGACGGAAATATCATTCTCATCGATTGCATCGCTGACATGAAGTAAAGCTCATCAATTCACAACAGAGTGATTGCACATTGAAACGCTCTGTGTATAATTTACAATCCTAAGAACTTCTTATGAATTAGACAGTTTTGGAATGCCAGTATGATGAATCTCTTTTATCAAATGTCTGTAGACATGAAAAACCGAAGTGTCTCGTTATCATCCACTCCATTCCGGTGGGCATCTCACTGCTCTGTCATCGAAATTTTCACCATGCCAGGATTTTCCAGCTATCTTATAAAGCCGCGAGGTAGCTCTTTTACCAGATCCGAGCAGCAATTGAAGGTAGGATTTCTGCACTTCCAAATTGAAGTGTTCTAATTCGACCCACAATCCGCGTGGATATTAGTCAGTACGGGCTTTTCTTCTTGCTGCCATAGAAGCGTGAAGAAATGGAGGTCGATCATCACATCCGCATTAAGCTTTTTCTTTTGGAACACAGGCTAAAGTCTTCCGATACATATCACAAGTGAGAAGTAACACTCCTCGGCTTCGCTTGTAATTTGCTATCTGCTCAAACATATGCAGGGTCAAAACTCGATCATGGTGAGTAAATGCATACTTGGATGTACATAATGGAGCCCGCCTCCAAGCACCATGGAAAAGCTCTTAGGCAGTGTAACTCGGTCGAGCTCTCTTGTCCTGTCTGTGCACAGGTCTGTTCTCCTCTTGAGTTCCTCAAGCGTCGTCCAAAGTAAAGTAGGAGGAGGCCATCTCGACATGCTTACTCATATCCTTTTATCCAAACAGGGAGATTGTATATCAGGATTCCCAAGCCGAATGAGATGGCTATTGTAGCAATCGCATATGCATAAGCTTGCCAGGGGTGTTTGCTTTGTCTCATCGCGTTGAACTCGGCCATGAACGTCGACACAGTACTTAGACAACCTAGAAGTCCAAATTGGATGCCCGTAGCAACTGTGTCACAAGTCTTGGTACTTACCTTCAAAAAAGTATAAGATGATCAGAATACAAATTGATACCCCTAGTGCTGCTGATAACCGTCACATTTAAGGTGGATCTAACGATAAGCAAATAACAGATTCGCGAGATTAAAGATCACTTTTGTTTCTACAATGCACATGAACTGGCCCTAGTTAAAGTGCGGTCACCAAACTGTACGTTTCGTGGTAATTTGAACAAATGTCTAAGAGCTACATCTTACATGAGACAGTTGTGGAAGTACAATTTCACTGAACAGAGTATATGTATTTAAGCAAATCTGGTGGGCCTTTTAAGATGTGTGAGTCAGATATTCAAAATGGTGCAAGTATAATGACACTCCAATGGCAGAAGTATAAGTGCAATTTATCTAACTTGAAATTAGTCAGTGGACTTACTGCTTTCTTCGTGGTAGAGAGAGCTGCCATGACGCAAGCTGCAGAGACATTGGCAATCAGAGTCCCAAATGGAACCCATTTCAAAAGACCACTCTTTCCTAGCCCACGTCCATTAAGTCGTGCTAGGAACCACCGGATCCAAACACCTACAGGCCCGACGGCACAACCCAACCACAGTTGAGCTTCACTACCTCCATTTCCAAACTCATGTTTCAGCATTATCGCGCTAAGAGCCCATAATGACCCCAACAACAGCGCCATCACCAGGATGATAGACAAGTGACGCTCGCGGCTGTTTACTGTCCACCTTTTTGCAGATATGCCATTGCTAGAATTCGCAGGGTGCTTTTCCATTAACCACTGGAAGCCCTTCGCTGTCTCAACCCCGAATTCAATGGAATAGGCTGCAAGAAATAATCCTGCAAAGAATTATAGATATAAGGCTAGTCATTCCATGTCAATGGAATCAGAACACTTTGTACCAACAATCTACCATGATAAAGCTGATGCAACTAAATTGAAAATGTTTGCTTCTTGCGTAAACTCACATAAGTCTTCCCAAGACTACATACCAATGAGAAATCCCAGGACTGAAAACAGCCACTTGCCATGTACACTAAGGTCAAGCATCTTCTGATTCCAACCACTAAAAGTCGTAAGGCTTCCCAAATAACCAGTTGACAATCCAATTGCTAGAAAATCAGAGACTTCAGATATATCTTGCTTGAATACAACACCAAACCACCCCATCAGAAAAGAACCAACCTGAAATGAAGTATTAAGTTGAAGGAAAGATAAGTACAATCAAGGATCAATTACCATGCAAAATCAAGGGACAATTTGTCAGGTATATTTCAGTTCCAATGACATAGGTCCAACATCTTGCCAAAATACTAAATTCAAAGAGCATGAAATAAGCCACCCAAGTAATCTCATCTTATCCTAGCATGCACCTCATGAACATGTCCCAATAAGCACGTTTCTGATTGCATGCAAACTTAATCACAAAAACTTAGTATGCCATGTGCATGATCTCATCACATTCATGAAGTATATGCATACGGTTTTCTATTCATGTGGGGGCAGGCAACAGAGAGAGAGAGAGAGAGATGCAACCATGTTTGAAGGAAGATCGAGGTATAATATAGTTGTGTCACTTGTCACTCCAGCAACTGCAGGGCCAAATAACTTTTGAAGTAAATACCTTGTTAAGACCTGTAAGTCACGACTCATCAAATGTAAGTTCTGTCTTCTGTGTATAATTTTAAGTTGCAAGCCAAGACAGCAATATTTTACAAACAAAACCTAAGGGAACAGACATAACGGACAGAAACCAAAAATTAGCCAAGATGTAGCTTAGAGCTCATCAGGAAGCCTCTAGAATTACTAAGCATGAAATTCTGCGGACAATACTTGTCATAAATATACTGCAAATCGGGACAAAAGGGCCAGATGACTCACATAAATAATATAAATGCTGATACAAAATTCAAGAGGGAGAAGAAGCTTCAGAAGGTACTTACTAAAACATGTTTTCAGAATCAGTTCTGGTTCTGCTATTTAGAAAGTCAGTCTTTACAGGCTTCCCTACCAGCTTGGTGATAACTTACTAAAACTCAATGGTAAATGCTACTGCTGAGACATAATTTGTTTCAATTGCTGATATTTAACAATTTACATTAGCATCCACACTGACATCTCTTTCTCTCTCTCACAACGTAGGTCAATTGAATTTCAGATCCTCAAGGGTGTATGCTGGCTCGCTGCAATGATCAACACTTCAGGAATAAAGCCGAGTCATTCCAAAGAGAAAAGTAGCCACAAACTTAAATTTATAAGAAGTGATCTTCTTGATCAAGTCATCACCTGTCAATTCAGTAATTTAGTGTAGGGTACTAGTGAGAGCTGGTTGATTGGTAAAGAAGTATCATCCTGAAGTTAAGGACAGATCCAATACAAAATGTAGCAACGTGATCCTTGATGGAAGAGTTTATGGTTGACTAACATGGGACAGGCTTTCTAAGACAATGCGTGGCACTCTCAATCCTGAAAGCACATTATCAGAGAGCTAGTGGAAGCATCATAGGATGAAGACACTCACAATATCTAGTAATATTATATTTAATTCAATCCAGCAAACAGAACAATGCATTAGGAGCTTTGGCAGATAGGATTTTTGTTGCTCACCGGAAGAATTAGACTATTAGTGACCATCGTTAGAAGAGAGCTTTTGACAAGTCATTTTCAAGGCCGAGAGTTAGGGACTAGACCCTCTAATTCCTAAGCTAGAACTTGACTTTTTGTATTTAGATGAAAATAACATGTTTATTTATGTAAATCCCTAAGCCAATGGAAGTTCTAACATATTTTACAGTTATTGTTCAGTGCTCTTGAATGATATACGTCCGTCCAACATCAAGAACTTTAGCAGGTGACACATGAAAATTCTCCCCCAATTTTTCCTAGAAAGTACCAATTCTTCACAAGGAAACAACAGGAAGTATCATCATTGTTCACATGGAAATATGCATATCATTTGAACCGATTCAGGATAAGAAAGTTCAAACATTCTTTGCTAGTCCAAAATTTCTAAAAGATAAAGCAGAACGAATTACCCCTAGAATCCCAAAAACAGCAAGATGAACAAGACAGGATATATACTCCAATGACTGAGGCAACACTTTCTCTTCATCCTGCACAACAACACATAGATGAGCAAAATTACTTTACTAGAAAGGCATACGAAGGATGCCAGTGTCAGGAATATAAACAGCAAGATATAAATAGTTTAGCTCTTGAACTCACCCTTTTTTTGTCGACGGACCTCAAGATTCCATCAGTTGATAGAGGAGATATGATCTCTTCCACCACGGGCGATACAGGGGAGACAGAATTCAAAGTCGATGGATCGCGAGACCAAAAACCAATTGGATGCAGCAGGGTGTCCTCTTGAGTTGGAAAAACTATTCCATTCTCTATTGCATGATCTGCAGATAAACGCATACTGCCACTTTCACTGTACCTCTTACTGCTAAGAGCCCGATCCCCAATATCGCCAGCCTCTGAAACCCTCTCACTGTCAATGTCATCATCCAGCTGATTGGGAAGCACACTTGACAAATTCAACGACCGTTGTCTCAATGAGGAACCAGTGCTGCTTGTCCTTCCATGAGACGTGCTTCGTCTAGGTTCTCGGTCATCATTCTGGAGTTCCATGCCCCCCAACAGCAGAGCCATGGAGTATCAAATGATTTTGCAGTAGCTGCAGAATCAGCAGGACAGATATGTAACAGTCTTTCCAGAGATTTCGCAAGAAATGGACATCATAGTATGCAGGGCTAGTCACACTGTCTGTGTCTACTTTCTAAACTAAGGATCATTCAACTGCTCCACCTTTACATAATCCAAATAAAAGGTGGCTAGACATACAAAAAAGGGAACATTGCACATGGGAAAATGGCAACCACACCATTAGACAGAGAGGAGAGAGATTTGCTAGTAGAGGTCACTTTATCTAAATGGTTCTAAAAGAAATGCATAATCAGATTGTGATACATCACTAAAAGTAACAGTGTCGCGTCAAAAACAGAAAGTGAATTGTTACCTACAGGAGAAATAATGGAGAAGGTAGCTTTAACACTACACATACAGAGTGAAAAGCATGAGGCGCTCGATATGGCCAATATTTAACCATGAACAAAGAGTGTAGTGCACAAAAGTGAAGTTTCCCATAGAGAAGAGACTCCGGTGCAGTCCGTGAGCTAATTCTGGCTGTTTTCTCCACTACATATACAGATATAAAATCCTTCCAGTCACAAAGTTTGGTCCCACACCCACAGTGCCCACACGATTCCCGCCAAATGAACTTCTCACATGTTAAGATATGGAAGGAAGATAGATCGATCACGATCCCAGGCACGAGCTAAGCATCGTGCTTGACGATAATAATTCAAAGATGGCGATGCTCACAATCAGTTTCAGCAGATTAAACTGTTCCACCGACGGTACAATCACCGTTCTCTTCCACCGGAAGTGTTATTAACAATTCCATTGACATCCCATATAATAAGGAAATGAGCTGACGACACTCGGAATTAAGTAAATCTCTGGATAAGTTTATTATAATCACAATCCCTGACCGGCTCTAGCTGGTTAGGTGTCGAACGAAATGGGCAGTTCGCACTCATCTCCCCACATCAACATAATTTGCTCTTATCTTCATTCGATTCAAGTGCACTACTGATTTCCCTTCTTTTTTTCCAATGACTTAGAAAGGTGGATGATACGAAACAAAACCGATTCGGGCGAACGCCCGGATGAAAAGGAGTAATTTTTGGGCAATTATTGAACCAAAGTTGGCGTCGCTTCTAACTGGCACCAAGATTCGCGAATTGACATCTTCGCAAGACGTCAAGAGAACGTGTCCCACCATGCTCGGCTTCTGAAGACGAGAGAAACGAGGGGATTGAATGGACTAAAGCAATTCCCGGTGCCTTTTTTATGCTGAATGATTACTGACTTGTAGCGCGCGATTGAGAATGGACAATCCACAGAAAATCTCAAAGTTCCGAAATTTCGACAAACCAACTTCATTGACAGATTCAGACACAATCCTCGAGCGACACGAGACTGTTCGGTGATGAAGCTGCATCGATTTCGTTAGAAAGAAGGAATCTTTCCGACGTACAAAGATGTCGGCTTAACTTTTAGTGCTCTTTTCCTATAAAAAATGAAGAGAGAGAGAAAGAGCGTACCGTACGCAACAGATGACTTTCATGGGAGGCGCGGATAGAGAAGCCGGTCCTACCCCTAGCGCAGAAATGCCGAACGCGGCGGCAGCGGAAGGAACGCCGACGCCGCCGTGTCCCGCACGCAACTCGCGCCGCGCGGTCCGGCCGTCCTCTTCGGGCTTTTGACCGAAAGGAAAAATTCTGGAAATGGAGAACGAACCCCGGAGGGCGAAGACTCCAAGAGAGAGAGGGAGAATGCGGACAAAAAGCTTCCTTCTCGCGCTCGTCGAGATCTCGACGGACGAAGAATCGCAGAACGAGGTCCGGTCCGGGAATTCCGAGGCGAAGAAGCGGCGCTTCCGCGACGGAGCTCCGGGCGGGACCGCTTCTCCTCGGGGAAGCGGCGGCAACGTTTCTAGGGATTTCGCGGGAGCTTCTGTCGACGGAGCCGGTTGCGGGAGCTCTATCCGGGTGCAACAATGGCGGCTCCATCGACATGCCTGCGATCATATAAATGCAGAGAGAGAGAGAGAGAGAGAGAGAGAGAGAAGATGTTGATGTCTGCATTTTGCCACGTGGGCGGTGCCGAGTTGCCTCTCGTCCTTCGACGAGTTTTACGTTCCGAGTCGTTGACTTGAAAAAAGCGGCCGCGACGAAGGGGAAGTAATTTTTGCGTACGGGTTTCGCCTTTTGACTACGAATGATGCATTTATATAAAAATTGGAAGTTAACCAAGAAATTGCCGCTCCTTGTTTTTAATTAAATAAAGCACGCGCGCGACGTTGGGTAATTACTGATTAGTAAGGTTTTCATAAAACTATTTTTAGTAGGTACGTAATTCATTTAATCTTTTTATCGATAATCCTTTTGTGTCTTCATTGATATCGGTAATTGTTTTGATCATTCATTTACATAATTTTGTTACGCAATGTCCGCATGATATTATGACGACTAATGTTACCTCTTATCATTCTTTGTCCAAATGGGGAAAAATAATTCGTTTGCATGCAATTATGGACATCCTATTGATTCAACTATTTTTCAATTGGGATTTTCGAAAGCAAATGGTGAGTGATAGATGAATAACCATTTGCGATCGACTTTGCATTTCCATTACTAAATAACAATTTGTGGTCAATAATGCAATTTGAAATAATACGATCTGTAAAGTGTTGACTTGCGCATAACATGAGAACAAGGTATTGAAAATCGTAAAATTTCCTTAATTGGTTATTTAACGAGTGTTTCTAGAGCACCCTAACTCTAAAAAAGAAGGAAATCGGGCATCCTTTATGTTAATACTAGTGCCCTAGGACATGAAAATTGTAAAACCTTTACTCATGGATCCCATGTTTGATTCTATCCTGATAAAAATCTCCATATGGGTAATTCATGAGGAAATAATTTTCATGTGAATTTGTTTAGTTTTGATTTGCATGATTTGCCCATGACCTGTCAGGTAAAAGATATAACTAATTTCATTTTTACAAGTTGGCTCATGACATTATCTGAGCACTTGGTCAAAATCAACTGAGAAAATAAGGTGTAATAGAATTATGAGTGCTAGCGGCTGGAATACTTGAGGAAACCACGGGAGCAGTTGTCGCCCGCCGTCGGGAGTAACACGTTCGACTTCTTGAAAGTGATTTAGCTGCACTTGGATTTGGATTTTATGGTCAATAATAATGCGTATCCACCAACTGCAATATTATATTGTCATTAATACATTATATGTTTGAATAAAGGATGGCGCAATATAGGTTCCATTAATTTCACGGAAAATTGACAATTTGAAAAGTATTTTTCTAAAAATATCATTTATATTACTTAAAATAAAATAATTAATGAAATGTATTTTCATCATTGACAAAAGTTTATGTTTAGACTTTTTCATGAATAACGAAAATGCTTTTCATTTTTTCATTTTTTTTAAGTAATACAAGCGATTATTTTTTAGAAAATATTTTTCAAATTAGTTATTGTTCTCGAAACAAACAAAGTCTTATTCTCTCATCCAATGATGCATTTGGATTCGTGATGTATGCAGAGCAATACCAAAGGGAGTATGGAAAAATATCAAAAAAGTTAAGGAATTAATTTTTAGCACCTATAAAAAAATCATATTCAAATTAAAGCTTGATATAAAGCTTTCTATATAAATGAATTTGAAATTAACGTCTAAACAAGAAAACTTTATGTAGTTTTACAAAGATAAAATTGAAAAATGAAATGCATCAATTCTTCCAAAATAAACGGTACATAAATTACAAGTGATGGAATGTTTCACCAATGTTAAATCTAGACAGCTTGACTAGATTGGTTATGAGTCTCATCTAGATTCTATCTATAGTTAAATATGCTTTTGCTGGATAAAAAAGACAATATAGTCAAAATAAAATTACGTAGATGATCTAAAAATTATGTTATTAAAATGGAAGCCAAAAGTAAACGTGAAAAAAGGAATATACATTACCCATGAATAAACTGATGATTGAGGCATTACAGTAAACAGTAAATTGATGACTAAAGTAACAATATACGATGGCGAGATTATACACTAGCATTGGAAAACTTCGCTTTCTTTGTAGATTGTTGACAAATCAATTACATACGAATAAACCTCCAATGTAGTTGTTTTATCTTGCACTTCACGGAAATGATAAGAGATTTCGTGATATATTTATTTATTTATTTTTCATGTAATAATTGATTGAAAGTCTACATATATGACTTGAAACGGCAATATAAAAAGGACGAAGCACGTTTGCACAAATAGGTGTAACACTGCACCAAACCGTCAAAAAGACATTCTGGCAACATGTGTGTGTTGGAAAAATTATCAAAAAAAAAAAAGTCATAAACCCATTATATGAATACTAATTCAATCTTAAACTTTTCAATTTAGTCAATGCCATGTTATTTTGGCCAGAAGAACTATAATGGTAAATCATCAAAAGTATAAAAGTCAATTGATAGAGTTGAGGAATAGCTATCCATACAATAAATTTAGGGTTAATACCCTAAAAAACCACAAACCGATACACCCGTGACAAATTTATTCCAAAATAATTTTTTGACCACCAAAAATCTCAAACTAATACACATTTGACAAATATACCCCAAACTAGTACATCTGTGATAAATTTACCCTCTGTTAGTTTCCATTAAATTTTACTGTCAAATTGCTAAGTTGAATGACACATAACAATTAACTAATATATAAATTTGGGATTTTACTCTCCATTTGTCACAATTATACAATTTTTGTGATTTTTTATGGTATTAATCTAATTTAATAGAGGGTATATCTGTCACAAATACATCAGTTTGAGGTTTTTGACGGTCAAATAAACTGGTTTTTGGTAAATTTATCATAAATGTACCAATTTTGAGTTTTTTATGATCGTTTAAGGTAAATTTATCACAAGTATACCAGTTTAGGATTTTCCATGATCAAAAAATTAACTCAGGATAAATTTATTACACGTATATCAGTTTGGGTTTTTCAGGTTTTTAACCCATAAATTTATTATAATTATCCCCACATAGGTATGTACACAAACAATCAAGTGGGTCTCCCCTGTCAACCTAACCTTAAGGATAAGAGGCAAGACCCCCAACGTTGCATCAACCTGCGGGGAAAGAAACCAAAGGTCTCATCTGGCAAAGATCGAAAGGAACGTGAACGGTACGTGGGCACGAAGAAACTGAGACCATTCTTTTTCAAGATGCCGATTTTCGTCGCCTTCATCATCGCAGAACTTTCAAACTCGTGAAGTCATTTCCAATCGCCATGATCCGATCTTTGCTCTGACTTTGACATGATCTTCCCCGTCAAGGGAAATGAAAAGGATGCGGATTATGCTCTAGCTTCATGGTATGTGATTAGAAGTGGCAAAATGGACCAGATTTTTAACTTTTTTTAACTTATATTTAGCGAGCTAAACTATGCGTTTGTTAGTTAAAATTTAAAAATATAGGAGTTTATCGGTTAGAGTAGGAAAGGCCTACCGTTTTTAATGGGTCGACAACATAACCATTTTCAACCTATATTACTCAAAATGTAGAAAACCCATGTACAACAAAAACTATCAAAAAAAGTGATAAACCTTTTGTACGATAGTCAATTCAATTATAATCTTTTTTAATTTGGTCAGTCTAGTAGGGAACATTTTGATGAATTGCCCTTCCATCAATTTTGGTCAGGAATATCTTATGTTGACACTGGCCATTATGTATGGCATGGCCAGCACTAACTTGGACAGTTTTTGTGGTTTTATTATTTTCTAATTTTTTATTAATTTTTTGAATTCTTTTTTTTTTTTTTTTCATCGTGAGCCGGGAGGGTCACTGACACCAAGTGAGGGCCCTCAACTATTGTTGGCAACCTCTGCCAACCACTACTAAGGCCGCAGATCGACGGAGGGAGATAAGAAATAAAAAATTAAAAAATTCAGAAAAATTGTAAAAATTGTATTGACTAACGTTCACGTCAATAATTTATTGCCAATTTTGTTCAAAAAAGTTATCAAAAGTTCTAAGACTAAATTGGCTAAGTTGAAAAATTCATGATTGAATTGGCCCAATATGACGGAGACTTAATTTTGTGTTATCACCCCATGCACAAGCGTTGCCATGCCTGACCTAAGGTCCTAAGCGCTCGATCCTGAAAGTTCGTTGAACGGTTGAGGCCCATTTGTAGGGTCCAAAACGACAAAGGTCTTTTTAAAGGGATACTTATTAGAAGATGCGGTGGATCTTGAAACCTGTCGGCGCCGTAGAACGAGTGGACCAAATCCATGGGGAGGTGGCACGAATGTGGTTTTCCTAGGCATGGAAAAGCGGAGGCCCTTCACATAATATGCCATGTGAAAATTATAGAATGTAAAGAAGGGAACAAGACATCTTTGCTCTTGCGACGAAAGAGGCAGAAGCCAAACGCAACTTAGATACCTAAACAGAGTTGCTGCTGCTGCTGCTGCTTTATCACCTAATCGAACACGAATCAATTCCGGAGGAGGAAAAGGAGTAGTAGCTTCGGATTTAGATCCGATGTCGCGGCAGTTCATGTGCTTGTCGTCACCGCCAATGGCTTCGTTCAAAGTTTCCGCCGCGCTCTTGGAATCCAAGTCAACGATGCATTAGTAGGGCCACACTGAAGTGACGAAAGTCCACTCAGATGGAAGTGCAAAATTCTCATAAAAAAATGTGTCATCACGACGCATGTATACATTTACATTTCTTTATAAGTTTTTCCAATTTATAGATTTTCTTTACGTTGGTTTTTTTTTTTTTTTTACATTATCTGCTAACATCTTTTTATCTTGTTAATTTTACTTTTTTAATATGATATAATTTTATCCAAGTAACTAATTCACACGAAAAGCTTAAAGTGGATTAAATGGGTGGTATGCTTTAATATGGATATGTTTCAATAATATGAATTGGGTTGTGTATGAATTAGATTTGATTAGGACGATCAGATCTGGTATGAGTCACAAGAATTGTATTGGATCAAAATGGGTCGATTTTGGTCGGATCCAGTTTCAATCTCAATTCCGTTCGACGGGTCTATGATGCGATATGCATTGCTCTAACATCACTATACAATTGCATCTTGAGGCATTGTACACCTGATCATGGGCCAATGAGCCCACCCAACTCATCGTACGAGCACGCTCGGGCAACGATTTTGGGCCCTCAGAGCTCGATAAGCGAAACTGGCCCAGCGACCCCGCTTCTAGGGCCCAACCCACTCGTGTCCAGTCAATTTTCCAAAGGAAGCTCGATCGATGTGGTATCTGTAGCATTATCGCTGATGCAATTAAAAATGAACCAGTCCCAGCCATGACATGTCGGGATGTGGCCCATGCGAAAAATAGCGACATGTCGAGCAGCGGAAGAGAGAGCCCTCAGCTCGAGAAGGATTTGATGTATTTAATATGCTCGACTATATTATTGATTATGAGTAGGGGTGTGCAAAACAAAGTGTCCGAATTGAAAAGTATCCGAATCAATTGGGTCCGATTCTCGGGAGTGTCAGTTTGGTTCAAAATTCCTAAAAGTAGAATCGGTATTTGGGCGGTCTGGTTCCTGATTCTCGATTTCAAGGGAAAACCGGACCAACTAAATATACTTATTTTTATTATTTCTTCAAAAAAAAAAAAACACCATATTGTCCAGTGGCACTATAAGTTGTGGCACAATGACTAATCGCTCATTATTACTTTTGTTAAAATCTTAAGATTTGCCCCCCGTCTCGTCTTGCATGGACACTCTTTAGTAGGGAAAGAAAAAAAAAAAGGACCAATCCTGTTGGACCAAACCGGAAGTTCTTAGTCCTAGGACCAATCGATCCAATTCTCATTTCCATCTTGAGATCATATCAAACTGGAAACCGATCATATCTTATTGTGAGTCTCATCTAATTTCTATCTATAGTTAAATATGCTTTTGATGGATAAAGAAGACGTGTAATCAAAATAAAATTCCATAGATGATATCAAAATTATGTTATTAAAATGGAAGCCAAAAGTAAACGTAATAAAAAGAGGATTGGCAGATACATCGATGAGTAGGATGCTATCAATGTATGATACGAATAAACGAAATTATTATCCTTAAATTACATTACATTAGGCAAGATATTGTGTTAAAAGTCCATTTTCTGACGAAATCTTCAAATTTACAGTAAACAGTACGATGATTGATGGGTAAGTAAAAATAATATGCCATCGGGAGATAATACATTAGCAATATATAGTGGAAAAATTCACTGTCTTTATCGATTGTGAAAAATCCTTTATTTAAAAATAAAACTCCGATGTAGTAGTCCTATCTTGCACTTCACGAAAATTGAATATATAAATATATATAATTGAAAGTCAAGGGATATGATTTGAAACAGCAATATAAAAGAGAAGAAGCATGACTGAACATGTAGGTGTGGCATTGCACGAAATCGTCGGAAAGAAGCTAGGGCAGCACGTATATGTGTTTAGGTACCAAATTGAGACAAGTCAACCTGGTATACACAATCTGGGAATAACTATAAAAAAGAAAAAAAATCTGGTACACACAATCTCGGGATAATTATAAAAATATATAAATGTATTGTACGGCTATCATTTTACTCCAAAATTTTTTGATAATTTATTGGTATAGTCCTTTCAACCAATTTTGGCCAAAAATCACTCACGTAATAATCCCATCGGCGCGGGCCAACGCCCATGTGGAAGTCTTTTGCAACTTTGTTTTAAAAAAAAATTTAAATTTTCTTTTTCTTTTATTTCTTTGTTGCTTCCTTCTTCCTCCACCAATCGTCGAGTCTTCACAAGAGTCCATCTCACAGGCCTCAGGCAAAACTCCTCCTTACCATAGCCATGCCACATAGAATGACTAGCATCCACGTTAGATATTGGGTCAAAATTGGTTAGAAGAATTACATTAGCAGATCATCAAGAAGCTTAGCACTATATTAGCCAAATTAAAAGGTTAAAAGACTGAATTGGCATCGTATGGTAAATTTATGAATTTTTTGATAATTTTTTCTATAATCAAGTAGATTCCCTTGTCATCTTGAGAATGAGAGACAGGGCGCCAACATCGCATGAACTTGCCCGTGAAGGAACCAGAACTCTTTCCGAATCTTGCCGGCAACGATTGAAAGGAACGCGAGTGGTACGTGAGAATGAAGAAACCGGAATCATTCTTTTCAAAATGCTGATTTTGTCCTTTTCATTATCATGGAACTTTCAAACTTGTCAAGCCATTGCCAATTGCCATGATTTGGTTTCTACCGTGATTTTAACGAGATCTTCCCCATCGAGGAAATTGAAGAGTGATGATTTGGCCAATCACTATAGCCACCGATGATTTTTTAAAATCAGACCGTCCCGGAAAGTTACACATTATGCTTTGACCTCCTGATATGTGACTAGAGGTGGCAAAATGAGCTAAATACCCATTTCCAACTTATATTTAGCTGGCAGGCCAAAATAGTAAAATATATATAGTTTTTTTGTCGGTTAGAGTAGGAAAGCCTGAGTATTTTAATGGGTCTGCAAAATGACCATTTTCATCCATGCTACTTGAAGTGTTGCTATGCCCTGAGCACTAGATCCTGAAAGTTCATAGAATTGTTGCAAGTCCGTTTCGAAGTCGATATGCCGTGGCTCGATGGAATATGCTTATATGAGATTGTAGAACGTATATAAAGGGAAAGACGTCTTTGCTTTTGCAATAGAAGAGGCAAAAGCCAAACACAACTCAAATACCTAAACCGAGTCGTCGTTGGTGCTTGATCAACCAATAAAAGTGCATACTTGTTTGGTCTCTTTAAAAGATATCCAACCTTTAGGGGTTCTTTTACGTTTTTTATTCTATTTTCTAACGTCATTTTATTTTGTCAATTTACATTTTGAATTTGATACGAAACTTCATCTAAGTAACAAATTCACGCGAAGAGCTTGAAATGAGTTAAATATTATACCGCAGAAAAAAAAAAGTAAGTTAAATAGGTGACTGTTTTTTAATTTGTTGGATTAAATATCGATGTATTCCAGTAAATATGGATTTAGTTATATATGGTTTAGGTCAGGGTCGATATAAGTCGCCAGAAAAATGGGTCGATTTTGGTCGGATCCAATTTCGACCCAATCCATCCATTCCACGATTCCATAAATGCGACTTCTATTGTTCTCAAATCACTCCGCAATTGCATCCGGGGGAATTGTACACCTGATCATGGGCCCAGGAGCCTGCCCGTCATTGTACGAGTTCACTCAAACAATGACTTTGGGCCCACCGAGCCCGATAAGGTCGGGCGGCCATGCTTCTATGGCCCGGCCCGCTCATGTCGGGTCAATTTTCTAAAGAAGGCTCGATCGATGTGGCATCTGTCGCATTATTGCAAATGCAACCAAAATGAACCAGTCCAAGCCACAACATGTACAGATGTGGCCCATGAAGAGAGAACCTTCAGCTGGTGAAGGATTCGAGTAGCAAGGCCAGGCTCGGCTCAACCGGTCTATGGATTGCTGGGCTTGTGTTCTTGTGACTGATCTACATTTAGCCTTCTTAGGCTTGCTTGTAGTTGAGTTCAATTGGGCCAGGTAGCATCCACTGCCTTGGATTTCATTCAAATTCAGGAAGATAAAGGATTATTTTTCTGTAAATAAAGCTTACGATGTTAATTTGTCGGTTTAATTCGGTGTATGATACTGACAAATACCAACTTGAGATGCCTGTTTATAGAAGGGGGAAAGTAACTTGCACAACTTGCGCTCCTGTTTGTTGTTTTAAAATTTGAAAACGAAAAAGGATTCACGACAAAGAATACACGTGGTTCTCCATATTTATATGTATATTGAACTACACTTTGGATATTTCATGTGCATGTGAGCCAGAATCTACAAAAGTTGTAACGACACGCCCCTTATGTGCAAGCAAAATGAATCTTCTGAGTAATATCACACAAGGTGATGATTGTTTGAGGGTGAATGTCAACTAATAAATCACTCGATAGGGTCTTTCCTAACTGATGTGAGACTTGGAATGTAACAAACCCGATAAATTAAAAGTAATAATTACTTCAAACAACCGAATAAAGCCAATGTAGCCTTCAATTGATTATAGGGAATGCAACATAAATCATTAGTAAATTTTAGTTCAATACGTAATATCATTATTGAATTTTTAATGTTCAATATGATCCATAAACAACTAGTAAATATTCGGTCTAATTCTTAAATTATATAAATTAATTTAAGTCAATGGAATCTGTAGAAGTGGCTTCCAATTAGTTAAGTTCAAATAGTGCAACATAAAAAAAATTACGGGTGAATTATCCAAATAATATATTCATCTCAAAATAGGATATGATAATTCATGTCATCAAGCAACAATGAACATATTAATGCCCTAATTTATTTTTCATTTTCTAAAGTAGATGGTAAAAAGACAAACATGTTGACTAAAGTTCATGATTTAATTATATTTCATACCCACTGCAACAATGCTCCTCACAAGGAGGTCATTAGAAGTAGGTCTTTTTTTATGCACAACTTAAGAGCCTTTCCCTCTCCGATAAGAGGCTTTGGGAGATTGTGTCCATACTAAAATTATAAAAAATAAAAATAAAAATCTCCACATAAATAGTTCATAAATTTTGAACCAACACATAATGACGAACTACGGTACAGACTGTGTATTTCTCAATTTTCCATACAAAATGCGCCTCGGGGGGCGGCCTCTAACGTGGAAGCCACGCGGTCTCGGTCGTGAAAGACACGAAGTCTCTTCAACCTTCTGTGGCGGCCGCTCCTCGTCAAGAAACCGTACGGTCTCTCCGCGTGTCCCCACCTCAAGCCCCCACACGTGTCGCTCTCCCGGAAGCCCGCGCGCCCTATCTAACCGTACGCACGGCCGCAGGCGATCCCGTCCTCCAACGACCGCCCCGAATCCGATCCCTCCTCCTCAGCACATTCGCGACATTCCCAAAATATAAAAGAGGAAAAAGAACACGGAAAATTCAACCGCCGTTCCCTCCGCCGCGGAATTCCTCTCCCTCCGCCGCAATCCACCGCTTCCGTCTTTCTCGACGCCACCTCTTCCAATAACCAACCGATTCCTCTCTCTCTCTACATAAATAGCTTCATTTCTCTGGATTTGAACATTCAATCGCACGCAAATCTCGGAAATACCGCTCCCTTTCCCTCTCTCTCTCTCTCTAGATGATCCTTCCTCTGTCCAGTTCCTCCGTCGCCGCCGCGCCCCGCCGCGTCCCCGCCGACGATCTGACTCGACTCTCGGTATAAGTTCTTCCCACATGCATCCTTTCTGCTGCGTCACCACGGTCTCCGATCAGCAAGCCCCGGCCGCCCTGCCCTCTCACTTCTCCATGGCCTCCGCCGCCGGCGCCGGCGCAGGCCAGGCCAGGCGCGATCCGCCCGCGCGATCCGCCGACCACGCCCGCGTCGATAACCGCCCCAACGGCGAGCACCGGGCGGATCAGCGGCCGAGCGTGGCCGCCGGGGCGGCCGCGGCGCCGGCGGCGGTGGCGCGGGCGGCTTCCGCGAGGGAGGAGCCGGCGGTGGACGTGAAGATACACGACATCGTGGGGAACGGGATATCGGGGATACTGTATAAGTGGGTGAATTACGGCAAGGGATGGAGGAAGAGGTGGTTTGTGCTGCAAGACGGCGTGTTGTCGTATTATAAGATCCATGGGCCTGATAAGATCGTCGTTAATCAAGAGACCGAGAAAGGATCGAAAGTTATTGGTGAGGAGTCGTTGAGGAGGATCTCTCGGCCGTCGACGGCGGGGCCATCGCAGCTTCGGCGCAAGCCCGTCGGTGAAGTCCATCTCAAGGTACTGATTTTTATTCCCGGATATTAATACTTTGTTTTTTTCCTTCTTTCATATTCTTTTGGATTTATTTTTAAAAATTCTGTGTTGGTTACAATACAGTTCAATGTAGGGTCAGGTTCATGATTAGATATAGAAATAATGATGCTACTTGCAAGAAAAGCATAAGCTTTGAACTTCCCATTACGACCTGATACGCTTCTACCTTGTCTGTTGATATGAAGAGCGTTATGAAGGTCTTGGGGTTGTTCAATCTGTCGTGCATTTTAATTGTTTGTTTAACTAGTCCTAGTACGAGATTCTTTCCCTCCCTCTGCGCCGCCCGTGTTAATTTTTTCTTTTTTTGTTGTTGGTTTTCTTACAGACATTTGTCAATGCATTCGCTTTAGCTCTGGTGGTTGGTGGTTTCATTTTGCTCCATATCAGCATTTCCTACTCGAAATGCATTTTCTTTATATATTCATGGCTATACTGTCCATTTTCCAATGTTCTTGGCACGCTGGAGTTTCTAACAATTCTATTCTTCTTTGTAACTTTGGTCAGTACATAAGCCGTAGCTTCATGCTTAAATTTTTCACTCGAATAAAAAAAGTTTTGTCATATGCATGATCCTTGTTGTTACAATTTGAGATGGTCTGTAGATTACAAATCAATGGCTTATTTACATGTCAACTAATTCTGGCACAATGTGGCCCGAAACCAAAAACTCAATTCCCATGGAAGATTAAGCGAAGTTTTTTTATGTAGCTAGCAAATTGGTGGCTGGACGCATATCAAGTTACGGTATGTGGCTTAAGGCCATCTCTAGCGTAGATACACTTATTGTACATCTTTGTGCATCCTCTTTGACCTTTGTTCGGATTATGGACTTTATGATGATGTTGGAGACAATGCATAGTGTTTTCATGGATTACCTGATAGTAAGATCTGAGTCATAATGTCTATCCTTTTCAAGTGAAATGTTTGGTGAACTCTTTGTTGCACGAACTAGCCGATTTAGTTCTAGGCTTGACTCGTCATGTGCAGGTCTCATCTATCCGCGAAAGCAGATCGGATGACAGGAGGTTTTCAATATTTACTGGAACAAAGAGGTTACATTTAAGAGCAGAAACTCGAGAAGATCGACTTGCTTGGATGGAAGCACTGCAGGCTGTCAAGGACATGTTCCCTCGAATGTCTAACAGTGAGCTCATGGCCCCAATAAATAATGCAATTGTTTCCACAGAAAAGTTGAGACAACATCTTCAGGAAGAGGGTGTCCGTGAAGATTTAATCCAGGAATGTGAACAGATCATGAGGAACGAAGCTACAGCTATGCAGAATCAGGTGTTGCTTCTCAAGCAGAAGCAGTGGCTACTAATTGACACTCTCCGGCAGTTAGAGGTACATGTTATGCAACTTAGAAAACGTCATGCCAGTCGGAATTCTTCTTCAGTTATTCTGACTACTCCTCAGAATACTGCACATTCAACCAAATTTTGATTCTTTGCATAAATTTCCTCGATGCAGGCTCTCTGTCTGCTCTTCTTTGTATCTGGTCCATTTGTAATCAATTCTTTTATATACTATAGACACATTTTCTCTGAATGCTCATGAATTCTCTTATTTAATGCCATTACATATCGGTTGTTTTGTTTAAGTTTAAAGTAATATCGTTCGGCGGAGGAGCCATAGTATTGCGATCAATTGCTTCGGGCCATGCCCCTTCTCTTTTCTGTTTTTACCTTTTAGTTCGGGAGTCTGGGTGGTTTGTCAACGTCTGTGCTCTATTTAGCTGTGAATCAACTGTCAGGCTGCTACTAAGAAACTTTGGATAGTAGATTAGTATTTCCTTTGGTTCTCTTGATATGATCCAAGCTATGACTGATCTTTCAGGCTGCGCCTTATTCTTTTCTGGGTTTGATGGGAGCCATTTAATGCGACCTTTTCTTTTTTAACGTAACATGGAGGCTTGGATATTTGTACATGCTATTACTTGGATTTCGTATATTGATGGATTAATTGTGCGCTGTGTGCAAGAGGCTTGTACCATGGTATATGTGACTCATTGCAATCATAAATCAAATCTCTTCAAATCGAATTTATGTGCCTATTCCTATTTCTTGAAACTCCAACTCCTCTGAGAAGTGAGATCTGTTGAAGTTTTTTCATGTGCTTGTTAATGTATATAGTCATTTTGAGTAATGCCATTTGCCACTAGCTTGCTGGTGGATATTCTTTTTGAGGGAGAGGACCTGTGAGGAACCAATGGGGTGAGGCCTCCACCGGTAGCCTATATCCTTTTCCTTTATTTGATACTTATAGATAGGTATATTTTCTATAAATTTTATAGCATTTAAGCAGTCGAATGTAGTTTTGGGTTTTCCATTTTCTAAGAAGGTTTCACAAAGTGAGTCATTGTGGTACTCTTGGAAGGGTAGGAGTGGTCGACAGATAATGGTCATGCAGAAAAGGGAAGTTTGTGACCTTGGAAGTACATTCTTGGTTGTAGTGGCATTGGCATCACCGGGTAGCGGCCACTTGGAAAATAATGATAGTATGTGGCATTAGCAGGGGTGAGTTGACTTAATTATTCTGTAACATAAGTCTGAAACACTATTTTGAAACTATATGATTTTATGTACGTAATATCAACATGATGTTCGTAATAGCTATTACTCTTTCTGACAGTTTGCTTAGTCATTGCAAGCTTTTTCTCTCCATTAGTCAGAAATAAACTCTATTGGTGGTAAGGCCTTAGTACATGGGAAATATAGGAAAACTGAAAGTTAAATAAATGGTAGTTGCATTCTGCTCCTTTTATATTGGATATGTTAGGACCTGGCATAATTGACGTAAAAGTACCCTTGCCATTTGAAGAACTTTCTGTAGCAAGGCTTTTATTTCTTGTGTATAGCTGATGATGAAAGTGATCAAAATGTGCTCAGCTGGATAATGCTTTGTTCTTTCTGCAGCTTCAACACGAACCACTTTGTTCATTCCTTAGTGTTTGTCGGGTTCTATTTTCCCATTATTTTGATTTCTTCCTTGCAAATGAGCAGTGTGTTATCGGAGTATGGAGGATAAATTCCATAGGTTTTATCCACTATCTTTGCTAATATTGAGCATGCTGTTCTGGTCATTCCTAACTTTGTTGGCCTCCATATTCCCTGTTCTTCGCTTTCTCTCTTGTAAATGGGCTCTGATACTATTCAACAGTGGGGGTGATAAACTTAAAGTGATGCTATCCACTATCTCCACCTTATACTAAGCATGCTGATCATTGTGTTCTCAGTGAATTTATTATTCTGGCATTAGCCACATTTCGTAGCTGGGGCAACATCATTGTTATAATTTATTGACCAGTTTGGAGGTTCAATTGGCAGAGAGAGTCTGCTAGCAAAGTCTGAGATTGTCCAGCCTTCAGTGATGTTCATCTTGTTGGGTATGTTTAGGAGGCTGATTGTGTCCTTTGGATAGAAGAAGGAAGAGGAGACAGGAGGGGAGGGACTTTTTCCCCCCCTCTTTTTGTTGTTATTTTATTTATTTATTTTTTTTTTGGGGGGGGGTGGCTTGTTATTGGGTGAGATAAGCATCATGTGTATCCTTAATGGTTCTCTTGACAACCTTCTTCTTGAAACATATCTTTATTAGTCAGTAATCTCTCAAATGTTGTTTTATTTATTGATGAAAGAGGAGGAGGTGAAGTGTTTTGAAGGGTCTTATTGTGCTTGAGACTTTGTTTCTGCCTGTAAAGTAAGCTTCTATTTTCTGTTCTATAATAGGGATTTCACATTTTCTTTTTTTCTTTCTCCAAGGTATAACAGCCTTTTGATTTTCCACTTACAATAAACAAGTTGCAAATGTTAGTATTTTTCACTTTAACTTTTGCCTTTTCTTCTAAATGAATTTATTACTTGCAATGAAGTTATTAAGCGCAGAACATCAGAAAGTTATTTTTTCTCTAACCCCCAAGATAGACATCAGTAGTGGCTCATCTGTAGATAAACTCATTTTCTTGTATTCTCATGAATGTTGCTATCTTATTTTAATAAATTGGATCTGGCTGCAAGTGCTTAACAAGCCAGTTTTCTGATGTTTTAATCCAGTTAAAAGTATATTATCCTGGTTGTGGACTTTATTCCTTGTTTTCTGATGTTAAAATAAGAAACTGGAATGATGTTGTGGTTTTTGTAGACAGAAAAAGTTGATCTGGAGAACACAGTCGTTGATGAGAGCCAAAGACAGTGGAATGATCGCGAGGCTTCTTCTTTGAGGCAAAATAATTCCAGTGGTGAGCTTATGCGATACAAATTCATTCCTAAGCTAATTCTGTTGTATCTGCATTGCAACAAAGCAAAGTTCCTGTGCTGATAGTTTTGGTCTAGTTAGTTCATGTTTTTGTTACTCTTATGGACCTGCAGAATTCCTGTTGTGATATAATGACTTCTGGACTGGATAGGCTAGGAAGGATGGGTTCATCCTTATCTCTTGCTGGAACAGAAATTGCTTATTTTTCTAATTATAATAGGCAAAATTTCTGTTTTATTTATTCTAGAGGTTGTCTTTGTATGCGTTGATGATGTGACTCTTCGATGCCTTTTGCATTTTCTTCTAGCAATAGCATTCTAATACTTGTTTTTGCCATCTTTAAAAGCAGAGGCAAGTGCAAGCGAATCTGATGATGATAATGAAAGAGCAGATGCTGCAGAAGAAGAAACAGAGGATGAGGACAATGCCTTCTTTGATACTCGGGATTTTTTGTCATCTAGTTCTTTCAAGAGTAGTGGGTCTGATTTGCGCAGATCGTCTTCTTCAGACAATGAAGGCCTCTGCATTGCTGAATCTGAAGATGATATTGATCCTTCTATAAGATCAGCCGGGTTGAATTTTCCATATGTCAAGCGACGCAAGAAATTGCCTGATCCCGCTGAGACAGAGAAGTGTGTCAGTCTTTGGTCTATGATAAAGGATAACATAGGGAAGGACCTCACGAAAGTCTGTCTTCCCGTTTACTTCAATGAGCCTCTTTCTTCTTTACAGAAATGCTGTGAGGATTTGGAATATTCTTATCTCATTGACCGGGCATATGAATGGGGGAAGAAGGTATGCAGTTTGATGATACTTTCTGTTCTGTTTGGTCTAGAGCCCATGAAAGTTATTGGCGTTCTACTGATGCCATAAATGTGTTAAGATGATTCTCTGGTATTTTAGTCCAAGTTTCTCCTCTACTTATGGAAACAAGAAAGATCCTTCTCTCTATTTGTTGCGTGAAATACATCTGCTCAGTGTATAGTGCGGAAATGTTAAGTTTTCAGCCATCTGTTCTTTGTTTACTACTAATGACTTAGCTCTTTCTATAATTGTCTTACGCTCAATCATCTTATGAGCTTAAATTCTTTCATTAGGAGCTTGTGATGACTGGGTTTCTCATATTCTTCATCTTTCGTCCTTGTATGGTGGATGATTTTTCTCATAATATTTCTTTACATGGATATAAAGGATCCTTTATGTTAAATGCAGACAAGCACATCACTGACCAATTGAACTGGAGTGATCAAATAGTATGGAAAATGATTTTATCTCTATCATAAGTTAAATTACTTTTACAATTGCAATTTTCCCTGTGGTTTGTTTATTCACTTTTTTGCTCATAACCATTGTTCCAAATTTTCAGTATTTCTTATATCTGTTATATCTTGCAAAATTCAGGGTAACAGCCTTATGAGGATTCTTAATGTGGCTGCTTTTGCTGTATCTGGATATTCTTCAACTGAAGGAAGAATTTGCAAGCCGTTTAACCCATTATTAGGGGAAACATATGAGGCTGAGTATCTGGATAAAGGCTTTCGTTTCTTCTCAGAGAAGGTAACTCCTGAAAAACTTCAAATCCCATCAATTATGATACAATGTCTCTTTTTTGGGGTTGAGTTGGAATTTGATTGTAGATATAGCTTCGGTAGCCTTTTTCTGGGATAAGTAACAGCTACTTGAACCTTGATGCTGGACTGAACTAGCTTCTTGTTTCCGCGAGATTGCTCTAGTTGTCATGAGGTTATATGTTATCTTTTCTACCAGTTTCAAGAAAATGCATGCCCTCTGTATCTCTGACCATTGTTGAGATATTATCTTCTCCGTGCCAAAATGCTTACAATCAGGGGATGAGTTGAGGCCAATTATTTTCTATTGAATATTGTTGTGGCAGCTAAGTGGAAGAATAGTATCCTTGACACGCTTCATTGTATAGAAATGAACCTGAAACTGCCAACCATTAGGACTATGAAGAAGAGCAGTGTGTCACCGTAATTTTCTCTATGCCAGCCACATTTTCTTTTTGGCATCTATTCAGATGAAATTCCCATTTTACTTCTATGAAATGGCTTATCTACGGATCTTTTTGGAAGTCAATGGGTGTGCTAACTTTTTAAAATCTAAATTTACAAATTTTGTGTCAGGTCAGCCATCATCCCATGATTGTTGCGTGTCACTGCGAGGGTACTGGCTGGAAATTCTGGGGAGATAGTAATTTGAAAAGCAAATTCTGGGGTCGCTCAATACAGGTTGATCCCGTTGGTGTTTTGACCTTGCAATTTGATGACGGCGAAGTTTTCCAGTGGAGTAAGGTAAAAATTTTGATCATTTAGATGATAACCATAGTGTTTAAGTTTCGTGTTATTGAGATTACTTTATCTTGCAGGTGACAACATCCATATACAATCTCATATTGGGAAAACTTTATTGTGACCATTATGGAACTATGCGCATACAAGGCAATCATGACTATTCATGTAAGTTGAAATTCAAGGAGCAGTCTATCATCGACAGAAATCCTCACCAGGTTCTCTCTCTCTCTCTCTCACACACACACACACGGACACACACACACAATTACTCCCGTCAATGCTTACCCCTTGGGCACAAGCTGTGGCATAGAAGCATCTTATAACTTCAATGGCATTTTTTTGGTTAGTGAATGGTCAAAAACCTCATTTGTGTTTTCATGGGTTGTTAGGTTTGCATAGAATCTGATGAACTTGAGCATGGAAAAGCTTCGGTATTGAATGTCGATATCAAAAGGCCAATGTTGTGATAATGATCAGTATTGTGAAAAAAATCTTTTACCCCTTCCCTTTAATTAACTGGTCTGAAAATTTGAAGAACAAAAACAAATGGTAGTTTTCTTGCTCAAGTAGTTCTTTGTTCAGTGTAAAGAGAAGAGTACACTGTATTCAAGATGATGCGGTGGCTCATGTGTGACCAGATACTGATTGGTTGCATTTGGATTTGCAATTTTTATGGATGTCAATTTTAACCGATAGCACCCTCATATGTGATCCTTGTGCTTTTAAATGGACCTCTTTGCTTCAGACCGAAAAAATTGTCTCATTGCTTGGTTCATAGCCTCTGCGGAGTTAAATAGTTGACATAATTTGAAGTGGGTCATAACTTGGTAGGCCTTAGGTGAAACTGATGGAGGGTGAGGTTTTCCTGAGGAATCAGAAACGCTTGTGCTGTTGATTTTGGTGACTTGCTCTGTACTCATGACTGATTCAGAGTTTCATTCCATAAATAATATCAGCTGATACATCAAATAAATTTTCATAGTATATCAGCTGTTTAACATATTTATCTCGTGGCCTGGATAACTTATCTATGATGGAGAAAAATGTTCGAGATGTATCATGTTTTCCTTCTGCAGTGCAGCAATTCAGCTTCATGAGGAAGAAATGCATTCTTTCTTTACAGGTACATGGTATAGTTCAAGACAAGAGTGGGAAGACCATGGCAACTTTATTTGGAAAATGGGATGAAAGCATGCATTATGTAATTGGAGACTGCTCTAGGATGGGGAAAGGATCTGACTCGTTATCTGAAGCACGCCTACTATGGAAACGTAGCAAGCCTCCTAAATATCCTACAAGATACAACTTAACACGCTTTGCCATAACACTGAATGAGCTTACCCCTGGGCTCAAGGTGATGTCTGAATTCCTGAGCTCTCCCTTCTGCCAATATAATAACAGAAGCAAAAATTGCAGAGTGTGTGTGTGAGTGAGAGAGAGAGAGAGAGAGAGAGTGAGGATGATTCTTGGAATATGAGACTGTCCGTTAAAGATAGCTTGGGCCTACCCTTGCTGGACTACTTTTAGATTTCTATGAGACTTCAATATTTGTTAACCTTCAACTTAATTGGTTCTCTTTTATTTCTTTTAAGACTAAAATCATGCAAAAGAATACCTCTGAAAATGTAGATGTAAATGCACTATACATAGGAATTTTTCTTGTGTGTGTCTGAAATTTATTGTCCTCATAAATTACAGCTAATCTTTTTGAAGTACTTGTCATTTAATTTAGTCGTCAGATTTGTGTACTTCATTTCTGCTATGTATACTGCTGATATCTTGATTATTGTCGGGTGTTCTTTCTTTGAGACATTTATATTTAACAAAATATGTTTGCAGGAGAAGTTGCCACCTACTGACTCGAGGCTTAGACCTGATCAGAGATATTTGGAGAATGGCGAGTATGAAATGGCAAATTCAGAGAAGTTGAGGCTTGAGCAGCGTCAACGGCAGGTAAATAGAGTGTCCCATCTTATCCTGAGTCAATTTCCTGTGGAAATTTTTTTCCTTCTTATTCCGATTATGGGTTTTCTATATGTTTGTTTTTGTGGTTTTGGGTTGAGGGTGGGTGTGAGGGTGGGGTGCGGGCATGTTTATGTTATGAAATGGTTCTCTACTGAGTCTAGGAGACTTCAAATTAGATATTCGCATAAGAGAGGGATTACCTAAGTTAGCAATGGCCTATGGCCTGTTCGACTAAACAGGAGGTATTCATCAGCTTATTTAAGGCTGAAGTGACTATGATCTCAGAGTCCGCTTAGTGTATGATTTCCTATATGAATATAGTAATGGTTGTAGGAAAAATGTATTTTTCTATATACGATTGGACATACTAGGTGGGTGAACATAAGTGCTTTCGACATGGGCTTTTCAGTTTGAAAGGCATATACCCAATTGTCAACCACACTGAAAAAGAGAAGAAAAAAGAAAAGAAGACACGCCACAACTAATTGAGGTCACCGGTCAACACTTGTTTATAAACCCAACAGAATCGCATTGAGAAGAGGAGAATCTTGTGCACTAATTGCCAGAGTTCTATTGCTGTTTATAATGAAGAAGTGGTGGAATCAATGATTGTTCAGTCTGTAGAATGAGTGTTGCACCTAAGTCATGAGCTTTAGGAATTTATTGGGCACCAAAATGTGCCTGACAGGATGTAACAACCTTGAGAGAGGGAAAGGGTGCAGACCTGCTTTCATTTCAAATAGGGGTCAATCCATATTTGCATCTACTATGAAGATGTTATTGACGAAGTATGAACACCGTGCTTCTTGAAAATGGAGATGCCTGTTGAAAAATGTGCATTAGGTGCAAATTCTTCTAAGATATTTAATTATATGACAATTGGGTGCTTGTCCAAGCTTGAGCATCGATGAACTTCTACACAGTTACTATTGAGGTTAATTGTCTGTTAAAGAATGCAGAGGATTGTTGCCTCTACTGCCAAATAAATTAAAAAGTAAGACGAGGGAAAGTTAAGATAAGAAAGGTTTATCAATTTGTTTAGTTTCGTTTGCTTCGAAAAATTGAAAGCAAGTAATGCAGATTGGCATGTGAGATAACTGTCGAAGAGCTTAGCATGGAATTCTTTTTTTGCTTTAAAATTACCTAGCTCTTATGAATAGCTCGGATACATGTTTGCCTATTGTTATGACTAGTAATCAACAATGAGACAACTGAAATCAGGCTCGGAAGATGCAAGAGAGGGGCTGGAAACCACAGTGGTTTGCGAAGGACAAGGCAACTGATACCTACAAGTACATTGGTGGGTATTGGGAGGCGAAAGAGCGTGGAAATTGGGAATCGTGTCCTGATATCTTTGGCCAAGTTCCTTCAGAGCAACTGGAATAAGAGCTCTCTCTCTCTCTCTCTCCCCCCCTTTTCAGGTCGTTGATTCTTTCTCAAGTTTTCTCAAAGGCTGTCTATTGACAACTCTGAACAACAGTTTTGTGGCCCATGTGAGTGTATGAGGTTAGAAGCTAACAAAAGAAAGCAGCGAAGACTATATATTATGCCGATAATTGTGCACCCCGAGCGGTGAGCTGCTTCCAGTATAGTGATTTTTACCATGCCAAGAAAGAAGCTCTTGATTTCTAGTTTGAGATTGTGTCAAGCCTCTGCTAGTTGATTGGGTTGCTCAGAATCCATTCGATGCCCTTCCAACTAATGTTTGCCTTTGGAGTTGTCCATTGTAACTCCTCTGTTTCTTTCTCCTTTTTTTTCTTTTTCCTTGTTACTGTATTTCATGTAAAGTGCGACCTTTTCTCTCCCTATTGTTTCCTCAATTCAATGAGGATATCGCTGCTATGTATGTACGATTTTTTCTACAAATAGTACTATACATACAGAGAGGAACAAGGACAGGTTTATTGGTGGATGTTAACTGGAAAAATGCAGCATTTTATTTACTATTTTGGGTCAATGGACCATGTCTCGGGAAGATTTTCTCCTTTAAAACTACGGGCAAGATGCGGTGGAGAAAGCATGAGAAAGAAAACATGTGACTGAAGGAGATCTACAATACAAATGCAGTACCAAGTGGCTACACCAAAGTGTTTTGTGTTGGTAGATCGAACAAAGGGACACATTGAACACATTTTCCGTTAAAAAATTGCATCAACTAAGAGGAATATTATTGAAAAAGTGTCCAAAAAGTTATAAATTTATTGTATATCCCGTCAATTTAATCCTAATGTCAGATCGTCCATTGTGCCATATAGGAAGGCTGTTGTGCAATTACAATTTCCAACTAGAATTAGCTTAATATGTTACATTGACAAATCATCTAAAGATTTAGCACTACATTGGTCAAAATGGAAAGTTTATAACCGAATTAGTGGTCAAACATAAGGTTTAGAATTCTTTAGAACAATTTTTTTGAATAGCACTCCTCGAAAGCATTATTCTCTACGAAATTGTATTCATCCAGAGAAAAGGTATGCACCCCCGAGAAACTCCATCCCTACCATTCTCACTCAGGTTCTTACAGGGATAGAACGCAGGACACATCCCTGTGACATGCCGTCTCCATTTCATACGGTCATTCTTACTTTGTATAAGCACATTTCAGCAAACCTTGTGTCCAAAGTAAAGCAACGTTCGATTGTAGGAAAAGGAACACGAAAGTCTACCGACTTAGCTTATTTGCCGCTGTTTAATCCGTCACATTTCAATCGCAATTAGCAGAGTATAATGATGAAAAGACAACTACCTCAAGCGGGAAAAGTTCCACCATAATCAGTAAATAAGAATTTGAACCTTACTGGTCAGATCAAACCAACTCTTGTAATTTTTTTTCTTTGGCTCGACAAAAACTCAACTCCTGTTACCTACGTATTCGACCACAGGATAGTTCCCTAATGAATGCAAGCAAACCAGTTCATCTCCAGCTCGGGTATACCTCCAGTCTACCTACGAGAAGTCATCTTAATTGCAGCAAAAGGAGTTCCCCTGTCCTTCCTGGCACGGGCATTTGTTCTCGTACGCTGCCCTCTGCACGGCAAGCCATCTATGTGCCTGATTCCCCTGTAGCTTTGTATGTCAACCAGTCTCTTGATGCAACTGGCATTCTCTTTGTCCTGCAACAACCAGATACAGTTACAAACCTAGGCTTTTATACCTCCTGTGCTTAAGTAAGGAGCCGCAGCTTCCGCTATGAAATGGGACAAGTAGAGATGTGAGAACGGGGACAGATTCGAAGAGGTAAATCATAGAATCACCACATTTCTGCGGTCTCGACAGAGGAAGGATGCCTACTTCGCACATGTTATCTCTACCAAAATTTGATTCATCGAGAAACTGACTAGACCAGTGTTAAGACAAACACATTTTACCCATGTTTTGTTTCATTGCCTGAGAGGCTCCAAGCAACAAAGTTGGCAACATGGAGGTAGCAAATAAACGAGCACTGTCTTCCCTAAGTCATGATCTAGTACCGATGATTGTAACACCGAAACCTCGACATAAAGTCAAGAACAACAGAGAGCAGTACCAAATTATGTCCGATGTCGTAGTTGAGGACCTCGTTGCGAAGCGACTCGAGCTCTATCCCCGACAATTCCCCGGTCGGCTTGTTCTCAATCTGAAGCTCACACAGTATCTGGCGAGCGGTGGAGCGGCCAATGCCCTTGATACGTTGGAGAGAATACGTCAGCTTCTTATCATCAGGAACCTCCGTGTTCCCAATACGAATTCCTCGCACCCCCTGCTCGCGAAGCGGCAAAACCCATCAGACTCCCCACAACACAACAGGCAATCATTCCTCATTCAAGTGATCAGGGTCACCACCCAACACCATCAGTCTTTCAAAAAAATCCAAACTTTAATTCAAAGAGAACAGAGTCGCGCGATTCCGACGACACCCATTGAGAGAGAACCGGATTTGAGGTGATGGGAGGTCATCCAATATCGAACCTTAAACCCTAAGCGAATCGCTCACAGTCGCACAATCAAGAATCAAGATCAACGTTCAGCGAAAGCAGTAGAAAATGAGAATTGCTTCGAGAAGGAAGAGCAAGAATCACCTGGGTGTTTTGGAGGAGCCGCCGACCGGCATCGGCGGATCTTCGAGCTGAAGCGCGCAGCGCGAACATCGCTGGGGAATGTTGCAGCCGAGCGCGGCGAAGTTCCCTTCTTCTTCGTTGCAGTCACCAGGACAGGGCTTCTTACAGGAAAGAAAATCCTACAAATGCCCCTACATCTGAACTTTTAATTAACTTAAATATAATCTCCAAATTATCGATACAAACTCGATTTAGTCCCTGAACAATATAAAAATGTTCAATATTGTCTTTACATTAATTCGAGTCAAGGACAACCTTAAATATTTTCATCAGTTCTAAATCAAACATGTATAAAAATTTCGGAGGCTAAATTGAACAAATAGCTCTATTGAAAAAATAGAAAGTTTAGAGCAAGAATCACCTGGGTGTTTTGGTGGAGCCGCCGACTGGCATCGGCGGATCTTCGAGCTGAAGCGCGTAGCGCGAACATGCTGGGGAATGTTGCAGCCGAGCACGGCAAAGTTCCCTTCTTCTTCGTTGCAGTCACTAGGACAGGGCTTCTTACAAGAAAAAAAATCCTACAAATGACCCTATCCCTGAACGTTTAACATATTCAATATTATCCCTAAATTTTAGTTTAATATTCAATATTATCTCTATACTTTTAATTAACTTAATATAATCTCCAAAGTATCGATACAAACTCGATTTAGTCTCTCAACAATATGAAAATGTTCAATATTGTCTTTATATTAATTCGAGTCAAGGTCAACCTTAAATATTTTCATATAGTTTTGAATTAAACATGTACAAAAATTTCGGAGGTTACATTGAACAAATAGTTAAAATCTATTGAAGAAATAGAAAGTTTAGAGGAAATATTGTGCATTAAGTCAGAATTCGGGAATCATTTGTGTAATAATTCACTGACCGGTACTTAGCCTAATGAGCCGTAGGGTTTAGCTTTAGCCATGGATAGCTCTAGCCGAAACATTGTAAAATACCTGGATAAATATACAATAATATAATTATATAATATTACAAGATAATTATATTATAACATAATAAAAACTAAGTATTGCCTCTAATGTTTTCTTTAATCTATCATTCTTTTCAATAATAAAAACCACGTATTCCTCTATTCCTCTCCAATCATATATTCGGTTCATTTTTCTCACTAATATTCCATTACACAATATCAAGCTTGTAGAGATTCAAAGCTTTCTTTTTTTGTTTTTATTTTTTTGAAAATACTATGGATGGACCCAAGCTTTTAAAAACTAGAAATTCGAAGATAGAGCCGGTGAAATTGTCTGTCGCCATATATGAATGTAAGTGTTATTTAAACCCTTTACGGTTTTTGCAAAAATACGCTCTCCCATAATTAAAGATTTTTATTTTAGATGTGCCTTTCTGTAATTTCTTCTTAACAAATCAGTGTTTGCGATGGCATTATTATTTTTTTACAATAAAAAAAACTTTAGGAGCTGAGTAATCTTGATTGCTTTGTTTTGAAGTGAATTCTAGAGAATTATGTGATCATTTTATTGTTCAATTCTTTTGTGGGTTTTCCATAAAATCAGTACTTTTAGGAGCCAAACATTAAGAATAATTTCCAATTAAAAGAAACAAAATTCCATATATACTTTGTTATTTTATTCCATAAGTTGTCAATTCTACATAATAATATTTCACGTCTACACATTTGGTAATTTGAGCTAATCGCAATTCCGTCTTGGCAGTGTTCATAAAATTTTAGGAGAAAATGATACCAAACTAAATTCTATTTATTTCGGGAAAAATCGATGATTTAGAAAATATTTTTCTAAAATTGATAACTTATATTTCTCAAAGTAATTAGTCAATAAAATATATTTTTATTATTAATAACAAAAATCGTCTAAACATTTTCATAAACAATAAAAGTATTTTTATTTTTAGTTCGTTCATTTTTGTACGCAATATAAGGGATTATTTTTAAAAATATATTTTTAGAATTATTCATTTTTCGCGAAAATAAATGAAGCACGAACATTACCATTTGAAATTAATTGTTAGGCATACAAGAAACACCACTCTAAGAACATCCGACCCCTTAGTGCACACATGATACAAACACATCTATTGCTTGTATAAATGAACGTCTAGACTCTTGATCACATCCATCGCGCTCACTGGATTTCGTCATGAACTCGATGTGGAAGCAATTGCTCCGCCACCGGAAAACAGCGAAGCGGCGCCCGCGTCAACAAACCAAACAAGCTTCCCGCCGACGGGCCGAATCATTTGGGCAGGGCTCGACGCGAGGGGCCTCCGATCCGCCATGGCCTCGCTGAAGGCGTGAGCCACGTCGCTCCCGGAGGCCACGATCACCACATTGGCCGCGGCATTGATCACGGGAAGCGTGAAGGTCAGGCGCTCCCTTTGCGAGCCTGGCACCGAGATGGGGGCAACCCACTGGGAGCCCTCTCGGAGGACAGGGTGGTTGGGATGAAGGGAGGACACCTCGGAGCCGGGCCCAAGGCTCAGGAGGACGACGTCGAATTGGGGGCAGTCGCAGGACGGAGACGCCGGGACCATCCGATTCTTGACCTGTTGGCGGACGGAGAACTCGTAGGCGTCAGCTGCCGCCTCGCCCGGCGTCTCGTGGCCCGCCGGGACGACATGGGCCGGCGGTATCGGAACCTGATTCCAAAGAGCGCGACAAGAAGTGAGTAATGAGGATAAAGTCGTTGGCCGGTCGGTCCAAGCTTAATGGAACGAGGCAAGGGCGAAGGGGGGAAAAAGAGGTCAGCTTTTCCGTCCTCGGGAATGCATGATGTATCATCAGCATTGTCAATAAAGAAACCAATGAGCAAGAAAAAAGGGGGGCAAATGAGTTTCCGATCGCTCCTCAACCAAAAGACTTTGTCAAGATCGCTATCGATCAGCTGCTGAACATGCTAGAGATACGAATGTCATGATTGTTTTTCGTCGAGAATAAGGCGATTGTTTACGAGAGACTCGCTAAAATATATCTTTTTAGTTGGTAATTCGCGAAGTGTCGTATTCCAATTACCCGTGTTGCGTAAGGAAAAGGGACATTTGCATAGAGAATAAGGTCAAACGGGGAATCTAGATGCTAAAAACATAAGATAATTCCACACGCCAATTCACGTCGACGTTCAGATGAGTTCAGACCCTGTCATCGCCAGTTCATTTTTCTTTTCCTCCCCATTCACATCCACATCGTAGAGAAGTTCAGTCAAAGACTCCAAACCAGCCTGCTAGGGCTAGCTACCCCGCTTGCCGCTATACCCACGTTTTAGACCGGTAAGAAAGATCATACGAACACGATGCCTGCCGGAAACGAAAGAATCAGGAGGCGGTAGGTCGAGTTCTTGACGCGGGTCGAACATAGCCGATTTCTATAATGGCCGAAAACTCCGACACGACATGAAGGTCTCTCGTCTATGGCGGACTCATGCACCAAATGCGGATGATTGTATAGAGAGAGAGAGAGAGAGAGAGAGAGAGAGAGAGAGACCTTGGAGATAAAGTGTTGCTTGGCTTGCATGTAGAAGCTATCGGGGTGTCGCTTGGGGACGACGTTCTCTTCAGCCCAGAACAGATGCCATTTCGACCAATCCACCGTCCTCAAGTACGGCAGGCCCGCCAGCTTCCTGCATTCAACCGCGACAAGAGCGCGCAGATAAGTAGAGACGACGGGTCAAAGGAGAGAGACGGGGAGAGCATGATGCATACCCTAAGCGCTCGGGAATGTCTCCTCCGGAAAGCGCGAGGGAAAAGGAAGATCTCTCCCGCACGGCGGATTCCGAGACGTGGTGCACGTAGTCGGCCAGCCCCGTGGACAGCTCCTCGCTGCTCTCGAAGAACCTCACCTCCGCCTCTGCGTCTGATCTCTTCTTCTCCATCTTGTCTGATCTTTCTCTGTCGATTTCGGCTTCTACCTCTCCTCTCTCTCTCTCTCTCTCTCTCTCTCTCTCTGTGTAACTATTGCTAATTTATTCAGTTGCCCAAGAGCCTTTCGACACACTTTTTGTCTTCACGTGTAGAGGAGAGAGGGGGAGAGAGAGAGAGGTTTGGGAAATTAGGAGAGAAAAGACAAAGCGAGTGAGAACAAGAGAGACGGCCAAGGTAAGGAGTACGAGAAGTACTATGGCTGGGTTGCTCAAATCTCTCGGATGATAATCTAAAATACTAAAATCCTTAGAACAAAAAAAATACATTAACAACAGATTTTGAAACCTACCACGTCTCGCGTATCGAGATGCTTATGACGATCGTCATGATCTCAGCCACTTCTGTTAGGTCATTGAGTTTAGAGCTATGTACTCATGCTAGTTTGAATATCATCTTGATCATGCCTAAATTGCTGAGTCAGCTGGCCCTAATCAGCGAATTATTGCATAGAGAAGGTATACGTGTGATGCATATGCTGAAATGGTCTATTCTGTATAAAATACAATTGCGTCGTATTGATATTGGTGAGATAAATCTTTCAACTTTCAAAACGCCACATGTTATAAGAGAAATGAGAAAACGAGAACGTCTAAAAAACTTCTCAAAACATCTCGTATGGCGCAATCCCATCACCATGTGGCCCACAACGAGTATGTACTACAAGAGCACCATAATTAGAATCCATACCTACCAAACGGTGCTATCATTCAAACAAGAAAACATTCATACAATGCTTATCATCTCAATATGTATAATCTGTATCTTACCATCCCGATATCTCGTCGTTAGCTATGTTAACAAATACACCCAAACCCATTAACAGAATCTCCTCAGAACGTGTTCTATTTTTAGTGCGTCCTAAATGTAATTAGAATTGGTCAAAGCACGATTAAAATACCCCTTACCAAACTGCAAATTTTTTTTCTTTTTCTCTTTTGGCATCTTCCTCCTGATGATGAGCGATTTAAAGTCCAAAGTCCGAAGGACGAAAATGGGGCATTGGGGCCAAAAAGCTGCTGCAGAGTCCCCCAGTCCAGTCCTGAGGCGTTATCCACTTATCCTCCCGTTGATGCAGTAAACCAGGAGACGTGGTCTCACGTGGAGAGGGGAGGTGTGAGCGTGTCGAGCATCGTCGCGTGGGGACGATCTGCAGGTTTTCCAGTCATCCGGGGCACGCCTGGAATCCCAAAAAAACACGAGTCTGCCTACATGGTTGAAAGCAGAGCTGCCTTGAAAGCAGAGCTGCGGCAGCGTCTAGACAAGTCCCCTACTAAAGTCTTCTCTGTTTTTGTCCACCGTCCACGTCCTTTTCGCCCCAACTAAAACGAGAACCAGTCAATCGAATCATTTACGACCAAAACTCAGCTGTCCTTCACTATCGTCTTTCTTATCTCTTCTTTCATCCTTTTCACGTTTTGCAGCTGGGGTGGGATTCTGTCAAGAACTCCTCGTCATCTTCCTGTCCTCTCTTAAGCTCAGCGTGAAGTCTAACCACGCCTTGAGTTGGAATTTTCCCTTTTTCTGTTCATGATTGAATCTGACCATTCAGCTTCTTCTTCTTCTTCCTTTTTTTTTAAGCGAAATGGGATCCTTCAAATTTCCGTAGAAACATCTTAGCTGTATCCTTTTATCAAGACTTCTAATGCTGGTGGGGTTAGCTGATATGGACATCAGACATTTAATTAAGTTTATTGTCGGTTTTAGAATCGACATTGCCTCTACCCTCGAAAGGATTGTTCTAGTTAGTTTTTGCATACCTCAATTAGTCTACCATCATGAGAAATCTTAAGGATGCACTCTTTCACATTAGCCTAGTGCATTCATAATTTTACTCTTAAAGTGCTCCCAACAAGACTTCAACATAAAATCACGATGATTTTTTTACCATTTAAGTCTATCCGCTACGGGTGAATATCTTCCTTCTTTTTTTTTTTTTTTTTTGGCTAAAGAAAGAAAAGTGGATTTTCATCGTCTAGCCATTTAGCGAGGAGCCGTACTTCTTGCCACTTGCCATTTTCCTAGTGGGATGGACCAGAGTCTTTTGTGAAAGGAATTATATCATTCCAAAGTGCGTATGGTCCCGGGTTCATCAAGAAGTTGTTCCCTGGGGCTATTTCCAACCAACGAGTCCATTAGAGAAACTATGCAACAAGCTCTCAAAAAGTCCAAGATGAATTTGATTCGATACTCGAAAGCGATCGGGTTAATAAAATCAATCAAAAACTTTGCCCCAGAGGAAGCATAATTTTTAATGTATACTCTCAACATGGTGTGATCTCATGACACTTGTTCATAAAGGAGTAATCCCTCAAAATCTCTACAGCGTCTTTGTCCCTTAATCAAATCTTATTTTTGGACACGAAATGTCGATGTAAGGCTTAGGCAAAAATAGAATCAAGCGTGTAACCCTAAAATCCATTATTCATTAGCATTGCCATCAAGGATGTTATTATTATCATCACCTATTTAGTATTCACCACATACAACACTTCACCTTGAGCTATTCCCGCATGTCCCTTGAACGTCTAAGTCTAGGATATACCCTAATGAGCTCGCATGGCTATTTGCTTCTTCCACAGGTTTTTCCAGAGCTCATTCCTGCGTCTGAAGGAGAGACTGGACTATCAACCTCAAGTCCTCGACATCGACGGCAACGTCCATGTCCACGCCATGCAGGGAAGTGATCGTTGCGGTGTCGAGGAAGCTCGCGAGCTCCCCAAGATCCATATCCTTGGTGTTCATCTCCAAGAACTCGCCCACGCTCAGCAGCCCGTCCCTGTTGGCATCCGCCTCTCGCATCATCGCATCGACCTCTTGTGCGGAGACATTGTAGCCCAGTGACCTCATGATCCCGCCAAGCTCGGCGCTGGTGATTTGCCCATCGTCGTCGCTGTCGAATGCTCTGAAAGCCTCGACGAGTGCGAGGACTTGATTTAGAGTCTCGTTCTCCAAGTGAGCCATTGAACTTTAGAGGTACGAACTTGTACTTGCCGAACCCGGCGTCACGTCCGCATATATATATTGAGGCAAAAAGGTAGGTCGGTTTGGTTGATTCCTTTCTGCTGTCATAAAGCAAGACGAAGATGAAGGTAAGATTCTCGATTCTCGTTTATCCCTATGCTCATCAGCAGCATAAGAACATATGCGAGCCCAGCAAAACTAGCGACACTCGGTTCTTCCCGCGGGTCGATGCCTTCAGTCTCTTTCTTGCAGAATCTGAGGTAGCTACTTGAACGAATCGAATCTAATCGCCTTTGCACTCGGCCAGTTTATATGCTTACTGCTTTGAGCTCTGGTCCTGCCTCAAGATTCTCCAGCTCCAGTGGAGGATAATCGTGAGGGGCGTATTCATAAGTAAGCTTCTTCTAGTTTTCTTCAGACACCAGATTTAGTACGCCATCTTCTCCAAATTTAGGCTGTGGTGTCTCTGTAATGACTCCCTCTTCATCAATACCGTAGCCATGTCTTCCCTCTATTTCAAAGTACACATTTGTCACCTGAAAACTTTGAGGTTGCACACAATTTCCTCTTCGAAATCTCATGTTGTCTTACTGACGTAATGAGATAGATGAATTTGGAGTTGAGAGTTCTGCGTCACGATCGCTAAGCATTAAAAGACAACTGAGAGACAAAGGATGATTTCCTAAAATAGTCGAATTCCTCGATAGGAAAAGATGCAACAAAGTAAATGCGAAGGCTATACATTTTGTAGTCTCGCTCGAAGTCAGTTTCACTTGATACGTGCCTCCTCCGCTTCACCACCAATTGATCCTTTACATCATACTTCATTTTTACTTAATTTGGCTGCATGATGAACGGGATTATCATCGGCAGCGGTGGCCTACCAGCCAACACAAGGGCGTCGTTTGATTCTTCAGGGATGCAACCCCTAAGAACGCTCTAGCTCATAAACCCTATATTGTATTGGCACAATCGAAAGGTTTGAAACTGAATTGACAAATCATTAAAAAGATTGGGATTAAATTGGTCGATTAAAAGGTTTATAACAAATTGACACAAATGCAATAAGTTTATAATTTTCCTGGAAACATGCACGTGGGACTAAGCCGTGGACTAGTTCATGAGTTAATGACTTGCTTGCGCTTTGCAGATTTGGTTTAGGTTTCTTACTTATGCTAAAAAAACAAAGATCAGGAGAATCTCAGTACCTGCAACAAGCGATTGGATTGTCTCTAGGAGTACCTAGTTCGCTAGAGAAACTTCCATGGGAACAAAGCTAAGGGGCAAGACCTAGCGCAGCCAAGAAAAATTAAAAAAAAAAAATGGGAAAATACAAGTTTAAGTCGCTACATTTAAAAATTCAATCACCAGTGCACTACGCTACTCTCGCCACTGATTTCCTTGAAATGCGATTTGGGCATCGATATTCAAGAATGAAATGGAAGGATGAAGAAGTTTAGGGCCTGTTTGGCAAATTTTGTTTATGTTATCCAAAACAAAAATTTCTATTATTTTATTTCAGGGAACAAAAAAAGAACAGAAACGCGTTTAGTAAAACTTTTATTCCCGAGAACAAAAAATCTATTTTTTTGTTCCCGAGAACAAATTTGGAACAAAAACAAGAAATAGAAAAAAAATTACTTCTTGTTCTAGGAAACAATTCCGAAAAACAATTTTTCTCTCTCCTCTTTTTTTCTTCTTTCTTTTCTTCTTCCTTTTGGCCGATCGCCGGCGCTAGCCACCTGCCAAACGAGGGCCGGCGACCTCACCAGAGCGTCGCCGACCCCCGAAGACGCCAAGCCACGACGAGGCTCGACCTCGCTTGGGTTGGGTGAGCTAAACCTCACCCAAGCGGCGCGAGGTCAACCTCGGCAGCCCAAGCCTCGCCTGGCCACCGAGGCCACCGGCGAGCTCGCCGAAGCTCGCCTAACGGGTCGCCGACCGTCACTGTGGCCGGCGACCGGCCACAAAAAGAAAGAAGGGAAAAAAAAAATATATATATAATAAAAATATTAAAAAATTAAAAGAAATAACAAAATTATACAAGTTTACCAAACGCATTTCTATTCCCTGGAATAGAAATTTTTTGCGATTACTAAGCGCGTTCTTGTACTCAGAAATTGTTCCGAAAAAAAAAAAAAAATCTATTTATGTTTAAAATTGTTCCCTAAAACAGAAACGTTACTAAACATGACCATAGTTTCCTCAAGAAATTACCAACATCATATGAAGTGCAAATTTGTAAGGAAGAACACTGTTTTTTCTTGAAATATATCAGGAAGCCAAATGCCGTGTATACGTTCATCCATGGACTATCTTACATAATGACTTTCGGACAGATAGAGAGAGATAAATGGCGTCCGATGTTGGAAGCGTCCCAGGGGGGACTCCAACGGCCAAGAGAGAAACAGGCAGGCGGTTCTGAGTTCAGTTGAGAGAGAAGGAAGACGCCCAAAAACCAAGACCACTCCCTGCTTCTCCTAGAGGCCATTGTCTCCTCTCTTTCCCTATTCGCCACCGCCCATGCCGTGAACTTTGTGACCCTCTCTCTCTAGAAATCCAGATTGCCGGAGAATCAAGCTTGTGTCAAGTGCCTGAAGGGAGCTGCAAACGTTACTCTACCCAGAGGTCAACCCATATCCTTTCAAAGTCCAGGACAAAAAGGGTTCTTTCCCAAAGCAACAACAGAAGTCTCACAGATTAAGGGGGCAACTTAGCTATCTCTTCTTCCAGTCAAAATACAAGACTATACGGTGGTGTGTGATTCGCTCCAAAACGTTATGGATTTATAGATAAACAACTGATTCCAGACGATGCCAATCCCACCTAAATAGCAGAGAAGCTGCTAGCCTCTCTCTTCCAGTTCTTGCTGGGGAACCTTACTTTGGACAAAAGCCAGATTTCAAGTCGGCCCTCATGAAGATTTTTGGAGCTGTGGCTTCTTGTTCTGAGGACCACTAGATGTGCCCATGTGAGTAGCATTCACTCATGTCGTTCTGGCAGTTACTCTGATCCTGTCCGGTCTAGAGTATACATGAGAACCGTGAATGTACAATACTCACTTAAAGTGTGTAGTGATAGTGATTGGTGAGACCACTAGTCATATAGAACGCTAATTAATCAATGTTTGTATAGTTTTAAGTGCATGAAATAGCTAGCATACCTGATTTAGACAAATTGCAAAGGTAGAGATCATTAAACTTTCAATACACCCATCAATCTTACCATAACAAACTGATCCGATAGCATGCTAGAAGCCACACCACCAATGCCACCAATAGACCAACTGTATAACATAGAGAAAGCCTAACAATCTATACTAAGAACAAAACATGAGTCAAAAGGCTCCGAGAATAGACAAGACCAATGTGAAACTAGTGCAACGAAAAAAAGCTCTATCTTCTGTTTGCCTAACAATCTGCACCGGGATTGGTTGTATCTATTCGGCTCCGTATAGAGATGAGAAATCTCTCAACCTTTTGTTTGCACAAATTCTTGTCACACATGCTGTTGCAGTGGAACCTGAATGAAGCCTGAAGCCTGGCTCAAACAGCAACAGGTAGGCAAACAATGAAGAAAGTACTTCAGACCACATAACCGATGGCCATTTATCCAGTTTTTTTTTTTTTCCCATCAACTATCCTAGTACAGTGACCGAGGACGGATCTTAAAGGAACCCTGCAGTTCCTGTTGAGAGTCAAATCACTGGTTCACTACCCCAAAGAAAAACAAGCTACACGAGCTCTTTCTATGGATAATGCAATAATCAGCTTTCCTATTGCGACTCGATTGCTTCCTTTTACAGAAAATGAGAATTAAGAAGCCATATGTATGAACCAGCCCAATCAAAGAACAAGAAAAGAAAAACTAAACTTAAATCCAAGCTTGACTACTAGCAACTCTCCACATCTGCCGAAAACACTTGATCCATTCAGGCAATTAGGGACAACGACTAAACACTTATAAAAGGCAATGAGGCTTTGCGCTTCAACGTGCAATGTAACCAACAAAAATTCGTCATAGATTATAAACAGCCACTCATCAAAGTATAACTGTTGAAATCCATCAGATCATGGCGGTTTTAAATACAGAAAGGTACCATACCACACTAGAAGTAACATATGACCATAAGAAAATGCCCCGAGGTTGTTTTTGGCATAATAAATTACCAGCATGGACCCTACTCTCTGGGTATACAGCATGAGTCCGCATTCAAGAGTTAGTCTTACAAGTCACAGTCATATTAACAGAATTGCCAAACGTATGCTTTCCCTGCTCAATGTCTCTTCTGATTGACTCAGACAAAGATCCTCGCAAGTACAATGTCAATATCAATCTCTGAAACAAACTCGAAGCTGTAAAATATCCAAGTCCATGCACCAAAAAGAAATAGATTAATGCGAAAGATCCTTTGTGAATCCAAGGACCACCTCAATAAATGACCATATAACATAAATGACCAGAACAGTAGTAGCCATCTAGCAGATCTGGGTTCCAGGCAGAAATAATTACAGCTTCGACTCAGATATTAACAATAAAATATCTCTTAGGAAGGGGAAAACACAAGCCTTACAAATAAATCCGTTAGTTGGCCACAGACTATGCAAATGAACAAGCACCACACAAATATCCTTCAAATAAAAAATGGTTTTCTCCTTCAGATAAAAAAATGGTTTTCTTGGCTGCCCCACCTATCCAATAATATGAACAAAATGATCCAGTAATACCAAAATGAATAAAACCCTATCCAATGGCGCAAAAAAGCATTTGCAGTAAGGAAGTAACTAGAGAAAAGCCTAGATCATGCCACTTCTCACCACTCTACTCTAATATACTTCACCAACTTCAATTAAAAAGTTCTATTTCTTCGGTGCCTTCTTGATCGACTAGTCAATGATACCCTGCGGTAGCTATGACCAGACTGAAAGGAAGGACAAGAACCAATATCGTTCCCCCTCAATGAGTCATAATCATTCCCTCTCAATGAGTCATAATCATTCCCATACATTCTTCGAGCTTGCGAGATATAATTTCTTCCAAAAGACTCTAAAGGAAACATATCACTATCTGAATATTCTTCTGAATCATAATCAGAAAAAGAGTCCCGACGGTTTGGCTCCAGCACATAATCCCCAAGCATTACTGCACCCGGTGTTGATGACATAATTGTACTAATCACATCGTTCCTCTCTCTTTGCTGCTCAAGCATCTTCCACTTCTCCTTAAGTGAAGGGTCCACAGCTCGTGGTCGGGCTGATGGATGCTCCTTTTTTACATGCTTACATAGTTGCTTATAGCTGCCACTAAACGTGCACTTATCTTGCATGCAGGTCCTCTTCTTTGTGTTAAGATACTTGCGTGCCTGTTCCACCACTGTCCAGCCTTTCACCTGTCCCCGGCAAAGTGGGCACAAAAGCTCAGAGATTTCCATCTTTTCATTGGTCTGCCCACAATTGAAACTAGCACATGGGGTTGATCCATTTCCTTCATGGGTGCTTGGTACTTCTGTCACTTTTGTGTAAGCCTTCTTGTACTGCTCAAGACAATTCGAATAGCGACGCCCAGTTGCACACATGTATGGTCGACAACCTTTGTCATAGGAAGAACATAGCAGTAGTACAGCATTGTGAGGGTACTCCATACACACTGAGCAGGTAGCTTGGTCCCACTCCTTCTTTTCAAATGCATTGCAATGCTTGTTCTTCTTCTTCTTAGATTGTCCAATTTTGGATGCTTTTAATGTGCCAGATCCCACTGTGCACAAGGAATCCTGGGTAGCTGGGAGCTGGATTCCCTCCACAGTCTTCTTGATTGCCATTTTAAACCTGGACAAAAAGGCCAAGAGAGCACGTGATTTTAGAGCGCACCAATTAATTGAGAGCTTTCTCAAGTAAAAATGGAGCAAGTTTTATGGGCATTAAGATTATATCAAAAGCGAAAAAAGAATCCACTCCTACTAGACCATAAGCAGCAGCAGAAACGCACCCTTAGGGAAGTAAAGTTCGACTCAATGAGTATCTTAACAAGTAGCCTTGTACAAGGAGGTTCCTTAAGGTCCTGTTTCAGGTAAGAGAATAATGACGAAATCTGTGAGCGAGAACAGGGCTAAACAGTCAAGGAGCTTCTCCCATCAGGGGCAGTTAAGGGGGTAACCAGGAGCAATTACATCGAAACTACTAAGGAACCATGAAAGCAAGAACAGAAAAGAACAGGATTCTAGTTAAGATCCTTTAACGTCTTGAAAGACAGGGAAAGAGCGACTAAGGATTGCAGGACGTAAGGTACAGATATGCCAAATTATCGCCCAATCATGACATTCACTATTTTTAATAACTACCCATATATTAACCTCAAGAAGCAATAAAGATAGCTCCTTGTCCCCGGTCCTCTTCTCAAACATCATAAAAGTTCGACCTTTCACCCATCTAAAACAAGAAGACATACATTCGAGCTTAAAAACAGAGAGAGATCAACCAAAGATGCCAGGGTACATCATCGGAACCCTTGCGTAACGGATCAAAGCAACCTGATTGCACCCTAATCTAACACCTCAGCACAAAAAGATTGCATCTTGATCGCGTTCCACACCCGGTACTCAGCAGAGATAAAGCTTTCGAGCAGCAAACCGAGGATCGCCCTCCACCAAAAATCGAACCTTCGTCCGGGAAATCACGGGGAAGAGATCGGATTCCAATAGAAAAATAAAAACCCAGAACGGATAACCCCAACAGAGAAAATGCGCGCGGAATGAGCCCTCGACGACGAAACTGAAGTGCCGACGCTCGCGATCAACATCAATCGCGATCGCAAGGCGAGACGAGAGGTCGAAACTCGAGCTCTCGAACGTCAAACAAGCAATGGCGGCAAACGAGGACGAGGAGGAAGGAGGAGAGAAACTCACGGATGGATCGGGAATTAGATCGGGACGGTGCGGGAGAAGATGGGGCGAGATCGAATCAAGCGTTCGATTCAGGCCCTCCTCCAGAATTCGAAATTTTCTCCACCCAGAAAAGGAGCGGAGCAGAGCAGAGCAGAGCAGCGAGAGCGAATCTTGACTTTTGTGCCCTAGCTTTTTCTGCAACTTTTTAAGTAGGGAGGAGGAGGAGGAAGAAGAAGAGCTCTTCTATTTCTTCACCTGGTAGAATTTCATGGGCTTTTTGGGGAGATATTGGGCCAAATTTCTTGAGATTAGATCCATCATATACTCAAATACAATTACATATTATGCCTTGATTATCAATATTGAACCTACTAATAAAATACATTTGATCAGAGTGGAATTTATTCAGTTAATGGCATGAGCTATGCTTGGAACTATAATTTAATTATTGTAAATGATATGATTATAATTTATTATAATTCAGAAAAATTGATTCGCCCGATATATTGAACTGTATACTACTACACATTGTCAATCTTAAGCAAAATTTATTGATGCAATGGGTTAGGTTGTGATCGAAATTACAAATTGTAGAATTATTAACGAGGCATTTTTTTCTATTTGTGTAAGTTATCCAAGCTACAGATTCAAATGACAAAGATGTCTTTATAAGTGGGGCATTGTATTTTAAAATTGAATGGATTTACTTAATTTTACTAGGGTCGTGCTTTCAAAATAAGTTATGCCGCTTGAAAATATTTTGAAGATATGTTTCTTTATCTATTTTTAAACTCAACCATTGAAATTGTAGATAAAAAAGGACAGTAATTGTATTACAATTCATAAGCTTTCTCTTTAGCTTGTTCCACTGTTTTTGAGTTTTTATAGAGCGATTCTCTTTAATATTTAAAATTTTCAGCGTAATTTTTCTTTTCGTGGTTAGAGAGATTGTGTTGTATTTAATAATTACATTAGTCAAGTCAAAACTATATCATTCAAGAATATGTTTGAGAAATTATATTCAAAATACATGTTATCAATTAAGAATATATCTGAAGATACTTGCACATAATTTATCCAATTTTCTTTCAAGTTTGAACTGGAAAAAGAGATAAAATCTGAATATACTTTATCTCTGTCCATCATCTGCAATTTTAACATCATGTCTTGTCTAACCTTTATCTTATCAAATATTATTCTATTTAAAAAAAAAAAAAAACTCCTGACAATAAGCCATGTCCTTAGAATTTGTTTCAGATGAACTTGCTTTATAATTATTAATATCTACCAAGAATCTATTTCTCATACTGTGTTCATCGCTTTGTAATTATTAATATCTACTAAGGATTTATTTCTCATATTGTGTTCATGACCAATAACCAATCAAAATGTGAAGACACCTAAAATATTTGTAAGTATATAAGTATCAACTTTCCAAATCAAATACATATCATGTGAGATAAATTAGGGATGAGCAAGACAGACCAATCGGATCAAAACCAAATTGGCCGGTTGGGTCTAGTTCCCAATTCCTAAAAGTGGAACCGGTATCCAAGCGGTCTAGTTCCAGTTCCAAGAGAGAATCACACCAACACACATATGTATAAATAGAGATATATATATATATATACACACACACACATACATACATCTTCAAAAGAATTAAGGGAAGAGAGAGGCGTGAATGGTCTCATTGATTTGCTTTGCTTCTATGAGTGCTTAAATCTCTCGCCCTCTTCCTTAATATTCATATTTTTTCTTTTATTTCTCTCCAATTGACTGACCTTTCCCAATATCTTCCAAAGAGAATATCCCTCTCCGTATGTTATTTCCCTCACAACTAAATTCCCTAGCCAATTTGTTGCCAAAGTAAAATGGAGACAATCTCCTTTGCTTCCCTCTTCGATCATCGCCACCTTTGTTGCCCCTTCTAACATAGCCTAGAGGAACTAATTCCTTCGATCATGATGTACGAAATTTGCCGGAGAAAAGCATGAAAGATTTCTCTACATGATCGGTTGAACCTCTTTTTTTTCGCAGGAGAAAAGCCGAAATCTCTTGCCCTTTTTCCTTTTCAATTTCATCTTTGAGTTAAATAAGTTACCAGTTCCATTGAACCAAACCAAGAACCAATCATCTCTAAAATAATTCATGACTTTGATGAAATTCAAAATTTGTAGGCTATACAAATTTAGTGACCCATACCCGACCTGACCCATTTACTACAATATTTTCCATAAATAATCCAACAAATAAAAATCTATAATCACCTAGTCAACCTTCTTTAAACTCTTTAAATGAAATCACTAATTTGACTATTATATGCTAAGGAATTGGCTTTTAACAATGTATAGAATTTTTAATTTTTGTATTAATTGATAAGATGAAGTTAGCATTTGACGATGAATTTATAAAATTATAGGAACAAATAACATGAAGGATTTTCTATTTTGATTAAATGGAGTGTAAGATATAAAATAAAATAAAAAAGATCTAACCTGACCATGGATTACATTGACAAGAACAAAGATTGGAATATTATAAAAAAATAACAATGCCAAATGCAACAAAAAAAAGAAGATATATTCCGATAATTAATAAACGAAACTTACACGATTAATAAAAAACAAAAAAAAATGGAAAAAAAAAAAAGCAGCCTTCCTATTTTTAATAAGGATGAATTGGCCCATCCTTGGGGCTTACCAAAACTTCTCCGAATTTGGAACTATCTAATAAATCCATTATTTTCTCATAAAAGATGAATAGAGAGTCACCGATATGAGTTGAGTTCGGATCTATATATTTTCAAACTTTACAATTTTAAACCCTTTTATTGAATATATTTAACATACAGTGACTACCGATAAGCAATGAACCAAGGAAAGTGAAGACTAGCAAATAGAGATTAAGGAAAACTGTCAAAACGGCAGAAGCGACAAAAAATAGAGAAGTTGGGAAGACTAGCAAATAATAATAAAAAAGAAAATCAAAAAGAAAAAGGGAAAAGCCCGCGGACCGGCCCGGGTCGGCCTGGTTTTCCTTCTTCACATCTCTCAAACCACCTCTCGCTAAGTGTAGAGCAGCGACGAGGGCGGCGCCGTTCGACGAGCGACAGAGCAAAAGAGGGGAGAAGCCCCCGGACCTGTGGTGTCCGAGAATCTGGTAATTTCTGTGTTGAATTCGTGGAGACGTTGGTGACTCCCGGTAGTGTTGGTCATGGTAGTTTCGCTTGAATCGTTGCCTGAATTCCGTGCTTAAATGATCCGGCCAGCTGCTGCACGTAACCCGTTCGATGAAATGCCCATGAGAGTTAGCTTTGTTTTTCCTTGTCTGAACCTGAAGGCAATCCGACCTAGGTTTCCTTTCAAGCTCGCACTCTAGCAGTTTCTGCACGCCCAAGTCTGCTTCGTTGTTTCTTTGCTTTGTTTTTCTTTCTATGTCCTCTCGGTGGTACTCTGGCGTCCCGGCCGGCCAGGGGGGGAACTTAGTTGTGCCAGTCTGGTTTTTTGGTCGTTGACGAGCGTTTGGCGCCGCCAGTTAGAGCTTGGTCCGGCCGAGGGCAACAGCCCCATTCAGTTGGCGTGAAGTGGTCGTGTAAAGTACTTAAATTATTATGCACATTAGTACGCACGAGAAATAGGCCAATTTGGTGGCTTTTTGCTCAATTCACACGAAGTCAGATTCTCGTCAGTACTTGCTACCCATTGCTGTTGAAGTTTTGTGGTGCTTTTTATGTTTCTTTTTGGGGCTTAGTGGAAATTGTTTAAAGTTTAAATCTTTTGAGAGTTGCGTTGATGATTTAGGATATTGAAACCTGCCTTTACGTCTCCAATGCTTGCCCAGCACTAGTTTTACCGCTGTGTATCTTACACTATCAATAACTGCAACTGACATTGTCTTGCTGATGGTGAACCATCAAGATATCGGCTTGCCTTTGGTTGTCAAGACAGTCATTGAAGCTGTTTGTTAAGAATTCTGGTGCTTTTGCAAGAGATGGAGTATGTTAGCCCTGAAGGACTCCGCATTGATGGTCGGCGGCCCATGGAAGTAATCTCTCTCTCTCTCTCTCTCTCTCTCTCTCTCGTGCCCGTTTTGGCAAGCATGCAAGGGCTCTGATGCACAAATAGATGCATGAACGAGTTTGTGTTTAATTTTGTTGCTTCCTTTTCCATATCTTTTGACCTTAGATGAGGAAACTTCAAGCAGAGATTGGGGTTGTCGCCAAGGCTGACGGGTATGCCAAACAACAGTTTTGTAGTAGTTTCTTTCTTTGCTGTATCTCTTTATATTTGACCAAACCAACAATGGCAGTCCATATGGATTGACTGAACTGACTTTGCTACAGTTCTGCTGTTTTCGAGATGGGCAACACCAAAGTCATTGCTGCTGTTTATGGTCCGAGAGAGGTATCCATCAGAAGATCTTTTGTTTTTGCATGTCATTTACCCTGAAGTTTTTAGTGGCGGTTTTTTTTATCTGCTTCGGTCCATCACATCGCAGCACTTGGGAAGTCTGACCTGTTTATGCTTTTGGGCATGATCTGTTCATTTGGATAATGCTAATCAACTTTAATTTTTTCTTCCGCTGACTTGTTACTAGCCTAGAATTTTACAATGATGGTGGTCCAATTTTGCATCGTGTGAATCTTAAAATTTTTAAGTTGACACTAGCAGCACATGAATTATCTAGGCTTCAATAACTGAGGATGCACAGACTAGTGAAGTAACCATTTCCGCATTTCTGTATGTATTTGAGTCTAGGCTGCTTAAGCCTCATCATTAACACTAATGCTGTGAGTTTCTCGGCAAAAGCAGCTTTAGTGGGTTTAACGTGGTCAATTTATCCATTAAGTGCATGGTGGTTGTCGTTTTCTCTCTGCAAAGAAATGTTATCAGTTTTGAAGTTAAAGCTGCAAAAATATTATGTTGAGAATTATGAAGGGAAATTATCTACTGTAAGTAAAGGCATTATGTCTTGGGGAAGGAATTCTTGGAGGTAAAATGCATGAGTGAGGATGTATGGTTTCTTTTTGTAGCGATATTAATTAGTACTTTTTATGCCTTTTCAACTATAATCAGACATATATTTTATTGTTTATATTAAAAAAATTTCTTAGATAATCTGAATGTAATGCACAATTTAATGGATCTTCTGCTCTTATGCAGGTGCAAAACAGGAGCCAACAACTGAGTGATCAGGCTCTGGTAAAATTCATCCATTTGTGTATCTTGTGTATTCGGAAGTAGCTTTGTTTCATCCACCGTTCCATGCTAAATAGCAGCGAAGAGAAGTTTTTAGTTATATCAATCGTTTTTATATCTTGTAGGTACGCTGTGAGTACAGCATGGCTAATTTTAGTACTGGAGATCGAATGAGAAAACCTAAGGGTGACAGGTTGGTTCTTCTCTTGATATGTTGTTTTGATTAGTAGGAAAAACAACTTATGCATCCAATATAGAATAAGCAGTGAAAATGTGGTAAGCGGGTGCTTCTGCAGCTGTTTCAAATGCTAGTAGGGCTCTTATACCTGGATAACCAATAATTAGAGCAGTCTCCTTGGTAGTTATATATGACATTGACCAACTATATAATTAAGATGTACCTGTAATTAAAAGCATCTTAACTCACACAACATGATAGCTTATGCACTTAGCAAAATTGCCTCTTTTACTCTTGACAAGGCCAGTGCTCAAAAAAAAAGAAATAAGGAAGAAGTGTAATCTCTTGATTGGCTAGACAGTTAATGTGCCAATTGGTCTTTACAATATGTGCATCAAAGAGTTGCATGATATACATGGCCAGATGTTTTTGTTATACATGCTAGCTGAGGCTTCAAAATCCTGCCTTGAAACCTCTCTCCCCGGACTCTGATTGTTATTTTTTTGGGTAAAGTATATTTTTTTTTTTTTTTTTCGGGTAAAGACTCCGATTGTTATTCATGCTTGCAAAGTTCCAAAATTACCAGCATTATCCCTGTGGGAGTGAGAAGTGTGTCAGGGTCCAGTCATAATAGTTCTCCTCTCTTTCCTTGGGCATATGCATTCTTGTCAATTTTTCTTAAGGTTCTCGATGTTAATGTCACTGCCATTGTTCAATTTAATAATTGCTGCTGCCTATCGGGAAGTTTATCATGCCTGAATAAATACACCTAACACAACGTCTTTACTCTTTGATTATGAGTTGTTAAGAGCAGTGAACAATCCTAGTTGGTGCAGGGTATTGTTAAACTGCTATGTCCAAAGGCATGTGGGGGCAAAAATAAGCTGTTGAGAGAGACGTGTTATTTAAAATGTTGATTCTGTTCATTGAGATATGTCAACCAAGGCCAAAAATAAAATAAAAAAAGAAGAAAAGTCAATCACTCCCAAAGCAGGTCATGTCCTTTCCTTTTCTGGTGTTTGCAATAAGTAAGTTGCCGATTTCTGTCTCTTTTCGGTGAGCCAGGCCGACCTTTGATAAGTGGGTGCTAAGACATTTAGTTAATATATTTGGAAGTCAATCGTGAAACTTCTATAATCTCCTTATTCCTTATATTGTAAATGTCTTAAACAAAAATCCTTTTGATAATTTCTGCTGTGGCTGTGGAGTGCTACGTCTGTTCAGTGCTCTTATGATTGTAACTGGTTTCTGTTAGAGCACACACTGATTGGGTGACCTGCTCGAGAACGTGTCTTCTGTTGCCTTATTATTATTAATATCTATGGATATGTTTTGTTGTAACTAATAATTGCTACCTGTATTTGTCTGATTCCCACGTACTTTTGTGTTCAGACGGTCAACAGAGATATCTCTTGTCATTCGACAGACAATGGAAGCATGTATATTGACTCAGCTTATGCCTCGTTCTCAGGTTATGTAACAGCATTTTCATAATCTATTTTGTTATTGCATGCTTTTTCTTTTCCCTTATAAATGATTTTCTTTTTGATGTCACAGATAGATATATATGTCCAAGTTCTTCAAGCAGATGGAGGTAAGTACAGCCAAATAGTAAATCTAGATGCATTGTCCTTCATGTCTCTGCCATTCTCATAAGTTCTGAGATGCTTTCTTTCTCTTCTTCATGAGGCTGGACATTGCCCTGTGATGTCTTTGATTTTCTCATTTCACGGCTAAATAATACATATGCCTTGTCCAGATAAATGTCAATTTTCATTGATAATCCATCTGTAAACTGATTGTAGTACACATTTTTTCATCCTCATAAGCTGCATCAATCGTGCCATGAAATGCAATATTAGCTTTAAGGACCATGGCATCTTGAGAGAAGTGAGTGACATTGGCAAGCACTCAACGGTCCTCTTGCTTATGGGCTATGCATATCGGCACTCTATTGTTAACAATGGAACCCTAAGATTCTTTATCTGTCATGTGCATTTGTTAGGCCAATAAAACTGTCATTTGACTGCGGCAGTTTTACACAGGAACTCGGTCTGCGTGCATCAATGCTGCCACTTTGGCCCTTGCCGATGCTGGGATCCCAATGCGCGATTTTGTTACATCATGCAGTGCTGGATATCTGAATAGTACACCACTTCTTGGTTAGTGTATATAAAAGCTGTGTCTTTTCCTTAAGTTTAACTGTTTGGTGAATTAAATGACAACATAGTAAGCTAGTGTTGCAGATTATACTTTGGAGCTAATTTTTTCTTTTCTTGTAACCTGAACAGACTTGAATTATGTGGAAGATAGTGCAGGAGGCCCTGACGTTACAGTAGGAATTCTACCAAAACTGGACAAAGTTACTCTTCTGCAGGTCCCAAGTGATCATATTATTTGTCAAGCTTTTTTCATGTCTTAGCAATCTTGCGAAATCTGCAATTCACTTTGGATTTGATGTTTTCTGCTGCAGATGGATGCTAAATTACCTCTCGATATCTTTGAAAATGTCATGCAACTTGCAGCGGAAGGCTGCAAAGCAATTGCAGAATACATTCGAGAAGTAAGATGTTACCTCACATTTGAAATTCGACGAAAGAACAACTTCTGATATTTTGGCGTTTGGAATATCAGGGTCATTGACTTTTGATTGATGTGATGTTTCCCCTTGATTTCCTTGTTTCCTAAGTCATGCTTCCCGAGCTTCACATACACATTTTTTGGTCGCAGGTTTTGAGTGAGAATACCAAACAACTAGAGTACCGGCGGGGTGTGTAGTGTTTTAAGTCGATGATTGTTGCACTTCTGGGCAAAGGTTTTGGATGTAAAATTTGGATTTGATGCCTCGGAAAAGGCGGGATGCGAAAAAGGAAAAGAAACTCTCTCCCCTTTCATTGCGTAATCCCTTGCATTAAAGGGCTACTTCTTATGCCCATGTCATTGGAGTCAGAGTGCAGCAACCCTTCTCCTTCAATTGCTGTGCCTATGTTATTGGAGTCAGAATGCAACATCTCCTCCTTCAATTGAGATCCGCATTGATGACGTCCATATAGCACGTTAAAAGGATGTGTACTCACTATAGTGAAGGAAGTATTAACGCAACGATCTGTGGCGACGCTTGTGTGGATTGTTGGTGGGTCTCAAAAGTTGTGGGGAGGCACAATGCTGCTACAAAGTGTTAGCAGAAATTTCTGTGAACGATGACGCCTCAGGATGCTTCTAATTTCCCAGAAGTCGTTCCTCTCAGCTTGACTTGACTGAAATTTTGCGCAAAAGCTGCCTTATTTATGCCATCTCCATCCATTTGAGAGAGAGAGAGAGAGAGAGAGAGAGTTGATGTGAATATGACAATGTCATGTCCCTGTTGAAAGAGCGAATTTATATGCAATCATCACATTCAGCTTGGAATTGTGCCCTGCATAATTTATCCTAAAATAATTTTTTAATCACAAAAATTCACAAAGTAGTACGTTTGTAATGAATTTATCCTTTATTAGTTTTAATTAAATTTTTATCATTATATTACTGAGTTAGATAACACGTAGCATTGTATCAAGTTTTTTGTGATATTAATTTAATTTAATGGAAGACAATTTTATCATAAATATATTAATTTTGGAATTTTCGTGATTGATCAAAAAAATAATTTTAAATTAATTTGTCATAAATATATTAGTATAGGGTTTTTCGTAATTAATCCTATAATATATTTACGATTAGTTGAGTAATTTTTCATTTGGAGTGGCGCTCTATTAGCTTGGGATCCGTGAGAAACTTTTCTACCCACAAAAGCCAAAGAAGGTTTTATTTTCTATGTCTATGACAATAATTGACACTATAAAATACGGTACATTATAATACGATATATATGAGTATGCAACTCGATTTTAGTACAAAATTAATGAGTTTAAGTCTATATTAATCTTGTTTGTGTGTGTGTCGCATTTTATTAGACTTTTACCCAGTTTGCATGCGCTATCGATCTTGACTTATGACTAACAAAATGTATTGTATAATAATTGTATTAGTTTCAAATTCGTGTCAGCTAATTTATAATTTATTTAGAATCTTTCAAGTCATTTATATCTTTCCAAACTCATCACATACAAAGTGAATTTCTTTATGAAAAGTAGGTTATGATTTTAACCAAGTGGTGTTTTTGAACTTCCTTTTCGAAGTCTCACGTATGAGAAAATTTCATCAAAAGATTTAAGAAAACTAACGAATGCTAAATGCATATTAATTTAGTCTGCTAATAGAGACAGGAAGTACGTAAAGTTTTGAGGGAAAATTTTTAAAAAGTCCAGAGTAAGGTTTTTTTTTTTTTATAAGAGAGCCTAGAGTAAAATATGTTTCAAATAAAACTCCGAAGTTGCCAATTAAGTCTCCAAAAAAAGGTTCCGAGCTTATTAGCAGATCCAAGCTTTGCCCATCAAGGAGCTCATGCATTTAGTGAGCATAGCACGTGCATCTTTCATGTAACTCGAGTGCATTTTTTGGGAGATGCACGTGAGACACATAACCTTACTGTACCTGAATTTCAAAAAATCCAGATACGCGACCAAAGAAGGCATGCCAAGATCCAACCCATTGAACACGTCGTACACATGCCGGGCCCACCACCCCCATGTCACCCTCCGGGCCACCAGGTCCTACACGACCGCCACTGCAAAGAGCGTCCGGTGGCGCACCTGCTGGGTCAGGATCCCAAACGAGGCCAACATGAAGACGACCGGGAAGCTGACCAGCCGGATCCATTTCTTTCCTGCGAAGGTGCGAGCCGCGATCCCCGTCGCCAATGGCGCGGCCACCCCCACCATGAAGAGGCAGTAGATGCCCCCACAGGCTCCGACGTGAAAATCCAGGCCCGCCCGACCCCGCCCGACCCCGCTCCAAATCAAAGAGTCGGTCAGGGAGGGCCGGAACTCGGGGGCACATCCAGATGCTCCCCTTTGGCGGCTTGTTTTTGCTGCATATATTCTCGACGGAGCCGGACAGGAGCGGGCCGAAGACCTAGGAGGCACGCGGAATGTCGGACATAAAGATGCACGATGTGCTGATTAGAAGCATTTAAGATGAACGGTTCAGGTCGCGATTGCCGGTGGGGCTATTTCGTTGGTCACATCTAAATTGTCAAGTCGAGGGCAGAATGTTTATGCAGCAGTTAGATATGTTGCGGAATAGAACAACTCGGACTGTTAGAATGGTAAATATCTTATTTAATAAATGGATAATTTGTTGTGAAGCACCAATTTCCAAAAAGAAAAAAAAAATCACATTCCAATGCTAGGATGGTCCAAGGTTAACCCAAGCAAAATAATGTCAATCATGTACCAGCCACATGAAGGAATCTCTCACTCCAAGCAAAAAGGATCCCATTTCCACCCGACAATATATTTCATCTCGTAAACCAAACGAGCCCGAAAGAATACATGTTGGCAATGCATTTATGTTAGATAAGTTAAAGAAAACCTCATTGAAATCACTATAACAATGGAAAAGTCATTCTAAATTGCAAAGTTTCGCCTTATCTGCGACGATCACAATAAAAATTGTAAAAAATTTTAGATTGATTGACGGAAGCCTAATTAGCATCACTTTAGAGCCCATGACTTCATTTCAAATGCAATCTTTTGTAAATCGCGGCTTCTCTCAATTTTCTCAAAAGTTATAGATCAAAGTACTTAACATTTTAAAATTTAAAATGTGTCAATTCATACTATTCCCAAATATATTTCAAAAAAGTAATTTTCAAAATAGATCTCTCTCTTTGACTTGAAAGAAAAAAGATTTTTCTCGAAATTATTTGCCTAATTAGACTCCTCCCTGCCCCACCGTGCCTAAAGCTCGCCTAATCATCACCTTCGTCCCAGTCACTTTTTACTTCTCTCAGATTGATTTTTGACATCGTGCACGATCTTTATTCTTTTCTAATTAACCTATCGTAAATAATTTAATCCGAAGAAAGAATTGCACACGTCCAACCAAGTTTTAATTTATGGATCTGTTACTCCACATATTTAATTTCTTTTTGAGTTTGTATTCAAAATATGGATAAGGAAATATTTCGAAATACATTTCAGAATTTCGTGTATGGAGGTATTTTCTTATTATTTTTAAGTTTAGAAATGGGCAAAAACAAATGTAAATTGAAACAAGGTTTAAATCCATTTTATTTACAAGTTAGACTAGAATCGAAAAATTAATAACTAATACTACATCTAGCGATAGGATAAAACTTTTATACTTTTAAGCATAACATTAATGTCATTCAACTCAGTTACTCTTAACGGTGTCAGTTAGTCTCTACTAGAGGCTAAGGAAAAAGAGAAATGTCAACATGAAATAAAAAAATTCAACTAAAACTGAAATAACAAGGAAAATAGAGTACATAATATATTATTGGATTGGAGAGATCTTTTTGGCGTAGAATTTCTAAATATGACAATTAAAAATTAAAAATTGTCAAAAAAAATATAAAAAATAATTAGGGCGCGTTTGGTAAGATTCTGTTCCCAGAAACTGATTCTGACCAGAAATGATTATTTTTTATTCTGTTCTCGAGAACTAATTTTGAGTAAAAAACGTGTTTGGTAAATCGTTCAAAATTTTTTTTTCCGGAATAAATTACGTTTGATACCGTGCTCATTGATTATATTCCAAATCAATTTCTTTTAATTTTTAAATAATTTTTTTTACTTTTTTTCTTTTTTTCCCTTTTTTCCTATTCTTCTTCTTCTTCATGTGGCCGGCGACCTCCGGTGAGCGTCGCTAGCCCTCGCGAGGCCGCCCTTGTCGCCGAGCCTCGGCGGTGGCCGGGCGCGCCTCGGTGGGGTTGGGCGAGGCCCACCTAGCCACCGGTGAGGCTCGGCCTTGCCCGATCTGGCGAGGCCGAGCCTCGCCCAGCTGCCGGTGCGGCTCGCCGGTGGCTAGGCTTGCCTCCGGCGAGCTCGCCGGACCTCGCCCTGGCCTAGCAAGCCTCCGGCAAGCGGCGGCGGGCGGCGGCGGACAGCAGCGGGCGGTGGTGGATGCTAGTCATGAGATGACGGAAGGGAAGAAGAAGAGTTTTCACTATTTTGATTCTTTTTTTTATTCTCAAACGGAGAATCACATTTTTTTTTATTCTCAATTCTTGTCCAAATCGTTCTAACAAAAAAATTTTACCAAACGCGATTCTCGTCCCAAACTGATTCTAAACAAAAAATCGGAATCATGCACTTTTTGGATGGTTACCAAACAGTGCCTTAACTTAAGGAGAGAGAGACGAATGTGAATAGGATGAGGGGTGATAATTAGGAAATCTTTAGACATGACGCGGCATGGAAGTCTAATTTGGAAAATTATTTTAGGAGATATCTATCTCAGGAATTTCCTTTTTTAAAGAAATCCAATTTGGTAAAAGAAAAAAAAGTCAATTTTGGCCGACAAGAGAAGGGCTAATCTTTTTTCTTCAAACGGGAAAATTATGACGACAACAATGAATTTTAAATGAGCTAAAAAGTCCATCCTATTTTTTAATATTGGCAAAAAAATAAGAATACTCGAATCCCCCTTTCGATCGATTTTGCACCTTCTTTTATTTAAGAATTATTGTTAAAGTCCAATGCTATAGTAACAAAAAGGATTTACATTCCCCGTCGAATTGAGTTATATATGCGTTTGAATTTAATTATGTAATCAAATTTTTCCAGCATGTCAATACTCCGATTGTGATTGATTAGGATAATCTTACATGAGCACTAATTGTAAATACCCCTTATGCGTATAATTATTTTCTTGATAATGTATTTTCCCAATGTTAAAAATGAAATATAACTCTCTCTCTATTTTTCACATTTAATTTCGCAGCATATTCTTATTCACGCGAGTGATCATTGACCAAGCCTGACACCAGTCTTACATTTGGCACTCATCAATTTAGTAACGGAAGCGACATAGATTCGAGTCGTTTCATACTTGCACAAAAAGAAATGCGCCGCAAGATTGATTCATTATATCTTACAAAATTCTCGATAGATTCTACAGGAGTTAATGTGACCAATAGTTAACTCTGGCACCCGCGGCCATTAAAAGGGCCGGACCGGGTCGGGTCGGGTCAAGTAGGGTCGTCTTGAGAAAGGACGTGGGCGGCGACGGTGGTGCCTTGCACCACCATCCCACGTCCCACCCAACCCCATCCGGCACGCACGGGGCACGTGCTTAGAGACATAAAAGTTGAAAACCAAAGCTAGAGAGAGAAGGAAAGAGGGAGAGAGGAGAGAGGAATTGGGTGGATTTTTCTGCAGAGTGGGAAGAAGAAAGAGGAAGAGAGAGAGAGAGAGAGAGGCATTCTTTCTTCTGTTCTTCATACGTTTCATTCAAAGTGTCGCCCCCCCCCAGCCCAAAAAAAAAAAAAACAACTACAGAAAACTGAAACGTCCCCAAACTTAATATTAGCAATTTACGCACCAAAATCTCTCTCTCTCATTCCCTGCGCCCCCTTCCTTCCTCCTCCTCAAAATCGCTACTGAGAAACCCTAATCCTTCTCCTCCGTTCCCGCAATCCCCCCAATCCTTCCCAGATTGCACGCCGCGCCGCCGCCTCTCCCGTTCCCGTCGCCGGACTCGCCGCCCGGAATTTGAGGGCGCCCGGTTTTCGTTTTCCGCCCTCCTCCTCCTGCTCGGGCGGAGCTTGGTTTTGCCGTCGCTCCGGAATCGATTGCTGCGGCGGCGGCGGCGGTTGGCGGTTGTGGCGGTGGCGGTGGTGGGCGGGGGAGTGCTGGGTTGCTGTCCTCTGAATCCGTCGGACGGGGTTTCGCGCCGCCCTTCAAACCCTAGGCCGCCGGGAGTTATCGGGTTCTCGTGTCCTAGGGTTCTGTCGGCGGGGTAATCCGGGCATTGGACCCCCCGCGCGCGGGGTTTCGGATTTGAGTGCCCCTCATTGGATTTAATTTGGGGGTTGGTGTCGTCGGAATTCCGTCCGGGGCGGGGCTGTCGCGGGGGAATTCGGGTGCGTGCTTTTCCGCGTAATGAGGGTCGCCTGACCTTGATTCGTGCGCGTGAAATCCCATCTTTTCGTTGGGATGGAGGAGTCCTAGAGGGGAGCCCTCTTGTCATCATCGTAGTTATGTCGGGGTAATGCGTCTTCGCGTTGCCATTGCCTTCGTACTCTAGCTTCGCGTTTGCATCAGGATTTTGTTCCTCTGATAGACTTGCCTAGCTACTAATTGAAGCGGCTCGACGATCCTTGAGGGGGTCGTGACGCGGCGTCTTCTGATTAGGAAGGGACATTCGTTTTTTAGGATAAAGTTTCCGTGACTCTGACCAGATGGGAAAGGGCGGCGAAGTTTAGTTGTTCGGTTTAGGCTCTTAATATTCTCTGAGGATGTGCATTGCTCCCCATGGAAAGAAGTGAACCCACTTTAGTTCCAGAGTGGCTGAGGAATTCTGTCGGCGGAGGTGCTTCGGGGGTCAGCAGCTCAGCCAACCACTCTTCTCATTCAGGTACTTTGCTCTCACCAATCTCCGCTCCATTCTAACTTTTGTAATACCATATTATTTTGGTCATTGTGATGGTCATTCCGAGCATTGCCCTGGCAAAATGCACACCCGCATACACGATTGTTTTGCACTTGTAGCAGGTATTAGTGCTTTTGTATTCACATGACGTTTTATATATATATATATGTTAACTGGAGTGCTTTAATTATCTAGAACCTCAGTCATCGGGATCTCGTAGGAGAAGTAAAACTTCCAAGGGCGGGAATGACTTTGATGGCCGCCACTCATCATTAGACCGCACATCTTCACTTAATTTACGGGGGAGTTCTGGTAATAATGGTCTTGTAAAGAATGCATACAGTAGTTTCAGTAGGAGTCACCGCGACAGGGACCGCGACAGGGAAAGAGGACGGTCAAGTTATGATGAGTGTTGGGACCTTGATGGTTCTGATTCACTGGGATGTGTCTTAAATAGTAGGATTGAGAAAGATCCATTAAGGCATTCCCATTCAATGATTCCAAGAAGGCTTGGTGAACTGTTGCCTCGCCGTGTGGTTCCAGAGGTAAAAACTGGAAGCAATGATGCACAAAATAACATTGCTAAGAATGGTCCGATTTCTGGGGTTAGTACCATTCAGCATGCTGTGTCTGAGAAGGATTTTCCGTTGCTTGGAGCTGAAGAAAGGCAAGGAATGGTGGATAAAGGAAGAGCCTCATCCCCTGGTTTGCCTTCCAACATCAATTGTTTGCCAGGTGCTGGTTCAGCTTTAGCTAGTAGTGAAGGATGGACATCGGCTCTGGCACAGGTTCCGAGCATCTCTCCTACTAATGGCGTACAATCCTCTTCTCATCAACAAATTGCAGTTGCTGCTCCGGTATGTGGGACTGCAATGGCAACGACTGGTCTTAAAATGGCTGAAGCTTTAGCACAGGCTCCGCTGCGAGCAAAAACTGATCCCACGGTAAGAGCACTTGATGTGGTATCTTCCAGACCTTTCTATAATTTCCATGGTCAATCTAATTGTTTCTTTTCTCTTGCAGTTGTCAGTGAAGACACAGAGGCTTGAAGAGTTGGCCATTAAGCAATCTAGGCAGCTTATACCGGTGACCCCTTCAGGTTCTAAGACTTCGGTAAGAAGATTTATGAGCTTGTTCTGCTGTTCTGCGCCTTCATTTTGGTTTTTATTTTTCCCTGATTATGGCTTCATGTGTTTAAATCAACAACTTGAAGCAACATTTGTCACCATAAAAGTTTCTATAAATTTTGCTTGTGAACAACACTGTCTCAATGAAGTAGTGCTTTCTTCCAGTATGAATGTCAATGATCAAATAGCTAATTGGGCAGAGATTTGGATTATATGGTTGCATAGATCTGAGATTGATACACAAATGCAATTACTTGATTTATTTAACACAGAACTAAAATATATGTTTTTTTCTTTTTCTTTCTGTGGGTGGAGGAGGATGGTAGGATGCTGTTAAACTGCATGCAGGGTGCTGATTTTGAAGAGACTTTTTTTCTTCTTTTTTGTCTAGGAATATGATGTGATAATAACTTATTGTATTTTGTTTTAAGGTGCTTAATTCGTCAGAAAAATCCAAGTCGAAAGCAGCTGTCCGAAATGGGGAGAGAATTTCTGTCGTCAGGAGTGGGCAACAGCAGCCCTCTTTATCTGCTAATCAGTTTCTTCGAGCTGGACATATTAAATTAGAATCACCACAGACACCTCATGCTGGGAAGTTTTTTGTTCTTAAGCCCACCAGGGAGAATGGTATTTCTTCTGCTCCAAAGGATATGGGAAGCCCAACCAGTGGTAGTAGCAGCAAATCATTGAGTAGCCAGCCTACTGTTGCTAGTTCTGCAGCTACTGCTCCTTTGAAAAATGCAATCAACCCAACGCATTCCTCTCTGGAGGACAAGTCTGTTGTCACCTTTCTGAACCAGGCTACAGTTTTGGAGAAGAGACCTTCCTCATCTCATGCACAAAGCCGAAGTGAGTTTTTCAAACTCATTAAAAGGAAAAACACAACAAAAGGTTCTTCTGTTCTCTTAGAGTCAGGCCCTGCAATCTCATCTCCAAGCAGAGAAAGTTCTTGTCAGTTAATTGAGGAATCAGTCAATGCCCCTGGAAGTCCTGTTGCTGACAATGGTGGTGAGATGTGTAGCAGTGGTGGCAGCTCCTTAGAAGCATTGAGACTTCCTAATGATGAAGATGATCATACGAGTCTCACAGCAGCAGTTTATCCAAATGAGGAAGAGGTTGCTTTTCTTCGTTCCCTTGGATGGGAGGAGAATGCTGGTGAAGATGAAGGTCTCACAGAAGAGGAGATCAGTGCTTTTATTGAAGAGGTAAATTACTGCCTGCTTAAATGCTGTTAGAATTGGTTTGAATGCTTGATTTCTTGTTAGGTTAGCGTGATGATGATTCCATATTCTTCCGTTGTTGGCAGGCTTTCCCAAATGTGAAAATTATGCCTTTTACCCTGCATCATTGATGTTTTTACATGTTACCTCTCCACTTTTGCAACTGTTCACTTTTAATCTTCAAGTTTCATTTTAAAAACAAATGACCTCATCTCTATCAATAGTTGGAAGTCCAAATAAGCTGGCACATGTTTATGAAGATGCATTAGAATAATTGTAAGTACATTATGCCCTTGGGGCTCTTAAATTCTGTCATGCTATCTCCTCTTCTCACTCACACACGAAAAGGAAAGAAAGGGAGAATCTGAGCTACCTGTCATAAGCCCAAATTAGGCACCTCAGATCAGGTGCATGCCAAGACCCGCCTGAAGTGCTTTCCACTGGTGCCAGTGAGCAAATCTGACACCAGTGGAATTTTCTTCTTTTGGCGGGCATTTTGCCAAGACTCATCTTTGGTAGGAGTTCTGTGGAACTTCAGGTGGGGGATTTTAGAGGATGCATATATACGGTTGGTGGCATAGTATACTGTGGCTTGTTTTGGCTGGAATGGGTTGCTCGTACAGTTTTCTGGTGTGGGTTGATTGAGTTGGAACTTGAAAGAGCCTATGTTTTTTTATTTTTATTTTTTTTGACTCTTTCTCTCCTGAGTAACACAAGCACGTATACTTAGGTGGTCCTTTTGGACTATTGTCCAAAGTGTTCAATGAATACTCACAAATGAGGGACAAAAAGAGGTGGGGGTAAATGATAAACAAGATGGGGGGGGCTGCGGCTTTGGATCTGTCGAATGTAGAGGACCTTTGTTGTCATTTCATTTTTTTTTAATTAAACTGAGAGCATCATCTGTTGAGGATGTAAATTATAAGTTTTCATACGAGTGGGGATATAGAATATAATTGTGCCTACAGTTGAGGATTGAGAACACAATTTTACTTACTTTCTGATTATATCTTGGAGGATGAGAGAAGGTGCTCATTTGGAATTTATTTCTTAACGTTTTGCATTAAATGGATCGATTTTTACCATAAAAATTTGGTGGAAATTATTTAACATGTGGATATTATTTGTGATGCAGTACACAAAAAAGAGGCCATCTTCGAATGTCTGCCGAGCAGTGGAGCCAATCCTCTCAAAACTGTCTGAAACTCGCATTGGTAGTATTGGCGGAGCCTCCGCGGACATCATTCCATCTGATTCAGGATTCAAAGCTTGATTTACCAGCTCTGGAAGTCCAAATTTTGTTGGCTGGATGGTCCATTGTTTTTGAAGGGACACCAATCTTGGGGTATGCAGGAGGATAGGTTCCTGTGGGGATTCTACAAATAGTTCAATAAGATGGAGCTTTCATGTTTGCTTGTGGAAAAAGAAGAAGAAGAGGATTCTAGGGAATTTTGTTTTCAGGATAGATAGAGGGTTTACCTTTTCGGTGGAGGTGCCGAGGAGTCCGGCATCTTTTGGGGTATTTTGGTCCTTAATTTTCCTTCTCCTTGAAGAGGGTTCTGATCTTTAGGAAGAAATGCTTCTGGTGTTTCTTTTCATTTTACGACTGAGAAAAAGGAAAAAGAAAGAGGAAGTTCAACGCTTCGGTTCCTTTGTTGCTTATGCAGGTTCATATTGGGAGTTATCTCTGACTCCAAAGACTTAGGCCCAAGTAGTAGCATATGTTGAAATACAGAAGAAGGCGATGTCACCTTGTTTATGAGCCAATGTGGTCTTTCCTGTCTTGCGAATTGCACCCTGCCCGTTGAGAACAGGTTTTAGTCAGGGCCATTAGTTTCAGACGGGGGAGGATGACGTGCTCAAACCACAGCACGTGGGGATGAACTTGAATTTGACATGGGATGGATATGGTGACTCGAAATTGACATGGTTTGACACGTTTAATTCGTTCTTGTACATAATTTGCCATGGCTATTTATATGGGTGTGAAAATAGGTTGATCAAGTTAACGAAACTTAATCCCACTCAATCATCTGTTTTCCATGCTATGTTCTTTATGCATCGGTTCAATCATATGTTGGAATATTGACTAGGTTTTTACTCGGTGAGAGAGCGATTTTTACTCAGTGAGAGCGATTTTCGACATAAAAATTAAGGACTTTTATTACAAATGCTCTCGGTGAATAGAACTATCCACGGTTTGATGAAATAGTGGATAGTCACGACAAACACCTAAAAGGCGGTGAAGTCTCAGCTGGAGATATTTCTCTTTTCTGGCAATGTCTCGAGAAAATAATCCTTGAAGCGATGTAGACAATCGAAAGTGCCCAATTGGATTATAAACTTTTACTCCTTTCAATGGAATCTTACCTTTCTGTAGCTCCATCTCTGTGTTCTAGATCGATATTTCTGTTGAACTTGTGGAATATCTCAAATCGCAAGCTCGTGGACGATGGATTTGGGGCGATTGGCTCGACTAACATTGTCTTTCTTGTCCTTGTACTTGAGAAGCTAAGCAAAGAGAAGCGATTTTGAGATCAAGGTCACAAACAGTTAGCGCAATGCCTGAACACCGGTTGCTAATAGGATGCTGTCCGGGTCAAGAGCCGTAGCTAGCAATTGTTTGATTTAGCCGTATTCTCTGCCCGTTGCTGTTGCCGGCACCGGCAAGATCTAGCCCGGAATATCTAGACTAACTCCAAGCAAGCTCGAAGGGCAGATAAGAGACTGCTTGTAGACTGCTTTTTCAGTACCCTTAATTTATTTGGTTCCATGTTCGTTTAAGTCGATAAGAGACTGTTTCCTTACGGTAATCGGTGACCTAACTCCAGGGCTAATTCGATGAGTAAGCTACCCTTGATTTGGAAGGACCGCCCACCGACATCAAAGTCTTTATTTCTCGTGCAGAGCTGACCCAGCCAACTTTACTCTTGCCTTCTTTTTCTCATCTTTCGGCCCTGGGTTTTGGTGGATCTCACTAGCTAGACATATTGACTCGTGGGTGGACTAGGACTAGTTCACCCATCACCTGCCCGAGTTTCTATTTCTAGTGCAAAGCTTCTCGTCCTCAGCATAAAGGACGAAGGTTTAGCCAAAGGGAGATGAGATCTCTAACTAAAACATAAGACAAGCTACACATTCCATCCGTTCAGTCAAACCGACCCGATGCCTTCTCTTCGACGCTTCCGCTTGCTTCTTTTTGTGGGGGAACGCACTGGACGATACGAATGCCCGCTGTAGAAGAAGAGCTCAACATGGTTATCCTGACTATACCAAGCGGTGAGATTTGGAGAAGGGAAAGAGACAGTACCATGCGATGAGGATAATGAAAATTAAAGAATAATGTTTGTCCCTACAATCGGCCGAAAGCGACTCCTCTGCTCGTTAGTTGGAATACTAGCGTGTAGTAGAAACGTTAAATCTCATTTTGAAACATTTCAAAGGTGAGTGTTGCTTTTAGCTTAGGGTCAAAAGCACATTGGGTAGGGACGAGTTTTCCTCACAGAGGAATTTGATCCCCACTTCAATTCCCTTTGACGCGACCGTGAGAAGCGGCGGCCCAATCACGAAAGATAACAAAGAAGAAATTACGCTCTCCTTCAGATCTAGATTCTTTCTACTCGTTGCAGTTGATAATATTTTCCCTTTCCTATATTTCCATGCTCATTTTCCGATTTGTACAATTGCTTATTTACAAGAAACTTCCTAAGTTCATAATGCACGGCCATATTAGTGCCGTTCTGGTTATGACGCATCGATGATTTTGCCAGCAGAAAACCGGCAGCAGAGTGGAAAAGGTTCGTTACACTATGAAACTCATTTGAACACTCACACCACAAATAGACCGAGTCGAATGGGTTTCCCCACAAAAGCTATGGCTTTGAGTTAAAACAGCCCCTCATTTCCTTACTCAGAGAACAATAGAATTCAGATATACATAGTCATCTTCTCCGCAATGACGAAGCTTTCTCCGTGCATCCAAATGATCATCACAATTTTGTCGCTCTACAGAGTCCTCCATCTTGATATGTTTACAAAGTACATCGTCGCAGATCACGGCCTCACTCTGAGTGCGATGTCCAATAAATTAGTCCACTGCAAAAAGCCAATTTTGTTTGAATTAGAATTGCAGTGCTGTACCGCTCTTAAATTTAGCAAATAACGATAATATCTTAAGTCACTCATTTCTAGTAATCATGTGTCCATGCTTCCATATATGACTGTCATACAGATATGTGAAGGTTGTGTCCAGATTGAATTTTCTGTTTTTGAGAGAGATCAAGGCTAAAGATATCCCAAGTACACAAAGCTTTGCCTTATCATGAACAGATGCCAAGTAAAGTTGTGCTTCTTCTTTAATAGAACAAACACCATGCTTACATCATGGATATTACACAAGTCGATGAGACCGAGAGAGAGAAACATTGTATATCCAAGAAAATTCAGGCTCGAAATGCAAAAGGTACCTGATCAATACAAACACGCATTGCAAGACACCAGCAACTCCAGTCCAAACTGAAGGTCCAGTGGTCACGAGTGAATCTTGAATTAATAGGCCCACAGATGCTGCCAGAGAGACAAAGGAAACAACATAGGCAAAGAAAAGCCAAAGCTTCAACCTGTTGCATTAAAGAGACAATTATCAATCATTGCCCAAGAGGATGAGCAAGGAACCCCCTCATCTATTTCAACTTGAAGGAGAACATGCAAATACTACAGCTACTTAAAGCAGCAAAAGCATGCAAAGTGTCATTTTCAAGGAAAACACAAGCAAGTGCAGGCTGATGAAGTTCCATAGTCACTATCACGACAGCTGCAGAAAGGCCAACTTTTGCCCCCATCATTTGGTATCATCATCACTAGAAGCAGTAGAACATGGTATAGAAAGAATAAAAAAATTTAGAGCATAAGATCATTGCCTCAGAAGCAGGATCCTATCTTAAGAATAGCACAATGCACCATTCACATTACTTATAATGATGAAAGCAATCAGTGACAGGACAAACGATGGACACTCAAGTGAAACCACATGATAATGCACCCTAAGTACGAGGGAAATCAATAAATTAATTCCACTGGAAGCCCAGATAACTGATGTAGAGGGGCAAGCCACATTATTCTCTTAAAGCTAACCGCATGTTCTCAAAGCTCACAGCATGGAATATGGGGTAAATCCATGATTACTCTAGAAAATGAGGGTATCTTGTGCCAGGCAGAAATAAATTCAACTGCTCCCTGTCACCAAGCACTTATATCTCAGGAAATCATACAGCCAAATGACTCCAACCAGTCTAGTCACTCATCACAAAAGATGAGAAATAACTGCTAAAAAAAGCATAAAGACAAAACTCCGAGTCCAGAGATTATGAAGTCCAATTCCATTCCACAAGCATGAATACAACCTCGCATCAATAAATAAATGAATATGTAATTTAATATGTAACACCTTAAACCAATCTTTAGAGCCATTAAATGGTAAGAAGATGGCAGTAGTGACATCTTATCCAGAAAATTCAATGTAATGGTTCCGAAAGTCATTCTTTTTTTCAGAAGAAGTTCCCTCTCATATTGCTCTTGCATTTCATCTGCTGATTTATACTCCAAAAAAATAACTAAAGCCAACCTTGGCAAGCCTATACTAACGGCAAAGCAAAAGCTCCATCCACTCTCTTTCGGTATTAAATGTAATGGCTCAGAAAGTCGTTCTCATATTGCTCAGAAAAAGTTTCCTCTCATATTGCTCTTGTATAGTTTTCATCTGCTAATATGTGATCCAAGAAGATCACTAAAGCCAACCTTTGCAAGCCCTATACTAACAGCAAAACAAAAGCTCCATCCACTCTCTTTTAGTATGGCACAGAAACCTCACTATTGTGATGATCGAAACAGAGAAAACAAAAGATTGACCAGTAAATGGAGCCACTTTCAGTACTTCAGCCTGGACCATCATAAAGTATTTTGAACCTCTTGAGTTTGACATCGTAAACTCCTCCATTATCACAGACAAACACTCTCCAGTCCATATATTTTTTCAAGCAAGTATTGTAAATTCAAAAGACCAATCATCCAGAGCCACCAGCAGCACCGCACTGATGAAAAAGAAATTGCTTTGGTTGTGTGCTAGTCTCCCTGTAACACTATCCCATGCATCACGAGAAGACTAGAACTTTGAAAGAAGCAAGAAAATGGGCGTTGCCTTTCAGTCATGAATACAAATAAATAGTGCAGCCACGCCTCTTCAAAACACACTAATAGCAAACAACCGATTTGAGACAGGAATATTAGTGTAGAAAACAGTGACCCTAGGGGACAAAAGCGGCTCTTTTTTCTTTAGAAAATGGTTCTTGTGAACATAGAAGAAGGGCTACTTCACTCTGGATCAAATGAAACTGGACATTGTTCTTTCACAGCTCTAAAGGGGGGCAAGTCAACAGTCGAGAGAGGGTCTCAACCAACAAGAAAGTCACCAAAGAGAGAAGATGGTGCCTTTCCCTTCTTGATTCCCTCCTCTCCCTTCAGTCGAGCCATCCATCGGCGCCCTTACTCTATTTCCGAGATCCAGAGATAGTCAAATAGCACCACGTTCCAGCATCCCACGTATTGCAATTCTCAAAAAACAAGATCGTCCAATATCCTACCTACGCACGTACTCAGTCTAAAAGGCAATCCGGCATACGATCAGTTCCAACATCCCCCCAACAAGAGTCCTAATTTCCTTTCAGAAGCTCAAAAAAGATCACTTCCACCGACCAGAATCAACGCATCGGACAAGCGAACAAAAAAAAAAAAAAAAAAAAAAACGAGGAGCAACAACAAGCAGAAGTCTGACCTCCACTCGCCTTCGTCGTAAGGAGAGTAGTCGATGTCCTCCCTCCTCACGCAATTGAACATCAGCGCCGCCAAAGAAGCGAAGATACCTTTTCCAAAAAAGGGCGAAATCGAAACCCCGTCAGTCGCGCGCTCACCTCGACCTCGAATTCAAGCCATCATCATTCGAAAAACCTAGTGCGCGCATACATGTACATCGGAGGCGAGGCGAGGCGAGGGGGGGACGTACCGGGGAGGTAGTGGACGAAGGAGACGGTGACGGAGCTGCACACGACGGCGTCGACCCAGAACCACCAGCCGGCGCCGAACACGGCGCCGGCGAAGCCCGGCGCGAAGATCGCCCACAGTTCGGACAAATCCATGGCGGAGATTGATAGCGAAATCGGATTCGGGGCTCCGATTTTAAGGTTTCGAGGGAGAGGGGAAGGGAGGGATCGAGATGGCAAAGCGTTTTCGTCTCGAGCACACGAAGACGAACGCGAGCGGTGTACGACTTCCTGTCTGCAACTTTGCTGCGGGTGAAATGTTTTTTTTTTTTTTTCTCCCCTCTTTTTTTTTTCTTTTTTTTTTATAAGTAATCTCAATTGAAATAATAAAAAAAAACGATAATATTTTTATCTCATATTTATACATAAATTATCATCGATTATGAAATTTTTAATTGACTCTCTTTTGAACGAAAAAAATCCACCGCTCAAAATGTCTATAGTTAGAGACTCCCATCGAGCAAGTCAAAAAGCGAGGTTAATATTAATTGCAATTATACATTCAAGATGTTTGGCCATGCTCGAGCTAAAGTTTGCCGTTCATAACTCTTGGCCCTGAGTATAGGCGCACAAAACAAAATGTCTAAATTGACCGATTCAGTCCTATTTTTAATTCTTATAAGTGGAATTAGTATTCACGTGATCTTATTCTCAATTATAAGAGGGAGTTAGATTAAACCGATTATATATATATATTATATATATTGTTTCTTAAAAAAATTAGCAAAGTATGAATCAAACACTATCTCAATCCGATTCAGAGTAATAGGATAAAAAGTAAGGGAACTTATCTTCTTGGTTCGATTCCAATTCCATGTTATAATTGGATCAGACTGAAAATCAATTACCTTTATCCTAAGTACCAACAAGTTGAAAAATTTACTTGCTAGTTGATCAAGACTTTCTATAAGGTCTTCGGCGACACAATCTTGGGTTAATAACAAACCATAGCACATCAATACAAAAATGTGGTAAATGCCATTATCAAAGTGTTGTGTGCTATTGGTGATTACATGAAGATTTTTTCGAGACCTTCCAAAGAAATTGAGCATTTGACAATGTCAAAATCAAACCTACTTGCATGCTTAATGGATACAAATCAGTCAATTTCTTAACCCCTAAGCAAGCCAATTTCATGAGCTCATTACTTATCAATAGTCGGGTGAGAACTCAACAAGAACATTATTCGATGTCTTATTGTTGCTCGAAGTGTATTAATACAAATGACATTTCTTCTTCTTTTCTTTTTCACATGATTTTTCTAGTCATTTTCCTTTTTAGTGGGCGGTAAAATTTTTTATCAAATTTGCTCAGCGGGGTATGGGGAACTATGGAAATTCGGTTTTAGAAAAGGGGCCGGGGGGCCATTTGCAAAAAAAAAAAAAAATTATCATTCCGGGGGTTATTTGAAAGTATTGAAATTATTGGGGGCCTTTCGCAAGTTGCTAAAGTGACCCCGAAATTTCCGAGGGGCAAAAGCAGTTCCGGAATTATTTAATCCATTTTCGTCCTCATCTAGACCCGACCGTGTCGGAGCGCTCTCAGCCAGACCCATGGGTTCGATTGACCCGCCAAAAGCCGAACAGAACGGCACCGCGGCCGCCGCCGTCGCCGACCCCGGCCAGAAGCCCGGCGCCGGAGACGCCATGCCGCCGCCGCCGCTCGTCAAGCACTCCAACGGGACCGCGGCGGAGCCCGACGCCGCGACGAAGAGGAGGAGGATGAGCGTGCTTCCCCTCGAGGTGGGCACGCGCGTGATGTGCCGCTGGCGAGACGGCAAGTTTCACCCCGTGAAGGTCATCGAGCGGCGGAAGTTGAGTCCCGGAGATCCTAACGACTACGAGTACTACGTTCATTACACGGAATGTGAGAATTCCCATTCTCCTCTCTGTTTTTAGGGTTTCCGCTGTGGATTGGCGTTCTAATCCCGTGTTTTGAGTTTGATATTCGTGGTCGGAGCGGTTTAAGCGCGAAATTGTTGTTGCGGAAGGGCGAGAGTCGTGGAGCAATTCTGAATTAGGGTTTGCTAGCGTTTCGTCTGCGGCGGTTTAATCTTTTTTGGTCCTGTTGTATCTAATGATGCTGAAAAAGGTCGATCCTTGTATTAAGAAGACCTTTCTAAGGTACTCAGATAGCCTAGGAATAACAATTGACGAGGAAATTGTGGCTATGGCTATGTGACACTCGTTAAGAGCAGCGTATTCAATATTAGAGACGAATCATTTTAAGAGAATTTCTCAGGTTTTAGTTGTATGAGTGGTTGTGGATACTGAAGTGAACAACACCTTAAAATTGTGGAAGAAACTGTCTCTTTGTTAAAAGGTTGTGTTAATCCAGGTTTTTCATGGATGCCAATCTTATTTTGGAAGAACTATCGTGTAAAAATTAGTAGAAAGGGAATGGAGGACTGACACCTTATAGTTGTGTTTTTGGGGCAAGCTATTCTAAAAAATTATGTAGCTCTGCGCTGCTGCTTGTCGACTTATTGCTTCTTTAATTTATTTGTTATTCTTTTCAACAGTCAACCGGAGGCTCGATGAATGGGTGAAACTTGAACAGCTTGATCTGAGTTCTGTAGAGACTGTGGTCGATGAAAAAGTGGAGGACAAGGTAATGTCTAAGCTGCTTAAATTGGGAGAGGTTTCCCTTCTGCTTTCACTGACAACCTTACTTTCGTATGATTTACCAGGTGACGGGATTAAAAATGACACGTCACCAAAAGCGGAAGATTGATGAGACTCATGTCGAGGTAAGCTGGATAGGGCCTTTCTTATCATGTTTTTTGACATAGGTTTATTTCTTCCAATTGGGACTGGAAAAGTAAGAAGGTACTGCAGGGAAGCTTGTCAGTACAGATACCCTACAGTAGGGGATATCAGCTGTCAGTAGGGGATATTTTATTATACGACAGGAAAGTCAGTCTATTGTATGTCCAAATGGAGCCTTCTGTCTGATACAAATTTTAGAATTCATGCAGAGTGTGCTAAATAGTGCAATAGATGATAGACGAGTGAACATCTGCTTTGAAAAGTCAAAGAAGCAATTGAAGTTAAAAATGCATTTGATAGGCTCTTGGCTAATCTCCAAAGGGCCGAATACATGGCTAACTACCTCACTATTGTTTTGATAATCCAAAAATATTTCAAATGAATAGGGGCATGAGGAGCTTGATGCTGCCAGTTTGCGTGAACATGAAGAATTCACCAAAGTGAAGAATATCGCAACCATAGAGCTTGGAAGATACGAGATCGAGACATGGTACTTCTCTCCCTTTCCACCAGAATACAATGATTGTTCGAAGCTCTACTTTTGTGAGTTTTGCCTCAATTTCATGAAGCGCAAGGAACAGCTTCAAAGGCACATGGTGAGCATTTATTTGATGTGGTGCTTCGTTTCTGCAACTTTCTTTAGATTTTTGTGCCCTGAGGCAGTTATCCAACGAAGGCCTGATATTGGTGTCATATCTGATGAAATCATTTATGAGCGGCACTTCAGAGCTGTAGTTGTTATCATCTGTAATCTGTAATTTGTCTGCTATCAGCAAACAAAGGAAAACATCTTTAATTCTTGAACTAGTGAGGAGAGTAAAGTAATGTTAGTTATGTGATATTGAGATGGAAAATTTGGTGTAAAAACTGGTGGGTGGGGAACAATTGTTTTCAATTCTCAACATGATCCTCCCTTCTCTCTTTCCTTCTCCCTCCTCCTTCCTCCCTTTTCTCTACTCCCAGCAAAAAATATCAGAAATGTTTGAAAAATGAGGTAAGAAGAAATAAAAGAAAGAATAGGACATCACAAAGAAATAAAAGAAGGAATGTGAAGTTTGTGCTGGAGCTTTATTGAGGTGACTGCAGTTTAGAAGCAGCATTAACTGTGTATATGACTGGATTATTTGCTGATATATAGGCATTGCGTTATGTGGAATTTGTTGGTTTCTCAGTTGAATCAATTCTAGAATATGTATTCAGCTCCTTGTTTGTACAGATTAGTTTTCTCCAGAAGACTACGACATGTTTAGCTTGTCTTTAATCACTGTAGAAGTGCAAATATAACCTCTGCTTTTAAATTTTTCACAGAGAGGTGTCTTTGCAAGTTTAATCATTCAAGATTGTAGCTTTTTGGCTCTCTTTAATGTCCAAGCTCTGAATGATTTTGTTTCTACATTTGAACTATTTGCAGAAGAAGTGTGATCTTAAACATCCCCCTGGAGATGAGATATACAGGAGTGGTACATTGTCTATGTTTGAGGTACACAGTCAGTTCAGTTGTTGGAGATTATTTCGATGTAGTTATATATGTTTGATTTTTATTTTCTTTGACCTATTCATAATTTGAGACATATTATCATCCAGTAGATTCTACTGGCTTTAGCTTGGGCCACGTATTTTTTTATTTTTCTTTTTGTCCTTTTAAGTTGCCGTTACAATTTTCATTTAGTTTTTTGAAATATTTTTGACATAATTTGTCTTTCTTTAAGAGTGTTTTTTTTTTCTTTTGCACTCTTAGTTCTTATGAAAAGAATTCATTATCTTATTGTTTAGATGAGATTATTATCCTAAATCTTCTCTTTTGCAATTTTTGTTTCTTAAGTATGATTACTCACCCTACCTTGATTATATATGTTTTCGATGCAGGTTGATGGCAAGAAGAATAAGGTTTACGGGCAGAATCTTTGCTATTTGGCGAAACTCTTTCTAGATCACAAGACTCTCTATTATGATGTAGATCTTTTTCTATTTTATGTCTTGTGCGAATGTGATGATCGAGGTTGCCACATGGTTGGATATTTCTCCAAGGTACTAGTTAGAATTTAGTCAGCTAACTTAGTACTGCAATGCAACAACTTGACGTTCAAAGCTGATTTATGATTTATGTTACTTATCTTTGAATGCACCTGACTGTGATGTTAGCTCTATGTGGGATTCTTAATTGTTATAGGGATTTTGGTATGTTGGCGCATATGCTTGATGAAAGGACTGAGGATATATAGCGCATGTAATTGCATGGTGGTCCTTCAAGTGAATTAAGAATTACTTTAATGCATCCAAAAGCTCCTTTTATGGTAAAAAGTAGAATCTTAGGTAGCCAGGGTCTCTTGAAGCATAACAGATAGATAGTGATTGCTGTATAGGGGAAAATTTTTAGCCTTTCCATTAATTAATGAAGTTGTGATGAGTGAACTTCCGATCAGCTACTTCCTAAATTAACTCGATGCTGATTTTCTTAATTCATAGTTTCTAATGAATGCTCTCGGGTTATTATGCTGGACAGAGAATGTCTTTTTAATGTTGAAGAGAGAGTTCGTTCAACAGACAGAGTCTTTCAAAAATAAGAACTCTTACCAAGCAGTTTTGTGGCTCATGGATAATTAATGCAGCATGGAGGGTCTATCCCTGCTTTTACTTAGGTCACTTGTACATGTCTTGATTATAATTGTCTTATAGCTTTGAGTTCAGCACTTTTTGGCGTACTTAGCTTGGATTTATTCACAGTGGTATGTGACTGTTTCCGTATTCAGGAAAAGCATTCTGAGGAATCCTACAATTTGGCTTGCATCCTCACACTCCCACCATATCAGAGGAAAGGCTATGGAAAGTTCTTAATAGCTTTTTGTAAGTTGTCCGTCACTTATGTGCTTTCCATATCATGTTTTACATAATTTCACTGGGATTAGGATTTTGCCTTTTTTACCTTATCTTTTGAGTTTTTCTATTTGATAGAAAGCAAAGGGGTTGGGGGTTTGTTAAGGAAAGTTGATCTTTGTGCATTATTGATTATGATATTACGGAACGGTATTTAATAATGTTATTTTCACTGTGGACAGCATATGAACTTTCCAAAAAAGAAGGTAAAGTCGGCACGCCAGAGAGGCCTCTGTCTGATCTTGGGCTGTTGAGCTACAAAGGATACTGGACAAGGGTTCTGTTGGACATTTTGAAAAAGCATAAAGCAAATATTTCTATCAAGGTAAGGTTCGGTGTTCTCGTCAGGGCATTTATCTTTTATGTTCATGGTAACATTGTTCAGTTTTGGGATGGAACATCCATTGGAATCATGGGATGTCACCAGAGAAATGCTACAGTTGGAAAATCATATTAACACTAGGCGTATGCCCGCACATCACGCAGGGTTTTCTGAAAATATAATAAAAAGATGACAAAGTATATAATATATATTACTGCTTAGTGTTTAGAGAAACTAACGTATATATGGATACTAGATGATATTTCATTTTGTTTTTTTTTTCTACAGCAATATTTTGAATACTCTTTTGTATCTCAACTACGTTCACTTCTTACGCTTTCTCAGTCCTGTATAGTTTTTACATACAAAAAAATTGTTAAATGAGGAGTTACAAATAAAGTAGTGAAATATTGGAGATAGATAATAATGTACTCATTAATTTGCAAGGAGAAAAGAACTCTAATATTGCCATCTCAGCAAAATGGCTAGAAAGTTGTGTAGAGCTCTAATATTACTCCATATGCTTCCTTTTTCATATTGTATATAGTTTTACCATGTAATACCCCTCTATTTTGCGATTCTCTATTCTTCTTGTTATATGGTAATTCGGAATTGTCTCTTAATGTTCTTTAAAACTCCTGAAGATGGGGAAAGTATGTAGTGGAATACTTAGTCAGTCTTTCCTGCTATTACATGTAAGGTAGGAGTAGGCGTTAGGATCTAAGGTGCCAATTACTCCAGTGTGGGGGACTAATGGTCTTCAATTCTTCTCTCTTTACCCCCATCTTCTGCAGGAGCTCAGTGACATGACGGCAATAAAGGCTGATGATATTTTGAACACCCTTCAGAGCCTAGACTTAATTCAGTATAGGAAAGGGCAGCACGTCATATGTGCAGACCCGAAAGTCTTGGATCGTCATCTGAAAGCTGCTGGACGAGGTGGCCTAGAGGTTGACGTCAGCAAACTGATCTGGACTCCATACAGAGAGCAAGGTTGATATTAACTGGCAGATAGGCATTTCCTTTGGCTTGTATCATTACACAGTTTGTACAAAATGCAGCTTGTAGTATCTCAGGCAAAATAAGCTTATGTTTCTAAAGTCGCTGACCTCACGGTCCAATACTTTGGCCTTTGATTTGGTAGTTTTGTGGAAAATCATCGACTAGACCGATGGTCAAAGTGGTCATCATGTAATTGAGCGCCTTTGTCACTGCTCGGCAGGAACATTAGTTAGTTTCCTGTTAAATTCCTACTCCCTGATGTTCATGAGGTCAACAAATCTTCTGTTTGATAGAAATGCACTCAGATTTATTTCCAAGTTAGCTGTAGTATCTTACGGCATTTGTCTTCTCAGCTTTATTATGTATCGGAGACCTTGCCAGAACTTACACAACGAAGTCTCAGCTTGAGTACGCGAATAATCTTGTCAATCGTTAGGTTGCGGACACGTCGATTAGTTTGACGTGCTCAGAATTTGCAAACGTTGGTAATTCCCAGAACCGGCTTAATTGTCTTAATATGGTTGGTTTTTCCTTCTTCATTCTTTTCTTAGTTTCTAATTTCTGGTTTGGTTCCTTCCTCTCGATCCACTGTTAATCCCTAGTCATGGACGGTCTGGGTTTGGCTGCTAAGGACCACTTATGTTGTACGTGAATGAGCTTTACCATCAAATCATTGAGGACATCATCGAGGAAAATTGGAAAGACATTACTCGACCAAATTGCGACTCGTGACAACATGTGATCGCTCACGCACGTCGCTTTTTCTTTTGGTTCAAGTTTGGATACAGCCTGGCGCCATTATCGTGCCCTAGACCGAAGCATGGCAATCTCTTGGCTATTCCTCAATCATGAAGCTGAACAAACCACACCGTTTTCGATGATTGATAGGAGAATAAGTACGGCATTGTTTTTAGCTGTGTCCGGCATTGTTTTTATTTGTGTCGAGCCTTGCGTGTCGTGAATAATTCTAGAATGATTCAACAAGTTAAAATTTGAATTCGCAAAAGTAAGTTTTGAACTTGGAAGGTAAGACGCATGTTATCAAGTATATTCATATTCTTGGCCGAGCATTTCAAAACTACCCTTACATCTACGACATTTTAGTCAAAATCTTGTCTCTATCCATACATTAAAATCCTCGCAACAAAGTGATTTCTTCCTAAACCCTTTTATCTATAATTTAAAAATATCAATTGATATATCTGCAAATAAGTTAAGAGCCATAAGATGAGGAGGTTTAACTGATTCGAAAATGGTGGGAAGATAGTCATCTAACTTTTTCTTATCTATAATTCATCAAAATCTCTCGTAATTGACCAAAATCTTAGCAATTGGTTTACTATAGTAATCTGACATGGTTATCTTCTTGCCAATTGTCTATGCATTGATAGTTTCAAGAGATAAAGACAATGCAAAAAACGTGTTTGATTTGTGATTGTACTATTTTAACCGAGGGAGCCAACCGACAAGAACTCTAATCATCAAATCGAGTTACTCATTACGGTTTATTTTGTTTGTTTCATGGGAAATTATCAATTCAAAAAAAAAAGTTTGACTAAAATTAGTTGATGAGGGAAATATTTTCATCATTGAGAATAAATCATGTCTAAATAATTTCATGAATGGTAAAAATATATTTCATCCATTCACTTTTGCAGCCGATAGGAACAATAATTTTTAGGAAAATATATTCCATTCAATTTTCACAAAATAAGTGGTATGTCAGCGTCTTTTTCACATTTCTTTTTAAATCTTTTGGGGTATGGGTTTGTATAATTGAATGAATTGACCCGCGAGTCGATCATTCTGAATGAGACTTCTTTTCTTTTCTTTATATCCCTTGTCGCCATTTTTTATTTTCGAAAAATGATGAAGTCGTGAAGAAAAAAAAAGAAAAGAAACAGAACACAAAAAGCAAAAAGTGCACCGAACGAAAAAAGGCAAAAACATAAAAGTCGTTGTCTGCACTCAACCGATCCCGACACTATCTCCACTCTTCTAACTTATTCCCCTCCCCCACCCCCTTTTCTAGAAATTCGCTCTAACAAACAAACCTCATTTTATTTATTTATTTATTTATTTTTATTTTCCACGTCACAAATTCGTCGTCGCGTCTTATCCCTAATTTTTCTTTTGTTCCGGACGCTTATTTCTGGAAAAAGGAGAAAGGAAAGGAGAAAATTAAAAAAAAAATTAGAGCACTCACGAGGGACGACGACCGACACGTGTACGCTTTCCACAGATAGCCTCGACGGGCCGTGGCTCCGAGAGGCTACCAACCGTCAGATGTTGCTACTCTATGATCACCGATGATCCGATTTGGAGGGAGGTATTTTGGTCATTTCCATATGGTTCAATCGGTTTTCTAGAGTTAGATGGGTCAAGGTCCATTTTGAATTGCCCTGCTTGAGGGAAAATAATTTTTCTCAATGTTACCAACTTTCACGAGAAAATGTAATGGCATGGTAGGTTAGATGGTATTATTTCCCGTGCTCCGAAAGATTTTTAGGTGCTTCGAACCAATTAAGAATCAAATTTTAAACTCGAAAGATTTTTTAAGAAAAAAAAAACATTGTGCGAATAGTTCCTGAATTTTAGTTCAATATGTAATATGATTTATGAACTTTAATCCAAGGACAAGTCATCTCAAAATTTAAAATAATTAATATAATTCATGAACTTTTAATAAATGTTCAATTTAGTTTAAGAATTATATATTGGAAAGGACGATTTCGAACACCTACATATAGAAAATTCATGAATTATATTAGATATTAAGATAAGATTTAATTATTGTATTAAATAAACTAAAAGTTCGAGATTATTGTATGTATTAGATTAAAGTTTATGAATAATTTATATCATAAAAAAATAATTGAAGTTAAGAGCAAGAGATGACAAGCAGCTACCTCGGCGAAGCTACCTCGGCGAATCATCTGCGCAAATAAAAGACTCCTGAAAATCGCTAACGAAATTCTCGAAAGGAAAATTGTGGGGGGGGCGATCGGGGTTACGCTCGGCGCTGCCGCCACGCGCGTGGCGCAGCCGGCGAGAGATACTGCCGTAACCGTCCGATCGCTCTGACCCCGAGGGGCGATAGGGTCATTTCGGCGGGGGTGTTCCCCCGATGGTGGGCAGTCAAAATCTGACTTTTTACCCTTCTCCCCGCTCGAGCAGTTATGGTTTTGCCTTTTGGGGAGGTGGACTGGTTTGGCGCGGTGCGCACAGTGCAGTGCCCACTGCCCAGCACGGGTCCGTCACGCCCCCCTCGCCCTCTCTCTCTCTCTCTCTCTCTCGTGCTTCTCGATAAAACCCCTCAAACCCCCCCCCCCCCCAAAAAAAAAAAAAAAAATTGGCATTAGTAATTAGTCAACGGTTAATTAGGAAATTAAAATATTTATATGTATGTTTTTATGTTTAATCATGAAAACCCTCTTTTTTCCTCCTCTTTGATTTCGTTAATTGTATTAGTAGATTTAATTTGTAGCATTTATCTCAGGAAATGAAAATGTAGGTGATTTCGGCAATTCGAAATGAACGTTTCTGAAAATGTAATCTATCCTGTCAAGATTTGCATGTGGTTGATGAGATTTGAATAGATATTCACCGGTTTTTGAAATGGAACTTTTTGGACACTTTCGTACTTGTGTTGTAGAAAAAGGAGGAGGAGGATTTAAACGAGTCTAAATTATAATTCTTTCGTACATCCATCTGGGTTAGATACCACATGAGTTATTTACGGTTTCGTTAAAAAATTGTCTAACTATCTATATCCATGCTCTTTAATTCTTAACAGTCGTTTAAATTGGATGCTCTTTCACTGCATAGGCGATTTAATTTTTATTGTGTTGGAGCGACTTGTGAACTAACTGTTCGGTTGGCATTGTCCTCGCTTGCATAAATCTTTAGACATTCTCAATTGTTAGAAATTCGGACGTAATGGATCCCCGACAGTAAGGAACACACACATTACCCTAATAAATAGACTTGGCTTGCTCCAATCATTTGTTGGGTACATCATTCCTCATCACGATAGTACAGAAAATTCATAAAATAAAGGGTAAAGTTTCTCTCCCTGCACGATCAAACCTGAAAAAAGACAAAACGACAAATATGTCATAAATTATTAAAAGCACAATAGAATAAACTTATTATGATTAGTATAAACAGGAAACTACCTAAAATATCTCCTCAAGAGAAATTCGAGTCACTCCACATTTTCGCAATCTGGTATAGACATTTTTTTTTTCAAATTACAATCGACATGGCATGTCACGATCTCGAACGAATATGATTGGACAAGAAAGCTTACACGAAAAAAGTACTAAGAAAATAAAGAGGGTTGGAGATTTTAGCTCGAGCGAGCGAAAATCGAGGGGAGGCAGTTGCACGACACGCGCGGTATCCCGCAAGTAGCCCTCCCCCTCCTCCCGCTCCCTGACTCTGATGTGGGAAAGGGAGTTACGCTGTCAGTGGCAAATGGTGTAATTACGGCGCGAATCGGAGGGTACATATGCGGCCCACTTCGCTCCGCCCTGTCCTCCGACCCCCATACGTCTCTCTCTCTCTCTGTGTTTCTCTCACTAACCGAGCAGAGTGTCCGATTGAGTGAGAGAGAGCTCGTAGAGAGAGAAAGAAGAGAGAGAGCTTCGAATTCGAAACTTTCTCTCTTACATGTCAAAGCAAAACCCTCGCGCTCGCCTCGTCCCCGAATCCTCCTCCCCCTCCCTCCTCCCCGCCGAAACCCTAAATGCCTTCTTCCTCCTCCTCCTCGTCCTCCGCCGCTGCCGCCGCCGGCGCCGCCGCTGCTCCCGCCGCCGCCGCGCGCGAGCTCCGCTCGGTGGACCCCGCCGTCTGGCGCGCGTGCGCCGGCGCGTGCGTCCAGATCCCCCCCGCCAACTCCCGCGTCTACTACTTCCCCCAGGGCCACCTCGAGCAATCGCCGGCGGCGGCGGCTCCGGCGCCGATCCTCTCCCCTCTCGCCGTCTCGCGGACCTTCGTGCCGTGCCTCGTCGGGGCCGTTCACTACTTCGCGGATCCCCTCACCGACGAGGTCATCGCCAAGTTCCTCCTCCGGCCCGTGGTGCACCCCGGCGCGCCTCTGCAGCCGGAGAGCCTGGCCCGCGCCGGCAATGAGCCGGAGGAGAAGATCGTGTCCTTCGCCAAGACGCTGACGCCGTCGGACGCGAACAACGGGGGAGGGTTCTCGGTCCCTAGGTTCTGCGCGGATACGATATTTCCTCCGTTGGATTTCAACGCGGATCCTCCGGTGCAGTTGCTCTCGGTGAGGGACGTCCACGGCGCCGTGTGGAACTTCCGGCACATCTACAGGGGCACGCCCCGGCGGCATTTGCTGACCACCGGGTGGAGCAAGTTCGTCAACAACAAGAAACTCGTGGCCGGCGATTCGGTGGTGTTCATGAAGAACTCGAAGGGCGACATGTTCGTCGGGATACGGAGGGCTGTCAGGAACAGCGGCGTGGATTGCGCCAGGTGGAGGGAGCAGATTGGCGGCGGAAGGCTGAAGGTAGAGGAAGAGAGTGCTCTGAGGGATGGATTCTCGAGGAATGGCCGGGGGAGGGTGTCGATGGAGGTGGTGGTGAATGCAGTGGAGACGGCGGCGCGGGGATTGCCGTTCGAGGTGGTTTATTACCCGAGGGCAGAGTGCTCGGACTTCGTTGTGAAGGCGGAGAGGGTGGAGGAGGCGCTGAAGTCGCTTTGGACGGCCGGGATGAGGATCAAGATGGCTGTAGAGGCCGAGGACTGCTCCAGGATGACGTGGCACCACGGGGTGATTTCCTCCGTCGGTGTCAACGAGAATGGACTGTGGCGGGGTTCGCCATGGCGGATGCTTCAGGTATGTAGAGTCATCCCTGTTGTTTCCGTGTATTTTGTACGGATAATCTGTACTTTCAGGCCATCTGCCCGCATGACCTGCCTTCCTTTTGAGTTTGTGCCATGATTTGCCTTACAATTGGTAAGGCATTTAATGTACATATCTGAACTTCTCATTAAAACATGATGTGTTAATTTTCTGAGATTGAAATGCATTAAAACATGATGTGTTCTGTTTTAGATTGGAATGCTCTAAGGCTTTAAGGTTCTGGAAATTGGTCTCTTGTAGTCATGAGTTTGCCTTCTTTAAACTCCAGACTCTTCTGTAGCTCTTACCTTAACAGTCTACTTAATTTGGGCATCCTTGATTCTGCATCACCATCTGCAACCAAATTATGACAGCCGTTCTGTGGATTCTTTTCCCCACTAAATATGTTGAAATAGGTATGTTTTGTTAAAGTAGTATGATAGTTTAATTGCTGGCATTGCCTTGAATGAGCTATTGCATGTGGTTAGTTGTCTTTTTTCAGTGCAAGGACGTTATATTTCTGTTTTCTAGTACTGTTGGATCTTTTTTGAAACTGGTCAGACCAATGAAACTATTTGTCACTGAGTTTCGTATCTGGTTTGGCTTCTTGATGTCCTCCAGTCTCTGGTTTGTCTTTAATCGTGCAGATATTAACCAAAAAATAAAAATAAATAAAGTTAAAAAGAATTTGGGGTCAGAAAACTCTGTTACCAAAACAATGTTAGAACATAGATGTGGTCTAGTGCTTAAAGCATTCAGTTTCTTAAGTTTTCTGTCTTTTTGTATGTGGAAATGTAGTTAAAGTATTAATATCATCGGTTAATGGAGCTCTCTGTAGTGGTTCCCCTGCTATTGCTGATGAGCATCATGGTAGAAACAGTAGCATTAGGCACAAGTGTTATTCTTATTCAACAAAATATGGAGGTGCTATCCAGAAAACAAATCTGTAAAGTTACCAATTGTTCTGATGTAGGTTACATGGGATGAACCTGAAGCTATGCAGGATAAGAGGTCTGTGAACCCTTGGCAGGTCGAATTCATCGGACCTGGATCGCCCCTTGATTCGGTGTATCCTCCGGTGAAGAAATTGAGAGTTCCTCTCAGATCTGCTTTGGGAACTGAAGGAGAATCCGGTCACTTTTTCGATATGGCTGGATTTACTAATTCTGTGGTGCCCTACAGTTCATCATTTTTCAACTATAACACTCCCATTGGCATGCAGGGAGCCAGGCAAGATGCGTCTAGAGCATTTGGTTTAGTGAACTATGTGGATGAAAATCCCCCTATGTACACCTGTAATATCTTTGGCAACAATGTGGTGCCAAAGCCGAAAGCTATCTGCACTGATCTCAATATTGGCAGTTCAGCTTCTGAAACCTTATCAACTGATAGCCCGAGTAGTGGGCATTCCTTTGGCCTAGAAATTTCTGGAAATCAGCAATGCAATACTTCAAAGATTGGTGGTGTTTCTTCCATCCAGCTATTTGGTAAGACCATTCATGCGATGAAGCCTGCTGAAAGCAACATAGATGGTGTTGTTAGCCCACCAGATGATGGCTCCGAAAGGCCTGGTGAAGCTGGATATGTGAGCATACCACCAGATCTTTCTTTGACCTGCCTGAAGGCACGGTGACCCGTGTCAAAGAGCCTCAGTCGTTAGGACCTTTCTTCTTTGAGTGTGGGGTTCAGGCTATGGGTTGCAGATATATAGTTGTACAGGTACGTTCTCTCCAATATATACACCCTTCTTATTTCATTCAGCAACAGAGAAATTTGTGACGGAAGGATTGATATAATATTTCCTCCAATTGTTTAAAGATTTGGAGTTCTTATGTTAATTTTCCCAGTATCTTAAGTGGAGAAAGGAAATGGACTGGAAGTTTAGCTAGAGCTGCTAGCTATTTTCGTTTTATACAGCAGTGTTTACTTTGGCTACCTGTAATATACCACAACTAATGAGTCAAGAGAGGGTATACTTTTTTAACAAATTGTGATGCAACTCTGGATGCTGGATTTAAACTAGTACTTTTTTTTTCCGTTTATTGGAGATTAGTCCTTTGCCTTACACCCTAGATGTGATTTTGCACAAAGCCCACGGTGAACTATATCACAGTGAAATTACCAGAACTGCACTATGGATAAGATTTTCTGTTGAAATGTCGTAGACCTCAAGCATGACATATTTGGCTTCTTATTCTGTGGCTTGGTACTGGCAAAAAGGGAAAAATGAAATAAAAAAGAAATTTGCAGCCTGGCGTCACATTTATTGGTATGGCTAGTATACACAAGCAATTGAATATGCTAGTGGCATCAAATTAATTCAAAGTACACAGGGTTTTGACCTCGAGCATACGCCCTTCATTTTTGGGTGGTAAAATGTCTGTTGAGCTAACAATTTCAGGTGATAGGCGTCGTATATTTCTCTGTGTCGTTATTGTGATGTTATGATTGATCATCTCCACTTCATTCAAGTTTCTGTGACTCCATTTGCTTGTTGGCAGGTATCTTTTCAGGAACTCTGACTCAACCAGCGAATTTTGTCGCGGGGGAAGCAGAAGCCCATCCTCTTGCTTTAGGTAGTTAAAAAAACTTCATGACACTCTCATTGGACGAGTGCAAAGTCTTAGTGTAAAGCCCCGTGCGGTTATGTCGGTTTTCCAGACATTTTAGAACTGCTGATAGACTGTTGTTTGATGTTTTCCCAATCAACTGTTCAAAGCTGCCATTGCATTGTTTGCTCATGATCTCCTTTTTGCTGTCCTCTTCACAATGGTTTTTGAATACGGATTTGCAGACTGACCTTGCCATGCACAGGCATTTCTATGGTCTCTCGAGCAACCGGTCTCTCCGGTCCTAATTTGTTATGTGGTCATTGGGTACGACACGTTATATTGGAATAACAACCAGGTGAACATGGCTACAATGCACCGTGACAGGGAATTGGTTCCTTGAGCATCTATAAAGAAACCCTCGCCATGCCAATTTGGTTTTTTGCATGAGCTTTTCCTAAGAAAACATGGATGCAGCAGCTCTTTCTTCCTCTATACGCCATAAACTTAGATCTTGTGCCTAGTTTGGGAGAGGAAAATCAGCCCTAAAGTTGGAGCGAGTTTCCCATTAATTTTCGAATTTAAGACATTATGAAATAGGCGTTAATGTTTAGGTTTACAATTTGTCCTCTTTTGTTAGGATTTAATTTCTTCTTATTATAGAAACACATGCGAGAAGCAGAAGTTTTCTTATGTAAACTCTTGGAAAAGCACTTCCAAGAACTGCTATGATTTCCATCATGAAACGGCGTCTAGAGAATAACATAAAAAAAATAAAATATAGTTATATACATATGTAAATAAAATATAAGGGTTGAGGTTTATCGAGGATCCATTTATTTCGCAAAAAATAAATGATTTTTTTAAATGACTGTTTGCATTGTTTGAACTAATTAGTAAATGGAAAATTGTTTTCATTGTCAACGACAATTTCTATCTAATTTTTTTATTTATTTTTGTAAGTGATACGAGTGATTATTTATGAGTAAACATCTTCTAAATTGTTCATTTTCCGTGAAAGAAACGTATTCTATGTATCAATTTAATCAATTTAATCTCTTTGTTAGGAAGTTGCCATGTCTTTCCATCACGAAACGGAGTGTAAAAGGGAATAAATCGGAGAATAGCAACATAATAATTGAATAAACTAGAGTGTGATGGACCGGATCAAAAAACCGAACTGGAGGTTAAACGATTTTAGCTAGTTATCAAAATCGATTAGACAGGCCGGGTCCGAGCGGTGTCCGAAACTCTGCCCGAGAGAAAAACGAAGCGGTCCAATGGCTAAACGAAAAGGAGCGGGCCGAATCGATGAGGCCGGTTCGGGTTTTGGGCCCCCCGGGCCATCTTTTCGAGCCCACCTTCTCAGCTTCCATCCCATTCAAACGACTGCGCGTTCAGCTGCGGAGCGTCTTCTCGGAGGTCGAAGCCTTTTCGAGAGCGAATCCATGGCGGCTTCCATCTCCACCTCCGGCAGCCACGCTCTCTTCCTTCCCCTCCCTCGCCTCTCCGCTTCGAGACCGTCCAGAACCATGGATTCCTCCGGCTCTCTCTCCACGGTCCGGGGCGGTTCGACCCTCGCCGGAGCGCGCGCGCGCGCAGGGTTCCCGTTCCCCCAGTCGCGCCGCCCGATTCGAGCGAGCGCGAGCAGGCAGCGTCGCGGACCGTCTCTCGCTTCTTCCCGTGGCGCCCCGGAGTCGTCCGTATGCTCCTTCTTCTCTTTGCCCTGCTGCTTCGTATGTCAGGCTTGGTGCATATGAATTGCTATCGATTCTGTTGGTTGTTTTGTGACGCTTCGAGTCTCGGGAAGTGTCGCGATGGTTCTAGTTAACAATTTAGGGGTCTATACAAGTACGCTCTGACTTTTTATAATATGGGACTTCGCTGTAGAGAATTGAACTGGCCAATTCTTGGAATGGTTTCTGTCGTTTGCAGTTGTTGTTTTCTTTTCTTCAATTCGATATATCTGCACCGATCATTTGGAGTGGCTATCAGTCTACTTATGAACTAGCTGTCTTTGTTTGTCTACTTCTCCTTCCAGTTTGACACTTGCACGCCATTTGAGATGCCTAAAATTCTCAACTTTTGATGCGAATATTGCTTTTTAGATGTAGGGAAGTGGATGGTGGTAGTAGGAGGGAAGTGCTTCCCTCGTGATTATTTTCATATTTGTATCTTGAAGCGAGAGCATTGAAGTGAAAGACAACTGTAACATTCCCAAAGTATAAAGTGCTGCTTCTAAAGCGCAGAGCTCCCGTTCGAGTACAAAATCATTTTAATTCTCTTCATTTGTTTTGATGGGTGTCTTCACTTAGAGCCAACAAACAACAGATGAAAGCTCCACTTTCCCATCAACAGCCGTTTCCCTTTGATTGATTTCCTTGATAATGTAGAGAAAGCTTGAGTCACCTTGTTTCCTTTCTCTTTGATGCCTTGCTGTTTTTTGATGTTACATATATTTTTCCAGTTGATTAGCTGTGATTGTCCTCTTTTTGAAGTTGCAACATAGATTCAGTTGCAGATTGAGAGAAAGGAAGAATGATTTACTATTTTTGACTAAAAGCTTTTGGAAAAGTTTTCAGGAAGCCAAATGCCTGGCCAATCCTGTCAGATGCCAGAACTTCTTTCTCGCTGCTATGGCTGATGATACAACTGTTGTGCCGGAAAGATCAACATTACATGATATGCCTGAATCTGAAGATAGTGACAATAACCCCCCAGCCACTGACGGAAATGAAAAGGATAATAGTAGTGATCTGAGCTTGGCTGACAATAAAATGGTTCGTGTATGTAACAAGCTGATAGAGGTTTTCTTGGTTGATAAGCCCACTCCTACTGACTGGAGAAGATTATTAGCTTTTAGTAAGGAATGGAGCGATATCCGTCCTCATTTCTTCAAGCGTTGTCAAGAGCGAGCCGACAATGAGGATGACCCCGGGATGAAACATAAGCTGCTTCGGCTTGGTCGGAAGCTCAAAGAGGTGGCCTTTGCAATTCGTTATCTGAACACCACATTAGATATGAGATTTTTCATTTCAATAGGTTATACAGATTCACTAGATTTACGATTTTGAAGGAATGAAAGTTTGCCTGCATCTGGTATCCTTTGTATTGCAGCTTCAAATGTCATACTGATGAAATGTTTCATGTCTTGACTACTTTGCTGTGGTTTGTTTCTTAAATTATTAGCTTTCCCTAAAAAGTTTGGCACTACTTGTTTGTTTGGACTTCTCGAAAGTAAAAGTCAATTTTTTTGCTTTCTCACCAAAATTTAGAATTGCTCAAATTTTAAGAAATTATGAAAATCTTATATGTCAATTTGTATGTCCCTATCATATATTGTGAAATTTCAGGTCCTTAAGATTGAAAGAAACGTCAAAGTGCATGGACTGTAAAGTTTGAGCAAAGTAAAAAGTAAAAAGTAAATGTCACTTAATCAGACCCTTTACTATTTCTGACTTTACTTGGTGGATTCCCTTGGGCTTTTCTCTGCAGGTAGATGAAGATGTGCAAAGACATGATGAGCTTCTTGAAGTGATAAGAACTGCTCCATCAGAGATAAATGAGGTTGTTGCGAGACGCCGGAAAGATTTTACTAAAGAATTTTTCGTACATGTTCACACTGTAGCTGAATCCTACTATGACAACCCATCTGAGCAAAATGGTGAGACTTAGTACCTTTTATTTAACCTGCTTGTGATTGATTAATGTGGTGGATTATAATCTCCATTGCTCAATGTATCCAATATGAAGAAATGGCAGTCGGTTTCAGCTAACTGTCAACAATGCATCCCTAAATTTATGCATGCCAAGTAGTTTTATGTGCTTTTGTGATGCATCTGCTGATGGCAAATCTAGTAATTGGTGTACACCGTGCTATGTAAACAAAGTACCTTCATGGTGACTGAATCATATGGAAATCGCACGATTTTAAGCCCTGAAGCGGACCTGTGTTCCACTTTGAGCATTGACAAGATCTCTTTTGCTTTCTGTATGATAGCTGTTGCGAAGCTTGGGAACATGTGTTTGGCTGCAGTACAAGCTTACGATACTGCAACTGAAAGCATTGAAGCACTCAATACAGCAGAGTTGAAGTTTCAAGATATTATCAACTCTCCCTCTTTAGATGCTGCTTGTAAAAAAATAGACAATCTAGCAGCAAAAAATGAACTCGATTCAGCATTGGTGTTGATGATTACAAAAGCATGGTCAGCAGCCAAGGAATCGAACATGATGAAGGATGAGGTACAACAGTTCTTAATCTAACTTTTTATCTACTGTCACTTAATTGAGAATGCGCTTGTGTATCCAAGGTGGCATCTAGGAGGAAGGGATGAGGAAAAGAAACTTGATTATGGGAACTAGGGGAAACCATAGGATCTATTCCATGATGAGTTCAGTTACTGTAGTTCTTTCATCTATTTTACTAAAACCTAATGGTAATTAATAATACTAAATTCGACTGTCAATATCAATATAGCAGTTTTTTAGTGAACACTTCACGGTCCTAGGCTAATGGCAGTTGATGTACTTGTTCATAATGCTCTTTTACCATACATTTTGATAGGTTGATGCATTCCACTTCTTTTTGGGTAAAAACCAGGGAAAGTCTCTCTTTCATTTTTCCCGCTTTATTTCACTGATTTTGAACATGCAAATGGGTGTCCCGCAGTTGAATTTACTTTTCCATAAATTGTTATGTATTAAAGCTTCAGTCCCTCAACTTCAAGTCCATGAAATGCTGCCTCCAAATCCTGTCTCATCCAACAGTTTGGGACGAGTTTAGGGGAATTTTTGAAAATGCTTGTTTAGTCGGTCATGGTCTCTTGTTTATTCCAGGTCAAGGATATACTGTATCATTTGTATGTGACTGCAAGAGGCAACCTTCAAAGGCTGATGCCAAAAGAGATAAGGATATTGAAGTACCTTCTCACCATTGAGGATCCCGAGCAGAAAGCTTCTGCCTTGAAAGATGCATTTACCCCGGGAGAAGAACTTGAAGGGAATGATATAGACTGCCTCTACACGTACGTACAGGAAGTATTCCTTGTCTATTGGTCAAGCCATGAACTGCATGTTGGTCAATTGTATTGCATGGGCATTGTGAGTTTAAATGGGAAATGAGATTAAGTGAGAGTAAAACCAACAGAGACGTCTAGGAAAAGGAGAGGAAACTATAAAAAGAAATCATTGAGGGATGGACCATTGTAAACTTGAGTGCCATATTGCTGTGGCATATTCCAACTAATTGAAGAGCTGCCCCTGATTCTTTTACTGTAAAAACTGAAGGCCACTTATTTTTCGTTAGATGCGTCATAATTGTTTCATTTCCAATCTGCAGGACTCCAGAGCAGCTTCACACATGGATAAGGACAGTGATAGATGCATACCATTTCAGTCGGGAAGGTACTCTTATCAAGGAAGCTAGGGATTTGATGAACCCGAAAATCATTGAGAAGTTAAAGGAACTGAAGAAGCTAGTCGAAGACCAATACATGTGAATCTCAAGGATGAGTCTCTTATTGCAGATGCTGATCCAGCAGTGATCAAGCAGTGGTCATATTGAACCAAGGTCGCTTAGTTTCTCAGACTGTATGCTTTATCTTTTGATATTGCTTTACTGTGTATAATCACATCCTATCCTGAAAGAATCATGTCCATAAAGGTTCACCGCATTAGATGCTGATAGGTTCAACATTTTGTTCTACGATTTTGTCATATGCAGTGTATGCGGATTTGTATCCTCTGTGTCTGTACATTCGGCCACCACTGTGTAACTTCCAATGTTTGGAATTGTTCCCGCTCCACTCTCACCCAAGGAACTTGATTGTTTGCTTCTCGATCTGTAGATGCTGCTGCCCTCGAAGCAATGGAGGCTCTGCTTCGATTAACTTTCTGGGGGATTTGAAGTGGGCTAAGATGAAGCAATATGCAGTCAACATAATGGGGTTCTGAGATGCACAGAAAACGTGCTTTTCGATTTTGCAGGTGATTTTTTTTATTTAAATGAATTGGAACAGACGGACCTCTCAGTAGGACCATTGTTCAGCAGCTTCATTAGCTTGTCATATACCGGAAGCGTATCTACTGTCCTGCGGCATCACGGTCGGCCTTGTGGTCGTGATTCGTGAGAGTTCATCATGGTAGCTGCTCTTTCATCTAAAGTTCATCTTCCTAATCTCTCGCGTACCATGTATGGAAAGAGAATTATGCAGGAATTAATTTCTTTCCGAACCCTTCATTGCAAAATATATGTGATGAAGTAATGATTTGTTCACGTTGTCGATGTTACTCGATTTTGTTTCCGAGGAAGAACTGCAATTAAAACCTAAACTCCAACTGAGGATGTCCTTGTTTCCGAGAAAACTTAACGAACATGGAAAATCCTTTTTTTTGATGCATGAAAATCTCAAAAATTAATTTGTAGAAAATTCTTCTACCCTAAACGGAAGACTTCAGTAATGATTTACGTAAAATAAATGCCTACTTTGGGTTTTAACAAGGAAAAGGCGCCTTACTCCTTGTCGCACATAGTGTGCACTCAATTTTCTAGTATGAGGACTGAGCAAAATTAATTCTAGAGAAAGTTCTAAATAAGAGTTTGAAGTGTTATCGTTTTTTCAAATGAGAGCTTAAAGTAAATCTGATTTCAAATAAGAGATTAAAATGCTTTCATTTTCTCAAATAAGGATTTGAAATTATCATATCAATTTTAAAGAAGGGCTTAACTTTATTGCTCGAAGAGCATTTTTGTCTTTTACCTTTTCAAAAAAAAAAAAAAAAAAATCTTATCCGTTGTTTGTTTGTTTTTTTTTTTTTTTTCTTCTTCCCTCCAACGAGCATGGCGAAAGTCATCGAACTTAGGCAAGACCCACCTTTGCCAATGTTAGGCAAGGACTGCGCTTTGGCTGCCTTTGTCGGTGTCGGGCAAGGGTCATCCTCGCCCTCACCTTGCCCAGGGTGGCCCTCGCCCGAGGTCGGCGACTTTTGTCGACCATCTACAAGGCATAGCGATGGCCGATGGAAGGAAGAGGAAAAAAGAACAAAAGAACAAAAGAAAAAGTAAAGGAAAAAAATATAAAAATATATATTTTAGAATTTTTTGACTAAAATACTCCTTCGATGATTGAAATAATCATTAGCCGGCCCAAAGTTCTTATTTGAGAGGATTTGGCCACTTTATACTTTTATTTGAAATTGATATGAGCATTTTAGGTCATTATTTAAAACAATGTCCACTTCGAATCATTTATTTAAGAAACTAAGGACACTCCATGCCTTTATTTGAAAATTTTCCTTAATTCTATCCTGCCTCGGTAAAATATATTGATATCCTTCTCCGCGCTGGTAGTTTTCATTTAATTTGCTAAGGGTCAAAAAGATTGATAGAAATAAAAGGAAACCATTGACTTTTTCATTCCTTAACTTGCCTTGACTCACCATACAACCTACAAATTAGCAATTTTGTACTACTTTACCTATTTTTACTTACACGATTCGAAATAAATAACTTTTATATGAAATTAACAACATAAATTAAAATGATTTATCAATTTTTGTCAAATTAAATTACCAACTAATTTTAGGATATCAATTCTCATTTAAATCACTTATCAATATTTAATTGTATTCTCATCATCAGCTTTTCTAGAGTTGTTAATTTTCGCTTATCTTGATTAACAAGCCCTTGACGTGTGCTAGATATTTCCAACCTAAATTAACTTGCTCTTCTAGCCAGAACTTAAATTAACTTCATTCACGAACTCTCTTTCAATATTACGATAAGATAAGAGATACCAACTCAAATATGATTTACTTATGGACATTAATTTGTCAACCTTAAACTTTTATTTTACTTTTCTTATCTACTGCTTGGACTTACCCACTTTTATTTTTTTCAAAAATTACCAATCTTTATTAAGTTACTTAACTCTGATTAAGTTATCAACTATTGGATAAACAACTCTCATTGAATTACTTTTTACGGAAAAAGAGAGATTTAAATAGGAAGCAGAAACTTCTCACCCTATACATCATAGATGTTAAAATGTGAAAGTTCTCATTTTGAAAATTACTTATAAAAGGCGACAAATCCAGTTTATTAGGGAATAGTATAGTAACCGAGATAATACTAAAGCTTCACATTATCGCTCTTATATCCGCAGCTTATCACAAAGACCAACTAACAGACTGGCTGGACAAAAAGAAAAACACATGCTTAGAAAGGATATGCAGCATAAGGCCGAGAATGAAGTCTCTTTACCTCTTGCCCAAAAACTACAAATTCTAAGGATTCACAGTCGCCTTATGCTAGCAAAATAGGAGGGATTCCCATCCCAATCTCCCTTAGAAAATATAGTATAGCAAGAAAGAAACGAAATGCAGAGCGGGGAAGGACAAGATTGTATCTGTGACTTTCTATTTCATCAATAAGTTTTTGCCTCAAGCTATTGTTCATGTCTTAAATGCTGAAGGTATTATGATACGATTCCACTAGTAAAAGAAATGTTTAATTGCGATAAGATACTACATTTTGTCAGACAAAAGGCAAACTAGATCACCCGCATGAGAAGGTTCAGTTTAAGACTGCAGATTTTCCTCACGCACCGGTGCCTACTGGGCAAACTTGTGATTACCACCCCCACCGCAATGCAAGTGGGATACACCGAGCCTAAGTTCCTTCTTCGTGGACTAGCCGAGGTTTCCTGAGATTGAGGAGAGATTCGGGAGTTGAACCTGTGACCTTGTCTTGCGAACCAAGTCTTGAGCCACTCGACCAACCACTGAGGTGATGGGATAAGACACTAGATGTGAAAGGGTTATGGCCACAAAAACAAGATAAACCATCGACATGGTTTTCCATCTACTAACAAATTGTACCATCATAACTAAGGATCTGTTTAATAATATGTCTCACCAAGTGAAATCACTAATGGGGAATATGCTCTAAGAATGAGTGCCTTCTATACATAAAATCGAGTACTGATCACATTTATTGACTTCAATACTTATAGGCCATAATATCTGAATATCTTCATTCTTCACCAAGTTTTCCCATTTTACAGAAACAACCATATAACGCCAAAATTCAGCTGATGTTAAGAGGCAAAAAAAGGCTTACCTGAAGAAAATGGTAAAGTAGAAACAATCTTGAATAACTACAATAGGATAACTACAGCTGCCCTTATTAATTATTCTTTTTCCACAAGCAAGTTTTTCCATGAAAAGATAAAAGTAAATAGAAAAAAAATTCCAAACCATAACGTTGGAGTGGGAGTAGAAAATTAGGAACAGTACGCAGTGCACGAATTTGCTAAAACAGCAAATAGGCAATGCTATAAATATTGCATAGCCCTAGGAAAAGAAGCATATCAATATTCCTGAACTTTAACTTTTCTCCAATCATTGAATGAATTGCAAAATAATAGTAACTTACTTACCTGCCTTGGAAAGGGCAGTGTTCTCTTTCTGAACAAAATTCCTGAGCAGCAATTTCCCGTCCCTCATTCTGTTGAAGCATAATAAAGTGTCGAGCCATATGATATATACTTCACACATATCTAGCAGACATCTTAAATTAAATAGACAATCAAGTCCCATCTCACATAATTGGATAAAATCTTCAAACCCCACCATACTTCCAATGAAATTTTGTGGTTGCTTTTGTTCCTCTCTCTCTCTCTCTCTTGTTTAGGGAACGAAAATCCAGGGCTCTGAACTTAAAGTATATCTCTTGCCTTCGTCTGCCAATAAACATTGAAACGACACCATTCATTTTTAAAGGAGATAGCCTGCACAATCATCATCATCATCATCATCAAACATTCTGATCAAGGGAGAAAATCATAATGAAATTGTAAGATCTCCTAAGTTGTCACAACACAACGGTAATAGATTTATGATACTACACCAACTTAATTCAGATAACAGCAAAGCTTCCATGCTCTATATAGCCTCATATGAACTTGTCTAAATACTACATGCGGAAAGAGGATTTCTCCTTCTTCCTTTTGAAAGAAATCTTCCACATGAGTGAAAATACACGCTAGGAAGAATATTGTAGACATCGTCTTGTGAAGTGGTCGCTATTCATGTGATTTTGCAGACAAGGTAAAGAAAGTAGGCATGGTTCATTAAGCAAGTAGGCACAGATTATATGATAAGTCAACATGTATTCAACATAAACTGGTCACTATTCACATGAAGAAGGCACATGTAAAAATGAACCGAAGCTCATACGAGAACACACATGTTAAGCGGCAGCAATCTCCCTGTCAACTTAATCAACAGGTGCAGGAATAAGAGAAAAACATGATCCATAAAATTAGAGATTGTAAGATAAGAACCAAAACTATAAAAGGAATCGACTGAGTTTCATTCCACCATTTTGCTGAACTTGAATATGAGCTCTCATTTCAGATGCACATGAAGATTTTGCCTCCAGATAAGCTGGTACGTCTACGTAACAATGTAAAAAATACACAAATCCCTCTACATTGATTACTCATCCCTGTCATAATTCAGCTGAAAGTCGGGTCAGTAATAGAGTGGAGCAATCAAACAAGAAGGAGTGGTTTCGATTGGAGAAAGACTCGGCATATAGAGATATTAGCAAGTTCGTTCAGTCTCTTCTTCCCTGCCCAACTGATTGACTCCTAAAGAAAATGTCAAATAGTCAAAAGCACATGCCCAAAAACTCCATGGAGAAAGAGAGTCAAAATTAAATACCATTACTTACTAGCTCAATTGGAAAAGAGACAAGAAAGCAAACTATTGTTAAATGCAATATCATGCCATCACCACAATATGCATTGAAAATCAAGACACTTCACGCACGTATATGGAGAAGGTGTTCATTTACATATAAAACCAGAGGAAGGTTTGTTTTTAAGAATCAGAGAGCTATTTATTTGGGTGCTTTAGGTATTGAGCACATTCATCTAAACATGGCTGTTCATTCACAAAATGGTGTTCCAAATACTTTAAGGACATAAAAGCACCAAGTACCAGTTTAGAACAAATTGAACTGTGAGAGGTCAATGCGAAATACTTCAGAAAGCTGAAGATTAACGAAATATCTCAAAAATTGTAAGAGCAAAATATTTGATCATGTATAATCAAAAGCACCATATAGCTACTAAGGAGCTCCAAAACAAAGAACTAAACAAACTAACAAGATAGCCAACCGTACTATACAAGCATGCCAAAAAAATGAAAGTCATGAAGCAAGCTCAACCTGACTGGAGAATGTGCAATTAAAAATCGAACCATAGATAGATAAGTTTAGCCATGACCAGTAAAAAAGACACTCACATCTCTGCTGGTCTCATGGAAACTGTGGATTGGAAAATTTCCAGGACTGTAACTAGAATCAACCGTGATGTTGATATATAAACTGCAACTGAGCCAATTAATAAAAGCAAACATGTGCTCCAATGGAAACATAATCTGCCTCCAACAAACACTGAATTGGGTAACACTCCAAAAGCTTCAAGAACTATAATATTTCTTTTCGAACTCTCTTTCAGAATGCATTACAGCTACGAGGAGTAATATTACAGTTGCCTCAAGAGCACCAACAATGTCGTTCTGTAAATGAAATTGGAAAATATGACACAAATGCTAAGGCAAAGAGGTATTGCCAAACTCTAAAAAAACACCTGCCCTAAGCAGTTATCACGTCACAGAAATTGAGAGAATTGAAACCTATGGGAATTGATCAATCATGACAATTAGCAGTATCTATGACAGGTTGAACATCTTGACAATTTATATTTTCATGAGCAAGAATCTTCTAAGTGAATCGAATGTTTCTCAACTAGAAGTTTGATGAGGGGATCCTCCACATCACTGCCAACCTGGGTCTTGTCTCGGCAAACTGAAACCTTTCCATCACCTGTGACGACGACGACCTCCTCTTTCCGAGTTAAAAGCTCATTGGCCACTACCACATGCATTTTGTACTTACTAAGAGCCATATCTGCCTTCTTCAGCAGGATGTTCTTATCAGTCTCTAGCTGTCATTTAGAAATAAAAAAAATTTGTATCAGGGATTCATATCAAGTCTCAATCAAAGATATGCTGGGTGATACCTTCAGCAAATTTTAAACAGGAGAACAAAGTAATGTCCAACTAAGAGTTCACATTGCTGCCAGGGAAAATTGCAGCTGGGTCAGCTGAGCAGCTGCCGAGTTGCCACTCATTACCGACTCTACTTGTTAATATAACAAGGAAAGGGAGCTTGTGTAATTACTCCAACATGCATTTGTTGAACTATTTTCTATATTTCCAGGACCGTCATCATCTATTCAATACTCTTGCTGGTAACAAGTTACATTTTAGTTGCAAATGCCACTATGGTAGAAGCTTATGCTGCAGGCAATATATTTCCCTGAATCAGTAAAGATTTCAGATAATGGGATAGCTAAAATATTTGAATCCCAAGGAAGGTAAATCAGTCAGTATGTCCAACTTTGTGTTTTTTTTTTTTTTTTAAACTTTAACTGGACCATGAGTAAACCTTACAAGATCGAAATTTTTACAGGGTATGTGGCAAGGAAATGGTTTTCATTGTGGACAAACACAGCATTGTTTTCACTTTGACTGCACTTTTTTTAGATAATCATCTTCATTAAACTGGAAGGACAATAATGTTTAATGCTGTTTTACTCAATATCAATAACAATCATCCATAAAATCTAAGAGTATTCTCCATGGACAGGGTTTTTTGGTAAATGGATGAGAATCCTCCATGGATAGGGTTTTTTGGTCACTAGAGTTGGACGATTTGTCCCTTCTGACATACATGCTATTGAATTTATTATGATGCTTTTTGGACAGCAAACTTCAATAACTTCAAATGAAACTTATGGTTGCACCAGAATGAATAGATTGCAAATAGCTGACCTTAAATGAAATGCAATAGGCAAATGGAGCCCACTCTTTTCTCAAGACAGCTAGCATTTTTGGAACTTGAACGAGACTCATATCAAGCGGACCTGATCCTGACTGTATCTTGTGTTCTGCCTGTACAAACATGCAACTTCCAAGTTAAAGAGAAAGGGTAGAATACAAAATTAGAACACTCTAATCACATTTTTAGCTATCTATAGAGTTAAATGAACTGAGACTACAGCTGGTGAGCAAATGTGATTTAAGCCAGCCAAAGTGACAGAGGAATCCAATTTAATGGCTTAAAACTAGCCAACCTAATCTTAGAACACTGCGATGATGACTAAAAATCTACTTCTTAGTAACTAATGCTGATGCGCAGTGTAAGAAGAACCAGTTCTTCTGACTTAACCTACCACGAGAGAATTGTCTAGGTATTCCTACTCACTTCAGGAAGCATTCAGGGACACAGAGATTTTGCAAAGATAACGCTTGACAGCTTTCACTCCTCAGAGGTTGGTATTCAAACATGAAAGTAGCCAAATGAAGGGGGGGGGGGGAACCGATGTAGCTTCCCAATTTAAGCAACAGCACTTCACAATGAAGGCATCCATGTACTTGACATTAACACATGGAGGCAGGAAAAGCTCTAGTCCAACTTTTTTCCAAGAAACCGCTACTGCAGAATGAATTGAAAGAGTTTCGGCAAAGTCCTAAACCATTACCATGCTTTTCCAAGGTACATAAAAATCAGATACTGCAGCTGCAAGATAAAACATTGCATGTGGCCCAAGAACCCTAAGTGATGTTGCAACCATCTGTAACATCTGCACACACCAAATCCTTGTTATGTGTGCTTGAACAACCAGATCAAAGAGCAATAAATTTTCATAGTGGAATAATGACCACACCAATGAGTAAGCAACAAATGTTCTGAAACTTCACTGTAAAGAGAAAGGTCCTTTAAAGGATACAACAAGACTGGGGAAATGAATCAAGTTGAAGGAATTTTACATTAAAAACAGAGAGATGCCTTTATGCAAAACTTCTCATGTCTATCATAATTTTATAATGCAGGGGGTCCGTGTTATATCTTTGCCACCTAAAATCTAGCATCTAACATTAATGAGATGCTCTGAATGAGAGTAAATAACCATTCTAGTTTTTTTCATATTGAGAAAACATATTTGATTTTGAGAATTAATCACCTACCTAATATATCACTTCTTGCCATGTTAATTTTTTCATATTATTCTTGCTTATTCCAAGCCGACAAGAGAAGAAGAAAGGAGAAGGGGGCTGGGGGCCTATGAAGCATCAAATAATTCATAAGCTAATCATTAAATTCACAACACAAGCAAAGAAAGTGCATCGAACTAATAGTTTACATTTGTTTAAGGAACTTGTTGGTTAAGCCAACTATATAAAGTACATACATGTCTTCAACCTATTGATAATAGGTAAAGCGCAGCAATTACATGCATCACAAGACATTCGAACGTGCAAACATTACCTTTACATCCTAAAACCACATTAAGTGTAGCTAATTGAATGTTCTAAGGACACTCATAACAATTTTCAAAAAGAAGGTGCTATTATGAACATTAAAAAATGTTCATAAGCTATGTGATAAAATCACCAATCAAGAGATCAAAGTACATTCAACATTTAAAAAAAAAAAAAGGAAAAAGAAAAAAAAATCAATGGGAGCAGTCTGTAGGTTCAACAAATCCTGCCTCTGACATAGTGCACCACATAAAGTCCTTAAAACGGCATTGTGCATGATTTACTGAGAATAAAAAGTCCAAGAGACCTTTCTTGGTGTTTCTCACGTAATTTCCATCTTAGTAAGAACATAAAAATTAGTGATACAAACCTGAAGATATTCAAAAATGGTTGTGAAGGGAAGTTTCAGCAATAGTCCTTTTTCAATTACCTAAAATTGGATACAACCACATAATGAATCAATATCAAAATAAACAAACTGTTCACCATTACATGACAAGCTAATGAAGTCAAAACATCATAGGATAATTATAAATGGGAAGAATATTTAGAAAACTCAATTTAAGAAGCATGTATGAGTGTTCCATACATTGTGATGATCACTGATAGCCATCTTCACAGCTTCAGAATGTGGCTCCCTCACTATAATTTAAGAGAAAATGATTCAATAGATCATATGATCGGATGACCATAATTTTTGTAGTGAAGATTAAATAGATCATATTTTTATGGGATGAGCATAATTTGAGAAAATATGGAATTGTCTGCATGGAGAAGACGCATTTTCTTAATGAAAATGCATCAACCTTCTGCAGATATAGCAAGACCGAAGTCAAGAGGAAAAATATGTCGCAGGTTTATTCTCTAAGGGCTAAATACCCTCTAATTGTTTGTTTGACCACTGCTATCACAATAAGGTTCTTCAACAGAAATATCAATCTATATATATATATATATATATAAGCACCATGGGAAGTCTCTTTTTTTTTTTTACCCTCAATTTTATCATTTGAATGAAGTAGCACAAACCTTTAATGTGGGACTTGTCTATAAACTCGAAACATTCAAGGAAGGGATCATCTGGCAAAGATCTACAAAAGGGCTGGCAGGTTCCCCTGGTTCAAAAGTGGAGAGAAAAAGGAAAGAAAATTGACATTTCATCGTATAATACCATTGACTCTTAGATTGAATATTAGTAATTAAAAAATCACATGGTTAACTATTACCTTCGATACAGAAAGATAACCGCATAACCTGCCTTCAAAAAGTACCTGCAACATATCAACAGTTGGACTACTTTGAAGAAAGCTGACTTCGAACAATGGGCAATGACCACTCAATTACAGGCGAAGCTGTCATACTCAGTGGAAGCTGCTCCTCGATGGCCTGAGCTGAAGTTATCAATGTAGCGCACGCAGCGCTGCTCTAGAGGGACAGTCGTCCCACCCGAGGTCACGCAAACAACTCGGTTAGCTCTTCCGTCTCCTGCATTAAGAGGTAAAAAAAAAAAGAGCTCAACAAAAGCAAGTGAAGAATCAAAGTGCAGAAGCATGAAGTTCAATAAAAGCAACTCACCGGTCGGTAACGAATTCTTGTCAAGAAACTCCTTCAACTTGTCTCTGATTTCGAGACTATTTTTCAGCGGAGGAGCCGAGTCAAAAAACGACTGTATGTCTGCGCTAGACGTGTGCTCCTCCGCTGCTTCCGGACCACTCTGTGAAGCCATCGCGAATTCCTGCAGGGCCCAGATCACCAGACGACATCAATTCCAGAAAACGCACAGAAGGCAAAAGGCATTCCTTGAATCGATAACAGCTAAAAACAAGAAAACCCAAATAAAATCCTCAAAAAACACATTAATCCAGCAAAGAGGTTCGCGACCCCAGGCGTATCTACCCCTTCCCCAACTACAATCCAGCAAAACCCTTGCCGATTACTCCGCATTCGACATCAAAAGACGATCTTTCCAGCAGAAAGCCAACCGCCAGAACAAAAAAGAACTCCTCAGGAAAAAAGACCAGAGAAAACCGAGCAAGAATTTCGTAATTCGCTCTCAACCTCTCCAGAAAATCGAAGCCAAACGCATCCTAATCGGATCCAAGTACCTTGGAGCAGCGAGTGCAGCGATCGAGTTCGCAAACTACGCACGATCAATACGAAATTGGGTGGACTGAAGTTAAGTAAGAATCGAAAGAGAGGTAGGTGAGTGCTCAAAAAAGATTAAAAAATAGTCTGGTCAATTCCCGCCGGAATAGACCGACCTAGGACAGTCGATCTTCCGCATCAGTTGATTTTGTCTCGAACTCATCGCCAATCGATGTTGAAAACAAAAGAAAAGCAACCAAACACGGGCCCGCGCGTTAATTGTCGCGTTTTTTTTTTTTTTGGGTCAAATGTTTGGTTTCTCATTTATCATTTTATTTTGGTTTACTTGAATCAAAACAACTTCGATGTAAGTGAAATTATAGATTTTCATAGGGATGGGATAATTAAGGAGTAAGATGATGGTTCTAGTTGAGGCCGTTACTAGTTATTTTTATTTAAATTTGGGAAAATTTCAATTAATGATCAAAAAGGTTAAAAGTGGATTTTTGTTTTAAATAAAATCTTGAAGTGTTACCAAATACACCCTTAATCTTATTTAAGGGTGTATGCCTACCAGTGACGTTCGTCCACAAAACCGAGCCATTCTCGTCTACACGTTTTCAGATCGGATGATATCATTGACTGTTTCTCGGTCGCACCTTTGAGGCATTTTATCGAACAGTAGACGTGCAATGAATAGCGATGCGGTCGCTTATCCATGCGAAAACAGAGCGAGAAAGAGGGAGATGTTGTTACCCGGTTGATGAAGCAAGTCGGACCAGTGGGTAGAGATGGAATCGACGAAGGAAGTTGCAATGGCGGCTCGCGACGAAGATGGGCGTCGGAGGAGGGATCTCGAGCAAAAAGACTCGATCTTTTCGCGTTTTCAAGCCAAGAAAACCCAAAAACTGGAGCTGAGCTTTGATGAACTGCCTCAGGGACGGGCAATAGCGTCGATCAATGGCGGTGAAACGGTGTCCAGTAGATTTGGATAATCCAAAATCGAAGAAGAAGATAGTTTCTTCCAGAGGATTTCCCAAGGCGACTCTGAAAGTGGGCTGCAGGTGCAGTGGACGATTTAAAAATCCACTTTTGTCATCAATTTCATTTTTCCTATTTATTTACAAAAATTTCTATTTTTTTATTATATTTTTTTATCATTTATTTTACTACATCAACTAAAGTTGAGGTGTCAACCGATTCTATTATACATTTGAAAGATTTTTGTTAAATGGTCAAATGCATAAACAAAATTTTAAAATTGAATCAACAAACAAAAAGAACAGTACCAATATGCCATTTCCTCATATTACTGAAAAAAAATTTGGGTACAAAAGTAGTCTTAAAAATCACCTATCTTCTCTAATAAAATCGATCAAAGACTAATATCATCTATCGACAACTCAAATAACAAAAAGAAGACAAAACATAAAATTAACAAAAGGAACTTACCTACCAATTCTCTACCAAAATGAAAACATAAAAAAAATGAGAAAATTCGGGCATCATACACCATATCACCCCTTCATCATATCAAATTTGTTCAATTTAATCTTACAAGAGTGAGATTGCTAATACTGTTCAAGGATTAAACATATGAAAATAATCCTGAGAAATCGGTCAAACTTTTGATACCAAAACAAAAATAAAAATAAAAATTACAAACCCTATGAAAAAAAAAAAAGAGAAGAAGAAAAATTCACTCACCAAACTCTCATCCTAAATGGGGAAAAAAATAGTGAAAGGAAAAGGCACGAAAAATGCAGGACAACCCGAGAGCGTGGTCAAACCCGTTGACCCAACCATTTCCTTAAGGTCCTCGGCGACAATGGCGACAAAAGACATGTGAAGTTCGTTCCTTTTGACGTTTTTGCAAGGGAGGAGGGAGAGGGCTCTAGCGTTTCTTCGAGACGTCTCTAGTATAATCCTCCGCCCAGATCGGTCTCCACCGCTTCCGTCTCCAACCGTGTTGCAGCAACCGCCGCCGCCCACCACCCTTCCGCCGCCGCGAGCCGCGAGCTTTTTTGCTCTGTAGCCCGGTGCTTTCTCTCGAGGAGAATGGCCGTCTTCATCTCCAGCCGCGCCGTCCTCGTCCCCCGCCTCTCTCCTTCTCCTTCCTGTCCCGCTTCGAGGCAACCCATTTCGCCGCTTCGAGGCTGCGGCCAATGGGAGGCGTGCGTCGGGCTTCCCGCCGCGCTCCCCAGTTCCCGGTCGATTCGAGAGCGCCGGAGCAGGCCTTCTCCCGGATGCCGTCTCGCTTCTGCTCCCCGCTCTGCCCATTCTTCGGTATGCTTCCTATAATTCGGCTGATTTGCGTGCAGGATGCGCGATTGACGTGTGCCTCTGCGGAAATTTCTCGGCTCAATGCGAGAACTTTTCATCTGAATTAACTTGATTAGATTCTTGGTTCTATGATTTAGCAGCCTGTCTGTTTATACTCTTGGCGTTGGAGGGGCTTTGCTTTTGTATTTGTCGCGGGTCCTGTTCCTTCTGATTTCTCTTGCTTATAGTTTTCACGGTTCGTAAATGTATAATGAACTGGATTTGCATCACTTTTTTAGGATGATCTTGGAGATTACATTGGAGAGGGTAAGCTCTAGTTTGCCTCTTCCTTATAGAAGATAGAGTGTGCTCTGGTCATACAGCGATTTCTCCTACCCTTATATTTCGTTTATGGCTGATAAAATTATTTCTCGAGGAGTGCTAGATAAAATTTAGGTTGGTCAGTAGATGGAATATTGTGATGAGGACTGCCACCGCCATCTTCTCCTCCTTGACCAGCCCTACGACATCAAGTTTTGTCTTTTCGAGATATTGAAGCTGACTTGGTTTCTAGTAGCTGCATATCTCATGATATGTTTCTTCTGGATCTTGGTAGGCTAGAAAAGAAGGTTCTGGAAATACGGCATATGAAGTGGCACACTATTGTGCCTTGAGCGTTTCAAAATATGCTGGTAGTGCAACCACTAATTCTTAGCTTACTAGGATGGAAATACAGCTGGCACATTTTCCTTGCATTGATCAGTACTAAGCTGCCTTTTAGTAAGTGTTGCTTTATGGGCATTTTAACTTAAAACAAATCCTTCCATTATATGTTCTCTAAGGTTTGGGACACCAATTGCGACAGGCAATGTGGTCAGACGAGTCAAGAACTAAGAGAAAGGCCGTGCAGAAATCTACTTTAAATTAATCAGTAACAGTGCCTTCTTGTTCAATTCAAAACTTTGAACAGAGCCCATGCCTTCTAAATACTTCAATGTTTAAATTACAGTGACCACGGCCCATACAAAAGATTTGTTAAGCACTGTACCAATTATCATACTGTTGGGCTATTGGATCTTTGAATTGGTCCCATCGACAGTGCAAGAGAATGGCTGTGTCATTTAAGAGTGTAGGTTTCATTGGCAATGATACTGAAATTTGCGAGGGCTAATTAATGAGTTGCCAAATTTGTTTATATTGGATGGGAGAAAGGGACAAAGGATATTTTACATATGATGCTTGGAGAAATGAATCTAGAACTTCCTTTGATGCGCGGCAAACTGTTTGAGGAATCTGTATCATTCATGAGGTTAGTATATGTGAGTCTTATGTTAAGTTCAATGGCTCTTACTTAAAAAGCCCATGGGTAAACTGTAGATATTGAAAGGAGTTTGAGTAGTTCGAACTCACAATATACTTTCAGAAATGCCAAGAGTTTTCACTGTGGAATGTGTATGGGATTAGAGGAAAGCTCACTTCATGCTGCTGTACAACAATTGATATAAAAGTGCAGTTCCCATCTTAAAACTCCAAAGAGGGGAAGTTGGGGCTTATGCGCGCGCTTTAGACTAATCCTTCCAGTATGAGCAGAGACCATAAAGAACTCTCTTAGTCTTTTTTTTTAATTTGGTCTAAGCTGGATGTAGATCAGATTATGCCAAAAAATGAAAAAATACAAAAGGTCCTACTAATGGATTAAGGTTAACTATTATAATATTGGTTTTACTATCAAAATAGAAAGTACTCAAATCATATGATTTAACTAGTGAGTGGATGGCCTGAGTGGTTTGCATGATGCTTTAGGGGAAGATATAAAGTTATTCAAGAAACCTCATCTTACTATGATATCCCCTCTAAATCTTACGGTCATTTGGATTGTGGTCTTTAAAGGTCAGTTATATGATTTCAACCCTATTATGTGAGTGTTTCCTATTTGCACAAGTCACTATCCTGTCCTGATCGAGCAGACTTACTGGAAACTGCCTCTCCCCCTTTTCCTTAATTATAAAGTTTCGTTGGATTTACCTTTCTCTCTTTTCCTGAGCAATAAAAGTTTTGGTTAAGTATACCATTTCTACTAAGAAATGTACGAAAATGGAAAATATTTGGGAAAAAAAAAATACGGAACTTTTTAAACAAGATATTCTAAGCCAGAGGAACAAGCGTTAATATGGACATTAGATAGCCAAAACAAAACTTTCAGATCCATTGAATGTTTTTCTCGTATTATCTTGCACCGCATAAGACAGCACTAAGCGGAATAGTACTGTGAGATTTTCTATTTTGAGATAAGAGTCACTTGCAGTGACATTCTAGCAACCAAATTGCTGTGGATTGCTTTCAATCTTCACCCAACATAGAGCTAAAAATATAAATCCACAACTTGGAAGCAAGTCATGGAAGGAAAATTTATCGACTATGTTATAATGTCTGCACATACAATACCAATTGGTTATGATAGAAAATATTTCTAATATTTGTAGTAGGAAGAATATTAGTCCAAGCTGTTGTCTAACCGAAGAAGGAAAATTTTGAATGGAAAATGAGAGAGCCCAATGTTTGAGAGGAGAAACATTGAGGAGGGAAGTTTTCCCAGACCAAACAAAAAGACTTAAAGTAATTTTACTATGGAAAATTTTCCCGAACCTGCCAGTGTATCAGAATGTTTCCTGTGTATGCAGTTTTCAGTGTGTGTGCTTCAGTGTGATCTGGGCTTGTGGACTGCCAATCATACGGGATTCAGGTCTACCTGTGAGCTATTTGTATTCTGTTTTTGGTTCTCAGTTCTTAAAGTTTGATACTTGCACTTAGTAGAAATATCTTTCCTTTCTGAACTTGAAATTAAATCTCATTTATAAGTAAACAGTCTTGCCTTTTCTTCTAAATGCACCATCCAACTAATTGAATTATTATTTGGTGTAGAAATCTGGTGGGACAGAGACTTCTTCAGAAGGTATGAAACCATCTGGGCCTTCAGAGAATATACCGGAGTCAGTCAGCTTGAATAATCTCGTTGAAGTTTTCAGGGAGGCTTTCCTTTCTGGAGATGAGAAGACAGTTGATGAGCTTGAGGCTAGGATGTGCAGTATAGAAGTATTGAGAAAGCAACTAGTTGAGCAAGTATCTACTTTATCAGAAGAGATGACTTCTGGTAAAGAGAATTATATCCGACTGCAAGCAGATTTTGATAACTATAGAAAGAGATCAGAAAAGGAAAGACTCACAATAAGCAGTAATGCACAGAGGGAAGTAATTGAGAGTCTTCTGCCCATGGTGGATAATTTTGAAAGAGCCAAGCAACAGATTAAACCTGAGACAGATGAGGAAAAGAAGATTGATGCCAGTTACCAAGGTATATACAAGCAATTTGTAGAGGTCATGAGGAGCTTGCATGTATCTGCTATTGCATCTCTTGGAAAGCCTTTTGATCCGTCGGTAAGTTTTTGGTCCTTTTATGTGATTGTTATATTGATGAAAATGTTTTTTATTAGTCTTGTACATGATACTATCTATCTCTTGGGTTTGCCAAAGTTTGGAAAGTCTGACATGTGAAAGAAAATTGTGTCTCTGTCATTTATCGGCATTGGTTTTCTTGGTCTACTCTAGAAAAGATTACTCTAGAAAGATATCCAAGTATCATGGGTGATAAGATTGTCCTATTCTATTTGTAGAATGGTCCATTCTGATATTAACTTATGGGATTTAAAAAACTGAGATTGAGACGATAAAGTTGGCAATGTAATTCGTATAGCTATCCAAATATTGCACGACCATCTAGACGCTGGAAGGATGATGTCATATTCTTTAAGTATGACCAAGTTCCTTACAACTGAAAAGTATGCTTATGTATTTTACATGAATCTGGGGATTCTGATTTTTTTTATGGTAAGATGGGTTTGTGGTATACAATTATTTGATCTCTAATGCTAAAATAATATAATTATCTCACATAGGATAGAGCCAGTATAGATACTCTGAAGGTTTGTTCTCACATAAGCATTCCATGGGCATGATGCATAGAACAAACCGTGAATATTATCAGTACATTGTAAATTACACTATTTTGTTATCATTAGAATAGGATAACTTAGGTGACCTCCCTCCATGTTTCTCAGCTACCAATCCCACAACCACTGTTTACCACCACCTTATCATGGTGTCACCACATTTGCCTTGTCCACTATCATCACCACAACTATCACATCCATCACTCCAGGATGTTAACCATCACCGCTACCACTTGTTAAAGGAGTGATTGTGTGGTAGATGTGGTGATGCTGCTGATGGAGAAGTTATGACGAGTGGAGTGTTTGCCCTGGGGCAGGGGAGGGAGGGAGGGTGGGGGAATAGGTTTCGGTCATTCGCCATTATAGTAATTTTCATTATGCAACATGCCAGGAGAACAATAGATCTGTTGATACAACGTGAGCCCACTTCATATACTATTTCTTATTCCTTTGCCGTGCCTCTCTTGAAAGGAGTCATCAGTCATTACTGATCTGCCATGGATTTCATTTAACATACCAGCAGGATCATACTGTCACATTTTCCACTTGCTTAAGTTTAATTAATTCCTTTCTCAGTTGCTTAAAGTTCAATTATTGCAGCTACATGAGGCCATTGGACGTGAGGAGTCTCAAGAATTTCGGGAAGGCATTGTAATTCGAGAGATTTGCCGTGGCTTTCGTCTTGGTGATAGAGTTCTGAGGCCTGCAAAGGTTAAAGTTTCAGCTGGTCCTGGAAGCAAGAAGTCAAAACCACTTGCTGTGGAATCTGCTGGACAAACTGCAGCAGCAGCTGGATTGGATGAGCGATAGTGATTCACTGACAAGAACCATTTTCTTCTAGAAAAGAGTTCAATGTCCTTCATTCACTCTAGCTCGTGAAACTTTTTGGGTAGCATGAGGCTTTTATTGAAGTGGGCAAAGTTAGTTTCTTCATGTCCAAGCTTCGCCAGTTATAGTTGAATCCATGAGGATAATTTTCTCATTTCTTTTCCTTTTGAAGGGTCTGATATATGTAAAAGGATTTGATGTAAAAAGAATTGACGGGCAACATATTTGAAAGCTTCTAATTGTTATGATTTCCTTGTGATTTTAATGTAGCTGGTGGGCCCTATTCGAGTTTTATGCTTGGATGAAGTGAACTTCAATGTCGTGGGTGATTCCCGATGTACTCGGCCCTCGATGGTTACTCCTCTTGTTTCACTTCCTGAGCTGCTATAGTTAAATGCATTTTGTATCTTTAAGATTCGTGTCCAAAGGAACCTATTTTTTATTGAATTCCTTCCAACTTCGCTGTATATATTCAAAACTCAGTAAGTACCTTAAGGATCGGAGAGAAGCTTTCTTGTAAGCAGCCGTGCAAGAAGTGAAGATGGACAAGAGTACTTCTGCTGACGGTTGAGGAAAGACTCTGAAGGTAAAGTTAATTTGCATCGTCCTCTATGATACCTATGAAGTTTCAATTTTGCAGTCTCTCTCCGGATGATCGGTGTATGTCATTTCCCATTTTGGAAGGTGTGCTTTTCTTTTGGTTCTCTACCATGAGAACTTTAGCATTTCTTGGTTTCATATGGTAATTTTTGGGTATCATTCACTTTCTATTTGTCAATTAGGACTCAGAGTATGAAGAATCAGTGGGCTGACAAGAGTTTCTTCTCTCCCTCACTTGCTATCCCTGTTATCACTTGGTAGGATGTTCAGAGGCTCATCCAAGACAATGGCAGGTATTCTTCAAAAGGCAGCACAGATTAAGACGGCAGTGACTGGTTGGTTTGCTTCCAGTTGCCTCTAGCATCCCTTTTTTTGGCCCTGCTTCTAGCATCTCTACTTTCTACTTGTAAGGCATCAAGTTTGGTAGCCTTGTGCAATTGATTCCCTGATCCCCCATAAATGACCTAGAGGCATTGTGGGTGACCCTATATCCAGGCGTCCGGGAGGTTTTTCCTATTGGAACATTTGCATGAATTGTGGGGGTTCCGGAGGAAAACAGGAAGAGAAAGTGCCCCGTGACTACATTGATTGCAAATGAGACTTGATGTTAGTTGGTGATGCTCCCTTTTTCTTGAATTTCATTAAGAAAATGACCCCACAGAACACCTCTCAGGCCGTCATCGGGCGGCTTAGAGTTCAGGACCACCAGCAGATTCGGAGGATTTTCATGACACTTACTCGGAGAATATGTCAGTCTCATTACTTAGGGGGGTAAGGCCTCTGAGTTCCCTCGACTTGTATGCTGGTTTTGTGCTTGGAGCGCCAGGCTACCAATAGCCTGAAAACTTGGGGGGAGGTTAGCCTCCTCTACTTTTCCAAAGGTAAAATTCAAGTTTTCGGCCTTTACCTTTTCTTCTCAGAGAGGACAATATGACAGTCTTGCCAACTAAAGTTCTGGGTTTATCCCCGGATAATGCATCATTTATGTCATGGTTTGAACAGAACGGAACATAATTTGGCCCGGCATGTATTCCTTTTTTTTTGTTTTTTGACCTCCCTCCTGTTCCTCCTTTGTCTTGGCATTCCTTCTTTTCCTTTTTTTTTCTTTTGTTCGCTCTCTGACTTCTCTAGCAGTCGCTTTAATGGAGGCCAAGGCATGAATTTCCGGCGGCGACAAAAAGCATCGAAGCTGTGAAAGTGGTGGGCATTCCAATTTTTTCCTTTTTATCACTTTAGCTCTATTACAGCTGGAAATTCGGCAAGAAAAGAAATGGACAGCAACTGAAACAGTCTCAGGGATCTTCAGACAAGAATAGAGAGAAACTGTATATGGAGAGAGACAGAGACGGAGAGAGAGAGGGAGCAGTCTCAACTAGGTTCAAAGTGGGAAGTGAATCAGACAAAAAAGCTTCCTAAGAGGAAAAGAAGCTGTTCTTTAGGACAGTGCAAAGAGTGGCCCAGGAATCTCACAGACCCCACATTCACCTACCTACAGTCTCATTAGGGGGAAGCCCTTTGTTATCATCCTTTAATTTTCAAAGCTATGATGATTAGTGATTTTACTATGGCACCAAACTGGAAGAAAGGAGCACTCAAAACAGAACAGAACAGAGGCAGAGAGGGAAAAAAATCTCGAACTTTTTTCGTCTCAAACACAATCTTTTTCTACATAATCAAAGCTCGAGTATGATCAAAGTGTGGTCGTTCCGTGAAAGGCAAAAGGGGAAGCTTCCATGCCATTGTCCCGCCATTATTTTGTTTACCAAACGAGAAGCAGACCTGGCCCTGCTTGCGCATCATTAGTCCTGCGTCTCTTTCTTTTGATTCCTCTCTTTTTCATTTTCTTTTTTCCCTTTTCTTCTACATCCCTTTTCTCTTTCCTCTCCAACGAGTGTATTTTCAGTAACTACAAAGAATGGGCAATGATTCCGTTGATTTATTGCTCCCATTTTATGATGCTTTTGCTCTGGTTTTTCTCTTTATGGTAGTTTTGAATATTAAGGAGAGGCTTCTCCAAAGTTCATAGTAGACTATGGGAACGAGAATGACCACAGAAGAGAGGGACTCCGGAGAGGAGGAAACCTAAGAAAAAGAAGTAATAAAATAAGACAAAAGGTACAACCAACATCAAGAAATTTCTCTACATGTCGTTTTTCCCTGAACAGGAAACTAATGAACCATCTCTCTCTCTCTCCTCTCTCCTCCCTCTCTCTCTTGCTTGTTCTTTTCGATTTTAGCCCACCTTAACTGATCTCCGTTTTGCTTTGTTTGCCCTTCACTACCTGTGGCTGCAAAAGTCCAAAAGCTTCTTCCTCCCTTCAACTATCTCATCAAAGAAATCATCAAGCTGGCCCACTATATTCTCAGCGCCCGATCTCAACACCCCAAAACACCCTCTCAAGTGTTCCACTCTCTCTCTGACCCTCACCTGCGACTCGAAATCCACCCCTCCCACCGAGCAAATCTTCTCCAGCTCGCCCCTCAGCTCATCCATGGCCGTCCTCGACCTCCTGTACTCCTGAGCCAGAATCCCAGTCCCACCACCGCCGCTCACCTGCTCGATCTCAGAGGCCACCCTCTGCTTCAGCCTCGCCGTCGACACCATGAAAGATGACCCGTAGAACAAGCACCCTTCCATCTCATACTCCTTGCCAAGGATATTCGATTCCTCTGGCCAGTAATAGACCAGCCCGTATAGAAGGATCATTATGAGCAGAGAGCTCACGTTCTTCATCGCGTACAGAGCTCCCCTGAAGCCATTGAACCCGTGGAGCTTCGACTCGAAAGCGCCGCCCATCTCCTCGAATCTCAGCGAGAGTGGCCTGAACTTCATCTCCATGAGTGCCCTGTTCTCCTCCTCCAGCCCCACGGCTTCTCTCCTGCATCCATTGATCGCCCTGATAACCTGTTTCAAATCAGAACACACGTGAAAAAACAGAGAGAAAAAAAAAAAGAGCTCTCTTATTGAAAGAAGAAAGAAAAGGATATGATCCGAAAAGGAAGTCTAAATTTTTTATCAGGATGGATGTTGTGACCGACCTGTCTAGAGACTTGTGGGCTTAGGTGATGATGGTGAGCATCGAACAGGGAGATCACATTCAATCCCGCAGAGCAGCAATTCTCCAGGCCAGAGACTCCAGACTTGAGGACATGGCATGCGTCCCACAGCTTGGAGCTCTCGTCCATGTACTCGTTCAGCCACTTGTCTCCCACAGGCAAGTGAAGTTTCTGGACAAGCAGGGACAAACTGGTGTGGAAGGACCTGAGGACCGAGAGTACCCTTTGGAGGAATTGGACTGACATGAAGCTGTGAGACAGAGAGATGCGCTCAAGATCATCAATCCCTCTCGTGAGCAGGCTATAGAAGCCATTGACGGAGTTGGTAGAAGAAGGATCCATCTCTTCTGGCTCTTCTCCGTTGGAAACTCAATGACAAGCCTAAAAAAAAAATAGGGAAAGAAGAAGCAAGCTCAGAAGAAGAGAAAGATGGTGAGATTGGGGGAGGAAGGAAGGTGAGCAAGCATAGGGTATTTAAATTCAAGGAAGGAGGAGGAGCTCAGGTTTCTAGGGTTGAAAGGAATTGTGGGAACTGGGAAGCAATGATGATGGTTTCCTACAAAGAGGAAACGATGATTGTGAGCTGCCATTTTTTTGATTGTCTGATGGGGAAGAGGAGAAAGAAAAGTGCCAACCCAAAGGATTAAAACAAGAGGGGGGGAAATAAATAAAAAAGATTTGGCCCAAAAAGCAAAAAAAAATATATATATATATATCTTTATTCCTTAAAATTCCCAGGGACAAGGAATTATTCACCATTAAACACGAGAAAATTAATAAAGATTGGCCAAAAGGGAAAAACCAAAGAAATACCCTTTTGAGCAAAATTAGAAAAAGAGAAAGCGGAGGGGATTTGTATTATAATGTTGCTGGCAATGCTATGTCATGATGTTAGATTGAGGTCATGGGTGCGTGGAAAGTTTGACCGAGATTGACCCATTTTCCCTGCAAAAGAATTCTCTCTTGGTGTATTTTTTTGGGTCTTTGATTATTGTTCAATTCAAACACACCCCCCCACTTAGTCAAGAGCCTGTTGGTGATTGGAGCTTTGCTTCCTCCTTTTCTTCCTCGAGCAACTGACTTGGCCCCCTCTAATCCCCTCACTCATATTGAAATCTGCGGCTCGTGTCTCCTTGGACGCACGGTCTTCTTCGAGAACGAAATCATGCATGGCGTTCGTTCTTTGAATCTTAAGAAAAAAAAATGAAGTCTTTTCATGCAAATCTCATTACCTTTTCTCGATATACCCCTTCCCCTTTGTCCTCGAAAAACCATGAAACTTCCTCCTCCTCGTTGGTACCAAACAATCTTTGACGCTATACTTGCTTGTAGGAGTTTTCTAGCTGTGTGGAATTCTTCTTTTCTAGACGGTGGGGACCGGAAAATCTTGTGCATCACCGATTCTCGCAATCGTGTCTTCGGTTTGCATGATAGTGTTAATTAATGGAGTGCTCGTGAGGTCTTGGAGAACGCGACACTTGAGAGGGGATGTTGGTCTTCTAAGATTTCCCTCGGGAAGTGAGGAGGAGGAGGAGCGCCATTTCAAAGGATGCACAAAGGTAGATTTCCCCTCCATCTTTTGCTTTTAGGTGTGCCCTCCAAGTCCAACTAGTCATGCTAATAGCAACGCACCTATAAGTTCTCAATTGAATATTCATAGGTTCATCGCAACAAGCATGACTGATCATATGTTAAAGAGGTAAATTTCCAAGATGTTAGTCACCCATGGCGCGACCTTTGTGAAAACATGCATTTCGAAATATGGAAGTTCTTTTTTATTTAATTGCTTCGTGGCCATTTTTAAAGATAGCGCTAAACGAATCTATTTGATCATCATCGCATTTCCAATTTCCGCCTAGTCTTTTGAATTGCAATAGAATTTGTTCGTACCGATAATCACGCTCAAGTAATGCACCGGGAATGCCCTCTAAAAGCACGTAAGCTAAATATATATATAAACGTATATAAGAGGCCAAGAGAGAGGGTTGTCATTGAAAAAGGCAAAGGGACTATCATTGTCATTTTCACCGGTGAACGGAGAGCGTCACTGTCGGTTCCCATTCACAACGATCGCAAATGCGCCTCAACCCATCTCTCTCTCTCTCTCTCTCTCTCTCTCAAGTTGGATAGTATTATCAGGATCGTATACAATCCACAACGATAAGTTCAAATGGAATATACCACCAAATTCCAGATAAGACAAATTTTTCCAATTCGATTTTTATATCTGGTCAACCAAACAAAGCATTAGTGGAGATGCAATTTCTTCGCTTCAAACACTTTTAATGTCAATGAAAACATGCCGTGATTTTCAAACAAATGGAGTAAAGTGTAGAATCTTTTCAGCTAGTGAAGTCATTCAGTCTTGTCTTTGCAGGAAAAAGAGAGAAAAATTCAGTCTTGAAATCAATATCCTAGGTCTGACCTCAAGCGGACGGAAAAAACCGGCTGTGAACAGAAAAAAACCGAGAGGATGTTCTCTTATTGTGTAGAAGGAAGAAAAGAACCTCAAGAGCACTTTGATCTAAAGCCATGACACATCTCTATCATGTTAGTTAAACCTAGGAATTTTCTACAATCACAGACGGTATGCTAAAGTTGAGAGAAATAGCGAGACGGGTCTTGTGGACTCGAAATGCAGAGACGATGATCCCGTCTAGACCTCATCGCTTGACATGCTCCGTTAAGATTACGAGGGGTGAGTATCGATCCAAGGTCAACCCTGGACCGACCCTGGACCAGCTTAACCCTACCGGTCCTGGTCCGGTTTTCAAAGAGACTAGGTCGGTCCTTGGTCCTAGAATTCCTGGACTAGTACTATGCGGGTCGGTCCTCGGTCCTGAAAGTTTCGGATCGGTCCAACCCGGACCAACCCTGACTATATATATATTTTATAATTTTTTATATAGAGAAAACTTTAAAATAAACGGTATCAACAACATTAAACAGCTCTTTAGTGAGAAGTTCAAGTAATTTTACATTGTTCTTTAATAACTTAGGTTTTTAATGTCTTTTACGGCGTCAATAGTCATAATTTACGAATGAGGAAAATGTTTTGTGATGAGTCTTCACGGCATCCAAAAAGGTACCTTATGGCATCATCCTCTAGTATTTGTTCTCTTCTATGTTATTTGTCCTCTTAGTCTTCAATTTGTTAAAATCGAAAAAAACAATTTCTCTACTCGCCACTCGACACTCACCTCGCTCACTTCAGGTCACTCGTGCCGCTCACCGCTCAATGCTTGCTTGACTTGTTGCTCCCCACTTGACATTCGATGCTCATTCTGTTCGACGCTTACCCCACTTGGCCCTCACTGCTTGCCTTTTTTAGCTGATCTTGCTCACCATCGAATGTTGCCCTTTCAAGGAGTACAAAAAATGAAATAAAAAATTATTGGTTAGTCATGAGTTGACCTTGAAACCGGACCGAACTCATTGGGTCAGTCCGGTCCTCAATTGTTTTTTAAGGAGTACAAAAAATAAAATAAAAAATTATCAGTTGATCTCGGGTTGACCCTAGAACCAGACCAAACTCATTGGGTCGGTCCGATCCTCGGTCCCAAGCTCAATATGGTTGGTTTTTGGTCCCAAAAATTGAGGATCAGCACTGTGCGGGTTGATCTAGGGTTAGGGGGTGGACCGGCCTAACCCGGACCATGCTCACCCCTAGTTAATAGGGGTGTGCAACCGGACCGGGTATACCCGGTTCTCGGACCGGCCCACCCGGAAAACAGGGTCGGGAACCGGTTCCCATTGAAATCGGTCCGGGAACAGGTTCCCAAAATTCGGAACCGGTTTAAAACGGTCTGGGAACAGGGTCCGAGTGATTACCCACCCGGAAACCGGTTTCTGGACCGGTTCCCGGATCGGTTATTTTTTTTTTCTCTTAATTTCTATTCTTACTCTCGCAATCACACGATGTTTTTCCTCTTGGCTCACTCAAACACGCACGGCACTCCTCCTTTGTCATTCCTCTTCCTCACTTGCTTTCCTCCCTCTCGCACCGTCTGATGGACGAACGGTGTTCGTCGCTTCCAAATTCTTGTGTATCACATGGATTGGCTTGCCTAATTTCTTTTTTGTATAAGGATTTATATTTGCATAAATGAGTAGCTTCATATAGTAGTTGTGGGAATAAGACTAAGATTAGACCCATGTTTGTTGTTAATTCTTTGCCTTATGATTTTATTTATTATAATTAGCCCTACGGATCCTTAATTTTCCGTTTAGTCAAAAAGTTCATGTATTAATTTATTATTAGTGCTTAATATTTCAATATAAATTAGGAGGATTACATTATTTTCTCGCTTATTAATATGAAATTCGAATTTGTATAGGATATCGAGAGATTGCAAAACAAGTTCAGTGGAAATAGGGTTGACCCTGGAATCAGATCGGAAAAACAGGGTGGGTCGGGTACAGGGTCCAATACAAATAGGGTCAGGTATAGGGTCCAGAAAATGGGAACCGGTTATAATAGGGTCGAGTACAGGGTCCAGGTCTAGACCCTACTCACTCTGGATCCGATCACCCCTACTAGTTAATACAACAGTCCTACATCAGCAAACGAGGGACTAATGATGATGGGGTGATAAGACAGAGCCTCATTGATCATAGCGGAGGCCATGCTCGACAGCCCTTTATGCCCTAGAATCAATAGCATGGATGATGATATTAGGACTTGGCCAAGATGCTCCAACTTTGCTTCGACTGCTTCGTAGATTCAATGGCAGGAATACCCAGGTTTTTAAATATTCCCCCTTTTACCAAAAGGATGCGTTCATTTGAGCCCCCCAAGCTATCCTTAGACAGAGAGAGAGAAAAAAAAAAAGAAAAGAGAGGATGCACTATCGAAGTAGCTTCCAAGGTTTAGCCCAACCTAAAGCGAAATCGGACGAGTTTTCAGGTTGTGAGAAGTCCTAGCCAGTAGCTAGTCCTAGTGCTCTAGGCTTTTGTAATATGATATGCGGGAACCATCATGAGTTTTAGTGCCAGCCTTTTAATATCTGTCCTAAATAGTTCGAACCAATTCACCCCGGTCGAATTGATTGGAATTTCATTTACTATTTATTATACATGGCTATCGCCGAAATTGAAAGGATGTGTGCTCATATGCTTGCAACATGGTATTTCACTTCGTCTTTGTAGCTGCCACTTGACATCACAAATTTTATGAGTTGCTCTGTGATTTAATGCTTATCAATTGTTGAATTCAAACTTCAAATATCATTTGGAATGGAGTTTTTCAATATATCCACTTCAATATCCCGTGTTCGAGTAATGGATATACTTAAAGTTTTTGACAAATCAATATTAATAGATTGTTAAAGAGAGATGATCCCAACATATTTTTTTTTTTCCAATTTTGGTAATTATATAAATTAATTATGTTTTATTTCCACTAAATTTAGACCGATAAGTAAAAGAATGATAGGGATGAATTCATGAGCCTTAGTTTGTCGTGCAACGACTTTTATTTTGTATCTCATAACATGAAAAGAAAAAAAGGTAATTAATGGATAAGAGACATGATCTTGACCATAGATATTATTTAGCCATCACTCCTCCCTCATTTCTTTTTCTTTTTAACTTTCATTTCACTAAATTTATGTCAATTCACTTTTTCCCTTTGTTTCTTCTCCTCCTTTCTGTCACTTCTTCTCTTATTGAATTTCTTTTACTTTAATGTTCAATCTATGCTGTATGATTCTGTTTCTTTCATCGATCATTTGTATGATCACAAGGTCACTTGACTTAAAGTGTAGCTATGAATTTTGACATGGTTAAGTTATAAAGCGTTATAATTTCTATTTAAGTCACCAGATGAAATAAGTTTACACTATTAATACGCCCCTTTGAAATTTTAATAAAAATTGCGTAAGAATATGTTTTAAACATGATATTGAATGACTATCTACAAAGGAAACATATAATTTATTAAATATCCATTTTTTAACTAATTGATAATTGAATTTGGAGTTAATGTCGGATATCATTTTAAAAGTTATCGATTTGGTTTTATTGTGACAAAACATTGATGACATTGGAATCAATCACTTCAATAAGTTTTGCAACTCTAAATTTGACATGTACTTCTACATATAAAGGTAATTTTGGAGTTATTTTTTCGTTGGTTAATTGAAGGGTCTTTAAGTATGTTAATATATGTTTTTGCAGAACTGTATAAACTTTACTTGAAAAGAGTATTTTAGATAAATTGCTATTTTATTAAGAGTGCTACAAACGTTGAAAAATTAAAAGATGATCAAGCAATCTATATAATTAAATGTGTAGTAGTATAAACAATAAAATAAATTATGTTGAGATTGTGAATTTATTATTATTATTATTTTGCGGCGACACCGGATTATATTTCAGTGATATTATTAGGCAGCAAAAACATAGATGAGAAAAGAAAGCAAAAAGAAAAATCAAAGCACGCCCAGTGGGACTCGAACCCACAATCGCCTGATTAGAAGTCAGGCGCCTTATCCATTAGGCCATGGGCGCCTCCACCCGAACGGTTCCGTTAAATTAAAATATTTGACCCTATTTCTCGGCTCCTTCCATCATACCCAACCATCCAATGCCTGAAAAATATATATTTTTGATTAATATCATGAATAATCCCAAACCAACATACCTATAACAAATTTACCTTTCGTTAATTTTTATTAAATTTTACTATTAAATTACTGAGTTAGATGACATACGGTAGTTGAGAGGTTATGTATATTGGTTTTATGGTTTTTCGTGGTATTAACCCAATTTAATAAAAACTAACGGACGGTATATTTGTTACAAAAATTAATTTACAGTAAATTTATCACAAGTTTATTGATATTTATCACAAATTTATCGATTTAAAGTTTTTCATGATATTAACCCAATACATTTTGATAACATTTAGCAACTACACTTTGTACTTGTGCAGCGGTGCTTCTACATTGAAGCTTATATGAATCGGCATTCAGTCCTCGAGAGTTTTAGATTACTTTTTATTTTTATTTTTATTTTTTCGCTCAAAAATGGTCGAGAGAGCTCGTTAAGTGAACAGCAATAGCAACAACGATACTTGAAATTGCTTGAACTCAGACCAACACGATGATGACTGAGATCAGAATCAAATGCCCTGAGATTTAGGTGACGCTACCTTTAACGTTTTATGCTTCCATTCCATGTGAAAAGTCACAATTGCGTACATGCATAGTGTATTCATGTGTATTTGACCCGATCCTAGCGGCAAAGATTTGAATACTACGAGTCAAGAAAAGAAGCCAATCCACGGCGTCGGAGCAGTTTGGAGAACGTGTCAGCACAGTACATCAAAAGGCAGAGCAACGGACATCGAAATCAAAAAGAACCTCGAGCCATTGCATTTCCAAGGTCGGAGCAGACTGGAAAACTTAATAGTCTGGCTTTCAAGCTTTTTCTGGAAATCAGGCCTTCCACAGTCGACGTTGTCTCTACAAAAGAATACCAAAATTCACTGGAAGGTTGATGTACGAGTCATAAACCGTGCTTGAGACCCTCAGGGAATGCGAAGCTAATTGGTCCGAAAGAGAAGATCTACGAGCATATCAGAGTGCATAAATCCCCCACTCTAGCTGGTGAAATGTTGGTGAAAGGAAACACCCTGAATTTGCCATTAGCCATGCAGGTCAAAGTTAACTCGGCATTGTGCTCCAGAGACTGCAAAATCTGTTAGAACCACAAGAAATTGCAAAATCACAGTGGTAAATTTGTCCTCGAGGATATCAAGTTTCTGGTATGACGTCGAAATACTATGCCAAAATCTACTATGTGAATTTAACTTAATGTTTTCTGGAAGAAAATGAGAAAAAGATGGTCATATCGAAAGCATAAAAAAAGGGACCAGGGGACTTGGCAAGCTGTAGCAACACTGGTAGTCTGGTAGGACTCCAAAAAGCTATATATATATTTCCTCATTGACTCTGAGATGAATATCAGACAAGCAAGGTATAAATTTGTCAAATCAAACACAATGTCAAAATGTATTATATATACTCCATTTCAGAGGAGGACGCTAATTAACTGTAATGAATCTATGTTGTAGGACTGCAAATTCTCAATAATCTCGATACCTCGCAAGAACTCGTCATGGCGTTGCAGCTCCATCTTTTTGAAGGGATGCAATTGAGAAAATGACACCAACTGCAATACTGGTTTAAGTTGATTCTCCATAGTGCTGTGACAAGACACCCAGAGAATCTAACACAACAAAGAATATCAATTTATGAGATCTCATGCAACAAGAGAGTGAGGGCGGGCAATAGCTTCAAAGAAAAGAAAGACTCTAACTCACACAAGACCAAAGAGAAGAAGAGCCACAATCCTCAAGACTGGTTTATCCAGCTTCTGCTTCAACTTGATGGAACTCTGAACACCGTAGTCAAAGAGACCAACCTTATTAATTGGAAGATCTCTACAGTGAGGTTTATATAGAGACACAAAACCAAGTAGAAATCCTGATGTGAAGCCTCCAATGCTCGAAAAGTTGTCAATATAGGGCAACAGGCCAAGAGCAAAATTGATTGTGAAGATTGAGAAAATGAAAAGCAGAGCAGCACACTGCAACACATAAAGGAGAGATTTATATGGTGATCAAGAAAATGATAATGGTAGAATAGATGACACAGTGAAATAATGGTTAAAACACGTAAATACATGCAGCATCGACCTTATCATTGAAATGTCTCCAATAGCGTATTAAAACAGCAAGCATAGCTCCCAATAGTCCAAAAAGAGCAGCAGAGGAACCGACTTGTGGACTGTCTTGGACAAAAGTTGCAGAAACCAGGCTACCAACCAAGGCAGATAGTGTATAGATCATCCCCGATCTTACTGCAAAGCAATTAAATTAAATGAGGAAACGAATAATAGCATGAAAGATTAGTCTAACAGGGCTTAATGCCGATTAAACTTCAAAGGTTATCATGAAGCAAAAATACCTACATGGTCCAAACTCCTGCTCTAGATGAATCCCCAAGTACATGACACTGACCAGATTGATCAATAGGTGGAAAATCCCAGCATGCAACCATGGTGCAGTGAAGAGTCGCCAAGTCTGGTGCTCAGTCAGCAATGTTCGTCGGAGAGCCCCCACCGCATCCAGCCTGATAAAACACAATAATAAGTGATCTTCCTCTCTTCTGTTGAGACTCGCAAGCCCAGAAAAAAAATGTTGCTCATATTCCATGTTAACATATTGCTGTTACGAGAGGAAAAAACCAACCTAGAGAGAGAGAGAGAGAGAGAGAGATTTAACATTCCCCCAAATTATTGGATTCAAGTCATTTCAGAGAGAAAAATTACGACGCTACATGGACAGAGGGTGTAGCCTCAACTTTCCTATTCTGTTGGGGATGCTGCCCTTCTCATGTCTCCACCACTGTTGTTGCCAACCACACCTCCACCACTATCACTCTTGTTGCCGCCGCCGCCACCATGGCCATGGAACTGTGTCATTGCTGCCTCTAACTACCATGACCCCACCATTATCGTAGTTTTCTTACCTCTACAATACACAACCACTCTGTAGTTGTTCCCTCACTGCCATACACCACTACTCATCACCATATTGCCAATTCACCAAAATATTTTCATTGAAACTTCCTTCCTACACCAGCATCACCACCACCTGTGCCACTCCACCACCACAGCTGCCACTGTCGTTGTCCTTAACTTCTTCACCTACTAGAACATGACTAAAAGACAGAAGCTTAGGGCACTAAGAATTTTTGATCCTATTTGATCTGGATGACTCTTCATTTCCACAATATGAGATCCAGCCACACACTCCAATTTTGACAGTACAGTTCTAGATGCATTCTTTGTGACCCATGTGAGAGCAACTAGAAGCACTGTCACTTGGTCCAGCTAGGAGCTCAAAACGCATAGAAGCCTTTAACCTTGTCTAATTCACCTTGATGACCATGAAATGTACATTGAAAAAAACCTAATGACTACACAATTTGAGGGTCAGTTTGTCATATGCTGGCCAGCACTCCTGAGGGGGAAAAAAAAGAGTTCTCGTTGACGACATACATAGCTCAAAGCAAAAGTCTGAATTACAAGTATCTAGATAGTAAAAACGCTATTCTTCTTCTGGTCACTAAAATAACATTTTTTTTGGTGATCCAGAGTCCCAGAAACAACCCTAATAAGAGGAGCTGATTGATGGAGCCTGATTTTCCAACCAAAGCAGAGCAGCGTACGTTCACTAAAGGAAAGCAAGCTATTCGGTATCAAATGCGACAAACTTAAAGACGAAATCGATCGTCTCGCAGCAAAACTGATTCGGAGCAAATGTGGAACATCACCGAAACGAAACGAAAAAATCACGACTGAATGGGGGAAGAAACGAAGAATCTCACGTCGAGGCGGAAGGTCCGAGCAGGGGGTTCTCGGGGAGCGGCTGAAACGAGAACCTGCCGAGGGCCCCGAGCGCGCACTCGCCGTGGGAGTTCTCGCCGCAGTTGTTGACGGCCATGGTGGCGACGAAGGCGAAGACGTGGAGGAGCACGAAGAGGGAGACGATCCACGTGTCGCCCCGCCGGCGGGAGGCCGATTTCAAGAAAGGCACTGCTTCCTCGTCGCCGCCGCCGCCGCCGAAATCGAACGACGACGATTGGCGGGGCTTGAGGTGGAGCTCCGCGCCGATCTTGGCGGAAGCGGCCATTCGGTTCTGCAAGCAAAGCTCGAGCTCGAGGTCGGTGATGGAGGGAAATCGTTTCAACTGCTTCGTAGCAAATGGGATTCAGTTAAAATACTCTCTTTGTCTCTCCAACTTCATGCTTAACTGCTTTTTTTATTTTTATATTAACTACTACACGAATTAAGCCATACGAGGCGTGCTAATTGCACCCCTTTTAGTTACTTAATGCGAGATGTGAGATTAAATTTTACATTTTTCGATTATGTATTAGATTAGATATATTTAGTAAAAGTAAATTCAAAAAGATAAATAGACATTTTTTAGGCACCTTCTTCGATTCAACATGCTCGTGGTGCTCGGCAATAATTTTTAAGTGCGTGCGTTCGTGCACTTCCTTGTAGTAAACAACTCCATGCAACCATAGGGGAAATAAGTGTAATTCACACCAATGGCTACTCAACTAAAAGGGAAATTCGTAATAATTTTGATTTTCAATGACTCGGTACTCTTAAACTTTTCAATCTTAGTTTGGATGGTTCTATTCTTCTATTGCTTAGCTCTCCATGTTCTTCATCTCCATTACAACTTTTCCGCTCAAGTCTTTGTTAGATCCTCCCTCTTTTGTCATGCTACTGTGATCAATATTACCTTTGTGACGTTACTATTTCATCATCTAAAATGCTAATGAACCATCACTTTCAATCTCATTCTTAATATCATTTTTGAGGAAAATTTCTTGTAGTTAGTCCTAAACTTATAGTGCGAATGTCAATTTAATTATAAAATTTTCAATTTTGTCAATTTAGTCATAAACCTTTGCAAAAAATTCAAATGTAGTCTTTCGGGTCAATTTTCATCAGAAATTGCAAAAACAATGATGTCATCTTTTTGGAGAGGCTAATGTCACATGATGTGCATGTTGTCCCAATATACCATGTCAAGTAGAAGAGGCGTTAACAAATGGTGGATTTGTCCCATGAGAAAATTCAATGTCTAGCCATCATATGTTTTAAGGAACAACAACTCAAATGGGTCTAAAGTGCAATATAATTCATGAACTTTTAATTTGTTTAATGTGGTTTTTAAACTTTATCCCAATATGCACTGTGGTCATTAAATTTTTAATTTATTCAATGCGATCCCTAAAATTTTGGTACATGTTCGATTTAGTTTTTCAACTATGTGAAAATGTTTAATGTTCTCCTTTTATTAATTCAAGTTCAGTTTATAGGCAGCATTGAACATTTCACATGGTCCATGGATTAAATCGAACATGTACTAAAAGTTCAAGTATCACATGAATATTTTAAAAGTTTAAAGATTACATTATACAAATTAAAAGTTTATAGACCACATTACACATCAAGTCAAAGTTTAAAGATCATTTGCGTCATCTTCCTTATGTTTTGACACATGGTAGTTATAATATATTTTAAAAATAGTTATGAAGCCGAATCGGGCTTTTCGGGTTTAAAGCTCACAACTTGTATTGATCCGAAAGAAAAGTAATTGACGGGTCCTAAAACTGAACTGGGCTTTGATGGGGCCCGAAAAGATTAGGCCGAGCCAACCGGCTCGTACTGATCCAAATTAAAAGAATTTAAATGAGTCTTAAAATTGAACTGGGCTCTGACCGGGCCAGAAAAGATTAGGCCGAGCCAACCGGTCCGGTTTTGCTTTATTCATGCAAGCGAGTAAGATACTTTGAATAAAGCTCACACCCCGTATTGATCCAAAACGAAAAAAAAATCAACGGGTTTTGGAACTCAACCGGGCTCTGACCGGGCCCGAAAATATTCGATTCCGCCTATTCGAGCGAGCAAGCAAGCACGATACTTTGACACAGCCGTCGATCCAAGAAACGAGATCGTCATCGCCTTGCGATTTTGGATGCTTTCGAATTCCAAAACGAACGTGCAAGGTCAATCTAAAGATAGGCAAAAAGGCTTTAAAAAAAAAAACGACGTACGGAGAGGGCAACAAAACGCGACAAAAAAAAAAAAAAAAAAAAAAAAAGGCGTGCGGGTCTTCAAAGCCCACGGGGTTCCCGCTTCTCGCGCTCGCTCCGCCTCCTCTCCTCCCTCCATTTCTATGGTTTTCAACTTCTCGGATTTCGTCTCCTTTTCTTCCCCCGTTTTGCAGTTTCTTTGTTTTTATTTGGAAACTCCCCCAACAAACGAGAAAAAGTCCACCGTTTTTCCCATATTCAAACCCCCTCTCCTCCTTCAACTCCTCTGTATATTCCATCACCTTCGTCCGTTTTTTCTTCGCGACCCTCTTCGATCTGAACCGACGCTCTCCTCTCAGATCTGTAAGATTTCTTCTGTACCCATTTGTCTGCGACGTTTCATGAATCCCTCCGGGTATTCGTTGCCGTTGTTCTGATTCAAAGCCCGCGAAAGTTCTGTTTTTTACGTTGCTCTCTGGATATACGCCCGTTGCAGCTAGACTCGCTTTAGCGTGTGATTGCGTCTGCCGTGGGCCTTTTTTTTTTTTTTTTTTTTTTTTTTTTGGTTTCTTCTCATTGGGTATTCCGTTCCAATCACGCCTTTTGTCTGGAAGTTGAGAAGGAGATTTTGGGATATCTGTGTTCCCCTTAGTTTCATGAATTGTAGATTGACGTGGGAATTTTGACAAATGGTGGTGCCAGATTTTGACATGTACTGCTTTTGCTGATATGGATGAGATGGGAATGGAGATTTAATGGTTTGTAACTGGATTTTTGTTGAGGTTTTGGTTCTTTATGCGTGGGATCGAATCCGCAGATAGATCGAGTTTTTGAATTCTCGCTAGCTTCCCCTCCTTAGATTAGCTCTTTGTTCGGGCTGTTCTTAATCTTAAGGGCCCGCTAGTTGATGTAAAAGAGTAATGTCGATTATGACCGTTTAGGAACGGTACCTGCTTGTTCAAAAGTAATGCGTCGGATGGTTAATTTGGTAAGGCCCAACTATGATGTGTTCTGCTTATCAATTGTTTGATGTGGATTTGGTTTTATTTTAGTGTTGAGGCACTCGTCACAAAGCGTGCTAGCTGGTGTTCTGTGATTTTTGGCGGAAACAAATCATATGGTAATTGAATGACGTTTGTTGTATTTGACGTGGTCTTGGTTAGATTTGTTGTCTGCTATGCCGATGCATAAGTAGGTTGGAAATTTGAGTTCATTCTTACTTATTTCTCAAGCTTGTGAAATCAGAATTTTACAATTTGCTTTGTTAAAAGTGGCTTAATGTCACTCAATGTCCTTGGAGACTTAAAAAGTATTTTGCTTTCTTCATCAGTTTATCATCTTAATTTTAACCTGCATTACCTTTTACTCAGTGATAAAGCTGCTTTGGTTTTACCAGCTGTCTAAATAACCTCATCCTTGTCAGTCATAAGTAAATGCACTTTCATTAGTTTGTGCAGGAAGCCTTCATTCAAAATGTCAGGCTTGTGCTTGAATTAGACTTTTTATATTGATTATGTGGTGCAGGAAAATGAAATTTTGAAAACTTGGTTTGAATCAATTATTGTTCAGTAAGTTTGATTGTGCTGGGATCATGGACAAGGAACATTCTAGTCAAGATTCTAATTCTCCACAAACTGAGAAGGAAAAGGAAAATGCAACTGGTGCCCCCAATATTAATGATCAAGATGAAAAATTGGATGATGAAGCAGTCATGCACAAGGAAGACACTAATAGGGAAGAAAATAGCTCCTCAGAAACTGACAAGGTAGAGCAAGGTGGAGTTGATAATGTTGACAAGACAGTTCAAGATGAAGTTTCAGAAAACTTAGAAGCTCCGAATGATGTCAAGGCCAGTGCAGAGCCAGAAAGTGACAGTGGAAAAGATTTGTCTGACAAGATGAATGGACAAATAGATATAGAATCTAAAGTTCAAGCGGAAAAGGCAGATAATGCCCGCAAACAAGAAGACGCTGGTGATGAAAAGAACGGCAATGGGAACTTGGAGCACAGGGCTAAAGAAGAAGTAAGCCAATCTATGAAGGAAACTGAAAATATCAGTGAGGAAAAGGAAGCTGAGCCCGTTTTTGATGGAACAGAAGTTCCAGGAATGGAAAGTGTTAGGTCTACATCTCTCCGCTCTTTGGATCTTGATCCAGAAACTCAAGGAAGCATTTGGCCTGAGAAGGCAATGGCCATTAAGAACTTTGTTGTGGACAAGAGTGCAGGCGCAGTCTCCACCGTCTTGCGTCGCCTTTCTGGGAAAAAAGGTGATGATGAAGAATTCGCTACTCAGGAAAATAAAGAGGATGTAGAGTCCCACCAAGAAGTTGAAACTGAAGAAGCTTCTCAAAAAGCATCCGAAAAATTTGCGTGGAATCCTCTTGGCTATTTCAAGTTTACTAGAGATGCTGATGATGAAAACAAAGCGGAGCAGCAGGAGGTCGTAAATGACTTGCTACAACCTGTCGTAGCAAAAGGTAGAATCATTCTTTACACACGACTAGGTTGCCAGGAATGCAAAGAGGCTAGGCTGTTCTTGTACAGAAAGCGGCTTAGGTATGTTGAAATTAATATCGACGTTTATCCAAGTAGAAAGCTGGAGCTGGAAAAGATTAGTGGTTCTTCAGCTGTTCCAAAGGTCTTCTTTAATGAGATACTTATTGGAGATTTGAATGAGATGAAAAACTTGGATGACACTGGCAAGCTCAAGGACAAGATCGATTATCTAATTGCTGAGGTACCATCGCCTGAAGCTCCTTTACCGCCACTTTCAGGAGAAGATGACGAGTCTAACAGTGGGGTAATTGATGAGCTGGCCCTTGTTGTTCGGAAGATGAAAGAATCAGTTCCTGTCAAGGATCGATTCTATAAAATGCGCAGGTTCACTAGCTGTTTTCTTGGTTCAGAAGCTGTAAATTTCATATCGGAGGACCAATACCTGGAAAGGGAAGAGGTCAGTTGATTTTAAATTCAGTTTGTAAAATATTGTCTCATTATTGGTTAATGTGTCTATATTATGTAATTTGGCTTGATTATTCGTGTTCAGTTGCACTAATATTCCTTTTCCCTCATGGGTCAGGCTATTCAATTTGGCAGAAAGCTCGCCAGCAAACTTTTCTTTTATCATGTTCTTGAGTGAGTATTTTCTTGTTCTCTTGTTAATGTACAATCATCTTGTTCCATGCATTAAATTTGTGGTTGACTTATCTTAATGCCCTTTGTGATCCTAGTGAGAATGAATTTGAGGATGGTAATCACTTGTATCGATTTTTGGACCATGACCCGATTGTATCAACACAGTGTTACAACATTCCTAGAGGTATCATAGATGTGAAGCCAAAGCCCATAATTGAAATAGCATCACGATTGAGATTTCTGTCCTATGCAATCTTTGATGCTTACACCTCAGAAGATGGAAAGCATGTGGACTATAGAAGTATTCATGGAAGTGAGGAGTTTGCAAGGTGAGTTGTCTTTGAATAGGATGATGATGTTGATACTTTGAACTGTATCTGTTCTATGCACCAGTATTCAGTTTTGGTCTTTTCATTTAGGTATTTGAGAACTGTGGAGGAACTCCAGAGGGTAGAATTGCAAGGCATGCCTAGGGAGGAGAAGCTTGCCTTTTTTATTAACCTCTACAACATGATGGCAATCCATGCTATACTGGTGTGGGGTCATCCAGCTGGAGCGCTGGAACGAAGGAAGTTGTTTGGAGATTTCAAATATGCTGTTGGTGGATGCACCTATTCACTTTCGGCCATCCAAAATGGTATTCTTCGGGGCAATCAGCGACCGCCTTACAATCTCATGAAACCGTTTGGTGCCAAAGATAAACGTTCCCAGGTAAGGTGCTGATGCTATTGTTAGGGTTTGATTGTTTCGTGCAAAACGAATGATTTGGAAAATATTTTCCTAAATATGATTGCTTGTCTTGCTTGAAATAATTATTCAAAGAAAAATGTTTTCATTATCAACAACAATTTATGTTCAAAAAATTTTCATGGACGATGAAAATTTTTTATATTCATCAGTCTTGTAAAAGATACAAGCGATCGTTTTTTTTGAAAGTATTTTCCTATTATTCATTTTTTGCAAAACAAATGCACCCTTAGTTACCTTTTCTTTCTTTCTTTGTTTTTTTTTTTCAATCTGCTATTGCCTATCCATAGAGTAAGCATTATGATAACTGGAATAAGTTTTGTGGTTGTGTATTAACTATTATTTAACTCTTTCTTTCCAAAATGAAAGAACAAGACAGCAAACATATCTGCATCTCAACAGTACTATGCTGGACATTATGTCAAGTACAGTAATTCACTTAGTTTTAGGTTTTTGTTTCCTTTTCCTCTTCCGATAGCCGAAAAGTTGTAAAGTTTGCCACACGAATGCTTTTTTCTCCTAGCATGGTGCTCTAAGTAAGCAGAACACTGAAAGAGGAGCTAACACTTTGAATTTTTTCTGTAGATTCATTTGGGTTGTTACATGTCATTTTCTATTCTTCTACCATACATTTGATACATATATGTGTAAGTAATTTCTTTTCCAGTCATTGATTGGGGGAGAGTTGTTTGTTTAACACATGTCATTGTGTTGTTAGAATGACAAGAGACTCCAGACTTACCAGTCTTGGACACTTCATATGTTAGGGTGCATTTTTTCTCTCAACATTAGATGTATTATGAGGAAAGTTGTATTCTACTCTCCTGAAATTTTTCACTTATTTGGAAATAGGTGGCTCTTCCATATCCAGAGCCTCTTATTCACTTTGCACTTGTATGTGGCACTCGGTCTGGACCAGCTCTTCGATGCTATTCACCTGGGAATATTGACAAAGAGTTGACAGAGGCAGCTCGTCTTTTCTTAAGAAGTGGAGGATTCTATTACGATCTGAATAACAAGGTTGCCTCTGTCAGCAAGATCCTTAATTGGTAAGCTATTTTAGAGGCCTTTAAATGCAGCTTGTGCTTTCAATTGACCCAGATATCCAAGTTAATAGATTGGCTAAACCATGCTGTTCTGTATTTTTTTTGTGTGCCCCCACGTTGATGAACCTGACGAATCCTTTGTGACTCAAAGCTGGAGACACCTTTAAACAATTGTGCAGTGCCCGTGTTTTCTTGTCATGACAGAAATAAAGCATGAGAAGTTTTACTTTGTCCGACTTCTCTTTCTATTTTTCTGGTTGAAGAAGCTCATGACATTTTCGTATTTGATTGTGTGACGGCAGGTTCCGTGTAGATTTTGGGAAAAACGAGGTGGAAGTGGTTAAGCATGCATCAAACTATCTAGACTCAAAGGACTCGGAGGCACTACTGGAGATGCTTTCGAGCAATCAATTGAAGGTGACCTACCAGCCATATGACTGGGGAGTGAATTGCTAAGCTTCATTCTTTGAGTAACTTTTGTCTAATACACAGCTTCCCCTGTTATGAACTCAACAGAGTGGCAGAGTTTTTTTCTTCACCTTTAATACATAGCTTCCCCTGCTTTTAAGTTGCAGTGGTGAAGAGCTAATGTTTTCAGTTTTCGCCGAGATGGGAATAGAATCATGTTTTGTGAGTTTTGCTGCTCAAAAACATCGGCACTTTAGGACAATGGAAGTACAAAATCAAGCTCTTTCATCACGTCACAAATTCTTTGTACGATGGATTGGCTATGTTGTTGTCAAGCCTGTGAGAATAATCTATGTTTCAAACTCTATGGCCTGGTCTGGCTTTATAAACGATAGCCTTGTTCAAACCCGCCAAGTAACCCGTTAGGCCCATGATGGTGTCCAATGTTTGCGAAACGATAAAACTCCAACTCCCATTTTTAGAAATTCGGTTGTTTTCTGTGCCAGCGGTGAGCGCCGGTCTTGAACTGAACTAAACCGGTTGATCTTAGGTAGTTTTTGGGGGAATAGATTTAGGTCTCGATTCCCGAAATTTGGAACCGAGAATAACTGGTTTAATCTTGGTTCCTTGTGTGGAACTGAACCGAACTAATCGACTGGTAATTTTATTTTTCCAAAGTGCCTTTCAAATGCCCAACCAAACAAGGCCTAAACCGATTGATCTTAGGTAGTTTTTGGGGGAATAGATTTAGGTCTGGATTCCCAAAATTTTTTAACTCTTCTAAACTAAAGAGTAAAGATGGCAAAGGCAAAAGGCAAAACCCTAGGCCTCTCAGTATCACAACTCTCGCCTCTCTCGCCTCTCTTGTGGCCTTGCCTCTTACTCTCACTCTCACGTCAGCTCACCTTTCAACTCTCGTTCTCGCCTTGCCCTCTAAGCTCACCTTAGGCCACAACTCTTGCTCTTGTGTCGCCTCTCAGCTCTCATTTCCACCGGCCCTCTACTTTCGCAAAAGGGCACAAGTGAAATCAAGTAAAGATTATATTTTTTGTGAAAAGACACAATTTTTATGCTCGTGAAGAAGTTCATGGAGGATGTAGTGGAGGAAAAAAGGCGAGACTGAAGAAGAGGAACGCTAGGCTGGAAATTATGTAGAAGGAGAAAGTTGAGTCGGGGCTGGAATTATGAAAAAAAAAATCGGGTAGGTCTAGACACAAGACTCTGCCCATGAGACTTGCCTAGAACAATTCTCAGTTTTCCTCTTGATTTTTCAATCATTTCAAATTTATTTTGCAGTTGCCAGTATAATTTCCATCCAAGTAAAGCCTTCCATGCCAACTGTAACCACATCAAAATCTAGTCCTTTCCAATTGCCATCAATAATCAAAGGGTCCCATGCCAATCAATTCTCAAGTGGGAAAATCTGAATCATCCTCATTGAAAAAAAGTTGTCACATCTAATATCATCAATAAAGGGCGCCAAATTCTTCCTTCCAATTTTCCTCAATAAATAACGAAGCAATTACTCTCGCAATAATGACCAATGAAAAATTCAAAAAAAAAAACTGAAAAGATTTTTACTCCTAATGATTCCCGATTCCGAAGGGAGTCACTGGAGTAGGAGCCGACCTACCGACAGCCAACAACTCCTATTCTGTACAAGTTTTAAGCTTTTATTTTGTCAGATCGGGCGTGAAGAAAACGTTGGGAAACCGGAGAAAATCTCTCTTTTTTATGGTGAAAGTATGGATGAATTCCACCGTAATAAAACTGCTACGTGCTAAAAAACTAATCAAACATTGAAATCAAATCAAGTTTACAAAAGACAAAAGAAGCTAGTCTACAATTTATCCAATTTCTGCAAATTTCAGCGTGGAAATCTCATCTCAACCATTGCTCTAGATTCTGAAACCCAAATATTGTAAACATAACAGCAGAGGAGATCTGTCCTTTGATCTGCTCAGCATCAAATGACTTATGCTGATGACGTTCTACATCCCTTGCCTTTCAAGTGTAGTAAGTAAGAGCTGTCCATGTCAGTTTAAGCATTGCAACATGGACTGATGGAGGAAATTGCACATTTTCTCTCCGATCCATTCTCTCGAAAAATAAGAAATTTCAAATATCTCACCCATAATTCTCATTAAGAAAGCATTTGAGGCTTCCTCAGTGCGTGTCATGAGATGATGATCAGATGATCCTTCCGATTCCTATGCCTACTACTCGTGATCAATGCATTTTCCACGTCCGGGACAGCTTTTTGGTTGGATACCACATCACTTAGGAATTGGCGTGAAGCCGCTGAAAGTGTAATCTGAGTGCAGAGACTTAATCTTCTGCCCGCATGTGGGGACTATAGCTAAAGATCGAGGAGGAATTAGCACAGCTAAGTCTGCATTGAATAACGTACATCCTTGAAATGGGGTATTGATGGCTCATATGGTTTCAGACCGCAGAGGAAAATTAATTATCGATTGTCCACGTCGATATGCCTCGGTGTCGATCATTAATGAAAAAGTTGTAGTACATGCTTTCGCACGAACCGTTTATGAGAGGTGAAGAAGGTTGCGTTATTGGATTGGTTCGTCGGTGTGTCATTATGTCCACAAAATTCATGGGGCGAGGTAGGCACGAAAGCGGGACGGGTTTATTCCTCAGATCCGCCCCAGTCTCGTCACATGATTTTGACATACAATCTCCCCATCTCTCAGTAGAGTAGTTGGGTGCGCTTAATCCATCAAAGCCGTCCAAGACTACTTTTGAAAAAACCGTTTGATTTAACTTACACCAAACACATATCAAGACCACTCAAACTTTGGAAACCTCAAACATTTCATTCGAAGTCTCTTTATTGCAGATCTCCAATTAGGGAATCTCTAAAGTCGCAAGACAACACTTTCAAATCAGGGTTCTTGTTAGAATATAATTAATTTTATATTTAACAATTTACAAATTGCATAGCGACCTCATTTTTCTTTATATAGCTAATCGTTTTATAGATCCAATTAGAGTCGGGATGGGTCAAGGAGGTTATTAAACTCTACCCATTTCCATCCCTATTATTTAGAGACATGAATATGTGAATCTTCCCATCAACTTAACAGATAAGTTCAGCTTACCTTTCAAAGAGGTCATTATATCGGATGAAATATTTATAGAGGTACCATAAGTTTGTTACTTAGGGCCTGTTTGATAATTAATCAAATAGTGACTATTTTTGTATTTTTATTCCGTGGTGTTGACACTCAAAATACTCTTACTATCATGTGCTGATCACGAGGGATGACGGCATTTGAAGTTATCCTCGTTGTCACGTATGAGCTATGATTTTCATCACCCCAGCTCATGTTAGTCAGGGAAACGAAGGATAGCCAAGGATTTCAAGAGTCATTAGGCTAGATTTCGAAGGACCTATACGATTCGACGATAAAGCAGTTGATTGCCACGTGTTCGAGCCAAGAGATGCTATTGAAGACATAGAATTTAGATGGAATTGACGGCAAAATTTGGGTGGCAATGGTTGATGCTTAAAAGGGCTCCAAAATCATGTGAACAAGCCATGTGAACATTGTCGAATAGGTCAGAAGACAACGAGATATGGATAAGGTGGTTCAACAAAGAATATGGAGATTAGATTTTGATGTTGTGTCCTCATATTCGTCTAGGAACAGTGTTTACTAGGTGTTATTTCCACTATCCAGTGTCTTCAATTAGATTCTGATGTTGTGTTCTCATATCAATTTAGGAGCAGTGTCTACTGAAAGGGGCTAGAGAATACACTTAGAGGGGGGTGAATAGGTGTAAATAAGAATTTTTCGCAGGACTTAAAGAAAGTATTTTGATTTTAAGAAGATGCTAGACATAAATTGTATTTCAACTCTAAGTAAATAGACAACCAGTAAATAAGAGTAAGAAGTTTAGGGATAAAAGAAAGTGAACACAGAGTTTATAGTGATTCGGCTTAGACCAAGCCTACGTCTACTCTCCTCGCTGACAGCCTGTTGGCTAGATTCCACTAGATATTAAAAGAGTTATTACAGCTTGAGATATTGACTATCACGGTGATGAGTCTTATCAAACTCTCACACAGTCACACTAAGAGTTTCTTTCTTTTGTATACAATGCTTTGCTCGATGAATGAAGAAGCAAGAGACTAGAAAGGCTTTAGACTTTAGAATTCTCTCTCAAGCACCGTATCGAACAACCAAATAATCAACCCCTAAAAACTCCTTCATGCCTTCTTGACCGTTGGCACTTTCCAAAGGAATTCTTCCAATCTACCCGTTGGACAGAATCAATTAAGGTGATATCGAGTCGTTAGATAATTTGTGTTGAAAGCCCGTCAATCCTACTCGCCCATACAAATCAGGATTTTGAGTTTCCATAGGTAGAACCTTCCAAGTTTAGCTTGCTTTTCAAAGATCTTCATATTGGAGAAGTTTCCAATAGGAATAATCAATCAAATATGTGTGAATTCCAGCTATAAGATCTTCCAATAACCATACGAAACGAAACTTTGAAAATAATCTTCATCTAGATAATAATCCTGCGTTTGGATAAATCTTCATACTTTAGTTTGGAATTGCCAGTGAGGATATACTTTGAGATTAACATCTGGTGGTCTGTCGGTCTTCAGGCTTTGACGATAAAGTCTTCAGATATAGACTTTGGAAATGTTTTGTCAACTTCAAAATAATTAATGAGTTTTCTCTAACAATCTCCCCCTTTTTGATGGTGACAAAACTTTCCTGCAGATTTTGGAAAACTTTTTGACCTGCAAAACAATACTTATGCAATATATAATATCTTATAAATATAATTTAGAAAACTTTGATTCTGCACAGTACAAATCATTTATAAGTAATATCACAAACTAAACCACTGCACTTGCAAGCATCAAAAGATTAGCAATATCCAAAGTCAAACATCAACCAAACCATAATCAAAAAGTCCACAGAAAGTAAAGTCCAAGTCCAAAGTCAATGAAAAAAAAAATATGCACTCTCCCACTTTTTGTCATAAGCAAAAAGTGGAGGTAAAAACGATTAAAAAGAGTTAGTTTGAATTAGGGCTGCTTGGGGATACGAATGAGTTGGAAATCTCCCATGGACTTGATAGTGTGTTCAAGCTTCTGCAAAGACTCCTTAAGCTGTTGAATATCCACACCCTTTGCCTGTTCTTGCTTGAGGGCTTGAATCTGATCTTGAAGAGAGTCGGTAGATGCCTTGAAGACAGTCATCATGTGTTTCATTTCAAACTCAAAAACATATTGCTGTCCCTCTAATTCTAAAAGAAGTTCCATCACTCGCTGAAGGTCTGCAGAGTGATCTTTAGTAGTGCTAGGACCAGCTGAAGTAGATGTAGGAGTTTGAAAATGAGGGGGAACATCAGTTGTTCTATCGCCATGAGTAGGAGTGTATGCCTCGAAGTCTGATTCAGGAAATTGAGATGCATAGACCGCTTATGGGTCTGGTGGAGATCTACTAACATTGTCACGCCCCGAACCTAGAGCGCGCGCGCAACCCTTGGTGGTCGATAGAATTTCGCGACGTTCCCAGGACTCATCGCCGACCCTTTTTATTTTATTGCACATGTGGAAGCGAATTAACTAATTCCCTGACAACAATATACATGGGATAGAAAAGCAGGACAACCGTTTCGAATCAAATACACTTTTATAAACACTTCAAGCTTATACGGAAGGTCTATGTCATAAAGAACTATGCGAGCCACCTATGCTCCCCGACCCTTCCGCTTCAAGCTCCCGGCTCTTCACACTAGGGACCTGAAATGGTTATACAATAATCAGTGAAATATAAATCTCAGCGAGTTCCACCCCTAAGCCCCGGTTAGTACACCAACTCAACTCAGGGTATCTATCCAGAACTACCCCACCACAAGCAACAACCAACGGTCGATTCGCATACAACCTTACCTGTTATGCCATACCCTGCACGTTATAATTCAACACGATACACGCAATGCACATGGCCATTAGATGATACATTTCATCAATCACATACGAGTCGCATCGTAAGCGATCTCACCTGTCCATTGCCACGCCCTGCACGTTATCGAGTCATGCGTGCGTGCCACAAACAATGTGCTTAACTCCTGCATGACTGAAATCACAAATGCCATGATTCTCATGCATTCTTGCACATTATCACAGTTCATAAACACAATGCATATATTCAATGCATACAACCATTGAAACGCCTTACTCATCTTAGTCAATCACATGGGTCCTGATTATAAGACCAAATCGTTATGACATGTCCCATTCCGTGCCACACAATTTCGTCCCATAATCCGGCGCATCAATAACACTCAGCATGCGTTCCAATTGTTAACTGTCACACATGGGCATAACCTACTCGCAGTTCGGCTATCTACCGCGCGTTTAACCAGGCATCGTCTCCCCCGTGGAGCACGGCTTCGTCGACGGCATTCCCGAAGGAGCATCGTCTCCCCCGTGGAGCACGGCCGGCATTCCCGAAGGAGCATCGTCTCCCCCTTGGAGCACGGCTTCGTCACTACGTCGACGGCATTCCCGAAGGAGCATCGGTCTAGTCGGCCCAGCCTCTACTGCGATCGGCATCCATTGCGCGGACATCCCATATAGGGGCACGTCTAGCTCAACAGCTCAGGACAGTTCCTCATTAGCCAACACACGACAATTCATTATCGGCCCAGGATACTTTGCATTTCACTCAAATGCCTCGATTAAAATAGTAATCCCGGCCTCTTTTCTTCGTATTAAAAACATCCGCGAAAGTAGTCGTGCGTGGGTACACGTCAATTCGAACCGAAAACTGATACTTTCCTTTTTCAAACCCCACTGTTTGATATAATACTTAAAATCCATTTTCGGTGTCCAAACCCGACACCCGGGATTTTCTGAATAAATTCCAATTTTCCAATCACCACACAATTGCACAAATCATCATTCAATTCATGCAGATGTTTATGCAATAACACATCCAATCACTTCATAGGATTAAACCCACATGAAATTAGAAACTTTTCGTTCTCGGGTGAACAGTGTTTTGTGAACAGTAACTCGTGAACAGTAATCGTGAATAGTGTCGAGTGAACAGTAAATTTCCAGAATTTAATAAATGATAATTTAAACTCAGAAATCATTAAAAACATTAATCAAAACAATCAAACAATTAATTAAGCAAAACAAGCTTAATTAAACACATAGGCACAATTAAGCAAATAAAGCAAGATTAAGCTAAAATAATTTAATCCATCCATCTAACCACCTATCTTAGAGCTAATACAACTTAATTTAATCACCTAAACTAGAATTAAATCTAACTAAACCAATCCTAAGCAAGTTTAGGCACTAATCGAAGGATTAGGAGCTAAACTCACCCATTAAGCGGGCCGGAGGCACCGACGCGGCGGCGACGACGATGGCTACGCACCGAGACCTCTACAACGATGATCCAAGGCATTCTCAAGCTCAACACAGCAACCACAGCTCGGACTCCCACCGAAAACACCGAAAAACAGCCTACGCCGGAGGAGAAACCGAGTTGAATGGCTTGGCCGAGCTCCGGCGAGGGGGTTGGTCGACAACCGGAGGCTCCCGGGGTCTTGGGAATCTTGTGGGTGGCTGGGATGGGCAAAGGAACGGCTGGAATGGGAGAAAACGGGCTGCAAAGTCGAAACAGTCCAGGCTGCAAGCGGACCGACGGACCGGCGACCGGCGACCGGCGGCTTGTGACGGCAGTACAGGACGGACGGCGACTCCTTTCGGGACGAAATTAGGCTCGTTGGAACGGTCTGTCTCTCACGGTAACGGTGATAGGTGGTTTGTTCTCTGATTCAACTTGAGGACCACTTTTGACTCGATTCTTCACCGAAGGGTCAGCTGGATTAGAAACTGGAGGAAGAAGAAAATGGAGGAGAGAGAAGCTTCGACCGGTTTGGGGCCGAATGGGGGAGAGAGAGAGTGATGGGAGGGCTGTCAAGACCCCAATAAGTGCTTGCTTCAAGTCCCCATGCCATGACATCATCTTCTCTCTCTTCCTTTGCTTTATCCACATGCTTTTAGGGGCAATTTGGTCATTTCCACCTTGCACAAATTACACATCTGACCTTGGGCTGAAATTGGTGGATGGGCCTAAGAAATAGGCTTGTCCATGAATAGGAGTGGGCTTGGAAATTAATTGGGCTCAAAGTTGGACCATGGGCTTTGAAAGATGAATAGTTGGTTTGGCCCAATGAGCTCATTTGCTTGACTTAGGCCCATTTGGTGGCTGTCCTAACTTGGGTCTAAGGCCCACACTGGCTTGGCCCGGCCCACGTCCTCACGGGCTTGCTTCCTCGGTCCGAAAATCCCTTTTTCAATTACTCGGCTTAACTGGTTTTGTCGACTGTTTGATGTAGCTTCATCCAAAGTCCGTCCCGGACATTCCTGATAATTCGAAGTCAAATACTAAGTTCTCTTGCCATGTCAATTTCCCCCTAATGCCATTTGGGTTACAACTCAGACTGACAGGTGGCTCCGAGGATTCACGCGTAATCGACTCGTGCCAAACCACGTTCAAGACATCTCGACGCATGGACGTCCTTGACTGCATGAGATTACGGAGGATAGATTCTTATTTCAAAGTACACGATCCTTGAAGATCGACATAGGGTCGTTCGAGGGTTCGATAACAAGAAAACGGAATCACCCGTCGTTCCATTATGTTCTCGCCCACGAATCGACTTCTAGTCGTCCTTAGAATCGGCCCGCCTATCTACGGGATCATCCTCACGCAAGTCTCACGGTCAAGTCGTTTTCCCGGTCGAGTTCTTTAGTCGTACGGGTTCTGTCCTCATTAGCTTTTCCCCTCAAGGTCAGTATCTCAGGAGTGATCAATTCCGAGTGAGATCAACCAACAATGCATTGACGAAATTCACTTTCACTCGTCCCTTAGAGGGCTTGAATTTCAGGATGTCACAAACATCACTAGTAAAAATGGGTGAAGAAGTACCTCGATTTTCAGCATCTCCCCCTGTCTTCATGCCTTCAGGTGGAGAGATATGTTCTTCTTCAAGCTCTGCTTCGGCACTGTAGTGATGTTGTTCTTCAGTTTTCTCACTCCTTGTCTTTTCCGAATCATCAGACGCAGCCAGAGTTGGTTCAAAAGAGTCATCGCAACTCCTTCTTTCTTCGCTTCTTCTTCCTTCTTGTTCATCTCTTTCTCTTCCTTCTTCTTCTTCTTCTCTTCTTTCTTCTTCTCCTTCTCTTCTTTCTTCTCTTTCTCCTCTTCTCTCTGTTCCTTCTTGTTCTCTGATCTTGGTAGGGCTTACATAACTCTGTAGATTCCGCAGGGCAAGAGCTGAGATAGTGAGATCATTGTCATCTTCTTCTTCGTCTTCCAAGATGAGAGATCTTCTTTTCTTTACAGGTTCTGTCATAGGCTCTTTTCCCTTCCTTTTCTTTGCAACTGAGTCTTGCTTTGCCTTCACAGGGGACTTCTCCTTAAAGCGCTCCAACTCCTTGCTCAGTTCCTTTAGTCTCATTTTAGAAACCATTTTGAGACCAATAACCATTGGAGGAATGGTTCTAGCACAAAGAAGAGCAGGAAGTTTGATCTTGAAATGCTTGAATAGTTGAGAGATAAGGGAGCCGTCCCTTGTCTTTTACCATAGTTCTATACATGTGCATGAGAATTGTGTGAGGCAAAGAGAACTTGCAACCGGTGTTGATTGCGTACATTAGTTTCTCTTCAGAACGAGAGGCATCAGTCTTTGAAGTAGACTTTGGCCTGATGTAATTAATGACCACATTGTGAAGAAGGATGTTGGGGGCATTCAACCTTGAATAAGAAATTTTACCTTCGACCATCCTGTCATTCACTATGGACAAGGTAGCATGGGCATAAGATGCACCAATTGGTTGGAATCTCTCTCTTTCCACACCAATTATATCAGCCAAGGTGTCTACATCAACTACAAAATCTTTATCCCTTACAGAAAAACTAAATTTATTCGCATCTATAAACGAAAGATTCGAATAAAAATAGGCAGTAAGTTCGGGATACGCGACAGTTGTCTCGGTGCAAAAGCGTTCAAGTTGAAGCAAACCAAACTTTTCTCTCAAATTAATCTTTAAAGAATAAAGAAAGTCGAAATCCACACTCCTAGGGTTCATAACTCCTCTTTTCAGCAAATTCAAGTAACACCTTTTGTGGTCCTTGGAACGAAATAGGCTCGTCCCTTCACCACCAACCTTTGCAGCAACGCCCATCCTGGGCTGAAAATGAACAAACAACTTTTCATCGTTGTCTTTCTCCTCTGGTTGTCCAACACTCGAATCACTAGGAAAATTCTCAAATGACCATTTTGCCAAACCCTGAGGCACAATGCCTAGACTTTCCATGGTGTTCAAGAAAAAAGTCTCATTTTTGTAACCGTGCGCTTTTAAGAACTCATCGATCAAGTTCATAGCAGAACCACCCTTCTTCAAGTTCGTATACAGTCTCTAGATAAATTGGGGTTTTTGAGTCCTTACAGGTTCAATGTCTTCAATAACCTCTTCCTGTTCTTGCTGTGGAGGAGGATCTTGTGTTGCTTGTTGGCGCGGTTGAGAATGTTGTCTAGATTGTTGCTGTTGTTGAGGAGAATCTTCTTCCTCGGTTAGATCGAAATGCGTAGGTCCCTCACGCGTACGTTGTGGTCCCCGACTCGCGATTCTTGAAGATTTTCTTTGGGAAGACATTGTCAAAGTTTAGGGGAATTTCTCGAACTTGCTCTTTCGAAAAGGTTAAAACTTTTTGGATGAAACTCAAGTAGATGAGAAACATTAAGATCACTGTATTCTAGGGTTGTGAGCGTAAATGAAGAAGACGAGTTTCGACAATATATAAAGCATGTATACGAAGCGTCGCAATGAGAAGGTAAAAACTGCCTTTTTGAAAATGATAAACTGCCTTTTTCAAAATAATAACTTCCTTTTTGAAAATAAACAATCGTCAATTAAGATAAACTTCTAAAAATAAAATGGACAAAATAAGATACCGTACATTTTCAAAATTTTATCCAAAGATAACTTCACATTAAAATAGAAGGAATTTATTTACAGTCTTAACATCTGGAAATTCTGAGTCTGAACACTTTCAAACTTTACCCGACAAACGATAGAATGTTTAGTCATGCACGAATATACTCAAATAAGCTTTTATCCAGTGGCTTTATAAATATGTCTGCTAGTTGATTTTTCGAGTCAATGAATTGAATCAAGACTTCTCCATTCTGAACATGATCTCTAATAAAATGATGACGTATTTCTATATGCTTTGCTCTTGAGTGAAGAATTGGATTCTTTGTGAGATTGATGGCGCTTGTATTATCGCATTTGATTTCAGTGCATGATTCTTCAATTCCAAAGTTTCTTAGCTGTTGCCTCATCCATAGGATTTGAGAGCAGTAACTCCCAAGTGCTACATATTCCGCTTCAGTTGTTGAAAGAGCTACAGTACTTTGTTTTCTCGAAAACCATGATACCAGCTTATTGCCAAGTAGTTGACATGTTCCAGAAGTACTCTTTCTATCCACTTTGCATCTTGTAAGATCTGCGTTTGAATATCCAAGGAGAGTAAAGTCTCATTCTTTGGGATATCATAGACCTAGCTTTGGAGTAGTTGCAACATATTTGATAATTCGCTTTGCTGCACTAAGATGAGATTCTTTGGGATTCGATTGGAATCTAACACAGATACAAACACTAAACAAAATGTCAGGTCTAGAAGCAGTAAGGTAAAGAAGTGATCCAATTATGCTCCTGTATAGCTTTTGATCCACAGTCTTTTCTTCTTCATCTTTATCTAGCTTTGAAGAACTTGACATAGGAGTCTCTGTCTTTTTGCAGTTTTCCAATCTAAACTTCTTGATGAGATCTTTCGCATACTTCTCTTGGTGAATGAAGATTCCTTCTATTGACTGTTTTACTTGTAATCCCAGAAAGAAATTTAGCTCACCCATCATGCTCATTTCGAATTCATCCTGCATGCATCTAGATAATTTCTTGCATAGGCTTTCATTAGGTAAACCAAAAATAATGTCATCAACATAAATTTGAACAAGTAGAAAATCTTTACCTTCTTTTTTAATGAATAAGGTAGTATCTACTTTCCCTTTAACAAATTCATTTTGAGTTAGAAAATTACTTAACCTTTCATACCAGGCTCGAGGTGCTTGCTTCAATCCATACAGAGCCTTTTTCAGTATGTAAACTAAATTTGGCTTTCTTGGATCTTCAAAACCAGGTGGTTATTCCACATAGACTTCTTCTCGGATAAATCCATTTAGGAATGCGCTCTTTACATCTATTTGGAATAACCTGAAATTTTTAAAGTAAGCAAAAGCAAGAAGTAATCTAATTGCTTCTAACCTCACTACTGGTGCATAGGTCTCGTCATAGTCTATCCTTTCTTCTTGAGTGTATCCTTTAGCCACGAGTCTTGCTTTATTCCTGATCACTTTTCCTTTCTCATTCACTTTGTTCATGAAAACCCATTTAGCTCCAATAATAGATTTACCTTTTGGTTTAGGAATTAATTCCCAAACATCGTTGATGCTGAACTGTCTGAGTTCTTCTTACATGGCTTCAATCCAGCTTCTATCAGCCAAGGCTTCTTCTATGCTTTTGGGTTCAATTTCAGAAATAAGTGCCAAGGCACTAGATTCTTCTCGCCTTTTGGATCTGGTAAGAATTCCTTCATCAATGTTGCCAATGATGAGTTCTTTGGGATGACTAAACTTATGCTTCCAATTGTTGGTTGATTTTTGAGTCTGCTCATCCTCTGCTTAAGTTGAATCTTTTGGTTCTTCCTGTCGTTGAATTTTAGGAGTTTGAACTTCTGTGGGAGAAGTAGACTTTGTAACATCTCGTGCAGGTTCAGTTTCTTTAAGTTGAGTCTCTACCATTTGATTCGGTGCAGAGTCTTGAAACTTGACATTCATAGACTCTTCAACAGACTGAGTCTTTTGTTGAATACTTCGTATGCTTTGCTTGAAGTTGAGTAGCCAAGAAAGATACCTCCGTCTGAATTTTCTTCAAACTTACCAGTTCAATCATTTGCATTTTTCGAAAATAAAACATTTGTAACCAAACACGTGAAGATAAAAAACATTTGGTTTCTTTCCTTTAAACACATCATAAAGAGTTTTCTCTAAAATAGGCCTTAAAAATACTCTATTAATGATATAACAAGCTGTAGAAACTGCTTCAGCCCAAAAACGAGAAGAAATGTTACTTTCAATTAAAAGAGTTCTTGCCATTTCTTACAAAGATCTATTATTTCTTTCCACAACTCCATTTTGCTCTGGAGTATATAGCAAAGAGAAAACATGCTTTAAACCAAATTCATCATAGAAATTTGCAAAGTCTTGATTCTCAAACTCACATCCATGGTCTGTCCGGATGCTTGTTATAACATAGCCTTTCTCATTTTGAATTTTCTTAGCAAACTTTGAGAAATGAGAAAAAAGCTTCAGACTTACTTGCCAAGAAGAATACCCATATAAAGCGAGAATAATCATCCACGATTACTAAGCAGTATTTCTTTCCACCAATACTTTGTGTTCTGGTTGGTCCAAAAAGATCCGTATGCAAAAGCTGTAGAACACGATTAGTAGAAACTTGATTTATAGGTTTAAAAGAACTTCTTACCTGTTTTCCCAAAACACATAGTGTACATAATTCTGACTTTTGATAATTTAAGTTGGGCAGTCCACGAACAAGCTTATTGGAGGAAATTTTGGGTATCTGCTTCATATTGACATGGCCAAGCTTTCTATGCCAAAGATTTTCTTCATCTTGAATAGAAACTAGACAGTGAGAGCTTTCTGGTTTAATGTCCAGTAGATAGATGTTTCCATGTCTTCGTCCAGTAAAAGATTGAGACAAATCTTTACTAGTTCCTGAACAAATGCCTTCTTGAAAATTGATTTTGAATCCAGTGTCACACAGTTGACTTATGCTGAGTAGATTATAGTTCAAGCCTTCCACCAAGGAAACATTGTTGATTGTGAGACTTCCAATCTTGACAGTTTCATATCCAATAATTTTTCCTTTACTATTTCCACAAAAAGAAACTTTTCTACCATTCATTTGAGTAAGTTTTATAAAGCAGTTTGAATCTCCTGTCATGTGTCTCGAACAGCCACCATCCAAATACCATTTAATCTTTTTCTTGATAGTGACCTAGAGTTATGAGAAGATTTCAAGTTTTCTTTGGTACCCATATTTTCTTGGGTCCGGGGGAGTTAGTTCCAAAAACAATCTTTGCCCAATCTCTCTTAATAAGTCTCCAAACTTTAGGACAATCATTCTTGAAATGTTCTGAGCTGTTACACTTTGAACATTTGAGAGCACTTCGGCCAACAAGTTTTACAAAAACTTTTTGAAAATGATTTTTGTAAAAAGTTTTAGTAGGTCTTTGTTTAATTCTTTCTTTTACTTTTGGAAAGTCAATTAAAGCAATAGTTTCTGGTGTCATTCCTAAACCTGATTTATTAAAATAAGGCCTTTGAATTGAAAGAATTTTATCTAGCTTTTCAGATCCATTTGAAAACTTCTTTGAGATATATGAAATATCTTCTTTCAAAAAGATGTTTTCCTTTGAAAGAGAATCTACATTTTCTTTTAAAACATTAAAGTTTTTGTTTAGATTTTCAAAATTTTCTTTCCAAGAAATTTCTATTGCCTCAGTATGGAATTTTCCTACTTCAGTTCGGAAATTTTGTTAAGAGATACCTTGAGACTAAGACAGAGTTCATCAATATACTTTGAAACTTTAATAGGAATTTTAAAATTACTAACCTCGATTTCCTTGTCTGAATTTGAGTCTGAGTCTGTTTCAGAGTCAGAGTCTGATTCTGAATTTACCATTAAATAAATGTTGGCATATTCTTCATCACTCTATTCACATTCAGTGTCGCTCCAAGTCTTCCCCTTCTTTTTCTTCAATAGAGGACATTTAGGTCTGATGTGTCATTTCTTCTTGCATTCGAAGCAAGTCACATCTTTGTTGAACTCATTTTCTTCAGTTGATTTATTCTGAGATCTTTGAGCACTCTGCTTCCTCTAGTTGTACTTTCTTCCTTTTCTGTTTAACTTTATGAACTTCCTTATCATGAGTGCTGGTTCTTCATTATTTAGGTTATCTTCTGAATTTGTAACATCAGAATCATCATTAGACTTTAAAGTGATTGACTTTTTATCTTTAGGATCTTCTTCCTCATTGATTTGCTCCATTTCATAAGATTGAAGTGTGTCCACTAATTCGTCTACAGATAGAGGCGCGATCCTTTGTGTTTCTCTAATGGAAGTCTTAATGTGATTCCAGTCTTTGGAGAGTCCTCGCAGCAACTTGTTGACTTTCATTTGTCCTGAGATTGGCTGTCCATGATATGCAAGATCGTTTACGATCTCTGTAAAACGACTAAACATATCAGTGATGGTTTCTCCTGGCTTCATTTTGAAAGCTTCATATTATCCAAGAAGAATGTTGATATGTGTTTCTTTAACTCGATCAGTTCCTTCATAAGTAACATGCAACCTGTCCCAGACTTCTTTCGCTATTTCACAAGATGAAATTCTGTTATACTCAGTAGGAGATAAGGCACAATATAAACAGTAGATAGCTTTAGCATCAAGAGCTTGTCTCTTGGTTATATCTGCTTGTGTTATCTCGCTAACATCTGTCACTTCCTTTCCTCTTTCTGAAGTTGATGTATTTGTAGGAATAACTCCTTTTCTACCACATCCCATTCTAGGGGATCTTTTGATTTTAGGAAAGCCTTCATCTTGTTCTTCCATACGTTGTATTCCTTCCCATCAAAGTAAGGAGGTCTGGTGTTGCTTTGACCTTCAACCAGTCCTGGAGCCAAAATACTAGCCATAGATCTTTAGCTTAAGAAGTAAAACACTTCAATAAATAAGCACACGAGCTCTGATACCAATTGAAAAGGGCTAGAGAATACACATAAAGGGGGGTGAATGGGTGTAAATAAGAATTTTTCGCAAGACTTAAAGAAAGTATTTTGATTTTAGAAGATGCTAGACATAAATCGCATTTCAACTCTAAGTCAATAGACAACCAGTAAATAAGAGTAAGAAGTTCAGGGATAAGACAGAGTGAACACCGAGTTTATAGTGGTTTAGCTTAGACCAAGCCTACGTCCACTTTCCTCGCTGACAGCCTATTGGCTGGATTCCACTAGATATCAAAAGAGTTATTACAGCTTGAGATATTGACTATCACGGTGATGAGTCTTATCAAACTCTCACACAGTCACACTAAGAGTTTTTCTCTTTTGTATACAATGTTTTGCTCGATGAATGAAGAAGCAAGAGACTAGAAAGGCTTCAGACTTTAGAATTCTCTCTCAAGCACCGTATCGAACAACCAAAGAATCAACCCTTAAATACTCCTTCATGCCTTCTTGACCGTTGGCACTTTCCAAAGGAATTCTTCCAATGTACCCGTTGGACAGAATCAATTAAGGTGATCTCGAGTCATTAGATAATTTGTATTGAAAGCCCGTCAATCCTGCTCGCCCATACAAATCAGGATCTTGAGTTTCCATAAGTAGAACCTTCTAAGTTTAGCTTGCCTTTCAAAGATCTTCATATCGGAGAAGTTTCCAATAGGAATAATCAATCAAATATGTGCGAATTCCAGCTATAAGATCTTCCAATAACCATACGAAACGAAACTTTGAAAATAATCTTCATTTGGATAATAATCCTGCGTTTAGATAAATCTTCATACTTTAGTCTGGAACTGCCAGTGAGGATAGACTTTAAGATTAACATTTGGTGGTCTGTCGGTCTTCAGACTTTGACAATAAGGTCTTCAGATCGTCAGATATAGACTTTGGAAAAGTTTTGTCAATTTCAAAACAATAAAGGAGTTTTCTCTAACATCTACTAGGTGTTATTTTCACTATCCAGCACCGTCAATTAGGTTCTGATGTTGTGTCATTCAATTCAATTGAAAGTAGTGCTTTCTGGATACTACTGTTAATATCTAGTGTTGTCAAATCAGCTTCAATATTGTACAAATTGCTTTGATTTTAATGAGCTTTCATTAGAATGTCAAAATGAGTTTAGATCAAACCACTGATTAGACTTCGACATTGGTTATCATTGATTTTGATCCCATATTAATGGACTTCATAAGATTTGGAACCATATAATATATATTTTTGTTAGAAATTGACCCTCTCTGTTTAATACTAGCATAGAACCTAAGTCTCCTTTAATAAAAACCAAAATATAACACTTGATAAAATATATTTCGTTGCGTGATCCAAAACTGGCAAAACACCTGAAATTAAAAAAGAATAGAAACCTGTTTTGTAATATTTTTGTTTGTGGGAACAAATTTTTGCTTGAGAATAGAATTGAAATAGAGTAAAAAAGTAGAAAAAAAAATACTTTTTTGTTCTCGAGAACAATTCAAGAATCAAGCCCAAGCTATTTTCTTTTCTTTCTTTTTCATTTCCTCTAGCCGGTTGTTAACCACGGTGAGACTTGACCTTGCCTAGCCACTGGTGGCATCACTCGACCATGGTGAGGTTGACCTCACAGTGGCTGGGCGAGGCTCCCTCAAGGCCGGCGAAGTCGCTGGCTCTCGTCTGGCTAGTTGCTGGCTATGATCGAGGTTGGCGACCTTACTAGAGGATGAAGAAGAAGAAAAGGAAAAAAAAAAAAAAAAAAAGAGAAAAATGTAATAAAATTATTAAAAAAAGAAACTCTAAGTCCTAAAAGTTTTTTGAGAGCTGTATCAACGCATTTCTATTTCGGGAATAGAAATTTTGTACATTTATCAAATACTTTCGAATGCTTGGAAACTCATCTAAGGAACAAAAAAGAAAAACTATTTAGGAGCAGAAATTATTCTCGGGATCGAATGGTTGCCAAACACAATCTTGAAGGGTTAAATAGTTGCTTGTAGCGCTATCAATGGTTCAGGTTTCTGTGATATCCGAACAAAACTAAAACATTTGGTATGCATTCATTGTGACCTGAACTGCATTTAATCCGAACCGAAAACGTGGTTCAGTTTGAGGTTTCTATGGGGCTCAAATTCTCTAACTCTAAAAGCCTTCCTTCCGTATGCCACTACTTCTCTCTCTCTCTCTCTCTCTCTCTCCACACACACATGCAGAAGCCGCAACTATCACTAGAGGCGATCGACGAGTCCAGATTAAGGTCATTGCGAGAGTGGCCGACGAGCCCGTGTCAAGGTCATCTATGGCTTATGTGACCTAAAGCTTGAGGTTTGCCACCTCAAATCAAGGTGGTAGACATGGCGGCAACCTGAATTTGAGGTCGCTGAGTTCTTTTGCAACTCAGTGTAAGACAAATTGAGCGATTCTAATCATGCATCGAAAAACGGAATTTAAGCATCAATTAGACTTACGTGCGGAAAACATGATATAAAATAAATCTGCAGATTCAATGGCAATTTGACATAAATTATGGGTGCAATTTACTAATCCAATTTCCTCGCGTACTGATGGTATATTTTCGAAAGAGAGGGTTTGGCTTAGACCTTGTCATGCCCATACAAAAAATACAATCATCTTTTATAAACAGCCTTCTATTATGGTGGTTGCCAATGGACGGTTGTCATCGAAAATGTACAAATGTGAAACCATGTGATGGAATAACCGTTGCTCAGGAGAGAAAATGTGTGTCAATGTCTAAGGATAAATTTTTATTTTAAAAATCATATCCCTAAAAATTGTGGGATCACATAATAGATAACACTCAGTGGCTGCGGTGAATGCAAGACAGTGAGAGACGCACACATAGAGCTATCACAGTTAATTGGCACGAAAAGTGCGAGGAACATGACGTTGTAGCCGACCATGAGAATGGTGACCCAAAGGAAGGTGACAAAGAGGCGTTTGAAGACCTTGGGGATGTCGGCGAGGGTGGAGACGAAGGAGACAGGCTTGGTGGTGTAGAGGAAGGCGATGGTGAAGACAATGGCGGTGATGAAGAGGAGGGAGAACACGAAGAGGAAGAGGAGGTAGCAAAACTGGAAGGTGAGGAGGAGAGTCCACTCATGGCAGGTCTGGCTGGGTTGGAGGACGAGTATTGGAGGCGGTCGAGGAGGGAGTGGGCTTGAATGGAGAAGGAGAGAGGGAAGCTAAGGGTTAATGTTATGAGGTAGAAGGTCTTGGGGGACCGCTTGGGGATGGCGGCAGATTCGAGAAGGATGTTGGAGACGGTGAGGAGCTGGAGCTTATTTGGAGCAAGATCCGTTTTCGAGGGTACCCGGGTTGAAGAGATTGTAATCAAGATCTAGTTTTGAGATGGTGGTGATTCGTGTGAACTACGATCAAAGACGATGAAGAAGAGAATATGATTGGAAAAATTTATGGAGCTACCTGCTCTTTTAGATTGTTTTCATTATTTCTGAGATGTTATGAATGTAGTTTAGGTTGGTAAGGGTTTTGCACCTGAACTGAATCGTCAAGATATCCAATTTTTTTGCAAAATTAGCAAAAGAGTCCTCAATTTACACTAGTTATGCCAATTCGGTTTTAAAACTTTCAATTGTGCAAACTGAGTTTTAAACTTTTTAACATTTTACCAATCAAATTCATCCATTTAGCTAAAAATTGCTAATATGGTAGCCGATCGTTTTACGTGGCATGGTTGACACTGATGTGGACATTTTTTAAAATTTAATTTTTTTAGTTATTTTTTCTTCTTTTTCCCTTCTTTCTTTCTTTTTTGTCCTTCCAAGTTAGGCGACGATCGGCCAATTCTCATTGGTCACAGGCAAGGGTCAGCTAAGCCTTGCCGACCACTATGGAAGGATCTTCATCCCTCGTCAGCTGTGGGTAAGGGTCGCAACCCTCCCCTGTGACTAGTGAGGTCAATTGGCGACCCTCGCCGAATTTGATAGGAAAAGGACAAGAAAGAAAAAGAAAGAAAATGCATTTATTTAAAACAAATTAAAATATAAAAAATTGTCCACTTTAGTGCCGGTCGTTTATGAGGCACTATTAGCATAAACGTAAGTGAATTTTGATTGAAATTGGCTAAATGAATTCACTTGGCGAAACTTGAAAAGATTTGAGACTCAATTAGCATAATTAAAAGGGTTATGACTGAATTGACACAAGTGCAGTAAATTTACGACTTTTTTGGTCATTTTTCTCAATTATTTTTGCTTACTACCAAAACTGAAATAAAACCGAATTGAAAATACCCTAAATTTTTGTTTTAGTTTAGGTCGGTTTGGATTAGTTCTAATATTATTGACACCTCCAATTGCAAGAGAAATGACCCAAAGAATGCTAAATATATTGCACTTGTACATATTCAATTATAAATCTTTTGATAATTTGCTAATGTATTCTATTTGGCAAATTTTGCTTGGAAATAGCTGTACTAGACGTTGATCATTCTATGTGACATGGTTAGCGTAGATGTGGACAATTTTTTTGATATATTTCTATGTTTCCCTTCCTTTCCTTTTCTTTTTATTTTTTTTCGCTTCTTCATTTGATAGTCATTGGGGCCTTGACGGGCAAGGTAACCCTTCTCGGGATTTGGCAAGGGAAGACTTTGTTGGCCTCGAGTGAGGTTTGTCCTCACTAGATTTGGTGAGATTGAGCCTCGTTGACCTCTGGCAAGGCTCGACCTTGACAAATTTGACGAGGGAGAGCCTCATCTAAAGTCGGCGAGGCCGACCTTTGCTAGCCTCTGGAAAGGCGAGCCTTGACTGAGGCTAGTGAGTTTGCTTCGCGCCAGATCTCGAAGAGGGCGACCTTGTTTGAGGTCGTGAGGGTGACCCTCGTTGGGTGTTGCCTTTGGCTAGTTGTCGATTATTGCTAAGGCTTGATGAACGATGGACAAAGAAGGGAAAAATATAGAAAGAAAAGAAAAGAAAAGAAAAGAAAAATATAAAGTTAAAAAAAATTGCAAAAAATGTCAATATCAATACCGGTCGTGCCACATAAGATAGTTGGTGTTCACATCAGCGATTTTTGGCTAAATCTAGCAGGATAGATTACATTGGCAAATTTTTTTAAAGTGTTTAGTATTAAATCAACCAAATGATTGAATTGACATAAGTGTAATATGTTTATAACTTTTGTGATAATTTTCTTCCTATTGCACTGTGCTTTTCAAGACATTGATGCATAAAATCCATTGGATGATGAAAAAAAAATTTGATGTATGGAGGGGAAGATGTCAACTTAATAAATAGAGTAGAGTTTATAAAATTTGTTTTAAAGCTAAAAATTATGTATCTCAGTTGGTGATAGACTAAATTCTTGGTCACAGGTGATGGTGATGACAAAAGTTGTCTTTGCCATGGAATGTAAGAGAAGTATAAGTAGGTCTAATTACATTAAACATGACCTTTAAAACCGATTAAACATGACTTGATTATATAAACATGCTATAAAACAAAAAGTAAAGAAAATACTTATACAATATACGCGTTTATACATTTAATGTCCTCTATGCTAATCTTAGCATAGTAGAATAGTTATTTATTACTTGTTAAGATATGTCCATTTAGGGTTTCGAGATCTAAAGTATAGGCGATGGACTTCGTACATTGGAAGATTCACTTTCAAGGGAATGTGACTGAACTGAAGCCGCTATAGAGGAACTTTTATATGAGGCAGGACACCATAGAGTGATCTTGAGGCTTGAAGAGCAGATCAAGCTACATCCAGGAACTTGTTTGTATGCTACGTGCAATTGGTTTTCCTTGTAATATGCATGTATCTTAGTGACAGTTGATAAAGCCCCACGTACCATTGTTTTCTAATTTTCACTCCGAAGCAGCTCTCTCAGATATTCTTGTATTGATGTTGCAACATCACCATCCACCATTACAAGGTTTGATCTCCAGTCGAAAAAAGAAATAAATGATTTCCCATACTTCTGGATCAAAGGCATGTGTCTCGATTGAATACATAATGTTTATATTTATCGCGTCTTAATCTGAGTCACATGCATGGGATCTTGACACTTATCACTTTTGTTAATGATACTTAAAAAACTCAATAACACGTCTCATCATTCAATTTAAAAATTATGTGTATAGAGAAGCAATAAGAGATAGATAATCTGCATCTTTTGGTAAATGGGTCTCCACTAGGTACAAAAATCCTAATTCTGTTCCCAGGAATTTTTGCATCCTCAAAGGAAGAAGAAGGAGGAGGGTCAATTTTAACTTTAATGAAAGTGGGTTTCATAATAGAACCATTCAGATCAATTTATTTTGAGCTTTTCTTTTCAAAACCCATTTTGATCTGTATGGCCAATCTCAGCTGACCAATTTTAATGAATACGGGTTAAAACATGCGTTAGTGACCCATTTTGATAACTTTATATCAAAGGTAACAACATAATTGTACTTAATCATATTATTTTTGAGCCCTTATGATGCGATGACTATAGTCATCATAGGCTGCTAGATTTCTAAACTCTTACATTCAATTCGTGCTTTTTACTCTCCCATCATTCCCAGCGAGGACCATGTACTTGTCCTTTCTTGTGAGGAGTGTGCACTCAAACCCCAGAGCCCTAGCAATCTGGCTCTGCACATAGTTTGCAACTTCAACCTCGGACTTGCCACCGCCCTCACATGTGCAAGAGGTCGGCAATTTCTCAAGAATTTGGAGAGTATAGCTCGGGTTTGGGTTCATGCAGTGGAACACCGGATCCCAACACTTGGGTCCACGGGCCGTCGACCCGTAGAACATGCTAACCCCAACATCGATAGCCACGGGGACTATGTCCTTGCTCACTCGTGCGAACAGCGGGCTGAACCTGAGCAGGTAGCGCTCCCTGCACGTGGTGCCCTCGGGGCACACCACGAGGTCGCTGTGGGCTAGGGCTTGCCGCATAAGCTTTGTGTCCCGCTCGCGGTCCCTGGCCAGGCGGACGGTCTGGATTGGGGAGATGGCCTCGTTGAACGGGCTCAGGCTGTAGATGGCAGCGGCGAGGGGCTTTTTGAGGGCAAAGGAGAGAAAGATTGGGTCCAAGAGGGTCTTGTGGTTGCATGCATAGAGAATACCCTTTGTGCTGTTGGCAAGTGGATTAGGATCGACATTAGGGTTTTGGGGTTTTGAGACGGTGGTCTGCATGCCTGTCATGGCCAATACAAGGCCTGAGATTGATAAGGGCAAGAGGACGCCGAGAGTGACTCTGAGGATGGAGAGGGGGAGGCCAAGCGGAAGCCACATGAACATGGCGAGGGTGGCAAGTGGGGTTGGTCTGAAGGCCAGTTTGCCATCATGGAAGATCAAGGGCTTTGGGTATTTCTCTCTTGAAAGGAGTTGCCAATTCCTCTTCTCCGCTGGGCTCACCATGTAGACTTCCTGTAGCAGCAGTTACAGGAAGGTTTTGTCAATTTCTACTAAATCGTGAAAAATATTTATTGAGGCACATGGCAAACCACAAAAAAGAAAGAAAAAGCAATTTTCTAGTTCATATTTTGCATTGTGATTAATTCTATCTATAAGCTGGATATATCAAAAAAAGATGTACGGTCTAATATATATTGAAGAATGAACGTAGCTGTAATAATGATATCTTTGATCATTGAAAAAGGTATACAATAGATTTACATGATAAATTAAGCAAAAATAGATTGATATCATTTCTTTGATGATATTGAGCTGGACAAAGTTCAATAAATTGGTAAAGTTCAGTCAAAGATTAATTCATCATAAGTGTTGAATTATCTCTTGATTTTGAGTCAATAAATCTTGACCAGGTGTTATTTAGAAAATTTCCAATTGTCGCTATACGTGCAAAATAATGAATTCACCTTTGTCCTTGCTTACGGCAATTCGGCGAGAATATCAATATAGGATTTGTCCTTCGAGGTTTGAGCAATTCCAAAGTTTTGGGCCATACATTCTTATTTAATATTATTAAGTTTGTGGGGTACTATGTGTGGGGCTTGTCTGTTTTTTTTTTTTTTTTCCCGAAACTCGTGATTTGTGTTGCCGTGTGTGTGCAAGTTGACTCCCTTTAGTTTATGTGCGAACAGTGAAAAGTCCCTTTCGGCCGTACATACAGATTTATTTTGTGCAGGTTGATTCCTTTACTCGTAATAACTGTAGATCGAAAATGTAAGTGATTATAATTTTAAATCATTTTAATTATAGTGAATTATTTACTGTTAATTTTTTTCACGAAGCAAATGCTCCAAATCATATGAATCTCTAGTGTCTTTTATTATTCGTTATTTATTTCTTTGATAATTTTGTGTTGATTTAATTATAATATCCGATATTTTCACATTAATATTATAATAACAAGGCATGAATTAAATATATAATTGTGATCTTGATGATAAGTGTCTAGTTCAACGTCAGATGATAATGAAGCTTTGCATGAAAAATCTATATTTTTTCTGAATGTATGGATAAGTGAAAATGCATGGATGTATAGGAAAAAATAAAATTCAGTATTGCAAATTAGTAAGTAAAATTTCTTGGAAGCCCTCACCATGTTATATAGATGTTAACGTAGAGCTGTCTAATATATTAACACAATCTGAACTTCTTTTAATCATTCTTTGGTGGCTAAGAGCAACTTGAAACATTCTTCAAATTAACCTCCCCATAACCATTATCACAAAATGCAGGAGAGAGAGAGAGAGAGAGAGAGAGAGAGAGAGGGGGTTCGTGGTTGTTCTCCATTACCTTACAGGGAGCAAGAAGCTGGTGATGGTCAAAAGGCCATGGCTCGCTGAAGCATCCGACGCAAGTTGCACGTGAACCCATTAATCTTCCCTCACCAAGGAGCCGAATCAGCTGTGGCCTCGCCTCGTTCTTCGCCATCAAGCCCGTGAACCGCCCTCGGAACACCGCTACTTCCCTTCCCACCACCGTGTCGACCCCCAACCACTCTTTCAAGAACTCCTCCACCATGACCCTCGGCAACCTTGTGACCGCCACTCTTTGCCCGAAACCCATCACACCATCGAACGCCTCACGGCCCAAGTCTTCCAAGAAGAACTTGGGCAAAACCGCGCTCCCGAGCCTAAAGCTCTCTCTACTGACCCCAACAAAGCATACGAACACCATCATGCTGAGCATCGTTTCTTGATTGAGCATGCATGCGAAAGGGTACGCGAGAAGCAACACGAGAGCTCTCAAGAAGCCTCCTGCTTCGAAGGCCACGAGCATGAAGTAAGGGAAGAGGGAAGAGGACCGAAGGAGCGTGCCCTCAAAGTCGAAGACGAGCGTTTCTGAAGAGAAGACTTCGAGGGATGTTTTGGCAATATTGGCGAACCTTTGGGTCGGTTTTGCATCGATGTTGGTGGTTGCTTTGGTTCTTCCAAGCAGGACTCTGGTGAGGAAGGAGAAAATATACTTCGCCATTGATTTTCCGGCCATTTTTCGGCTGTGTGGTTTCGGAAACATGTGACCCTTTTATATAACGCGTCCGATACTTTCTAGTTTTTTTGACATGGGCATATGTTTCTTAACCAAAAAAGTAATGAACGAGAACGAGAACTAGACCGATGCATGACTGGACTTACTAAATTAAGATCACGTGCCTCACGTGGTTCATGTCCAGTGTATATGGTTTTGGACTTCAATGCCCCCTCAATTTTTTTTTTTGGGGTCAAATGCCCACTCAATTTAATATGTAAGTTATAATTCTCGATCATTCTTTACTCACATAAACTTTATTGCATTATGATTTGACTTGACTATTTTTAAAGCTCATAATGAGACTTCATAAATCATTTTAAGTTTTCATTGCAATCATCCTTGAAAACGACAAATTGGCCTGCAATTGGTTGTGGCTTACTTTCTGTTGAATTAAGAATACTCAAGTCTATGATTGCGATCAGTGGTCAAAATAAGAGAGGGATTGAGACAACCTAGTTAATGTATGGATGGGGATATGTTCCCACATGTTGTTTTCTTTATAGTTCTTTTCAATCAAAGTGATTCGATGTGTATATTAAGTGAATCCATCATTTTCATGTTGTTGGTCGATATGATGTATTGCTCTCCATGTCTTTTTGGCTAATGGATTTTCTTTCTAATTGATTAGGAGTGTGCAAAAGAAACAAAACTGTCCATAACCATATCAAACTAGCTCAGAATCAGCAATTCGCATGAGAATTGGTCTAGTTCCCAATTCTATGTGGAACTGCCCATTCGGATTTGACTGGTACATATATATTTTTATTTGTATGTTAAAAATTTCAAAAACCCTAAAGACTCTCTCTCTCTCTCTCTCATACTCCCATTCACATCTTTTCATGTCCCCGACAAACTCTCACACTTCTCAAGGAATGTTCTCTCTCTCGATGTAGATATTTTCCTCATTGCTCTCTCTCCCTCTCTCCCCTCACCCTTCTCCACCATGCCTCCACTCTTGCTCCAACTCATCGTGACTATACTCATCCCAGCCCCTCGTCTCACCCTCTCCCACCTCTGCTCCACGTCACTCGACGACCCGTGACCGCCTTTACCCATCTCTCTCTCTCTCTCTCTCCCCACCACTATGCCTCCGCTCCCACTTCACCTCATCGTTGTTGTACTCATTCTTGTTGTTTGTCTAGCTCTCTCCCGCTTTTGCTCATGCCACCCGAAGACCCATGCCCGCCCTTCCCCACCTCTCACTCTCCCTCTCTCCCCTCACCCTCCACCACGCGAGCCTCCACTCATGCTTCACCTCATCATCACCGTACGCATCCTCACCCCTTGTCTTGCCCTCTCCCACCTCTGCTTCAGCCCATCCGACAACCTGTGCCCACCCTTCCTTGCCCCTTCTCTGCCTCCACCGATTGGTTTCATGGACCCACTCGGGAACCGGACCACCGTAGTCCAGTTTTCCTGTTGTACTTTAGCTGGTACGTCCATGATGGGGTGCGATTGGATCGCACTGGATGGAAATGTAACTCTTGAAAGGGTACGAAGAGAGACGTATAAGAGTCTCCTAAACACAATCGTCGGAACAGTTGACAGATCATTCGCACCAAAATTTCTCTCCATTTCCATTAAAGAGATCAAGGCGTTCCATTTTCTTCTTTACGAGAACGATTTGCATTTACGCCGTGGAAATCGGGTGTTTTCCTTGTGATTGCATCCAGACTAACGTGAGGAAGTGTCGTTCGTGTTTTATCGGCAATTCAACGTTCGTTCCGGGGCCATTTGCTGTTTGCGCATCAGAATCAGGTAAGTCGTCTTCCGCCGACTCGAAATCTAACATTGGTATCAGAGCCCGGTCGTGATTTCTGCCTTGTTTTTCATCGAGTTTTCTCATTTACCATTTGATATTGAGATCAAGAGATTGTATTCTACACTGTTTTTGATGTATTGTTGGTCGGAATTGCAATCTGAAAACTCGAATTCGAACCAAAGCGAAGAACGGGTTCGGGGTCGGTTGCATCCGTGAGGTTTTGGCCATTTTTTGAATAATTTTTTTGGTCAAAATCAACTTTTGAATATACAGGATGAAAGCACTCGTCGAGACGAGTCTGACGGTGGTTCGAGCGAGACCGGAGGACGCCGGACGCGCCCACTCGCGCGGCCAGAAGCCGTTGCGCGTGGGCCTCACGTGCCTGACGCGCTGGGGATGCCAGCGCGTGCGCAACACGCGTTGGTCGGCGAACCGACGCGTGCGCGTCATGCGCGCGTCGCGCGGGGTGACACGACGCTCGATGACATCACGCATGACATCATCAATGACGTCATCCAACGGTCGGTAACCGCTGGGATGACGTCATCGATGACGTCGCCGGCGCGGCGGCTTGGCCAGCCGGTCACCGGCCAGCGACCCGACCCGACTTGTGACTGAATCGATCCGAGATCCGACCCGGTTGACCCGACCCGACCCGACCGTTGATCGGTCAACGGTCGGGCCGGTCAACCGGTCCGCGCGGTCAAACCGGTTGGACCGGTCGGACCGGCTAGGAGCCGTTTGGCTCGTTGGCGCGTGCGCCACACGCGCTGCGCACTCAGGCGGCGCGTGGGGGTGCTTGCGGGCTCCGATTGGAACGAGGTCAGCGGCGTTTGGTTCGTATGAATATTGTCTACATGATGGTATAATTATTTTATACTTTTTAAATTTTATAAATGTATGAAAATGCGTGGGAAACCCTATGTACGCGAATTTTTTAGGGTTTAATGCATAGTTTATTCATTTGTAGCTTGTATTTTCTTGTGATTTAGGAAATACAGTAGCTAGCTTGTGTGCAAATGATGTTATATATACTGTGTAGAGCTTGGTTCAATGATATGATGTATATATTTTTAATGTACTTGCAATTCTCTAGTTGCTAGAAAATTAGAACAATGGTAGGAAATCCATTACACGTTGAATTGCATTTTTAATTATAGTTGAAGCGTGATTGTTGTTTACACGTTGGTTATTATCATGCTATGTTTTTGTGTTAAGGAAAAATGTAGAAATTACATAAGGTCATGTAATTATTTTTCCTAGTGGGAGTTCGTAGGTTGGTAGAATTTGAAAGAGTTCTCACCTATAACTTAAAATTTACGCAAATTAAACTAATTAATGATTATAGAACAATTGTACATAGAAGTTGATTGGGAACATAGTGAACTTTTGCCTTTGTGTCTTTTGTTGAATTATCATTAATTTAGTTTGTCTTTGTTGCAAATTAAATATGTGTGTTACTCTGTAAAGTGTGCTAGTATTGATTCTGCGTTAATTATGTCAATGTGTTATAGCAATTGATTATGGCTTCGGCATCCAATACCATTGTTGCTGACCTCAATAAGGGTGAGAAGTTGAACGGTGATAATTATGATATTTGGCACCGAAAGGTTCAGTACATCCTTGAGGAGTAAGAAGTTTTGGAAACCCTCAACCATACCATGGATGAACTTGAGCATGGAACTTCAGCTCAACACAGGAGAGATCTGGAAGCTTATCAAGCTTGGAAAAAGAAAAATAACATTGCTCGCATCACGTTGCTGAGCTGTATGCAAGATGATCTCATGTGTGAGTTTGAAAGTTATGATAAAGCTCAAGCTATGTGGGTTGCTTTGAAGGATAAGTTTGGGGGTACATCTGCCACTAAGCTGAGGAGACTCACCATCAAGTTTGACACATTCCGAAAGCGCCCAAATGTAATGATGAGGCAGCATCTTTGGGAGATGTCAAATATGATCCGTGAGCTGAAGTCGGCAGGTCACTCCCTTACTGATGAATATCAAGTTCAGGCTGTTATAAGGTCTCTTCCTGACAATTGGGAGCATATGAAGATCCATATGACGCATAATGAGAATATTGTCACTTTTGATGATATTGCGCGTCATTTGGAATTAGAGGATGAGCGCCTAGAGGCTGCGAGATCCTCTACCCATGCTTATGTTGCTAAATCGAGTTCGTGCAAAGCTTCGGGCTTCAAGCGCAAGAGGAATCTTCAGTTCAACAACAAAGGGAAAAGGACTGATCAAGCACCCAAGAGGGCTAAGACCTTCCGACGCAAGAAGCGTGGTGGGAAGAAGGACAAGACCAAGATGGAGTAACACAATTGTGGCAAGATGGGTCACTTTGCTCGTGAATACACTGAGCCGAAAAATGTACCCTATTACTCCATTATTTTGAGTAATGCTTTTGTTTCTAGTACTATAATGCTTGCTGAATCTCATCCAATATGGACTGTAGACTCAGGAGCAACAGACCATGTAGCTAGAGATCGAGAAGCATTTGTGGAGTATCGTCAGATACCGCCTGGAAGAAGATGGATATATGTTGGAAATAACTCAAGAGTTGAAGTGAAGGGTATCGGCACATGTAAATTAATCTTACGTGGTGGTCGAAACCTATTCCTACATGATATCCTTTATGCTCCAGATATTCGACGAAACTTGGTCACTATAGTCGTTCTTCTTAGCTTAGGTTATGTATTGAATTTCCATGGTGATTGTGTTGACATTTTGTATGGAACATTTTATTATGGTTCAGGTCATGTATCGAATGGTTTTATGGTATTAGACATTGACTATGATCAGTACAATGTTAATGTTGATGGTTGTTTTTCTTTAATTGCATTTTCTAATAACGTTAAGATTGATGCAAGTACTTGGCATGCTAGATTTGGTCACATTGGATTGCAAAGAATGCAAAGATTAGCTAGAGAAGGCCTAGGTTCACTCATTAATGTTAGTCTATCCGTATGTGAACATTGTCTGGCGAGAAAAACAACTAGAAAACCATTCGGTAAAGGGACTAGAGCTGAATTTCCATTGCATCTCATACATTCTGACATTTGTGGTCCTTTGAATGTGAGGGCGAGGCATGGAGCCTCATATTTCATCACTTTCATAGATGACTTCACACGTTTCGGTTATGTCTTTCTGATCTCCCATAAGTCAGAAGCATTAGACTGCTTTAGACGATATATAGCGATGGTAGAGAATCAGTTGAACAAAACAATAAAGGCATTAAGAACCGATCGTAGACGTGAGTATCTATTGGAGCAATTCAAGGCTCTTTGTGATGAAAAGGGAATTGTACGACAATTGACTATTCCTGGTACTCCACAACAAAATGGGGTAGCTGAGAGAAGGAATAGAACCCAATCGGAAATGGTTAGGTTTATGATGGCGCAAGCAAATTTACCTATCTCCTATTGGGGAGATGCGTTATTGACTGCTACCTATATACTTAACCGTGTGCCCTCAAAATCGGTCACTTCCACCCCTTATGAATTATGGACTGGAAGGAAACCAGACTTGAGTAGTCTACGTCCATGGGGATGTGCAGCTTATGTTCATTATTCTTCCCGTAAACATGGCAAATTAGGTCCTAGAGGGAAGAAATGTATCTTTATAAGATATTCCGAACACTCCAAAGGGTACGTGTTCATAGGTGAACAAGCTGATAGAAGTGTGACCGAAATGGAGTCACGAGATGTCACGTTCTTGGAGAACGATTTTCCTAGTAGAGGTGAGATTGATAAGGACTTCCAATTATATGAGATGGAAGATCCTGATAACATACCCACTGATGTTGTAGAGGGAAATGATGATTTACCTCAACACACAAGACCTAGTGGGAGTGTTGCATCGACTGATGAATTGAATTCAAGAGAAATTCAATTGCGTAAAAGTAATCATAAAAGTATTCCCCGTCGTCGTTTTGAGATTGAAGGGGAAGCATTTATGATTGCTCAAAAAGACGATGCCGAGCCTAAGACTGTTCAAGAGGCTCTCTCGTCCTCTGATAAGGAAGAATGGAAAAAAGCTTTGGAAGATGAGATTGAGTCAATGAGGGCAAACCATGTCTGGGACTTGGTTGATCTACCACCCAATCGTAAGGCCATTGGAAACAAATGGGTCTTCAAGATTAAGCGTAAGGGGGATGGATCCATTGAAAAGTATAAGGCTCGCCTTGTGGCAAAATGTTATACTCAACAAGAGGGTATAGACTATGAAGAAAGTTTTTCACCAGTTGTAAGGTTTGCCTCAATACGCCTTAATTTAGCCATCGTTGCACATTTGGACCTTGAATTACAATAAATGGATGTAAAGACGGCATTTCTCAATGGAGAATTAGATGAGGAAATTTATATGAAACAACCAATAGGCTTCATAGCTAAAGGTCAAGAACATAAAGTTTGCAAACTTCATCGCTCAATATATGGCCTTAAGCAATCATCTAGACAGTGCTATCTTCGTTTTCATCGAGCCATAACCACTTTTGGTTTCACGATGATCGAGGAAGATCACTGTGTATATGTCAAGCGGTCCGAAGATAAATTTGTGATTTTATCACTTTATGTGGACGATATTCTATTGGCTGGAAATGACAAGGTTTTGGTTATCACCATAAAAGAATGGTTGTCCTCCAATTTTGAGATGAAGGACATGGGAGAAGCTGCTTATATATATTAGGAGTTAAGATCGAAAGGGATCGATCAAGGAAACTCCTTACTTTATCACAAGAGTTTTATATTATGAAGATTCTTGAGCATTTCAATATGCAGCATTGTAATCCCATTGATACCCCTGTCATGCAAGGTGAAGGCCTAAGTACTGAGCTGTGTCCTAAGATTCCAGAAGAAATCAAAGTGATGGAAACTATTCCTTACGCTAGTGCGGTTGGAAGTTTGATGTATGCTATGATGTGTACTAGACCCGACATATGCTATGCCGTGGGATTGGTGAGCCGATATCAATCAAATCCTAGTCAAGCACACTGGAAAGCAGTGAAGAGGATCCTGAGATACTTGAAGGGCACCATGGACTATCGACTTTGTTACCAAGGGAATGATTTACGCCTATTAGGCTATTCAGATGCCGATTGGGGTGGAGACCTGGATGAGCGTAAATCGACTTCTGGATATGCGTTCTTGCTCAATGGAGGTGCGATTTCTTGGAATAGCAAGAAACAGACATGCACGGCCTTGTCTACGATGGAGGCATAATTTATTGCATGTTCTGCCGCAGTGCAAGAAGCAATATGGCTAAAACGTTTCTTGAAAATTTTAGCCACTGTCACTGAAGTTCCAAGACCGGTGACAGTTTATTGCGATAGTCAAGCAGCCATTGCCTATGTGAAAGATTCCAAGTATAATGGAAGGACAAAGCACATTGACATAAAGAACAACTTCATAATAGATATTATAGCGCAGAAAGAAGTGATTCTACAATACATTTCAACCAATAGAATGGTTGCTGATCCATTTACGAAGGCTATTCCTAGAGACATATTCTTAACCCACAGAATGTCACTAAGATTGCGTAGAATGTGATATGTTATTGTAGAGAATCATTGGTTTATGTATTATTGGACATATGTATTGTACTTGTTTGTTTATTAGTGATTTGATGTTTTATCAATAAGTACAAATCCACTATAAGACTAGCACATACACACATATATTATTGAAAAGTATGTCAGCAGGCAATGATTGACTCACTCACATGAGCAATTACCTCAAGTGCTATAGTTAGCACGTTGAGATGAGACATTATGTACAAGTAAATGCTGAAGAGCAAGTTTAGTACATAAAATAATATGTCGCCTTGATTGGAGTCAAGATGAGGTCTGTGATTTGCTAATAATAAGACCGAATATGATTGTCCCACAATGAGCACGTGACTATGTTTAGGCTAAGATCCGTATAGTGGATATATTTAGTAAATGACATACGCTTTTATAGAAAGAGAAATCCACTATGGCATGTAATTCATACTACATGTGCATTGTACGACCGACAAAGGAAGGTGAGTAAAATTATCCCTATTTACTCATCGTGTGAGCCCTTGAGGTAATTTATAATTTACCTCATTTTGTGCCCTATGTGACTTCTGACTATGTTCTCAAAGTGAAAGATCAATGTTGCTACTTTAGCATGTTACGGGCGGTCATGAAGCCTATGGGACGTGTCTAGGAAAGCAGTTGTTCTGAAATGAAGAGAGACATGAGTGCGAAGGAAGACTATTGTTGTTTTACATCTATCACATGCATTTACTGGTCGACCAATTATATCGCCCTCTGTGGTTGCGGATATAATTGTAAATACATGGTGTTGTGAGAATAGTCAAGTATAGTCTTTAAGGGATATGTATACTTGGACTGATGTAACAAAATATGTCGGGGCACTGTGAGACATCGATTGTTTATTTCTTTTCGGGGTTGTAGCCATTATGTTATCCCTAACAGGTGCATAATTTGAGCTCCCAAGTGCAGGTGTACTCACTGGTCGCATGACTTACTTGCTAGTATGAATTGTTTTGTAAAGTTGATGAATGTTGAATGTCTTATATTCTTAGTAAAGCGCTATCAAGCCCATCATGTTCGAGTGGGAGATGTTGTACTTTAGTTGGTACGTCCATGATGGGGTGCGATTGGATCGCACGGGATGGAAATGTAACTCTTGAAAGGGTACGAAGAGAGACGTATAAGAGTCTCCTAAACACAATCGTCGGAACGGTTGGCAGATCATTCGCATCAAAATTTCTCTCCATTTCCATTAAAGAGATCAAGGCGTTCCATTTTCTTCTTTACGAGAATGATTTGCATTTACGCCGTGGAAATCGGGTGTTTTCCTTGTGATTGCATCCAGACTAACGTGAGGAAGTGTCGTTCGTGTTTCATCGGCAATTCAATGTTCATTCCGGGGCCATTTGCTGTTTGCGCATCGGAATCAGGTAAGTCGTCTTCCGCCGACTCGAAATCTAACATTCCCGATGGGTATAGGAACTAGTGGACGGTTCTCATTTTGTGAAGTATGAAATAGTTAATTTATTATAATTGGCCAATAAGCCATTGACTTAAATTTTTGAGTGAAACTCAATTCAACTGGATATGTTGACATAATCGTATGTGAGCTCTCTGTTAGTGATTTTCTCATGTGAAGGTATTAAGCTTTCACTGCACTCCCAACACCAAGTCCCTTTGATGAACTGAAATCAAAGAATTCCTAGACCTGTGGGAATGGGGCTAGGGTTAGCGCGTAGTATTTGTCAAAGAATGTGATGATTTCCTTTCAATTTAAAGAGGGGTCATTTATAGACCAAACGAAACAAAAGAGGGGTAAGTTAATGACGTTCCATATAAATGGAGTCAACAGTTAAAGAGATTACTACCCCTTTGTTGTTTTTGCAAAAGAAGACAATCTTCAATCAATGTGTCCCAAGTAATTAGCCGCTTTCTTATTTGAAGACAACGACGTGGCATGGTGACGGATGAATCTTGGGTCCTCTAGGCACTTATATCTCAGAACCTACCGATGGAAATCATCTCTCTCTTTTTTTTCTTTGTTTTCTTAACTCTCCTATGTCACGCGCATGTGGAGCAGCTGAAGTTAGTGTTAGGAGTTTTTATATCATACGGTCTGTGTGAAGAATTAATTTGGACAAATCAGGTGGATCTTTTGACATGTTCATGAATTAGTCACCTAATTAATAAACCTGCTCTAAGTTTCAAAATGTCTACAAGATCTGTACAAGTAATATAATTACCCTACTGTAAAGCAAACATGCACAGTCTACTAACTTGAGTTCCCTTGTTCGGTTCACTCATAGCACGAACTAAACATTTCAATGTATAGACTTCAATGTCGGTCTTTCTGTTTTTGTAATAGAAAAAATGTCTGCAAATGCATATTGCTAGCGAAATATCATTCTGTTGCACCCAAAATTGTCGACATGGTATAAATAATCTCCCTGTATTCTCAGACAAACAAAATATATGTACATGTAGATAGTGTCGAAGAAGGCCGTTTCTAACTTCAGCACGCATGACACTCCCCCATCTTCAATATCTGTCCATTCGGAGAGAAGTTTAGAAAGAGAGAGAAGCCTCCGCTCTTATTCTACATCACTTCAACGAGCAATCTTTATATGGACATTCCTGAGAGAACTACACAAGTGCCTCCACTCCTTATTTAAGAGGAATAATTTCTCTTTCTTTTGTCTGTTCAAAAACACATTAATGAATTGAATAGTAGCAACCAACGCAATTATTTTTTTTTTCCTGACGAGATGGTGTCTTATTAACTATTAGAAGGTTCTAGGCTATGGCTGTTAGATGCGAGGAGACATGCAATAAATTATTTTGTTTGGTTTTGTGAACAAATGCCAGGTCTGTCTTCTCTTTGCCTACTCTGTGGACACAGACCTTCACACATTTTCTTATCCCGAAAGATTAAATGCTCTTCATTTTTATGTCAGTTTCCTTTCTCTCGTCTCTTTCCACTTTATTATAACAAAAAAGTTGAGTTTCTTCTTTGTTTTCTTCCTGTTTAGCTACTTGTCTTTGTTGCTTCCCTACTTCTTTAGTTGCGTTGGAAACTATTATGTGTTGTAAGGATTAAATAATGGACTACTACATGAGATTACTTCATAAAATACCAAATGAAATTGCTTCATAAGATACCAAATTCAGGGAGAATGTGGAAAAAATCGACTGACATTATGTTGATTACTGAAACTTGATTGTTTTCAGGTAGCTGGATCTTCAAATGTCAACAAGAAACTACTCTTTCATATAGAGCATCCAATTAGGCATGAAGAATATACTTCGCCGTACTTAATTATGGCGGCAAAAAAAAAAAAATCTTTAGTCAATGTAAAGAAGCAAATTTTGTCAATTAAGGCTTCATTTGTTTCACATAAATTAAAAGGATTGGGAAAATATATTCTTTAAAAAATGATAGATTATATCGCTTACAAAGATAAAAGAATGAAAAGTATTTTCATTGTCCACGTAAATGTTTATACTAAATTGTTATATTTATTTGTTCTTTCTTCTATTTTAAATAGTTTCACATCTCATTCAGAAATATAGAAAATTGAGAGATTTCTCTCTTGCAGTTTATGTGTGTATGTTTTGGATGTAAGTTCACGAGTCTACTTGGGTTTACGATTTCCTTGGTGTCAATATTCCACCAAAACTATTAGCCAGATGTTTCTAATGTTCTAATTAATACTACATTGAGAAAATGACACAAACGATCCTTAAATTTTAACCAAATGTGCAATATTATTATTAAACTTTAATTTGTTCAACGTTGTCCTTGAACTTTAGGTAAATGTGCAATGTTATCATTGAATTTTTAATTTGTATGATGGAGTCCTTGAACTTTTGATATATGTATAATTTAGCCGCTAGACTATATAAAGATATTCAATGTTGTCACTGGCTTTGAATTAATAGAAATATAGCATTAGATATTTTCATGTAATCTAAGGACTAAATTAAATATTTATGAAGAATTCAGAGACCATACAAAATAAGTTAGAAATTTTGGAAAAACATTGAATATTAAATTAAAGTTCATAAATCATGTTGAATAAACTAAAAATCTACCTATGATATTGTGCATTTCATCAAAATTTAGAAATGATTTGTATGATTACCCTGCATAGTTTACAATCCTTAATTATTGAAATCAGGTTCGTTGTTTTGAGTGGCTTGTATTCGTTTGCCAGATACGGGTGGACTCCTGCTTCTCGACGTGGCAACGTAAATAGTAAGTTGGCCGCGCAATTATTCATCCCCTGACATGGACGGCAAATTGAATAATGATTTCTGATCGGGTCTCTGCATATGCTTCTCAGCCCACTTTAATTGTTCTGGTTGCGGCCGTACACATCCACTCACGAGGATTGCATCACTTCACGTGTCCCCAAATTCTGACAAACCTCTAAAATACAAAATGACTCGTTATTCTACTTCTAAACTCCACTTCCATCGCACAGTAATATGCATCAATCAACTTCATTGCTCTGCCCTTACTAAAATTATAGTCTCCATTCACGAAACTATTCTCACGAATGATCTTGTTTCGAGCAGTCCACGTACAAATCGATACCTATGTTTGTCTTTGGCAAAAAAATTCGAAAAATCAATCGTCATTGTCTATTGCCAAAAGAAGTTTGTATGTTTGATTTTCAATGGTATTATTTAATGAAGAAAGATCGATAGGCACGACTTGGCATTGACGGTTTTGCTTACACTTTAATCAAGTCATGTCCACGCACAAAAAGATTGTAGTTTCAATTGCTTATACAAGTAGTTGTGGAGCTTATCAGAAACTAAGCAATAGTAGTTGTGGAGCTTATCAGAAACTAAGCAATCTTACAAAGAAGATGGTACATGAAAAAACAAGGAAGAAAATGGCAGCCAAGGATCTGAGTTCATTTAATTGGGCTGTGAAATTTCAGAGCTTTTTCAAGGTCGTGATCTTTCATTTAATCATCGTCTCTGTAGGAACCCTAGGATCTTGTAATTTGGGTAAGTTGCTCCTTCTCTTTGTTTCTACATATTGTTGAATTGATTAATCTCAATTACATAGCTCATGTAATTATTCTTTGTGCATCTCACATTTTGGGGATAATTGTCCAAAAAGTACCAAACCTATTGTACGGCGTCAATTTAGTTCTAAACTTTTCAATTTTACCAATTTAGTCCTAAATATTTTGATGAGCTACCAATTTAGTTCTTTCGGCCAATGTTTGACTAGAAGTCATTGTCGTACCTCCGTCATCTCACATGGTATAAGTGGCATTGGCGTGAATATTTTTGTAATTTTTTATTCTTTTTTTTTTCCTTATTTCCCTTTGGAGAGGAGGGAGAAGGTGAATTAGAAGAGGTACCAAAACTGGAAGGTGAGGAGGAGGATCCACTCATGGCGGGCCTGAGTTGGATATTGGAGGCGGTTGAGGAGGGAGTGGGGGAAGAGGGAGTGGGCCAGAATGGCGAAGGAGAGAAGGAAGATAAGGGTCGGGTGTTATGAGGTAGAAGGTCTTGGGGGACCGCTTGGGGATGGCAACAGAGATTCAAGGAGGATGTCGAAGATGGTGAGGGATTGGGGCTCTTCCGAAGCAAGATCCATTTTCTGGGGTACTCGGGTTGGAGAGGGTGGAATCAAGATTGAGTTTTGAGATGACGGTGACTCATGTAAACTACGATTCAGAAGGAGTGAAGTGATTGCGAAGACAGTGAAGAAGAGGAGATGATCAGAGAAATTTGCAAAGCTACTTGCTCTTTTAGATTGTTTTCATTATTTCCGAAATATTTTGTGAATGTAGTTCAGGGTGGTGAGGGTATTGTACTCAAACCGAGTCGAATTGTCAAGGTATTTTTGCATACTACCCGAACCGGAATAAAAGTGAACAAAAAAAAAAAACATGTAATTTTTGGTTTGATTCTGGTATTATTTGATACCCCTAGTTGCATGGTACTCTTAGATGCATATGATCCATTGGATCATGAAAAAAAAAAAAAAAAATGTTAGTATATGTAGAGGAAGATGTCTACTTATGTGATAAATATAATAGAGTCGATAATATGAGACGATAATTTTTATTTTAAAACTAGAATTTAGTATTTCAGTTGATGAATAGACTATATTCTTGATCACAAGTAACGGTGATGAAAAAAGTTGTCTTGCCATGAAATGAAGAGAAGTATATGTAGGTTTGATTACATTGACATGACTAATTAAAGCCAAGTTAAACATGACTTGATCATATAAACATGCTATCAAAAAAGAGTAAAGAAAAGACTCATAAAGTAAAATCATTGATACGTTTGATGTCCTCTATGCTAATCTTAGCATGGTAGAACAATTATTCTTACTTTTTAAGATATGTCCGTCTACGGTTTCAAGATCTAAAATGTAGATGATGGACTTCGCACAGTGAAAGATTTAGTTTCAAGGGAATGTGTTTGAACTGAAGCAACTATATAGGAACTTTTGTATAAGACAGGATACCATATTCAATACTCTCAGAATCAAACATTTTAGTCAGCGATCTTACAGCTTGAAGAGCGGATCAAACTATATCCAGGAATTGATTTGTATGCCCCACATACGACCATTTCCAGTTTTTCACTCCAAAGCAACCCTCTAAGATATCTTTGTACTAACGTTACAACATCACCACCCACTATTACAAGGCTTGATCTCTAGTCGGAAAAAGAAAAAAAAAAGGATTTCTCAAACTTTTGGATCAAAGGCACGTGTCTTAATCAGATACATAACCTCTATTTTTATTATGTCTCAATATGTGTCAAATGCATAGGATCTCAACACTTATCGCTTTGATAATGATATTTAGAAAATTAGTAACAGGTGTCATCATTCTATTTAAGAATGTTGTGTAGAGAGACACAATAAGAGATAGAAGATTTGCATCTTTTGGTATATGCGACTTAACCAACGCCAAAATCCCAGTTCTTATCCTAGGAATTTTTTGCACTCTTCCAAGGAAGAAGAAGATGGGTCAATTTACTTTACTTTTTTTTTTTTTAATAAATATGGGTTGAAAGTGGACTTTATAAGAGACCTGTTTAGACCCATTCATTTTGGACTTTTCTTTTCAAAACCCATTTTGGTCTACATGACAAATTTGACCTGACCCATTTTAATAAAAATGGGTTAGAACATGGGTTAGCAACCCATTGTGACAGCTCTATTTCAAAGGTAACAACATAATTGTACTTAATCATGTTTCTTTTGAGCCCTTTTGATGCGATGACTTATATCACTAGCCATCACAGGGCGCTAGATTTTCAAACTCTTAAATTCAATTCTTGGCTTTCACTCTCCCATCATTCCCAGCCAGGACCATGTACTTGTCCTTTCTTGTGAGGAGCGTGCACTCAAACCCTAGAGCCCCAGCAATCTGGCTCTGCACATAGTTTGCAGCTTCAATGCCGGACTTGCCACTGCCCTCACATATGCAAGAGGCTGGCAATTTCTCGAGGATCTGGAGAGTATAGCTCGGGTTTGGGTTCATGAAATGGAACACCGGATCCCAGCATTTAGGTCCGCAGGCCGTGGACCCATAGAACATGCTAACCCGAACGTCGATAGCCACGGGGACTATGTCCTTACTCACTCGTGCGAACAGCGGGCTGAACCTGAGCAGGTAGGGTTCCCTGCATGTAGTCCCCTCGGGGCACACCACGAGGTCGCTGCAGGTCAGGGCCTGCCGCATAAGCTTTGTGTCCTGCTCGCGGTCCCTGGCCAGGCGGACTGTCCGGATTGGGGAGATGGCCTCGTTGAACGGGCTTAGGCTGTAGATGACCGCAGCGAGGGGCTTGCTGAGGGCGTAGGAGACAAAGATTGGGTCCAAGAGGGTCTTGTGGTTGCATGCATAGAGAGTACCCTTTGTGCTGTTGGCAAGTGGATTGGGATCGAAATTAGGGTTTTGTGGTTTTGAGACTGTGGTCTTCAGGCCTGTCATGGCCAATACAGGGCCTGAGATTGAGAAAGGCAAGAGCATGCCGAGAATGATTCTGAGGATGGAGAGAGGGAGGCCAAGCGGAAGCCACATAAACATGGTGAGGGTGGCAAGTGGGGTTGGTCTAAAGGCCAATTTGCCATCATGGAAGATCAAGGGCTTTGGATATTTCTCTCTTGGGAGGAGTTGCCAATTCCTCTTCTCTGCTTGGCTCACCATGTAGACTTCCTGTCGCAACGGTTGCAGGAAGGTTTTGTTAATTTCTACTAAGTCATTTTCTACTAAATTATGCAAATTAAATATCAAGCCGCATGATAAACCACACAGGAAAAGAAAAAGCAATCTTCCAATGTTTATATTTGCACTGTGATTAATTGAAACATAGTTGATATAAACACAGCTGATATACATGGTAAGTTATACCAAGAAAAAGTAAACCACACCTAATATCAGGATATACCAAAAAAGATGTATAGTGTAATATGTATTGAAGAATGAACTTAGCTGTAATGATAATATCTTCGATAATTAAAAAAAGCTATATAGTTGATATGCATGGTAAGTTAGGCAAAGAAATACCGATATTATTTCTTTTGAAGACATTGAACTGGACAAAGTTTAATAAATTAATAAAGTTCAGTCAAAGATCAATCCATCACAAGTGTTAAATTATGTTTTGAATTTGAGCTAATAAATCCTGACCCCCGATTGTTGCCGCACATGTAAAGCAAGGAATTGACCTTTGTCATTCACTTAGGAAAGAGCAATTCGGCGAAAATTCGAATATAGGTTCCTGCAAGGTTTGACCAATTTCAACGTTTTGGGCACACATTCTTATTTAATATTATTAAGTTTGTAGGGTATTATGCGTGCGGATGTCCTTTTTTATCTTCCTGAAACTTGTAATTTGTGTTGCCGTGGCCTGTGGGTGTGCAAGTACGGGGAAAAATGCCAAAAAAGTTAAACCTTTTGTCTTTGTACCGATTTAGTCCTAAACCTTTTTTTGGTGTTGATTTAGTCCTAAATCTTTTTACGTTGTGCCAATTCAGTCCTTTTAGGCCAATTTTGGCCGGATTTTGCTGACTAGACGCCGGTCGGCTAACGTGGCCTGATCGGCGCTGACGTGGACAACTTTTAATAACATTTTAATATTTTTGATTATTTTTTATTTTTATTTTTATTTTTTTCTTCCCTCTTTTTCCTCCAGCCGGTCGCCGGACCTTGGGGATCGGCCAGAGGCGATGGCCGGCGAGGTCGACCTCGCCGGCCACCTCACCAGTGGCCGCCCTCAAGGCCTAGTGGGTGAGGCTCGCCCTCACCGGATCTAGCGAGGGTAGAGCCTCGCCCGACGGATCGCCGCCGCGGGAGAAACTAGGCGAAAATCCGGGGTCGGAGCGGCGCGATCGAGGACATGCCCGAGCTCTCGTAAAACCCTAGAGATGATGACAACGAGCGAAGGGAGGAAATTTCTAGGGCGAGATTGGGATCAGGGAATAGAGCAGGGAGAGCTGGCCTCGCGCTGAGCTGGTGGGGCTTGCCCTCGCCGGCCCTAGCCTCGCCGCCCAGCACGAGGTTGCCCTCGTGGCCACCGGCGAGGTAGCCGGCGAGGTCGACCTCGACCTCACCGGATGTTGCCTCCGGCCGATCGCCGAGGTCCGGCAACCGGCTGGAGGAAGAAGAGGGAAGAAAAAAAGAAAAAGAAAAAGAAAAAGAAAAAACAAAAAACAAAAAAAAGAAAAAAGAAAAAAGAAAAAAGAAAAAAGAAAAAAGAAAAAAAGAAAAAAGTTCAAAAATATTAAAATATTATTAAAAGTTGTCAACGTTAGCGCCGATTAGGCCATTTCAACCGGCCGGCGTCTAGTCAACAAAATTTGGTCAAAATTGGCCGGAAAGGATTGAATTGGCACAACGTAAAAAGGTTTAAGACTAAATCGACACAAAAAAAAAAGGTTTAGGACTAAATCGGCATAAAGAGAAAAGGTTTAGGACTTTTTTGGCACTTTTCCCCAAGTACGGGGACACTTGCTTTCGGCCGTACATAACACTTTATTTTGTGCAATAAGTTCATGCATTTATAAATATTATGAGTTTGAATTTAATTTATATGCGGAAAATATTTGAAAGTGCGGACAATTGTAACTCTGATCCTCCGATTATAGTAAATTATTTGTTGATGACTCTTTTTGTGAAGTAAATATAAATACTCTGATCGAATCACATGAATCTCTTGTGTCCTTTATTTTCCATTATTTATTTCTCCGGTGATTCTGCATTGATTTAATAAAAGGATCCGATATTTTCCACATTAAAATTATAATAACAAGGCATGAATTAGATATATAATTGTGATCTCGATGACGGGTATTTTGTTCAACATTAGATGATAATGGAGCTTTGCCTGAAAAACTTATTTTATATGTGAATGTATGGATGAGTGAAAATGCTTGGATAATGGGAAAAATTAGAATTCAACATTGCGCATTAGTAAGTAAAATTTCTTGAAAGTCCTCGTTATGCCATATAGATGTTAACATAGAGCTCTCTAATATATGAGGGCTTTGTTAGCATAACAATCTTTGGGTTACTGTGAGGATAACAACTTGTTGTTGGTTATAAATTCTTAGAAAAATAGACCTCATAATAATTTATAATTATTTGTTATTTGAATTTTTTAGTCCAAAATAGATTACTATACTTACATTAGTTTAAAGACCGTTACTTAATCATTTCTCAATATATTAACACAATCTGAACTTTTTTTAGTTCTTCTTTGGTGGCTATTAGCAACTTGAAACATTCTTCAAAGTAACCTTCCCATAAGCCAATCAGAAAATGCGGGAGAGAGAGAGAGAGAGAGAGAGAGAGAGAGAGAGAGTTCATGGTTGTTCTCCGTTACCTTACAGTAAGCAAGAAGCTGGTGATAATCAAAAGGCCATGGCTTGCTGAAGCATCCGACACAAGTTGCACGAGAACCCATTAAACTTCCCTCACCAAGAAGCGGAATCAGCTCTTGTCTCGCCTTGTTCATCTCCATCAAACCCGTGAACCGCCCTTGGATCACCGCTACTTCTCTTCCCACCACCATGTCGACCCCCAACCACTCTTTCAAGAACTCCTCCACCATGACCCTCGGCAACCTTGTGACCGCCACTCTTTGCCCGAAACCCATCACGCCATCGAACGCCTCGCGGCCCAAGTCTTCCAAGAAGAACTTGGGCAAAACGGCTCTTCCGAGCGTAAAGCTCTCTCTTCTGACTCCAACAAAGCACACGAACACCATCACGTTGAGCATCGTTTCTTGATTGAGCATGCACGCGAAAGGGTACGTGAGAAGCAGCACGAGAGCTCTCAAGAAGCCTCCTGCTTCGAAGGCCACGAGCATGAAGTAAGGGAAGAGGGAAGAGGACCGAAGGAGCGTGCCCTCAAAGTCGAAGACGAGCGTTTCTGAAGAGAAGCCTCGAGGGATGTTTTGGCAATATTGGCGAACCTTTGGGTCCGTTTTGCTTCGATATTGGTGGTTGCTTTGGTTCTTCCAAACAGGACTCTGGTGAGGAAGGAGGAGATAGACTTTGCCATTGATTTTCCGGCCATTTATCGGCTGTGTGGTTTCGGAAACATGTGACCCTTTTATATCGCACGTCCGATATTTCTAGTTTTTTGACCCGGGCAACTGTTTTTTAACCAAAAAAGTAATGTAATAAGAACGAGAACAGACCGATGCATGACTAGACTTACTAAATTAAGATCACGTGTGTCACGTGGTTCATTTCCAGCGTAAATGCTTTAGGACTATAGTGCCCACTCAATTTAATATGTAAGTTATAAATCTCAATCATTTTTTATTCACATAAAATCTGCCTTCGCACTAGATTTTTGTTGTGGTATCGACCTAAGTAGTACCGACACTCGACACGACACGACACGATACGTCGACACGTCATTTCTCAAAAATAGAGAATTCCGACACGTTGTTTATTAAATGAATATTTTTATTTTTAATTAATTTAATTTAAATTCATAAATAAATAATTAATTAAAAAAAGAGCCTACAATGAATTTACACTAATAATATTAATAAATCAATTCATTGAAAATTCGAAAAACATATTCATAGTTGATGTGTATTCATGTTTGGAAACATGTTTTTAACTTTAACAAAAAGTTATTGATGAAACTAATGATTAATAAGAAATTAGAATCAATTTATTTAAATAAATCCATGATCTTCTACAAATGACCAAAATTTATCATTATTCAAAATTCAATACTTTTATTTTTCAAAATTATTTTTCAATCTCATTTATTTATTTTTCCGTTAAAGAAAAAAGTCCCCGCACCCCCACTCCCTTCTTTCCCTCGTCCATTTCCCCGCCCACCCCCAAATTTATTACACTTTTATTTCCCTCCCCTACCACCTGACAGTGGCAGATAGGTTGTCACTTCCCCTCCCCCAAAATTAAAAGTCATGCCATCAGATCCCCTTTTTCTTATTTATTATTTTTGAGTTTTCTTATCAAAAACCCTAACCAGCCCTTCTTTTCCTCCTCCTCGCCGCTTGCCACACGACCCCCTTCCCTCTCGTCTTCCTCTCGATCCTACTCCTCCTCCTCCTTGCTACACGACCCCCTTCCTCTCCTCTTCCTCTCGATCCTTCTCCTCCTCCTCGCCGCACGACCGCCTTCCTCTCCTCTTCCGTCTCTCGCCGTCTCTCGCTGTCGCGGGCTCGCCGTCACTCGCAACCTCATTGCGGGCTCGCTGTTGCTCCCAACCTCGTCGCGGGCTTGCCGTCACTCGCAGCCTCGTCTCTGCTCCCTTGCCCTCGCCTCCACCCTCCATCTTTCGGACATGCGTGTCAAAACGTGTTTGACCACGTGTCCAACCATGTCCAAGCGTGTCAACGTGTCCGACACGTTCCGACATGTGTCGGACATGACACGGAAGCATGGGCAACGTGTCCATGCTTCATAGGTATCGACCATCGAATAATGTTATAAATTGTGTATTATGAGTTGACTTGACTATTTTTAAAGCTAATAAAGAGACTTCATGAATCATTTCACGTGTTCATTGCAATAATCCGCGAAAAGGACAAATTGACTTGCGATTGATTGTGCTTACTTTATACCGAATTAAGAAGAGTGGAGTCTATGATTACGATTAGAGGTCAAAATAAGAGAGGGATTGAGACAATCCTAGTTAACGTATGGATGAGGATAGGCCCCACGTGTTTCCGCTACAGTCCTTTTCAGTTAGAGTGATTCGACATGCATATTAAATGAATCCATCAATTTCATGTTGTTAGTCGATATATGCATTGCTTTCCATCACTTTCTGGCTAATGGATTCCCTTTGTAATTGATTATGGGTGTGCAGAAGAATCGAAACTGCCTTGATTGCTCGGAATCAGACTAAACCTGCGATTTTCATGGGGACCAGTCCAATTTCTAATTTTGATTTACTGGAATTGGAGACAACTGATTCGGTTCCCAGTTTTTGATGTGAAACTAGCCACCTGTCCATTTAGAATGGATAGATACATATATATTTTTATTTTTTTATGTTAAAAATATCAAAAACCCTGAAAACTCTCTCTCATCCTCCCCACATGGCATCTTTTCATGTCCACAAACTCATACTTCTCAATGTATGTTCTCTCTCTCTCTCTCTCTCTCTCCACCAACATGCTTCCATTGCTGATCCACCTCATTGTCGCCATACTCATCCTTGCCCCTCATCTCACCCTCTCCCACCTCAACTCTATGCCACTTGACCACTCGGGATCGCCTTTCCCCACCTCTCACTCTCCCTCTCTCCTCACATCCTCCCCCACCATGCCTCCATTCTCGCTTTACCTCGTTGTTGTTGTACTCATCCTTGTAGCTTGTTTTGGCCTCTCCCATCTCTGCTTACACCACCCAATGACCTGTGCCTATAAGCTGCAAAAACGGCACTTAAGATCTCCATAAAAAACACTATCACTAGAAATAGAACGACAATGATACATTAAGCATTTAGTCATTTTACGCAAAGTTTCTTTGACTTGGGGGTGGTTCGTTCAATAATTTTTATTTAAAACAAGGGGAATAGAATATAGGATATATGAATTACCCCCCTTCTATATTATTACATATATTTATAATTAATTATGAGAAAGACAAGTGATTTGGGTACCCGATTTGGAACCCATTGTTTTTGATGCAGAACAATAACGATCCAAAACTCAAGCGCTTATCCTCTGTTACCCTTTGTATCACTAGCTCAATGAAATTGATGCTCATCTTATCGTTCAATAAATGCTCTTTATGTGTGGATATTTGTACATCGGGATCGGGGAAAAGACTTGAGTACTATTTATAGAGTTTTAAGCCATAGACCCTCTTATAATAGGTCGGGCTTTACTAGGCCTACTAACCAACCTTATATTAGACCAATTAAGAATCATTATATCTCATTTTATTAGACCAATCCCGTGAAATAGTTAATTACAATATCAATTAATGTAATCAATATCAGAAAAACTCTTACGGTGCATGCTCTTCCCCACCTATCCCTCTCCCTCTCTCCTTTCACCCTCTTCCACCATGCCTCCTAGGGGTGTGCAATTTAATCGGGTATACTCGGGAACCGGGCCGGCCCATTTGAAAAATAAGGTCGGGAATCGATACCTGTTGAAATCAGTTTAGGAACCAATTCTCGAAATTCAGAATAGGCTTGACTGGTTCCGAGTGAATACTAGAGAATTGGATCGATCGGACCGGTTTGGGAACTCGTTTTATAAGCCTAACCCCAAAAGTCCAAAACCCTATTTTCTTCCCTTGATTTCTTGTCTCTCGAAGACTCGCATGACATTTTTCCCACCATCGTTCCTGAGTTCCTCTTCTTCGCTTGCTTCCATCCATTGCCAGTTCCCTCTCGCTTCGTCCATTGCTGGCTCCCCCTCTTTCTATTTCATCCATCGCCGGCTCCCTCATCTATAAGCTCGTGAATTTCCTCTATTTTTCTAGACTTTTCTTTCGGATTGAAGCTGGGTTCTTCTCTTTTTGTTTGGGAGTGCTTTCTCGAGCTGGATTTCTTGTTAGATTGGCGGAAAAAGTTTGCGTTTTTTTACTATGAATGGGTGGGGTAAGATGAGAGAGAGAGAGAGAGAGAGAGAGAGAGAGAGAGAGAGAGAGAGAGAGAGGTCATAGAACTCGGAGAGCTTAAGCGTCGGGTGGATTGCCACCATGTCGAGGCCTTGCGAGATCGCGGAGATGAGCGGATCCACCAGGCTCTCGCCTCCTCCAGCCTTCCCATCGGATGGCGGCGACGGCAGCGACAGAAGCTCACGTGGTTGGTGGGCTCGAGCCTTCTTGACATGCGTGTCGGGGACGACGGGGGGCGGCAATCTGCTGCACGTGCGAGATGGCCTGGGCTCCCTTTGTGTAATCCTTTGTGCGAGCCTTCGCCTGGGCTTAGCAAAAAGTTTGCGTTTTTTTTGTTCATATGGGTCTTGCTGTTGATGTTGCTGCTTTTGTTGTTGATAGCGCTCGATTTGGAATAATTGTTTGGGGTTAATTTTTCCTTCAACTGGTAGAACACACAAATCCATTTGTTCGCTACCGAAGCTAAAGCCAACAGCAGAAGAAGAGGAAGACCCACTGAAGTACTCCTCAGTACTCGTTGCAGTTTCGCTCTTGAAACCAAAGCCAGTAGAAGAAGAAGAGGAAGACCCACCAAAGCATTCCTCAGTACTCATTGTAGGGCTATGAACCCAGAAAGAATGTGGTTATCGAAGGTACGAGGCGCTCTTGTGCATTTTCTTAAGTACCTATGTTATAATAGTCCATCTCTGTGGGGTAAAAAAATCTCAAAATCAGATCAACTGAGTTCACACTTAATAATTCGTATGTTTTATTGTTTTCTTTACTTATTACCCTTTTCCTTAGGTTACCTACTTATGCATATGAGGAAGTTGCAGACATCATTAAAAGCCATCAATTGGAGATTGTAACTCTTGCTATTGTATTATCAGTCTTATGGATCCTTAGTTTTTCATTTAATCAAAAAGTTCATGTACTTATTGATTATAAGTGCTTAATGTTTTGATACAAATTAAAAGAATTACATTATTTTCTCACGTATTAAAGTAAAATTTGAAGCCATATAGGGTATTAGGCGGTTGTAAAATAGGTTCTAGTGGAAAGATGATTGACCTTGGAATCGGACCGAAAAAATAAGGTGGTTTCGATATACGGTCCAGTACAAACAGGGTCGGGTATATGATCCAAAAAAGGGGAACATGTTATAACATGGTCGAGTACAAGATTCGGGTTTGGAACTTACCTACCCTGGACCCAATGACCGCTAATGCCTCCATTCTTGCTCCAACTCATTGTCATTGTACTCATCCTCACCCTCGTATTGCCCTCTAGCACCCTTACTCCACCCCATTTGACGACTCATGCCTACCCTTCCCCTCCTTTTCCGCCCCTTCCTACTTCTCTACCTCCCTAGGCTAGTTTGAAGGACCCACCTAGGAATTGGACTAGAGGAGGAGTCCTCGACCCGAAACAGATCAAGGAAGACTTGTTTAATCACATAAATTTTCATGAGATCTCAGTTTATAATTAATGAAATTTTCTTTTTTTTTACTAACTTGTATTTATTTTGCTAACTAACACATTATATTTACAATTCTTATATGAATTTACCGATTTTTTTATTTGGGTGCAAATGACTTACCCACTTTTTTTTTTTTTTTGTCTAACAAATTACCAACTAGTTTTCGGTTATCGACTCCCATTTGCATTACTTACCAAAATCTATTTGTATTTTTAGTTTATTTAATTTCGTTAGTAATTATGAACTTTTATTTGCCTCTCTTTCAAACTTTTTATATTTATCAACTTTTACATAAATTTATTGCCCCGACTTATCAATTTTTCTCCCACTAGGTTACCAACTAGTTTCGTTTACGGAGTCTCATTTAAGTTGCTTACCAATGTTCATTTAATTTTTTAATGACCAACTTTTCTAATAACCAGCTTTTATATGCCTTACTTAAACCAATTCGTTTAGAAATTATCAACCTTAATTAAAGTGATCTTTCATTCTATTAGATTACTAACAAATTGTGCGTTATCAGCTTTTATTTAAGTTAGTTAAGATAAAGGTGAAAGTGAAACTTGAGGAGGCTAATGCCAAGAATGAACAAGTAGTCGATCAACATAGAAGATGTCGAGTTTTCCAGGTTAGTGATCATGTAATGGTGTTCCTACGATGAAAGTGATTTCTCATGAGTCATTATGCCAGGCTACAACCAAGGAAATACGGTCTAGACAAGATCAAGTAAAGAATCAACGATGATGCCTATGTTGTTGGCCTTCCTAGGTTCTTGATATGCCTAAAATCTAGACGACGAATAGTCGTATCTTGGGGATTGAGGTGGAAGCAGCTATTGAAGACTTTCTGGACAATTCAAACAAGCAGAAATCTAACAGGCAGGTCTTGGAGAAGGACAGATGTGCCAAAATGGGTTGAAAACCTATTTATTAACACATATGATGGGTTGGGTTACAAATGGGTTAACTAAGTATTGCTAAATGGGTTGATATCAGTTTGAGTAATAAAGTCCAATGAAATGTGGGTATTTAATGGGTTTAAAAGTCAACCCACCTGCAGTCCCTTTTCACTTGTTTTAGGTTCAAGTTGGGGGCCTTCGGGTGGGGCAACTTAATTTCTAGTTATGTCTTCTGAAAAATAGTAAAATATTTGTGATCTTTGAAGCTTTAGCATCCATAGAAATTAGTATATGATTTTATGTGTAAATATTTACCGACTTATTGAATTTAAGAGATGTCAAATAACTCATTGTGAAACTCCAAAAATTTGCAATGAAGAAAAAGTCTCAAACAAGTCGAAAATCTTATTTGGAACCTTATAAAACTATCAAAAATTTATCTTTTACACTACATGCATAATATAACAGTCCTTACATTTAAACATCTATGTTTTTGAGTAATGTAGGTCGGGTTGGGTATGAATTGGGTATAGATCGGTCGGATTGGATGTGAGTCACTTAATTTATATTGTATATAAATAGTTCAAAATGGGATATATGGGTCGGATCTTTTTTGACCCGACCTAAACTCGTCCCAATCCATCCGATCCTAGGATTTGTGCAATGTGCAATAGAATGACCATGACTTTTGTAGTCATTTGGGCCTCAAAATCCATCATTTATGTTTGTTTTAGGGCACTTTTCTATTTTTTGGGTATATTTTCTTGTTATTTTTGGGTTTTCTTATATCACCTCTGGCTTTCATAATATATATAATTTTTTATGTTTCATACAGTTTTGACTTTTACTAAAAAGATATTGACAATTGAGAGATTCATCTCCGTACATTCTGAGTGCTCGTTTGCAAATTCATTTAATATTTAAATATCTAATACGCTTCCTCTGTGTCAAATATTCCTCCAAATAAGCAAGCCGTTTCTAATGTTCTAGTTAATACGCGATTATATTCTTAGTTATGAGAAAAGTGTTTTGGGTGGCTTGTAATCCTTTACTAGATGCACTGGAATAACTATACACGTCTATTGTCTTGACGTGACAACGTGAATGGCAAAATTGGTCAAATAGTCATTCATCCACGGCCATGGATGGCAAAATTCAACTAAGGTTTTTAATCGCGTCTCTTCACATGCTTTTCAGCCCTATTTAAAGGTGTCTGTTGGGTTTATACACATTCCTACAAATAAACTCCTTCATTATTTAAAAACCTTAATAATTTTTTAATGAGGCCGAACTCATTGAATTTCCTAAAAATTGGTTCATTATTGGACCAAATCATAAACATTTATAGGGCGCCAATTTAGTTCTAATTTTTTTTTTAATTTAGCCAATTTAATCCTAAACCTTTTAATGAGTTGCCGATGTAGTCATTTCGGTCAATGTTTGGCCAAAAATCATTGAAGTGAATGCCTACCATCCTTGTGGCACGACGCTGACGTAGACAATTTTTGTAATATTTTTCTTTTTTCCATTTTCTTTATTTTCTTTTTTACTTACTTCCTTCCACCCATCCAACAAGGCATTGGAGAGGATGGAGAAGGTGAAGAGGAAGAGGTAGCAAACTAAGAAGGTGAGGAGGAGGGTCTACTCACGGCAGGTCTGGGTTGGGTACTGCAGGTGGTTGAGGAGGGGGTGGGTGAAGAGAGAGTGGGCCAGACTGGTGACGAGAGAGGGAAGATGAGGTTTAGATTTATGAGGTAGAAGGTCTTGGAGGACCACTTGGGATGACAACAAATCCAAGGAAGATGTCAGCGATGGTGAGGAATTGGAGCATTTCCAGAGCAAGATCCATTTTCGGTGTTACTTCAGTTGGAGAGATTGGAATCAAGATCAAGTTTTGAGATGGCGATGATTTGTGTGAGCTATGATTTAGAGGGAGCGAAGTGATGGCGAAGACAGTGAAGAAGAGGAGATGGTAAGAGAAATTTGCTCAGCTGTCTTCTATTTTAGATTGTATTTATTGTTTTTGAGATATTTTTCTGAACGCAGTTCGGGTCGATTAGGGTATTGTACCGGAACCGAATCGAATTGTCAAGGTACCCAATTTTTTGCATAGTATACGAATTGGATTTAAATAGAATAAAAAATATCTGAAATTTTCGGTTTAGTTAAGGAATTATTGACACCCTTGGTATTCTTAAAGACTCAGATGCATATGATCCATTGGATCCTGAAAAAATGATTTTGGTATATGCAGAGGAATATGTCAACTTATGTGATGAGTAGAGTAGAGTCGATAAAATGATACGACAATATATATATATATATATATATATATATATATTTTTTTTTTTTTAAAACAATAATTTTGTATCCCAACTAGTGAATGGACTATATTCTTGGTCACGGCTGATGGTGACGACAATAGTTTGCTTGCCATGAAATGAAAGAGAAAGAGAAGTAGATGTAGGTTTGACTACATTAAATGATTTGAATCTGGTTAAATATGACTTGATCATATAAACATGCTATCAAAAAAGAGTAAAGAAAAGACTTATATAATATACGCGTTTATACATTTAATATCCTCTGTGCTAATCTTAGCATAGTAGAACAGTTATTCTTACTTGTTAAGATATGTCCATCTAGGTTTTCGAGATCAAAAGTATAGGTTTTGAGAGAATGTGATTGAACTAAAGCTGCTAAACAGGAATTTGGCATGAAGCACCCTATATAATACCCTTAAAACTAAGCATTTTATCCAGCAATTTTGAGGCTTGACGAGCAAACTGAGCTATATATAGGAACTAGTTCGTATGCTACATGCAATTGGTTTGCCTTGTAATGTGCGTGAATCTTAGTAACTGCTGATAAAGTTCCAGTTACTACCTTTCGCAGTTTTCACTCCAAAGCAACTCTCTAAGATATCTTTGTGCTGAGGTTACAACATCATCACCCCCGTTTCAAGGTTTAATCTCCTGCTGAAATAAAGAAAAGAAAGAAAAATATTTCCCACACTTTTGAATCAAAGGCATGTGTCCCGATCGAATATGGAATTTTTACTATCATGTCTCCATCCGTGTCACATACATAGGATCTCGAACCAATTTTGATAATGATATATAAAAGACTTAGTGACATGTTGCAACATTTTATTTAAAAATGACATGAGTGGAGATACAATAAGAGGTAGCTGATCTGCATCTTTCTGTTGATACATAAATTTTGACTAAATATTATGGATTAAATTGCATTAGAAAATTGAGGACTAAGTTGGCCCTAACAAAAATATTTTTCGCATCGCCTAGATATTAATATCGTTTGCTTTTATTAAGTTTTATTTTCTATTTCATTTTTCCTTATTTTACCATATTTTCGGATAATAAGTAAAAAAAAAAAAAAAGGGAGCCCATGGGGGCTGGGCCTTCGCGTCTAGCCCCCTTTTTTTCATTTCTTCTTTCCCCCACGTGGGCTCGAGGCCCATTTCCCTTTTGTACTCCTTTGGCCCAGCCCCATCCTTCTTTCTCCTTCTTCCTTCCTCCTTCGCTCTCTGCCTTTGCAACTCACGCGCAGCGATGACGATGCGCGCGAATACGGCCTACGGCGGAGAAAGAGGAATAAGCCGGCGACAGATGGGATGGCAGGGCAGGCATCTTCAATGCCGCCGAATTAAGAAATACAGCAGAGCAGACCTACTCTGCAAGTAGATGGTGAGGGGACGCCGGTTCGGCCGAGAGAAGGCCCGGTTGGCGCGCCAAGGACCGGCGGCAAAAGCCTCCGTCGACCGGCCTCCACGGCCTGTAAATAGGGCATCCGCGAGGGAAGGCAGAAGACACGCGAAGAGGGAGGACTTCCCTAGAGAGAGAGAGACATCTGGGGAGGTTTGAGAGTGAGCGAATCAGGGAGGGCTCGCGCGAGCTCCTGCCCATTTCTCTCGTGCGTTAAGTCTCCACGGCTCCCGTACGCCGAGTGTTGAGGATTCTGGCGCGGGTTCGAGCTCGGTTTGCCCCGGGAATCGCTTATTTCGGTTACGCACGCCACCCGTTCGACGAGATGACTGAACGAGATCCGTTTTTGCTGGGCGAGTGGTTTATTTCAGGGTGCTCGGTGGCTCCCCGGTCGGTCGCATCGGGGACAACGGGGAGCGGTGGCGACGTGCTAAGGTAGCCAGGAGCTGGCCGGTACTCGACTGCCGTCGCGGTGGTCCTTGGGGTTGGGGGGGCCGCTGGTGTTGCCGTTTTGCGGGTCCGGTAAGCAGCGGTGGTGGCCGGACGGGCAGAGTCCGAGGTCTCAACTCTAGCGTGCAAGGTGGTGCCGCGGCATACGCACGGCCGGGCGCCGCCGTCCGCCTTAGACCTCTCAGCCGTCGGAGTCAAGTCGATGGCTGTAGACCGGGTCGGGCGCGGGTCTCAGCCGGGTGGGGTTACTAATTCGAGTCGGGCTTTGGCCTTGTTTCCGTTTAGGGAATGGGTTGTCGGACTGGGCTCATTTGTTGAGCCCAATCCAGCCTATGCCCACATCAGTCCAAACTATATCCGACCCGGATCCCTTTTCATAATATAATATTATAATATTATTTTAATATTTAAAATATTTTAATAATTTAAAATTTTAAAAATAAAAAAAGTCCAAAAATAGAGGTACATTTCCCTAAAAAAGAAAAAAAGAAAAATAACCTTTAAGATGATTTTCGTTCACCACAAATGCAAAGAAAATCTTTGAAAATCCAAAAAACCCTCAAATTTAAACAAGATTGGGTACCATGCCTCCACTCTTGCTCCAGCTCGTCATCACTGTACTCATTCCTAGACCTGTGGGAATGGGGCAAGGATCAGTGCGTGCGATTTGTCTAAGTATACGCTGATTTCCTCTCACTTTAAAGAGGGGTAAGTTATCGACCAAACGACAAAAAAAAGGGTTAAGTTATGTACGGTCCATATAAATGGAGTCAACAAAGCGTTTACTATCCCTTTGTTGGTTTTTGCAAAAAAAAAAAAAAAAAAAATCTTCAATCAATGTGTTCCGAGTAATTAACCGCTTTCTTATTTGAAGACAATGGGGTGGCATGGTGACGGATGAATCTGGGGTTCTCTTGGCACGTATACCTCAGAACCTTGGAACTCATTTCTCTCTTTAATTTTTTGTTGTTGTTTCTTTTTAACTCTCCTATGTCACGCGCATGTGGAGCAGCTAAAGTTAGTGTTACAAGTTTTTTTATCATACAGTCTGCGTGAAGAATTAATTTGGACAAATCAGGTGGATCTTTTGACATGTTCATGAATTAGTCACCTAATTATTAAACCTGCTCTAAGTTTCAAAATGTCTACATGATCTGTGAAAGTAATCTAATTACCCAGCTGTAAAGGAAACATGCACGGTCTACTAATTTGAGTTCCCGTTGTTCCACTCACAGCACGAACTAAACATTTCAATGTATAGACCTCAATGTCGGTCTTTCTGTTTTTGTAATAGAAACAATGTTTGCAGATGCATATTGCTAGCGAAATATCATTCTGTTGCACCCAAAATCGACGACATGATACAAACAATCTCCCTGTATTCTCAGAGAAACAAAATGTTTGTCCATACAGATAGTGTTGAAGAAGGCCGTTTCTAACTTGAGCACGCATGACACTCCTCCATCTTCAATATCTGCTCATTCGGAGAGGAGTTTAGAAAGTGAGAGAAGCCTCCGCTATTATTCTACATCACTTCAAGAACAATCTTTTTTTTTTGGTAAAGACTTCAAGAACAATCTTTATATGGACATTCCCGAGTGTTGACACCTAATTTTTTAGAAAATAAAAAAATAAAATAAAAATTCAGTTTTTAAAATCTTTCTTGTTGAAAATATATCCTCATTTTAAAATTCAAAATTCAGTTTTTATTTGATTTTGGAGCCTTTTTATTGTTGGATGGTTGAGTGAATATTGGCAAATCTTCAACAACTTTGGTTGAGCTTTTCTACTATAAAATGCGAGGCTTTAGAACCGAGCGAGGGGGGGGGGGGAAGAAATTGGCAAAAAGTGTTCGTGTGTTTTTATGGTGAGAGAATTTGGCAAACTATGGTGAGGTTTAATAGGGGGCTTTTGGGATGAGTTTTCGAAGCATTCACAAAAGGGGATAGAGCTTTTGTGAGAGAAAAGTCAAAAAAGGTGAGTGGAGGAGGGTTTGACGGACAAGTGAGAGAGACAGGTGAGAGAGAGTGTCAGGTGAGAGAAAAGAAAAGAAAAAAGAGGAAAAAACAAAAAGAAAAGATGAACAACTGTTCATCTTCCTCGTAAGTCCCCATCCGACGTCCTTATTGCCCACTCCGGCGCCCTGCACTGCCGCCGTTCCACCGGTCATCCGAAGCATTACTGCTGTACGTCCCCGTAAGCGCTGCCACCCCGGCGTCCAGTGACCGCATCCTCCGCCGGAGTACGACGCCATCACCTCCACATCCGCCCGCACTTGCCGGGGTTTACCGTTCGCAAACCAGCACTAGCAGCTGAGCCGCTTTCTTTCGAGCAGCGCCGGAGCTTCGTCGTCGCTGCTGCACCGCGACCCCCTTGGCCGACGCCCCCTCAGCCCAATCGACGCCGCCGTCTCTGCTCCAACGCCTCAGCCTCAGCAGCCGCATCCATATCGTCTTCGTCGGCTTCCTCCTCCACGCTCCTGCACCACCGTAGTTGCCAACGTCTCCGCCGTCGATCTTGTACCTTATGGAGTCCTTCGCCATTCTTCGACGATCCACCGTCGACCCAGACCCAGCCACACGGCTGCAATTCCCCTCCGCCCCGACGACAGAAGACCGAGATCCAGCGCCTGACTCCGCCTGCGCCGGCCGACGTTGCCTCTCCTGCTCGTCGACGAACACCCCAGTAGTTCGTCCTCCGGAGGCCGTGACGATCCTGATGTTGGATGCAAATTGCGCAACCCCAAGATCTCCATAACCAGAACAAGAAGATGCATAATTGAGTAGAAAGATTAACGCACCTGTTTTGGGATCAATCAATCATAAAGCGGAAGTAGAAAATGGATTACCCACTCATCAGGGGATCTACGCATCAAATCATTCTCCTCTATTGCCCTCTGTATCATTGGCTCAATGAGGTGGCCCCCCTCACGTTTAGCGTTAGGTAAACGCTCCTTAGGTGAGGATACATGTGAGAATTAGGGTTAGAGGAGAGACTTGAGCACTATTTATATAGAGTTTCCAAAGCCCCCTCATTACAAAGCCACGCTCAACTCGCCCACACTAAAAACCCCATATTAGACTAATTAAGAAACCTTCTATCTCACCTTAGACCAACCCCGTTTTTTACGGTAACCGTAAAAACAGTAAATTACAATATCAATTAATTTAGTCCACATTAGGAAAACTCTTACATTCTCCCACTTGGACTATATTAATTGAAATCGTACTGTATGTGCGCATTTTGGTCTAGAGGTAATTCTTAATAGTCAATCCTATCCCATAAAGTCTCAAACACCGAATCATGGCGGTAACTGCATTTATACACACAGAGCATTCCATGGTCACGAATGTTCTCAACTTTATTGATATGGATTCAATATGGTAGTGTGTCAAATGGATAACATCTCTCATAGAGAGATCCCATTTGTCAGTCACCATTCTCTTACCTTAAGCGTCACAAAAACTTGTGCCACTAGAGAATGTCTTTATGGTTCCAATGAACCACATATGCCTTGTCCTTAGGGTTAACCTTTCTTTATGAATAACAAGGCATATGCACAAGGCTAATAACCGGATGCCCCTAGCCTTCACTCAAGATTTATATAATACCTTGAGACTTTATCAATATGTATTCAACATAATAATAACACATTCAAAAATATTTTATTGAATGCAAAAGTTGATACATATCAAACCGTTACTAAATGTAACGAACGCAGATGTAAACTTTATCAGAGTAAAGCCAAAATAGCTCCCACTAAATAACAGCATCTCATGATGCTCCTAGGCCCATGCTAATGACATGTCACTCAAATACACATGGGCATAGTCCTTTAGTTAGTGGATCTGCAACCATATCATCTGTGAAAATATGCTATATTATAACGTCACATTTCTGTACCGTTTCTTTATGGTCAAAAAATTTAACTGTCATATATATAGACCCCTTGAGACCTCTGTAGTTAATAAAAATACTACAAATTTATTGTCTCAATACAACCGTATGGGTCAATTCATAAAATTAAAAAAAAAAACGATTCCGGAGAATGTTACTAACTCTACTTACATAGTAGACATAGAACTTTATTTACTGCACTTCTTGCTAACATAAATATGTATTCTATTATTAATCTCATGTCATCATAACAGCCAGCAAAGTTTACATCTAAATACCGTACTAGGTGCAAGAATTGAACATGTCTATAAGTTAGCATATAATTTTTTGTCTTCTTTAAGTACCTTAAAACATTCTTGGTAGCAACGCAGTGATCGCGTCTTGAATATAACTGATATCTGCCTAGAAGTCTCGTCACAAAGACGATATTTAGTCTAGTGCAAATTCAAGCATACATTATACTTTTAAGTGCACTGTCACAAGGTACACCTTTTAACTAGATTTTCTTAATATTTAAATAAGGACAATGTGATAGATTCAGTCCATCACTCTTAACAACATGAGCAATTCCTGGCTTGTAATGATGTATATTGAATATTTTTAATATTCAATCAACAAATGTCCTCCGAGAAAATCTAATATAGTATGGCAAGAACAATCCTTACGGATGTTAGTGCAAAGAACAAGAGATGCCTCAAGGTCATTACTTGTAAACGAAATATCATATTCATAAAGTATGAGAAAGATAAATTTCCTCCCACTGACCTTGCAGTATATTAAATTACTTTGTTTCGAACTAAACAAAAAGACAACACTATGAAACTTTAATAATATTGTCTGGAAACTTGCTTAAGACTATGAATAAGACTTTTCAGTCTACACACAAGTTTACTTAATACATGTGCTGCAAAATCTTCCAATTGCACTATATAGATTTTGTATCTATTTGGCGTAAGTTTTTATCAAAAAGAGTTATTAATGCCACGTTCACTCGAAAGAATCTTTAAAAGATATTATAAAGAAATAATTATTTCTTCACTATAAACTATCCACCCCTCTTTCAGAGTGAAAACTTTATAATCTTTTATGGCATCTAATCACATACTTGATTGAAAACAAGAAACGGCATTTATATATGTCGCTAAATCAACCATGTAGTGGATATTGTAATCATGCTCTCACAAATAGACTATGTAGTCTGATGGTATAACCGATCGTCTTTCCTTAACAAATCTCCTAATACAATTACTTCATTCTACACTTGAGAGGTTTGAGAAATTTCATCATAACTATATCAAGAATAGTACCTTGAACCTCAACAAGTTTAGTCTATGGTATAGGAGATTTCATAATTGTCTATATCACAATTATCTGTATAGGCAAAGACAAAGACATAGTAGTACTATTATCCTTAATAGTCTGAGAGCAGCTATCCTCTACAATTACATCGAACTTTAGAAACTTTACTGTATGTGATTCCATAATTCTTGTACCTTTATTAGGGTCATAAAATCAATACCCCTTTGAACAATCTGACTAAGATACAAAATAATTTCGAGCGGATCTGAATTGCAACATACTTAATATTGAATTAGATAACCTCACTTCTGCATGACACTTCTAAATTTAATATGATTCAAGTAATTTATGTCCAGTCTATAACTCAAAAGAAGTTTATGAAATAACTTTGGTAAGAAAACATCTTTTGTATGTGAAAAGAGTTGATTTCACAATATCAACTCACAAAAGACCAGATAAATTAGTCTTACTCATCATACTCATCACCATGTTCATTATGGTACAATTATGCCTTTTGGCCAAACCTTATTGTCAGGATTTTCAGGCATAGTAATTAAATTACCACCCCAAAATTTACCAAGTATTTGACAAATGACCTTTTAAGCTATTCCGCATTGTCATACTTGCCAAAATACTCACGGCCACTATTAAGCCTAACAACCTTCAAGACTAATTCTAACCGATTTATTCTTTACCTCGGTCATTTTATTTCCACAATAATCAATAGAAATCTTTAAATAACCGTTAAGAGTAGATATAATATCAACAATGTCAACTTTTCTATTCTTCCTTTAGACATTTGTGAGATTATTCCTTAAACAGAAATTTTTGGAAACAACCTCTTCAACCATATACGAGATGTATATGCCATTAGGACTTAAACAATCTTTGCAGATGTGTCCTAAATTTGATATTAGACAAGACATAATTACAAGCCATTATGGCTTCCATCATCTTATAGCAGAGCAGTCCGCAGACAAACCACTTTTCAAGTGTTCCAGAATAGAACGCTTCATGGACAGTAATCAAATTCTATTGCTCTTTTCTCAAGCAACAAATCATATGTTCACAATTTAAAATTTGTAGCAGTAAAAACCTCAATAATAGTTGAGTTATTAATTACGTAAAGGTGACCGAAAAAACAAACAATGTATATAATTCGTATCATGTGAGCACTGTGTAACTTGACATACAAGTACACATCCAGAGAGTTACACGCATAATCATATAATCACCTTTGGACAGAATACATGACATGCAATTGTACACTCCCAACATGATAGCGGTGATGATAATATATTCCAATCTTCGTGAATTCATCATCTTTGGGCATATGAACCACTAGGATCAGTCACTCCTCCACTACATCATCATGTATCCCTCCATGAACTAATACACAATCACCTCCTTTGGGAGTATGACCATGCATTAGACCAGGAGACATCCCAATCAATATACGAGACCGAAATTTCTCAAATCCAATCAAGCGTGCCACTTTGGCGGTCACTACTCAATTGAATCATTGAAACTCTCTCATATCAGGGATATAAACCTTATTGCTCACATAACAAGCAATGTGTGTAATTAGCATCATGTGAAAATTGTGTAACTTGATGTACAAGTACACATCTAGAGAGTTACATGCAAAATCATATAATCACCTTTGGGCAGAATACATGACATGCAATTGTACACTCCCCACATGATAGCGGTTATGAGAATATATTCCAATTTTCGTGAATTCATCACTTTTGGGCATATGAATCATAGGATCAGTCATTCCTCCATCACACTATTATGTATCCTTCCATGAACTAATACACGATTACCTCCTTTGGGAGTATGACTATGCATTAGACTAGGAGACATCCCAATCAATATACAAGACCGAAATTTCTCAAATCCAATCAAGCATGTCACTTTGGCGGTCAGTACTCAATTGAATCATTGAAACTCTCCCATATCAGGGATATAATCTTTACTGCTCACATACACCATATATATGTGATTTTGACTTTAGTGATAGGGGCAGTATATCACCAAAATCACATATCATGCTAATTACATTGCTTTATTCATTAATAAAATCTTTAATCATACATATATATATATATATATATATATATATATATAGTGAACCTGAAAGACAGATTCCAATAAGATCACCGATCACAGTAACGCAAGAAACTTCTCATAACGAAGAATAAATAATCTCTTATGCACCCCGATTACATATTACCAGAACAACATGAAAAAGAATGCTGATCTAGAAGATCTCTCACAAATTAACATCAATAGTAATACAGGGTACACCAAATCGACAAGCCTGATAGCTTATCCATTATCACTCATGAGTTTCATAAGGCAAAACATGACTCCAAGGCTAATAGTTGATTTTAAGTAACAAATTATCATTGTAATCAACCAATGGCCTATTAATTGAGTCAAACCAGAGAACCAAATATCTAAACTTTAACAATAGATACTATTGCTCTGCGTAAATATTGTCATACTCCTTAACCATAAAAAATATTCAACTTAATGGACATTAACCAGTGACCATATGAGTTTAGGTACAATATGCAATAACTTAACTGACACGCATTACCCACATTCAGCAGATGTGTTAATTAATACAATTAATTTGGTCACAGGTTCTTAAGACGTCCATCATTCAAAAGTTACCAGCATATAAAGGAGTATGCATGAGCAACAAAAGTTTCATAACCTTTTACTGTTTCTCATCATCTCAATATATAGTTCAAATACCATCCCTTAATGATCGTATTTCATTAAGCCAACTTTAGTTAACAATAATTTTTTTATATTAATGAATCACACTTTTATAATGTTTATGTGATAACATACCAGTAACTCAACACTTGTATTTCCAAAATCACAGAAAAAGAAATACAAGACAAATATGCAAAAATATACTTAAAATACACGTATTTAGAGTTCTGTATATATTTTCACATCCATAAAATCATCAAACATGTAAAATAAATACACCACGACGTAGAGGATGACCATACAAATCCAACGCCGCCAGCCACGCGCTGAACGGAGGCTCCACGCGCCAGCACCCGCCGCCTAAGTGCGCGGTGCGTGGATCTCACGCGCGAGCCATGCCCCGCGCGTGGGAGCGTGTGAGGCCTCTCCCGGCGACGCGCAGCTAACCGTCTTACTCGTCTCGTTGAGCCCAGTCCGAATTTGTGATTTAATTTTACTTTTTTGAACAAAAAATCTCGAAAATCACAAATTAGGGCAAAAACTTTATGCGTTCAAGTTCTAGGGTTGTGGTTGCTCTGATACCACATGTTGGATGCAAATTGCGCAACCCCAAGATCTCCATAACCAGAACAAGAAGATGCATAATTGAGTAGAAAGATTAACGCACCTGTTTTGGGATCAATCAATCATAAAGCGGAAGCAGAAAATGGATTACCCACTCATCAGGGGATCCACGCATCAAATCCTTCTCCTCTATTGCCCTTTGTATCACTGGCTCAATGAGGCGGCCCCCCTCACGTTTAGCGTTAGGTAAACTCTCTTTAGGTGAGGATACATGTGAGAATTAGGGTTAGAGGAGAGACTTGAGCATTATTTATAGAGTTTCCAGCCAGGCCCCCTCATTACAGGCCAGGCTTAATTCGGCACACACTAGCCAACCCCATATTAGACTAATTAAGAAACCTTCTATCTCACCTTAGACCAACCCTGTTTTTACGGTAACCGTAAAAACAGTAAATTATAATATCAATTAATTTAGTCCACCTTAAGAAAACTCTTACACCTGACGCCAGCCATCACCTCCACCGCGCCGCCGCTCGTGACTCGCCCACCGTTGGAGTCCTCCGCCTGCAACGCACTGTCTGAGAAGCCACCGCCGATTAGCTCCGACCGCGACGTCCCTGTTCCGCCGGTTGTCCCTGCTGCCTGGGTGCCGCCCCGTTCCTACCGGCCCGCCTTCGCGGAGTTCCCTTTGCTAGACCAACGATCAGTCCCCTTGGTGACCAACCGCATGAGTTGCCGAGCTTTTCTTTTGGAAGCAAAGGAAAAAGAAAAAAAAGCAAAAGAAAAAGAGAAAAGCAAATTAGGTAGTTTATTTTTTTAATTATCATTTATTTATTCGTTTTAAATTTTGTTATTATTGTTTAAGTTAGAATATGGTTTGTCAATATTAATATGTGTGCATTTTGTAGGCATTATCCGTAAGGATTTTGTTCGAAATTATTGTAATTATTAATTTGATCCGAGAGACATCGGATCATTTTTTTAATTATATTAATTTTTGGGCTTTTTGGTAGAATTTTAATTGTTAAATCGTGGTAATTATTAATTTGATCCGTAAGACCTCGGATTAGATTTTTAATTATCTTAAACTCTATGTCGTAATGTTTAGGGTTAAAGTAATTGTTAATTTAACCTGTGAGACAACATGTTATTTTTTCGATTACCTTAATCTTTTATTCGTTGAATATCTAGATTGTTTAGATTTAATGTTTATTTGACAATTACTTGTCTTGAAAAAGCACTAAAAAAAAAAAATTGCATGTAGGTTTAGTAAATTAGAATTTTTTTTTAGAATTATATTTTTAGGATTGCATTTTTTGATAATTTTTTGGAATAGGTTAGGGTTAGACCTAAATAACATTTTTCTTGAAAATAAGATCTTATATATAGTTTGCATATTTTAATAATTTAAAAAAAATAGTTTTATAAGATAGGATAGGGGTTAAATCAAATTAATCCTTAAAATAAATTAGAAAATTATTCACTTTAGATAGTTTAATTAGTTTTTATTTATTTATTAATTTCGAATATCAATAAAAAATCATAGAAAGAACATGCATATAGAATTTTTATGTCATTCATCCCATATCATGAAACGCATGCATATTTAGGATTATAAAAATTAGATTGCATACATATAGTGATAGTTCAAGCTATGTTGTATGAATTGCATTTCACATATCATTAAAGTAAAATTCATGCATATTAAGTTTAGATTAAGATTGCATAAGAATAAAAATTAGGTGTCATGTCGTTTAGAAAATCATGTTTAGGGCATGCATTTTTATTAGCATTTTTGTAAATATTTTCTAGAGGATAGACCTTAATAAGTTGTAGTTTATAATTTCATATGAATCTAGTATTTCGGTTTATTGAATGTTATTTCATTGATTGTGCACCCGCATGACCACCATTTGCATGTTATTAGCTTACGTTAAAATTAATTAATACTGCCTGCAAAATATTTTTGAAATTAAAATAAAATGGTACCGAAAGGGCATTAGAAAATTCTAGTGTAACCAAGTCCCCGTACCCTTAGTCTCTGGTTCGTAGGAGTAAAATAATCCTCCCATTATTTTCTTAGGTGTCTAATCGACCTACCATAAACCGATTAGTGACGACTCCTAGTTAAAAATTTAGATTTAAGTCGCGATTTGGTATGGGCTTGGGAGAGCCCGAGTTAAGTTTTAAAAACTTGACAGTCCATTAACCTAGTTTTAGGTGGTGCACCGAAAAATTGGTCACGACACCGAGAAAACTGCACAAGTGCTCCCATTCCTTATTTAAAAGGGGAAAATTCCAAATAAGGACCCGAAGTGAATCTATTTTCTCAAATAAGGACCTAAAGTGAACTTTGTGTCATATGAAGACCTGAAGTGGACCCATTGTTTCAAATAAGAACTCGAAGTGAATTTTGTGTCAAATAAGGACTCGAAGTGATCAAGTTAATCTCTATTGAGGACCTTAGCTCGCCGGTAAACATTTTTCGACAATTAAAATATGGGCAATTTTGTTAGAAATTTGTGATTGGAAAAAAAAGGGAAAATTCTATATTAATTAAGTTTAGGTTATCTATTTAGATGTTTACGTTTTCTTCTTTCTTCTCCCTTGCTGTTCCTCACCTTGCTCGACCGACAGAGAATTTGGGTCTCCGCAAAAAAAAAAAAAAAAAAAAGCAGCAAGAAGCGTTTAGTTTTCTTCTTGTTTTTGAATTCGTGTCTCAACCGGCGGAGAATTTGGGTTTTCAACTTTGCGGAGGATGGGTACAAGGAACGGGGAGACCATAGAAAACCTAGGCTTTTTTTTTTTTTTTTTTTTTTTTTTTTTTTTTTTTTTTTTTTTTTTTTTTTTTTTTTTTTTTTTTTGTTTTAGGATTTGTTAATTTTCCCTATATTTTTTTGGACAAAATTGCCCAAACTCCGGTCGTCGGAAATGTCACATGCTTGATAGCCGGTGAATATTTGGCTGACAAGTAAGCTCAGGTTCTTATTTGGAATTGAGGTTCTTATTTGAGACAATATGTCCACTTTAGGTCTTTATCTGATACAAAGTTTATTTCGGGTCCTTATTTGAGACAATGGGTCCACTTTAGATCTTTATTTGACACTAAATTCATTTCGAATTCTTATTTGAAAAAATTGATCAATTTCGGATTTTTATTTGAAATTTTTCCTATTTAAGAGGAATAATTTCTTTTTCTTATGTCTATTCAAAAACACTTTTATGAATTGAATACTAGCAACTGACACAATTATTATTTTTTTCCTGATGAGATGGTGTCTTATTAATTATTAGAAGGTTCTAGGCTATGGCTGTGAGATCGGAGGAGACATGCAATAAATGATTTTGTTTGGTTTGGTGAACAAATGGCAGGTCTCTCCTCGTTTCCTACTCCGTGGACAGAGACCTTCACACATTTGCTTCTCCCGAAACTTTAAATGCTCTTCTTTTTCCTGTCAGTTTTCTTTCTCTCGTCTCTTTCCACTTTATTATAACAAAAAAAAAAAAAAAATCCTTCTTTGTTATTTTCCTGTTTATCTACTTGTCGACTTTGTTGCTTCCCTACTTCTTTAGTTGTGTTGGAAACTATTATATGTTGTAAGGATTAAATGATGAACTACTCTGTATGAGATTACTTCATAAAATACCAAATTCAGGGAGAATTCGGAAAAAAGAAACAAATTTTGTCAATTTAGGCTTCATTTATTTCGCGAAAATTAAAGAGTTGAGAAAGTATTTTTCTAAAAATGATAGATTGTATCGTTTACAAAAATGAATATATAAAAAATATTTTCATTGTCCACAAAAATTTTAAACTAAATTGTTATATTTATTTGTTCTTTCCGCTATTTTAGACAATTTCACAACTCGTTTAGAAATATAGAAAATTGAGAGATTTCTCTCTTGCGGTTTATGTGTGTATGTTCTGGATGTAAGTTTATTGGGTCTATGGTTTCCTTGGTGTCAATATTCCGCCAAAACTATTAGCCACACGTTTCTAATGTTCTAATTAATACTCGATTGAGAAAATGACACAAATAGTGCTTGAACTTTAGTCTAATGTGCAATATCATTCCTAAACTTTAATTTGTTCAAAGTTGTCCTTGAACTTTAGTTAAATGTGCCATGTCGTTCATGAATTTTTAATTTGTACAATGTGCTTTCAAAACTTTTGGTATATGCATAATTTAGCCTCTAGACTATATAAAGATATTCAATGCTATCACTGATCTTGAATTAAGAGCAGTATTGCATTAAATATTTTCATATAGGTTAGGGAATAAATTGACCATTTATGAAGGATTCAGAGACCACAAAGAATAAAGTAGAAATTTAAGAATGATATTAAATATTAATCTAAAGTTCATGATTATATTGAACAACTTAAAAATCTATGGATGACATTGCGCATTTGATCAAAATTTAGAAATAATTTGTGTGATTATCCTAAATAATTTAGAATCCTTAACTATTGAAATCAGGTTCGGTGTTTTGGGTGGCTTGTATTCGTTTGCCAGATACCGGAACAACTCCGGACTTCTGCTTCTCGACGCGGCAACTTAAATGGCAAGTTGGCCACGCAATTATTCATCCCCTGTCACGAACGACAAATTCAATTATGATTTCTGATCGGGTCTCTTCATATGCTTCTCAGCCCTCTTTAATTGATCTGCTTGCGGCCGTACGCATCCACTCCGGAGGATTGCATCACTTCACGTGTCCCCAAATTCTTACAAATCTCCAAAATACAAAAGGACTCGTTATTCTGCTTCTAAACCCTACTTCCATCGCACAATAACATGCATCTATCAACTGCATTGCTCTGCCCTTACTAAAATTATCGTCTCCATTCTCCAAACCACTCTCAGGAATGATCTTGTTTCGAGCGATCCACGATACCTGTGTTTGTCTTTGGCAAAAAATTTCAAAAAATGAAACGTCATTGTCTAGTGCCAAAAGAAGTTCATATGTCTGATTTTCAGCGGCATTATTTAATGAAGAAAGATTGATAGGCACGGTTTGGCATCGATGGTTTTGCTTACACGTTAATCAAGTCATGTCCACGCACAAAAGGATTGTAGTTTCGACTGTGTTGGAGATATGTGAGGACTGGACTGAAGATTATGATCGATCAATCCAAGATTATAGGAAATTATAGTTGATTAATTATACCAATCTGTGATTGGATTTGATTGGATGTATCTTCCTTTTCTTTTCCTTAATTAGATATTCATTGTATTATAAATAGGAGCTTATACAATGTAAATCTATACGACTGAATATACAGAAATTACAAGCCGTTCTCTCATTCTTGGCCTGTTTTTCAAACTCTGACATGGTCTCAGAGCTAGGTTCTTCAACCTAGCTTTTGCAAAATTCACGAGTTGCCTTTGCTTCCTTCTGTTTTTGCAATTGCAATTCAAAGCCTGCAAAGCAAATCAGCACACAGTAGGAATTAATCTCTATAAATATCATGGCCAAGAATACCGAAGGTAATACTTCAGCCGAGGAGACCTCGAATTTACCTCAAAATCTGAGTTAGGTTGATCCGGCTGAAGATGAGCGTTCCACAACTCAAATCACTTTTGATCCAGCCCTTGCTCCAGTGGCCACCAGTCCAGTGGTTCACGTTCTAGGGCTCGTGAGTAGCTGGGCCAACTTGGCCATGGGCTTCATATGGCACACCTGGAGAAAGATTTTGGAATCCTAGAACCCAGCCCATTGAAGGAGGATGGACTCCCTTCAACCCTGGAATGGGTTGGGCCAGGCCCAGGACCTGAGCCCACATCGCAAGTTAGGGGTCAAACCCCTACCCGACCATGGGACATGGCTTTCTACTGTATGTCGTCCCGACTAGTGGTGGTTGGCTTGGTGACCCACTTTATATGTTGTCGGGTGATGGCCCTGAATTGCAACTTATCCTCTTGCAGCTCACTGGACCCATAATTACAGTTCTTGAGCTTAAGATCTCCGGCGGGAAATGGTCACAAAAGACAAAGACGGGTTCCTTGATGGAACCGTGCCTTTTCCGTTTGATGAGCGCTCACAGCAACACCGGCATAGATGTAACTAGCTCGTGCGGACGTGGATTGGAAATTGTTTGGCTCTCGAGGTGGTCGTCGGACTTCCACCGATTGAAGATTCGAAGACGATATGGGACAACATCCGCGAGATGTACGAAAAACTCGACCCAGCCAAAATCTTCTCTCTCACCCAAGTTGTGTCGGAACTGAAACAGGGAAATGAATCCATCACGATATGCTTCAAGTGACTCTTGGCTTTGTGGAACAAGCTCGAGATGGTTGCAAAGCAGCTCAAAGGGCTGGACGAAACACTTCAACAGTATCAAGCGATACGAAAAAGGGAGAAAACAAACTGTTTTTTACTAATCTTGAACGAAAACTATTGGCATTTTAGGTCCTACATTCTTGCAACAGAGCTAGCGCTGTCACTTGCCCGAATCTATCAATTGGCGGTCTAAGAGGAGAGCTAGAGGATAGCCGCAGTTGAATCATGCACAAACTGGAGAGGGAATCGCCCTTGCTGCCTTCAGATTTGGACTGTCTATGACTAGTAGCTTCTCAGATGGGCTTGCTACCTTCAAATCAGGACCACCACCGGGTGGCGGCCTCCCAATTAGCTTTGGTCTAACGGGTCAGCATCTTGTTTCCCATGGAGAGGTAGCTTGACAAGTTGTTGTAGTTGCTGCTGCATCATCCAAAGAAGGAGAAGGTAGCCCTAGCCCCTTTCAGACAAACAACGATGATTTGATCCCAAGATCAGACATCTATAATTTAGCCATGGCTTCAGTTGAATCCAACAGCCCTCAACAAGCCATTATGGTGCCTGTTTTTAAAGGATCTTACAGCTCTCGTAATGCCACATCATCTTTGAAAGGAAATTTTAAAGGAAATGAGAAACTATACTACGATTATTGCAAATGTCCTCATCACACAATGGAAACATATTGGAAATTGCACGGTAAACTTGGGGAGAAAGGAAAGAAGGAATTTTCGGCTAATAAAGTCATTGGGCACAATACCAATCATCCAATTACCCCAAATCAGTACCAGCAAATCATGAGAGCATTGAGACAGCTGTAAACCTCTAATAAAGGGGCAAGCTTCTTAGGTACTTCATATTTTCTTAATTCCATTTCTCATGATGCATGTATAATTGATTCATGTGCTAATGACCACATTATCTGTGATGAAAATCTTTTTTCTTATGCCCAAAAAAGTCATTTCCCTATGACCGTGAAGCTTTCAAATGGAAATACCATATATGTCATAAAGATAGGGACAGTAAATCTTAGTCCTTTGATTACCCTTCGAAATGTTCTTTAGATCTCTCAGTTTCAATTCAATCTTATCTCAATATCAAAGGCCTATGAGGACAATTTTTGTCGTATTCTCTTTAATTCTAACACATGTCTCTTTCTGGCCCTTTTGATTGGTAAACTGATGGGCTTGGGTAGTCTTTCGGAAGGACTATACTTTTGGACTTGTTTTCCCAAAAATTTTGATTTGTCGTATATTAAAAATCATTGTGTAACATTGTTGCCAATGATAAAGTTATCATTTCTCATCAACTTTTGGGCCATAGTGTTTCTTTTCCACATCCTTAATGCAAAATATATCCCATTGCCAAGCAATCATGTGCTCTTTTTCCCATTAGCAAATCTTGAGCTACCAATAATTTCTCTTTAATTCATGCAGACATTTGGGGTCCCTATCACACCCCACATCGTGATGGGTCTCGATTTTTTCTCACCATTATAGACGATCATTCTTGTGCTAAATGGGTTTTCCTTATGCAGTAAAAAAGTCAAGTTCTTTCCCACTTAAAGAATTTTTAATCATGTCGAAAAATCAATTTGGGAAATATGTTCAACGAATCTGAACGGATAATGGGAAAGAATTTTCTAGTCATGACTGTTCAATCACTTTTCTCTTCTCATGGAATTCTGCATGAAAGCACGTGCACCTACACACCTCAACAAAATGGGATTACTAAGCGTAAACACCGTCATATTTTGGAAGTCACATGTGCCCTTAAATTCCAAGCGTTCATTCCTTGGACTTTTTGGGGAGATTGTGTGGTCACAGCAGCTTATTTGATCAATCGCATATCGACTCAGGTTCTCGACGAATGCACTTTTTTTAAAGTTCTATTTGGTAAGAAGCTCGATGTTAATCACTTGAAAATCTTTGGTTGCTTATGTTATGTCACTGCCCTGGGTCCTTGTGACAAGATGAGTCCTCGGGCCAGACAATACATGTTCATGGGATATCCAACTCTTTAGAAGTGATATTGTGTCTTCAAGCCATTGATAAGCAACTTCTTTATGAGTGGAGATGTCATTTTCCATGAAGACATTTTCCCTTGTCAAGATGAAGCATCTTCAAATGAGCCTTCTAGCTCGAATCACCAGAATGGACATTTTTTGTTTGAGGAAGATTTATCTCCTATTTCCACTATATACATGTCCGGTCTTTGGATGATCTGATTGCTTCTCTAATGATCAAGACCACTGCGGATTCCCTATCTACCCCAGATTATTCAATTGCAGAATCTACAGTGCATATCGAAGCAAATTCCGATTCAGAACGATTATCTCCATATTCTACTTCGGAGTCATCATCTTCTACACTTGACCGTATTCCCCCATGATGTTCAAGACGGATTACTCGTCCTCTTACATGGATGAAAGACTATGTTTGTACCTCCCTCAACTCATCAGGTATCTCATATCCTATCTCTTCTTATGTTTCATTCGATCGCCTGTCTACAAAACATATGTGTTGCATTAGTCATAATTCTGAGGGAATAGGACAATCGTCCTATGACAAAGCAGTTTGTGATCCATGGTGGCAGAAGGCCATGGAAGCAAAGTTGCATGCCTTAATAGAAAATCACACATGGGATATAGTTCCATTACCTATTCGTTGCAAACCCATTTGCTGCAAATAGGTATATAAGATTAAGTGTAAGGCTGATGGATCTGTCGAATGGTACGAGGCTCACTTAGTGGCAAAAGGCTTTATGCAACATGAAGGTTTCAATTATCATGAGACATTCTATCTACTTGCGAAGGACGTCACTATTCATTCCTTCATTTCCATTGTTGCTTTCTGAGATTGAGACCTACATCAAATGGATGTTCACAATACGTTCCTTCATGGTGATCTTGATGAAGAAATATATATGGACCATCCATTGGGATTACAATGACAGGGAGAGATTGGAGTGTGTCATTTCTATAAATCCCTTTATGGGCTCAAGCAAGTTTCTCGGCAGTGGAATGCAAAGTTTACTACAGCTCTTATAGCCATTGGCTTCAAGCAATCTAAGCAAGACTATGCTCTTTTCACTTGGACAAAAGGTACGTCATCAATCTACTTGATGATATATGTTGAAGATATATTTATTATGGGGAACGATGATTTGGCCATCAAGAATCTCAAAGGATATATGCACTCTACCTTTCATATTAAAGACTTGAGACCTCCCAAGTATTTTTTTTGGTATTGAGATTGCTTGCTCAAATATGGAAATCTCTCTCAGCGAACGGAAATTTGTGTTGGAAATTATATCTGAAGTAGGCTTATTAGGATGTAAATAGGCTGCAATTCCTATCGATTAGAATATGAAATTAACTACCGTTGACTATGATGCCGAATCATCTTCTGAGACTGATGACCCACTACTCAAAGATCCATCCCGCTATTAAAGGCTTGTAGGGAAACTTATATATCTCACCATGACTAGGCTAGACATATGTTATGCATTGCAGACACTTAGTCAATTTATGCATAGCCCGAAGCATTCTCATATGAATGCAGCCTTGAAGGTCGTAAAATATTTTAAGAGTTGTCCCGGGCTTGGAATACTCCTTTCTCGAGATTGTGATTTGGAAATGAATGCTTATTGTGACATCGACTATGCCACATGTCCCATGAGTCGAAGATTAGTTATGGGTTTTTGCATTAAACTGGAAAAGCCGTTACTTTTGTGGAAAATGAGGTAGTAGTTGACTGTATCATTATCATCCGTTGAAGCTGAATCGAGTCATGGCCAAAACCGTTTGTGAAATAGTTTGGATAGGAGGCTTGCTTTCACATGTTGGGGTACGAGTCACAGGGTCAACAAATTTATTTGTGACAATGATGCACCACTCAAACTCACGGCGAATCCCATATTTCATGAGAGAATGAAACACAATGAAGAAGACTCTCACTACACTCGAGATAAGATCCAAGAAGGAGTAATCAAGCCAAATGGAATTGGAACTATAAAACATCCTGCAGATATTTTTAGCAAACCATTATGTTAAAGATAACATGCATATCTACTAAGCAAGATTGTCGTCTTGAATATATATCAGCCATTAGCTTGAGGGGGAGCGTTGGAGATATGCGAGAATTGGACCGAAGATTATGATCGACCAATCCAAGATTACAGGAGATTACAATTGATTAATTATGTCAATCTGTAATTGGATTTGATTTGATGTATCTTCCTTTTCTTTTCCTTAGTTAGACATTCATTGTATTATAAATAGGAGCTTATACAATGTTAACATATACGATTGAATATACAGAAATTACAAGTGGTTCTCTCATTTTTGGCCTATTCTTCGAACTATGATGAACTGCTTATATAAGTAGCTGTAAAGCTCATAAGAAACTAAGCAATCTTACAAAGAAGACGGTACCTGAAAAAATAAGGTAAAAAATGGCAGCCAAGGATTTGAGTTCGTCTAATTGGAGTGTGAAATTTCACAGCTTTTTCAAGGCTGTGATCCTTCATTTAATCATAATCTCTATAGGAACCCCAGGACCTTGTAATTTGGGTGAGTTGCTCCTTCTCTTTGTTTCTACGTATTGTTGAATAGATTAATCTCAATTACATAGCTCATGTAATTATTTTTTATGCATCTCACATTTTGGGGATAATTGTCCAAAAAGTACCGAACCTATTGTGCGGCCCAATTTAGTTATGAATTTTTTAATTTTGCCAATTTAGTTTTAAATCTTTTGATGAATTATCAATTTAGTTCTTTCGACCAAATTTTGACCAGAAGTCATTGTCGTACCTCCGTCATCTCATGTGGCATGGGTGGCATTGGCGTGAAGTTTTTGTAATTTAAGAAAAAAAGAATTGATTTTTTCTCTTTTTTTTTTTTTGTTATTTCCCTCTGTCGACCTGAGGAGGCGTTGGAGAGGAGGGAGAAGGTGAATAGGAAGAGGTAACAAAACTGGAAGGTGTGGAGGAGGGTCCACTCATGGCGGGCCTGGGTTGGATATTGGAGGCGGTGGGGGAAGAGGGAGTGGGCCAAAAGGGCGAAGGAGAGAAGGAAGATGAGGGTCGGGTGTTATGAGGTAGAAGGTCTTGGGGGACCGCTTGGGGATGGCAACAGAGATTCGAGGAGGATGTTGGAGATGGTGAGGAGCTGGAGCTCTTCCGGAGCAAGATCTATTTTCTGGGGTACTCGGGTTGGAGAGGTTGGAATCAAGATCGAGTTTTGAGATGACGGCGATTCGTGTGAACCACAATTTAGAGGGAGTGAAGTGATCGTGAAGACGGTGAAGAAGAGGAGATGATCAAAAAAATTTGCAAGCTATTTACTCTTTTAGATTGTTTTCATTGTTTCTGAAATATGTTGTGAATGTAGTTTAGGTTGGCGAGGGTATTGTACTCAAACCAAACCGAATTGTCAAGGCATTTTTGCATACTACCCGAACCAGAATAAAAGTGAACAAAAAATATCTGTAAATTTTGGTTTGGTTCTGGTATTATATGATACCCCTAGTCGCATGGTACTTTTTCAAGACTTAGTTGCATAAGATCCACTGGATCCTGAAAAAAAAAATGATGTTGGTATATGTAGTGGAAGATGTCAACTTATGTAATAAATATAGTAGAGTCGATAATATGAGATGATGATATTTGTTTTAAAACTAGAACTCTGTATTTCAATTGGTGAATAGACTATATTTTTGGTCGCAGGTAATGGTGATGGCAAAAGTTGCCATACCATGAAATGAAGAGAAGTATACCATTTCAAACCAGGTTAAACATGACTTGATTATATAAACATGCTATCCAAAAAGAGTAAAGAAAAGACTCATACAATAAAATCATTGATACTTTTAATGTCCTCTATGCTAATCTTAGCATAGTAGAACAATTATTCATTACTTGTTAAGATATGTCCATCTAGAGTTTCAAGATCTAAAGTATAGGTGATGGACTTCGCACATTGGAAGATTTAGTTTCAAGGGAATGTGTTTGAACTGAAGCAGCTATACATGAACTTTTGTATGAGGTAGAATACCATATTCAATACTCTCAGAATCAAGCATTTCAGTTAGCGCTCTTACGGCTTGAAAAGCAGATCAAGCTACATCCAGAAACTGGTTTGTATGCTACGTGCAATTGGTTTGCCTTGTAATATGCATGTCTTAGTGATTGCTCATAAAGCCTCACATTCTACCGGTTCCAGTTTTTCACTCCAAAGCAGCTCTCTAAGATATCTTTGTACTAACGTTATGACATCACCACCCACCGTTACAAGGCTTGATCTCAGTTGGATAAATATAAAAAAGGATTTCCCACACTTTTGGATCAAAGGCACGTGTCTCAATCAGTGTCAAATGCAGAGGATCTCAACACTTATCACTTTGATAATGATATTTAAAAAATTAGTAACACGTGTCATCGTTCTATTTAAGAATGATGTGTACTAGAGACACAATAAGAGATAGATGATCCGCATCTTTTGGTATATGCGTCTTTACTGGTGGCAAAATCCCAATAATCGCCTTAGGAATTTTTTGCACCCTTTCAAAGGAAGAAGAAGAAGAAGGGTCAATTTACTTTATTATTATTATTATTATTTTTTGGATGAATATGGGTTGAAAAGGGATTTCATAACAAACCCATTTAGACCCATTTATTTTGGTTTTTTCTTTTCAAAAACCATTTTGGTCTATATGACAAATTTGAGCTGACCCATTTTAATAAATATGGGTTAGTAACCCATTTTGAGAGCTTTATTCCAAAGGAAACAACATAATTGTATTTAATCATGTTTCTTTTGAGCCCTTTTGATGCGATGACTTATATCACGAGCCATCACAGGCTGCTAGATTTTCAAACTCTTAAATTCAATTCTCGGTTTTTACTCTCCCATCATTCCCAGCTAGGACCATGTACTTGTCCTTTCTTGTGAGGAGTGTGCACTCAAACCCTAGAGCCCCGGCAATCTGGCTCTGCACATAGTTTGCAACTTCAACGCCAGACTTGCCACCACCCTCACATGTGCAAGAGGCCGGCAATTTCTCAAGGATCTGGAGAGTATAACTCGAGTTTGGGTTCATGAAATGGAAGACCGGATCCCAGCATTTGGGTCCGCGGGCCGTGGACCCGTAGAACATGCTAATCCCAACGTCAATAGCCACGGGGACTATGTCCTTGCTCACTCGTGCGAACAGCGGGCTGAACCTGAGCAGGTAGGGCTCCCTGCACGTGGTCCCCTCGGGGCAAACCACGAGGTCGCTGCGGGTCAGGGCCTGCTGCATAAGTTTTGTGTCCTGCTCGCGGTCCCTGACCAGGCGGACCGTCTGAATCGGGGAGATGGCCTCGTTGAACGGGCTCAGGCTGTAGATGGCCGCGGTGAGGGGCTTGCTGAGGGCATAGGAGACAAAGATTGGGTCCAAAAGGGTCTTGTGGTTGCATGCATAGAGAGTGCCCTTTGTGCTGTTGGCAAGTGGATTGGGATCAAAATTAGGGTTTCGGGGTTTTGAGACGGTGATCTTCATGCCTGTCATGGCCATTACAGGGCCTGAGATTGAGAAAGGCAAGAGGATGCCGAGAATGATTCTAAGGATGGAGAGAGGGAGGCCAAGCGGAAGCCACATGAACATGGCGAGAGTGGCAAGTGGGGTTGGTCCATGTTCATGTGGCAAGTGGGGTTGGTCTGAAGGCCAATTTGCCATCATGAAAGATCAAGGGCTTTGGATATTTCTCTCTTGGGAGGAGTTGCCAATTCCTCTTCTCTGCTTGGCTCACCATGTAGACTTCCTGTTGCAACAGTTGCAGGAAGGTTTTGTTAATTTCTACTCAGTCATTTTCTACTAAATTATGCAAATTACATGTCAAGGCGCATGATCAACCACACAAAAAAAGAAAAAGCAATCTTCCAATGTTTATATTTGGCACTGTGATTAATTAAAACACAATTGATATAAACACAGTTGATATACATGGCAAGTTATACCAAGAACATCTAATATCAGGATAAATCAAGAAAGATGTACTGTCTAATATGTATTGGAGAATGAATTTAGTTGTAACGATGATACTTTCTATAATTTTAAAAAGTATACAGTTGATATACATGATATTGTGTTGCTGTGGGTGTACGAGATGCTTTTACGTGGGAACGGGGGACGCTCCCTTTCGGCCGTACATAGCGCCTTCTTCAATGCGGTGAGTTTACGCCCAAATTGAGTTATTTATTTGTAAATATCATGAATTTGAATTTAATTCAGGTGTGAGAAATATTTAAAAGTGTGAGCGATTGTAGTCTGATCCTCAAATTATAATGAATTATTTGCTCATAACTCTTCTTATGAAGTATGTACTAATATTCTGACCGAATTACATAAATTTATGGTATCATTTATTTTTCATTATCTATTTTTTTTTAGTGATTTTGAGTTGATTTACTTAAAAGATTCGATATATTCCACATTAAGATTACAGTAACAAGGCATGAATTAGATATATAATTGTGATCTTGATGATAGGTAATTAGTTCAACATCAGATGATAATGAAGCTTTGCCTGAAAAAAATATTTTTATGTGAATGTATGGATGAGTGAAAATGCTTGGATGATAGGAAAAATTAGAATTCAACAATACAAATTAGTAAGCAAAATTTCTTGGAAGTCCTCGCTATGCTATATATATGTTAATGTAAAGCTGTTTAATATATTAAGACTTTACTAGCATAACAATTTTTGAGTTACTGTGAGAATAACAATTTCTTGTTGGTCATAATTTTTTGAAGGACCCCATAGCAACTTATAATTATTTATTATGCAGTTTTTTTAGTTCAAAATAAACTATCATTTTCATAGTAAATTAAAGACTATTACTCTATCATTTCTCAATATATTAACACAATCTGGACCTCTTTTAATTATTCTTTGGTGGCTACGAGCAACTAGAAACATTCTTCAAAGTAACCTTCCCATTAGCCAATAAGAAGATGCAGGAGAAAGTAACCTTCCCATTAGCCAATCAGAAAATGCAGGAGAGAGAGAGAGAGAGAGAGAGAGAGAGAGGAGAGGGTTCGTGGTTGTTCTCCGTTACCTTACAGTGAGCAAGAAGCTGGTGATGGTCAAAAGGCCATGGCTTGCCGAAGCATCCGATACAAGTTGCACGAGAACCCATTAATCTTCTCTCACAAAGGAGCCGACTCAGCTGTTGTCTCGCCTTGTTCTTCTCGATCAAGCCCGTGAACCGCCCTCGGAACACCGCTACTTCTCTTCCCACCACCGTGTTGACCCCCAACCACTCTTTCAAGAACTCCTCCACCATGACCCTCGGTAACCTTGTGACCGCCACTCTTTGCCCAAAACCCATCACGCCATCGAACGCCTCGCGGCCCAATTCTTCCAAGAAGAACTTGGGTAGAACCGCACTCCCGAGCCTAAAGCTCTCTCTTCTGACCCCAACAAAGCATATGAACACCATCACGTGGAGCACTGTTTCTTGATTGAGCATGCACACGAAAGGATATGCAAGAAGCAGCACGAGAGCTCTCAAGAAGCCTCCTCCTTCGAAGGCCACGAGCATGAAGTAAGGGAAGAGAGAAGAGGACCGAAGGAGCGTGCCCTCAAAGTCGAAGACGATCGTTTCTGGAGAGAAGTCTTCGAGGGATGTTTTGGCAATATTGGCGAATCTTTGGGTCGGTTTTGCATCGATGTTGGTGGTTGCTTTGGTTCTTCCAAACAAGACTCTGGTGAGGAAGGAGGAAATAGACTTCGCCATTGATTTTCCGGCCATTTTCCGGCTGTGTGGTTTCGGAAACATGTGACCTTTTATATAGCACGTCCGATATTTCTAGTTTTTTGACATGGGCAAATGATGTTTAAGCAAAATATATTGAATTAAGGAGAGTGGAGTCTATGATTGCGATTAAAGGTCCAAATAAGAGAGGGATTGAGATAGCCCTAGTTGATGTATGGATGAGGGTACGCTCCACATGTTGTTTCTGCTATAGTTCTTTTCAATAATAGTGATACGACTGTGTAGTAAATGGATTCGTCATTTTCATGTTGTTGGTCGATATGATGCAATGCTCTCCATCTCTTTCTGGTTGATGGATTCCCTTTGTAATTGATTATGGGTATGCAAAAGAATTGGAATTGTCATGACCAGTCGAAACCGGACTGAACCAGTTGTTCTCATGGGGACTAGTCCAATTTTCGGTTTCGATTTATTGGAATCGATGAGTTATGATCCATTTTCTAGTTTTAAATGTGGAACTGCCCACCTACCCTTCCGGATTGGATGGATGCATATATATATTTTCAATTTTTATGTTAAAATTTCAAAAACCTTAAAAACTCTCTCTCATTCTCTCCATGTGGTGACTTTTCATGTCCACAAACCCTCACACTTCTCAAGATATGTTCTCTCTCTCTCTCTAGAGAGAGATGAAAATATTCTCCTTGCCTCTCTCTCTCCCTCCACCACCATGCCTCCACTCCCGCTCCACCTCGTTGTCGCTATACTCATCCTCGCCCCTCGTCTCGCCCTCTGCCAACTTTGCTCCATGCCACTTGATGACCCTGCCCTTCCCCACCTCTCGCTCCCCCTTTCTCCTCTCACTATCCACCACCATGCTTCCATTCTTGCTTTACCTCGTTGTCACTGTACTCATCCTTGTCGCTCATCTCAGCCTCTCTTGCCTTTGCTCACGTCACCCAATGACCCATGCCTGTAAGTTGCGAAAACAACACTCAAGATCTCCATAGTTGGAATCTAGATCACATATAATCGAGAAAAGAGATTTGGGCATGTGATTTGGAATTCATCGTTCTCGATGTGGAACGATGATGATCCAAAGCTCAAATGCTTTTCCTCTAATGTCCAATGTATCATTGGCTTAATGAGACTGCCTCTCATTTTTAGCATTCAATAAATGTTCCTTATGTGAGGATATGTGTACATCAAAGTTAGAGGATAGACTTGAGTACTTTTATAGAATTTTAAGTTATAGGCTTTCTTATCGCAGGTCAGGCTTTATTGGGCCCACACTAGCTGATTCTATATTAGACTAATCAATAATTCTACTATCTCAACTTATAAGATCAATCCCATAAAATAGTTAATTATAATATTAATTAATGTAATCCACATTAGGAAAATTTTTATAGTACCCGCCCTTTCCCACCTATCCCTCTCCCTCTCTCCTCTCACCCTCCGCCACCAAGCCTCCATTCCCGCTCCACCTCATTGTCGCTGTCTTGCTCTCTCCCAACCCTACTCCACCCCATTCGATGACTCATGCCCTACCTTTCCCCCTCCTTTTTCGCCCTTTCCTACTTCTCTGCTTCCCTTGGCCAGTTCCATGGACCCACTTGGGATTCAGATAGGACCAGCGGTCTAGTTCCCGAGTGGATCGATGAACTAGTGGGTGATTCTTGATTTCCATTTTGTGGAACCACTCACCCTGGAACCAATCACATCTATAATTGATCTATCTCCCGTCAAATAGAGCAACGGTCACTAATTTTTCGACCATAAATCAGGCCATGAGTTGGACTCATGGGCTAGCCTAATTAAAAAAGGACCAAACAAGGCTTGAACAATGGCTTGAAAAGGAGTTTGAAGAAGGCGGAGGAGGAGTCCTCGACCTGAAACAGATCGAGGAAGGCTTGTTTAATCAAATAAATTTTCATGAAATCTCTCTTTTTGAGAGTTTATAACTAATGAAATTTTATTGTTTTTTTTTTCTAAGTTTTATTTATTTTGCTAACTAACGCATTATATTTAACAATTCTTATATAAATTTACTTTTTTTTTTTTTTTTAATATTTGAGTGCAAATGACTTCCCCTCTTTTTTTTTCCCTATCAAATTGTCAATTAGTTATCGGTTACCAACTCACATTTGAATTACTTACCAAAATCAATTTGTATTTTTAGTTTATTAATTTTTGTTAGTAATTACCAATCTTTATTTCTCTCTCTTACAAACGTTTTATATTTATTAACTCTTACAGGAATTTATCGCCATGACTTATCAATTTTCTACCATTAGGTTACCAACTAGTTTTGTTAACAAAGTCTCATTTAAGTTGCTTACCAATGTTTATTTAATTTTTTTTTGTTACCAACTTTTCTAATTACCAGCTTTTATATGCCTTACTTCCTCTTAAACCAATCCATCCAGAAATTATCATTCTTAATTAAAGTGATCTTTCATTCGATTAGACTACCAACAAATTGTGTGTTATAAGCTTTTATTTAAATTAGTTAAGATCAAGGTGAAAGTGAAACTTGAGGAGGCTACTGCCAAGTTGAAAACCTATTTATTAACCTATATATGATGGATTGAGTCATATATGGGTTAATTAAATATTGCTAAATGGGTTGATATGAGTAATAAAGTAAAATAAAATGTGGGTTTGTAATGGGTCTAAAAGTTCAACTCAATTGCAGTCCCTTTTCACTTGTTTTTAGGTTCAAGTTGGGGGTTTTTAGGTGGGGCAACTTATTTTCTAGTTTTGTCTTCTACTTATGATCTCCATCCTTTTTTTTTTCAAAATTGAAAAATAGTAAAATATTTATGATATTTGAAGCTTTAGAATTCGTGAAAATTAGTATATGATTTTATGTGTCAAAATTTATTGACTTATTGATTTTAAGAGATGTCGGATACTTCATTGTGAAACTCAAAAAAATTTGCATTGAAGAAAAAGTTGCAAACAAGTTGAAAATCTTATTTGGAACCTTATAAAACTACTAAAGATTTATCTTTTACACTACATGTTGGAAATTAATCCAGAGAAAGCAAACTGTTTGTTGTAATCAGAACATCAATGTAAAGAAGATTATAACAACTTTATAATATCCTCCCTTTTACCAATCTTGGAGAAGAAGAAAATAAGATATTACTGAAAAATAACATAAAATTGGAGGTGAGGTACAGATATCCGAATCTCCTTAAGGCGATTAGTTCCTGCCAATGGTGCTCCGCAGATCCACGAACTATGCCTCCCAAGATACAACACCTCGAACTGTTTGGATTAGCACTATGCAAACGGGACTCGATCCGAACCGTTCAATTGAACCAAAGACACTCGGAAAAAACAGAAGAGTAGATGAATATATCAAAGCCTTTTGGAATCGAGTCGGAAAAACCAAAAACCAAAAGCCGTCATGAAGCTCTATGCTCCCATCTATTTATAGAGATTTTTAGTTCATGTACAGAAGAGATACATGAATTAAATAGACGCATGTATCCACGAAGTTCATGAATCAAGAGATACATGAAACCAAGAGATTCATGAATCCAAAGATACATGAATTCAAGAGATTCATGAACTCAATAAATACATGAACTAAAAGATACATGAATTTAAGAAATTCATGAACTCAATAGATATGTGAACATAAAACAATAGGAAATTCATGAATCCAAAAGAGATACGTGAATAGAAAAAACGTATCTTAAATTATTGGCTTTCGTTGATCCATTAACCATAATTATAACCATAATTACAACAATCCCCCATATTAATGGATCAACAAAACATTTTTGACTTGAAGGAATCTGAGCATGCCTGTTGAAATACACCGCATCAAGATAGGTAGCTTTCGCTTTGAACCTTCTTTAGTGAAAGCCTATCAGACTTACTTAACTAGTCGATGGACTAAGCCTTGAATCGCCAATTGTTTGTGTAAGCCTAGACAATAAACCCCACACGGAGTATTTCCAATTCAAGATTGGTTCTCGGTTGTGTTCGTTCTTTCGGCCCTGAACCTCTCGGGATTCATGCGTGCTTTAGAAAATCTAGCCTTTAAAGATTTTCATAGAGTCGGCCAGCTCCACGCATATAGGTGCATTCCTATTAAAGATATCCTACCATATCTCACTTGAATGTAACATTCCAAGTTATAGGAATCATTAAACGCATAGCGTACCCTTAATAACGCTATTTGTAGGAAAGCACTGTTGCATCATAGGAATGGGAGACAAAGTGCTTACACTAGAGTTTCCAAAATTTGTGTTGTCCTATTGAACATAGTCCATGGGATCTCCAATCGCATAGGTTAGGTTTCCACCCCGAATCTCTTTATTGGGTTAAGGCTTTTAAACCCATTCCTCTCGATGCTTGCGGTTTATCTGCTCTTTTGACAAACCTTTTGTCAGCGGATCCGCAATATTTTCCTTTGACTTTACAAAGTTTAAAGAAATTATTCCATTTGAGAGCAACTGCCTTACGGTATTGTGTCGACGACGAATGTGTCTAGACTTACTGTTATAAATCACATTATGTGCCCTTGCAATCGCCGCTTGATTGTCACAATGTATGCAAATTGCAGGCATAGGTTTTGGCCACACTAGAACATCTTCTAAAAAATGTCGAAGCCATTCTGCTTCTAGTTTTTTCTTGAATATCCATTTACATCCAATTGGTTTATTTCCAGGTGGAAGATCAACCAATTCCCAAGTATGGTTACTTAGGATAGAATGGATTTCATTGTCAATAGCTTCTTTCCAGAAAGGAGCATCTGGAGATGACATTGCCTCTTTATATGTTTGGGGCTCACCTTCTAACATGTATGTTAGAAAATCAGGTCCGAAAGATTTTTCCATTCGAGACCTTTTACTCCTTCGAAGTTCGGTTTCTTTGTTCACAACTTCATCATTCTCAGATTCTGATTCTCTAAGCCTTTTCTGAGAAAGTTCTCCTTGATTTCTTTTTGCAGGATATATATCCTCAAAAAATTCAGCATCCCTTGATTCTAGGATTGTATTGACATGGATTTCCGCATTTTCAGATTTGTGAACCAAAAATCTATATGAGCTACTATTTTGAGCATAACCGATGAATATGCAATCCACCGTTTTAGGTCCCAACCGAGTTTGTTTCGGAGGAGGAATTGCCACCTTGGCCAAGCACCCCCACACTTTTAGAAAATTGTAGGAAGGCAACTTTCCATTCCATAACTCGTATGGAGTTTTACCTGTCTTTTTGTGGGGTATTTTATTAAGAATATAATTTGCAGTTAAAACTGCCTCTCCCCACAAGTTCTGAGGTAAACCTGAACTTAAAAGCATGGCGTTAGCCATCTCCTTTAGTGTCCTGTTCAATCGTTCAGCAACTCCATTTTGTTGTGGAGTATAAGGTGCAGTCGTTTGGAGAATTATTCCAAGACTAGCATAAAACTCTTTGAAATTGATTGAACTATATTCTCTTCCTCTATCAGACCTAAGCACTTTGATTCGTTTATCAAGTTGGTTTTCAACTTCATTTTTATACTTGACAAACATGCTTATAGTCTCATCTTTGCTAGTTAGTAAATAAACATAGCAAAATCTAGTACGATCATCCACAAATGTGATGAAGTACTTCTTTCCACCTCTACTTTCTACAAACTTTAAATCACATAGATCACTATGGATTAATTGTAGAGGTTCACTTGTTCTTTTAATGGATTTGAAAGGTTTCTTGGAAAATTTGGCCTCAACACAAGTCTCACACTTGTAATGGGCATCCAACTCAAATCTTGGAATTAACCTCAAGTTTGCTATTCTCTTCATTGTACCATAGTTTACATGTCCTAATCTACCATGCCATAGATAAGGAGACACAACAGTGTAAACTGAAGAATTTTCTTTATTAATGGTCTTTGGGTACACATACTTTGAGTTTACATCAATGATAGCCACATTGGCTTTAAACATGTCATTACACAAGTACCCTTTCCCCACATACATCCCTCCTTTTGATAGTACAAATTTGTCAGATTCAAATACAATTTTGAAACCCTTCTTGACAAGTATGGGGCCAGAAATTAGGTTTTTCCGAATCTACGGTACATGCAGGCACATTCAAGCGGCGACCTCCTTGCCGGATGTAAACTTCAGGGATCACCTTTCCTCTTCCGGCAATCTTTGCTGATGCTTTGAGTTAGCCATATAAAGCTTCTCATCTTCTTCAGCCTTCTCATAAGATGAGAACATGTGCTTATCTGCACGAGATGTGGTTTGTGGCACTGTGTCTAGCCACCGCCATTAGTGTTCGACACCGGGGATGCTTCGAGACATTACCACACGCGAGACGAGTCTCTCAATATTGTCATGCTCTGTCAAATTCGAGTTCTTTGGGCTGCTCCTTCGTTCTTGCCTTTTTTTCGGGCGCTTCTTGCAATCCTTAGCACGATGGCCGGGCTTGTTGCATATAAAACACGTCCCTTGGAATTTCTAGAACTGCTCTTTCTGCTTGCCTTTTCCTTGAAAAGACATCTTCCTTTTTCTATCTTGCTTGGATTTGGAAGATTCCACAACGTTGGCCTTTTGCTCAGAAGAAGGGTTCGCACTCTTTCTATCGTCCTCTTCGATTCTAAAGCGCAGAATGAGATCTTCAAGGCTCATCTCCTTCCGTTTGTGCTTCAAATGATTTTTGAAGTCTAACCAGCCCGGAGGTAGTTTCTCAATCATCGCTGCCACTTGGAATGATTCACTAAGTATCATTCCCTCGGCCGAGATGTCACTAAGAATTAATTGCAATTCTTGAACTCGACTCATGATGATTTAGAATCCACCATCTTGTAGTCCAAGAATTTGGCAACCACAAATTTCTTGGTGCCGGCATCCTCAGTTTTTGTATTTTTTCTCTAAGGACTCCCATAACTGTTTAGCAGATTCAATATTACAATAAACATTCTAAAGAGAATTCACTAAACAGTTAAGGATATAATTTCGGCATAAGAAGTCCCCATGCTTCCAAGCCTCCAACGCATCGAGCGTCGTGACATCTTGCTCATCTGGACTAATTATCGGGCACACCTCCAATAAATATTTCGTCAGATTGAGCATGGTTAGATAGAAGAACATCTTCTGCTGCCACTGTTTAAAGCCCACTCCGGTGAATTTCTCCGGTTTCTCATTAGCTGTAACTGGAGGTGTTGCCATCACAGTAGGCATAGTTCGTTGAACTACCCCTCCAGGAACGGAGCCAAAAGCCATTTGGCCTATACTGTTCTGAAAAACAGTCCCGGGCATACCAGTCGTGTGACTTGTACCCGCACCACCAAAATTGGTGTTGGCCAAAGGGCCCGTAGCATTGGCTGCTACAAATTCAGACCCTGAGGGTTGAATATCTTCCATAGTAACGGTCGAATCGACCATAGGAACGTCTCCTGAAACATTCGAGACATTGAATGGCACTTGATAGTTTTCAGCCATCTCAATAATCTGACAAGAACAACAAATAGTGAGTGATGTAATCGCCTTAAGATTGTTGGAAATTCATCCAGAGAAAGCAAACTGTTTGTTGTAATCAGAACATCAATGTAAAGAAGATGATAACAACTTTATAATATCCTCCCTTTTACCAATCTTGGAGAAGAAGAAAATAAGATATCACTGAAAAATAACATAAAATTGGAGGTGAGGTACGGATATCCGAATCTCCTTAAGGCGATTAGTTCCTGCCAATGGTGCTCCGCAGATCCACGAACTATGCCTCCTAAGATACAACACCTCGAACTGTTTGGATTAGCACTATGCAAACGGGACTCGATCCGAACCGTTCAATTGAACCAGCACACTCAGAAAAAACAGAAGAGTAGAAGAATATATCAAAGCCTTTTGGAATCGAGTCGGAAAAATCAAAAACCAAAAGCCGTCATGAAGCTCTATGCTCCCATCTATTTATAGAGATTTTTAGTTCATGTACAGAAGAGATACATGAATTAAATAGACGCATGTATCCACGAAGTTCATGAATCAAGAGATACATGAAACCAAGAGATTCATGAATCCAAAGATACATGAATTCAAGAGATTCATGAACTCAATAAATACATGAACTAAAAGATACATGAATTTAAGAAATTCATGAACTCAATAGATACGTGAACAGAAAACAATAGGAAATTCATGAATCCAAAAGAGATACGTGAATAGAAAAAACGTATCTTAAATTATTGGCTTTCGTTGATCCATTAACCATAATTATAACCATAATTACAACACTACACACATAATATAACAGTTCTTACATTTAAACATCTATGTGTTTGAGTAATTTAGGTCAGGTCAGATATGAAATGGGTACAGATCGGGTCAGGTCAGATATGAGTCACTTAATTTGTATTACATATAAATGGTTTAGAACAAGTTAAATGGGCTGGATCATTTTTGAACCAACCTAAACTCATCTCGATCCATCCATTTGATGACCCTAAATAGGGATTTGTGCCATGTGAGATAGAACGATGATGACTTGTGCAGCCATTTTGGGCTTCAAAATCCATCATTTATGTGTGTTTTAGGGCACTTCTCATATTTTTATGTCTTTTCTTGTTATTTTAGACTTTATTTGTTTTTTAGAACTTTGTGGTTATTTTCGGGTTTTCTTACGCCACCTATTGCTTTCATAGTTTTTTTTTTTTTGATGTTTCTATAGTTTTGACTTTTACTAAAAAGATTTTGACAATCTAGAGATTTATCTCCGTACATTCCGAGTGTTCATTTGCAAATTCATTTAATATTTAACTATTCTAATATGCTTCCCATGTGCCAGTATTCCTCCAAATAAGCCACCCATTTCTAATGTTCTAGTTAATACTCGATTATATTGTTAGTTATGAGAAAAGGGTTTAAGCGTTTTGGGTGGCTTGTGATCCGTTGCTACATGTATTGGAACTAACTATACACGTCTATGGTCTTGCCATGACAACGTGAACGGAAAATTGGTCTGAAAGTCATTCATCCATGGCCATGGATGGAAAAATTCAACTAGGGTTTTAATGGCGTCTCTTCACATGTTTTTCCAGCCCTCTTTAATAGTCTCGGTTGGGTTCATACACATTCCTACTACGAAACTTGAGAGGATCACTCACTTTCCATATCCCCAATTCTTACAGATCGCTAAAATACGTAGGACTTTGTGATGTCCACTCCCAAACCAACTTCCATCACACAATAGTCTGCAATAACCAATTACATTTTTATACCTATGTTTGCAAAAAGTTAACAAAAGAATCCTTACGTTATTATACAGATGCCAACATAAATCTTCTTACGATTTGATAGTATAGTTCCTCCAGCCAATTTTGGCCGAGAATGGTTGACACGGACGCCGGCCTAAGAAAATAAACTCCTTCACATGTTTAAAAACCTTAGTATTTCCTAAGCACACGAACTCATTAAATTTCCTAAAAATTGGTTCATTATTGGATGGAATCATAAACCTTTTATAGGACATCAATTTAATTTTAAAATTTTCAATTTTGCCAATTTAATCCTAAACCTTTTGATGAGTTGCCAATGTAGTCTTTCTGGTCAATTTTTGGCCGAAAATTGTTGACGTGAATGCTTGCCATCATTGTGGCACGGTACTGTTGATGTGGATGATTTTTGCAATATATTTTTTTTCTTTTTTCTTGCTTTTTTTTTTTTTTTTTTTTTTTTTTTTTTTTTTTTTTTTTTTTGTTTCCTTCCACCAATCTAAGAAGGCATTGAAGATAAGGTGAAGAGGAAGAGGTAGCAAACTAAGAAAGTGAGGAGGAGGGTCCACTCATGGCAGGTCTGGGCTGGGTACTGGAGGCGGTTGGGGAGGGGGTGGGTGAAGAGGGAGTGGGCCAAAATGGTGAAGGAGAGAGGAAAGACGGGGTTCAGGGTTATGAGGTAGAAGGTCTTGGGGGACCGCTTGGGATGGCAACAGATCCAAGGAAGACGTCAGAGATGATGAGAAACAGAAGCATCTCCAAAGCAAGATCCATTTTCAGGGTTACATCGGTTGGAGAGATTGGAAGACGATTTGTGTGAGCTACGATTCAGAGGGAGTGAAGTGATCGCGAAGGCGGCGAAGAAGAGGAGATGATCAGAGTAATTTGCTGAGTTGTTTGCTGTTTTAGATTGTTTTCATTGTTTCTGAGATATTTTACGAATGCAGTTCGGGTTAGTCAGGGTATTGTACCGGAACCGAACCAAATTGTCAAGGTACCCAATTCTTTTGGATACTACCCGAATCGATATTAAACCGAATAAAAACTTATCCAAAATTTTCGGTTCAGTTTGGGAATAATTGACAGCCTTGGTACTCTTCAAGATGTAGATGCATAAGATCCATTGGATGATGAAAAAAATGATGTTGGTACATGTAGAGGAAGATGTCAACTTACATAAAAAAATAGAGTAGAGTGGATAATATGAGATGATAATCCCACTTTTATCGTGTCTCAATCTTTGTCAAATGTATAAGATCTCACACTTACCAATTTGATATTGATATTTGAAAAATTAGTAACACATGTCATCATTCTATTTAAAAATTATATGTATAGAGATGCAATAGGAGACATAATTTGCATCTTTTGGTGTATGCATCTCCACCGACCGCCAAAATCCGAATTCTCTTCTTAGTAATTTTTTGCACCCTTCCAAAGGAAGAAGAAGATGGGTCAACTTTAACTTTACTTTTTTGATAAATATGAGTTGAAAGTGGATTTCATGACAGACTTGTTTAGACCTATTTATTATGGGTTTTACTTTTCAAAACCCATTTTATCTATACGATAAATTTGAGCTGACCCATTATAATAAATATGGGTTATAACATAGATTAGTGACCCATTTTAGCCCTTTTGATGCGATGACTAATATCACTAGTCATCACAGGCTGCTAGATTTTCAGACTCTCAAATTCAATTCTTGGCTTGTACCCTCCCATCGTTACTTTTCCTTTCTTGTGAGGAGTCTGCACTCAGACCTCAGAGCCCTGGCAATCTAGCTCCGTACATAGTTTGGAATTTCAATCATGGACTTGCCACTGCCCTCACGTGTGCAAGAGGCTAGCAATTTCTCAAGGATCTGCAAAGTATAGCTCGGGTTTGGGTTCATGAAGTGGAACACCGGGTCCCAGCACCTGGGTCCGTGGACTGTGGACCCGTAGAACATGCTAACACAACGTCGATAGCCATGGGGACTATCGCTCTCTCGTGCGAACAACGGGCTGAACCTCAGCAAGGAGGGCTCTGCTCGCACTTTGACTCACGAGTTCGCATCAACAGTCCAGATTACAGTCACCACTGCAGGCTCAGGCCATATCCAAACCCTAACGATCCACCAGCTCCGTTCCTTCTGCTCGATTCCAGCGAAACCTCCAACTGCTTGATCTGATTTGGAATCCCGCCCCCGATCCGTTGGCCTGATCTCCGTTCACCCGAGGTACGCCCCAGTTTGGCATCGCTGGAGATCTCCGCCGGCATTAATTGTCTTTTTTTTCCCCACTCCTGCGGTCGAATTTGAAGGACCGACCGGCGCTGCGATAACGGGATAGGTAGAAGACGATGCATAACAGGTGATCGAGTCATTGGCTGTCGGGGATGGTGTCTCGATCATGGATTTCGAGCCTGATGCTGTCGATGTTCGCCATGTCTGCTTCCTTATACATCGCTGGCCGGTTCGTAATGCTGTGGAATGGTTTACATGTGAATGTGCTATGTGAATTAGAGTGCCTCCAGGACGTGCATCCTGATTTTAATTTTTTTCAGCTCTTTTCGAATTGAAGTAATGTGTGCCAATGCGTGCTTCTTGGTCACAAGTAATGGTGACGACAAAAGTTGTCATGCCACGAAATGAAGAGAAGTATATGTAGGTCTGATTACATTAAACATGACCAATTGAAACCAGGTTAAACATGACTTGACTATATAAACATCCTATCAAAAAAGAGTAAAGAAAAGACTCATACAGTAAAATCATTTATGCATTTAATGTCCTCTATCCTTATCTTAACATGGCAGAACAGTTATTCATAATTGTTAAGATATGTCCGTCTACAATTTCAATATCTAAAGTATAGGTGATGGACTTCACACATTGGAAGATTTAGTTTCGAGAGAATGTGTTTGAACCGAAGCAGCTTTATGGGAACTTTTGTATGAGGCAAGATACCATATTCAATACTCTCATAATCAAGCATTTTAGTCATCAAGCATTTTAGTCAGCGATCTTACGGCTTGAGCTACATCTAGGAACTGGTTTGTATGCTACGTGGAATTGGTTTGCCTTGTAATATACATGTCTTAGTTTTTGCTCATAAAGCCCCACATTCTACTGATACCAGTTTTTCACTCCAAAGTAGCTCTGTAAGATATCTTTGTACTAACGTTACAACATCACCACCCACCATTACAAGGCTTGATCTCTAGTCGGAAAAATAAAAGAGATTTCCCACACTTTTGGATCAAAGGCATGTGTCTCAATCAAATACATAACCTCTACTTTTATTGTGTCTAAATCTATGTCAAATGCATAGGATCTCGACACTTATCACTTTAATAATGATACTTAAAAAATTAGTAACATGTGTCATCATTCTATCTAAGAATGATGTGCACTAGAGATGCAATAAGAGATAGAATCGTTGCCAAAATCCCAATTCTCGTCCTAGGAATTTTTTGCTCCCTTTCAGAGGGAGAAGAAGAAGGGTCGCTTTATTTTACCTTTTTTATTGATAAATATGGGTTGAAAAAGGATTTCATAATAGACCCGTTTAGACCCATTTATTTTGAGCCTTTTTTTTTCAAAACCCATTTTGGTCTATATGACAAATTTGAGAATATGGGTTAGTAACCCATTTTGACAGCTCTATTCCAAAGGTAACAACATAATTGTACTTAAATCATGTTTCTTTTGAGCCCTTTTGATGCGATGACTTATATCACTAGCCATAGCAGGCTGCTAGATTTTCAAACTCTTACATTCAATTCTTGGTTTTTACTCTCCCATCATTCCCAGCCAGGACCATGTACTTGTCCTTTCTTGTGAGGAGTGTGCACTCAAACCCTAGAGCCCTAGCAATCTGGCTCTGCACATAGTTTGCAACTTCAACGCTGGACTTGCCACCACCCTCACATGTGCAAGAGGCCGTCAATTTCTCAAGGAATTGGAGAGTATAGCTCGGGTTTGGGTTCATGAAATGGAAGACCGGATCCCAACATTTGGGTCCGCGGGCTGTGGACCCGTAGAACATGCTATTTCCAACGTCGATAGCCACGGGGACTATGTCCTTGCTCACTCGTGTGAACAACGGGCTGAACCTGAGTAAGTAGGGCTCCCTGCACGTCGTCCCCTCGGGGCACACCACGAGGTCGCTAAGGGTCAGGGCCTGCCGCATAAGCTTTTTGTCCTGCTCGCGGTCCCTGGCCAGGTGAACAGTCCGGATCGGGGAGATGGCCTCGTTGAATGGGCTCAGGCTGTAGATGGCCGCAGCGAGGGGCTTGCTGAGGGCATGGGAGACAAAGATCGGGTCCAAGAGGGTCTTGTGGTTGCATGCATAGAGATTGCCCCTTGTGCTGTTGGCAAGTAGATTGGGATCGAAATCAGGGTTTTGGGGTCTTGAGACGGTGGTCTTGAGGCCTATCATGGCCAATACGGGGCCTGAGATTGAGAAAGGCAAGAGGATGCCGAGAATGATTCTGAGGATGGAGAGAGGGAGGCCAAGCGGAAGCCACATGAACATGGCAAGGGTGGCAAGTGGAGTTGGTCTGAAGGCCAATTTGCCATCATGAAAGATCAAGGGCTTCGGATATTTCTCTCTTGGGAGGAGTTGCCAATTCCTCTTCTCTGCTTGGCTCACCATGTAGACTTCCTGTTGCAACAGTTGCAGGAAGTTTTTGTTAATTTCTACTCAGTCATTTTCTATTAAATTATGCGAATTATATATCGGGGTGCATTGTAGATCACACAAAAAAAGAATAAGCTGTAACGATTAATTCTACCTATTATCTAGATATATCAAGAAGATGTACGGTCTAATATATATTGAAAAATGAATTTAGCTGTAACGATGATACTTTTGATAATTAAAAAAGATGCACAAGTGATATATATGGTAAGTTATGCAAAGAAAGACTGATATTATTTCTTTCGAAAACATTGAGCTAGACAAAGTTCAATAAATTAATAAAGTTCAGTCCAAGATCAATCCATCACAAGTGTTAAATTATGTTTTGAAATTGAGAGCTAATAAAGTCTGACCCAACGTTAAAAAGGAAAGTTCCGATTGTTGCCGCAAGTGTAAAGCAAGGAATTGACCTTTGTCCTTACTTAGGAAAGGGGAATTCGTCGAAAATTTCGGTATAGGATGTTTCCTTCAAGTTTTAACCAATTTCAACGTTTTGGGCACACATTCTTGTTTAATATTATTAAGCTTACGGGGTATTATGTGTGCGGCATGTCTTTGTTTTTTTTTTTGGTTGAAACTTGTGATTTGTGTTGCTGTGGGTGTGCAAGTTGACTCTTATGTGCGATCGGGGGACACTCCCTTTCAGTGGTACATAGAACTTTATTTTGTACAATGAGTTTATACCCAATTGAGTTGTTTATTTGGAAATATTGTGGGTTTGGACTTAATTTATGTGTGAGAAATACTTAAAAGTGTGAGTGATTGTAACTCTTATAGTAAATTATTTGCGGTTGACTCTTCTTGTAAAGTAGGTATCAATACTCTGAACGAATTACATGAATCTCTGGTGTCTTTTGTTGTTCATTATTTATTTTTGTGATAATTTTGCATTGATTTAATTACAAGATTCGATATTTTCCGTATTAAAATTACCATAACAAGGCATAAATTAGATATATAATTGTGATCTTGATGATGGGTATTTAGTTCAACATTAGATGATAATGAAGCTTCGCCTGAAAAATTTATTTTTCTTGTCAATGTATGGATGAGTATGCTTGGATATACAATAGGAAAAATTAGAATTCAATACCGCAAATTGGTGAGTAAAATTTCTTGGAAGTCCTCGCCATGCAATATAGATGTTAACGGAGAACTGTATAATATATAAAAGCTTTGCTAGCATAACAATCTTTAGATTATTGCGAGAAACACAGCTTGTAATGGGTTACAAATTTTTAAAGGAGTGGACATTTCTCTTAATAATTATTTATTATTTGATTTTTTAATCTAAAACAGATTATTATTCTTATAATTGATTAAAAACTGTCATCAAATCATTTCTCAATATATTAACACAATTGAACTTCTTTTAATTATTCTTTGGCGGCTATGAGCAACTTGAAACATTCTTCAAAGTAACCTTCCCATTTAGCCAATAAGAAGACGCAGGAGAAAATAACCTTCCAATTAGCCAATCAGAAAATGCCGGGGAGAGAGAGAAAAAGGGGGGGGGGTTGGTTTGGTTTCGTGGTTGTTCTCCGTTACCTTACAGTGAGCAAGAAGCTGGTGAGAGTCAAAGGGCCATGGCTTGCTGAAGCATCCGACACAAGTTGCACGAGAACCCATTGCCTCACCAAGAAGCCGAGTCAGCTCTTGTCCTGCCTTGTTCTTCTCCATCAAACCCGTGAACCGCCCTCGGAACACCGCTACTTCTCTTCCCACCACCGTGTCGACCCCCAGCCACTCTTTCAAGAAATCCTCCACCGTGACCCTCGGCAACCTTGTGATCACCACTCTTCGCCCGAAACCCATCACGCCATCGAACGCATCACGGCCCAAGTCTTCCAAGAAGAACTTGGGCAAAACCGTGCTTCCGAGCCTAAAGCTCTCTCTCCTGACTCCAACAAAGCATATGAACACCATCACGCGGAGCATCGCTTCTTGATTGAGCATGCATGCGAAAGGGTATGCGAGAAGCAGCACGAGAGCTCTCAAGAAGCCTCCTGCTTCGAAGGCCACGAGCATGAAGTAAGGGAAGAGGGAAGAGGACCGAAGGAGCGTGCCCTCAAAGTCGAAGACGAGCGTTTCTGAAGAGAAGCCTTCAAGGGATGTTTTGGCAATATTGGCGAACCTTTGGGTCGGTTTTGCATCGATGTTCGTGGTTGCTTTGGTTCTTCCAAAGAGAACTCTGGTGAGGAAGGAGGAAATAGGCTTCACCATTGATATTCCAGCCATTTTTCGGTTGTGTGGTTTCAGAAACATGGGACCCTTTTATAAAGCACGTCCGATATTTCTAGTTTTTTGACATCGGCAAATGATGTTTAACCAAAAAAGTAATGTAACAAGAACGAGAACCAGACCGATGCTTGACTAGACTTGCCAAATTAAGATCACGTGCGTCACGTGGTTCATTTCCAGTGCATATGGTTTTGGACTTCAGTGTCCACTCAATTCAATATGTAAGTTATAAGTCTCAATCATTCTTTGCTCACATAAACTCCGCGTTCGCACTGGATTTTCATCGTGCTATCGACCATCGAATGATGCTATAAATTGTGCATCACAAGTTGACTATTTTGAAAGCTAGTAACGAGACTTCATAGATCATTTCAAGTGTTCATTGCAATCATCCTCGAAGACAACAAATTGGCTTGCGATTGGTTGTGGCTTACTTTATATTGAATTAAGGAGAGTGGAGTCTATGATTGCGATTAGAAACCAAAATAAGAGAGGGATTGAGACACCCCTAGTTAATGTATGGATGAGAGTACGCCACACATGTTGTTTCCGCTATAGTTCTTTTCAATACTAGTGATAGGACTTGTCAATGAAATAAATTCGTCATTTTCATGTTGTTGGTCGATATGATGTATCATTCTCCATCTCTTTCTAGTTGATAGATTCTCTTTATAATTGATTAGGGGTATGCAAAAGAATTAGAATTGCCCTGATCGCTTGGAACTAGACTGAACCGGCGGTTTTCACGGGGACTAGCCTAGTTCTCGATTTCGATTTATTGAGACCGGTGAGTTCTAATCCAATTTCTAGTTTTAGATATGAAATCAGCCATCTATCCACTTGAAATAGACGGATCCATATATATATTTTTAACTTTTATGTTAAAATTTCAGAAACCTTCAAAGCTCTCTCTCTCTCATTCTCTCCATGTGACGTCTTTTCATGTCCAAAAACTCTTACACATCTCAAGGTATGTTCTCTCTCTCTCTCTCCCTCCACTCTCACTCCACCTTGTTGTCACCATACTCATCCTCACCCCTCGTCTCGCCCTCTCCCACCGCTACTTCATGCCACTTGATGACACTGCCCTTTCCCACCCCTTGCTCTCCCTTTCTTTTCTCACTATCCACCACCATGCCTCAATTGTCGCTATACTCATCATTGTTGGAGAAACATCTTCAAGTGATTTTAATGACATTCAAACTATCCTTAGTATATTAATTACTACAATGTATGCATATATTTGGACCAAAGGATTGTGCAATATCCATGATGTGATTCATTGGAAAGAAGTTCGCAAATGTCTTGTTATAGCAAACACTACTAGTTAACCTGAAAGATTAGTAGTTGATGATGTTTGTGTCGAAGTTAAAATATTGAGTTGATAGTCTTGTAACAATCAAGTACATCTAATGATGTTTGTTGGGTCAGCTAAGTAGCCATTGAAAGACTTGGATTCGCATAGCAGCTAAATCCAGATAAAGCATGTAGCAGAGTAGCTAGGTTGTTTGACAAGGTAGTCAGAGACTGTAGTGAGAAGATAGCAGTAGTTGCCATTTTTGGTTAATTTGTAGAGGTTTAAGGAAAGATACTGTATAGGCAGCAACATCCTTAAACAATAGCTTAACGGAAACTCTCCAATGGCAATCTACTTCTCTAATTCATCTTCAATAAAAAGATTGAAGAAGGATATAAAAGAGAAGACCGCAAAAAGTCAGAAGAGTGTGTGCGACATAAAAATCAAGAAGTTTGCTTCCTATTGTGTTTCTTAACTATAAGCTCTTTATCATACTATTTTGATAATTGTGCTGTAGTAACTGTGCAAAGGATTAAGTATACAAGTATAAGAGTAGCAGTTGAGTCTAGATAATGGTATCTATCATGAAAAAACAATAGTGCTAGCCATTTGTAATTTTCCAAGCAAATTGCTAGTAAAATCCAGCTTGTCTTGAGGTTGTTAGTTAGAAGAGTGGATGTCGACTTGTGAGTAAAGCTGAATCACTATAACTCTCTATGTGCCACTGTTTTCTTTCTACATACATTTGCATGTTGTTGGTTAATGCCCTTTTTCTTAAACGTTAGTTGAGATGATCTTTCTTTAGTGATTAGCTAATTTCCGTAAAAGATCACCAAGGTTCAAAAACAACCTATTTACCCCCTCTAGGTATTGTTAGCCACCAACAATTGGTATCAGAGCTTTGTTGCTCATTGTTTGAAGTGTATTTTTTCTGAGTATAAAGATCCTCTATCATGGCTAACCTTTGCAGCTTCTTTACCAACCATACTCAAGCTCCCAATAAGCCACTGCACTTTGATGGAAGCAACTATGGTTAATGAAAGTAAATAATGAAATCATACATCGAGGCTACAAATCTGGATATGTGGAACGTAGTTGCAAATGGTGTAGAAGTATCGGCTTCTGCACAAGCTCCTGCTTGACAAGATGGTTAAGAAGCAGCTATTGTCAACAATATAGAAGAAACTCGAAAAACAGTTATTCTTAATGCTAAAGCCAAACATCTTATGTATTATGCATTGTCACCATATGAGTTTAACATAATTTCTTCTTGTGATATAGCGAAGGAAATCTGGAACTGCATCATACTGACATTTAAAGGAATAGAAAGAGTGAAAGAAACAAAGTCGAATATCCTGCTTGGAATTATGAGCTATTCAAGATGAAGTATGATAAAATAGTAGTACAAATATTAAAGTAATTCATCGAGATAGTGAATAGTCTTACTCTTCAAGAAAAAAGTTTATACTGATGCCGAAAAGGTAAACAAGTTGTTATGAGCCTTGCTTAAAGAATGGAGTACCGTGAAGATCTCACTACAAGAAATTATGAGGATTCGACCAATCACAATGGATGGACTGATAGGAACCTGTATGTCCTGTGAAGTTGAGCTCCAAAATGAGAAAAGCAACTCAAAGTGTAAGAAATTATTGCATTTAAAGCTAACCACAATGATACAGGCGGAGAAATGTCCTAAGATGAAGAAGAAAGTGATGAAGATATGACATTATTAACAAAGAGGTTCAAGAACTTCATGAGGAAAGGAGGAAACTACAAATGGAGAAGATCATCTAAGCATTCTGACAAAAGAAGCCCTACAAAAACAAAGAAGAATCCAAAGATAAGGATATCATGTGTTATGAAATTGTCCATCCATCAAGAAAGAGAAAGGAAAGTTTGAAAAAAAGAAAAAGGTGTTAAAAGCTGAAACATAGAGTGACATTGAATGTGAGTTAAGTGATGAAGAAGAATCAAATCTTTGTCTCATGGGCGACTCAGAACCAGAAGAAGAGGGTAAGATAAATGCTTTTGAACTATCTTACGAAGAGTTACAAGATTTTCTAAAAGAAAAGTTTGAGGAACACAAAAAAGCTTCAAAAAGAATTTCTATCTTGAAAAAGGAGGTTAATGATCTTATTAAAAAAAACCTCATTGGCAAAACTCTAATCGAAAAGCTGAAGAAAGAACTTGATCATCAAATAAATGAGGTAAAGCTTCTGCAAGTCGAAAATGAGAATGTCAAAAATGAAATTTCAAAAATCAGCACAAAATCTTCTCTTGATTCAAAAACGTTACAACACATTCTCTCAATTTAAATTCCTCACTACAACAAGAGTGGTCTAGGATGTGATGGAAATGAAAATGAGAAGAAATAATTTCTAAAAAAAAAAAAGATAGATTAAAGCACAGACCTCATGTACACTATTACAAATCTCATTTCGATAAACAATTCACTAGAGCCATTGGTAAGAAATTTACCGAGTGCCCAAAAGTATGAATAATATGGTCATTTCAAGATGGACTGTTCAAAATAGTAGAAGAGATTCAGGAAGATAGTTGGTCTTTTAGCCCTAAATCAAAACCTAACCACAAGGGATCTAAGCTTATATGTGTACTAAAGAAAAGATGAGATTTTCTTTGATTTCGGGTAATCTTGAAGAAAAACAAGTAGTACTTAGATAGCGGGTGTTCCAGGCACATGATTGGGGATAATAGCAAGTTTGTAATACTGATGACTATAAATAGAGGAACAGTCACCCTTGAAGGAAAAGACAAAATGAAGAATCATCGGGAAATGAAACATCAAGTTGGGATGTTTCACTTGTCAAAAGGTTGAAGTACATTCTCTTAAGCATTAGCCAATCTTGTAACAAAGGATATAAAATAAATTTCGAAAAGGTAGGTGTATTGGCACCAATAAGGACAAATCATAAACATTTACTGGAAACATTATGGTAATATCTACTTACTTGATATCAATTTTGAAGAATTTTACTGTCTAATAAGGAGGAATATGATTTATGGTACAATAAATTAGGTCATATTAATACGAAACAAATTTACAAAAGTTATTGCAACTAACTGATCTTTGCAGCTATTGCACATGGACCTATTTAGACCAACATGAACAACAAGTTTGGGTGGAAGGAAATATGACATTATAATGGTTGATGATTTTTTAAGATTTACTTAGGTAATGTTTTTATCACACAAGAATGAGGTATTTCACTTTTTTTAGAAATTTGCTATATAAGTGTAAAATGAAAATGGATACAGCATCACTACCATCAAAACTAATCTTAGAGGAGGAGAATTTGACTTTGCTGAGTATTGTAATGAGAATGGGGTGGAACACAACTTATCCATTGTCTATACTCTCCAACAAAATGGAGTAGTAGAAAGAAGAAATCGATCATTTCAAAAAATATGGCCAGAGCCATGATGATTGAAACACATTAGGAAAGTTATTGCAATTAATAGACTTTGTAGCTGTTGCACATGGACCTGTTTGGACCAACACGAACAATAAGTCTGGGTGGAAGGAGATATTTTCTTGTAGTGGTTGATGATTTCTCAAGATTCACTTAGGTAATATTTTTATCACACAAGAATGAAGCATTTCACTCTTTTAAGAAGTTTGCTACACAAGTGCAAAATGAAAAGGGATACATCATCACTACCATCAGAACTAATCATGGAGGAGAATTTGACAATCAAAATTTTGCTGAGTATTTTGATGAGAATGGGGTGAAACACAACTTACTGCTTATACTCCCCCAACAAATTGGAGTAGTAGAAAGAAGAAATTGATCACTTTAAGAAATGGCCAGAATCATGATGATCGAAAGTGGCGTACCCAATGAAGAAAAGGAAATGAAGAGGATCATTTTACTTGGAGATTTTGAGACATTCAAGATGGAGCCACAAAGACATCAAAAAAGTGCTCATGCGTTACAATGACATCATAAGTAGACTTGCTGAATATGGCAATATCTAAATAAATGAAGTGCAAGCAAGATTCTTTAAGTACTATCACAAGAACAAGTTCATGCAAAAATTGTCAATTCATGAAGCTCAAAGATCGCGACACTTGACATTGGATGAGCAATATTGGAATTCTCATGGCTTACGAAATTGAATCCAATAATGAGCCAAGGAAATCCAAAGGTAAAATGTCTATTGCGTATATTGCTAATACTTTTCATGTATATTTTGAAGGATTGTCCTCCAACGACAACAATGCTAATGATGAAGATGAGCATATAGCTTGTTTGATTTAAAAACTCCAAATGTTCTTAAAGAAAAGAAGAAATTCAAAGGCAATCATATCGTGTATCTGAAGCTCAAAAAGCGGAAAAAAATTTGAAAAATTAAATGTTTTGCATGAATCAAATTGAAGATCAATTAATATTAGAATTCAACTTGGATATTGTCACGCCCCGAACCCCGAGACACGTGAACAACCCACCATGGTCATACAAATGCGACATCTCCAGGTGGTGTCGCCGACCCAATTAATTTATTATACGCATACGGAACGTGCTATAAAACCCCTGACAAAAGCTCACGAGATAGGAAGGCAGGAAATCAACACATTCATAAACGAGCGTACTAACATAGATAAACATCATTCCATAGATTACATATATTCCAACATGGTCAGCTTACAAAAAGGGATCAGTTCACCAAAAAGAAGAAGCGATCCTAAGACTACTAGTTGGACTCGCTCTTCGATCCCACTTTAGAATGAGCAGCCTCCGGAGACGAGGGGTCCTCCAGCCTACCATCAGGAGGGTCATCTACTCCTTCTCCTAGGATGGCTTCCATGACAGCAGATGGAATATCAAAACTACTAAGTGGACCAATCCTGAAACCATTGGGCCCAAAACGAAACCAAGCCCTATATCTATGAGGTACCCTAACAGTCAAGCCCTCCTGGACCCAAACCGTGGTCCTAACTAGCTCATAGATCCAATGGCCCTCAGGATCGGGACAACTGAACTTCTGCTTCGTACTATGCACGGGAAGACCATAACGCTCTGGGGGTTCTACCATCTACGGTCCTGAAATTTTGGCCCACAACGGGGTGAGACGTTGTCTCAGCAAGTTCAACCCCCTAAACCCCTATTAGAAAGAAAATATACCCCGGGTGGCCTAGCCACCTCACACAGAAGACTTACCTCGTCTTAATTCCTCCCTGCAGGTTAGCACAATTTATACCACAAAATCTCAGGCGATCATGAGAATTTAAAACAATTGGAATACCAACACTTTAATATAAATCACGATCGCACTCAGCACACATTCCAATTATTAATCACCGCCACACAAGGGCATAGCCTACTTGAAATTCAGCTATCTATTGACATTAATTGCCAGGCATCGCCTCCCCCCCTTGGAGCGCGGCTTCGTCTCTACGTCGACGGCATTCCCGAAGGAGCATAGGTCCAGTCGGCCTAGCCTCTACTGCAACCCGAGCCTCGTCACTAAGTTTAGAATCAGGTCCAGTTGGCCTAGCCTCTACTGTGACCCGAGTCTCATCACTAAGTCGACGGCAATTCTAAAGGAATACGGGTCCAGTTGCTTAGCCACTACTTTGTGACCGAGTCGTTCAACCAAAGACACGACAATCAAAACCGACCTCCGGACACTCCACATTTCATTCATATACTCCAATCACAACATTAATCCTTAACATCCAATTTTTGCATCAAAACCCGACTCTTGGGTTTTTATGAGTAAAATCCCTATTTATCATATTAAATAGTCGATTTGCCACATCCATTCATCAAATTCAAATTCTAAATGCACAGCAGCGATCAAAGACGAAATTCTAAGCAATTGAGGTCAAAAATAATTTTTTTAAATTTTATTTTTTCGGAATATAATATATTATAAAAAATTCTAGAATTTCGAAGTATTTAATTAAATAAAAAATAAACCCTTTTATGTCCCATCAAGGATTAAAATAATATAACCACTCAATTATCTTTAATTAAACACATTCTAATCTAATCACACCCCTTAATCTAATCCACAATTAAAATAAACTAATATAACAACCTAAACTCACTTAACTTAGGCTAAGCACACTTAGGGCATCATTAACCCTCTAATCAAGATTTAGTGAGTTAAACTCACCGGAATTGCTTTCCGACGAGTCCCCGGCGAAGAGGACGGCGAGCTCGATGACAAACCTTCTCGGGGAGACACCAAAGGAGGTCGGGAACACACCCAAAGCGGGCCTTGAAGTCCTAGATCTAGGCTGGAAGTCCGGCCACTATCCAATGCCAAACGGAGGGCTGCACGGTGGCGGTTCGGGCGCGGTCCGGCGGAGGTGGGCGGCTGCGCGCTCGAGCGGCAAACGGCGGCGGCTCCGGCGGTCTTGGCTGGCTCCGACGGATGGCGAGGAGCTGCTGGGGACGCCGAACGAGGCCGGGACGAAGCGGCGAGCGGCGGGCTGGCTGGCGAGCTCGCGCGCGGGCGTGTGCGGGCGAGCGCGGCCGCGGCGGCGACGGGGCCGTGACGGACGGCGGCCGCGAGGGGGCGGCGTCGACTGGGCTGGCTGGCTGGTCGGATCTGCCCCCTTGCTCCTCTCTCTCTCTCTCTCTCTCTCTTCTCAAGGTTGAAGATGATGTTGATGGGTGTTCCCTTTCCAAGAAGCCATCTCCACCCTCCACTTGTCCAATTCTTCTTCAATCTTGGCCAACCACGATGACATAGGGCGATGTCATCTTCCACTAAAATTCAAATCCTCCACAACTATCTTCAATAGATCCAATTTCATTTTCCGCCGGGACATAAAATCTTGTACAACAATTCCTTCAATGCCAATCAATTCTCTTCAAATTGAGTCCAATTAAAATCCATAAAATTAATCCATGTTCCTCATAAGATATGTGACACCTCGGGACTTCCAATTACTGAATTCACTTTCAATTTCACGGTTAATTTCACTCTGGCACGATATTAGCACGTCCTAACCTATCCGGTAGCTTTTTAGAAATTTTCGTGCATTTGACCTGTGGTTGATCAAATCAAGCCACAATGTACATCTTTGACACATTGGCGACTCTCGGTTGTCGTGGAAATCTCAAGGTTTCGATTCTGAGACACGGGGACCCAATCGACGTAAAAGCCGACCCGTGCCGACCGACAAGAACAAGGCAATCTGGTGGAATCACCCACACTTGATCACCTGCTTCTATCGAGTCAACCTATCTCCGGTTTCTAATCGATTTTTAACTGTGCCATAATGACCCTTGCAGATTAGCTGAGTCAAAAGGTCGTTTCCTGGTCAAATTCTCGAGTCTAATGCATTATAATCTCTTACCGGCTTTACCCGATAAATTAGTTTTCACATGAGTGGCCAACTCAAGGAAAAAGAACAATATGTGCAAAGATGAAATGCCCGTCTAAATTTTACTGAAAATAGAATTGGAAAAATCGAGATGTCACAGATATAATCAGAAGCAAATATTTTCACTATTGATCTTTACAAAAGATCATCAAATTTGATCCTATGCAAATCTTGCTGCTATCAACGAAGGATCTCAAGTAAGTTTTGATAAACGTCATATTCAAAAGCATGATATTTGGTATATATCAACATTGGGTAAAAGTATCGAAATACCATGATTATCCTTTAACTTGCCTTGCAAATTTCTAGATAGATTTGTCATGATTCCTTACTTTACTTGCTGAATTGCTTATAATTATAGATGGTTCATATATATAATATTCCTTATCATAAATATAATACATTACATGTATTTATTGCAAATCATGACATGTGTAATGCTTGTATATGATAGAAGCATCAATATCTTCTTTTACAAATGATGTTATTACTAAATGTTATACTCTGATTGCATTTGATATTCTTTTTACTTAAGGAAAATACATTGCCGTTGAAAGTAATCACTATATGCTTTCATGCATTTAATTGCACGTACTATATTTTCAAGAATATTAATGATAATGTTGATAAATCTGCCAAGAGCTCATGCAGGTATATTTTTTTTATTATTCTACTTCTAGAAATACATATTGTGTGTTTAACAAAATTTTGCAAAAAGTAGAAGAATTGATAAACATTAAATTTAAAGATAAGTTGATAGGTGCACAAGCCGATGATGAAAAAAATCCTGTTCTACTGTCCGCACCAGTTGATGATATTTATCAAGACTAGCAACCTGAAGCATCATGTTCGAAATCTACACATTACCAAATGGTTGAAGATACAAATTAAGTCACCCTAAGGATCAACGTGTACCAACTCAATAAAGCACTTTACGAATTTAAACAAGCACCAAAAGTGTGGTATGAAAGGTTAAGTACTTCTCTATTTAAAAATGAGTTTGAGAAAGGTAAAGATTTGCTAATTACTTAAATATATGTTGATGATATAATTGTCGGAGCTATTGATGCTATTTTGTGCAAGGATTTTGCAAACATGATGAAAAATGAATTCGAAATGAGCTTAATTTGAGAGCTCAATTTCTTTCTTGGCCTTCAAATCAAGTATACTCCTAAAGGTACCTTCACACATCAAGAGAAATATGCTAAAGAGATAGTGAGGAAATTTGGTCTAGAAAAATAGTGAAGAAATTTGATTTAAAATGATACAAGAAAATTGAGACGTCAATGTCATCTTCTATCAAGTTGGACAAGGATGAAAAAGGTAAGCCCATCGACTCCAAACTCTATAGAAGCATGATAGGATAATTACTATACTTAACAACATCAAGACTTAATATCTTCTTTAGCACTTGTTTGTGTGTCTGTCTTCAATTTAATACAAAAGAGTCTAATTTATCTACTGTCAAGCTGATCATTCAATACCTTGGATTATTTCCAAAACTAGGAATTTGGTATCCTAAAAATATAGATTTTATGTTGCTTGGATATTCGGGTGTTGACTTTACAGGTTGTAAAATCTATAGAAAAAAAACATCAAGTATTTGCCAATTGTTGGGAAGTATGTTGATCTCTTGGTTCTCAAAGAAGCAAAGTTTAGTGGCTCTTTTAACTACTGATGCTAAATATATTGCGCTCGAAAGTTGTTGTTCCAAACTTATTTGGATAAAGCAACAATTAAGTGATTTTAGAGAGAAATGAGAAAGTATTCCAATTTTATGTGATAATATAGATGTTATAAATTTCATCAATAATCCAATATTGCATTGAATTAAGACATCATATTCTCAGAGACCATGTCAACAATGAAGATGTTTGCATATAGTATGTCCAATCGAAACATCAACCAGCAGACATTTTCACTGAGTCGCTAGACAAGCAAGCCTTTGAATATATTCACGGAGAACTAGGAATCTGCAATACACTTAATAGTATCTTCCAAGTAATGTTTCATTTACTTAACATTGATTAAAAGATCTTACATGCTGAAAAATATAGGTACACACCTACTATTTTTTCAAAAATGTTACGATTACAGTATATCTTTCTCTCTCATTTTATCATTTTGACACATGATATCACTTATCTCTAGGTTGTTACTGTTATTTCATTGGGACTTTGGAACCTGTTTTTATTGCTCATTTAATTCTTAATTGTTTAAATAAAATAATTAGTAAAAATCAAGGATAAAAAAGTTACTGTTAGTATATAATGGCTAACTCTCTCTCAACGTGAACGTGTTGCTTTTATTTATATTGAGACAATTTTCACATCCTTCCTCATCACAAAGCTATTCCTAATCTTTTATACTCTCTTGTATTCTCTCATTCTCTTTGACATGTTACACTTTCTCTTTTTTCATTCTAAACCAATGGCACCATCAACCAAACTAAACAAGGATAAAAATTTATGTTCTTGATATGCTTAACATCTTGTATAGATTATCATGTTTCCTATGAGAAAATGTAGGTAACTAGATAATCCATCCACATGAAGTTTGGTGATTCCTAAAGAAGAGAACTATCAGCAGTCGATATTAACAAATTTCGTAAACAGTAGCAAATTTTGATGATATCAACAACTTTCTTTGATAATAACTAATTTTGCAAACATCATCTCTTCCTATCTAGCTTATAGATTGTGCTATATTCAAAGGTTTGAGAATTTTGCTCCATACATTTAAATCATAAGTTATTGAAGATATATCAAAATGTTCTGAGTGATATAATAAACTCTTAAAAACTTCATATGAAAGATTGAGTAATTTTTTATTAAAATGCTTGAAATGCTTATAGATGCTACCTTATTTATCCAAAAGTAAGGGCACATAATATTGATTTGAGATATTATATATCTAACGTTATTTGTGTAAGAGTTTGTGGGATTGTTGTAGATTGAAATCGAGACAAGCTTGATTGAGGAACTCAAATCTTTTTTTTTTGAATTTCAAAAAGCAAACAACGATGAGGATGTTGTTGTTACAAAGAAAAAAGTAGAAAATTATGTTTAGTATCTCAACATTATAATAATAACACAAAAAGTGATGACATTATGAAGGAAAACACGAACAACAGCATTGACAAATTGTGACAAGACCAATGTAGAAGTTATTGTGAATGGAGAACATTTCCAAACCCCAATGAAGGTTATTCACAAAAACTATCATGATGATAGTGGGAGGAAAAGAAAAGGATGATGAGCAAAAAGAGGAAAAAAAATAAAGAAAATGGAGAATCATCATATCAAACAAAAAGCACATTGAAGAAAAGAAAAGATCAAGTATGAACAAATTTTGATGAACTTGAGTTGATTTTGACCTGAATCTTGATTATCATTTTGAGAATAGAAGAAAATGTGAATAAATGTGTAGAACTTGCTAAGTTTTACATAGTACAGTTAGTGCATATTCTATATCTCTTACTTTTGGTCATAATGATGATATTGATGAAATTGAAGATGATGAATTGAGATGACTTGTCATGTTATGTTTAAATAACGACAATATTCTCTACACAATTATGATGATTTTGCATACTGATGATGATATTAAGAGGTAATAGCACTTAGACCGGGGGAGCAATAATATTCTTACTAATTGTTTATATCAATTGTTAACATGTTGTTTCTCAATGTTTATATTTCCTTAGAATTTTATGATAAAATGTTTTTATCCTTCATCTCTTACATATTATCATGAATTCTAATTGTCTTTATTATTCTTGATAATTTTCATTATGTGGAGACTATCAACATTTGCTTGTGCAAATTGTTGAAATTATCTGAACCTATTGAATATATCTTTCTATTTTTTTTTTTTTTGCAATATCATGTTTTCCATTAAAGGGAGAGAGTTATTATGATTGTATGCATCTATGTCTCTTGATATATATTTGTTGATATATATGATGTTTGATCCACTGAACACACGTTTCATTGCACCTCTTTCTATTTGTGTAAGCATGTTAAATATGGGGAAATGTTAGATTGTGCGAAAATGAGATGAATTGCATATATACTTTTAGTATCTTTTTAACAATAATAAAAAAGGGGGAGAGGTTTGATGAATATGCATATGCATTTAGAAGATTATTAGTTCACATGATGAATGTTCATTCTTACTTGATACTCATGTGATTAAGTGGTTAATGTAAAAACATGAGCTGTTGATAATTTTTATTTTTTGTTCATAATGTTTCTAGATGCCATATCTTGATTATTCATTGAATAATTTGATTTTTGGAGATTTCACTGTATGTTTATTATGCCTTAAACTGAATTCCTATTTTTGGCTAGATAAGTAAATTTTTTAACTTTTACACACACAAAATTCAATGTCTTTTGAAGCCGCGATCGTTTGTACAATTTGGCATTTCCCCATTATATTGCTTACTTCTACAAAAAAGAAAAAAAGAAAAAATCAATGTCTTTTATTGCGTGTTAAGACATCTGAATATTTAGAAGATTTTTTTTTTTGTCATAATAAAAAAGGGGGAAATTTTTGGGAAAATCCCAATGTTGTTTGAAGATAACAAAGATAATTAAAGGCAATTAATGCGTGTATTAATTGAGTTGTACCGAATGATATATGCACATGCCAAAATGCATATGTTGTTATAAAATAACTGTCGCGACTCCCCTTAGGCTCTCCTTTAGTGGGGAGAGGAAAATGCTGGGTTTAGGGGTACTTAATTATGGGAGCTCCCTCACGGTATGCGTCCTAAAAAACGTTATTACTTCGTCTTTTGGAATTGACCATGTAAGTTCGTTCGATCACGGTTGTGAGCTCTCCCAAACTCGTACCTCATATGAGAGCTGAAGGTGTTGTGATTTATATCTATATGGATAATACATATTAAAAAAGAAGATCGGGTGTGAATATCGAATTTATAGATATCTTACCATAGTAACCTTCTCAATAGTACTTATCTACAAGGATGTCATCACTTTATCCTTTAGGATATTTCCATATCGGGTATGCTGAACTATAGTGAGTCACGTGGAGACCCATACCCCTTACGACGAATTTATTTATTATCTAGTTGTTTAAGATAACTTAAATAAGAGTATGGAGTTGCTACTAGCCTTGTTTTTGGGGGTGGCTAGAAAACCCAATCGAGGATCGGGAGTAGTTCCTCAATTTCTACACAACTAAAGATTCTAGGGCTTGAGGACTTGAGTTACGTTAATATTTTTATGAGCACCCTTTCAGTATCTAACGGTTTGTCATATTTCCTAAAGTGTCCATGCATATCTCTTTTACTTAACTAAATGATCATGTGTGGATGATTAATTTCATCCAATCCATTTCTATTAAAAGAGAAAAGGCAACGAACAATTGAAATTTTAAAACGGTGAGGTAAGTAAACACTCAAGAACACAGTTTAAAGAAAGCGGTAAATCTAACATGCAATCCTAAACAAATATTAGAAAAGATAGAAAGAAATACGCAACTCGGGCATTTATATAACACAAGGTAACCCAAAACATATATTGGAGAATCAAATTGGTACAAAAATAAGGTCGGATTAGGCATTGGCCATTCATCATCTTCATGTCTCGGGAGACCTCCACCTCTAAGAACCTATTCTAATCCTAATTTAAAACTAAGACTAGGAACATAACATGGGAAAGAAGCAATTAATTATCACCAAAACAATCACAATCACAAAGTAAACAAGAACAATCGAGGAATGGGAACAATATGCAAAATTGATTGAATTTGGCATCGGGGTCGACCTTTGTGATTCACGTGACGATCCCTCTAGGACACCTATTCCAATATATATTTTTTTTTTTAAGGTTCATAGCTTTTGGCCATCATTTGTGTTCTCGCATGGCAACCAATGCTAATAAACCCCTAAAACAAGTGTTAAGTGTATCCTAAATGTATCCCAAATGTATCCCATGAGTTCATGCATTGCACCTATGCATACATCTAAAAATCACATGTATAGCAGGAAATAAACATGGAGGCAGGCCCTTTAATCTTGATTTTCAATCAATTAGACAATTTTAGTGAGCCAACACTAGATCACTTATTCAATCGACAAGCGCCAAACACAATCTCAAGCGTTTAATGAAAGTAAACGCATAAAATATTAATGGAAATTCAAATGATGCTAAAAAACTATTTGAAGAACAATTAATAATGAGTTGTGAGAAAAAATGCTAATGGCATAACAAAGTTGTGTCACAACTATGGAACACATTTAATCATCAAGGCTAACTCGGGGGCATCCTATGCACTCTAATTGAACTTCATAGATGCCCTAGATATGGTCCAAACCTTAGACGATATTAATGTTAGGCCAAAAGCATAGTTTGAAATTTTGGGATGCAAAACACAACATGAAAATTTTATGCGTGAGCATCACTATAATGAAAACCAAGTTCAAATCAATAAGGATAATAAATTTCATATGGTTTCATGACATTGGAAAGATCTGAAAGGCATGGTAAAGTGCTTTTTTATTTTTTAAGAATTTTTGTATATGTAGTTCAAAAGATGAGCGTTAAAACTCATGATGACAAGTAAATTCAATTCTGCATGCAAGTTAAAAAAATTCTAGCAGAAAATCACAATAGAGAATCACAACAAAAATCATAGAACGGGGCAAATAAGATCAAAGCAATTGAAATGGAACCCATGATTAATTGGCTCTAAGAAAATCACATAACATCAAAAACATCACAAGGAATAATTTTCATGAAGAGATTTTTTTAAGATGAGCTACATAAGAATTTATATAAATTCAAGAACACATAGCATCACATTAGAAATGTAACCAAACAGTAAAGTATCATGGCATATCAATAGTGATTTGTTCTAGTAAACAAAGTCTAAAAAATATGAAATTTTAACACAATAGAGACAAAAGAAAGACGGACAATTTCATTAAGGATTTGATCTTAGAATCCTTCATGAGAAAATTATACAAAAAAAAAAAAAAAAAAAAACAAGAGGTCAGACTTGACAAAGGAAAAATAGGGGTTCCGAATTTTACTAGGAATAGATTTTTAGACAAACTTAACAAAAATGAAAAAAACATGCCAAATGACATGCCAATGATGCAAAATGAACGTCATTGGAAAGATTGAGACAAACCCTAAGACTTTCTAAGAGGTGTCGAGTTCGATTAGAGTCGAATTCATGAACAAATGGCAACAATCGCAAAAGCATGCAAATTAATCATAAGCAAATCAGAAAATGATGCATGATTAATGGCTTGTAAGACTACTTAAACAATACATAAAAAATGTGGAATTCATACACAACATAAGGTTGAATGCAACGAAGGTTTGGTTAATATATTTAACCCTAAATTGAAGTGCATAGAGTCAAATGGATTCATTAACATTGAAGGGAGACTTATTATAAAGGATAACATGCAAGATAAATTCAGTTGTGATGTTCAAATGGGGCATGCTATACATCAATGCGAAGCTTACGATATGCTTTACGCTTTTAACATGTCTAAAGACCTTATGACCTAATTTGGCTCTTAAGGATCTCAAACGAAGATATTTTCAAGGGTTCATAATTAGCCTCAAAGACAGCAAGATTGGTACAGAACATGAGTAATTTTTGATAACTTAATGACATGCTAAAATCTTATGAAAAATTATACATGTAGAATGCAATGTCATGATGCTTTTTATGAAAACACCTAAGTCTAATTTGATTCACATGAGCTATACAAAAATGGCAAAACAGAACAGTACAATGAACCTTACAAAGTGCAGTAGCATTAATGGATATTCGCATGCGAAATTAACCTAGTAAACGATGATCATTTGACGCAAATTATACCTAGTTAAAAAGCTTGTAATGCATACTACAATTTTATGAAGGATGGAAATACAATTGAACTTATTTAAGACCTCATTTTGTAGCAAACATATGTTAGACTCAGAATGAGGTAGACTAACCTAAGAATGATTTTTCAAGGTTTTGCCTAACCAAATCATTTCCACAAATTTTGAAAAAAAATAAAATGATATGACCGAGACATTTTCGTGCAACTTCTGTGAAAGAAACATCTCCAAAATCTAAAGACAAAAATATTTGAAAAATAAAAAATAGACAACTCGACCAAAGTTAGAACACCAAAACAATAGACCAAGAATAGCAAAATCAACCAATTTTTGAGGTGTAATTCAGGTATCAAACGACATCCGTTCAGGGCCTATAACCTATTAAATCGAAGCTCATTGAACCTACATCATATGTCTAGAACAACTAGAGGCCAAAAAATGATGTTTACCACATCAGATCAACCTTAACAAAATGTAACATGCATGAATACGATTTTTGCATATCAAGGTAAATCAAGAACATTCAAACTTATATTCATCATCAATAAACATAATCTCAACACATAACATCAAGTAACATCCAAAATTTCAAATCTAAGTATAAAATATGATCATAGGTTTGAATCCTTGCCCCAATCGACTAGTTCAATTTTGCTTCATCGAATTCACGATTCGAGCATTACCTTTTGCGGTTTTTTGTAGAATCAAATGCATTCGGACGATAATAGAACTCTGGATCTCATCCCAAACTTTGAGGAACATGGACAAATGCCAAGGACTTATCGGAGAGCTGAATTGGGTGTTTGAACTGCCGGTTCATGAGATGGAGAATATTGATTTAGATCGGATCGGTTTTGAACTGCCGGAGGAAAATTGAGCCACCAGCGCTTGTTTGGTGGCCGTTCGGTTGGGCACCACCGTCTGGAGATCAAGAATAGTTTGGGTGAGGGATCGGAGGTGGTCAGTTCACAATTGAACCAACGTTGGCCGCTGATCAAATAAGGAGGAACAACCGAAGTAGGTGTTGGTTTGACGGGTTGATTAAGACAACTTCGGCCGTGAGGATATCCAAACGGGCTGCTTAAGACAACTTCGGCTACTGCTGTGACATTGATAGGAGTAGGGAATGGGCAGAGGAGGTTGCCGAAGGTGAAGGACCACCGACGGGGGCCTTGGCCTGCAGTGATCGAAGCGATGGAACGAGAGCGGCGGCTGTGCGAGAAGAGAGTTTGGGCAAGAATCCAAAGGGAGAGAGAATTTGAGAGAGAATTTTTTATGTAGATCGAAAAAAATATATATATGAGAAATGAGCCCACCTAAAGTTTTGAAGGGGAAAATCCTTATATAGTCTTGATTTGAGGTCAAATCTCAATTGTCGATTTGATTTGACAGTCGAAATTGGATCTAATGGCCTAATTGAGCTCATTAGGGGTTAATTCTAATTAAAATATATCCCATGATTGATCAAATAGTATTGATTCACAAAAAACAGGAGTTTAAACACAAATTGTGATTAAGGCCTAATTAAGGGCAATTATGTAATTTCACGAAGTCCAGGGGCATTTTTGCAAGATCTAGAAAATCAAGGGACATAAAAATAAAGTACACACGACAAAGAATTGATGGGCGGTCACTGACAATCATGAATTGGTCGATAGAGGGTTGAATCAGCCTCCTTCGGTGACGGCCGGTTGAATTGGGTCAAGTCGATTCGACTGAACGCATGGAATAGATATATTACAAACGAAACCAAGATCTCTAAAACTCAACTTCCTCTTATGAACCCGTATTATGCTTTTGCTAAACCCACCTTATCATTTTCACCCATCCGCTCCATTCGCCAACTCATTCGTCAAACTCCGAAGGAAGTAGAGGAGTACGTCCAGTCCTCCAAGTTTGACCAACATCCCATTCCTGCTACTGAAAATGAGTACTTCGTTACTCTTCAGATTCCTCCAGAGTTTTCCAGACAGTGGATTCAGCAAGGATATTCTCATGTCCATTATGGTGCTGTTCGTCTTGCCCTCACTTTTCATGGTCGTAAGGGTTTGCCAGTTGTGGCAAGAATAGCTCTATTGGATACTCGGTTCCTTGAATACCAACATGCTTGCATTGGTACTGTTCAAACCACATTGAATGCCAGAACAATCTTTGTGACTTTGTACCCAAATTTCAACATTGCTCTGTCAGATCCACAACTACTTTCCTTTCGGAAAGTCCAAATTCAGCTCATTGGAGCACCTCAGACTGCTGATTCTGATGCTGCAACATTGCACTACCAAATGGTTTATCGAGTACAGAACCATGCTCTTGATTTGAATTTTCATAATGTAAATGAAGATGCTTTATTCATTTCCATGCAAAATGATCAAGCATCTTGCATTCATGTTCCCAGACAGATCCCAAAAGAAAACTTTGCCAAGCTTCTTCCAGAGACTTGGATTACCAACTATGAAAAGTTACACCAGAATAGCAAGCTTTTCCAGTCATCAGATTCTGAGTTCGTCAAAAAGAAAGATGGAACTATTTCCATCAAATTTGGTAAGGAAAAAGAAGAAAGTCATTCTATCTTCCAAACTCTCTTCATGATTGAACCATGTGTTCCCGAGTCAATTTCCGAACCAGATCCAAAAAAGCTTGTTCGACATTTCAACAGTGATGGACACCCTGTTCATTACTACAAGGACAAGTATGGTCACTGTTTCTGGGATCCTTTTTGTCAATGTTCCTACTGCACAAACTCTCCCGATGAAGTAGATCCAACTGCCAGACCACGACAGAAGCACAAGAAGCCAAAGGACCCGTGAGCTTGGTCCTTGTTTGTGTGTGACCTTTTATTACCTATAAAAGGCGAGGGGGATGTAATATCTTGGGTAGAGTCTCTTGAAGTAAAGTGAGTGTTTTGTGAAAATTCTCATAGCTCTCTAAACTCCTCTTCTTCTCCAGCCTGGTAGGATCCTCTGAAAAATGCAGCTCGGATAGTTCAGGTTTGAGTTGGCTGATCCTTAGGGGCTAAATTTTATGCAATTTCATCTCTCAAGGACCATATTGAAATGGACAACTCACTCAATTTGAGGAAAAACGATCCAATTATAATGAAATTAGGCCAATTAAACCATATAAATTTAATCCATTGATTTTCTATTGATCTAATTACTTGATTATCATTAAAAATAATAGACCTATACGATGGGTACACATAATTGGACATTATAGGCCAAATTGAATAATTTCACAATTTCTCAATTGAAATCGAAAATTAATCAAAATTAAATTCAATGAATATTGCGAGACACCTATTTGACTAATTACCCATACTTAGAGTGGCGATCGAGCGAGCGGCAATGCAACAGGCGAGTTGGCTGAGATAGGGAGGGAGAGAAAGAGAGGGAGAGGGGAGAGGGGGGTGGTCGGTCAAGGGGAAAAGAGAGGGGGAGAGAGAGAAATGAGGGAAAACTAAGAGGAAGAAGAAGATCTAAGAGGAAATAATAGAGGAGAGAGAAAAGGGAGGCCTATCTTGCATTAAATGCATATTTCAATTATCGTCTTTAGCCCATAATGCCTTCTTAGCTTGAAGAGCAAGAAGAAATCTCAACCATTCATTTGCCCAAGCTTGTCCATCAAGTTTCCAAGCCCAATTAATGCTTCTAGTTACAAGAGAACTAGTCTAGTTGCAAGAACTAAGCTCATTCTTTTTCCTTGTTCTTCCCAAAGTGGCACTTATACCCTTTTAGAAGGGCCACTTAATTTTGATCTCACTTAATTAGATCTCAAGAAGTCAAATCGGTCTCATCTCTAGGGTTACTAAAGTCTATATCCTTAAATTAGCACATTTCTCGAATTAATGCACTAACGGACTCACTAATATCATTTCAATTGAATATGAATGTCTTGATAACATCTACAATTGATACCTGCAATCGGACTAGGGTTTGTGGCTAAGTTTCGATCAGAAATGGCTTTAACACAACCTACGTGAATTGGGCGTCACTGGTGGAACTCGCGCGGCCAAACTCGAACTGAGTTCGACACCTATTAAGAGTTTTATGTGGGACTTTTATTTGAGTTTGGTCAGTCCATGAATGACCCTCAATTATCATGTAATTGAGTAGGATTGATTGGCTTGCCTTGAACTTACGGTCATTTGGAATTTGATTAAGGTCGTTCACGAATGGTACATTGACCATGCGGAGTCACTTGCAACTAGTAAATACTCGAGCTAAATCAATATGTACCTATCCGTTGATTGACTCGTGATGGCACGTGATCGTCCACAGCAATCCTTATAATCGAATGGTCGTTTTCGTGGTCAATTGGTCTAGTCCATCGCAACTCTAATCTTGAGTTGCCTTACTCCTGATCAACTAGTTAGCTTGTGAACAATCCTTAGGATTGAGTCACAGCCTATCCTCGTCACCAATGTGTCGATCCTTAGTCCCTTCCTCGCGATTTAGATATGGGTTCGAATTGAGGATGTCACATAAGTAGCTATTGGGTTCATGGGAAGCTCAAGCTATCTCACAACCAAGGATAAGAGAGTCCTTAATTAAAGAACGAAAAAAGAGAAGGCAAAAATTGCGACCAAGGATTTCGGTTCGTCTAACTAAGGGGTGAAATGCCTATGCTTTTTTATGGTTGTGATTAGGGGTGTGTAAAGAAACCAGGACCACCCGGATCACCTGGAACTTGACCGGACCGGCCTAGAACCAATGGTTCCTATGGTGACCAGTTCGGTTCTTGGTTCCAATTTAGTGGAATTGGTGAGTACCGATCCGGCTCTCGGTTTGTAGTGTGGAATTGCCTACCCACCCACCTGGATGTATATATATCTAAAAAAAGAAATTCCATCTTAATTACTTAATTATATTGTAATTTTTTGACCAAATATATATTATATTTATGTATATTTATAAGATAAAAACAATACAAGTGTCAATATTTTTGTACGACGCTCATTTGAGTACCACAAATTTGAACAATCGATTACTTGAGTGCTACTTCCAATTTGCTTCACCATAAAAGCTGACGTGGTCACCATAAAATAAATTTTTAATTATTATATTTTTTGAATTTTTTATTTTTATTTTAACTTTTTGCTTTAAAAAAAAAAATCTTTAGGGTCAACTCATTAGCAACTCTCATTGGTTGAGGTCACCTTGCCCTCGGTCGCAAAGGCCCTAGGCGAGGCCATGACAACCCTCACCTGTGGTCGATGAGGCCTCAACTACCTCACCTCGGGCCTTTATGGCAAAGGCAAGGTGGCCCTTGCCCCGATCTACCCGAAAGGCCTTAGGTAAGGTCATTGAGGCCATCACAACCCTCACCTGTTGGCGAGGCCGCGACGACCCTAGCTTGCTTTGGGTAGCATTGCCCGTGACCTTTTAACGGCTAGTGCAGGCCTTAGTGGCCTCGCCTAGGGCCTTCGCGATCAAGGGCGAGGCGGCCCTTGTCCAATCCAAGAGAGTCAATCATGGCTGGTGAGGTTCGCCAGTGACCTTTGCAAGCCCTAAAAAAAAAAAAAAAAATACAAATAAAAAAAATTAAAAATAAAAAATTTTCACGTGGGACATTTGGCCGAAATTAACGCTTAAGTGATTGATTTTTCTTCGATGTGATAATTAAGTGAGCGAAAAAAGAGTTTTGACACACAAGTGAGTGTCGTACGAAAATTTTAGCACTCCTACCATCCTTGTGCCGTATATTTGTAATTATTGGATAGTATCAACTAAATTTATCTCTTAGCTAGTTATTTATTTAATGGATAGAAAATTAGGGATTAATTTTGTCCCTAAAAAAATATTAGGATGCATATCATATAATTTTAGATGCATTTATTTATTATTATTGCATTTGCATTGGACCGGTGACGGAGGAGTTTGATTTGATAGTTATAAGCTTTAAATTGACAAGTTGGACTAGGCCCATGAAGAGAGCAGATAAGCCCAAGCCCGTATCCTCGAGGAGATATTACAAACTCATCTTTGCAAGATTTCAAATTTGAGGAAAATCCTATTGCAATTTTGAATCTTTGGCAATATGTGATAAGATCGGTGGAGAATATTCATTTTTGCAAAGGAAATCTAGAAGAGATGTGGAAAATAAAAAGAAATATTACGTTTGGAAAAGTCTTCGTGTATGTTGATTTGAAGAAGAAAATAAAACCCCAATCCTTGGCCTATAAATAGGTTGCTACACTACAGAAGAGGGGTGGCCACACATTGAATATACGGCCGCACAAGAGGAGTTTTATTTTTCGGGGTTTTTTCTCTCAGTTTCTAGGTCAAAAATTCAAGACAAGAGAAAAATTGCATTCTTTCGTTTTTAGGGTTTTTGTGGGACTCTTCTTCGTTTCTTTTGGGGGGCTCTCTTTTCGATCGCTTGGTAGTGGGAAGAAGTTGGCAAACTGCTGGTGAGTTTTCATGGGGGGCTTCGTTAAAGGAAAGTAAGAGAGAGGGCCTTTCACGAAAACGGCAAAAGAGAGGCAACACCTTTGAGAGTCAAAAATAGATTTCTCTTTTCTGAGTCAACAACACACGCTCAGAACATCAGGGGACTCAGACCAGAAAAAACAAGGGGATACACAAGAGTCAAAGAGGAAAAAGTGATAAAAAAAAGGAGCCTTCTTGTTCCCTTGGTGCTTGGCCTATGCTTCAATGAAGAATTCGACCTGCTGCTGTTGGCCTGTCGTGACTTGAGCCCAGCTGTGACGACTCGCTGCCCTGTCATGCCTGGACTAGCCACGAAGCTGCTGTTTTTGCCGTGACCTGTCCGTGGCCAGCGAATCGCTATCGCACTTGCCATGGCTCTCGATCGAGTCTCTCCTATTCCGTAAAGCTAAACCAATGATTTGCTGAGATCCAAGAGTTTTTGTTGCTGGCGGGTCTGCACTGAACGTCTACCGAGCTCCTCCATTGCTCGGAAGTTTTTTTTTTTTTTTTTTTTTGCGGGTTTTTGATTCATTGGTTGGGCCTCACGGTGGTGGAATCGTCATTAGACCACCAACTTTTAATTACTAGTCACTCACCAAGCACCCGTGAAGCCTTGGTAATACCTCGTTTGTAGATCCGCAAGCCTCGCCGTGTGCATTGCTGCCCGAGATGCGAAGCCTCGACGTTCGTTCATCGTAAGCACCACCGCGAGCCACGCCGAGCACCACCACATTGTGTTGCGAGTAGCCGTCCGAGGATCAGAATTTGGAAGCCAATATTCGAATTAGGTGAAAATCTTATCTATTTTGATTTCCGAAAATTCCGTTTCCTTATTTGATATATTCGTTGATGCACATGATGGAAATTTCCGATGTGCTAAGATATCTGTAATCTCGAGTAGATTTCTAAATAGGGATTAATCCCTAATTTCACAACGTGCATACGATTGATGGTTCGATTTTCACGCCCGAAATCCAACTCGCAATCGCACGGAAAAATCACCAATCCGATCTCCCGCTCGAGATTTGATTCGCGATTTTGTTTAAAATTGGTCAATCCGATTTCATGCGCGAGATATGGTTCGTCAATTTATGGATATCAATCTTATCTCGCTTGATTTGCTGTCCTGCTGTTTAAATCGATTTTGTTTTCGTAAAAAAAACCCAAAAAAAATTTGAGTTAGGATTAGGTCCATTTTAGAATATTCCTTGTTTTAGGATTATTTTGCATATCTAGAATAGGAGATTTATTATTTCGAATTTTTGAAAAAAGAAAAATCCAAAAGATGCATTCATTTAGGATGCTATTTTTTTTTTTAAATTTAAATTGCACGTTTAATTATGCTAGAATCACACTAGAATTATCTCTAGAAAATTTATAAAACTGCTGAATTTCACTTGACAGAATTCGAGCACCACGGACCCAATAGGATCCCGCGCCTATACCGCAGCTATTTCATTTCAAAATTTCACCATGAGTAGACCTTTCAATCCCTACTTCAGCAAGAACCGAAACCACATAAAAATAATTCTGCTCTTCCTCAATCTCATGGTCCTAATCCACCTCAATCATCCAAGAACCCAACATGCAGTTTTCATTTCAGCATTTCCTCAAGTCTACTTGTACTTCACCAGATAATCACAGCATGCATAACATAGATTAATGAACTTCTACTTGTCTCACTCCTAAGCTTGATCGACAAGCAAAAACGGAAGGCTCGTAGGTCTCAAACGCAGCTTAACGGCAGTGAAGACGGCGGCAGCACGCACGAGCACGGATGGAGGGGCGGTCTCCTTCTTCTCCCTCTACCTCTCGGCTAATCCACCTTTTGTTCCTCACTTAATTGATTAACAAATTCTTTGCATGCAGGTTATTCGGAATCCATATGGCGGCATAAGTTTCTGTTAATGAACGGTATTTTCTGCTAGTGTGCGAATTCGGTGATATAGGAAATCTGGAACCAAGTTGCGTGATTTATTACTCTTTATACACAATGAACATGACTTAGTGTCCTTCACGAAATTTCTTCCTTTAGGTCTCATCTATAACATACCAAAATTTTGGAATTTTCTGAATTCATTTAGGGGTTATTCCGAAATTTTCATTAAAACTGTGCATTTTTGAGCTGTTTTACTCCGAATTTGCTCCAAAAGGTGAATGCATCTTGAGTTGTTATTGGATGTGATGAATTTTGGCATTTGGCATATCATTCAACACCAAAGATTTCAATGAAACTCATGTGATTTCCAATGTCATAGCATTGAACATGTTTTTGGAAATTAAGATGTTAATTGTTGCCGTTGGACCCTCGGGTCAATGATGCCCCGGGAGTCGGGAGGCTCAAAGGCTCGAGTGAGTTGATGTCCTTTGGATGCCTGGGGTCTGTAGTGCCCCAGAGATTTTCCCCGGGAGCTTCGGGATGCCCGATTGTATGCTTGTCGGTACATAAATCCGGAGGGCCGGGTAACCATTTTCATGGAAAGCCCCGGAGGTTCCTCGTGATGCCAGGTGGGATGCGAGATGCCTAGAGCTGTGGCGAGACACGCTCTGGATGCCCGGTGGCCCTAGTGGCTGAATGCCGGAGGCTTTCGCGACGCCAGGATTGGGTGCGAAATCCCAGAAGGATGCAAACGTTGGTCCTTTGGGGGATGAAACCATTTGAATATTAAAACTGATGGTTCTACTATGTGTGCGTGTGATCTAGTTATGGGATTAAATTGTATGGCATGGAATATGACGTGTCATTATAGTTTGGCCCTATGATCGGGACTTGTGTAACTGGACATGATGCATCTTAATCCTTTGAAAACTGCATTTGCCATTGCATTAATGAATTTCCAGATTTTGATGCATACTTATTCCTGGATTACTTGTATTTGTCTATCTTTCATGAATCTAGATATTGATGGTACTACGTGATATAGCTTAATGAATCTTTTATTGCTGAGTGGTTGTACTCACCCCGTTTGGGGACTAACATTTCAGACTAGAAGATATGCCTCTGCTACCAGTCACCCCCGGCACATTCTATGGTATCCCAATTGACCTTGAGTGTGAGTGTTCGGAGCATCACCACCCTGAGATACGAGGGTTAGTCTTTATTCGAGTACGGATACTGGTCATGTACGACATTAGTTCTCCCGTCGACCCAGTGATTTAGGAGTTTCTAACTATGTTCGTCCGCCATGATGGGATCATGCTGGGGATGTTGCCGTCGCCCCCGGCTGATGGACCAGGCTAGGTGTGACTGAGAGTGATGATTAGCAGATGAAGCATTTTTGGACCGCCGACACTGACTGATAGACTTATGTACATGATTGTTTGGAAAGAAAAGAAAAAGGGAGTTGGTTACCTTTTGGTATGTAGCTGGGTATAGAAAACCACGGAAAATTTTGGTGTACCGACTAATGATGTCTATCAAGTTTATGTAAATAAAAGTGTTCGGCTTTGACTTATAAAATGTCTAGCAGGTGTGCATCGTTTTAAACTAAGAAGGGACCAATGTAAGAAATATAAATCCCCAGGACTTATAGACCTATTATAATTCTATGGTATCAGAGTAATTTAGTAGTAGGTCAAGAGAAAGGCAGGTACTCTGTGGTGACAAATCCCTCCAGCTGGCTCTGATACCACCCGCTGTGGCACCCCCGAACGGCCCCCAATCCGTTAGGGTCACCATATTGTTTCCTCTACCTGGATATCCCCTTTTATTGGAGATACTTTAAGAAATACATGGTCTCATATATTAAACTCCAAAGGTCTTCTACGCCTATCTGCGTAGTCTTTTTGTCAACTTTGAGCTGTCTTAAGTCTTTTCCTTATGATCTCAATAGCCTCTGTAGTAACTTGTACCAACTCAGGCCCTCTCAGTTTCCTTTCACCTACTTCATTCCAACAGACAGGGGTCCCACATCTCCTCCCATACAATGCTTCATAGGGAGCCATGCCTATACTTTTCTGAAAACTATTGTTATAGGTGAATTCTACCAAATGTAACTTTTCATCCCAACTTCCTTTAAAATCAATGACGCAAGCTCTTAGCATGTCCTCTAATATCTGAATCACTCTTTCTGTTTATCCATCCGTCTGCTGGATGAAAAGCAGTACTAAATTGGAGCTTAGTCCCTAAGGCGGTTTGAAGACTTCGCCAAAGGTTTTGAAGTAAATCTCGAGTCTTGATCCGACGTGATAGTTACAGGAACACCATGTAAGCATACTACCTGGCTTACATATATCTCAGCATCAAAATCTAACAATTCAGCCTATCAATGCACTTTCTAAGACAGCAACAACACTACACAACATAGATGAGTAGACTTCAACCTGCCTCAAGTCCTATGGTGCTAACGGTGAGAAACTGGGAAGCTCGCTGTCACAGACACGGCTCGGCAACAGCAAGTGCGAGCGGCGTCGGTGTCGGCGTCGGCAGCATGCGTGCACTGGCGAAGGGAAGCAGTCCCTTTCTTCTTTTGCTGTCCTCCTTCTCGCAATCATATCCAACCACTTAGCCCATCTGCTGGAGGCGATGGTAGCAGAGGTATCTTATCTAGTCTGAAATGTTAGTCCCCAAAAAGGGGTGAGTGCAACCACCCAACAGTTGAAGATCTACCAAGCTATACTATGCAAACCATCACAATTCAAGTCCATGCAAGATACATAAAACAAGAAATCCAAGAATGAGTATGCATCATATCGATAAGACTTTTGAAAAGCAATGGCAATGCAGTTTCAAAACCAGAATGTATCATTTCAGTCACACAAGTCCCAATCATAGGGCCAAACTGTTATGACATGTCTCATTCCATGCCATACAATTCAGTCCTATAACCAGACCACACACACACTTAGTAGAACCATCAATTTTAATATTCAAAAGGTTTCACCCCCCCATAGGACCAATGTTTGCGTCCTTCTGGGATTTCGCACCCACCTTGGCGTCGCGAAAGCCTCTGGGCATGTATTCAAAATACAACCGGGCATCCGGAGTGTGTTACGTCACACCTCCAAGCATCTCGCATCCCACCTGGCATCACGAGGAATCTCCGGGGCTCGCCATGAAAATGGTTACCCATACCCTTCGGATTTACGTACCGACAAGCATACGACCAGGCATCCCGAAGCTCCTAGGGAAAACCTTTGAGGCACTGCGGACCCCAGGCATCCAAAGGGCATCGATTCATTCGAACCTTTAGGCATCCCGACTCCCGGGGCATCGTTGACCCGAGGATCCAACGGCAACATTAACATCTTAATTTATCAATATCAAAACACTTTTGATGCAACAACGGCAGGCTTTGAAATCATATGCCATTTCTATGTCAAAGAAATCCATTCACAAAATTCCAGTAACATGATATCAGTTCATAAATCTATTTCCAGGTTTCACCTTCAAAGCATTTCAAGCATCCATGTGAAAATCTCGGATTGTACTTGAGCCTCACGGCCAAATCCCAAAAGAATTATCAAACACAAATAGATTGAATTCAGCACATTGGTAATTCGAAGCTACACTCCTGACTTCAAGATTTTCAAAGGCTGATTTGTGCAAAGATTTGAAATTTCGAAGGCACCAAAAATATTTTCTCTTCTTTTTGAAACATTGATGCATGGTGCCTCGGTATATAGAAATTTCACCAAGGTCAGGAGGTTTTTCAAATCATTTTATAGCTGATTTTTGTTCAAAAGACGATAACTAATTTCGAAAACTCATATGGTGAACCGAAATATCAACCCGATCTCTAATGGTTTTAAAAGAATTGATGCTGAATGATGATTTATTGAGCGACTGAGACTGTTTTGAGGCTAAAGGGTTCAGGAAATGTTTGGATTTTTCATATCTGGTTTCGATTTCTTTGGACTTCATCCGAAACAGATTTTATGACTATGAAATCTTGAAGAATTTGGCCATTGATTTGATTTAAAAAGAAAAAACTCCCGATCCGTATTTGAAGTTTTACTTACCACGGCACCGGCCTCATGCAGACCCTAGGCATCCAAAGGGCATCGACTCATTCGAACCTTTAGGCATCCCGACTCCTGAGGCATCGTTGACCCGAGGGTCCAATGGCAACATTAACATCTTAATTTATCAATACCAAAACACTTTTGATGCAACAACAGTAGGCTTTGAAATCATATGCCATTTCTATGTCAAAGAAATCCATTCACAAAATTCCGATAATATGATATCGGTTCATAAATCCATTTCCAGGTTTCACCTTCAAAGCATTTCAAGCATCCATGTGAAAATCTCGGATTGTACTTGAGCCTCATGACCAAATCCCAAAAGAATTATCAAACACAAATAGATTGAATTCAGCACATTGGTAATTCGAAGCTACGCTCCCGACTTCAAGATTTTCAAAGGCTGATTTGTGCAAAGATTTGAAATTTCGAAGGCACCAAAAATATTTTCTCTTCTTTTTGAAACATTGATGCATGGTGTCTCGGTGTATAGAAATTTCAGCAAGGTTGGGAGGTTTTTCAAATCATTTTGTGGCTGATTTTTGTTCAAAAGACGATAACTAATTTCGAAAACTCATATGGTGAACCGAAATATCAACCCAATCTCTAATGATTTTAAAAGAATTGATACAGAATTTCAAATATGAAAGCACCGTACATTTTCTTAAAACAATTGAGGCCGGTGCCGTGGTAAGTAAAACTTCAAATACTGATTGGGAGGTTTTTCTTTTTCAAATCAAATCAATGGCCAAATTCTTCAAGATTTCATAGTCTTAAAATATGTTTTGGATGAAGTCCAAAGAAATTGAAACCAAATATAAAAAGTCCAAACATTTCCTCAAACCCTTTAGCCTCAAAACAGTCTCGGTCGCTCAATAAATCATCATTCAGCATCAAAATCCAACAATCCACCCGCTATGGCACCCCTGAACGGCCCCCGATCCTTTTGGGTCGCCACAGTCCACTTGCCTTTCTCTTGACCTGAAAGTCGGTTACTCTGATACCATAAGATTTCGATAAGTCCATGAGTTCTGGGGGTCTATATCTTTTCCATTGGTCCCCGCGCAAAATATGGCGGAAGCGCATCCAACATCTCCCTATCCCATATTCAGAAACGATGCACACCAATTAAACACTTTATAAGTTAAAGCCGAACACTTTTATTTACATAAAACTAGATGGACATCTTTAGTCGGTACACCAAAATGCCGTAGTCTTCTATACTCGGCTATACTTCAAAAGATGACCAACATCTTTTCCAACAGTCGTATACATAAAGTCCATCGATCGGTGTCGGCGTCCAAAAGTTCCTTCCTCTGCTGTCCTCCTTCTCGCGATCATATCCAACCACTTGGCCCATCTGCTGGTGGCGATGGCAGCAGATATATCTTGTCTAGTCTGAAATGTTAGTCTCCAAAAAGAGGTGAGTACAACCACCCAGCAGTTGAAGATCTACCAAGCTATATTATGCAAACCATCACAATCCAAGTCCATGCAAGATAGATAAAACAGGAAATCAAAGAATGAGTATGCATCAGATCGATAAGACTTTTGAAAAGCAATGGCAATGCAGTTTCAAAACCAGAATGTATCATTTCAGTCACACAAGTCCCGATCATAGGGCCAAACTGTTATGACACGTCCCATTCCATGCCATACAATTCAGTCCTATAACCAGACCACACACACACTTAGTAGAACCATCAGTTTTTAATATTCAAAAGGTTTCACCCCCCAGAGGACCAATGTTTGCGTCCTTCTAGGATTTCGCACCCACCTTGGCGTCGCGAAAGCCTCCAGCATTCGGCCACTAGGGCCACTGGGCATCCAGAGTGTGTCTTGCCACACCTCTAGGCATCACGAGGAACCTCCGGGGCTTTCCATGAAATGGTTACCCGGCCCTCCGGATTTACGTACCGACAAGCATACAACCGGGCATCCCGAAGCTCCCGGGGAAGACCTCTGGGGCACTACAGACCCCGGCATCCAAAGGACATCAACTCACTCGAGCCTTCAGGCCTCCCGACTCTCGGGGAATTGTTGACCCAAGGGTCCAACGGCAACAATTAACATCTTAATTTCCAAAAACATGTTCAATGCTATGACATTGGAAATCACATGAGTTTCATTGAAATCTTTGGTGTTGAATGATATGCCGAATGCCAAAATCCATCACGTCCAATAATAACTCAAGATGCATTCACCTTTTGGAACCAGTTGAGCAAATTCGGAGTAAAACAGCTAAAAAAAAACCAGGATGCACAGTTTTAATGAAAATTTCGGAATAATCCCTAAATGAATTCAGAAAATTCCAAAAGTTTGGTATGTTATAGATGAGACCTAAAGGAAGAAAATTTGTGAAGGACACTAAGTCAGATTCGTTGTGTATAAAGAGTAATAAATCACGTAACTCGGTTCTAGATTTCCTATATCACCGAATTCGCACACTAGCAGAAAATACCGTTCATTAACAGAAACTTATGCCGCTATATGGATTCCGAAAAATATGAGAAAAATTATATGATATAGTTTAAACAATCCTTTACAATATTCATGAAGAAGTCGTGATGAAAATCACACTAGAATTATCCCTAGAAAATTTACAAAACTGCTGAATTTCACTTGACCGAATTGGAGCACCACCGACCCAATAGGATCCCGCGCCTATACCGTAGCTATTTCATTTCAAAATTTCACCATGAGTAGACCTTTCAATCCCTACTTCAGCAAGAACCGAAACCACATAGAAATAATTCTGCTCTTCCTCAATCTCATGGTCCTAATCCACCTCAATCATCCAAGAACCCAACATGCAGTTTTCATTTCAGCATTTCCTCAAGTCTACTTGTACTTCACCAGATAATCACAGCATGCATAACATAGATTAATGAACTTCTACTTGCCTCACTCCTAAGCTTGATCGGCAGATAGAACAAGAAGTTCGGGACCCCAAGCGTGACTCAATGGCAGTGAAGACAGGCGGCGTCGACGGCGGCAGCACTGTGCTCGATGGAGGGCGACCTCCTCCTTCCTCACGCCGTGCACTCACTCGCACAACTCTCTCTCTCTCTCTCTCTCTCTCTCTCTCTCTCTCTCTCTCTCACTCATCCCTGCTCACTCTCTCTCTGCCTAATTTTCGCTTGGTTCTTCTCTCTCTACCTCTCGGCTAATCCGCCTTTTGTTCCTCACTTAATTGATTAACAAATTCTTTGCATGCAGGTTATTCGGGTCCTTTGGAATATATCAAGATATCATCAATGAAGACAATCACAAATTGATCCAAATAGGGCGTAAATATCTTATTCATCAAATCCATGAATGCGCTGGGGCATTCGTCAATCCAAAAGGCATAACTAGGAACTCATAGTGTCCATAACGAGTCCTAAATGTAGTCTTAGGAATGTGCTCCTTCTTAATCCTTAATTGATGGTATCCTGACTTTAAATCAATCTTAGAAAAGACCAAACTTCCTTGCAGTTGGTCAAATAGATCATCAATTCTAGGCAAGGGATACTTATTCTTAATATTTACCTGATTCAGTTGCCTATAATCAATGCATAAACGCATCGACCCATCCTTCTTTTTCACCAACAAAATTGGTGCACCCCAAGGAGAAGCACTTGGCCTAATAAATCCTTTATCGAGCAACTCTTGTAGTTGCATTTTCAACTCTTTCAATTCCATTAAGGCCATCCTATACGGGGCTTTCGATATCGGTCCTATTCCAGGCATTAGTTCAATCTTGAACTCAATTTCTTGTTCTGGTGGTAATCCAGGCAGCTCCTCAGGGAATACATCCTGAAATTCCCTGACCACTCGAATTTCGTCGAGCTTAGTCTCTTCCTTAGTATAGTCCTTTACCACCGCCAGGTATCCTTGACATCCTTTGTCAAGTAGTGCACGGGCTTCTACTATTGAAAGAAGTGCTATAGAGGGGTTGGTCTGACCTCCGAAAAATTTACAACTAGATCGGTTAGGTAAAACAAATTGGATCACTTTTCTATAGTAATCCACCTTAGCTTGATACTTATGGAGCTAGTCCATTCCGATGATAACATCAAAGTCATACATGACCATCACGACTAGGTCTATTTCCATATCCCGTCCACCTATAGTTACCTTACACTTTTCACATACCAACGTAGACAATACCACATTCTTTAGCGGTGTGAAAACACAAAGAGGCGTCTCAAGAGAGGTAGTTTCTATCTTACTCAACTGTCTTTATCTTTCAAACACAAAAGAATGTATAACACCCGTATCAAACAATGCATATTCCTTTTTTTCATTTATAGAGATCGTACCTGAGATGACATTTTTGGAAGCTTCCGCTTCCTCTTGGGTGACCGTATACACCCTTCCTTGTGCTGGTGGCCTTTATGGATTTCTTGGTAGATTTGGTCCAGCAGTACATTGTTATACCTGTCGCACCGAGTTAACATTCAGCTGTGACCTCTCTTGTGGACAATTTCTCTTAAAGTGCCCCATCTGCCCACAACTAAAACATTTCGGTGGAATATTACAAAATCCTGGCCCATGCTGTCCGCCACACCTCTGGCAAATATTACCCTGGTAGGGTACTCTCCTTAGAACCAAGCCACTCTGGCTTTTCCAAAATTCCCAAAATTAATCCTCTTCTTAGATTCCCAGGGCTGACCTTGTCCAGGATAGGGTCTCTTACCCATTCAAACATCATTAAAGGTCATCTGCCTCTTAGATTTTGATTGCTCTCTCACTAACTCTTGCTCCACCAACTGTGCCCTCTCATAAATCTCATTGTAATCCCTTATATTCAGAGGCACTAGTTGTTTTCTAATATCAGTCCTTAATCCTTTCAAGAATCTCTTAGCCTTTTCCTCTCGATCCTCAACCAACCTGGGAGCATACCTAGACAATTCAGAAAATTTTGCTTCATACTGGTCCACTGTCAGCTCCCTTTGTTCTAACTGCACAAATTATGTGATCTTCTTATCCTTGGCACAATCAAAGAAATGCTTTCTATTGAAAGCTCTAACAAACTCATCCCAATTTATCTCAGTACCTAGTGGAAAGATCGTGTCCTTTGAAGCTCTCCACCAAAACTTTGCATTTCCCTGCAAGTTGGTACTCTGCCAAGGTTATCTTTTCAGCAGGTATTGAGATAAATTGATTTGTCGGTACACCAAAATGCCGTGAGGGACCAATCGGACATATGGAAATAGACCTAGTCGTGATGACCATGTATGACTTTGATGTTATCATCGGAATGGACTGGCTCCATAAGTATCAAGCTAAGGTGGATTGCTATAGAAAAGTGATCCAGTTTGTTTTATCTGACCGATCAAGCTTAAGAGTGAGGCAAGTAGAAGTTCATTAAGCTATATCACGCAGTACCATCAATATCTAGATTCATGCAAGATAGAAAAAAAAAAGTAATCCGGGAATAAGTTTGCATCAAAATCAGGAAATTCTTTAATGCAATGACCTTTAGTGATGTTCAAAGAGGTAAGAGACCTTATCCTAGTCAAGGACAGCCCTAGGAATCTAAGAAGAGGAATAATTTTGGGATAGGGAGATGCTGATTTTACTTCCACTATATATATATTGTCCAGTTACACAAGTCCAGATCATAGGGCCAAATTGTTATGACACGTCCCATTCCATGCCATACAATTTAGTCCCATACTGGGGATGCCCGGTTGTATGCTTGTTGGTACATGGCCATCACGACTAGGTCTATTTCTACTAAGTGTGCGTGTGGTCTGTGGCACCTTATCACTCCACATAAACCATAGCTCTGATACCATGCTTTATAACTTTCATGAAGAAATCAGGACCAAAATCGCACTAGAATTATCCCTAGAAAATCTACAAAATCGCAACATTACACTTGATCAAATCTGCACATCACAGACCCAACAGAATCCCGCGCCTATACTGCAGCTATTTCACTTCAAAAATCCACTATGGGTAGACCCTTCAATCCTTATTTCAGCCAAGAACAGAAACCACATAGAACCACTTCTGCTCTTACTCAATCTCTTAGTCCAACTTCATCTCAATCATCCAAAAACCCAACATGCGGTTTCCATTTCAGCATTTTCTCACATCTACCAGCATTTCACTAGATAATTACAGCATGCATAACATAGATTAATGAACTTCTACTTGCCTCACTCCTAAGCTTGATCGGCAAATAGAACAGGAAGTTCGGGACCTCGTGTGTGGCTCAACGACGGCGAAGACGGCGGGAGCACGCACAAGCACGGACGGAGGGGCGGTCTCCTTCTTCTCCCTCGCACCGTTCGCTCTCTCACTCAAACTCTCTCTCTCACTCGCTCGCTCAGTCATACTCTCTAGCTCACTTACACGAGCAAATTAGCCACTGGCAACTTTAATTTCGAATTTCATATAAAAGAAAAAGAAAAAAACTAAAATTAGGGCATTCTTTGCACATTATTGCATATTAGGATAAGATTGCATGTTTAATTTTTAAGTTTAGATATTTTTTCCTAGATAGATTGCATTTTAAGTTAGGGATAACGTCCTAGTTTAAATTAAGATTTGACATAATCTAAATCTTAATATAAGTTGGATGATATCTTAATTTGGATAGATAATTTTTGCAATTTTCTAATTTCGAATTTCATGGAAAATACCAAAAAATTGTCTAAGAATAAATTAGTTTCATTCTCTATGATGGATTGCGTGCTTATTAAGAAAATGAAAAACATCATGTGTACATCATATAGAATTAGGTTCATGAAATGCATGTCATTTATTGATTGTCGCTAGGTCCATTTAGTTAGAAATTGCCCTGTCATTAGAATTAGGTCATTTGGTTAGATGACATTGCATATAGATTAGGTTTTATTAAATAAGTGAAAAAAAAAGTAATTACGTGTTAATTAGAAATCATATCTAAGACTGCCGATGTGAATTCTGATCTAACATTGCAGATGCTTTCGTTGCCATGAGGTAAGTCCTGCAATTTATTCACTACTTTATCTAGGTGTTAAATTGGTGGTTTGCGCACCCGCATAATCACCTTATATGTTAGGGAGGTAAATTAAAATCAATTCAAGCTGCCTACAAAATATTTTTTCGAAATAAAAGAGAAAGGCACCAAAAGGGCGTTATAGAAATCTAGCGTAATCAAGTCCCCGATCTCACAAATCTCTAGTTCGTAGGAGTAAAGTAAATCTCCCGTTACTTTACTTGGGTTTCTAATCGACCCACCAAAAATAGATTAGTGGCGACTCCTAATTGAAAAATCACTTGCATGTTAAGAATTTGAACCTAAGTCATGAATTGGTATGCGCTTGGGAGAGCCCGAGCTAAGTTTAGACTTAGTAATCCATTGACCAAACCCTAAGTGGTTTACCCGAAATTTTGGTCACGACAATGTGTAATAGGATTAACCCCTACCCTTTTTTTATTCTAATAATCCATTTACTTGCTTTCTCAACCAAAACAAATTAAACAAATGAGGAGGAAGGAGAGGATCGATTGGAGATGTCCATAATATTATGGTGCTTTGTCGCCATGTGCGAAATTAAGAGCCAATAGCTCATTTGAAGAGCATAAATAGAGACTAAGTGCACTATGATATTAATTGATGAATGTAATTTATAGGGATTGAGGACCGGTTCCATGGACCCGTCTGGGAATCAGACTGGACTAGCAGTTCAATTTTCGGGTGAATCCATGAAATTAAAGGGCGGTTCCCAATTCCAATTTTTCTGAATGGGATGCTCACCTGTAGTTGTGATCCTTCATTTAGTAATAATCTCCGCAGCACGCCGAGGACGCCAATGTGGGAATAGTGAGCTGCTCATTCTCTTCACTCCTCTTTATTATCAGATGGTTTTAATTTTAACCGCATCGCTCGTTTAATTCTTGTTCGTGCATGTCACATTCTGCACTGTGGATTCGAGCGACAACATCTTCCCGTACAAATTTCTATGAAAATGTGCACCATCGGTATACTACCAAACACCGGGTAAAATGGTAATTTAGAACGACGGATGTAATAGTCTGTCTTATCCTGTAACGCGGCTGATGCATCCCGAGTTTAAGTTACATCTTCCTTGTATTTCAGAAAAAAAAAATTGAATGACTAATTCTTCATTGCTTGCGCTCCCAGATGTGTAATGCCCCCGCAACTTTTGCTTGTAAATTGTAATGCTTCGTTTACAATGGTTTGCAGCTGGAGGCGGAGCAGATCTAGGCTACCCAAAACCATCCGCGGGATGCGTATGTATGTTTACGTTCATAAGATATTTTCCCAGTTTATATGGATTTTGCCACGACCCAGTGCAAAATGACTATCGTTATGCCTAGTTGTCAGGAATATTCAGAGACTAATTAAATGTTCATTGTCCTGCAGGAGGCACTTGTACACAAATAATGGAGCGATCGGCTTCAAGTGTCTTGCTGCAGGAAAAGTAGAAGTCCCAAAATTTGGGTTGATTTCAATTTTGTTGTTTGTTTTCCTTTTGGAAGTTGGCAAAGTGTTTAAGTCGTTCTTGGATTACGAGTTTTCTTTCATGTGGAGCACCCCTAAGAAATTACAGTTAGCGAACTCTATTTTTGTCATGGTTGATAGAAGATTGACGGGTTGGAATGACAACTGTCAGCGATCGAAGAGGTGTGTGTGGGCATGTTCTCTTTACGACGATGTCCTCCTCGGTATGTTGTATCGAAAACAAACAGGGTCACTAAGTGAATGGGTAATCTGCCCGCAATCATTCGAACGGATGTTAAATGGAAAACGGGAGCATCGATTACCAAAGTGAATGGACGAACCGAACGTGAATACGAGGAGTCGGTCCTCTTTACGTCACGGTCGGTTGACATAACGTGACTCGAAAGCCTCCATTATCACTAAGCATCGGTTTGTGGAGACCGAGTGGTGTGTTGGTAATTATTTTTTCCTCTCGCCTTCTCCTCTTGGAGGATAATTCACGGCCACTCATCAAATTCAAACTTCCATCATAAGCCCACCGATTGTAGCTCCCCCTTTGACGTTTTTCCTACGAACGCCCACCGAAAATCCACTTGAATCTGTCCGATCATTATCCGCCTTTTCAATATCCTCCAATTTTCAATATCCAATCCGGTCAGCTTCGTTCCATATCAGTCAAATGCTTCCAGAAAATGTGCATGCGCAAAGAATGCTGTATGGATTTTGACATGCAAACCGCGCAAATGATATTTTCTTGTTTAGGAGACCCTTGATTTTCTTATGCGATAGATAAATAAATTTTGGTAATAAAAATTTAGGTGTCAACAAATACAAAACATCTTAAATACCAGAAAAAAATGAATCCACTGGGAAGCATGTATACGAACACAGGCATTGACTAAACTGAACTTACACTGGAGCGCACCAGCAATGCTCATGATGAAATGAAGTCCCCGTTTGAGTGGAGGAAAACTCAGAGTAAAATGAAGTTAGGCACAAACCTCTAATTTCTACGTCCGCTTTTACACGTTAGCCAAGCAAAGTCGACGCACCAAACGTAGATCATTTGCTTGTACAAGCAGCGATGGAGCTCTTGAGAAACCAAGCTTGCTGCACATCTTAAGAAAACAAGAAGAGGGTACGTGAAAAAAGGAAGAAAAAAAGAAGAGGGAAAATAAAGAAAAGGAAGGAGAAAGAGATGGCACCCAATGCTACTGCTTCGTCTACTTCGATTGCGAAATTCTTGCGCTTGTTCATGGTTCTGGTCCTCCGTTTCATAATCTTCTCGGCAAGCCGTTGCCCAGTTGACAAGTTTTTCTTACTTTTTTTCCTCTTTTGAATAATCTCTTTAGTTTTTTTTTTTTAAAGAATTAATCATTTTCTCATGCTTTTTTTTTTTGGGGGGGGGGGGGGGGCGCTATTTACACTGGCTGACGTTCTGTTCTTCATTTTTTTTTCATTAAGGTAAAATAAAAACAAAATCTTAAATTTTTCATGGTTTGCACTTTGCATGCAGGTGCATCGGATCCAGGCAAACCGAAGCAATCCCGGGGATGTAGATGTATGTACTCTCTTTACAGTTTATACACCCAATAATATGATATTTTAACGGGACTCAAATTCGAACAAGTATAGCCATCTTGCTTATGTTGACGTATTTTTTGGCCAAAATCCCTGCTAATATGAACTGTTCATTGGTGTTGCAGAAGGTACTTGCTCGCATCATAACGTGGTCGACTTCATGTATCTTGCTTCAGAAGAAAAGTGGAAGTCCCTCAATCTGATCGTAACTTCACATTTTTTATGGGAAGGGATCGCAAAAATGTTTCACGTGCGATGGCTTTCTACGTCATGCTATTAATTAGATGAATCATTGATATGTGATGATCTTGTTATGGTCCATTAGTAGAATGAGTGCACCTAAAATATGAGGTGCAAGGGTCCATGATTGGAGTAAATCTTGGTCCAGGTTCAGTTGGTCGGTTGCAAACTAGCAATGAGATTGTCGGCACCAGAAGAAAAAGTCGGCATATCCCTCTTTACTATCAGCTAATGTATCGGTTTATTTTACCTATTACCCGAGCTGGAAGGAAACCAACACGAAAATTTTGGTTCGATTTGGTTCGGGTCAGATCAGTCCAGTTCGGGTATTTTTGACACGTTTCCATTGTGTTCTGATTGACCATGAGATATGGAAAGGTATGGAAGCTAGAAAACGTAGAAACAGCCGTGCTTTCAGCCCGATTTCTGCGATAACTCAACCTCTCTCTATCTCACGACTCTCCTTTCTCTCCCTTAGATTCTTTTTCTTTTTTCTTCTTTCTCTTCTCAATTCGTTTCTTCTCTCCTCAAATGGCTGAGAATCTCCCTTCTTTTCAATGGCCGTGCATGTTTAAAAAAAGATATGGCGTTGAGTGATTGGTGATTTTGTCAAAAACTGTCCACCTATCACATGCCAAAACGAGAGGTGCATCTTATGAAATGCGAGGATATTTTTCTCATTCATCTCCAGTCTTGGTCCCATCTTCCACTTGATTCTTTCCCCGAAATCTCTCCATCAGACCTCACTCTCTCTCTTCTTTCCCAAAATACGAGCCAACCTTTCTCTCTTTCCCTCTTTAAGTCTCACGGCAGCCCCTCCTCCTTTGTTCTCTTTTAATTTCCCCTTTTGGTCCCTCAAAACCAGCTCATACATCCCCCAACATTCAGCCGCCTCTCTTGATCTCTCACGGATTCTGCTTTCTCTTCATTGTCAAGATGGCAGTGAACTTGGCAAGAACTTTCTTTAGAATGAAACGACAGATTGCGGTGGATTCATGTTATGCGCAGGGTTCACGAGAAAGCCCAAATATATTGATGATGATGGAGGTTTTGCAATGAAGGCGTCCTAACCCGTGTGATTGCCCGTATCTCTTGATTCTCCAAATCGTTGCTTCACTTGTCAGAATATTTAAACATCATACCACAATTTCAAATCTTTCATGAATAATTTTCTACTATGCCTGGTCTTGATAGACACTATGCTAATGACGTAGTAAACATTGAAATAGATAGTAACATGCGAATAAAATTAATCAAAAGATGCTATGTCATAGACGTTTGTTGGGAATTACTAATTCCCTAAAACGTATTCGACACTAAATCGAACCCCTAAAACGAATGCGGAAGACGAGCCCAAAAACAAACATGTATCACCGATCAAAGATACACCACGGAATCGAGCGTACCTTATTGTCCACAGATTAGACATTGATTTGAGGAAGAATCCTGATCCCGTTCTACCGAGGAGCGTATTGTTGCTGTTAGGGGGAGAAAACTCTATCTTTAGGGAGCGTAGCGTCTTACGTTACTTGGAGGGAGTGAGAGAGACTGAAAACAACGTACGTACACCAAAAAGTACGTTCTTTTTCCTTTTTTTTTTTTTTTTTTTTTACTTTTCCTCAAAGCGCATCCTCCAAAGGACGTAACCCCTCAACGTAACATCTCACCCAAAAGACGCAACCCCTCAACGAACCCTGGCCCTAATCTTGCGGGCCGGGTTCTTAGGCCCAACATGGGCGGACGGGTCAACTTAGGCCCATCTACATAAATAAAACCATCATCTCTCACTCGCACGTGGTGGGTCGAACAGGATCCTCTTTACCTCTCTACAACATCCATACCGGTGAATAATCCATGCGACCAGTATACTTTGAGAGCTCGTTGCCATACATCTGTTAGGAATATATAGCAGCTCATAATGGGCATCACAGTTTGAGTAGATTTAGTATGCAGTACCATAGATCGATCTATCACATTTATATCTCTCTTGATCTCTTTTAAATAATGATATATATTGTATTCACAATTATGATTATCTCAAAGACAATCATAATTGGTCGACCAGTGAATACAAAACTAGAATGTGATTTTCCAAATTCGATCTTCCTCTTTACTTGAAACTCTCAATTTCAGTTCAACTTGCTTTTCTAGAAATGTCCCATTATATCAAATCAATTCATGATCATTGGCAACATACTAAGATAGCAAACACTGAATAGAAATCTTGAGAATAAGTAAGAGTCATGAGGGCACTAAATTGAGGAACTCTTTTCCTCAAGAGTCTCACACGGCATAAAAGTTGAGATCAAACTTTTGCCACACTTATTGGTCGTCTCATGCATACGTAGTATGAAATACGTATTACGGTATTAACTCCTTTCTCATGGAGCGTATGTCTACATTATTAATACCGTATAGATGATAGTTCAGATATACCCAATGTCTAACTTGAGTTCACATATCTACTCATATGCAGAATTCATTAGAACTCACATCTGGCATCATAGACAGATAAAGTAAAATATGTGGGTTATTTTACTTTCGGACATAGTAAATATTATTTCCTCATCTTAACACTCAGTTAAGGTGACATATGTATTTTAAGCTTGAGCTCTCGATTATCACCTAGATAATAAGCTTAAAGACCGTCTTATCTCTATTTATCACACAATAAATAGAGGCGATTACTCGTGTGAATGGGCTAATCTTTTATCTGTCCGACATACATTCTCAACTTAATATAATGCACTAAGCATTAAGATGCATAAACTTCAAACAAAGATTCATAGGCATTAATAATGAAAAACACAAGCTCATAAATGTGAACAACTTAGGGAAATTACAATATCCAGTACATCAGACTTTACGCAATCCTAGAGATTTTACATGACCACAAAACACATCTCTAGGTATTGGCTTTGTCATAGGATCTGCTACAATTCTATGCGTAGATATGTATTGTAAGTTCACATCCTTTCGTGCAACCATATCTTTGACAAAGTTATACTTGGTATATATATATTTGGTCTTGCCATGATATTTTGGATCTTTCGTGTATGCTATAACTGCTTGGCTATCACAGTTAACCAATAATGGATTTGCAGCTTTCTCAATAACACCTAAATGATCAAAAAATCTCTTAAGCCAAACTCCCTCTTGTACTGCTGCTAATAATGCCACGAACTCAGCTTCCATCGTGGACAAGGCTATACACGTTTGCTTCTTACTGCTCCAAGATATGGCGCTATTATTCAGTAAGAAAGCAAAACCATAGGTAGATTTTCTTTTATCTAAATCTCCTCCCCAATCAGCATTTGAATAGCCTTCAAGTCGCAGATCCTTTTCTTGGTAATTCAGCTTGTAATCAGCAGTTCCCTTCAGATAGCTCAGTATTCTTTTAACGGCCTTCCAATATGCTTGACCTAGATTGGATTGGTATCTACTCACCATTCCAACTGCAAAACATATGGCAGGTCTTGTACACATCATAGCGTACATCAAGCTCCCAACAGCACTAGCATAAGGAACATGTTTCATTTGTTCGTTCTCTTATAGAGTCCTTGGACACAGTCTATGGCTCAATCCTTCACCTTTTGTAATAGGAGTATCAATGGGTTTACAATCTTGCATACGAAATCGTTTAAGAACCTTATTTATGTAAGTTTCTTGCAAAAGAGATAATGATATCTTCGAACGATCTCTTGAAATCTTAACTCCAAGGATGTATGCAGCCTCACTATCTTTCATTTCAAAGTTGGAAGATAACCAACTCTTGACAGTGTCAACTAACTCCATATTGCTTCCGGCAATTAGTATATCATCAACATATAATGATATGATCACAAATTGATCTTTAGATTTTTTTGATATATACACAACGATCCTCATCAATCATTGTAAAATCATATGCCATTATGGCATTATGAAAACATATATACCATTGTCTTGACGACTGCTTAAGGCCATATATCGATCTCAAAATTCGACATACCTTTTCTTCTTGGCCTTTCATTATGAAACCAGCAGGTTGTTCCATATATATTTCTTCATCTAATTCTCCATTGAGAAAAGCAGTCTTTACATCCATTTGATATAATTCAAGATCCATATTTGCCACTATTGCCAGAATAATGCGAAATTGAGGTAAATCTCACTACAGGAGAAAATGTTTCTTCATAATCAATTCCTTCCTATTGATTATATCCCTTCGCCACAAGGCGAGCTTTATGCCTTTCTATCGAGCCATCAGCTTTACGCTTTATTTTGAGAACCCATTTGTTCCCAATAGCTTTGCATCCTTTTGGAAGGTCAACCAGCTCCCAAACATGGTTTGACTTCATTGACTCTATTTCATCTTCCATTGCATGCATCCATTTTTCTTTACTAGGGCAATTTAGAGCCTCATTAACATTTCTTAGCTCATCCTCATCTTGTGGAGCAACCATAAAAGTTTCCCCTTCAATGTCAAAACGTCGACGGGGAATACTTTTGCGACTTGTTCGCCGTATGGGAGATTGTACACTTTGCACATCATTCCCCATTATGCTCCCACTAGGATTAGATAATGATGATGTCGTCTCATCATGTGGTTGTAATTGAGAATGAGTTGAATTCAATTCATCACTTCTCATATTACTCCCACTTGGACGAACTCCACTAATATCATTATCTTGATCCAAGGTTTCAAATAGGGAGTAATCTTCACCTATTTCACCCTTCTTAGGAAATTCATTCTCTAAGAATGTGACATCCCGTGATTCGAATTCAGTTATACTTCCACTTTTCTGCTCACCTATGAATACATACCCTTTCGAGTGTTCAGAGTATCTTATGAAAATACTCTTCTTTCCTCTGGGACCCAATTTCCCAAACTTGTGAGAGGACTCATGAGTATAGGCAGCACAACCCCATGGTTTAAGAAAACTTAAAACGGTTTTCTACTTGTCCATAACTCATATGGAGTGGAAGTAACTGATTTGGAAGGCACCCGGTTAAGTATATAGGCAACAGTTAATAACGCATCACTCCAAAAGGTGATAGGTAAGTTAGCATGTGCCATCATGGACCTAACCATTTCCAGTAGGGTTCTGTTCATTCTCTCCGCAACACCATTTTGTTGAGGAGTATATGGAATAGACAACTGTCTTTCTATTCCCTTTTCATCACATAACTTTCTGAACTCATCAGATAAATATTCTCGACCTCGATCGGATCTCAATACTTTTATTTTCTTGTCTAATTGATTTTCTATCAAGTTCATAAACCTTTTGAAACAACTCAATGCTTCAGATTTATGAGAAATCAAATAGACATATCCAAATCGAGTATAATCATCTATAAATGTGATGAAATAAACAGCCCCATGCCTTCCTCTCACATTCATCGGATCACAGACGTCAGAATGGATTAACTACAAAGGAAATTAAGCTTTTTTACCTTTTCCAAATGGTTTCCTTGTCGTTTTCCTTATTAGGCAATGCTCACATATAGGCAAATCGACTTTTTCAATATTGCCCAACAAGCCCTCTTTGGCTAGTCTATTCATACATTGTTGGCCAATATGACCAAGTCTAGCATGCCACACATTCACATCATTATTATATGAATTAGGAGACGTGATAAGGGAATAACAAACATTTGCATTAACATAGTCAATATCTAATATAATGAAACCATCTAGAAAATAACCACAACCATAGAAATTTGTATCCAAAAACAAATCCACACCTCTATTATGGAAGTTCATATTAAAACCTAGCTTGACCAACACTAAAACAGACACTAAATTCCGACGACTCTCCGGAGCATACAATACATCATGTAGGAACAAAGTGCGTCCACCACGCATGTTCAGTTGGCAGGTGCCAATTCCCATTACTTCTGCTCTGGAGTTGTTTCCTACATAGATCCACTTAGTTCTAGTCGGTATTCGTCGAAATTCCACGAAGGACTCTCTATCCTTCACTACATGGTCTGTTGCTCCCGAATCTACAATCCACAAAGGATTAGATTCAGCTAAGAATACAAAACTTGACATATAAGCAAAGTTCTCAATAGTACAAGGGGTGTGTACCTTCTTTGGCTCACGACAATCACGAGTATAGTGACCCTTTTGGTCACAGTTGTAACACTTCACCCTTGTCGGCTTCTTCACTCGAGAACGTTTTCCTCTCTTATGTTGGTTAACTTTTGGTTTCTTGCAAGAAGGACTTGATCCCTTGCATTTCCACATATTGAACGAATCAATGCGCTTGCGCTTAGAGCTCGAAGCCCCTTTTGAGCTGAAAGCAACGCAGCAAATATCTATATCCCGCTCAAATGCCTTGAGGCAGTCCTCTGCTAGCTCAAAGTGGCGCACAGCATCCTCAAGTTCTTCTATAACATGGTCAATAGCTTTTAGTGCTTCTTGCTTTTCAAGCACATATTGAATTTTCTTATTCAATACTTCACAATTCTCGCCGTTCAATTTATCTTCTTTATTCAAATTAACAATTTTGTTCTTAGTTGTTGAACCCATTGATATGAACATATCAGACACATATGCACGAATTATTAATGCCTATCATTTATGCATCCATATTGCACAAACCCATTATATTAATGAATAATTTCAAGTAAGGTTTCAGAATCAAAAGGTCACTATATTTCCAATCATCATCCAAAATCCTAACTTGGAATTATAATTAATATAATATTCTATGCAAAATAAATTCTTTGAAATTACAAAAATTTCTATGAACTACCCACAACAGTTAATTATAACAGAGGCAAATAATATTTGACATCCAATAATAATAGAATAATAATGCTTTAACATAATACAACTAACATATCAGTTGCTACACTAACAACAACTAGGTAGAAAGCATTTACATAAGATGTCCATAAAGCACACTAAAAATATCTCGAAACATCTAAAACCAAGTCATTATACTACAAATAGGGAAAGCTTCTACTCGGTTCAATTTCTTGTTCTTTTCTTTTGTAAAATTTTCAGGCATTCTAGATAGCCACGGAAAAATTGACGGATATCCCTTAAGATTTCTCCTTCGCACGTTCAAACCCCGCCTAATCGAAGTCATTCCTTGGGTCGCAGTCTTGGTGGCTCCAACCCGATGATATTCATCTACAAAAGCCATCACTAGACTCTTATACCTAGTAGCTTTGTTGACCTTCCATAAGCGATTTAACACTTCTTGCCATTCTGGTAGAAGAGTATTCATGAAAAATCGCACCATCTAAGAGTCTGGCATGGGATAACCGTTCCATATGACTTCTTGTATCATTTTGTTGACCTTAAGAATATGATCAATTATATTGTCACTCTCCCATCGATAATCATTCAAATCGGCTATCATCCTTGAAAGCCTTTTCTTTTGTTCATCTGTAATTGTGCGAATAGATGCGCGCGCCTTACGGGAAGGCATTGTTCCTGCAACAAATGCAGAACAAAAAGGGATTAACATATAATCCATTATGAACAAAAGGGAAAATACATAATTTTCCATGGTTCTTGCAACAAATGAAGAACAAAAAGGGATTACTTATAATCATCAACAAACAAATTGGAAAATACAAAATTTTCCTCTTTTTTTTTTTTGGTCAACGGTCAAAGTCAACGGTCAATGGTCATCAGTCAGACGGGGCGAGGTCAACGGGTCGGAGTCAACCGGGTCGGACCGGTCGAGCCGAACGGATCGGGTCGGACTAGACTGCTCGGTCGGGCCGGTCGGACAAACCGATCGGCACGTGCCACGCGCGTGCCTGGCTGACGTCACGGTGACATCAGCCGGCGCGTGCCACGCACGCGCCAGCACCCCGCGCATGCGTCGCACATGCCTAGGGCCGAAACAGCGCGTGCGACGCACACGCCTGCGGGGGACCGAATCGGCGCGTGTCCCCCGTTCGTTCCTGCTGTGCGTGGCGGCGCGTCCGGTGGCCTCCGGCAGCGATCTGCCACTCGTTTTTCTCGTATTGACGAGAGCTTCGACCCTGTGCTATCAAAAACGAATTTTGACTTGCAAAAAATCACAAAATAGGGCGAACAGTACACGGGTGTCGAGTTTTTCCGTCCCCGATCGACCAGCAGCGGCTTTTCTCGAATTTCGACCACAAAAATAATTCAATAACATAAAAAGGGATCGGGAAACATGAACTACGGCTCTGATACCAATGTTGGGAATTACTGATTCCCTAAAACGGATTCGACACTAAATCGAACCCCTAAAATGAATGCGGAAGACGAGCTCAAAAACAAACATGTATCACCGATCAAAGATACACCACGGAATCGAGCGTACTTTATTGTCCACAGATTAGACACCAATGTTGATTTGAGGAAGAATCCTGATCTCGTTCTACCGAGGAGCGTACTGTTGCTGTTAGGGGGAGAAAACTCTATCTTTAGGGAGCGTAGCGTCTTACGTTACTTGGAGGGAGAGAGAGACTGAAAATAACGTACGTACACCAAAAAGTACGTTTTTTTTTTTTTTTTTTACTTTCCCTCAAAGCGTCTCCTCCAAAGGACGCAACCCCTCAACGTAACATCTCACCCAAAAGACGCAACCCCTCAACGCACCCTTTCATCCATGGGCCCTAATCTTGCGGGCAGGGTTCTTAGGCCCAACATGAGCGGACGGGCCAACTTAGGCCCATCTACATAAATAAAACCATCAACGTTGGACAGCACCTTCTTGTGCATTCGTGAATTGTAGTCATACACGGCAGCTGAACCTCCGAAGATACAAAGAGCATATCACTGTCAGATGGAAAGACCCAAACCGCTAAAAACTGGGGATAACCATCTAATTTCTACGTCCCGCTTTTACACGTTAATCAAGCAAGGTCCTCGCACCAATCATATGTCATTTGCTTATATAGGCAGCGATGGAGCTCTTGAGAAACCAAGCTTCCTACACATCTTAGGACAAAAGAAGAAGCTACATGAAAAGAGGAGAAACAAGGGAAAATAGAGAGAAAGGAGAGGGAAGGAATGGCACCCGAGGCTATTGATTCGTCTCCTTCGGTCGCGCAATTTTTGTGCATGTTCATGGTTCTGGTCCTTCAGTTCATAATCGTCTCCGCACCCAGATGCCCGGGTGACTATGTTTTTCTTCCTCTCTTTTTTCCCTCTTTTGGAATAGTCCCTTTAATTTGTTTTATAGCATTAATTGATTCTCATGCATTTTTTGCGATATACACTGGCGGATTTCCATTCTTGATTTTTTTCTTTTATCGAGGAAAAAGAAACAAAAAAAAATCCTACGTTTTGCATGGTTTTCACTTCACATGCAGGCGCATCGGATCCAAGCCACCCAAAGCATTCCCCTGGATGTAGATGTATGTACTTTCGTAACAGTTTGTACACCCTATAATATGAGGTTTTAAAATAATCCAAATTCGAACAAGTATGCCCATCTTGCTTATATTGACATATTCTCAGGCAAAATACCTGCTGATATGACCTGTTCATTGGCGTTGCAGGAGGCACTTACTCGCATGATAAAGTGGTCGACTTCACGTATCTTTCTTCAGACAAAAAGTGGAAGTCCCCTAGACTTGACTGTGATACTTTATATTCTTAGGTTAAAGGTACCGCGCAACGCCTCTCTAGATCATGCGATTGATTAGATGAATCATCGATATGCAATTATCTTGTTGCGGTCCATTAGTACAGTAAGGAGTACACCTAAAATAAGAGGTCCTAGGTCCATGATCCAAGCAGCTTTTGGACTCGATTCAGTTGGTGGGTTGAAATGAGACTTGTCAGTGCCAGAAACAAAAGTCGGCATATCCTTCTTTATTATCAATCTTTGAAGGTTGTATTATCACAGCATTAGACTTAATTGATGAATGGGTAAAACTATCAATGGATACGGCTTCTAGGATTTAGAGAGAGATTCACAATTGACTATGAATGCAAAGTCATGGACAAGATGTGAATATGATCAAAAAAATCAACAATATCTTGGCAGGTGTAGGAAAGTGGTACATGCGTTGGGACATAGTGGGGACCCATTGAAAAATTAATAATGATTGTAGGAAATTTTTAATTTGAGATTATTACATAAATAAGATAACGTTTGTTGGGAAATTTTAATTTGAAATTTTTAAGCGTGAAATTATAAAATTATAGTCGAGCGGGCAAGTGGGGTGAGAAATCGGCATCCCTACTACGGTTGGGATATATAGACATGCTCCACGTCCGCAATAACCCACGCATTCCATTCACCGTTCGAACATCAAAATGACACCAAAAAAAAAAAGATTTTGCTGTAATTTAATTAAAACCTAGCCATTCTTCCATATAATTTCCCACGAATCACCTGTAGCGTTTCAGGTTATATTCAACAGTAACATATTCGGAACCATTACTTAGACCAATCCGACCTAGAAGAACGGCAAAGTCCTAAATCCTAAAAAAACCAATCGTTTGCTAAGATTGATGATGGTATTTGGATATGACAAAAATGGAAAAAAAATTAGGTGCAACCTAAGTAGCACTAACACCAACACGCAACATGTGACACGACACAACACAATAGGATATGATACACCGACACATCGTTTCTAAAAAAATAGAAAGTTTTGACATGTTGGGACACGTATTTTAAATGTGCATTTTTATATATTTTTATGATTATTTTAATTAAATTAATTTGATTCAAATTTATAAATAAATAATAAAAAGTATAGAATGAATTTACATTAAAAACATTAATTCATCATTCGTTAATATCATTCATTATTTCAATTTGACAAATTCAATTTTATTTCATAAAACTTGGAGGAAAAAAAAAAGCAATCCACATTCTAGACTTGCGTGTCAGAAGAGTCGAGAAAAAAAACTTGAGGGGTGAATTGTGTGTCGTGAGAAGTGAGAGTCGGAAGAGAAGAGAATACTAGGTTTTTCTTATTTTGTTTTTTATTATTTTTATTATTTTTATATTTTTTACATATTTACATTTTGACCATTTATTTATTAAAAATGTCTAAAATTGATCCCATGCATGTTGGAATTCTGAACTCGCATGTTAGAATTCCGAGCTCGGGTGTCGGGAGAATTGACCAAGTGTCGAATTTTCCGACATGTGTTGACAAAGTGTTGAAGAGTGTCGGACACATGTTGAAGTGTCCGACACAACACAAAAGCTCCCAGAGAGTATCCCAATGAGTGTCAGTGCTTTATAGGATGCAACTCCTAAAGGGTGTCATCACATGTCCTTAATAAATGAAGGATGTGATGAATTTTCACTAAACGAAAAACATAAGACCAGCTCCTTGAGTAAGTGCAAACGCATCGACGGGAGGGTTTTGCGCAATTTTAAATGCAGATCATGAAGTTTCACACCTTAGATCATTTTTGCACTGAAATAAATTGTAATATTTATGGGATGCATATCGATCAAGCCACTATGTGACATCCTATTTTTCTGATTCTGTTTTCGATTGAATAAGTTGGGTTTTTCATCGACGCGCCTATAGTCTTTTTCTCTGAGCTGATCACTCACGAGATAACTAATCTATCAGGTGAAGCCGTTAATGATTTTAAACGCGACTAACTTGAGAATTTGACCAGAAATCGACTGCTTGACCGTGCTAATCTTCAAGGGTCAATACGGCATTGTCAAAATCGATCAGAGACTAGAGATAGGTCATTTTGACTGAGGCATGTGATTAAAGCGTGGGTGATTCCACCTAATTGCAAAATTTCTGTCGAACGACACTAAACTGATTTTTCTGTCGTTTTTGTACCCTGTGCCCGTTTTTGAAATTTTGAGATTTTTATGAAAATCGAGAGTTGCCAACGGGTCGAAGATGCGGAATGTGGCTCGAAAATAATCGACCACGGGTTAAATGCGCTAAAAATTTCTAAAAGCTACCCGGTAGGTTAGGTCATGCTAAAATCGCGCTAGGTTGAAATTAACTGCAAAATTGAACCCGATTTCAGAAATGAAAGTTCTGTCATGCCATGATTTCTTTTAGGAACGTCAACTCATCCTCCGAAGATTTTTCGGAGAGTTCGAATTTTCAATGAAAAATGAAGTTTGGGTAATATTGGATCGGGAAATTAAGAGGGCTGTTTTTAGGTGCATTTTTGGCCGTCAAGTTGGTTCAATTGGCAAGGAAAAATGTGGAATTGAGTGTGAACACTTACCTTGGCATTGTGGCCCTTGATTTGGATTCAATTGAGTTGGAATTGGATTGGAATTGAAGGGGAGATGCACAAATTCGTAGCTATGGTGGTGTGCAACATTTTGGACCCCTAGAGTGGCTTCTTGGAGAAGCTTTGGTGTGGAAAATGGTTGAGGATGAGGCCATGGACTTTGGGGGTAATCTAATGAGTGTTTTGGTATATTTTAGAAGACTTGTGAGGCATTTGGGCCCCCCCTCCAGCTGCAGCCATCTTCATCTTCTTCCTCAGCTTCCTTTCACCATTGTTGCTATGTTTGAGAGCTCAAGACCAATAGAGAAGACCAGTCAAGCCTCCTGCAGCCGCCGCACGCCGTCCGATCGTCGCTTGAGCCTGCCAGTGCCGTTGCGCCTCCCTGCTCACACGTCCGCCTCCTGCTTGCAGTCCAGCGCACGTCGTCCGCACCCTGGCCACCATCCAGTTCCGCCTGAGCTCCTCCGTCACCGTCCAGTAGTCCCCGACCCTGCTTGGACCCGCCGTCGCCGCCTAGCCTCTCGCCGTGCCCCTTTCCACGCCAACCGAGCCCCGACCAACCCGTTTAAGCCTATGAAGCATCGATACTCTCTGAGAGCCTTCGTGTCGTGTCAGACACTTTGACACATGTCCGACACTCTCCGACACTCGGTCAACACGTGTTCGAAAATCCGACACCTGGTCAACTTTCTCAACACTCTCTGACACTCGAGTCGAAATTCTGACATATGAGTTTCCGACATGTGATTCCGATATCGAGGTCAATTTTAAAAATTCAACAAATGAGAGGTCAATATATATATAGAAAGAAGAAAAACCTAGTATTCTCTTCTCTTCTAACTCCCACTTCCCGTGATACACAATTCATCTCTTAAGTTTTTTTTTTTTCTCATCTTCCAACATATCTAACATGCAAGTCCATAATATGGATCGCTTGTTTTTTCTCCAAGTTTTATGAATTATTGAAATAGAGTTGAATTTATCAAATTGTCCCGAGACCTACTTATTACTCTTGGGCTTGGAAGAAGTTGCTTGGTCTCCGTGATTTGATCCAACATCATTTTAAATGGCGTATTGGTAATGGGCTATCTATCTCTTTCTGGTTCGATCACTAGCACCCACGTGGTCCGCTTTACAAGCTGTTCTCTGACCGTGAAATTTACTGCTCTGGTATATCAAGGCTCGCTTCGGTAGCTTATGCTTTAACTACCTTGCGCCGCCCTTCTGCTGTTGCGACCTCCATAGTGAGTTGGGATGATCCCCTTCCAAACCTCAATGATACTAATGATTGTCTTCTATGGCTTGGTCATTCCTCAGGAGTGTTTTCTACTGCCTCGGCTTGGCACCTTCTAAGGCCGAGGAGTCTCGTGGTCCCCTGGTCGAGATTTATATGGAACCCCTCATTACCTCCTCAATATTAGACCCATTTATGGTTAATCTCCCGCAATCGATTGCCAACCCAGGTATTGTTGCTTGCTTATGGGAGAATCTCGGATGTTTCCTGTGCTTTCTGCTCTTCTATGCCGGACTCGATTGACCACCTATTCTTTGGATGCTCTATCACTAGTCACCTTGCTTCCTTTTGGGCGGCTAAGTGTAACCTACCTTGGCAGAATCATACCTGGAAGGACAATCTTTTATGGGTTATTGAACACCTTTCTGATGCGAGCTTCCCCCAATCCTTGGCTCGCTTTGCCTTTGGTGCCTTATGTTATATCATTTGGAAAGTGAGGAATAATATCATCTTTCGCAATCAAAGATTATACCTCCTGGCTTTAAAGGACCACCTTCGTAAAGCCGTCAATGATAGGTTTTTAACCTTCCCCAAGGTCTCGGACAACCCCTGTAATAGAAGATTCCAACTTAGCTGGGGCATCCATCCCTCCATCTTTGATTGACTTTGCTGACTGTTGGCTGCTTGCCGCCTTTGACATTCTTGCCCAAAGGTTTCTCACTTGCCTTTTCCTTGGGGATTATTTGATGGTTGGTAAAGCTTCTACGTCATCCTGCTCCTCGCCTCCTTTGCTACATTGCTCTCACTGTTGCTGGGTGATGCTTATAATGGAGCTATCCCGGGTCTTCCCTGATGGTGCGCCTGGTGTTTTCAACTTGGTGTCTCTCATGTTCTACTCCTCTTTGTGTCTTTTCCTTGTGCGAACCACAGTGTTGTGTGCTCTTCCCCCTCTTCTCCTTTGTTGGCTGTTGTTTTGGCCTTCTTGTGCTGTTTTTTTTTTTTATTTGACTTGTATCTCTCCCGCAGGACTTCCCTCCCCTTTTCTCCCCCCTAGCCCCCTTCCTCTCGTTTGGACTTCATGTCTTTCTGAGTGTAAGCTGGTGCCGGGGTCCTCTTGCTGTACAACTGTATAGCCTTTATGCAAAAGTCTATATACTACTTACCTTTTACCCAAAAAAAAAAAAAAAAAAAAAAAACAATGAATGATATTAACAAATGTCAGATTAATGTTTTTAGTGTATATTCATTCTAGGATTTTTAATTATTTATTTATTTATGAATTTGATTCCAATTAATTTAATTGAAATAATCATAAAAATAATAATTTATTATGTATATATAAAAACATATGTTTAATATATAACATGTCGGAATTCTTTATTTTTTGATAAACGATATGTCGACGTGTCGTGTCGTGTCATATCGGATGTCAGTGTCGGTGCTACTTAGGTTTCAGTAGCCAAGTAGAACCGAAGCTTCAGCTTTGAGCTGAGTCTTCGTGGGCCTTTTCTAGCCTCTTCCGACCCTCCCTTAGCATCGCTCTAGGCTTGAGTCTCGCCGCCTTGGCATCGTCGTTGTCGTGAACTCATCGGCTCGCAAATCCGATGAGTTTACTTGCTAAACCTTAATTAGGAGGTTAATTATGCTTAGTAGATAATTAGATTAGCTTAAGTACGATTTAGGTGGTTAGTTTAGATTAATTAGTGATTTAGTTGGTTAATTAGGATTGTTAGGTGGTTAGATTAGATTAATTAATGGTTAATTAGATTGTATTATTTATTGAGTATGGTGCATTATTTTTCTAGGTCCGTTTAGGTGGTTAAATTAGGGTTTAAAGCTTAATTAGGTATTTATGGAATTAATTTGCATTTATTTAATTATTTTTGTACTTTATTTAATTATTTAATATTTTCCGGAAATTATACCAGGGTAGCCCGTAACCGGAATTTCATGCTGATTGTCATGGTGTGATTAGTTTATGCAATTAAATGATAATTTGTGCAATTGAGTGGTGATTGTTAATTTTGAGTTATTATTTCAAAATTATGAAATTTTGGTATCTAATTAGAAAATACTGGGTGTCGGGTTTTGACACTGAAAATGTTTTTAAGTACTATATCAAATAGTGAGATTTTAAAAGGAATGATATCAATTTTTAAGATTCGATCTGACCATGTACCCACATACGACTATTTTACCGAGTGTTTTTAATATGAAGAAAATAGGCTAAGCACGTTATCTTAATTGAGACATTTGAGTGCAAAGCACAATCTCCTTGGCCGGGATTGGATGGTCGTGTGATGGTTATGAGAACTTGTCCCCGATGTGCGTCGGGTGGACATTGCCCCTATATAGGATGCCCTTAACAACGGATGCCGAATCGCGGTAGAGGTCGGACCGAAGCTCCTTCGGGAATGCCGTCTAGAGGTAGACGTTGCCGCGCTCAAGGGATGAGGCGATGCCCGGTTACGCCGGAAGATTGATGTGCGTCGGGTGGATTGTGCCTGTGCGGGCAGTAATCAATTGGAACACGTGATTGATTGAGATAAATGCGCCTGATTATGGGACAAAAATTGTGTGGCACGGAATGAGACGTGTCATAATAATTTGACCTTATAATTGGGACCCTTGTGATTGATTGAAATTTGAGTGAGACGTTCCAATTGATGTGTGCATTTATTATATGCATCTGTGATATGAATTGTACTGACGTACAGGATGGAACTGAGGCGAAGTGAGTCTTGTATGATGTGTGATTAGACTACCTCTAGGCGTATTTCTTTCCTAATCGGGGTTAAGGGCATAGACTTGTTGAGACGTTGTCTCATCCCGTGTGGGTTTAACTTTTCAAGTCCGTAGATGGCGATTCTTACCGTTCGTTTTGGACAGCCGCGAGGGTATACAGAGCAGAGTACCGACGTCCTTATTCCCAGGAGTCTCTATCTCCATGAGTTCATCATGACCACTATCTTGGTCGATGAGGGCCAACCTTAGTTGGTACCTTATCGGTTTAGGGGGTGGTTCTATCATGGGCCTAATGGGGTCCGGGAAGGTCCCCTGCAAGGTTTCGACATCCCCACTGTTGCGGTCAACGTTGCGGTGGGTGAGGGGGTAGCTGACCCCCTTGATGGTGTCGTGGTAGACCTAGAACCCCCGAAGGTCTCGGTTGAGAAGTCTTGTGCCTAGATGGCTTAGTGACTCTTCTTTTTGGAGTGAGGCTTTTGTTTATAGATTAGTATTGTATATAAACTCAGCTTGTTTATAAAAATGTATTCTGTGAAAATTGTTGTCCTGCTTTTCTATCATATATTTGTGTTGTCTGGAGATTTTATTATACGTTTTCGCATGTGCAATAAAATGAATGGGTCGGCGACGCGTTCTGGGACATTGTAGTTTTATCGACCACCGAGAGATGTGCACGCGCTCGAGGTTCGGGGCATGACACACTAAGTATTGGAAACAAATCTAATCAACAGCTTAGGGAACGTATGGTAACACTGTTTCGAGAAACAATTTCTTTTCAAAAATAGTTCTTTCTATTTCTACTCCCTGAAACAATTTTTGAATAAAACAACGCGTTTGGTAACTATAGAAAATTTATATTCTCGGAAATTAAAAAAAAAAATGAGAGATGCGTTTGGTACAATCCACAATTTTTTTTTTTTGCAACATAAATTTAAAAAAAAAAGATTTGTTTTATTTTATTTTTTTCTTTTCTTCTTCTTGCTTGCTGCTTGTTGGGCCGACGCCCGCCGACCGGCAGCTAGTGGCGGGCGGCGGCAAAGCGGCAAGCAAGAAGAAGAAAAGAAAAAATTGACTTATTTCTAGAATATTCCTGGGAACAAAATGCTACTTTTTTGTACTTTTTTTTTTCTGTTCCAAAACTATTCCCCGGCCACTTTTCTATTTCAGAAAGTAGAAAAATTAGTTGATGTTACCAAACAAAACAATAGACGAACAAAATCATTGCCATGCAGGCCCTTAATATCCATATATAGGCAACTGGCGGATTCCGACGATTGTTTGAACCCCTCAAAAAGAAATAAGAGAGCACCCATTTGCTCGATCAATCTCATCAGGGATACTATGTTGAAAGGTTGGCAATCTAACATTCTCAATTTCCATGGAGCGAACAGCCTCGAGCTAGCAAAGATTCTCAATTTTCACACTGCCGATATAATAGTCGAGTTTGCAGCATAAATATGAAAAACGTTTAAAAGCTCTTTGAAAGAAAATCCAGAACACGTCTCTCATCCGAACTCATAGTAGCGAAAGCAGTCAAGTGAGGCAAACTTGAACATACGTCAAGTCGGAAAGACAGCTCCATCAGAAAGACATCATCTCCATGAGTTGTCTGGACCATGTGATCAGTGTAACCGAAACCAGTGTCTTAAGATGCACATGCAATACAATGAGACAGAACCCACAACGAGCAGGTTTTCGTGGAAAAGAGTTCTTGGATCTATCAATCTAACCAGCACATCACTCGGATCCCTAACTCGTGTCTACAACATTTTTCATTCTGACGATTTACAACACGATGATACCAAACTTTAGCAATCCAATATGCTCAAAATTTCATTCAATTCAGTACAAATCGAGTCATCATAATTTAATTTGTGTAAATTGCCACCCTCAAATTGTCTCGTATACTATTTCATTAAATTTCCTATTGTTCATTTTAAAAGTGAAATTATAATTTTCTTCACATAGGCAATGTCAAACATCCAACTTAATAAAAAAACCGATGCAAGTCATAGGAAAGTTTTTATCACAATAACGAATCATGTCAGGAGGACTCCAATTACGTACAAGAACTGATAAGGAAATGAAAATGCACTGCAAATAAGATCATATCTAGATAGTTCCTTTCTCTTTAATTTACATCGTAGTTAACTTTTCCATCTATCTGTTTTTCTTTACATTCATTTACCATTTTAAAAATTAAATGGTTTCATCATTTAATTTTACTTTACAAGTCATCCTCAATTGTGATAATTAGCCACGTTAACCACTACGCCATTACTTTTAGTGCCATTTTTGATACGTCTATTACTCACTGCTTGCCCTCCGATTATTTACTTACTCTTTTTATGGCTATTGCTTATATTCATGGGTAAAAATGCAACTTTAATCGGGAGATGTAAGAGAAGGAGTCGAGCTATACGCTAGAAAAATCTTGTGTATGTATTTTTTGACATCTTGAACTTCTTCAACACTAATATTTATGAAAAAACTCTAAGTAAGTTTTTAATCTGTAAAATATCAATAAATCCATCTTGCTAGGCAAACTCCGCTTGTAGATACAAAATCTGTAGTGAATTTTTAATCAAGTCACTCAACATTAATTCTAGCCACTTGATATATTGAACTGTCATTCTCCTTTTCCGTAATTAATATACTTTAACCAGAATCTGATTTAGCATCCCCGTGACTCGTGACATAACATGGCCTCCAAAAAATTTGCCTCTTGTACAAGACATGAGTAGCTTATCAACAAATCGATCGCATTCTAGTCTAAGCGAATCATTGCAAAATTTTATATAGTATACTAAGACATTGAAATCAAAGTTCGGGTGACCTGATTGTAAAATCTACTTAACTTCAGTGACTGGCAAACAAATTACATTATCTCGTTTCAAAAAAAAGAAATTCGCACTTAAATAAAAATTAATTGGGAAATAGATTTCCACAACCAAAAATATTATTCCATAACTTTTTTGGAATCTCATTTTTGACCGGATTAATTTGCCCTTATAGCTCATGCCCATTCTTCATGACAGATTCTTGAAAATTATAGCGACAAAAATGCCCTTTACCAAATCGACTAAATAGTCAAACAAGTGTAAACTTACTATCTCTCTCTCTCTCTCTCTCTCTCTCTCTCTTTTTCTTTTTTTTTCTGCAATTTTTTATTGTTCATTTTTTGTTTTTTTTTTGTTTTGTTTATTTAACATTGTTGCAATCAAAAGAAATAACTAATTTACACATAAACTATTCAAAGAAAATTACAGGAACTCATATTGACCTTTTTAGATTAAAAAATATATATATGAAACCGGTTAAGTGAGTCTCCCAGTTTCCAACTTTAAAACTAGTGGCTGAGGTTGAACGGACTACTATGTAAACTAACGGCACAGTCATGTACTCATTTTCCTTATATTTGTTGGGTCATGGGTGGCTGAGTGCCTACTTATTTTAGAGAACATTCAATTTGGTAGAGGTATTTTTGTCTTTGTAATTTTTAAAAAAATCTTCATGGAAATTAATTGCGAATGAGTTTTAAGAATATCATATCCCTGATTATCAGCGTATGCTTTTTTTCCTCCTCAATTTTGCATGTTATAGGATAAGTCTGACATTTTGAAAGAGAAGCACTGACTCATCGCTGACTCTGGCTCATTTAGCACAATGTAGTCGCCGGGAGCAGGAGGCTACTTGTGACATCCTAAATTTCAGGTTTTGTTTTCGATTGAATAAGTTGGGCTTTTCATCGACGCGCCTATAGTTCTTTTCTTTGAGTTGGCCACTTACGAGATAACTAGCTTATCAGGTGAGGCCGTTAAGAAATCTAAACGCGACTGACTTGAGAATTCGACCAGAAATCGACTGCTCAACCGTACTTATCTACAAGGGTCATTATGACACAGTTAAAAATTGATTAGAGACCGGAGATAGGTCAATTCGACAGAGCCATGTGAGTAAGTATGGGTGATTCCACCTAATTGCAAAATTTTTGTTGATCGGCACTAGACCGATTTTTCTGTCGTTTTGGTATCCTGTGTCCATATTTGAAATCTCGAGATTTTCATAACAATCGAGAGTCACCAATGTGTCAAAGATGTACAATGTGGCTCGAAAATAATCGACCACGGGTTAATTGCGTTAAAAACTCCTAAAAGCTACCCGATAGGTTAGGTCACCCTAAAATTGCGTCAGATTGAAATTAACCGCGAATTTGAACCTGATTTCAGAAATTGAAAGTTCTGTCGTGTCATAATTTATTTTAGGAACGTCGACTCACCCTTTGAAGAATTTTTGGCGAGCCCAAGATTTTTACGGAAAATCAATTTCGGAGGATTCGGAAACGAAAGGAAATTCTGATGGGCCTAATAGAGGGGATTTTTTGCCTCCAAAATGAGCTAAGTGGTGAAGGGAAATTGTGAAAATTGTGTGGGCTTCTTCCTCAGCAAAATTGGACATAAAATTGGAGATTTGGTGAAGAAGTTGAAGTCCAAAATTGTGAAATTCGTAGGCTTGTGTGGGGGCTGCAACATTTGGCATCAAAATTGTTATTTGTGGGATTTTATGTGCAAGAAAGAATTGGGGGACCAAGGGATAGGCTTGGGCTTTTGGGGACCAATTCATGATGAATATAAATATTTAATCTTGACTATTTCCCCCTCTTCAATCTTCCCACGCACGCTTCAGCAACCGATCCCTCTGCCCCTCCCTTTTTCTCTTCGTCGCACACACCCAGCAGCTCCCTCCATTCAGCCATTTTCCCTTTCACCTTTTCCTTCCCCTCTCAACCGCCGAGTTCCCTTTAATCTCTTTTCATTTTTCATGCCCCACCTTTGACCGACAGCCCCACTTCCATCTTCACGTGCAGTGTCTTCCCACCGAGCGTCAACAACACACTCCACTTGAACACACTCCACTTCCCTCAAGTAGCTGCCAGCACGTCCGCCCACCTCTGCCACCGACTTAGCCGTTCCATCTCCACGTTTCCTCTCTCTCTCTCCGCCAATCCCTGCTCTATTTCCTTTGGTCTTTCTGGTTCCCCACTAAATGACCACGCATGCCCATCTCCACTCACCGAAGCAACCCACGATCTCCTCTCATGATGCCAACCGTCCAGCCCATCTCATGCAGTTTCCCCTCCAACAGCAACACCCACGTATCCTCCATCGAAACGACTTCGCGCCTGCAGCTCATGCGTTCCAGCCCCTTCGCTGGTCCTTCTCTTGCGCGGCCACCAGTTCAGCCTGTGTCTTCAGCCTAGTCCCAAGCCGAGGCTAGCCCACTCAAGGTCCATTAGCAACCCACGAAGTCAGCCTAGCCCGCAGCTGCAGCCTAGTCAAGCCGAGCCAGTAGCTTCGCTGTGGGCTTGCAAGGCTTTTTCAACCCAGTCCAAGCTTCTTTAGGCACTGCGGTGAGCTCGAGTTTCGGCCGCTGTTGCGCCACTGTCGCCGTGGACTCATCAACCCGCAAAATCGGTGAGTTTACTCACTAAACTCTGCTTATAGAGTTAATTATGCTTAAGGGTTGATTAGTTTAGGCTAAGATGGTTTTGGTGGTTAGTTAGAATGGATTAGCGATTTAATTATTCGATTTTGCATGTTAGGTGGTTAGAACGGCTTAATTAGAGACTAGATAAGTTGTACTATTTATCTAGATAGGTTTGGAAATTTTACGGGCCTGTTTCGGTGTTTAATTAGGCATTTTCAGCCTAAGTTTCTATTTTTGGCATTTAATTGCATTTATTTAATTATTTTTTGTATTTATTTAATTATTTATTATTTTCCGGAAATTATACCGGGATAGCCAGTGACTGAAATTTCGTGCTGATTGCAATGGTGTGCTTGGTTTATTTAATTGAGTGCTAATTTGTGCAAATTGAGTGGTAATTGTAATTTTGGGTAGTTATCCCAAAATTGTTGAATTTCGGTGTTTTAATTTGAAAATACCAGACGTCGGTTTATAACGTCAAAAATGTCTTTATGGACTATATTAAATAGTTGGATTTTTGAAAAGAAAGATATTGCATTTTTGGCTCATGCCAACCGTGTACTCACACACGATTATTTTTATCGAGTATTTTTAACACGGTGAATCGCCAGCTTGTAAGAGCATTATTGCACACTAGCTTGTGAGAGCATTTATCATCCTCTCATCGTCAGCTTGTGAGAGCATTTATCGTCAGCTTGTGAGAGCCTTATTGCACGTCAACTTGTGAGAGTAGTATACTATATCAGCCTATATGAGCTTAATATGTTAGTTTGTGAGAGGAGTATATTATATATCAGATTGAGAGCTCTGATGATGCACTCGAAGGAATGACTGAATTATTTGAAGATAATTTAGTGTTTGCCGTCGACGAAGCTCGAGTGTAGGAGAATTTTAATTATTTGCACATTCCTCTGAGCAGGAGTCTTTATCGCTTTCCGTATTTGCATATTTGCATTTTCAATTCTAGGATTTCCCTCATTTCAATAATGTAATTTGTTTTTCATTCAATAAAATACATGGAGATTTTTCATGTTTTAAGGGCATGTTGAAGTACACAAAACTAGCCCTATGATGAAATCCTACCAAAAGAAAATGACAAGGAGTTAATTCTGAAGGCTGGGCTTCTTCATGTTCCCTTGAAAATTTTTTCAAAATAAAAATAATTTTCCAGCATGCATCTAATTTACCCCGTTTGTTTCTTTTAATTATCTGCTTTATGTTTCAGGTGCAGCCCTGCGCACATGAGCTCCCTTACAAAGAGGGGGCAAGACATGGACACCTAATAGATGTGACTTTATGATCCGAGGTGCAAGAATAGAGCATGACCTCTTTGTCGTTATAGAATGCTTTCACATGATACTGTGCAATTCGTCAATTCCACTTGAAATTTGTCAAAATGGATAATTCAGTGAAAGATGTCGAGTTACTTGAGCATGCTAAATGAGGTGTGAAAGGCAAGCCTAATCCCATACACAGTCCTTTGTCTATACATTGTGAGGTGAGTATCGAAACATTTTGTATTTCAAGGTGAAGAGTTTTCTTGCGAAAAGTACGACAACTAAAATGATGAGAGGCAGTTCATTTCTCTATCCCAAATACTACAGGTGATCCATTGCTTAACCCTTTTGAGCCCATACACTTATGGCTATTCTTTTCAAATTACCCATGTCAAGAATCACCCCACATCGGGGCAAATGGAGGTAAGTTGACATTGAAGGAGAGGGAAATGGATAGAAATTTTCTTGCTCTTACTTGCATTAATCTTCAAGTCGTGCTATTACATTGAATTCATGTGGTAATTTAAGTGTCTTAGGATGACGAAGAGCGTTTCTTTCACTATCCTATACACTATATCTTTTGCATAGCCCACTTGAGCCATATAATTTCATTTCTTTAAACCCAGTTGGTGATCATCCCCTACACTAGGGCAAAGCAAAATGCAGTTAAAGACTCGAAAAGTTCAAGTGTAATCCCTTGACGCATGCATTGTGGACGAGAATTGAAATCAAAATAGAACTAAGGGGCATTAAAAAGCAGTGTGCCTCGTAAAAGTAAGGCCAATGCTCATGAAAAAGAAATGAAAAAAAAATGCATGAAAACTAGAGGCATAAAAAAGTGATGTGCCTAGTAGAAGCAAGGCCAATGAAAAAAGAAGAAGAAAGAGTCATGATAGGTGACTATCAGTTGCAAAATGTGGTATCTCAATGGAGCAGTACTCAAAAATTCAATATCAATGGTGTATCTTTGTCGAAAGAGAAAACCGGCAAAATGCCTAGATGATCATCAAATTTGACCCCTATACACATCTTTGAGCCTAACGATCCTCTCGTTTCTCAACCCATGAACTCAGCTTATGTTACGTCCCTTACAAAGTCTCTTCAGATTAGGGTATTTGAATTAACATAGGAGTTCACATGTTTTAAGCATTGCTCGAAGAAGTGCGAGCAAGATTATTTCTTTCTCATTTTGCAGGGTTCTTGACTTGTAAACCTGGAGATGATTACATAAATTATTCTTTCAATTCCCCTTAACTCAAAGAGTCCTATTGTTAATTCGTTGACTAAGCTCACATTACGATCCTGGTAAAGACCCCTCAGATTGGTAGATCGTACCGCTTGCAAGAAAATTTGGACTCTTATCGACAAGATGATGATAAGATTGAGTGATATATTCCCACATCAATAATCGGGACAAATAACCCCTCTTAAATGAGAGCAAGTGAAAAAGCCTTTTCACACCAAAAGTGTCTCATTTAGCATGTTCAAGAGATTCACTCTATAACTAAAAATTGTCCTAGTGATAATTTTTCCCGGTGGAAGTTCGATAAAGCCATCATGCATGAGCTTTCATTGAATTTTTCCTCAAAGACCAAAAGATGCGTCTTTGAGGCCCTCAGTTTGTTCAATCATCTTTGTACTTGATGAGAATTACAAGTACCCATTTATAAAAAAAATTCAAATGACTAGTGCGAATTCTAGATATTTGAACCTTTAAACGCTTGATATGACTTTCAAGTGTTTGTATTTTCAAACATTTGATGTGATTTCCAGATGTTTAGTAAAATTTCAAATGTCTGAAATGAGTTTTTCCTCAAAGACCAAAAATTTGTCTTTAAAATCCTGAGTTTGTTCAGTCATCTTTGAATACTTGATGAGAATTCCAAGTACCTATTTATAAAATGTTTTCAAATGTCTAGTGTTAATTCCAGATATTTGAACCTTTAAACACTTGATGTGACTTCCGAGTGTTTGTCTCTTCAAACATCTTATGTGATTTCCAGTTATTTAGTAAATGTTTTCAAATGTCTGACATAAGAATCAGATTTTTGAAATTTCAAGTACTTGATGTAATTTCCAGGTGCTTAGAATCTGATGAGAATTCCAGATCCCTAAAGACTTTGAGCCTTTCAATTATATGAAGGGAGTTCCAGATGATTGTCAGGTCTCATAAGAGTCATTTCACACCTAAATCCCCAGACAAGTACGTGTTCTAGTTTGCATTTGCATTTCATTGGGCATAGATCGAGATTTATGTTCCTGACCGAATCATTGCATTTACATTGCATCCTTTATTCTTCAAAAAAAAATGTCATTAACATTTGCATATTCATTTCATATTTCATTTTGCATGGTTTAAATTTAGGTGTCATTTATCTTTGAAGGAAACCTCTACGAGCTTCCCTTCAAAGAGGGGCAGCTGTTGACACCTAATTTTAACCATACTATTTACTTACTTACATTAAGCATTCCATAGCATTGCATGTAGGTAATAATAACATTTAGGATTAAACTTACCTTTTAGAAAATAAAAAACAGAGAATAATAAATAACTTATAAAATAAAACATTTGGAGGGAGGTTTTGGAAATTGTTGAATAATCAAGTATCTTTGTTGTTGAAAATATATCCTCATTTCAAAATTTAAAAAAAAAAATTAGTTGTTGTTTGATTTTGGAGCCTTTTTATTGTTGGATGGTTGAGTGAATATTTGCACATCTTCAACAACTTTGGTTGAGCTTTTCCACTATAAAAGGCGAGGCTTCATAACCGAGCAAAGGAGGGGGGCTTTCTCTTCATCGAAAGAAAAAAAAAAGTCAAAAAGTCAAAAATTAAGAGAGAAATGAAAGAAAAAGGGATTTGGGTTTCGGTTCTTTAAGAAAAGCAGAAAAAAGCAGAGAGAGAGTACAGAGACAGGTGAGAAGAGATGTGCAGCAGGGCAAAAAAAAAAAAAAGCAACCAAAACACAGCAACTATTCATCTTCTCCTCTGCAACTGTCGCTCATCCAAGCCATCCACCGAGCCGCACTGGCCGCCGCTCCAGCACCACCTCACGCTGACCACCACACCTCCGCACAGTACCTCCGCGCTGCACCTCGCTCTCTGCTCCCCCGTCGCTGCACTCGACACCTCAGCCCCGACGACAACCCCTTTGCAACCTGCAGCCCAGCCGATTCCGAGCCGGCCCGCCGTGCCCCTGCTGTCGCTGCACCTCTGACCACCCGAGTACCGGATCCCGCTGCTACCCCGTCCAACGCCCCACCGGACACCGAGCCGACGCCTCCTGCAACTAGATCCGCCAACCATGGTCTTCGATCGGTGACCCGGCCGCAAACCAATCGGATCCACGACACCACCTGCTCGCTCGCCGCCATCACCCTCATCTGCTGCCGACGCCACCATGCCACCGCCCGCGACGCCCCCTGCTTCCATCTTCCGTCTGACTCCCAATCCGCAGCAGCCACGACTCGACACCCCTACAGTTTTGCCTTCTACTGCTGCCCGACGCCACCGGAGCCTACATCGCCGGTCGGCTACTCCGCCGGACGTCGCGGCGATCCCTCCCGTCGCAACCTACCTCCTCACGGCGACCCAAAGCTTGCTGCTGCGTCGCGACTCCGAGCCCTCGTTCGACTCACGACGCTGCCCGTCTTTGCTTCGACCGGCCGAGCCGCACCCCGCTCAACACAAGGCACCCAACGCCTGATGCTCTCTGCGCCCGAGCGCCGCCCGTCGTCCTTGCCGATGCCGTCGGTCCCCCCGGCCGGAGCTCCGACGCCGGCCACCCTCCGTTCGGCGCCGATCACCTTGTTGTTGTTCTCCCCTTTAGGTGGTTTTTTTTTTTTTCATTTATTTCATTTTCTTTTAGCTTCTAAGTTTAGTTATTTAAATTGGAGTATTTGATATCAAGGTTCATTTTATGAATATTGTAAGCATTAACTTCAGGGTTTTACCTAAGATTATTGTAATTATTAATTTGATTCGTAAGATGTCGGATCATTTTTTTAATTATATTATTTTTTAGGATTTGTTGATAGTATTTTAATTGTTAAATCATTATAATTATTAATTTGATCCGTAAGACTTCGGATTAGATTTTTCATTATTTTGAACTCTTTGTCGTGATGATTAGGGTTAGAATAATTGTTAATTTGGCCTGTGAGACAATAGGTTATTTTTTCGATTATTTTAATCCTTTATTTATTGAATGTTTTGATTTTTTTTGGACTTAATGTTTATTTGATAATTACTTGTCTTGGAAAAACACTAAAAAACATTAAAAAAAAATCAAAATTCTGCATGAGCATATAGGTTTAGTAAATTAGGATTGCATCATGTTATCCCATCGTGAAGTTTTTTTTTTTTAATTGCATCATTATGTTGCTTTCTTTTTAATAATTATTAACTATTTTTTTTAAAAAAAGAAAAAGAAAAAACACAAAAGGTCATTTATTTGGTTAGTTAATAAATTAGTTCATAATTAATCTCATTTTATGTCATCATTGTTTAGTGTAGGTTGCATACATTAAAAAAAGAATCTTTAAAAAATCATAAAAAGAACATGCATATATAATTATTATGTCATTCATCCCATATCATGAAACGCATGCATATTGCATACATATACTGATAGTTCAAGTTATGCCATATGAATTACATCTCACATATCATTAAAGTAAAATTCATGCATATGAAATTTAAATTAAGATTACATCTAAGTAGATGTCATGTCATTTAGAAAATCATGTTTAGGGCATGCATTTTTATTAGCATTTTTGTAAATTTTTTTTAGAGGATAGACCTTAATAAAGTTGTAATTTATAATTTCGTACGAATCTAGCATTTTGGTTCATTGAATGTTATTTCATTGATTGTGCACCTGCATGATCACTATTTTGCATGATAGAGATTTAGGTTAAAATAAATCCAAACTGCCTGCAAAAACATTTTTTTTTAAATTAAAAAGAAATGATACCGAAAGGGCATTAGAGAAATCTAGTGTAACCAAGTCCCCGTACCCAAAAATCTCTGGTTCGTAGGAGTAAAATAATCCTCCCATTATTTTACTTAGGTGTCTAATCGACCTACCGTAAACCGATTAGTGGCGACTCCTAGTTAATAATCTTTTTGCATGTTAATATTTGAACCTTAAGTCGCGAATTGGTATGGGCTTGGGAGAGCCCGAGCTAAGTTTAAAGACTTAGTAGTCCATTAGCCTAAACTTAGGTGATGCACCTGAAAAATTAGGTCGCGACACACGTCAACTTGTGAGAGCAGTATACTATATCAGCCTATATGAGCTTAATCTGTCAGTTTGTGAGAGCAGTATATTATATATCAGCTTGTGTGAGCAATGATCGTTTATCAGCTTGTGAGAGCAACGATCTATATATATCAGCTTGTGCGAGCTACTATCTATCTATTTTAGCTTGTGAGAGCTATGACCATCTATTTCAGCTTGTGTGAGCAGTGATTGTATCAATTGAATTGATAGATAGTGTTGAATTTATAGATGGTACTGATTGATAAATGGTATCGATGGTATTGAATTGAAGGGATCGATGGTTTGTATTGAATTAATTGTTTGAGTATATGAATTATATTGACGTGCAGGAATGAACTAAGGCAAGGTAAGTCCTGTCTTGTGTGTGTATAGATTGCCTTTAGGCATATTTTCTTCCTAGTCGGAGTTTAAGAGGTGAACTTGCTGAGACATTGTCTCACCCCGTTGTGGGCTTAACTTTTCAGGTCCCTAGTGTGAAGAACCCAAAGCTTGAGGCGGAAGGGTCAGGAGCATGTGTGGCTCAGAAGTTCTTTTTGGAGATAGACCTCATGTACTTAGACCCTAGAGTTGGCCTCCGTTTGTAAACCAGATTGCTTATAAAAGTTGTGTTGATTGGTTTGAAATTTGTAGTCCTGTTTTTCTATTCCACGTTTGTTGTGGTCAGGGGATTAATAATTCGTTTCCGCATGCACATTAAATGAATGGGTCAGCAACACGTCTTGGGACATTGCAAATTTATCGACCACTGAGGGATGGGCACGTCGTAAATTTTTATTTTAATTTCTTAAATTAGAAATCAAATATTATTTATATTGAAATATAATTTCAATTTTGTTAATTTAATAAATTTGTTATTCGAGAAAAACAACTTTCTTCTTATGGATATTATAAATCCTATCCACATTTATCCTACCTCCCCCATGGGATGATTTTATCCTGTCTATATTCCTCTTATATCTGACTTTATTATGTCCTGAGCAAGCACCAAACGTAAGATAGGATAAATCATATCATATCCCGAATTTTATCCCGATTGCCAAACGCAGCCTAATAGATCTTGCAAAAGTTGCGAAAAGATTTTTTCTATTATAAGAATATCATATCCCTGATTATCAGCGTATGCTTTTTTCCCTCTCAATTTTGCATGTTATAGGATAAGTCCGACGTTTTGAAAGAGAAGCACTGACTCATTGCTGACTCTGGCTCATTCAACACAATGCAGTTGCCGGGAGCAGGAGGCTACTTGTTCGTCTGGGGGGCGAGCCCCAACTGGGGGACCCTGCCCATGTGGTGCAATTCTTGCAAGCAAAAGTTGGTCACGCGCAACTCCTCTTCCTTTTGCAAGGAGTGCTATGAGAAGACCGTAGAAGATTACAAGCGACGGATCAATGACTTGAAGGCCGAGAACTCTTTCTTGAAACTCTGAATTCAGACCGACCACGAGGATCTCGACCACAAGGACCCCGGTGGTTGCTCTCATGGCCTTGGGTTCACCGATGTCGTTTTGGTCGCCGCCAAGGGCCGTCCCAAAGGAGGTCCGTCGATCCCGGCTCACAAGGCCATTCTGGTGAGCATTTCCTTTTGATCGGTTCATTGATTTCATCGCTGATTTTGCTTGAAGTTTGGGTTTTTCCTTGTTTTTACTTTGATCTTCGTTTAAACTCGGGAATATCTGAAGAGACGGAGATGTTTAGTCCCTAGTGAATTTAAGGGTGAGTGAACTGGAAAATATTTTTCCCAAAATGATTGGTGAGATAGTTTAGAAAAATAAATGAATGGAAAATATTTTCATCTCCACGAAAGTATGTTTTGATGATAAAAACATTTTTCATTAGCTACTTCTTTTAAAGATATAGGTAATCATTTTTCAGAAAATGTTTTCTATCAATTATTTTCTGTAAAACTTTCTTGCTCCAAATTCTAATAGTGGGCGTGTCTTATGGGGTGTTGATGGATTGTGTCATCCATGGTAGATAAGTGTTAAATTAGGTGATGAGTAAATCTTAGAATAATTCTTGGTGAAAGTGGGGAAGATTAGATGCGGGAACACGGTCGTTATGAGCGCTCTTTCCGTCTGCCAAGGTAAGGCAAATGGCGCCGGAATGAAGCAAGGGACGGAAAGAAAGATACTCTTTTGGGAGAGCTCATCGAGGATATGGGGTTTGGTCAGAGTGTCATAATTTCTACGTCAGTTATTAAGGTTTCTCGGATTCTTCATTCTAGTTGAGGCAGATAGGATTTAAGAGAGAGTGAAAGAGTAATGCTTATACAGGATTTCTTTAGAATTTTTATCTTATTTTGGCAGGCCTTTTGTGGCAAAGGGGACTTATGAGCACAGCATAGTTTCATTATTTTTGTAATTGATAACAGCTTTGCTCGCATGCTAATAAAATCCACATAAAGAGTTTTGTTGACACCTAAATTTTAGCGATCCGGTCATTTATTTATTGCATAGAAAATTAAGGGTTAATTTTATTCCTGAAAAAAAAATTAATTGCACAGTATATAAATTTACGTGCATTTGTTTTTAATTTACATTTTGTGCATTGGACCGGTGGTAAATGGGTTGGAATTAGTGGTTCTAAACTTTAAATTGATAGGCCGGACTAAGCCCATGAAGCGAGCAAATTGGCTCATGCCCGTTTCTTTTTATGATCGAAGATTATTTTATGAAAAATAGAAATTTGAAATCTTTTGTGACAAAAAATATTGCGTTCAGAAAAAACAAACATTGCATTTGGAAAAGAAATCTTTGTAAATATGAATTTGAAAAATTAAAATCCTAACTCGTGACCTATAAATAAGTTAAACGCGTAGAGTTCAGAGGGGTCAAACGTTCAATATACAGCCGTACAAGGGGTTTCTCCCTCGATTCCTTGGTCGAAAAAACATATTCGAAAAACAACAAAAAGAAAGAAGAAAAGAAAAGCTCTTGAGAATAAAGGTCAAAAGAGAAAGAGAGTACAGGGACAGGGAAACGTAAAAGCTGAAGCGGCGAGAGGGGGGAGTGATTGGACATTTACTGTTCATTGTCTTCTCCAAATTCGCTGCCCCACGTTCGCTGCCCCGATCGCCGGCTCCTCTTCACCCGCGCTGCGCTCGCACCGCCGGTCTCCACCAGCCATCGCCGCGCTCGCACCAGAGCCGCGACACCGGCACCGCCGTCGAAGCCACAGCCGCGACCCGCCTCCTCACGACGACCCGAAGCCCCACTTTGGAGCCCACACCGCCGATCCACCGCCGCCGCGACCAGCGAGATCTCCCCCGACGCCACAGCTGCCGACCGTCGCGCTCAGCAACCCGCGAAGGCGCCACCGTCTCGCCGCACCAGCCTCGCCTGCGCTGCCCTCCTTGCGAAGCCGCTGCTGCCCCTGCTCTGTTCGTGATCTACTCAGCCCCCTACCGTTGCTCTTGCGCCGCCCGCAACCTCCAGATCCCGCGATTCCGGCGGCCTGCTGTTGCCCGAGCCCCCTGCCGCCGTTGCTCCTCCGCCTCTCCTGCAACCTGCAGATCTCATGACCCAGCACCTCCGTCTGCGAGCACCACCGTCTCCGACCGTCGCTCGTTTCCCCCGTGACGCCAGCAACTGCCGACCATCGCTGCTCCGGCGGTGACCCACGAGCACTCTCTACTCCACCGCCGTTGCACCGGTCTCGCCCGCAATGCTCGCCGAGCCGCCCCGCGTCTGACGCCGCTGCTGCCTCGCCGCTCCACCCGACGACCCGCGACCCTCTGCTCCGACTCGACGCCAGCAGCACCGCGTAACCCGACTCCAGCCCGAAGCTCCGCTAGCCACCGTCGCGCTCATTGTCTGCAACCCACGGGCCACCCCGTGCCGGCCACCCCTTGCACGCCGCTCGAACCCTCCCCGATTGCGACTCCAGACGCTGCTTGACTCCTCGCGACACCCCTGCACTTTTGCCTTCGGTCGCGACCCGACGCCGGGACCGGCCGCCCCTGCTCCTCCTCCGTCCCGACCCCGCGCCGGAGCTCCGACAATCGCGACCGGCGACCTTCGGCGGACCACCACGTTGCTGGCTGTCTTATTTGAAAAAAAAAAAAAAAGCAAAATCAATTTAGGTAGTTTTTTTCTTTTATTTATTTATTTATCTTATTTTATTATTTTTGTTATTTTACTTTATTTGTTCTTTTTTAGTATAATTATTCTTAAGGATGAGATGTTCATCATGAAATAGTACATTTGAAATATGTGATTGGCAGTCCGATTTTCGTGTCGGAAATCCGACTCGCAATCGCTTAAAAAATCGCCAATTCGATCTCCCGCCCGAAATTCGATTCACGATTTATTTAAAATTGGCCAACCCAATCTCATGCGCGAGATACGGTTCGTCAATTTGAATATCAATCTTGTCTCGCTCTGATTTGCCGTCGTGTCGTTTAGGTTTATTTTGTTTTCGTAAAAAAATCCAAAAAAATGTGAGTTAGATTATGTTTATTTCTTGTTTTAGGGTTTGCATATTTAGAGTAGGAATTTCATTTCGAATTTCAAAAAATGAAAATCAAAAAAATCAAATATCAAATATCAAATCAATCAATTTAGGTTGCTAGTTTTTTAACTTATGTTGCATGTTTAATAATTTGACAATTCTTAATTTCGAAATTAATAAAAAAACACAAAAAAGTCATCATGCATATGTCATGTAAAATTAGGGTATTTTTTGTATGCCATTGCATATTAGGATAAAAATTGCATGTTTCATTTCAAGTTTAAATTGATTTTTAGATAAATTGCATCTTAGGTTAGAGATTACTAAGTTAAGATAATATCTTAGTTTAAATTAGGGTTTAGCCTGACCTAATCCTTAATATAAGCTGGATAGAATCTTAATCTAGATATATAATTTTTGCATTTTTAATTTCGAATTACATGAAAAATACAGAAAAAAAGATTGTCTTAGAATAAATTCATTTCATTCTCTAGGGTATATTGCATTGTTTAGGAAAATAGAAATACCATGTGCATGTCATACATCATTAGATTCATGAAATGGATATTACTTAGTGATTCTGGTTAGGTCCATTTAGTTAGAAATTGCATGTCATCAGAATTAGGTCATTTAGTTATATTGCATGATTTTCATTAAATGAGTGAAAAAAAAAACAAAAAACAAAAAAACAAAAATTGCGTGTTAGGGTTGTTGATGTGAATTCTGATTTAACATTGCAGATGCTTTCGTTGCTTTGAGGTAAGTTTTGCAATTTATTCTTTATTTAATTTTATTTTTTTGGTGTTAAATTGGTGGCTTGCACCTCACATGTTAGGGAAGTAAATTAAAATCAATTCAAGTTGCTTGCCAAATATTTTTTAAAATAAAAGAGAAAGGTACCGAAAGAGCATTAGAGAAATCTAGCGTAACCAAGTCCCCGAACTTACAAGTTTTGGTTCGTAGGAGTAAAGTAAATCTCCCATTTACTTTACTTGGTTTCTAATCGACCCACCGAAAATAGATTAGTGGCGACTCCTAGTTGAAAATCTTTTGCATGTTAGATATTTGAACTTAAGTCGTGAATTGATATGGGCTTGGGAGAGCGCGAGGTACTTAGACTTAGTAGTCCATTAACCTAATTTTAGGTGGTACACCCGAAATTTTGGTTGCGACAAGTTTCTTCAATTTAGAAAACTCTGACTCATGATGATAAGCAAGCCGGTCCCCAGTGTTCAAAGCAATCTTCGAGAATGAGAGAACAAAGCCGAAGCAGTGCCATCAAGATAATTGAGGCACCATATGATGCCCTCCGAGCATATGTCGACTATCTTTACTCCACTAAAGCATGCCTCAATGAACAAATGGCTTGTGATCTTCTAGTATTGGCAGAAAAGTAGCACCTCAAAACTTATTGTGATAAGTTCTTAATATCCAAATTGAATTGGGACAACTCGATCAAAAAGTATGTCTTTGCGCATGAGCACAATATAAAGCTTCTCCTTAAGGCTGCATTGTCCTTAATCTTGGACAACATGGATAAATTCAAAAAACGTCAAGAATACTCAGAACTCATTGAAAAGAACCCACGCCTTGTGGTGGAGTTGTATGAAGCATGTCATGCAAAGCAGAAAAACACTCCAACAAAGGTACCTGTTAGCCACAACTCATTTGGGGAACTCCTGGTAGCCATAACTTTTTTGTGGGAACCATGACTTTGAAAGTGGTTCAAATAACTTTTCTGCTTAGATTGTTGATAGATCTAAGTTGTCTTGGATGACGTGTTTTTAGCTTCTTGTTTTTTTTGACAAGTAAGCAAGATATTATTACTAACTGAGGGTCTGAGCATATACATCATGTGCATCAATACATAGTAAGTCCAAAAGAGTGGAGGGGGGGATTAATAAGCCAGTTTTTAGGGAGACAACCCGTACGTTGGGCTTTAGCTACCCAATCGGCCACTCTGTTAGAATGCGGTTGCAGTGAGCGAAACTCAATCCCGACATAGTCTCCAGTTTGTGCTTGGCTCGATCCACTAGAGGCTGCAATGACCAGCTTAAGGTAGATGAGGAGAGGACACTTTCCACCAGCATACGACAATCAGATAGAAGTATTACTTTTATTTCTGGGGAATTGGGGGTGAGCTTTAAAGATAGAAAGTCTAGGGTTTCAACTAAAGCTACGGCCTCTGCTTGTTCAGCAGAACTCACCACGACATTTTTTTGCAAATCCATCTTTTAATCTGCCAAAGGAGTCTCTACAAATGCAAGAGATAACAGCGCGAGAGGAGGTTCTTCCCTGTGGGGTGCCGAAGAGTCCCCCAATCGTCTCTACAGTCGTGGCAGGGTGTGATGCTGGGTCAGATCTGCATTCAGCACATCACTCGGTTCGATATGGGCTAGGAGACGAAGCGAGATCTTCCTCAGCGTCGCTTCTACACAGGTAGCTCTTATTCCCCCTCCTTTCTTCAGATCTGCAGAATCCTACAGGGGGGGCATCGTTGGTGCCCCTGTTATGATGCTGCTGTGTTGAAGAAACAAATCTTGTAGATCTGAAGTCGTGTGCTGGTGGTGTAGTGGCGGTAGCTTCTTTGTCGATGGCGTTATTGATTAGGGGGAGCTTGCGACGATCTGTTGCTGCATTTATGCTATTCATCTCGGGCAGGCGGGCTCTGTTCCAGATCTATAACGAATTGCACATCTCCGGTGAGTCGAATTCATCTCCATTGTCGCTACTGTTCAAGTGCGGGTTGCCCCTATTCAGCTGTGTCGAGCTGGTGTGGCTTACGTAAGAGGCAGAGGTAGTTTCATTTTCTATTCGTTCACCACCATGGGTCACTGTGTCGATCTGATTTACCCTCCATTTCTGGATTTGTGCTCTCTTTTCAGCATTGGCAGCTTTTAGTCTGGGAGAGGGCTTTGTAGGAGGTATCTGGTAGGTGTTGTTGGGGCCGCCTCCCAAGGGAAGCTTCCCGTAGGCTTGCTGTCGACAATTACTGGGTGTCACAGGCAGGTTGGGTGTTTCTCGGCTTGCCACTCTGTTTAGGCCAGGTAAGCATTGTGCCCTATACATTTTATCCTTCATGGTATTGCTGTTTACCTGCGTGTTGTGCAAGGTATCAGTGTCGCTCTCAGCTGTATTTATGGTCGAAGCTGGAAAAGAGGTTGTGAAGTCATTTGGGTTGGCGGAAGTGATGTCGCAATTGGAAATTAAATTCAGAGCAGACTCTGGGAGAGCTTCATTGCTATGCAACATTTCCTCTTGAGAAATATCAGGTGAGTTGGTGGCTGTATAGATCTCTTCGAATGATGCATCAATATTTATTTTAAGAACTCCTGGGAGTGGGGGGTGCCATTTGTCAAGGTCAGGTAGATCTTGGCCTTGCTTCCCAGTTTGTGATTTTTTGTTCCAAGTTGTGAAACTCTCCTGTGACATTGCAGCTCTGAACATGGTTTGATGTGGGTTGAGGGGATGTTTCTTGAAGATGAAATGATTGCGATCCTTCCAAATGTACCATAAAACTGTGGCAACTAGTTCAAAATTACGTGATTTCCTTGGTCCTGTAAAATATTTGCTCAACCAGTCATCAAATCGAGTTAGACCCACTCGATCTATGTGGATTTGCAGGGTTGGTTCATTCCATATTTGTCCTGTCCAGGGGCAAAGGAGCAAAGTGTGCTCGACCGTCTCCGCTTCCAGATTGCATATCGGGCACATTGGTGTAGGTACAATCTTTCTCCTGTGTAAATTGTCCAAAGTAGGTAAAGCATTATTGCAGGCACTCCAAAGGAAAATTTTGATTTTAGGCTGTATGACCGAGTTCCAGATAAGCTTCCATATGTGTGGATCAAATTGGTGAGATGTTGTTGGTATTGTTTCTTGATAAATATAAGGTTTTTTGATCGAAAAGTAACCGCTCTTCACAGTATAGACCCCCGATTTGTTATTTGCCCAAGCCAGCTTGTCTTCTGTAGTTGGGAGGCCAATGGGGATTGCTTTGATTTCTGTCACAAGAGAGTCATCAAACATAGACCGCAAGAGGTCTTCCTTCCAAGTTGCAGCTTCAAAGTCAATTAAATCAGCAACTTTGCTTGGTTCATTCGGTCTCACTATTCCTCCAATCATTCCTTTCTTCATCCATTTGTCTTCTCGAATTGAGATTTGTTGCCCATTACCCACTGCTCACATAACTTGGGGAGCAATTGCGTCTCTTCCTGCTAATAAGCTTTCCCAACCCCATGAAGGATGTGAGCCTTTCCCTGCTCGCCAGAAATCACAGTTTGGGAAGTAAAGTTCTTTCATGAGTTGACTCCAAAGTGTGTTCGGATAGTGAGAAATTCTCCAAGCTTGTTTTCCTAACATGGCGGTATTAAAAGCAAGTAGATCCTTAAAGCCAAGACCGCCTTCCTCCTTTCGAAGCTTTAGAAGATCCCATTTTCTCCAGTGCAACCCAGCTGTCTTGTTAGTATTTCTCTACCAGAAATTAGCAATTTTCTTCTCGATAGCTTTAATAATCGAAACTGGGATTTTGAAGATTGACATTGCATATTGAGGTATTGCCTGAACTACTAACTTGAGGAGAATTTCCTTACCAGCTCGCGAAAGTAAGTTTTCTTTCCAACTCTCCAGCTTCGAGTTTACTCTGGCAAGTATCCAGGCAAACATATCTTTTTTTGAGGCCCCCCAGTCCGAAGGGATTCCTAAACACTTTCCTGTTTTCGCAATTTCGGGAACTCTCAGCACCGACACCATGTTTCGTCGAAGGCTCTGTGGACACCCTTTGCTGAAAAATAATCATGATTTGTTCAGGTTTATGGCCTGACCTGAAGCGTAGCAATACTGATGGAGTATAGTTGCCAGGTTTTGACATTCCAGAATAGTACCGTCTAGGAAAAAAATAGCATCGTCTGCAAATAGTAAGTGAGAGAGAGTTGGGCAATTTCTGTTCAATTTAATGACATGGATGGTATCTGCTGCAATTGCTTGTTTTATCATGTGGGATAATACATTGGCTACAATAATAAACAAGTACGGGGATAAAGGATCTCCCTGGTGAATACCCCGAGATGGCTTGAAGTAGTGTGAGGACTCTCCATTAAACTTGATGTTGTAGGACATTGTAGTGACGCATTGCATAACCCACTGCACCCATTTGTCGCTAAATCCCATTTTCCTTAGACACTCTTGCAGGAAGTCCCACTCTATTCGGTCATAAGCTTTCTGCATGTCGAGTTTGAGAATGGCTTGAAATTTTTTCCTCCTGTCTCGAGTTCTTAATCTGTGGATAACTTCCTGAACAATCAAAATATTGTCCTGGATTTGGCGATTCCCCACGAAAGCACTTTGTTCCGCAGCAATTAAGTCTAGCAATAAAGGTTTTAATCTGTTTGTGAGGATTTTAGAGATGATCTTGTATGCGAAGTTACATAGGCTTATGGGTCGGAAGTGTTCTAACTTTTCTGGATTTTGGTTTTTAGGGATAAGGGTGATTTGGGTTTTATTCAGGGCTGGGCTAAGGGTTCCAGATTCAAAGAAAAGCTGCACTTCCTTAAGAATATCCCCACCGATGACTTGTCAATGCTGCTGAAAGAATAGTCCGGTTAGTCCATCCGATCCAGGAGCTTTGGTGGCCCCCAACTGGTGAGTTGCATCATAAACTTCTTCCATAGTTACCGCTTCAGTGAGTTTAAGGTTCATAACCGCATTAACTGACGATGGTATGTGGTTTAGGATGGGCTGGAAGTTACGAGGACCCACTGTAGTATATAATTTGTTGAAGAAATCCGTCGTCATGTGCTTGAGAGTCTCATTATCCCTCACCCAGTCTCCTTCTGCATTCATCAGCATGGTAATGCGGTTCCTGTTTCTCCGTTGTATGGTGGTAGCATGAAAAAATTTGGTATTCCTATCCCCCCATTTGAGCCACTTAATTCTAGATCTTAATCCCCAGAACATTTCTTCTTGTCGCCATATTACTTCGATCTCTTTGTGTATATTCTGAATACTGCACTGATCATATTTCAATGTAGGGCTGTTCATCCGGGTTTGAAGCTCATTTTTCAGCCCTTCGATTCTCTTATATGCATTGGGGAATCGTTTTTTACTCCATGCCTCTAGTCGAGTAGCCACTATGTGTAGTTTTTGAACCATATTCTTCCATAGAGAGTCCTCCCATGTTTGCTTGACAATCCTATTGCAATCTTCATCTTCTACCCAATAAGCCTCGTATCTAAACTCGCGCCGCTTGCGTGCCAGGATAGGTAGAGTTGATAGAACGAGAGGACTGTGGTCGGAACCAATAGCTGGTAGGGCTGTAACTTCAGCATTTGGAAAAGCTATTCTCCAATCCATGGTACAGAGAGCTCTGTCCAACCTTTCTTTAACATTTTCGTCTCCCTCTCTTCTGTTCGTCTAGGTAAAAGCGCACCCCTTACTTTCCAGATCCATTAATGAGCAAGCATATAAAAAGTCCCTGAATGCAGTAAGTCGATAGTTATCAGCCATCCTCTTTCCCACTTTTTCCCAATGGTAAAGAATCTCATTAAAGTCACCGATACACAACCAAGGAAGGTGATTAAAGGCACTTGCTCTTTGTATTTCCTCCCGAGTAGAATTCTGTCATTGAATGCATTAGGAGCATGGAGAAAGGTAATCCGCATATGTTGTCTACTATCGTAAGGAAGGCATTGCACGTTGATAAGATATTCAGAATGTGATTCTATGTAAATGGTTGCCCGGTCGTCCCAAAAGAGAGCCAAACCCCCGATAACCCCCGCTGGATTCACCAAAAACCTGTGAGAGAACTTGAGTCTTCTTTTTAATTTTTGCACAGCCTGCTCTTGGTTTTTAGTTTCCATAATAAATAATAGATTGGGCCTTTCTTGAGTCGCAAGGACCCTAAGAGCTTGAATTGTCAGGGGAGAACCCAACCCCTGACAATTCCAACTTAGTAGTTTCATGGGTGCACCGATGGCTTATTAGGGCTAGCCACCAAAGCCCATTGAGTTGATTTTTCCTCCTCTGTTATAGGGATGTCCACTAGTTGTAGATGGTCAGCGGATCCTGATTTGGAGGCTTGAGCTCCATACGGGCAAAAACGCTTACCTTTTTTTGATGTGGAGAGCTTGGTGGTTCTGGTTTTGCCCCTAGCTAGGCCTTTTTCTGACTCAAGATAAAATTGTCTCTCTTTCTCAACTTCTTTGATCTGTTCATTTTGCAGCGTCAGCATGGATTCCACATCTAAGCAGCTGCTGTCACGCTTCTGTGGAGCTTTGCTTTCCTTAATGATTATAGCTCGGGAAGAGAGGGGATGATCGACCTGCTGTTTGGACCCCTCCTCCGAGAGGTGCTGAACATGGAGAGGCAGGAGGGGCTGCTCTGCTGCTTTCTGTGCTTGCTGTGTTTCTTGGGTATCCGCTGCCAGGGGAGATTCCGGCACCATTTCTACGTGTTCAATAAGTTGGGGTTGCTTTCCATAGAAAACTTTTCCATAAGGGCTAAGTTCCCGGACCTCAGCTCGTAACCAGTTATCATAGTTGCCCGGTAAATCTTCCTCCAACCTGGTTTGTTCGTATGGTATCTCTTGTTCGTATGGTATCTCTTTACAAGCAGTAGCATAATGGCCAATTCGGCCACAAGAGTAGCAATAATGTGGCAACCTTTCATATTTGAACTCAATCCACAACTTTTTGCTTCCCAGGTTGACAACTAGCCCTGTTTTAAGAGGTGTAGCAAGATTCAACTTAATTCTTGCTTTCCCGACCTTATAGTTACTGTTTCCTTTTGCTTCTAGTTTCACCTCAAGAACTTCGCCAAGCTTGGAGGCGATCTCTCTAACTACCGCTGTTGTAACTCTTCCAAATGGTAAGCCAAATAGTTGTACCCAAAAGGGACAATGAGAGAAATCATAGCAAAAATCAGGAGTGTTAGGATCACATTGTTGGAGCACTAGTAAGTTGCTGGAAAAAGACCATGGCCCGGCATCTAGGACTCTTTGCTTCTCGGCTTCAGATTTAAAGGAGAATGAGAATAGGCCTGTTTCTAACACGGTGCAGGAGACGTTCTCAGTTTTCCATGCCCATAGTACTGAGAAAGGCTTGGAAGTTTACATTTGGTCGAGAATAGAGTTTGCCAAATAAGGTTAGTCGGCATTCTTTTAATTTTTCTGCAGAAATACTCTCTGTAATAGCTATAACATCATCTTCAAACCATAAGTTTCCCAAACTTTTACATAGCGCCTCTAACCTGCTCGCTTCAGAATTAGGATCTGCCATAAGGCCTGCTTCAATAAGGCGCGAAGATATGGAGAAGAGAATACCTCAGGACAGAGAGCTTGTGGCCAGCCTCCTTAATGGAACCAGGATAATTGTCGCTCTTCTGCAGGGGAAACCGGGCCAAGTAAAGCAAGGCAATACGAGTCCTAGGAGGGGGTTTGAGAAAGCGGATAAGAAGAAGTGAAGGTAGAGTCGGGAGGGTTGGACTGTTACTGGGGAAAGCGAAGGAAGAATTCAAGCAAGGGTAATAGATGGGTTTCGGCCTGGTGAGAAGACTGGATAACTTAGGGCCGAAGTTTAGGGTTTTGAAAAGGGCGCACGAGATGATGAAAAGGTATGCAATGGAAACCGGAAAGAAGCCCAAAGCACAGCTAGGGTTTGGGGGGTGAGTAATAAAGAAATACTGACTCGTAAAGGAAACAGGAGTTAAGAAGGGCTGAAAATACGAGGGCGACTTTCAAGGGAAGAGAAATTGGGGTCGATCAGGGTGAGCTCCTTCATAGCGAAAGATTGGGTGGAAGGAAAGTTAGAGATGGCGTCAGCTCGAAAGATTCAGAGGAAAGCTACCATACGGTAGAGGAAAACCCAGAGCGCCTGGGAGAAAAAGATCCGATATCCTCCTCCGACGTGTTTTTAGCTTTAAGAGTGTACTTTTATTGAAGCATAGTGCGCATGCGATATCATGACGGCATGGTCTTATTTAATTAATGCTTGATGGATGTAATAATGGCTTTTATATATTCCGATATGCTTTCCTTTTTCTAGAAACAAACTCTCTATGCTGCAATCGGTCGGTCATGATATTCATCTGTAATGTGATTTAGTTGAAATTTGAGCATTGCCTAGGAATATTTAGACAACGAAATGCTTGCGGATAAGAGAGACTTATATTTCAGTTTAGTGTTTTCACGTTTGGTTTTTCAAGCTTTGTTATCGGGTATATTGCATTTTAATTTTTTTCAAACGTATCACTAAATTTTGACTTCGCTCTCAATCAATTTATCCAACTTAGCTATTCCAACCAAGAACCAACCCAAAAATTTATTTGTTCATTGAACTCTGATATGAGTGACGTCCAAAAGACGTTCAAAAAAGTCAAGATAGATAATGCATTTCACTTTTTTAAGACTAGTCAATTAAAATTTTTTAGGGCAAGTAAATGGTTGGAGGTCTCCTAGAAAATTAACGCCCATTTCATTTTTTGTATTTTCTTGAACGTTTGGTGTGAAGAATATCATGTTTGACGGGATGGATTTTATTTACTCCAGCCCGAGTCATCACCATCGTATATAATTCTCGAGAGTCCATCATTTGAATTGATCGATATATTAAGATCATCTATCACGTTTAGGGAAGTATCTTATACATAGACACATCTCTTATCATTAATCAAAGTTCAACTTGTTTAAACATTTGAAAAAGTGGTGCGCAGATTTTCTATTTCATCGGACGCAACTTATTCCCCCTTGTTTTCCGTCAATTGTTTATATGATTTGGCCCTTTAGACTCCATTCAAGATGCTAATTAAGTCAATCTATTCCAAAAGTCCACTTGGGAACCCTCAACCACGACATTCTTTTGCTTTCTTTTAAATGCTAAAGGGCAGTGCTTGAGAGTTGTGAAGCTTGGGGCAAGTTAAGTAGAGATATATTAAGATCGGTTTACAAAATTGTTATATTAAGTCACGGGACAGACTTTCATCGATTAATATCCAGTGCATGTATGCTGAACGGGCGCACCCTTTCTTCTTTCTTGGTGAAAATATAGATAACTGAATGATTGTTTGCAAATGTGGCAGCTCGTCAATAATTCTTGTTACATTGAGCTGATATTAATAGAAGGTTGATGTCCATAAAACTAACGACACATCCAACATTCTGTCGGCATTTCATTGCAAATATAAGTACCGCTGGCCCAAAACATGTTTCGTCTCTTTTTTCCCCTAGGAAGAACTAAGGTCCCTAGCTATTCTTGCACCAAACATATGCATATGACCTCATTATTAAAATCAATGGATACTCAAATGGAGCTTTATGTATACTAGATATAGGAACTTTTGGATTTGGCGTCCCCCATCAAGTTCATTAAAACACCCTCAAAATTCCACACAACACTAAAATCTAGATTGGTTATTCCCATTATTCTTGGCTGGCTTTGAGCATGGCCATAACCTTCTTTACGATAGAAACCGATATCCATTGGTTCGTGCATGACAAAATTTCTGGAACATAAATCAATTTCTAGCCATAAATTGATTTCTCAATTTCTAGCCATAAATTGATTTCTCAATTTCTATTCCATAGACGAGTTTCTGAGCAAAGAAACGCGTTTGATAAGGATTTAAAATTTCTATTTCTGGAATAAAAATTTGTTTGGTAAAAGAATAAAATTCCTATTTCTAGGAGCGGCGACGACCGGCGTTCGGTGGCCGGAGTTCGATGTTTGGCGTTTAGCGTCCGGCGTTCGACATCTAGAGTTCGGCATCCGACGTTCGGTGGTCGACAGCCGACATCCGGCATCCGACGTCGAAGTTCAACGTCCGATGTCACGCCCGAACCCCGAGCGCGTGCACATCCCACTACGGTCGATCAAACATGCGACATCTCGGGATACATCGCCGACCCATTCGTTTTATTACACATGCGGAAGCGAAACAAATCCCACGACAACATTTAACTTGGGATAGAAAAGCAGGCAATCAATCACAATACCAAACACTCGCTTATAAACACATAGGTTTAAATACAATACGAACGATTACAAAATAGACCAGCTCGATAAAAGGGAACTATCCTAAGACCACTAGCGGGACACGTTCACCGATCCTTTAGTTTTCACCTTTCCAGACTCCATGCCTTCGGGTCCTCCATGACCACCATCTAGGGACCTGAAATTTTGGCCGACAACGGGGTCAGACATTGTCTTAGCAAGTTCAACCCCCTAAACCCCTATTAGAAAGAAAATACACCCCGGGTGGCCTAGCCACATCACACAGAAGACTTACCTCGTCTTAATTCCTTCCTGCAGGTTAGCACAATTCGTATCACACAAACTCAGGTAGTAATAAGAATTCAAATAATCGGAACGCCAACACTTTCATAGGAACCACAAACACACTCAGCACGCATTCTAATTATTATTCACTGCCACACAAGGGCATAGCCTACTCGCAGTTCGGCTATCTACGACATTAATGCCGGCATCGCCTCCCCCTTGGAGCGTGGCTTCGTCACTACGTCGACGGCATTCCCGAAGGAGCATAGGTCCAATCGGCCTAGCCTCTATCGCGACCGGAGCCTCGTCACTAAGTTTAGAATCGAGTCCGGTTGGCCTAGCCTCTACGTGACCCGAGTCTCATCACTAAGTTGACGCGATTCTAAAGGAATACATGTCCAGTTGGCTTAGCCTCTCTTTCGGCGAGTCTTTCAACCAGCACACGACAATTCAAAACGACTTCCGGACAATTTACATTTCACTCAAATACTCCAATTGCAATAGTAAACCTTAAATATCCAATTTCGGTGCCAAACCCGACACACGAGATTTTACTGAATAAAATCCACATTTTTCACAATCGACACTCAATTTGCAATATCCACTCATCGAATTCAAAATCTGAATACACAGCAGCGATCAGCATGAAATTCTAAGAATTTAGGGTCCCGAAATAATTTTCGGAATTTAATAAATATTTAAATTTATTTCGAAAATTAATTAATTAATAATATCCATATTTTTCACAATCCACGCTCAATTTGTAATATCCAACCATCAATTTCAAAATCTGAATACACGGCGCGATCGGCGCGAAATTCGAGAATTTAGGGTCCCGACAAAATTTTCGAATTTATTAAATAATTAAATTTATTCCGAAAATTAATTAAATGATAATATTTTAATAATTTTCGTAATATAATATATTATTAAATAATCCAATAATTTCGAAACATTTATTTAAATCAAAAATAAATTTCTTTAAGTCACATCAAGGCTTATCATAAAATAAACCTTCTTAACCCTAATTAAACACACTTTAAATTAAAACACCACCTTAATCTAATCATCTCTTAAATAACTTAAACTAACCACCTAATAACACTTAACATAAACTAAACCTCCCTAAGCATAATTAACCCTCTAAGCGAGGTTTAGTGAGCTGAACTCACCGGATTAGCGAGCCGAGCGGACCAAAACGACGGGGGCGACGAGGGGATCGACTTTCCCAAAGGCGAACCTAAACTCCGGGGCCGGGAAGCCGGCCAAAACGGGCCAAAACCAGGCTGCCATACCCATTTCTCTTGGTTGCTGTCCAAGCTCGGAGGAGGCTGTCTGGCGGCGGTTCGGGCGCGGGGGCGGTGGAGGAGGACCGGCGGGCGGCGGTAGCGGCTTGCACGAGCTCCCGGCGAGCTAGGCGGCGGCTCGGCGACGACGGGCAGTGGCTGGACGACGGAGCTGGGCGCCGGCTGCGCACGGATGGAGGCGGTGAGCGGCGAGCTAGCCGGCTAGCGCGCGCGCGCGGGCGTGCGCGGGCAACGTGCGGCGGCGGCGACGGCGACGACAACGGCGAACGGCCAAGCAGGTGGACGGAGGGGGCGTCGGGGCTGTCTCGCACGGCTCCTTCTCTCTCCTCCCAAGCTCAAAAACCAAGAAGACCAAGGTTGAAGATGATGTTGATGGGTGCCTTTTGAGATTAAATCTCCACCCTCCACTTGTCATCTTCTCCTTCTTTTGCCCCAACTACCATGACCTAGGATGACATCACCTTCCACTAGCTCCAATCTCCCACAACCTTATTCCAATAGGTTCAATTTCATTTTCCGTCGAGGCATAAAATCTTGTACATCCAATTCTTCAATTCTCTTCTAATTGAACCAAATTGAAGTCCATAAAATTAATCAAATGTCACCACACTTCAATTCACATAATCACTTGACCATAGAACCATCATAGATCTCAAAAGTACAACCAAAAGCGGGCCTACCAATTTCTCGAGCCAAATTAGCCATACCTTGATTAATTTGCTGAAAAACTCAGTTTGCATGAAAAATCCTCCGAGTGTGAGTCAATGATCCTAAAATGATTTGTGACATACCATGACTTCCAATTTCTGAATCCGATCTCAATTTCACGGTTAATTTCACTCTGGCACGATATTAGCGCGTACTGATCCGCCGGGTAGCTTTTAGAAATTTTCGTGCATTTGACCGATGGTTGATCAAATCAAGCCACAATGTACATCTATGACACATTGGCGACTCTCGGTTGTTGGGATAATCTCAAGGTTTCAAACACGGACACGGGGTACCCAAACGATAGAAAAGCCGGTCCAAAGTGTCGATCAACAAGAATTGTGCGATCTGGTGGAATCATCCACACTCGATCACATGCCTCTATCGAGTTGACCTATATCCGGTCTCTAATCGATTTTTAACTGTGCCGTAATGACCCTTGCAGATTAACTCGGATGAAAGGTCGTTTCCTAGTCAAATTCTCAAGTCCGATGCATTAGAATTTCTTAACGGCTTCACCTAGTAGACTAGTTATCCCATGAGTGATCAATTCGGGGAAAAGAACTATATGTGCACGAGATGAAATGCCCATTTCAATTTATTGAAAATAGAATTGGAAATTCGGGATGTCACATCCGACATCCGACTAGCCGATCGCGTCAAACATCGAGTCCGACGTCCAATGTCGGAATCCAACGATCGGTGGCCGGTGGCCATTGGTCAAAGTCCAACGAGCGAGATGAAATCCAATGGCCGGTTGCAAGCGGCGGGCAATCGGCGACAAACATTCGGTGGTCAGAATGGGCCTCCGGTGTCCGGCGATTGGCGATGAGCGGCCAACGACCAACGGGCATCCGGCATCTACGACGGCCGATGGTCAACAATGGGCAGCCGGAGTCTAGTGGCCAATAGTGAACGGTGGGCGGCCGGTGGCGGGCGGTCGGCAAGTGGCGGTGTCCGGCGTCCCACAAGTGGCCGGTGGGCGATGACAAGAGTGAACGATGAGAAAATTTTTGATTTCTCATTTATGTTTCAAAAATAGAAAAGCTAAAAAAATTTTAACTTCTAATATTTACTCCAAATATATTTCTGGAATAGAAATCTGTTTCAGTAATAGAAAAATTAAATTACGTTATCAAACGGATTTTTGTTCCAAACCTGCTCCGGGGAATAGAAAAACAGAGAAATCGAGAAATAGAAATGTTGTCATGCGCGCCCTTAGTTTCTTTCCAGATAAATTATAACCAGAATTTGGGTCAATGGGTGTGCCATTTCCACGCGAGAAGGGCATGGAGCGTGGATTTTGCATCTCTAATTGTAGTCGGGCGGAGACGGAAATGCAACCCTCGCACCCGCCCTGCCTCATTGCTATCCTTATTCCATAATTTCTTCTGTTAAATTGACATTAAATTTGTCAGGCTAGGGTCCACGCGACTCACATATCTCTCTCTCTCTCTCTCTCTCTCTCTCTCTCTATCACACACAAAAAAAAGAAAGGAACGATTGTTAGCTTGGAAAAATAGCGAAACAAATTCACATCTTTATTTTGATTCAAACAGCGTTGATGTAGCAGTCCACGTCAATAAATAAATAAATAAATAAATGTGCGCAGTATGCCGATACACTTAATGAAAAGAATACATTGAGCAATTCTTTTTTAAAGATGTTCAGGGACCACCCTTGTCATTACTCCCAAATTACATTACTTAAATACTTATAACGTTTTGCACTGACTTTTTAAGATAGTTTTCCTGCATTAACAAATTTGAATTTTATGAGTACAGAAAACAGTAACACATTCTAACATCTTCATCAATGGATATTCTATTACCATTGTGATTTTTAAAATAATTTTCAAAGTTTCGAACGGCTTTCGCAATCCAATTTGGGTATTGACTTCTTCATCAATGGCATTCTATTACCATTTTGATAATATCCGGCATCTGACTATTTTATGTCGACTGTATTTTGCAGAAAAACTACTTGGGGCAACATTATTTATGTCACTACACAACCAAAATTCTTTCATATTCTGCAGATATGCTATATTTTGGCTTTCTGTCTCCTACTCCCCTACCTAAATTTTAATTCGAAAGTTGACAGCTTGATATAGGGTTTAAGTTCAGGACACAAATATTGACTTTCTTGTATACAACATAATTTGTGGTATAGAGGAAATTAGGCTAAGTTTCAATGAAATAATGCATCATAACAGTATTCATTACTGTATTATATCCAAAGATGACTTTTTTATGTACAATATACTTGGCGATGGAGCCATGTCTCTAATTACATAAATTTGATTCTACTTCATAATATAGATAGTAAAAGAACTCCCTGCCCCAATACACATGCAAAGGGTAACAATGGGACATATACAATGTTTTTCTATATAGTGAAATAGGAAACATACTACTTATGTACTTGACAAGGTAAAGTGAACATATATTCAGATAATTTACTTTATGATATAGTCCAATATATGTATCGATTTCACATGATATTTTTTATTTTCTCCATGTTTTTCATCTCATATATTGGATTTCATGATTATTGCCACTATGATAGCTCCCGAGAATATTATATTTTCATACAAGATGAATGCGCAATATTAAAGAAGGAAACCTTACTAAATATAATGCGCAATGTGAATAGGGCTAACTACAACACACATGATGAATAGAAGTCGCACAGTACGTTCCAAGTTTGAATTACCATGAAGACTCGGACTACGAAACTGGACATCGGACAGCAACTTCTCATTAATTCTCGAATTGCAGTCATAGACGGCAGCTGCAACTCCGGAAATACAAAGAGCATATTATGGTCAGAAGAGAAAATTCTTAGGCAAAAGACTTTTGGCATAAACCTCTATTTCTTAAGTCTCGTTTCACACGTAAATTTAGCAAAGTCCAAGCACCAAACGTACATCATTTTGCTTATATAAGCAGCCATGGAGCTCTGGAGAAACCAAGCTTACTACGCATTTTAAGAAAGAAAGAAGAGGGTACTTTTTTTTTGTCAGAAAAAAAAAAAAAGAGTACCCTCTTCGTACTTGAAAAAGGGCAAAAGAAGGGAAAAGGAAGGGGAAAGAAATGGTACCCAAGAATATTGCTTGGTCTCCTTCGCTTGGGAAATTTTTGCGCGGTTTCATGGTTCTGGTCCTTCATTTCATAATCCTCCAAGCCGTCCCCCGTAGCCGATGCGGGCGTGGTGACGATCTCTTTCTTCTTTTTTTCTTTTTTTTCCTCTTTTGAATAATCTCTTTAATTTCCCATAGCATCAATTGTTTCTCACGCAATTTTTTTGTGATTTACTCCGACATCTTCATGGTTTGCGTTTTGCGCGCAGGAGTGCCGGATCCAAGCAACCCCCAGCCTTCCCCTGGATGTTAATGTATGCACTTCCTTTACATTTTACACACCTAATAATATGAGATTTCGTCATGATTCAAATTCGAATGATGGTATCCACCCTGCTTGTATGGACATATTTTTAAGCAAAATCGCACTAATATGAGCTGTTCAATGGCGTTGCAGAGGTACTTACATGACGAAAGTGGTTAATTTCTTGTATCTTGCTTCAGAAGAGAAGTGGAAGTCCCTAAACTTTGATTGAATGTTACGGGAAAGGATGACAAAAATGTTTAAAGTGGTCGCTGTATCACTTATCTTTTTAAGTAGTCTCTGTATCTTCAGGCAACTCTTAGAAGGTTGTCCCTGCGAGAAGAAAAGAGTCCGTGAATCCTTGTTTATTAATAGTCTTCAAAGCTTGCATCGATTACAACTTTAGACTTGATCGATAAATTGATTATATTTTCTCATTGACACAGCTTGTATGACTTAGAGAGATTTACACTTGATTATGAACGTGAAGTCGTGGACAGGATGTAAATATGAAGAATGGATTCACTCCATGACAATGGGTGACATTTCTTATGATCCATCAGATACTGATGGCCTTGACAAATATGGGAAAGATGAACCGTGGCACCATAGAATTTTTATGCGACAATCATTTTGGGCACAGTGTAATTGCAATTTGCATTCGGGAAGCGATTTGTCATGTGGAGAAGCAAGCTAAGTCAGAAGTGAGAGATTAGAAATTTCAAAATCAAAATTAATGGGGAGAAATTTCACGTAGATAATATGATAGACCATTTATACCTGTCAGCCATATTATCTGATACATAAATACTAAAACGTTACAACAATGAAGTTGCACCGTTTAAGTTGAGCTACGGAGTGTCAGGCTCAAATGGCCAAGGACTCAAACTGAGCTGAAAGGCATTGAACTGATCAGAGGACTAATCTAGCCATGCAATATAAAATCATTGAGGCGCGCCTATATAGATCTGTCCCAGCTTCTCTCGTGGAGCTTTATGTAATGGTAGGAAACATTTGGGTTTGGCGTCCACCATCACGTTCATTAGAACACCATCAGGATTCCATGATTCTTGTAATAATAAAATCGAAGTTTGTCATTCCTATGGTAGAAAGCAAGCAATCGATCAATAAAATAGACAAAATAAAGAAAATAGATCGAAATCTAAATTTACATGGTTTAATCATAGTGATTTACGTACACGAGGAGAGCAGCGACAGATTTCACTATAAATCAAGCAATACAATGGAGATTGCAAACTCAAATCATTTAAACACTCTCAATATTTCCCAACCCCAATTACACCCAATAACTCACGCAATGTTTAGCCTTGAAATTCCTCATGAAAAAATCTTTCAATGTTAATGAAAAAATTCACAAATCTTACCATAAGATTTCACGGCTACAAACACTAATTTTTCTTGGATATAATTCACGAATAATACCACAAAATAATTCACGCCAAGCACTCGCTTATAAACGGTGCTTCAAGAGATCTTCACGCCCGCCATGGCGCAAAGACCACGGTACTCTTTCATCAACTTCAGCGCTTGCATCAAAACGTTCTGGCAAAGGCGTGTCCTCTTTCGACAGATGAACAGCCCATATACATATGTGCGTATATCTCATTCTTAACAAAAGACATGCTCGTTGACCGACTCCAACGTAGAAAAGAATCCCATGCAATCTGAAGCAAATGTGGTTAATAAGGTCTAACAAATAACAACTAGTTCTTCACCGGCTGCAATTGATAGAAGAAAATCCAAAGTCCAAATCTCCTTTTGAATTCTTCTTGGCGATAATAATTAGAAAATCATTATCCATAGTTTCCTTCTATACTTTCTTCCATTGCCAAATCTAATTCGTCAAAGGAAGTTAACTTTGATCGACTTCAGACGTCCACAAAAAAATCCAAATTGGAATAATCAAACTTTTGCTTTGAGCTTTTAACAATTCTCATAATTCTTGGCTGACTTTAAGCAGAGTCATAACCTTCTCTATTTTAGAGACTGATGTCCATTGGTTATAATAACCAGAATTTGGATCCATGGGTGTGCCCTTTCCACATAAGAAAGGTAGCTGTTTCAGGCATGGAGCGTGGATTTGGCATCTGTAATTGCAGTCGGGTGGAGATGGAAATGCAACCCTCACACCCACCTGCCCCATTGCCATCCTTATTCCATAATTTCTATTAAGTTGAAGTTAAATTTGCATGCTATTGTCTACTCTCTCTCTCTCTCTCTCTCTCTCTGTCTCTCTCTCTCTCTCTCTCTCTCTCTCTCTCCATATATATAAAATATTTTCTTCCAAGAAGGAAAGGAAGATTGCTAACTCGGGAAAAGGACGAAATTGTTCACATATTTATTTTGACTCAATAAGCGTTGATGTAGCAACTCACGTTAGAAAAATGTGCATAATATGACATTACACTTAATGAAAGGAATACACTAAACAAAATAAGTTCAAGAACCATATTAAATATTGAAGAAATGTTCATGGACTACTCTTGCAATTATCCCCGAATTACATTACTTAAATACTTATAACATTTTGCACTAACTTTTTAAGATATTTTTCCAGCATTGACAAATTTGAATTTTGTTAATACATAACACACTAACACATTTTAACATCTGCATACCTATACGATTTTTTAAATAAATTTCAAAGTTTCAAATGACTTTCGCTATCTAATTTGCGTATTGACTTCTTCAACGGCTGTTCTATTACCATTGTGATAAGATCCGGCAACTGACTATTTTACGTCAACTGTATTTTGCAGGAAAACTATTTGAGGCAACATTATTTATGTGCTACACAACCAAAATTCTTTCATATGCCGCGGATATGCTTTATTTTGACTTTCTCCCTCCTACTTCACTTCCTAAATTTTAATTCGAAAGTTGACAGCTTAATGTATGGTTTAAGTTTATTTTTTTCTTTTGGTCGAAATTTATGGTTTAAGTTCAGGGACACAAATTTTGACTTTATTGTGTGCAACAGAATAGTACAGAGAAAATTAGGCTAAATTTCAATGAAATAATGCATCATAACAGTATACATTACTGTATTATATCCAAATATGACTCTATTATGCACAATATACTTTGTGATGGAGACATGTCTCTAATTACATAAACTTGATTCTACTTCATAATATAAATAGTAAAATTACTCCTTTCCCCAATACACATGCAAAGGAAAACAATAAGACATATACAATGGTTTTCTATATAGTAAAATAGGACATATACTGCTTATGCACATGATAAGGTAAAGTGAACTTAAATTTAAGATAATTTACTTTATAATATAACAACATACACGTGATATTTTTTATTTTCTCCACATGATTATTGCCGCTATGATAACGTAAGAGGGAAAATTCCTAATAAGAGTCTAAAGTTGAGTCATTTTCTAAAAAGAGAACCCAAAGTAAATATTATTTCAAATAAGGGTTCGAAATAGCAAATCAGTTTCAAATAAGAGCTTGAGTTTGCCAGCTGGCCAATTTTCGTGGGTTGGCGAGCCCTTTATTTTTTGGCAATCGGAATAGACCATTTTTGTCCAAAATAAAATCAGGATAAAAATTAAGAACAAATTCGATCTGGGAGTTGAACCCGATGGTTTTTTTCTGCAGTTGAAAAGGTAATAGAATGTGGGACCAAAAAAAGAGCAAAATCTTAACATTGTTAATCCTTTATCCAGAGTTGATTTTCCCAAATATTTAGTGAATTGCACCACTTTGCTAGCAATATGCTCAATGTTGTGACAGAGCTTATACATTCTCCGCACTCTTTGAGCTTACTTGTAGCATAGGTCAATTGCAAATCTGGGTTTTTCCAACAAACTCACTATGGACCTATGATGGTTGAGTTTTACCGACCAATAAATAAAATGGAACCACTATGCAACATGTTAATCGGATTTGATTTCATTAGAACCAAACGTTAATCGGTCTCACCAGTGAAGGATTGAGTGGGAATACGCCCGAGCAACAGTCGTACCCAACTTTCCATGACTGACCTCCTCTGCAAATCTCTCTCTCTGACGACAACATCAGCGAACAATGAAGAAGAAGACGAAGATCTCAAGATAGGCGAAGCCCATTTCTCAAACCCATTTTTGAGGCTCTTACACAATATCAATCTCCCTCCTTCTTCTTCCTCTGCTTGCATATGCCTCCCATTCACTCACCCAAAAACCTCCACCACTTTCGATTCTGCCCATACCAACCTCGCAGCAGCTCTTGTGGCAATCCTCTTCCATGGCCCTCTTTCTCCACTTGGGGCTTCAAGCCCATGGCAACTGAACTTCCGGATCTAAGAACTGACTGGTTTGAATTCTCTCCTTTTTTGTTCTTCTTCTTCTTTTTTTTTTTTTTTTTTTTTTTTTTTGCCACCGGGGGAGGCTTTGTTAGTTTGTTTTTCTTTTCATCTTTATCTAGATTTTGTTTTGGACAAAATGTCCTATTCCAACTAATGGAAAAATCAAATGCTCATTGGTTGGTGGAAAATTGAATGGCTGACAAGCATAGGCTCTTATTTGAAGCTAACTTACCACTTCAGGTTCTTATATGAAACAAAGTTAATCTTAAATCATTTGTTTGAGAAAATTATTTCACTCTATGCCCTTATTTGAAAATTTTCCTATTAAAGAAGGAACTTTACTAAATATAATGTGCAAGTGTGAATAGAGGCCACACAATCTGGTCCAAGTTTGAGTACATGAAGGCTCGGACTAGAAACTAGACATCGGACTGCAACTTATCATTAATTCTTCAATTGCGGTCATAGACGGCAGCTGAAGCTCCGGAAATACAGAGAGCATATCATGGTCAAATGAGAAAATTCATAGGCAAAAGACTTTTGGCAGAAAGCTTTAATTTGTACGTCCCGCTTCACACGTTAAACAAGCGAAGTCCATGCATCAAACGTCCATCATTTGCTTATATAAGCAGCAGTAAAGCTCTGGAGAAATCAAGCTAATACACATCTCAAGAAAAAGAAGAGGGCACGTGAAAAAGGGGAAGAAGAAAGAGGAAAATAAAGAAAAAGAAGGGGAAGAAATGGCACCCAAGACGATAGCTTCGTCTCCTTCGATCGCGCGATTTTTGTACATTTTCATGGTTCTGGTCCTTCATTTCATAATCGTCTCGGCAGGCCGATGCCCAGGTGACCATGTATTTCTTTCTTTTTTTCCCCTATTTTGAATGATCTCTTCAATTTTTTTACAGTACTAATTTTTTCTTGTGCATGTTTTGCCATTTACAGCGGCAGACATTACATTCTTCATATTTTCTTCATCAACGATATAGAAAAAAATAAGCAAAAAAACTACCAAGTTTTTAATGGTTTGCACTTGCGTGCAGGAGAAGCGGTTCCAAGCGACCCGCAGCCTTCCCCTAAATGCAAATGTATGGGCTTACGTTACAGTTTATACACCCAATAATATGAGATTTTAACAGAATTCAAATTCGAACAACTATATCCATGTTGCTTATATTGACATATTTTCAGACAAAATCGTGCTAATATGAACTGTTCAATGGTGTTGCAGGAGATACTTACATGACAAAGTGGTATGCCTTCTTGTGTTATGCTTCAGTAGAAAAGTGGAAGTCCCTAAATTTGAATGTAATGTTATATTTGTTAAGCAGTCTCTGAATCACATATCGTTAAGTAGTCTCTATATCTTGGTTCAGTTGTGGGTTGAAATAAGATTGTCACTGTGAAAAGAAAGAGTCGGCGTAGCTTTCTTTATTATTAGTCTTCAAAGCTTGTATTGATTAAAACTTTAGACTCGATTGATAGATCGATTGTAGTTTTGATTGGCACAACTTTTATGATTTGGAGAGAGATCTACAATTGATTATGAACGTCGAGTCATGGACAGGATGTGAATATGAAGAATGGATGCTCCTTATGAGATTGTGGACATTTCTTATGATCCATCTGATATTGATGGCCTTAGACGAAATTTGAGTAAGGCGAACCGCGCACCATAAAACTTTTATGTGACAATCGTTCCAAGCACAGCGTAATTTCAATTTGCATCTGGGAAGGGATTTGCCACATGGAGAGGTAAGTTAAATCATAAACGAGAGATTAAAAAGTTAAAAATCAAAGTGGATGGGGTGGAATTTCACGTAAATAATATGAATGATCATTTATACTGGTTAGCCATATAATCTGACAAACAATACTAAAACGTTACAACAATGAAGTTGCACTCTTTTAAGTTGAGCTACCAAATCTCAGGCTCAAATGGCCAAGGACTCAAAACAAAGCTCAAAAGCATGGAATGGACGCTCCTCGTTTGCAATATTAAATCATTGAGGCGCACCTATAATCTGATGGGCTTTGCACAATAAAATCAGGGGACTATTCTAGCCATGCAAATGGGCTTTCCCCCATGTTAATTGGATTCTAGGGGGAGGGGATGGGTCTATCCCACCCACTCTGTACATATTTCACTTTTTTTAATAAATAATTAAGGAAATTTTACAGCTTTAATACATTGTCTTTTCTTCGACTTATGCGAAATAAATAACTTGATAATAAAAGTATCCAATTTTAGCATGTGATGAACAAGAATTCAAAGACACTAGCTTTTCATTTTTTAAAGAATCTAGAGATACTTGTTAACATGACCTTTTATCATATTTTTCTTGATTAATTATTCTCATTATTGTAACTTAGGCATATTTTCCGTTGGCCCCCGGAAGAAAGGAGATGGCACACACTCAAATATTGGATAACCACTTTTTCTCAGTTTTGCTTATAATGAGAACGAGGCTAGAAGCTTGGAGATCTATGTTCTAACACATGTACCCTATTTCACTTCATAACCATTTTCTCATCAGCACATGAGATGCAATATTATTGCCAATTACCTCAATGATGTTCCTAGCAATCCACGTTTGATCAACAGTTATTAGGACAGGTGAACTTAGAACAGAGGTACGAATATTCCACAGCCTCCCTGACACTAAGGAAGACCCTCTCTTTCCCGATCCTGTCCAGGAAGTTGGCCACCTTCAGCTTGTGGATCACTTGCCATCTGATGTTGGCCATAGCCACCTGCGAAATAACGTGCATGAACTGTAATTTTCGCAAGAGGGTTCAATGACAAAGGATCGCAAGAGATTGAAATCCATGCAACTTGTTGGGCACTCTTACTTCTAGGCCAACCGAAACCAACATCTTGTGCAGTTCTTCCAGCGCGGCGATCCCTGATGTGTCGATGTTCATCACATCTGCCATGAGACAGACCAACTGATCAGTAAGGCCCTCTTAGCACTCTAATTCCAATTTGATTTGAGTTAATCAGGACTTACTGGACATGTCAAGGACCACCACTTGAATCTTTCTCCTCTCGGTTCGTTTAGCGTCATCCTCTTCTGTCACTGACCTCATTATCCTAAAACAAAGCAGGATAAATAATATAATATATAGACCACTATCAAAAATATATTCTTTAGCACCATATGCCTCTATTCAATTAGATTGACTGATATGTCACCACCTTTCTCTGATGAAATTGGCATTAGCAAAGCACATCAAGCCAGAATTGATGCGGATCAAGAAGACACCGGAGTTTCGATGGCCATTGGGTACTGTCTAATGTCGCAAAATAAATCTGTCCCCGGAAGCCTTCCTAGCAGTTCTGTGCCAGGTCGAATGGATAGAAGTATAATCTTTCCGAACGAGATAGCGACCTGCAATCAGTTCATAGTAGTAGGAAATCTTTACTTTCTTGTCTAAGGTGATGACGCTAAGACTGAACTTTCATATCAAGAGACACTGTTGTTTAAAATAAAGAATATCCTTACTACAGCACAGAATTTCTGATCTGCTTGACAATCATTAAGACACTAATTCAAGAAAGTTTAGCCTGTCTGGAAATAAATTAATGTATGTTCGATGCAGATGGCTTGTAACAGAATATGATTTTGTTTTTTTTTTTTTTTGGCCGATTCGTGCCAAAACAGTAGACCTGAATGAGCTCTACCTTGAATGGATAATTCAGGATAAGCTCATCACCAACCAAGCAGTTTGAGGCTGAATTATGGAACTCAATAATGATATGGAACCCACAAGTCACGAGACTGCTAAATGTTAAGGTATTCAAGGTTCACATATAATAATGTTAGAAAGATTTGCAAACATAATAATTTATAATTTTTTTCAGGAATTCAATCGTTTTTTCATGTAAGAGAAATTGGGAATGAAAACTACCGCGGCTAGAAGGCCGATCTCCACGGACCCAAACAGGACCCCCAAGAAGGCGCCGATGCATGCTAAGAAGTCAAGCTTGTCGACTCTCCAGATCCGGAGAGCCTCATTCACATCGATCAGACCCGGAAGAGCCGACAAGATGATTGAAGCAAGGATCGCGATGGGAGTGTAGTACAAGAGCTTGGTGAAGAGCAACAGTGATATTAGCACTGTCACGGCCATCACAGTGTTTGACACGACGGTCTGGCATCCTGCACTGAAATTCACTGCAGTTCTTGAGAAAGAACCTGTTTTGCATGATGGAGAAGCTATTTTAGGATTCCCAGAATTTGGACAATTTAATTGATAGGGAAAACACAGTGTAGACCAATATAACAGTGCATAAAAACCATTTGGGTTATAGGATCATGTAAACTTCTGTGGGAAACCCCGCTTTTTGCCCTTTGTGGAAAGTGTTGATTTCTTCATATATTGCACCTATCTTAAATGTAAGTTCTGCCAATTAATCTAACTCTAATAGCTTCATTTATATATAATTTGCCGATGGGACTGAGTCACTTTGATGCAACTGAGTGACGGGGAGAGGTTTTGTCTTTTGATTTGAGCTATAAATTTGTGATTAATACTGAGGGTGCATCGTTAAATTTCCTCCGACTTTCGAGGAGCTTTACCAGTTGCTACATAGCATGAGGTGAGAGATCCAGCAACGTTCATAAATCCCATTGCTACCATTTCCTTGTTCCCATCAATCTGGTAGCCTTTGATCGAAGCAAAAGACCGGCCAACTGCTATTGCTTCCTGAAGAAAGAACTTTTGAAAACCAATTAAGAGAAACTTCAAGGGAAAAGAAAAGGAAAATTTTGGACAGATAAAAAGATTTTGGGCATGGAGGCGTACGGTGAGAGCCACGACAGCGCAGATTAGACCGATTTTAGCAGACTGTCCTACATGTGGACCTGCAAGCTGCAACTGATGTGCTGAAATTGGATTTAATCCTCCTTTGATGTGCTTTACCACCTTCACACCGTGCTTATCAGCACTCGTCAGGAAGACTATTAAGGTGGATAGGACTACCGACACTAGAGGAGCGATAGCCGGTAACCAGAAGAGTTTCTTGTTCTTTCGTCCCTGAGAACACAAGTAATTTGTGTAATTTGGTTAGCGAAGAAAATTTTCATGGGATAAATAGGAAACGCAGGACGTAAGATTTCCTTACGATGAACCTCGCAAAGAGTAGGAAAATCAGGAATGAGCATCCAAGAACAAAATTGAGAGGGTACCACTGTCACATGTGCACATTAAAAGATAATTGTCAGCCTTGTAGCGGAAGTAAAAAAACAGTCTGAGACCATCTTAAATGGCAAAACTATAAAACACTGCCTGATATGATTCGATCAACTCTCGTCCACAAATCTTTTCCTGAGGCAGTTTCTTGGAGAGACTAAAGAAAATACTGAAACAGAACGTACTTGATGGCGAATCGATCTAAATGCTGACTCTAGAACAGACACGACATCTGTTTTTGTTGTGAAGTGGCTAATCCCGAGTAGCCCTTTGAGCTGTTGAAGACCAATGATAATAGCTGCGCCTGCCATGAACCCAACGATTGCAGCATGCGAAAGAAAATCCACAAGAAATCCCAACCTGCAAGTCTCAATGTCTTCAAATGGGCTCGTAGAACACGGTAACAAGTTGAAGTAAACAGGAGCTTTTGAGGAAAAAGGTACCTAAATAATCCAAAGATTGCCTGGAATGTTCCGGCAAACAAAGTTGCCGTGAAAACAAGCCTTCTGTAAGCACTGGGGTCGGTCGAAGGATCCTGTATTTTCTGAATCATGGAGGAAAGCAAGAGTGATACCACAGCGACAGGTCCAATGGCAATCTCCCTGGAACTCCCCATTAAGGCATAGACAAGAGGTGGGACCACGCTTGTATCTAAATCCATTGCTCAGAAGATGAACTTAAATATTAAAATTTTGCTCGAAAGCCAAAAATAAAGAAAAAGCGAGTCAATCATTATGCAAAAACTTACATAGACCATACTGTGGATCCAGTTTTGCCAAATTAGCATACCCAATGCTCTGCGAGAAACCGAAAACATGCTCTTAGAACTGAAGAGACTACACAATCTGACCTTCACAAAACACTCGTCTAGTTCAGGACTGCTTTTTACCTGAGGAATGCAGAGGCTGGCTAGTGTCAAACCAGCCATCAGGTCGCTTTTGAACTTCGAGACACAGTAATTTCTGCCCCAGCGGAGGATTGGGAAGAGACCTTGAAAGAGTGAAGCAGCTCCCCTGCACAGGGCTTGCTTGTCTGTCAAAGGAGATTTTTTCTTGTCACCATTGCTGTTGTTAAGAAGTAGTGTCTCTCTTACTGAGACGAGCAGATCATGCCAGAGGCTAGGAGGGTCAGGTGAATGAAGCACCCATTCAGCTCTCTCAGCCTGAGGATGACTGGTGATCTCAAAGCTAGTTTGAGGAGGCAACTCTGCTTCAGATTTCAAGCTCTCTGTATCAGGCAGTGAAGCCATGGTTGTGTGAAGCTTTTCGGGACAAACTTAGAGACCTATTTGCGCATCTGCAGCAGCTTTTATACCAACCTGACTTAGCGCAGGCGCACACGCACACGCACACACCCACACGTGCCCCAGCTCACAGAGTATTTTACGCTGTAAGTCGACAAGGATTTTTACTTTGTTCACCGCATGGGAATATTTCTTTTGGCCTACAATTTGGCAATACTTGCGTTTAAAATAATTAGGTTTCAAGTGTACAGTTGATCAAATATCGATATTGCATTTGAATACTATAAATTTCCCATCAGATGGCACAGTTGGCATGATCTGCGTTGAATGGAAAATGATTGAATACCGCAATGGCATGACCCGGTCCATTTAGGGCCCGTTTGGTTCGGTTTTGGGCAAATATTATTGGGAAAGCTAAAGGAGTTTGTGAAAATACAAATAGCATATGGTAAATTATAGTTTTAATATGCATTGTGAAACGACTTGAGCTTAAACACTATTTGGTAAAAATTATATTTTATAAAGAACTTTAGCTAAGTTTTATATATAAAAAAAGCTTTAATTTTTTTTTTTTTTAATCTAGCCACCGACGGCCAATGTCCGGTGGCTAAATCTAGCCATGGATACCTCGCCCGAGGTCGCCGAACCTCGAGCGGCGCTTTGGGTTGCGACCCAAGCGGCCATCCGGCGACCTCGTGCAATGGTCGCCTAGGTTCGCGACCCAAGTGACGGTCGCCTATTGCCGGGACCTCAAGCGACGCCCGGGGTTCGTGAACCAAGCTGCCATCACCGGGTTGCGAACCCCAATCGGTGTCATCGGGTCGGGCGATACCTTAGGCGACGATCGCCAGCAAGATAGGCAACTCCTTGGCCGATGTCGTCGCCTCCGTTCGTTTCTGCGAAGAAAATGAACGATGTACGTGGGACTTGCATTCCGAATATGCAACTTCCCAAAATACCTCCAAAGCTACATTGGGCTAAAGGCCCTTAGAGTCATTTGGAGATGCAATGCATCTTGCCAAAGTCGTCAAAAAATTGAACCAAATGTGTTTGCATTTGGCCAAACCCCTTTAGAGCCCAAAAACCCCTTCTAAATGCTGAACTAAACGGGGCCTTAATAGTTAATCCATCCATAACGAGTTAAGTTACTTAGATTCCTGTTTTATGCACTTGTACTTTATCTGGTTTCATAATGGCACAGTTCGCATTACCAAGCCTTAAATAGAAAATGACTGGGTACTGTAACGGCATGACTCGGTCCATCAAACAAGTAATCCATCCATAACGAGTAATGTCACAGTTTGGCTGACTTAGATTCCTGTTTTAAGCACTTGTATTTTATCTGGTTTCATAAGGAAGCGCGAACATGAATGCGATAAGAGCTGCCCTTCACTTTGTTGCTTGGTCCTGAATCAGCTCTAGAATCACGTGGCTGCAATTCAGAGCCAGAGGCTTCACTCAGCACTTTCTAACAAAACATTTACTGCTCTGAACTTAGATTGCCATGTTGCATCGACTCCGTTCCCTAGAGATCTCATTTCAGCTGTTCAATAGCTAGTCCGACCATCAACGTTCGGGAAACTCTCTCGGACGTTCTCTTGCGACTCTCTTACACAGCTCTTTTTCTGATAATGAGGAGAGGACTCACTTTCAAGATTAGTACATTCACACCCACGAATAAGAGAGTTTCTATGATTATGCCGTGAGCCACATTAAATCCAAGACAAATTATTTCGATTCCTCTCGGGGCAGAGAAACATCGATCACAACTTTCAAGGAGATGGGACTTTAATTCTGGTGAGAAGCCAAGGAAGGTCGAGTCGCAGTGGCATTGATGTCCACTCACGACAGACGGATTACAATTCCATGGCCCAAGATTGACCTGGGGAGAGGAATTGGGGTTCTGGTCCCCAAAGGTTCCATCAAATCCCACTATGAAGCTTCTCATGAATAGCGCCACTACCATCCCTACCTCCATCGACCCACTTTTTAAGGTCTGCCCACTTCTTCCCTACATTTTCCATCATCCTCCTTTCGGCTAAGATGCTCATTTATTTGGGAAATTGACACTAGGTGAAGTAAGACTGACAGATCGAACTGGAAACGTCCGGATCAGATCCGACTGGCCGATAATGGGCAGTTCCTAGAGGCATTGGTCTAGTTCTTGATTTCATAAAATTGGAATCATTGATTTTCGTCGGGTCCCTAGTTCCAGAGAAGATCGGACCATTCTATTTTTATTTATTTCTCATGCATCCATTACTATCCTCTTTATTTCGCCTCTCGTGGCTCACCAGTCCAGTCACGCCTCTGCTCTTTCCCTTTCCTCTCACACGCACGCTTCTTTCAAACTATCACCACCCTTATCACCTAAGCCCTAGTCGCCTCACGCCTCTCAGCCTCACTCACAATAATTGCCTCTTGCCTCTCACCCTCACTCATCGACGGTAATCGCCTCTCGGGAATGACGAAGGTGAGAACACCATCAGTGCTCATGGAAGCCACGGCCTCGCTCACCCTCATCCTGTGGTTTCTTCGCAGCTTCATCTTGATGGTCTCGTCCCCTCGGCCAATCACCCACAAAGCATGGCCCCACCGGATCTCCTCCCTCAACTCGTCCGGCCTCAGCCACGGCTTGTCCATCTTGTACACGAAGGCCGCCACCGTCTCTTCCTCAATGATCCGGTTGTACAACGTGGTACCCCACACGTGTAGGGTGGTGAGAAGTTCAAGATGGAGGACGAAAAAAGAAGGCCGCGTCTTTGATTTTCTTCCAACGCTTTTCGTGCAAGTCTAACATTGGACCACCCTGGGAACCGAACGGGACCGAATTTTTTGGTCAGGGCCGATTGAGTCCCCAGTTCTAGAAACTAAAAACCGATCATTTTGGTCCAGTTTCCAATTTTTAGATGGAACCAAATTGGGAATTGATCACCCTTAGTTGATACAAACAATAGCTAAACTTTGGCATAAAACATAATGTCTTTTTAGAGCATTTAATTTGTTTAATATGATCCCTCAATTATTGGTAAATATTCATATAATCTCTAAACTTTATGAAAATAGTCAATGTGATCCTTTTTGTCAATTCAATTTAGCGAATTTGTTGATATGGCTTTCAATCCATTAAATTTGAATGGTGGATAAAAAAAAAAAAAAAAAACTTACACATGGATCGTCTATATGAGATATTCAACTCAAATTAGGAAAAGAATTTTTCAAGTGGAATATATGACGTCCATATATATATTTTTCAAAAGTAGATGGAGAAATGCCGACTTGTCATTTATTAAAAGTCTAACTCAACATATAATATTTCACGTTATCAAAAAACGCATGCTTTGTCGATTGAGCGAGCGAAAGGATTGGATTGAACATTTACTTATAGGGAGGGAAATGCATGTCCAGTTGGCTAGCAAATTAGCTTATCTAATCCAACAATGCGGCTGATAATTATGTACTAGATGGAGTACTAATAGGTTTGCTTTCTTTATTGGTAAGATATCGATTGGATTATGTTTATTAGGAAAGTAATGATATAATTTTTGGGTTATGTCCCTACGTATATATAGTTCAACTATGATATTGCACATTAAACTCAAAGTTTAAGAACTATTTTGTCCCAATTTCCCTAAAAATTTCTAGAGTTATAGGTACCAATTTTACAACCACCTAATACAAATTGTCATGGCATACCAGCCCACTTAGGCCTATCTAGGGGCCAAGTCTGCCCAAAAGGCCAAACAGACAGCTCCTTTATTGGGCCTAGCCCATCCAATTATCTTGTCCGAATCAAGGATGACATTACACATTAAATTCAAAGTTCAAGAATGACACTTATAGGTCATATATGGGTCATTTACATTTTGAAGAGACTAGTTAAATGAGTTTAAAAATTGAAAACTTAAAATAAACGGGTCTTAAATGGGTTGGACTTAGAACCCATTTCTAACCCAAGCCTCACACTCTCTCTTTCCTTCTTTAACTTTATAAAAATATTTTTTTATAAATATCAAATAATTATTTTTTATATTTCTTTTTCTTTTTATTTTTCTTTCCATTTTTTTTCTTTCTTTCTTATTCCTCCTTTCTTAGCCGGTGGCCGGTAATTCCAAACAAGGCTCGAGCTTGCTAGCCTCAAGCAAGCTCGAGGTCGCCAAAAACGGCGAGGCTCGAGCATCGTTGATGCGGCAAGATTCGAGCTCGCCGGCCATCGAGTAATGCTCGAGCTCGCCAATGTCTAGTGAGCTCGATCTCTCTAATTCGGCAAGATGAGGCCTTGCTAACAACGGGAGAGGCTTAAGCCTCGCCAATCTAGCAAGACTCGAGCTCGCGGTGTTAGGCGAGCTCAATCTTGCCGATTGGGCGAGCCTCAAGCTCGTCGACATCAAGCGAGCTCGAGCTCGCTTGTGACTAATCATGACCATTGCCATGGTCGGCGGCTGGTCAAAGAAGAAGAAAAAGAAAAAATTAAAATTAAAAATATATTTAAAAATTTTAAAATAATTAAAAATTCAATTTTTTTAAATAAAGATAATTAAAATTCCATTTTTCAATAAAAATATTTTCTAACTTATTTTCAAATTTCCGGAAAAAACCAAAAAATATTGTATTTTTTCCTAAAAAAAATACTTCTTGGAAAATATTGAAGAAACAAACAAATGCTTATTTTTAAAAAGAAATATAAAAATTGTCCACTGGATTTGTATTGTATGAAAGAGTTTTAGCAACACCTTTTAAAAAAAATAAGAAATAAGTTTTTTAAGGTTTAGTTAAATAGGTCAAGTATGGGTAAAAAAATTTATATACGATAAATGAATTATAGACGAGTTGAATGCGTCGATTTGAGTCGATCATTATGACTCGACCCAAACCCTACCCAATTCACCCATTTAATAGGGATTCACCGGTAAGATTTATTCTAGGGCATGACCCCAATCATGGACGTCCAGTCCCCCTCATTGATCAGACTACTACTAGAGAACTCTTTCCATGAAAACCAGTTAGGCATAATGCATGATGACATTGGAGAAATCGTGAGTGGAGCTTTTCATGGAGTGCCGACCCATTCCAAAAAGATGAGAACCGCTGGAACTTCAATAGTGGATTCGGTACACAGAGATCACCTAATATCACTCGTTTTGGCCAGGGAAAGGTCTTGACCAGGGAACTCTAGGATAAGATATCGGCAAAAAGAAAGAAAAACACAAGAGGCCGAAGCTTGCACCTAAAGGAGAAGATGGGTAGAGGACCCCAGCAATTCTTCCCTGTCTTGTCAGATTGTTTTCAGAAGCCTGTCGACATTTTTCAACGGAATGTCCCACATCAAAAAATCATAGCCTGCCCACTTGCTTTTGCAGTCGGCCTTTTTTTGTGCTCACGACAGACGGACCATGGGAGTGCCCTTGGTTATCACTTGAAGATATGAGTCACATCAAAAAATTATAGCCTGCCCACTTGCTTTTGCAGTCCGGCCTTTTTTGTGCTCACGACAGGGACCATGGGAGTGCCCTTGGGTATCACTTGAAGATATGAGTCACGTCAAAAAATTATAGCCTGTCAACCATTATCCATCATTTTGGTGCTATCAGTAAAAGAACAACCCTAACTGTATTTTTGGTATAAATTTGTTGTGTGGTGCATGAATTTGAGCAAACAATTTTCTTCTTAGACCCAATTCACCGAGCCAGGTATAAAAGTTTGTCGAACTAGACTCGATCTACCCATTGCTCAAGTCTAGTGGTTAATGAGTGGACCGTGTGTATGATGCACCATGAAAACAAACGTTCTCTCTTACGTATTTGATGATTATCCAATCAAGTTTACGCATCATGATTCTCAAATCATAATGATTTTAACTCAAACTAATCCTACGGTCTGCTTTCTACTTAGAGGCTAGAACAGCCCTGCTCGATGAATTCGGACATGGCGATCTGCATGCATCTTGAGGACCGATTAAAACCGAGGCTCGGGCATGTTGTATTACCGAAAAAGAGGTCACGTATCTGGAGAAGTGGGAATTGAATGATGCCTTATGAACCGGGTCGCAATCCGGTGCTGGGATCCTAAGCTCCATGGTATGATGCGCTTTGAACGAGGGAAATGAAAAGGACAGTTGAGAAGTCAGTTGCGAAGTGAGGGAAAGCAGAGGCACTCATTAACTCCACTCGGAGTCAACGCATGCCGCTCAACTATGCCCCTTCGACACGAGTCTGGTGTTTACATGCTCCGAGAGACATGTTTGACATGAATTGATTAGTTAACTAGGACGCGTGAGTACAAACAGCAAGATAACTTTCGTGATCCTTATCTTTTAACTCACAATCGTTTACGGAGTATTCCATTTGAACGATCATTATTCAATTCAGCTTTAATTCGAAACTCCTATGTTCATAAAACCCATCATGGTAGGTACACTAAAATCCAAGCCAAAAATGAATATCCTTAAAAAAAAAGGGCTCAACGAGCAAACAACATTTCTAGAAGCTACAAAGCTTACTTATACACCACCATTTCCATTGGGTTTCAAATTATTACACTTATCAGTTAAAAGTTGAGCCTTTCGAGCAAGAACATGATAAAACAACACATCGGATTCATCACTCAAGACGATATGGGAGATGTCAAATTTTGGAGTTACATTAATTTGGACAAAAGAATGGCATATTAGGGAACCCAACATTTGGTCCAACTTATGCAATTTTGCTTACGAAGTTGTCTTAAATGTTTTTGCCAACAAGGTTAAACCTCTGCTGCCTCAGATTGTGTCTGCTAAACAAGTTGCCATTGTTCAAGGACGTCAAATATAAGATAATATTCGGGTCGTGCAGGAACTGTTACACCAGCTGAAGGTAAGGAGTTGGAAGAAGAAATTTCAAGCAATCCTGAAATTGAAAATGAGAAAAGCTCGTGATCAAGTCGAATGAGTCTTTTGGAAGCATAATTGAGAAATATGAGATTCACGGAAGAATAAATGAATTGGCTCATTCAGTGTAAAGGTGAATGGGGAACCTTAGGAGTACTTTAGCTGTTGAGGGGCATGCGGCAAGGGATCCACTCTCTCCATGTTTGTTCATTTTGATAGCGAATGTTCTATATAGATGGTCGATAAATGCAACAGGGGAAGAAGGCAGGCTTTTGATACCCCCCTACATTGGCTTCCTCATCATATCTGTGGAAACAAGTATGGAATCTGACAACAAAAATCAACCTTTTGCTCGGAGTGTGTCGGAATGCATTGCCTACAAAGTACTTTCTGTTCAGACGGCATATCGTTCAAGATGCACTCTGTAAACAACATCCGGAGACAATACAACACCTGTTTCTTCCTTGGCTGTGGACCCGTGATCTCGGCCTGAAGATGAAAGAAGAGACGCACAGAGATTCCGCACGGGTTCTTTTGCTCAGTGCTCTGAAAATCAACGTGGATGGAAATGTGAGAGCTATCTAAGTGATTTTCAAATATCATGGAGGAATTTTAGTGGAAGGGATGGCTCCAGAACATTCGGCGAATTCTCTTCCTTGTGACTGGGCTTCTTATCCTCCATTGCAGAGTTAGGGGCATTCTATCCTCTGATGCCGATGGGCTGTACTCATTCTTTACTCGAATGAAACGAAGGCAAGGTACTTCTACCCCAAAATAGGGAGTACATGATAATTTAGTTGTCAGTTCTCCTATGTGGTGATGACGTGGCTAAAACATGGAACACCAAACTAAAACGACGCCATTTTGGATCTAATTCTAATTTTTTAAACATAAGCCTAATTAAATAAAAAATATTTTTTAAAAAACACAAAAAAGAGCCAAGGTAGGCAAGGGCTAAAGCCCTTTGTCGCACCACCCCGTCGCCCAAAAGGGCTGGTGGAGGCTTGGCAAGCACCCATGGCCCAGCCGGAGGCCCCAGCGACTCCTCACCTGCCCTAGCCAACCTCCCCGCCGGCCCTTTCCAACGATGGGCTGCGCAAATGCGGCCTACCCCCTTGCCTATAGCTTCATTTTTTTCCTTTTTCCCCTAAATACTTTTTATTTTATCTAATTAATATTTTCGTTAAATAAATTAGAATTTCAGCCACGTTATTGCCACGTAGAAGATAGAAAATATTTAAAAATCACGTTAGCATTTTTTCTTTGGTCTAAATGAAGAGTTTACTTAAAAAAATTTGAGTTGTATCAATTTGACAAGATTTAAAACTTGATTACACTTTTAAAAAAGTTTTATGACCCAATCATACTTTCGTGACAAATCTTAGGACTTCTTGTGCACATATCTCAATAAATTATATGATTCTACTGCATAAAATACCAATACAGATTGTTCTTGTTTTAGATAGACATTAAGCTCATAAAAATCATTACTGTTAACCCTATAAATGTCCTTACTGAATTCTCGGATCGGTTTCATCGGATCAAATGCCTTCCATTGCTCCCTCGTATGGTTTGGCTGAACTATAATCTCCAGAATGCGATGACCCCTTTGCCCCTTTTTTTATGTCCAAAGGCTTAGGGCATGTAGTCTGCTCACATCGACATATATAATATAGTTTTGTTGTAATATATGACAGCATCCTAGTATAAAACTACCGACTATACAGGACGTTGTTGCCGTCTTCGTCGAAACTTTGTAGTCAGAAGACGAATTTTCCAATATAACATGGATTTGTAGTATAAAATGGGAGAAAGGACCCTTCTTCAGTTTTGCAAATTCATGAGCTTATAGTCTATTTACTAATCTGCAAGCATACAAATACAGCTGGAAACTTAAATCGAGGTGATCTTATTAAAAGTAGATGCACGAGTCCAAGCATCTTTATATTCATTAGCCTTACTAATTAGATCCATTGCCGCTGCCAATAGGTATGAGATCTCGATAAGTACAAAGAGAACTCCACAGCTGGGCTTTGGACGGCAACCACAATGCAGGGAATGGAAGCATCCTCCATGCCTCAACACGAACTCAAGAGACAGCTTTTAGGTTCACTGAAAACCAATCGTTCAAACCACAAAACATTTGCTTTTTTTTTTTCTCACGAGACTATGTGTTTCACCATTTCAAGAGAGCACACCGGGGAGGAACTGAAGAAGGAGAAGGAAAAGAAGAGGAAAGAAGCAAAAGAGAAAGAGAGGAAGCCAAGGAGAAGGAGAGAGGAGGAAGAGGAGGAAAAGGAGAGGAGGAAAAAGAGAAGAGGAAGAGAGTTGAAGGAAGAGCCAAGGAAGAGAGCATCTTGGCTGGAGGGGAGTTGAAGAGGAGAAAGGAAAAAAAGAGGAAAAAAGGGGAAGAGTTGAGAAGGAAGGAGGAGGAAGAGAAGACACAGAAGGTCAAGCATGGATTGCGCAAGAAACGAGCCTGGTCTCTACACTAACCACAATATGTGGTGCATTTCTTTTTTCTTAGTTATAATCTCGCGCTTCATTTGGCTTTTATACTTGTAATTTCATTTCGTTTCTTATATGTAATAATTTGTTGTATACATCATATTAATATCAACTGGTGAATCACCATTATACTTTTATTTCGATGAACTCCCAAAGCTTGTTTGATATATATATGTAAGAGTTTTCGAATTTTCTTTTAGAATAGATTGTTTTAGCTGGTTAAAATTTTATCTAATGGGTGGAGGGGACCATATGTGTGGAAGGCACGTTATAATCACATATTTAAGCAGTATAGAATTATACTTAACATTGACGATTCCTTTCTTACTAATGAGGTGAATTGGAAACTCAAGAAGTTAATGGGAAAAGTGTAAAAGCTTCATTAGACAGGTTTATTTTAAAAGTAATTACAGCATACATTGGTGTAAAAAAAAAATATATATATATATATATATATATATATATATGTACTCCATCGGCTTTATACTCAAATGAGAGAGTGGATAGTTATAATTTTCAAATCAACGGTAGGTAAGACCACTTGTGTGCTCTAGTTCTTCTTATTTTAGTACCACATCTGGAGGATCCCTAGGGACCGCATTTGAGACTATTCATATTTAATTATTTACGTTGATTTGAATAAGTTGTGGGATATAGATCTCTCAAAAATGATAAATTTATCGAATTGACTCTTGTAGGATCCTGACACGCCACATTAACATCAGAATAAATAAAAATTTGTTGTCTCCTAATTTTAAAGAGGTAATTACTAATAATCATAGTTCTAATAACGTGAATACAATCCCAAATGAAACTCAAATCTTCTTTAACCGCAATAAAAGCCAAACTAAAAGGTGGTTTGACATCTCATTTACAAGTGTTGAACAAATGACAGTAATTCATTTTATCGTTTTTTGTAATGTCTGTTGAAACAGACCACAGGAAATGTAAAAAGAAATTAGCAAGTCTGGCGAATATACAGTTTTGGATTTGCTTTGGATATTACAACAACCAAATATAGGCTTATCTGTTAGTCCTAATAAATTTCGAATTTCAAATCATTTTAACTCACATATTTCAATTATTTTTAACATTATTTTGATTTTAGTTTGTTAATCTTTAACAGATTTTGATTTTCAAATTTGTGCACAGTTGTTGCTATCATCTCAAACATAATATGATTTACAAATATCAACTGATATTTTATCATCATTAACTGATCAAATGGCTTGCGATTTTTTTGACTCTCTTTGCATTTTTTTTCCTTATCTTCGTTATTGTATTCTGGTAGCACGTCCATGCATTACATGGCTTTATGTGCAAATCACCATAAATGATTTATTAGCATATACAAAATTACAATAATATTACATGATTTATTTGCATAAGTAGAAGCACACTGTATTTTTATAAAATTTCTAGACTATTTTGTTTTAAACGCATTTTTGGGTGTATATTGGAGAATGACCACACTCATTATAAGATAAAAACAATTTGATTTAATTTTGACAGTATTATAGATCTTAAATGGATGTATGCATGAATTATAAGATTTATTACTTATGGTTCACATGCTCTTTGAATAATTTATAAATATTGAAGATTGAAATTATTTTGTAAAACGCATTTGGATGCAAATTAGTGTTGAGAAATCACAATCTAATTTTATATTAGATTGACACAATACAAAACTACGAGAAGCAAAAGAAAAATGTTAACAAGAAAACTTCAAATAGATAAAACCAATGAAAATGACGAGCATGTAAGAGTTTTTCATGAATTTCCTCTAGAATAGATTTTTTTTTAATTGGTTTAGATGGTTAGAATGTCCAATCTACAAAATTTTATCTAGTGGGTGGAGAGGGACCGTATGTGTGGAAGGCACATCGTAATCATATAGTTAAGCGGTATAGAATTATACTTAACATTGATGGTTCCTTTCTTATTAATGAGGAGAATTGGAAACTCAAGAGTTAATGGGAAATGTGTAAAAAGTTTCTCTAGACAAGTTTATTTTAAGAGTAATTACAGCGTACATTGGTGTTTAAAAAAATTATACTGAAGCGGCTTTATACTCATCTCAGAAAGCGGGTAGCTATAATTTTCAAATCAATGGTAGATAAGACCACATTTGGAGGATCACTAGAAACACATTGAGGGTATCCATGTTTAATTATTTATGTTGATGTTGAATAAGTTTTTGGATATAGATCACTCAAAGATGATAAATTTATTGAATTGACTTGTTTAGTATCATGACACGTCACATTAACATTCCAATAAATAAACTTTATTGTCTCCTAATTTTAAGGAGGTAGATACTAATATTCGGACTTTTAATAACGTGAATATAATCTCAAATGAAATTCAAATTTTCTTTAAACCGGAAGAAAAGCCAAGAAAAAAAAAAAAAAGTGGTTTGACATCTCATATTACAAGTGTTGAACAAATGATAGCAATTCATTTTATTCCTATTTGTAATGTATGTTGAAATAGACCACACTGGGAAATGTAAAAGAAATTAGCAAATCCGGCAGATATATAGTTTTGGATTTGCTTTTGGATTGCAACAACTAAATATAGACCAAATATAGGCTTATCTGTTATCCTTAACAAATTTCAAATTTCAAATCATTTTAACTCACATGTTTTCATTATCTTTAGCACTATTTTGATTTTAGTTTGTTATGATTTTTAACGATTTTGATTCTCAAGCTCTATTTTGATTTTAGTTTGTTATGATCTTTAACCGATTTTGATTCTCAAATTTGTGTGCAACAGTTTCTGTTATCTCAAACATAAAATTGATTTATAAATATTTTATAAATATTAGCTGATATTTTCCTTGTCTTAGCATATACAAAATTATAGTAATATTACATGATTTATTTGTATAAGTAGAAACACATTATTTTTTTTTTAATTCTAGGATATTTGTTTTGAATGGGTTTTCAGGTGGATATTGGAAAATGAGCACACTCATTATAAGATAAAACAATTTGATTTCATTTTGACGGTATTATAGATCTTAAATGGATGTATATATAAATTTTAAGATTTATTACTTATGATGCGAACTAGTGTTGACAAATTACAATCGATATTATTTTGTGGAACGCATTTGGATGCGAATTAGTGTTGACAAATCATGGTCTAATTTATATTTGAGTGACACGATACACAACTATGAAAAGCAAAAGCAAAATGCTAATAAAGAAAACTTCACATGGACAAAACCAATGAAAATGACCATTTCCACTACAAGCGAATGTCAATTTCACTACAAGCTTAATCTCCAAACTGTAATGAATGAGAGATAAATCGCGCAAAGACTAAAGACAACTACAAAACAAGCATTGAAGGTATATGATCCAGAATTTAAGTTTGTGGGGGCTGGTGCTGGAACTTACCTAAGCCCTCCTCCAGCACTTAGGAAGATGGAGCAGGACTCTTAGGATTTTGGCAGTGACGAGACTGGTGATTTGGGTGATGGAATGGGTGTCTTGCTTGCTGGCGGTTTCGGAGCTGGAGCAGTCTTTGTCCCGGGTGTGAAGGCGGTTTCGGAGCTGGAGCAGTCTTCGTCAGTGGTGGTGAAAGGGTGGGACTCTTTGGTGGCCGTGGTGATGGAGTGGGAGCCTTCTTTGGTGGTGCCACCGCTTTCTTCGGAGATGATTTTGGCGACCGAGCTGTATTAATCAATAAAATTATGTCATTTATACAATTTTACCAAATAAAATGCCCGGATCGCTATTATATAGTGTACTTAATTCTACTAAATTTTTCCCAAAAAAAAAAAAAAAAAAAAACAGCGCATTTCTACGTTACAATTTACCAGGGGGAGCTTCTGGAGAGTCCGGGAGACTGCAAGAAGTGCACAAATCGTTATTAGTATCAATGGAAAGGCATAAACCCTAAACTTTGAGAAGAACAATAAACACATTTACAGCCACAAGTTTTTGAGACGGAAAATGAGAAACTCCGCATTCAAAAGGTAGTTCAGCAGCTCCTCGTCATATTCAGTGCGACGCCCATTTGAGGGGCTTTTTAATGGCTTGACAGATACAATCGGCATCTGCTTTTAAGACCGACTTTCAGCCAGAGCAACACGAAGCGCTTGGCTTCGGGGCAACCCCGCCCACGCTCAAGAAGGATATGAAACATCATGCCATAAATGATCTGAGAACAACTAGAATTTGATACGAACGACGAACATGACGGAGAAGAAAGATCTCGCTGACAATTCGCCAATACCAGAAAAAGAAATGAAATGAGGTAACAAACTTTGCCATCTTTTCACTCAACGGAAGAGAGATAAGAAATACAGAGTACTGTATTTATAATAGAGAATGAGAAGAGATTTTGCAACTCAACTTCAGTTGGAATTTAGATTTCTGAAATCTGGATTTTTAACAAATTTCGGATGATATCTTCCAAGAATATAGCGTAGAAATGTTTTTGTTATTTTATTGCTATGCATAATATATAACTTAATCAATATTGAATAGACGTAACACTTAAATCTTTCCAACACAATCTTCCATTATGTTATATACAATGTTATATCATAACAAAAGATAAATGAATTATACTGAGTCTACATACATTTATCTATCCATTCTTCTATTTAATGTGTGGTAGATAAGAAAAGCCTTCCTATTTATGAGGAAAAAGGATTGCAACTTTATAAAAAGATTATATGTTTAAAGGAAAAATGTTATATCTATTACACAATATCTTCTATAATTCAAAATTTTCTGTTTAGATTACCATCTTCTAAAATCTCAAAATCATTTTAAAATTCTATTTATCAACAACAACTTAAATCCAACCATATTAATCATCAATCATGTTTAATTTTTTTTTATTTATAGAAAAAATTGATGGAAACTTATGGATCTACTATTTGTATAAAGAAAATAGAAGATGATGCTGTGCAAATTAGATAATAAATTATTATTCAATCGGATTTAGCATTTCCCTAAGAATTGCGGCTTAGGAATTCTTTTTCCTAAAAAACAAAGCTCTTTAATGTATTTCACTTGTAAATACATCGCATAAAAAAGGAGGAGGTCCTTTATATACAAATACAAGACTAACCATAACCGTAGATCTTCTTTGATCTAACTACGAATTTACATCTTCTCAACTACCATCTACCCACATTTATTGCAATCGTATATAATTACTATATCGCCGCTTCCTTCAAAAGTATTTTAGAACTCTCATGAAAACTTTAGAACTTGGGAGATAGGTTGAGGATCAATTATTCATGGATCAGTTACCATCCTTCGTATAGAAACCCTCTAGTATGTGTCATCTTCTTTGACTGTGACAATATAGTAAAAGCCAATGTTAATTCAACACGAGCATCGCATGCGTATTTTCTGGCTACCAATGTGACGTGTACTTTTGGTAAATTTTGAATGATATCTTTCACCTTTCTTCTAGAGTTAGCAATAATAATAGGATGAACTTTTTAGAAAGCTAAAATTAATTTATAAAAAACTCAAATCTAAATATTTATGAATAATATAACATCTTTGATCTATAAACACTGAACCAGAGTAATCGATCTAAGTCACATATATGGATTTTTCTGAATACTTTACGAGGTTTAAGGTAGAGTTGGTTAGGATTTTTTATCAGAGATACAAAAGTTTGTGGATTGTAAATTACTCCTCTTTGAGTTCCCATTACGTGATACAATCGCATACTTGCGCACAAGAGGATCATATTATTTCTACATCAATAAATTCACAATTAGAAGATACAATTGTATAATTCAATTGACTTGGCTTATTAGAAAGTCTAACCCAAAAAAGCCAAAAAAAAAAAAATATTGGAGAGACTATTCATATAAAGCATATCATAATTACGTATTTAAGTGATACCGAATCATACCGAACGTTGATGATTCCCCCTATTATCAATGAGGTGAACTGGCACTTTTAATTGCTATTGTGAGAATTGTAAAATGTTTCTTCATACATGTTTATTTTGAGAGTAAGCATAGAAAACATCGATAGTATATGAAGACCGTTTTACACACTACATAAGCAGTCTAATACACCATTGAATTAGGCAAAAAGTTCTTTACCCTAATGTATACTCTATTATTCTTTAATTTAGGCTACTGTTGTTTAAATTGTAAAATGAATAATGGGAAAATATTCTTCTAGAAACAATCATTTGTGTTGCTTACAAAATGAATAAAGTATTTAGACATAAATTATTGATGAAAATGAAAATATTTTTCATTGATTAATTATTTTAAATGATAGTTTTTAAATGGAGCATTAATTGAGGATTTCTCGTTGAAGGACCAACGAGAAGATTCATGTTTGATAATTCATATACATTTTGATTAAGTTTTCAGATATAAATCTCTCCAAGGATGATAAATTACTGATGTTACTCTTTTGAGATGATTACACGGAATCATTGCCTAAAATGTCCTAAACCTATTATATAATAGTTAATTCAGTTGTAAACTTTTCAATTTTGTCAATTTAGTCATAAATATTTTGACGATTTATTAGTATAATCCTTTCCGGCCAATTTTTTTTTTTTTTTTTTTTTAAAATACCACCAATGCAATAGTCTAGTTAGCGCCAACCATCACACAAAGACGTGAATCGATACTTTGATGTGAATAATTTTTTGTAATTTTTAAAATTTTCTAAATTTTTTTCTTATTTTTTTTTCCTTTTTTTTTCCTTCATTAAATTTTCTACTGATTGGACTGACAGCCGTAGTGACTCATCACATAGATTCTCACCTATTGACTGGCGAGGGCATCATAGCCCTCGCTTGGATCTTGGTGAGGGCCGTCAGTCGTCACTAGGGTCCGTCCGGTCGAAAATCCGATGAGAAATTTTCAGGAAAACTAATGAAAAATACACGTATTCCATAAATAAGGAATCAATGTACACGACAACAAACTATACATTTTTTTTAAACGTTTCAAAAAATGTCTATTAGTGTCGATCATGCTACGTAGGATGGCTAGCATCTACTTTAACAATTTCTGTCCAAAATTGACTTAAATTGATTATATTGGCAAATTGTTCAAATATTTAAGACTAAATTAGCACAAATACAATAAGTTTAGGACTTTTATTAGTAATATTTCCAACATTGAGATATGTTTTTGTTATTTTCTCAATATGATATATATGTTTGTATTTGCATAAATCTTCTTATATATGTATATATGTATGTATGTATGTATGTATGTATGTATGTATGCACACACTATTGACAAAATGTTCTAATGTCTTAACCTTTTAGGAACACCATCATTTCCCTTCTTACTTTATTCGTCTATTACCTCTATCCCATTTTTTGTTGCGTTATTTCCATTCGGTGTACAATGTATATATGTATATACACAAATAATGTACATAATACATACCATATATTTTAAGAAAATGAGTGAGAAACAATCGTTTATTCGCAAGTTATGAAGGATCGATTTTCATCCCTTAATTAGGGCTCAAAAGGACAATTCGTATTTATCACGAAATTGAATATGCAAGCAGATTTCAGATAGTCCCTAAACCAAAATTCAAAGAAGAAACTACACTTAATTATGACAAGAATAAAAGTAAATTTATTTTTGGTCGATCTAGAACCTAAATTTGAAAAATTCAGAAATCAAGGTTCTTGTAAAATTTTTGACACAAAGTTAAATTTGCATTAAAAAAATGTATTTGTGCATTTTTATTTTTTTTTTTTCATTTCTTTGGTCAAAATTTTGAACAAAAGTCAACAATTTAGTTGATTTTTTCTAAAAATCGATTTTTGTACGATTTTGAATTTTCAATAAATTAATTTGACAAAAGTGAAATTAAAGCTCATTCAAATATGTTTGGTTAAAAGTTAATTTTTTACCAATAGTTGATTTTTGGTCAAAGAGTTAATCAAAAGTCAACTCGAAAGTCAATCATTTGACTTTTCAATTTTTTTCTTGAAAATGAGCTAAAATTACTTAAAATGACAATCCAAAAGAAAGAAATGAAAAATGACACGAAATGAAAAATGACACTTTTTGGTCAAGAGATGAGTCTTCATTGCGATCGAAGCTCAAATCTCGATTTTTAAACTTTTAATGACGCGTTGACTAAAAATCCAAGTATCAACAGGCGTACAATGTATATATGTTTATATGCAAATAATGTACATAATACACACTATATCTCTTTCCATTCTATTTTTTTTATTGACCATCATTTCCTTTCACTTCATTATCCTGTGCTCCTTTGATCGTCCATTGTCCAATCAATATGGGGTCTCATGGTATAAATGTTTGAGGGGTTGGGATGAGAACGGACGAGAAATTAGGTGGGCAAACGGCTGCTGAGTCCCGATTCCCCTATTCTCTTGGGCCCCGTAAACTAGATTTATCGGCCCATTCAGTTTGCTCCAAGGTCAAGTTTGGTAGATGAGTACGTAATACCAAATGATCCAAGATCAATGGATGCCACAAGTTATCATTTTCTCTTTAAAGTGGCGGTTATTTAACATGTAGTTTTTCCACATACGTACCTTTTCGTGACAACCGCCCATTCGGTAACCGCCTTGATGGGAGGCGGTGTATAAAGACGATCGTTCATTCTAACGGACAAGTACAAGGTCTAACTCAAACTCTCTCATTGGGAATACACCATCGGTACAAGAGTGAATTGGGTTAGTAGCGTGTACCTAATTTTCTTTGTATTTTCAGGTTTTTCGGATGAACGAGAACAAGAACAATGGCTGGAGGTTTTGTCTATAAGCGATCCTGGCTTCCGCATTATGAATTTTATGTCTAACATTTGGTATCGAGCATGTTTATGCCTCTGCCTTGTTTTTCTCGGATTTTTGGTGTATTTGAGGGCATTTTTAAGGATGAACCGGTGATTCGGAGTTTTGAGGCCAAGAGAAACTGCGCCGATTCCGCAAAATTCGGTGACCCACCTCTTGATTTTGGATCCATGCGGTCGCACCGCCATGAGGAACATTAGCCATGAGTTTTTTCGGTATATCGATGTTCGTTGGAGGCTAATCGGGCGGCGGAAGTCATGGTGGTTGAGGATTTGCGTTTTTGGGTTTTTCAATTGATTTAAGGCAAATTTCTTGGTCATTTTCATCGAAACTTGGACCCATGTGGTCGGGCTGGCATGCTCTTCAAAACCCATCATTTATTTCGGTCTTAGATGGGCTGTCGGATAAGAAAGCTGTGGTGAAATCGCGGCTGAAAACGGCGAAAAACCGCGGAAATGGCTCTGTCACGCGGGGAAGAAGGGCGCGTGGGGTCCACGCGTGCGCTGTGTTGCGTGCTCGTGGAACCCACGCGCCACGCGCCTACACGCGCGCGCCAACCCTGGCGCGTGTGGCTCACGCGCATGAATGCCCACGCGGTTGCGGGCGCGTGCATTGAGCGGTGGACGGGCGCGTGCTCGCACGCGCCTATCTCGCTGACGCGCATTGTCTCCCCACCCACGACTGTTTTTACTTTTTTGCCCCAAACTTTTCTTGTTTTAGCGGTCACCCCCTTGGCCAATTTATTTACTGTTCTGCCCTTAGTACATTTATTAATTATTATGTCATTTTATGCATGAAATTGAAATGTCCAATGATCCATATAATTAATTAATTAAAGAGTGGCCACAACATCTTTAATTAATTAAATTATACATTAAGAGTCTCCGGATCATATTTAGAAATGGACATTGATTGTAATTAATTATATTAATATCATGAATTTTATCCCACAGGAATTTTCATTATATTAATATGATTAATTAGGATGAAATATCATATTATTTCTTAATTTTTTTGAGGATTAAGAAAAGGCTTATAATATGGTAGTTTATTCATGAAGTAATTATGAATCTATTTAAATTAAAAACTTAGCCCACGTGCAGTTTTTATGTTATGTGATTCATATTTGTGACATGTTTACATTGGTAAAACATGATTTATATATATTATGCCTCAAATTTTGTAACATAAGCATGATTATTTGATATGCAGCTTTACAACCTGTGAATTTCTCTGAATTTAAGTTTGATGTTCCCTCTTGAATGGTGAGAACTATAAAGTTTGGAAGGAGTCAGTTCTTCTTCAATTAGGGTGGATGGACATTGACTATGCTATAAGGAAAATGAACCACTCCGCTCCTACGATTCGAGCACTATAGCTGAGTTAGTCCTTTATAATCAATGGGAGCGGTCCAACCGCGTTTGTGCTATGTTTATAAGGGCTAAGATATCTCCTAGTATTTGTGGTTCGGTTGCTCAGCATAGCAATGCTAAGGCCTTGTTGGAGGCCATAATGTGCAGTTTGAGAGTTACGAGAAGGCGCATGCCATGACCTAATTATGAAGTTTTCATCATTGAAGCTCACTAGTGTTAAAGGTGTGCGTGAGCACATCATGCAAATGAGGGATATTGCAGCTCAGCTTAAGAACCTTGAGGTTGAGATATCTGAATCATTTCTTGTGTATTATATTCTGAACACTCTCCCACAACGTATGCACCTTTCAAGATCTCTTACAACACACATAAGAATAAATGGTCAATTAATGAACTCACGACCATGTGTGTTCAAGAGGAAGAAAGACTGATTATGGAATTGGGAGAAAGTGCTCATTTGGCAACACAAGAAAAGAATGGCCATAGCAAGCATAAGGGAAAAGGTAAAATACCTCCCCAAGCGGACATTAAGAAAGAATCCAAATGTTCCTTCTATAAACGAAGGGGCATATAAAGAAGGATTGTGTCGGATTTAAGGCCTGGCTTGAAAAGAAAGGTAATCCAATCTCTTGTGTTTGTTATGAATCTAATGTGGCACCCCTCGACGCGGCCCCCGATCCGTTAGGGTCGCCACAGTTCGCTTACCTTTCACTTTCCCTAATAACATGACACTCGATACCATTTCAATTGCAGCGGGTCCTTACAACCTGGGGTTTACATTTTTTTTTTTCATCGGTCCCTTGCGCAATTCATGTAACGGAAGCATATCCAACAACTCCTTCCCTATATTCAGAAAACACATTTCGTGAAAAACACCATATCAAACAAGGCTTCACAGAATACATACAGTCCATGCATCACCGAAAAAAGGATTTTAACATCATCCATGCACAGTTTTGAAAATAATTTCGATTAATCCCTTAACTAAACTCAGAAAATTCTGAAATTTGGACACGCTGTATTTAAGACCTAGAGGTACAAGTTTAATGAAGAAATCGTAGTTCAATTCGTTCTGTATTAAAAGATAAAATCGATTTACGTTTCCTATTCTCGGTACCGTTTTCCAGATCTACCCGTGTTGAAGAAAAATCGTTTCCTTGGTCATTACTGGTTCATTTACTCTGAAATTTCAGTATGTTTTTCCTAAGAATATTACCTAAAAATTTTATTAAGGACATACTATCAAATTTTAATTGTATGATTTTATAAAAATCCAGAAATCACACTAGGTCGAAGCAGCGTTTTTCCCAGATCCAGTTTCTTCAAAAGACAACGCTTTAACCGACCTATTTTTGTTCATTTCCTCTAAATTTTTGATATGTTCTACCTCAAGAAGTATACTACAACTTTTTTTAAGAGATAAAAGTGATATTTCAACAAGAAAGTTACTCTACAGACCACGAAACCACTGAAGGTCATCACAACGAATTCCAGATCTAGTCTCTCCAAAGGAAAATCATTTCACCAAGAAATACTTGTTCGTTTTATCTCAAATTTCAGTATGTTATTCTTCAAGATGTTCTATACAACTTTCATGAAGAGGTAGAAGTGGAATTCCAACTAAAAAGTCACATGCAACACACGAAATCACCAAGAGATCAACAAAACAGTTTCCAGATCTAATGTTTTCGTAGAAAAAGGGTTTCACCCCTAAATACTTGTTCATTTTGTCTCAAATTTTAGTATGTTATACTTCAAGATGTTATCTACAACTTTCATGAAGAGGTCGAAACAATATTCCAACTAAAAAGTCACATGCAACACACCAACTCCCGGATGGTCAGACTGGTCTTTCCGAAATCAGCATGCATGACCAACGAATCTCTCTTCAAAGCTCCGAAATCTCATCCCATCTACCACAACCAAGACTTACAATCTACTACACATACACGCAGCAATGCAAAGAGTGGGTTTTAGGACTTCACTTGCCTTAAACTTAAGCACAAACAGCAACAAGGACGGCGGGCAAAGCGGCGAACGGACGGCGGCGAGCTAGGCGGACGATCCTCCTCCTTCCTCTCGCACGCCCGCTTCCTCTCTTTCCCTCTTCCTCTCTCTCGGTTTCCCTTTCTCTCTTGGACGACACACTCTCTCTCTCTCTCTTTAGTTTTCTTCCCCTACAATCATTTGCAATCATTTGATTGCATGAAGCTGCCCAAGGAAGCCAATGGGGGCAGCCACACTTGGCTTCTCCTCCATGCCACTTGGCAACTCACATGCAAGGGTTTATGGGCTTCTATGCTGGGCCGGCCTTGGGCCTTCATGGGCCGGTCGAAAGGGTGGGGCTATGGGCTGGTTCGGACCTTAAATGTCCAGCCCACCCTCATTCCTCATAATCCACCTTAATCCTTAATTATATGAACACCTAATTGGAATTTATAATTCATAAAACTTTACAACACAATTTAATAAATTCCAACCTATAAATCACATGGCCAAGATAAAATTTTCCTATCAAATAATTATCCATTAAAAGCTTGGCCATAAATCTTATTGCAAATCATGGATCAAATGGCTACAATACAACTTGAGGGTACTTCCATTACCTATCCATAGGCCTTAATGCATCGGAGGTCGCCATGAATTTTAGGATGCCACATCTAATATAGCTGATATAAGTCATAACACTTGGTTGATTGATTCTGCATTTACAATCCACATTTCGAATTCCTTACATGGGGTTTTCAAAACCACGGGAAGCCGTTGGGAAGTGAACAAAGCATCTATTCGGGAAACAAGATGCGTTCGCATGTGGAAGCTATTGGGACATGCGAGACTAGTTCTCAATAGTGGCTTTGTTTTGAAGTTGGAAATGACCTTTTATGTTCCTAGTTTCTCTAGAAACTTAATTTCAGTTTCAAGACTTGTACCTTTGGGTTACTCTTTTAACTTTTCAGATTTGACATTCTGTTTATCGTTTAAATCTGAAATTGTTGGGAGTGGTACTTTGTCTGATAGTCTTTTTCGAATTAATTTACAAGACAATGCCTATTATGATGCGATGCATGTTTATGATACGCTGGTATAAAACGATGTGTTGTGAAAGAACATTCCTCTATGTTGTGGCACCGAGATTAGGACATATCTCCATAGAAAGAATTAAGCGATTGGTAAATGATGGAGTACTCGCACTTTAGCTTTTACTAGTTGTGATACTTGTGTGGACTGCATAAAGGGAAAGCAGACCAACAAGACGAAGAAAGGTGCCGAGAGGAGTACATAAATATTAGAAATCATACATACGGATATATGTAGTCCGGATATGGACTCATGTGGTCAAAAATACTTCATCTCTTTCATAGATGATTACTCATGTTACATGTATCTCTACTTGATTCATAATAAGTATGAAGCATTAGATGCCTTTAAGGTATTTAAGGCGAAGTATAGAAACAATGCGGTAAGCAAATTAAGATCGTGAGGTCGGATAGAGGTGGAGAATTCTATGGTAGATACACGAAGATGGACAAGCACCTGGTCCATTTGCAAAGTTTTTTCAAGAGCATGGGATAGTTGCCCAATATACTATGCCTAGTTCTCCGGACCAAAACGGTGTAGCGGAAAGAAGAAACCGAACTTTATTAGACATGGTGCGGAGTATGCTTAGCGGCTCCAAACTTCCTAAGTCCTTGTGGACTGAAGCACTTAAGACGGCAGTGTACATATTAAACCGAGTTCGACCAAGGCTGTCTCGAAGACACCTTTTGAGTTATTTAAAGGTTGGAAACTGAGTTTGCAACATGTACGCATTTGGGGATGCCCGTTTGAAGTGAGAGTTTACAATCCACAAGAAAAGAAGTTGGACCCAAGGACCATAAGTGGGTATTTCATTGGATATGCCGAAAGGTCTAAGGGATACAGGTTTTATTGTCCATCTCACACCACTAAGATTGTGGAATCAAGAAACTAAATTTCTTGAAAATGACTTGATTAGTGGGAGCGATCGATCGAAGGACCTTGATCCTAAGAAAGATCATACAGATACTCAACCTTCCACCTCAAGTTTAAGGTTGGTTGAGTTACTTGATGGTGCGAAGGCCATTGGTTGTAAATGGGTCTTCAAAACTAAGAAGGATTCATTGGGTAATATTGAAAGATATAAAGCTAGACTCGTTGACAAAGGATTCACTCAAAAGGAAGGAATCGATTACATGGAGACCTTTTCTCCTGTATCTAAGAAAGATTCTCTTCGTATTGTTTTGGCATTGGTTGCCCATTTTGATATGGAGTTACATCAGATGGATGTGAAAATGGTGTTCCTCAATGGAGATTTAGAGGAGGGGGTTTATATGAAACAACCTGAAGGATTCCTCTCTAGTAAAGGTGAGCATTTGGTGTGCAAGCTTAAAAAATCTATAAATGGCCTGAAACAAGCATCCCGCCAATGGTACTTGAGGTTCCATGAAGTCATCTCTTCATTCGGTTTTGTAGAGAATGTCATGGATCAATGTATATACCAGAAGGTCAATGGGAGCAAAATTTGTTTTCTTATGCTGTATGTCGATGATATACTACTTGCAACCAATGATAAGGGGTTGCTACATGAGGTGAAACAATTTCTCTCTAAGAGTTTTGATATGAAGGATATGGGTAAGGCATCTTATGTCATTGGCATTAAGATCTAAAGAGATAGACCTCGAGGAATTTTAGGACAATCTTGACAAACCTATATCAATAAGGTCTTAGAGAGATTTCGGATGAAAGATTGTTCACCAAGTATAGCATCCATTGTGAAGGGTGACAGGTTCAATTTGAACCAATGCTCGAAGAACGATCTAGAAAGGGAACAAATGTACAACATTCCATATGCTTCTGCTATTGGAAGCTTGATGTATGCTCGAGTTTGCACTCGACTTGACATCGCTTTTGCTGTGAGAATGTTGGGAAGATATCGAGTAATCCAGGTTTAGACCACACGGAGAGCTGTAAAGAAAGTGATGAGATACCTTAAAGGTACCAAAGACTACATGCTTATGTATAGACGAACTGACAACCTGGAAGTAGTTGGTTATTTGGATGCGGACTTCGCGGGCTGCGTTAATTCATGAAAATCAACATTTGGATACATTTTTATGTTAGCTGGCGGAGCCGTGTCATGGAGAAGTGCAAAGCGGACTCGATCGCTACTTCCACTATGGAGGCTGAGTTCGTTTCTTGTTTTGAGGCTACCTCACATGGTGTATGGTTGAAGAGTTTCATTTCTGCACTTAGAATTGTTGATTCAATTTCAAGGCCATTAAGAATGTATTGTGACAATTCAGCTGCGGTTTTTATGACTAAAAATGTCAAAAGTGGCAAACGAAGTAAGCATATCGACATTAAGTATTTAGCCATCAAGGCACGTGTTAAGGAGAACAAAGTGGTCATTGAACACGTTAGCACCGAATTGATGATAGCTGATCCTTTAACTAAAGGCATGCACCGATGAAATATAAGGATCATGTGACTAGTATGGGAGTAGGTCCCATATTGTAATTTGTCGTCATATGGACGATTTCTGTTGTATGAAACTCTTATTCAGTTGTAATATTGATTCTCAATTTGGTGTACACATTATGTTGTTTATGAGAATAACATTTAACCTTGGTTCTGGAATAAACATAGGGTTTATTCATTAAGATGTGTTGTCACATATAGGCTGACATTAAACAAATAAGATGCATTGTGATACATGGAAGATATTACTCACTCTTAGAGGACATGTCGCCATGATCCATGTGTTTTGTTTCTTTTCTTTAAGCATAACGTTTTCGTAGAATTAGTTGGATAATCCGTATGATGAAAATGATGGGATCAAGTGGGAGAATGTTATTTATTTTTATGATCCCATATTTTGGACCCTCATTTTCTCTTTAAAGTGGCGGTTATTCAACATGCAGTTTTTCCACATACGTACCTTTTCGTGACAACCGCCCATTCGGTAACCGCCTTGATGGGAGGCGGTGTATAAATGAACGATCGTTCATTCTAACGGGCAACTACAAGGTCTAACTCAAACTCTCTCATTGGGAATACACTATCAGTACGAGAGTGAATTGGGTTAGTAGCGTGTGCCCAATTTTCTTTGTAGTTTCAAGTTTTTTAGATGAACGAGAACAATAACAATGGCTGGAGGTTTGTCTATAAACGATCTTGGCTTCTGCCTTATGAATTTTATGTCTAACAAAACAAATAAAAAAAATTCAAGGAAAGTATCGCATCCCCGCACACACAATAGGGAGAGAGAGAGAGAGAGCTGTGATGTGATCACCATTTTCAGGTGGTGTCACGTAGGGCTAGCAATTTGTCTCTTCATGTTGTAATTTTGTTGTGTCATAATCATCTACTGTGAAATTGAAGTATGAACACGACACATTTCTTAAATGCGATATTACTTTTTGAAACGTAAACACATCATGTCAATTAAGTATTATAAATGACAAACTACATTTGACATGTATAAACACATATAGATAAACATATAAAATTGTGTATAGATGTGTCTAAATATATCTAAGCATATCTTGTTAATGCAAAAAGCATGTTAACCTATATAGACTTATATTTCTAAGTGTGTCATAGACACTAGTACATTGTGTTTAGACTGAAAAGGTACATTGAGCCACTGGTACTTTACAATTGTACAGATTTTGCTTATGCATTAACCGTAGGTGATGACGAGGAGACAAAATGGGCCTTGGACTTACTCAAAGGTAATAATGGTAATGTGAGTTATCGTAGTGATTAGCAGCTATGTTCAAAGAGATTTAGCCACTCCATTGAAACATGTTGGAGCTAGCAAAAGTAATTAAGAGCTAGAAGATTATCAAGTATACATGATTCTATAAACAAAAGGATGGAATTTCTAGTGTTGTGGCAACAAGATATAAGGCAAGGCTTGTTGCTTAAGGGCATATGTAATAGGATAGTGTTAACTGCAACAAAGCTATGACATCCCGAAATTTGGCACCTGTTTGAATATATGAAATGGTTATTTCATCGACGTACTTATAGTTATTTTATTCGGAACTGATCACTCGTGAGTTAACTAATCTATTAGGTGAGGCCGTTAAGGATTATAAACGCGCAGACTAGAGAATTTGATCAAAATCGACCGCTTGACCATAATAATCGGCAAGGGTTAATACGACACTGTTATAAATTGATTAGCGAACGAATATAAGCGATTCGATGGAAGTATGTAGTCGAATTACGGGTGGTCCCGCATGATTACAATATTCGCGTTGAATGGCAATAACCCGATTTTCTATCAATATTATATTTGGGACACGTAATTGAACCCTCGCGATTATGTGACAACCGAGGGTTGTCAACGATTCGAAGATGCACACACGTGGATCGAAAATCATCGACCACGGGTCAAACGCGCTAAAACCCCTAAAAGCCACCCGATATATTAGGTCATACTAAAGTCGCGTTCGATCGATTTTAACCACGAAATTTAATTCGGTTTCGAGAATCGAATGTTCAAGCATGTCATGATTTAATTATTGGATGTCATCTCATCTTTTGCCAAATTTTTGACGAGTTCAAAATTTTGCGGAAAAATGATTTTTTGGACAAGAAGGAAAAATGAAATGAAATTCGGATGGAGATGAAAATTAGGATTTTTCTACCCAAAAAGCTTTATTTTTGAGAAATTAAGCTTAAGAAAGTAATTGGGAGACTATAGATATTATTTAAAGACTTTTGAGGAATGGTGATGATTGAATTCTAGGATATTTCCCTTAAAGTCATTGGGTTGCTTTATTTTCCCTCTCTCTCTCTCTCTCATGCATGAAAGTTCCCCTGCTGCAGCCTATTGTCCGTGCTTCCGTGTCGTGTCCGACACGTGTCGGAGCGTGTCGGACACGTCGACACGCTCGAACACGCGATCAACCCGTGTCGAATTTTCCAACACATGGTCAACTTTTTCGACTCGTCTTGACACGTGTGTCGGATGGAAGCGAGGGCCGGGAGGAGAGACGAGGCCACGAGCGACGGCGAGCCCGCGATGGCGAGAAACTACCAGAGAAAGAGTAGAGACTGAGGCGAGGGCGGCCACAGTGATGCTGCGAGATCGGCGACGAGGCTGCAATTGCAAGTGAGGAAGAGCCGAAGGCGAGGCAGAGGAGGAGGAGAAGGATCGAGATGAAGGGGGTCGTATGGAGGTCGTGCGGCGAGGAGACGGAGATGGATCGAGAGGAAGACCGTGCGGCGAGGGGAAAAAGTGAGTAAAGGAAGGGATTGCGAGGTCGTGCGGCAAGGGAAAAAAATGTTTCGGTAGCTAGGGTTTTGGAAACTCAATGGGGTGAAGTGACAGCCTGTCATGTGGGTGGGGGAGGGGAAAAAGTGAAATAAATTTGGGGTGGGGAAATAGTTTGACGTGGGAAGGTAGGAGGGGGGGAATAGTCTCTCGTGGGGGAGGGAGGGAAAAAATTGAAATAAATTTGGGAGTCGGGGGAAACTTTTTTTTTAATCGGAAAAAAATAAATAAATGAAATTAAAAAATAATGTTAAAAAATAAAAATACTGAATTTTAAGTGATAATAAATTTTGATCATTGTAAAAGATTATAGATTTACTTAAATAAGTTGATTTTAATTTTTTGTTAGTCATCAGCTTTATCAATAACTTTTGTTAAAGTTAAAAACATATTTTCAAACATGGATACGTATTGATTATGAATATGTCTTTTGAATTTCCAATGAATTAATTTATTAATATTATTAGTGTAAATTCATTGTAGGCTCTTTTTTTAATTAATTAATTATTTATGAATTTAAATCAAATTAATTAAAAATAAAAATATTCGTTTCATATACAACATGTCGCAACGTGTCGGAATTCTCTATTTTTGAGAAATGACGTGTCGACGTGTCGTGTCGTGTCGTGTCGCGTGTCCGTGTTGTGTGTCGGTGCTACTTAGGCTACAGCCCGACCCTCCCCTTCTGCTCCTTCTTCTTATTTTCCCTCCCCCACTAGCGAGCAAACCCCTTCCTTCTCCCTCTCCTTCGCCGCGTCTTCTTCACCTTTCAACCACACTGCCACCTTTATTTTCCCTCTCTCTCTCTCTCTCTCTCTCTCATGCGTGAAAGTCCCCCGCTGCAGCCCGACCCTCCCTTTCTGCTCCTCTTCTTATTTTCCCTTCCCCACCCCGCAGAACAAACCCCTTCCTTCTCCCTCTCCTTCGCGTCTTCTTCACCGCTCAACCACCTGCCACCTTCATGATCTCTCATCATCATCCATCATCACCCGTCCATCGTCATCCATGCCCAACACCCACCAAAACTTCACACTACCCGCCAACACCCCAACATCCTTCGCAGCTCCATCACCACCACCCGTTTCCCCTCAGTCCAACTCCACTACCGGCAACTCCTTACAGCAGCACCCCATGTCCAGCTTCCCCGCTAGCCACCACCGCCCGCAACTCCTCACCGCACCACCAACGTCCAGCCATCGTCCACCGAGCTTTCGAGTTGCCGTTGAGCCGCCATCCGCCCAAGTCAAGCCCCTCTTGGCAATGAGCTCGAATCACCACCATCGAGCCTCCATTCAAGCCATGGTTGTCTCGTGTTTTCGTCATCGTTGCGTTGCCGTCGCCTTGAGCCCGCTACCGTCGAAAACCCGTGAGTTAACTTCCTAATCTTTCATTATGCCATTAATTGCGCTTATGGGTGGTTAGATTAGTGCTAATGAGGGTTAGTCTTAGCTAAGCCTAGTTTAGTCTTAATTGAGATTAAGAATGGTTTAGATTAATTTTAATTGCGATTAGTTTAAGTAATTATGATTAGATCAATTAATCGTGGTTAGATTAATTAATTGGGTTTAGTTTTTTAATCGTAATTTATTTATTTTAATCGTCATTTATTTCATTAATCGCATTTAGCGTAATTAGTGACGGATTAGTTGTTACATAGAATTTTACGCTTGTTTTCTTGGATGAGATTATGCGTGATTTTGAGTGTTCGCACGTACGATATTATGAGTTTGATTGCTCTAAGGTAGATTCCGATTTTTATTACAAAAGATGGTTTTATGGGCAATAAAATAGAGAAATGCGTGGTGTCGGGTTTGGACACCAAATTTTATGTGCTCAATAAAACAATAGGGTTTTAAAATAGAAGCGTGCAAAGTTTGACGAATTGATTTCAACTACGTGACCCCGTACGAATTTCTTTCGAAGAGTTTTAAAGAAAAAAAAGAGGTTGGCCAAGTTTATTATTTGAAGGTGAAATATTGTGTTCTTGGCTAATTGCGGCAATAAAGTGGACTTGATTGATTATGTGCCTGAGTGGTCACGTAATTGAACCCGTCATCCAACGGGAGTTTGGGGATGATGCCCGATTTTATCGGATGCTCGCGAGGGTCCGGAAGCAGAGTCGCGGTTGAGGCCGGACCTATGGTCCTTTATGGAATGCCCTCTAGGCAGGGGTTCTAGACGTTGCCATGCCCGATGGAGCGGGACGATGCCCGGTTATGTCGGAAGACTGCCAACACTTGTGTTGGCTATGGCCCGAGTCATAATAATTGGAACACGTGTGTCGACAGTGCGCGTGACAATTCTTTTATGTGTTCTGATTATTATTTATGCACATTATTCTGTTATTATTGTACGAGACGTGCTAATGTGCAGGGACGTGTTGAGGCAATGTGAGTTTTTGTTTGGTGCGTGCTTAGGCCGTCTTTGAGGTGTATTCGTGTCCTAATCAAGGCTTAGAGATTTTAATTCGCTGAGATTTTATCTCACCCCGTCGTTGTCAAAATATTTTCAGGTCCGTAGAATGGAAATTCGCTCAGTCCACTTCGGGGTCCCCTAGGATATGGAGGTAGAGACTACCCTCTACCCTATCCCCGGGACCAACCAATTCCACGAGTTGGTAGTGACGACGGTTTGGGTAGATGAGGGTTTTGTGAATGTGATGCCCCACCGTATCAAAGCATGGTTTATTACAAAGTTGAACGGTGGTCGGGAGGGTCCCATGCACGGTTTTGATGGGCTGCCCATAGGAAATGAGGTTGAGCAAGACACCGACCCCATGGATATCGACATCCCGAGACGGTGTCGTAATAGATTCAGATTTTGAGCCCGAAGGGCCCGGGAGCCATGCTCACCGGCGATGTGCCCGACTTCTTGGCTAGACCTGGGTATGGGTACTAGAACAGATGTTGTTGGTTTATGTAGTTGGAAGTTAACCCCGACCTTGACCCTTTTGTTAGTAGGTCGCGTAGGAGTCCCTTTTGTAGTAGTCTTGTATATATGGAACTCCTCGGGTTAACCCGTTGGTATATAAATCGTATTTTGTGAGAACTTGTAGTTGTGTTTTTTTACTATCCTTATTATTGTTGATTGACTGGGTGTTTATTTAATTCGCTTCCGCATGCATTTAATCGAAAGATAAAAAGAATGGGTCGGCGACGCGTCCTAGGACGTTGCATTTTTAATCGACCGCCGAGGGATATTCGCGTACTCGGGGTTTAGGGCGTGACAAAGGCATTATCTCCTGTAGTAACACATACTAGGGGTGAGCGCGGTTCTCGGGAAGTCCGATTCTCCGGTTTTGAAGAGGCTAGTTTCGGTTCCCGGTTCCCTTTTTCAGGGAACCAGAACCGGTTAGGGTTCCTAAAAACCCGCAACCCCGAATCAATTTTTATATCGGTTGTTCTCTCTTGTTCTTTGCCTTTGCCCCATCCCCGATGCCACTCGCCCTCGACGCCACCGCCTAACGCCGAAGCCCGACGCCGCTCACCCTCGACACCACTGCCGAACGCTACTCATCCAGCTGTTGGATGCCACTCGCCACTTGCTCGCCCCACCCTTGCCGCCCTCGATGCCATCGCCCCTGCTCGCCTCGATGCTCAGCTACTAGACGTTGCTCGCCCTCGACGCCGCCGCCGGACGCCGCTCGTCCACCGTAACTAGCAAAGAAGGGAGCGAACACGAATGACTCCACTACCATTAGCTGGATGAGGATGTTGAGTGGCAGGCTTGAAGTGTCCTTCCATGGATCGCCAATGGTCTTTCCTTTTATAGCAATTTTGAGAAGCCTCGGTTCTTCTGAGCAATGGGTCTTGGCATACTCCAAAGCACCGGCCTAAAAGCAAATTCAAGATTTTAAGGAAAAAAATATGTTGAGCCAGACAAGTTTTCTCAGCAGGTTACTGAACCGCCATAGAGAAAGTATAATTGACAAAAAGTAGCTGCTCGCCTAGTCGCCCGCAGCGCCGCTCGCCCAACCTCCCCGGCCGCTTCGCCCAGCTGCTCGCCACCTTGAAGCCGCTCGCCCGTCACCCCGATGCCACCCAACGCTCGCCTAGATCGTCCTAACGCCGATTTGCGATGTCGGTGAGTGTTCGATTTCTCTTGCTCTGTCTCTGTTGCTTCTGGTTTCACTCGATGCATTTGCTTTTTCCAAGCATTCCCATTTGCACTACTGTGACAAGGCTTCTTCATAGGTTCAAGTAATTGAGGTGTCTTGAGATAAATAACAAGTTACTCAGCAATTTGACCTTGAAGGCATGACTTTAGAGGGAAGGGCATGAAAAAAGTAAAAATGTATAGTTGGGAGATTCTGATCATTTGCAATTCCCGACTAACACTTAAGATAGTGATGTGACTTTGACGTGTACGTAGTTGCAGCCTTCAACATGTTGGAGCATTTGCTTTCTTTTTTCGATTATGCGTTTGCTATAAAGTAAGAGACATAAAGTTAGCAATTTTGGTGCTGAAGAGTGAATGCGATACATAATTTTCATCTTTATCTATATGATTGAGTTCAAATCATCGTGTCATGTCAACTCTTTGATGAACTTCTATTCTTATGATTACCATATTTTCAGTCTCTGACTACTTTCCAGAATGATGATTCATTACAGGGCTGTCACTCAAATCATAGGAATTAACAGCTGTGTTTTTAGCAATAAGACTTTATTGTAGTGTTGTAATGGAGTGTGATATCCATACTTACTCGATTTGGCTATGCTAGCCACCACCCTTTGGGTCATCTACATGATTTGCTTTAAGCTGAGATCGAGTTACATGGAGGACAAGGACAATTTTGTTATTTACTTTGTGGTGAGTCCTCCATCCACACTCTATTTATGTTTACGAATAAGGCACGAGATCAGGCACAATTTTTTCTTTAGCTTTGTTTCTCTAGTTTAGACTTTCTCTATCTCTTCTTTGGTTACCATCAGACTCTTCCACCGGCAAACTATGGAATAGATGTGTCCATCTTTATTTGTAAAATATTTTAAGATTATGTTTGGATGTGGGTGCTTGCATTCAAATGGACCCAAATGAAAAGATATATGAAACCTTGACATACAAAAGCTTCTCTTTTGGATTTATTTCTTTGTAATGTGTCTCCAAAAGGTTGAGTTGGTTATGGTGGTCTATTCATTTTGTTCTTTTGTGGTAGTCAGGTGGTAGGTATATACTTTAAATTATCTGAAAATCTGCATTAGTAAATAGATTTGCGTCTAAGGTCAATAAATTAATTCTCATATACTATAAATAAGGTTGAAGGTGTTATGGGCATCAATCAATAGATTGTTTTATTAGGTTGCTCTATAATTCTTATGGTCTACGAGTCTTGTAATAAGGTTGAAGGTAGATTGGGCATAATTAAACCATATAATTGAATGTCTCTTGAATTTTCCACTTATTTTAAGGGTTATAGCCTGCTAGTTATTTGAGCTTGAACTTAACTAAATGATTATGATTTACTCCCTTTTTGCCTTTTCCAATTCTATTGATCGTTAACTTGAGCTGGTAAGTTTACTCGTGGCATCTAAATCAATGAATTTGAACGTAGAGTTGTGAGAACCGGGGTTCAAATTGTATCCATTAAATTTTATTTGTTATTGGTATATTTACATTTGTTGAATTTTCCCCTTTTGCATTTAATGCAAGTGATTCCATGTGCTTTGTCTGTCTCTAGTGATTCACCCCTCAACACACCATCATATCATTAACAGGATTTGCTGGGCCTTTTGTGTTTATCTAGAAGCTATTTCAGTGCTACCCCAGCTCCATGTCATGCAGAACACAAAGGTATTGCAATGGCCAAATCTTGTAATGGCGATATGCGTGGAAAATATCTATGTCAATTGAAACCGAGTGTCAAAGGACCTCTACTTCTTATCTGCTGGTCACTTGCACTTCTGGAGATAGTTTGATGCCTGAAGCCCCTTCATTTAGTTGATATCTTCATTTTGCATATTTAAGTAGCAATTTTGCAACCCTTTTTTATTTATTCTTGAAAAATTCGAATGATTGCTTTCCTTTTTCTTTTGCCACTCGCTCATTTACTCTAAATCTCTGGCTATTTCTATTGTGTATTCGTGTCGCCCAGTCCGAGATTGCTCATTTGTGAACTATGATTTCTATCCATTTGCTCTACGTCCGCAAAGTTGGTGTTCGCAATCACTCCAATGCATACACATCACATCTAGTGTGTTGGGTTATATACTATGCTGACAGAAAATTCACATGGGTTTTTTGCTGCATAACTTTCTCAAACGTTGGTCTTATGTAAATTGTGACAACACATCTATTGGCTTTTTTTCTTCTCTGTTACTAAGTTTGTACCACTCTTTATAATTTTGGGGTACTCAACTGATAAAGGAAAGGAGGAAGAAATCAAAAAAAAAGAAAAAAAAAAAGAAAAGAACTTGTTGGAACCTGGAACCAACCCCGGAACCTATGACAGGGTACGTTCTAGTTTCTTGGTTATGACGGGTAGGTTCCAGGTTCCAAAAAATGAGGAACGTGTACTCGAGGGTAGGTTCCAGGTTCCAAGCGGAATTTGTAAGAAACTGGGAACTGAGAGTGCTAGTATGAACACCTAGAGGGGGGTGAATAGGTGTTTAAAGGAAACCTTGGCAAATAAATGCGGAATAAAATAAAGTTCAGGAAAGAGAATAAGAACACAAGGTTTATAGTGGTTCGGCTTAATCCAAGCCTACGTCCACTCTCCCACGCTAACAGCCTCTTGGCTGGATTCCACTATGCAATCAACAAGAGATTACAACTTTGAGTGCAAACACTTAGTAGTAGATCACACTATCTCACTAAGTCACTCTTTTGGTATTTCTCTCAAGATCACAAACGTTTAAGCTCACAAGAGACAAGTGTATGATCGAAGATTGCTCAAACTTTGGAATTATGATTCTATGCTCCGTCTCTCTTACTTGCTCATCGGTCCTTCATCTCCTTAAATACTCCTCCACTTCCAAACTAGCCGTTGGACAGTATCTCCGAGGATCGTCTTCCAATCTACCCATTGGACAGCTCGTATCTAGAAGATTTGGTAGCCGTTGAGTGACAAACGTAGAATCCCAAATTGATTCCGATCGCCCATACAAACAGAATCTTGATTTCCATAAGTAAAGCTTCTTCGTATAGAAAGTTCTTGTCTTCAAGATTCAATCGTCAATCAATTAGATTGAGTCAATCAAATTAATCTTGATGTAGAATCCAAACCAGATCACTAGCCGTTATATCTTCGGGCTTCTATTACGTTCATCAAATCTGGATGTAAAGTCCGAGTGCAATAGACTTTACAATCTGGTCTAAACATATTCGCTTTAAATGATTTAGCTTTAAGGTCGAACACCGTCGAATAAGTTCAGCTTTAGTATAGAGTCTGTCTTCTCGTTCAGCTTTCGCATAGAGTCCGTCTTCCGGTTCTTCATTCACGTTCGTAAAATTTGTCGAATGAGCAGACTTCTGATGTAGAACAGACTTTGACACTAAAGTCTGGCAGTCTTCAGACTTTGACAGTATCCTTTACATGTTCTATCATCTGCATGGTCTATTTCTTAACCATTAAACATGTTAGTAGCCTTTGATTTATTTTGTCATCTTCAAAACATCATAAGGGATTTCCCTAACAGGAACTGCTCACCCTAACACATACTTTATTTGAGTATTACTTTTGCTATAGTTGCCGCACAAGATCTTGAACTAAATCAAATGAACTTAAAGATGATGTTCTATCACGGTGAGTTAGAGAAGAGAATTTACATGAGGTATGCAAAGGGATTTGTTATTTTAGGTGAGGAAAAACTCGTTTGCTTGTTAAAGAAATCTTAACAAGTTTTCAAATCGTCTCCTAGGCAATAGTACTAGCCTTTTAACGCTTTCGTGGCTAGTCTTGACTACTTGAAGAGTTAGCAAAATACTTGTGTTTACTTTAGGAGTTGGAGGATGGGTCCTTGATTTATTTTTCTTGCGATTGATGTCATGTAGTAACTAGACGTCTGTCTTATATTCATAGGACATAACCCTTCCTCCTTTCATTTAGAGGCTATGTGTGGCACCCCCTTGCTTAAGAACCATTAGGGTCGCCACAGGTATCTACCACATGTTCTACTGCATACCAGTTTAATATTTTCCAAATGAAGTGGAACCATTTTATTTTTTTTTATATATAAGTTTTAGCGCAGCTCTCTAACGGAAGCATAAACGAGTCTCACCATCCCTTACTCCAAAAACAATAATGCAATGCACACCAACCATGCATCAAATGAAAAGACAAAGCCGAGTCACTTATATTTACATTTTTAAGATGGACAATCCTGGGTCGCTACATCAAAAGGCCAAGATTTTTAACTGTACTTGGCTATGACTCAAAAGAGAACTCGACCCTACATTAAAGCATAAAGCCATCCATCCACAAGTGTCGGCTACCCCAAAAAGTATCAGCTCCCACCAGTCATGCGTGCCATCACACCCAACCCAGTGCATCAGGTGGCGGCGGCGGCAACATCCCGCGCATCACTCCATCGCGTCGAACATGGACAGAAAGAAACTCCTGGACAACAGGACCCCTAGCCAGGCCTACATCATACATCACCAACACACGGACTCGAAGAAACACCAAACCCGGAATACTAGCACAGATGTGCTCCGCACACTCAATCTCAATGTCAACAGATATACCGTAGAAGGTACCACGCATAACTAGTAGCAAAGGCATCTTTTAATCTGAAATATTAATCCCCAAAGGGGTGAGTTCAACCACTCAGCAGTAAAGATCCATTAATCTACACATTGCAGCAAGCGGCAACAATCAACATGCCACAAGTATAATGCATATCATTCATGCTATCGAGCATACATTACCATGCGATCTTACAATCATCCCCGTGCAATCATGCATATATCACCATGCCATATGCGCATGCCCATGCACATGATTCACTTTTCAAATTTCAGGGGATCTCATTTTATTTATCTTCCCGAGGATCAATGTTTGCATCCCTCTTTTATCGCTCGCACCCACCGGCATCGCGAGGAAACTCCGGCACACACCTCCGGATCCGGCACACACCTCTGGACATCTCGAAACTCCCAAGGACATCCGGCTCACACACTCCGGGCATCCGGCACCCACACTCCGAGCATCCCGACACTCCCGGGGCATCGTCAGCTCACACCTTCGACGGTATACTCATCATCATAATTTATTTTCACGTATGCACCACATATTATCCACATGACGTATGATGTGATGGTAACAAGGGTCTATTTCAACCTTTTACAATATGTACCATGTCATATGACACTACATATGCAACATAATCCATCACACAAGACATTACATCACATGGAACCAATTCTTCTTATTTTCGAAAATACATCAAGGTTCGGGTGAAACAGTATACGCACTTCCGAAGATAATTTCGATTAAATACCCAAACGAACTCCACAAATTATGAAATTTTGATATGTTATAAAAAACATCTGCAGGTAGATATCTCATGAAGAACACTATACCAAATAACTTCACACAATTTAATACGGTCCAAGCATCACAGCTTTCAAGATCTCAGCATCACAGTTTGCACGGTTTCAAAAATAATTTCGATTAAATATCCAAATGGACTCCTAAAATTCTGAAAATTTACCAAGTTATAGTTAACACCGAGAGGTAAATATATCATGCAGAAAAATATACAAAAGAACTTCACACAATTTAATACGGTTCAAGCATCACAACTTTCAAGATCTCAGCATCACAGTTTGCACGGTTTCAAAAATAATTTCGATTAAATATCCAAACGGACTCCAAAAATTATGAAAATTTACCAAGTTATAGCCAATACCGAGAGGTAAATATCTCATGAAAAAATATGAATCCAATTTGTACTAGAATAATAGCTATGGACAACTTAATTCTTCTTATGCTCGGTACTATTTTTCTAGATTAAGTCCTTTCAAAGAAATTCGAGTCACCAACCTACTCAAGTCAATTTCATCTCAATTTTCAGTATAATGTTCTTCAGAAAGTCATATATAACTTTCATATAGGGCACAAGATCAAATTTCGACTGTACGATTTTATAAAAATCGCAGAATCGTGTTAGGTCGAGACGACGTTTTTCCAGATCCAGTTTCTTCAAAGGAAGACGATTTCACCTATTTAAACTTATTAATTTCCTCTCAATTTTTGATATGTTATACTTCACAAAGTCCTATACCACTTTTGTAAGAAGTCGAAATGAGATTCCAACAAAAAGGCTACTTTACAGTCAAATCACTAAAGGTCAGCACAACAAATTCCAGATTTAGTTTCTTCAAAGGAAAATCATTTCACCAAGCAATACTTGTCCGTTTCATCTCAATTTTTAGTATGTTGCTCCTCAAGATGTCCTCTAAAACTTTTATCAAGAGGTCGAAGTTATATTCGAACTAAAAGTCGCATGCAGCTCACGAACTCATGGAGGGTCGGACTGGTTTTCCTAGAAACAGCATGCACAGCCAACAAATTTCTCCCCATTGCTTCGAAATTTCCTTACCTCTACCACATCCAACATTCACCATCCATTCTACACACATCATAGCTAGCAAAAGGGTAGAGAAATGGACTCTACTTGCCTCTATTCCAAGCAAAACGCAGCTAGCAAACGGCGGGGTGAGGCAGGCTCAACGACGGCGGCCAGGCGGACGCACGGTGGCCGATCTCCTCCTCCTTCTCTCTTCCTCTCTTTCTCTCTTCCTCTCCTTTCTCTTCATGCGACCACTCTCTCTCTCTCTCTCTCTCTCTCTCTCTCTCTCTCTCTCTCTCTCGATCGATAATCTTCCCCTCCCCCTCGTTAAATCCGCCTCGCCTCTAATTCTTCCCCTTCATCATTAGCAATCATTAAGATTGCATGCTTGACACTTGGCCAATCTTCATGCAAACCGGCTTCTCCCTCCCCTTGGTCGACGGCAGCCTCTTCTTGAGCTTCATGGGCCTGCCTTTGGGCCGACTTCTCCATCTGGCCTTCCTTGGTCGATGGCCCATTGGGCCTCTTGGGCCGGGCCTTCTCCGGTCGAAGGGTGGGGGATTGTGGGCTGGTTTGGCCCAAAAATCAGCGCACTTCCTCCTTTAATAAATTACTATTATTTTCCACTTAAAATAATTACCTAATTTGCAAAAATAATATGGCCAAAAGCTTACAACATTAATCCATAACAATCAAATCCATAAAGTGCATAACCAAAAACAAAATTCTCATTATCAAATTATCCTATAGCACCAACTTTGATAACCCAAGAATATAAGATACTTTTCCATTAATGTACTCGGCCTTAGTCTATTAAAATTTCTTGGTCTAATGGCCACAACGTAAAATAATGACGCATCCATCCAAATTTCCTAGGTCGTAATGCTTCTAGAAAATTGCCATGAAATTTTTGGGATGCCACAATTCTCCCCTCCTTAAAGAATTTCGTCCTCGAAATTATATGTTACCTATGTCTCTTGAAATAGGTGGGGGTATTTTTCCTTCATCTTATCTTCACTTTCCCATGTGGCTTCCTGCACATCATGATGTCGCCATAATATCTTAACCAATGGCATTTTTTTGGTCCTAAGGACTTGCTCCTTTCGATCCAGCACTTGCACAGGTTCTTCGATGTATCTCACTCTCTCATCCACATTGATGGCTTCATGATCGAGTATGTGATTAGGATCCGGTGTGACATCCCAAATTTCCAATTCTATTTTCAATAAATTGAAATGGGCATTTCATCTGTGCACATATAGTTCTTTTCCCTGAACTGATCACTCACGGGATAACTAGTCTACTAGGTGAAGCCGTTAAGAAATTCTAATGCATCGGACTTGAGAATTTGACCAGGAAACGACCTTTCGACCGAGTTAATCTGCAAGGGTCATTACGGCACAGTTAAAAATCGATTAGAGACCGGAGATAGGCTGACTCGATAAAAGCAGGTGATCAAGTGTGGGTGATTCCACCAGATTGCACTTGTTCTTGTCGGGCCGGCACTAGGTCGGCTTTTCTGTCGATTGGGTCCCCTGTGTCCGTGTTTGAAACCTTGAGATTATCCCGACAACCGAGAGTCGCCAATGTGTCAAAGATGTACATTGTGGCTTGAATTGATCAACCACAGTCAAATGCACGAAAATTTCTAAAAGCTACCCGGTAGATCGGGGCGCGCTAATATCGTGCCGAGTGAAATTAACCGTGAAATTAAGATTGAATTTAGAAATTGGAAGTCCGGTGTGTCACAAATTATTTTAGGATCATTGACTCATCTTTGGAAGATTTTTCATGCAAGCCGAGTTTTTCAGCAAAATAATCAGAGAATGGCTAATTTGGCTCGAAAAATTAGTAGGCCCGCTTTTGGTCGTGCTTTTGGGACTTAAGTTGGTTCTACGGACAAGTGAAGATGTGAATTGAAGTGTGGTGACATTAGATTTATTTTATGGACTTTAATTGAACTCAATTAGAAGAGAATTGAATGAAATATTGAAGAAATTGGATGTAGAAGAATTGGACCCCGGCGGAAAATGAAAGTGCAACCATTGGAGAAGTTGTGGAGGATTTAAGTGAGTGGAAGATGACATGGGATGATGTCATGGTGGGCCATTTTTGTGGGATTAAAGAAAGACAAAAAGAAAAGGGAATGGTCCCATCCCTCTCTCTCTCCTTCCTCTCCTCCCCCTCTCTCTCCCGTAGCTTCTCTCCTCCATCTTCATTGTGCGAAGACCAGAAAAATTTGCAGAGAAGAAGAAGCTGCAGCCATGGCCGGCCGCCCGCTCGCCGCCGACGTCGCCGCCGCCGCCGCCGTGCGTCCGCCCCGCGCCGCGCGCGCGCTCGCAGGCCCGCCGTCGCGCCGTCTCCGCCTCCCACTCGCCTTTCTTCGCGTCGCAGCTGCTGCAACAGCCCGTGCCGAAGCCGTTTAGCCACCTCCGGCCACCGTTCGGGTCCCGCCTTGGTCCAGTTCGACCCCTCAACCTTCCCCGGTCCTTTTCCATCTCATCCAAGCCCCGGATTCGCCCATTCTCGGCCTCAACCAGCAATGGACAGCAGCTGCAGAAAATGGGTATGGCAGCAGCTTCGTGGCCCGTTTTGTCCGGCTTCCCGGCCCCGGAGTTTAGGTCCGCCTTTGGGAAAGTCGTTCCCTCGTCGCCCTCGTCGTTTTGGTCCGCTCGGCTCGCTAATCCGGTGAGTTTAGCTCACTAAATCTTGATTAGACGGTTAATGATGTCCTAAGTGTGCTTAGTCTAAGTTAAGTAAGTTTAGGTGGTTAGATTAGTTTAATTGGTTGAGGATTAGATTAGGGTGTTTAATTAAGTTAAAGTGTGTTTAGTTTAAAGTTAAATAGGTTTATTTTAATATAAGCCTTGATGTGACATAATAGGGTTTTATTTTTTATTTACTTAAATGTTTCGAAATTCTGGAATTTTTAATAATATATTATATTACGAAATTATTAAAATATTGTTATTTAATTAATTTTCGGATTAAATTTAATTATTTAATAAATTCCGAAAATTTTGTCGGGACCCTAAATTCTTAGAATTTCGCGCGATCGCCGCGTATTTGGATTTTGAAATTGATGGTTGGATATTACAAATTGAGCGTGGATTGTGAAAAACATGGAAATATTATTTAATTAATTTTCGAAATAAATTTAATTATTTATTAAATTCCGAAAATTATTTCGGGGCCCTAAATTATTAGAATTTCATGCTGATCGCTGCTGTGTATTTAGAATTTGAATTTGATGAATGGATGTGGCAAATTGAGTGTTGATTGTGATAAATGTGGATTTTATTCAAAAACCCTGTGTGTCGGGTTTTGATACCAAAATTGGATTTTAATGATTATATTAAATAGTGGGTTTGCAAAAGTAAGTTATTGGCTTTTTGATTCGAAATTAGCGTGTCCCCACACACGTGAGTAATTTCTGGAATATTTTTAATATGAAGAAAAATGGCCGGGATCACTATTTTAAATGGAAGCATTGAGTGAAATGCAAAGTGTCCCGGGGCCGAGTATGCTTTGGCTGTGTGATAACTAAGAGGAATCATCCTGGGCTGTTGAGCCGGACTTGCCCCTATATGGGATGCCCACGCGGTGGATGCCGGTCGCAGAGAGGCCGGGCCAACCGGATCGATGCTCCTTCGGAATGCCGTCGACGTACCGACGAAGCCGCGCTCCATGGGGAGGCGATGCCTGGCTATATGTCGAGATAGCTGAAATTCGAGTAAGCTATGCCCTTGTGTGGCAGTGAATAACAATTGGAATGCATGTTGAGTGTTGTTGATGTGTCGGATTATGGGACAGAATTGTGTGGCATGGAATGGGACGTGTCATAACAATTTAGTCTTATAATCGGACCCCGCGTTGTTGGTTATATGAAAGTGAATGCGTTCCGGTTGTTTAAGTTCTTATTACCGCATATGATTGAATGATATGAACCGTGCTAACCTGCGCAGAAGGAACCGAGGCGAGGTAAGTCCTCTATGTTGTGTGGCTAGGCCACCCTTGGGCGTATTTTCTTTCTAATAGGGGTTTAGGGGTTGAACTTGCCGAGACAATGTCTCATCCCGGTTTGGGGATTACAATTTCAGGTCCCCGGTGGTCGGAGCGGCTAGATAGCTTTGGTTAACCTTGAGGAGTTGCGAGGTGAAGTCATGAGGATTGGAGAACGTGTCCGACTTGTAGGTCGTAGGACGTTCCTTTTTAAGAGCCGGTCTTTTGTAGACTTTTGGCCGTAGACCTCTCGTTTGTAATTCCGTTGAATTATGAAAGTGTTATGTTGTGGTTTTGCTGCCCGCTTTTCTATCCCGTATTCCATTGTCGGGGTTTTATAATACGTTCCGCTTGCGCAATAATAAATGAATGGGGTCGGCGACACTACCTGGGAATGTCGCATTTGCATGACCATGGTGGGATGTTGGCGCGCTCGAGGTTCGGGGCGTGACAGATCCGGCTGGTACTTTCTCAGCATCGATACATGAAACACATCATGTAAACTTTCCAATTTAGGAGGCAGCGCCAAACGATAAGCCACGTCTCCTATTATTTGAAGTATTTCAAAGGGTCCAACAAATCTGGGACCTAACTTTCCTTTTGTTCCAAACCGAGATATTCCTTTCATTGGAGATACTTTAAGAAATACATGATCTTCCACACTAAACTCCAAAGGCCTTCTACTCCTATCCGCGTAGTTTTTCTGTCTACTCTGGGCTGTTTTAAGTCTTTTCCTGATAATCTCGACAGCTTCGGTAGTAACTTGCACTAACTTGGGTCCTGTCAGTTTTCTTTCACCTACTTCATCCCAACAGACAGGGGTTCTGCATCTTCTTCCATATAATGCTTTATATGGAGCCATGCCTATACTTTTCTGAAAACTATTGTTATAGGCGAACTCTATCAGGTGCAAGTTTTCATCCCAGTTTCCTCTAAAGTAAAAAATGCAAGCTCTTAACATATCTTCTAGAGTCTGGATCACTCTTTCCGTTTGTCCATCCGTTTGAGGATGAAAAGCAGTACTAAATTGAAGCTTTGTCCCTAAGGCATTTTGGAGACTCCGCCAAAAATTTGAAGTAAACCTAGAGTCTCGATCAGAGGTGATTGTTACAGGAACACCATGTAGGCGTATAACTTGGCTCACATACATTTCAGCAAGTTTACTCATTGAATAGTCTATGCGGACTGCTAGGAAATGGGCAGACTTGGTCAAGCGATCTACTATTACCCAAATAGAATCGTGACCATTTGATGTTCTTGGCGTCCTTGCACAAAGTCCATCGTTACATGTTCCCATTTCCATTCTAGTATGTCTAATGGTCTTAGAAGTCCTGCAGGTTTGCGGTGTTCTGCTTTCACTTGCTGGCATGTTAAACATTTAGAAACGTATTTAGCCGTATCTGCTTTCATGCCATTCCACCAAAATTGTTGACGCAAATTCATGTACATCTTAGTACTACCCGGATGAATACTATAACTACTCCTATGTGCCTCCGATAGAATTTCCCTTTTTACTTCTTCATTGTCGGGAACACAAAGTCGCCCTTGGCATCTTACCACTCCGTCTTCGTAGATTTGAAATTCCGGTCTTTTTTCTAAAGACACTACACTTTTTACTTTCAAAATTTCAGGGTCAGATTCTTGCAGGATCTTCAATTCTTAAGGCAGTTAGCATACTAGTAAGGCGATCCACTTTCAATCTAAATTCCGAGTCTGCTACAGACTTTAATAGGTTCCATTCTGCCATTCTTAAACTGGCCATTTCCATAGCCAACTTACGACTAAGGGCATCTGCCACCTTATTTGCCTTCCCTGGGTGGTACCGTATCTCACAATCATAATCCTTTAACAACTCCATCCACGTCCTTTGTCTCATGTTCAATTCTTTTTGTGAAAATAAATAATTTAAGCTCTTATTGTCTGTATAGATTTCAAACTTCTCTCCATACAAATAGTGCCTCCATTTTTTCAAAGCAAATACTATAGTTGCCAATTCTAAATCATGAGTCGGGTAGTTCAGTTCATGAGGTTTCAATTGTCTGGATGCATAGGCTACGACCTTGCCATGTTGCATCAAAACACATCCCAGTCCTTTGTGAGACGCATCATTATACACCGTAAAACCATCGATCCGAGATGGTATAGTCGGGATTGGAGCCGAGGTCAATTTTCTTTTAAGTTCCTAAAAGCTTCTTTCACAATCTCCACTCCATTCGAACTTCACATTCTTTCGAGTCAATTTTGTTAAAGGACCTGCTAACCGCGAAACCCTTCAATAAACCTTCTATAATAACCAGCCAGGTCCTAAGAAACTTCGTATTTCGGTGGGTGTTGTCGGTCTCGGCCAATTTATTACCATCTCAACTTTTGTTGGGTCTACTTTACAATTCCTCCTCCCGATACTACATGTCCCAAAAATATTATCCGGTCCGGCCAAAATTCACACTTATTGAATTTGGCATACAACTTATGATTTCTCGAGTTTGCAACACTATCCTCAAGTGTTGCTCGTGCTCTTCGTGCCCTCTAGAATAAATCAAGATATCATCGATGAAAACGATCACAAACTGATCTAAATAAGGCTTAAACACCCTATTTTGTCAATCCAAAAGGCATGACAAGGAACTCATAGAGTCCATAGCGGGTCCTAAATGCAGTATTAGGAACGTCTTCTCTCTTAATCCTTAACTGATGGTATCCCAATCTCAAATCAATCTTAGAAAAGACCAAACTTCCCTGTAGTTGGTCGAATAGATCATCAATTCTAGGCAAGGGATATTTATTTTTAATGGTCACTTTATTCAGTTGCCTATAGTCAATACATAAGCGCATCGACCCATCTTTCTTTTTCACGAACAAGACCGGTGCACCCTAAGGTGAAGCACTTGGCCTAATGAATCCTTTATCAAGCAACTCCTGCAATTGCACTTTCAATTCCTTCATTCCATTAAGGCCATCCTATACGGGGCTTTCGATATTGGTCCTATTCCTGGCATTAATTCAATTTCAAACTCAATCTCTCGTTCCGGCGGTAATCCAGGCAACTCCTCAGGAAATACATCTTGAAATTTATTGACTACTTGAATTTCATCGATCTTAGGCTCTTTCTTAGCATAATCTTTAACCATCGCTAGATACCCTTGACATCCTTCGTTAAGTAATGCACGGGTCTCTATTGTCGAAATAAGCGCTATAGATAAACTGGTCTGGCCTCCTAGAAATTCACAACTAGATTGATCAGGTAAAACAAATTGGATCACTTTTCCATAAGAATCCATTTTGGCCCGATACTTATGAAGCCAATCCATTCCTATGATAACATCAAAATCATACATAACCATCACAACTAGATCTATTTCCATATCCCTTCCTCCTATTGTTATCTTACACTTTCCACACACCAGCGTAGACAATACCATATTCTTTAAAGGTGTGGAAACACAAAGAGGTATCTCAAGAGACGTAGTTTCTAACTTGTTTAACTGTCTATATCTTTCAGATACAAATGAATGAGTAGTACCCGTATCAAACAATGAGTATGCCTTTTTATCATTTATAAGGATTGTACTTGAAATAACATTTTTGGAAGCTTCTGCTTCCTCTTGGGTGACCGCATACACCCTCCCTTGTGCTAGTGGTCTCTCGCGAACTCCTTGACAAGTTTGGTCTAGCACTACTTTGTGACACTTGCCGTACGGAGCCGGCGCTCATCTGTGATCTCTCTCGTGGACAATCTTTCTTAAGGTGACCCACCTGTCCACAACCATAGCATTTTAGCCGTCCATTACAGGGTCCTGGGCCATGTCGCCCATCACACCTTCGACATTCTTCATTATGATATGATTTTCCTAGATTCAGGCCATTCTTGACTTTTCCAAAATTCCCGAAATTGCTCTTTTTCTTAGATCCCCAGGTCTGACCTTGACCTGCATAGGGCCTCTTACCCCTTCGGATATCACCAAAAGTCGATTGCCTCTTGTACTCTGATTGCTCTCTTACCAACTCCTGCTCCACCAACTGTGCCATTTCATAAATCTCATTATAATCTCTTATGTTCAGAGGCACCAGTTGCACCCTAATATCAGTCCTTAGTCCTTTCAAGAATCTCTTAGCCTTTTCCTCTTGATCCTCAATCAGCCTAGGAGCATATCTAGACAGTTCAGAAAATTTCGCCTCATACTGATCCACTGTCAGCTCCTTTTGTTCTAACTGAACAAATTCTATAATTTTCTTATCCCTAGCACAATCAGAGAAATGCTTTCTATTGAAAGCTCTGACAAACTCATCTCAATTTACATCAGTACCCGGTGGAAAGATCGCGTCCCTCGACGCTCTCCACCAAAACTTTGCATTTCCCTCCAGCTGGTACTCTGCCAAAGTTATCTTTTTAGTATCACTGCAGTTCAACACCCGGAAAATTTGCTCCATCCCATCAATCCAATACTCCGCCTCCTCGGACTTCCCATTCCACGAACTTAGGTGGTTTCAACTTCAAGAATTGCTCCACCAAATCCTTGAGTACGGCGTTCGCTCCGGATTGTTGCTGCGCTTGTCTTTCCATTAAATTTCCTATATTGGCCAATGCTTGCAGGATATCTTCCATTTGGGGTTCGGCCCTTGCAGCAGAGGCTTCAGCCCTCGATGGATGAGCACTTCCAGCTCGCACCATGATTTTCCTGCAGTTTTCAAGCATTGCCTCAGGAATAGTCTGTGGTTCAACATCTTTATTTAAAGCTACTACTACTATATAAGTAACATAAACATGTTACTGGCACCTAAAAGCAACTCATAAAACAACTAGGAATCTACGAGTGAATACCCATCACCTGTTGTTCAAAGTTAGTTAACTACTCTTAGTCGGCATCCTATGGTGTGCATTGTCATTATCTTCCTCAATTTCCAAATGAGGCTCCTTATCACTCCACATATAAACATTTAGCTCTAATACCAACCCGACCGTGGCACCCCTTGCTTAAGAACCATTAGGGTCGCCATAGGTATCTACCACATGTTTTACCGCATACCAGTTTAATATTTTCCAAATGAAGTGGAACCATTTTATATATATATATATATATATATATATATATAAGTTTTAGCGCAGCTCTCCAACGGAAGCATAAATGAGTCTCACCATCCCTTACTCCAAAAACAATAATGCAATGCACACCAACTACGCATCAAAAGAAAAGACAAAGCCGAGTCACTTTTATTTACACTTTTAAGATGGACAATCCCGGGTCGGTACATCAAAAGGCCAAGATTTTTAACTGTACTTAGCTATGACTCAAAAGAGAACTCAACCCTACACTAAAGCATAAAGCCATCCATCCACAAGTGTCGGCTACCCCAAAAAGTATCAGCTCCCACCAGTCATGCGTGCCATCACACCCAACCCAGTGCATCGGGCGGCGGCGACGGCAACATCCCGCGCATCACTCCATCGCGTTGAACGTGGACAGAAAGAAACTCCTGGACAACAGGACCCCCAGCCAGGCCTACATCATACATCACCAACACACGGACTCGAAGAAACACCAAACCCGGAATACTAGCACTGATGTGCTCCGCGCACTCAATCTCAGTGTCAACAGGTATACCGTAGAAGGTACCACGCATAACTGGCGGCAAATGCATCTTTTAATCTGAAATATTAATCCCCAAAGGGGTGAGTTCAACCACTTAGCAGTAAAGATCCATTAATCTACAAATTGCAGCAAGCAAAACAATCAAGATGCCACAAGTATAATGCATATCATTCATGCTATCGAGCATACATTACCATGCAGTCTTACAATCATCCCCGTGCAATCCTGCATATATCACCATGCCATATGCACATACCCATGCACATGATTAACTTTTCAAATTTCAGGGGATCTCATTTTATTTATCTTCCCAGTGATCAATGTTTGCATCCTTCTTTTATCGCTCGCACCCAACCCGGCGTTGCGAGGAACGTCCGGCACACATCTCCGGGCATCTCGAAACTCCCGAGGACATCCGGCTCACACACTCCAGGCATCCGGCACCTACACTCTGGGCATCCGACACTCCCAGGGCATCGTCGGCTCACACCTCCGACGGTATACTCATCATCATAATTTATTTTCACATATGCACCACATATTATCCACATGACGTATGATGTGATGGTAACAAGGGTCTATTTCAACCTTCGACAATATGTACCATGCCATATGACACTACATATGCAACATAATCCATCACACAAGACATTACATCACATAGAACCAATTCTTCTTATTTTCGAAAATACATCAAGGTTCGGGTGAAACAGTATACGCAGTTCTGAAGATAATTTCGATTAAATACCCAAACGAACTCCAAAAATTATGAAATTTTAATATGTTATAAACAACATCTGAAGGTAAATATCTCATGAAGAACACTATACCAAAAGAACTTTACACAATTTAATACGGTTCAAGCATCACAGCTTTCAAGATCTCAGCATCACAGTTTGCACGGTTTCAAAAATAATTTCGATTAAATATCCAAACGGACTCCAAAAATTATAAAAATTTACCAAGTTATAGCCAATACAGAGAGGTAAGTATATCGTTAATAAATATGAATCCAATTCGTTCTAGAATAATATCTATGGACAATTTAATTCTTCTTATGCTCGGTACTGTTTTTCCAGATTAAGTCCTTTCAAATAAATTCGATTCACCAACCTAATCAAGTCCATTTCATCTCAATTTTCAGTATGATGTTCCTCAGAAGGTCGTCTATAACTTTCATTTAGGGCACAAGATCAAATTTCGACTGTACGATTTTATACAAATCACAGAATCGTGTAAGGTCGAGACGACGTTTTTCCAGATCCAGTTTCTTCAAAGGAAGACGATTTCACCTATTTACACTTATTAATTTCCTCTCAATTTTTGATATGTTATACTTCACGAAGTTCTATACCACTTTTGTTAAGGAGTCGAAATGAGATTCCAACAGAAAGGCTACTTTACAGTCCACGAAATCACTAAAGGTCAGCACAACAAATTCCAGATTTAGTTTCTTCAAAGAAAAATCATTTCACCAAGAAATAATTGTCCGTTTCATCTCAATTTTTATTATGTTACTCCTCAAGATGTCCTCTACAACTTTCATCAAGAGGTCGAAGTGAGATTCCAACTAAAAGTCGCATGAAGCTCACAAACTCATGGAGGGTCGGACTGGTTTTCCTAGAAACAGCATGCACAGCCAACAAATTTCTCCCCATTGCTTCGAAATTTCCTTACCTCTACCACATCCAACATTCACCATCCATTCTACACACATCACAGCTAGCAAAAGGGTAGAGAAACGGACTCTACTTGCCTCTAGTCCGAGCAAAACGCAGCTAGCAAACGGCAGGGTGAGGCGGGCTCAACGACGGCGGCTAGGCGGACGCATGGTGGCCGATCTCCTCCTCCTTCTCTCTTCCTCTCTTTCTCTCTTCCTCTCTCCCTCTCTTCCTCTCCTTTCTCTTCATGCGACCACTCTCTCTCTCTCTCTCTCTCTCTCTCTCTCTCTCTCGATCGATCGATAATCTTCCCCTCCCCCTCGTTCAATCCGCCTCCCCTCTAATTCTTCCCCTTCATCATTAGCAATCATTAAGATCATGCTTGACACTTGGCCAATTTTCATGCAAACCGGCTTCTCCCTCCCCTTGGTCGACGGCAGCCTCTTCTTGGGCTTCATGGGCCTGCCTTTGGGCCGACTTCTCCATCTGGCCTTCCTTGGTCGACGGCCCATTGGGGCTCTTGGGCCGGGCCTTTGCCGGTCGAAGGGTGGGGGATTGTGGGCTGGTTTGGCCCAAAAATCAGCCCACTTCCTCCTTTAATAAATTACTATTATTTTCCACTTAAAATAATTACCTAATTTGCAAAAATAATATGGCCAAAAGCTTACAACATTAATCCATAACAATCAAATCCATAAAGTGCATAACCAAAAACAAAATTCTCATTATCAAATTATCCTATAGCACCAACTTTGATAACCCAAGAATATAAGATACTTTTCCATTAATGTACTCGGCCTTAGTCTATTAAAATTTCTTGGTCTAATGGCCACAACGTAAAATAACGAGGCATCCATCCAAATTTCGTAGATCATAATGCTTCTAAAAAATTGCCATGAAATTTTTGGGATGCCACACTATGGGTGTCATAAATGTAATTTCGACCCTACCTTATCCCACAGAATAGCAGAAGCATTATATAAGGTCCAACGACTAAGAGAGCAATGCCTGTGCTGAAACTCAGAGAGAGAGAGAGAGAGAGAGAGAGAGAGAGAGAGAGAGAGAGAGAGAGAGAGAGAGAGCAGTGGTGGTGTCGAAGTGAACATGGCTTCCAAACCAGGACTACTCACTGATTGGCCATGGAAACCTCTTGGAAACTTCAAGGTGTCAACTCTCTCTCTCTCTCTCTCTCTCTCTCTCTCTCTCTCTCTCTCTCTCTCTCTCTACATGCACCTAGAAGAAAAACTTGCACACTTTGGCAACCCTTTGCATAGTTATGTGGGCTTATTGTCAAGGTTTATGCAAACAAAGTGCATCAATATAGATCCGATAATGCATGATCTGATGCTTCGCTGGCTCCTCGTTATGAAGAGGCTAAGGTTCATTATCATAGTATTGATATCATTTTTCTCCAAAATGTTTACTTTTCTTCACTGGCCAATGCCTAGAAATATGTGTTTACGCTTGTGTCACCTGGAATACTTTGACCTAAACCCAAGTTGATAAGAATTGAGTCAATTACAATCATTAATCATGTAAATCCAAGCGAACCATACATAGCTCAATCTCACATATGTCGATGGCTGTGATTGTATCTGGTTCATAGATCCCAACCCAGACAAGGATTTTTCCTCCCCTCATGGCCGAACATAGTATGGTGGCTATTAACAATCAATCATGTACTCAAATCTAATCTTGTCCATGTTCATCCGATGGTTGAGCAGAAAGGCGACGTAGCACACATCTCTAGGATATGCTAGAACAGATAAGCAATGAGCAATGGGTCGATATTGCAAGCTATGTGCGAGGCACATACTAAAAAGACGGGAGAACAAAATCTTCTTATAAGGCAACTTTCTTGAAAACATCAAGGCAACTTCCTAGGATCAATTTTTTTTATTTTATATTTTTTGTGAATCTAAAATCCTAGGATCATTCGTTGTTATCCCTTCATTGAACACCAAAGCAGTCGTGTCTCGCATCTAATTTTTTCTAACGAGGCTTAGCAACTGTCGTCTGTCCTAAAGACAGCTCTTCCATCATTTATCTGCGTGCAGTACATGGTATTGGCTCCTTGGGTGATCCACAGCACTTACGTCTTTGTCAACAGCGAGGGGAGAGAGAGGGACTTGTTCACGTTCCTGATATTTCCATTTTTGCTATGGAGGATGGTCCACAACCAAATTTGGATAACTCTCTCTCGGTACCGCAACGCCAGAGGGAGTGGCAGGATCATTGACAAGGGCATTGAATTTGAGCAGGTCGACCGAGAAAGAAACTGGTCAGTCTCTTCATCCCTCACTACCTTCTTCGTTTTCATCCCCAACAACATCTTTTCCTTTTTCCCTTAGCCGGGATCAGAAAGATCATCAAAGATCATTTTTCCCTTTTTGGAGTTTCTTCAATCATAACAAAAGGAACCATGATAAGAGTTTATCAAGTTGATAATATCAACAAAAAGAGAAAAACGAAAAGGGTCCTGACTATAATACAATACATCGATAGAAAACTTTTTGTGTTTCGTATTTCTCATCGCAAATAAGTTGCTGAAATTTTTACAATAAGAGCTTCTGGCTTTTATTTTTGACTTTATATATTTTTTCCATTTCTGGCGGCGTGCCTAAGCATTTAGTTTTTATTTTTATTTTTGAGCACCTAAAACATTCCAGATTTTTAGATATCAACTCATGGATTCCCATAGAGTATTTACTTAACCTTTTCTAGATTTAAATAATACTGTAAATTTTGGTGGGACAGTAAAATAACTGATATATTTTACTTTACATAAACTAATAAATTAAGGGTTGTGGTGGATGTTGAATATAATTAACCACCCGTCTGTAGGATAAACTACAATTTTCTCCCGTCATTTGACATATATATTTAGCAAATAAGCCGTAATATAAGGAGCATTAATATCTCGGGATCATATCATCAAATAGCTAGCATGATATTATAATTAAGGAACGGAGTTGACCAAACACATAAAAAATATTATAGCCTGTTCGTGTGTTTTTCTTAAATAAGTCTTTTTATTTCATGGAATTAACTAATAAAGGAACTGTTAAACATTTCATTTTTTCGTTTACTTTGTTAAATCATTGTCCAGGGATGACCAAATACTGCTCAATGGATTGATCTTCTACATCGGAGCGATGAGTTTCGCCGGAGCTTCTCGCTTGCCGATGTGGAGATTCGATGGTGTAATAACCACAGCTTTGCTTCATATGGGGCCGGTGGAGTTCCTCTACTATTGGCTTCACAGGGCCCTTCACCATCACTATCTCTACTCCCGCTATCATTCTCACCATCACGCCTCCATCGTCACCGAGCCTATTTCCTGTAAGTACTCATCACCTGTATTTGGCTCCTCTCTCTCTCTCTCTCTCTATGATATATGTGTGTGTGTGTGTCTATATATATATATATATATATATGCAGGTGGTTCTTTTCTTGTGAATATCATGAGCCATGTGGTCAAGCAGTTTACCTAGCTTTATCTTATCACACTTAATTCTACATGCACGAAGATATCAAATTACAAAGAACTCATTCCTTAAGTGAGATCGCCATACTTTAATTTGTTAAATATAGAGATTAATCTTTGCTTTTATTCTTATGTTTAGGAAACTCATGACACCAAATCTTTTGTACACCAATCATAAAAGGAAATATCATCCCTATAGTACTCTTTGTTCTTGTCCAAGTGGTATGTGGATCTCTATCATGAGAGAAAAGTATCAAAAAAATCATAAACTTATTATATCTGTACCAATTCAGTCTATCCAACCATTTTAGTCATAAGCCTTTTACTAAAATATGTTTGTTAGATGATATGTCAAATTTTGATTGGTAATGTAAATTATGGCAATCCATTCACTTAATGATCGACTTGTTCAAACAACAAAACAAATAACATCAACACACCCTTTGCTTAACATGGCTTGGGTAAAAAGTCGTACTATCTCTTGCATCATGATCAAACAGAATGTGCATCATCTTCTTCAAGTTCAATTGCTCAGACCAATTAGTCGCTGAATGAAATTTGGGTTGGTTGCAGCTGTAAATCATCCATTTGCAGAGCACTTGGCGTACTTCACACTGTTCGCAATCCCTCTGTACACAACGGTGTGGATGGGGACGGCATCAATTGTGTCATTCAGTGGCTATGTGACATACATCGACCTGATGAACAACATGGGGCACTGCAATTTTGAGCTCATTCCTAAGTGGATCTTCTCATACTTCCCCCCTCTCAAGTATCTCATGTACACCCCCTCGTAAGTCTCTCTCTCTCTCTCTGAACCATGGTAATCGATTATTGATGAGTATATTAAAATTGGTTTATAAACTTAGCATACAAACTTATGTGACAAAAACCATTATTGAATGTCGAATATAACCTCATCAACAGTTGACCACATTATTTAATATACTAATTTTGTATTCGTATTGCACAATCTGATATGATAACTTCTTGAAAGTGAACGCGTAACTTTAAGTTCCCATTTCTTAAGTGTTCGATATATTGTCACTCCATCCTTGCAATAAGCGAGTTTCAATGGAAAATTTATCCTATCATTATTGCACGAGCAAAAAAAAAAAAAATTTGTGAACGTGAGTGAAGTGGGTCATAATTGTTGTCGAGTAACTAATTCAAGAAATTCCAATAATTTTCAACGCAATAACTGTTGTCGTGAAGTGGGTCGTTAATTGTTTGAAAATCGAAACATTCTTTGAGGAGTATGAGGAACGGGACATGAACGTGTGTCCGAATGAATACTGGGGACAAAAGAACCTTGAAGAGGGCCTGCAACAAATTGGGTAATGGTTTTAGGACAACAGCAGTTGTCATGGTAGGTTTGCGATTTGTGTCTGGCTAGGGGGCGTCTGGCTAGGGGGAACAGAAACTCATGTTGCTTTGAAGAACGTATTGATGTTCTTGGGTTTACGTGGTACTTGGATGACTTCTTCTTTTTTGGAGACTTGGAGGGAGATTGCAAAAAGGAAGAAAATGTAGGTGAGGAATTCAATTATCTTGTTCTGGAGGGGCCCAAGAAAAGGCAGCTCCATGGAATCATTTTCTTCAACAATTCTTTTTTCACATTACATTTCTCACCTCTCAATTTTTTCCATTTAAATGTGGTGTCAATACCGATCTATATTGAACTTTTCGTATTTATTATAAGACAAACTCTTGTGCGCACACATTTTGGCTATTTTACAATTCAAATTTCTTGGAACTTTTGTAAAATGCAAAATTTGACATGCTAATTTAAGTATAGCTTTCTTAAAATTTAAATACCCTTTAAAAATTTTAGCAGGAGATAATTTTTGCTTTTAGTTTCGCTGAATCTTTTGTAAGGGAGGTTAAATATAAACGCCTATAACTAATATAATACGGGTCATATTTTCTTCCATCTTAAATTGAATGAAGGCATTTAAAGTTACCATCGCTTCCATCCAAATCGTATGAACTGATTGGTGAATCTGATCATGCCAAGCTTTTGACCGTCGTGTGGCTACTTGTTCAGTCCAAAATATTGGAGAACAACGTCAATCGCATGGACTGGTCGGTACTTCAGCAACACTATCACTCTATCTGAAGTATAGAGTCATGTGCAAGGATTGTGAGTCAATTTGTTAGTCAGGGGAATTTTGAGAATAATTAAGTTTGAAACTGGAGGACGTGTAATCTAATGGATCAATCCCATTTATTGTAATCTATATGTAAACTCAAATTGGATCTTGTTGAGAAATATACGGACATAAAAATTTTCACATGGCTATTAGCTCTGTTTGTACATCTAAAGAGTTCATATGATATTCTGAAAAAGAACCATACAAATAATCTTTTGGGTTATTGAAAGTATTATTACGTCACATCATTCTAATATTGTAGGTTTCACTCGTTACATCACACACAGTTTCGGACTAACTACTCCCTGTTCATGCCGTTATATGATTACATTTATGGAACGATGGACAAGTCCTCTGATAAACTTCATGAGACTTCGCTTGAGCGACTGGCGGAAGTGTCCGATGTTGTGCATCTAACCCATCTTCCCACTCCCGGGTCAATCTATCATTTGCGGGTACGATTCGCCTCTGTCGCTTCTTGGCCAGACCGATCATCGGGGTGGTATCTCTGGTTGATTTGGCCAGTGACTCTATGTTCCATGATGGTTACTTGGATCTATGGGTGCACTTTTGTGGTTGAGCGGCATCGCTTCAATAAACTCAAATTACAAACTTGGGTAATTCCAAAGTATAGCATTCAAGTAAGATTTTCTTTTATTTATCCGCTCAATTGTTTTTATTTTATATTACTGAGTTTTTTGTGCTCTAATTTTGGTCATTTTCTCATTTTCTTTGATCTTCTTTCTAGTACTTCATGCCATGGCAAAAGGAGTCGATCAATGGTCTGATCGAGAAAGCCATCTTGGAGGCAGAGGACAAGGGGACCAAGGTTTTGTGCTTGGGTCTCTTGAACCAGGCAAGCATCTTATGACAGTACAATTTCCCTCTCATGACATTACAATACGAATCACGATAGGTTCACGATGGACACTTTTGCAAGACAAAGAAGTTGCTTAAGGTTCAACATATTCAATTGTTAAATTGTCAGACTTTACTATAATGTAAACGGAATCATTCTCTTAACACTTAAAAGGGGGGGGGGGGGGGGGGGGCGGCATTCGGAAGCTTAACTATACTCTGACATAATCTTAGGCAACGAGTAGTTTCAGAAGGTTGACATTATATTAACATGATGATCTCACGAATTTAACACATTTAAGTCCTAAAAATTTCATTTAGAGCCATCAATTTTATTCCTTTAGTTGGCTCTATTAGTTTTAGTGGCATCATTTATTAACGGCCCATATTAGACTAAAAAGATAATACAACAATCTTGCTGCATTCCCGTCCACTGAAAATTGAGAGTTAAACGAAAGGACTCAAATGCAATAAAATTGTGACTTTTAGGATTTAAATGCATGAATTAAAGTTTTAGGACTTTTGCTGTTATTGTCCTTTCAGATAAAGCAATATGACCATGCTTGGGTACTCAAAACTTGGTATTTGCAGGGAGAGGAGCTGAATGGATATGGCGGGTTCCATGTGGACAGACATCCTCAGCTCAAAGTGAGAGTTGTGGATGGGAGTGGATTGGCAGTGGCTGTGGTGGTCAATAGCATTCCCAAAGGAACTGTCCAAGTCCTCTTCAGAGGGAGGCTCACTAAGGTGGCCTATGCCATTGCTCTTGCTTTGTGCCAAAGGGGAATTCAGGTAAATAAATAAGTTGGATGGTAATTCTTATATGCAGCTTCCTAAAAATGCTCAAAAGTAATTCTCTCATTTTTATAGCAATCGAGACTGCATTTGGTGAGTAGCATTCAAGCGAAATTAGAAAGTACGTCATACATGTTCAATTCCCATATGAAATATAAGATTTAAAAAGATTTATACTCAGAACCTTTTGATAAGATAATTTGTAAAATTTTGTGGAATCAATGCCCATTATTCTAAAATCTTAAACTGTTAGATTATGGCATGGTTTAATAATTAAATATTTTGATATTATCTTCTTTAAAAGATCTTCCTAGAAAATAAAAAAGGGAAGAGAATTCATATCCTCAACTAAATCTTCTCACAGTAGAAAAGTACATAAACTATTGTATTAATTTAGAAAATTCCCCTCGATTCTCAGCAGCAAAGTGCTTTCTGATTGACAAAAAGTTTATACCTTCAATAGCAAAGTAGATATAGCATGGACGAAAGCTACAACACATACGAAAGGTTCTATAAATTTTCTACCGAAACGTGTGACTTTTCCATCTACATGTGAACATTGTCAATTTTCATTATAATGGAGATAGCTTGAAATTGGCCACCTTATAACGTCTTTGTTAATTCAAGTGCCATAACCAAAAAAAAGGATAAGAGGGCTGTTCTTGGCATCATTTACTTATTGTCTTTCTGATTTGGCTCGCTACCTCTAACTACTCTTCTTAAATAATGATATAAAACTTATTTTAGGTGGCTATACTGCATGAACATGAGTACAAGATGCTGAAAAAATTACTCAACCACAAGTGTGACAGCAATCTGCTTCTCTCGAGTGGCCATGCTCCAAAGGTAAATGAATCATGCCCTTGTCGCAAATGACTTCAAATTATGTGCATGGACTTTTAAGATTCAACGTGTTCATTTCTCTGTTTTATTTGGATTCTTAGAAAGAATTGGAAACCCTAATTGCTATTACATCTGTCAATATAATGCCATAAGAACTTATTATCACTAGTTGATGATGACAGTAATATAAGTGAATGACTACCAATGATCGGTAAATTTTTAGGTATGGATCGTAGGAGCTGACATAACGGAAGAAGATCAGTTGAAAGCACCAAAAGGGACATTATTCATACCCTTCTCACAATTCCCCCAGAAAAGTTGCGAGGCGACTGCTTCTACCACCACACACCTGCCTTGGTCGCTCCCGCATCGCTTGAGAATGTGCATTCTTGTGAGGTATGATATGAAGTATAATTCCCATTTTCAGCTGGTCTCTTTCTGTTGAAGGGAGTGTGCTTTTATAACTTTTGCAGGGACGAAAACATATGCTTTTATTACAAATACAAAACTACCTTACTAATATTCATAGTAAACCCATAGTGTAAAATGGTCGACTCATACTTTGGCCGAACCACAATCCTTACATCACCATGTAGCCATTTCGATTCGCAGATTCCTGTGCGGATAAATCTGCATCCACACGGCAACCTTAGTATAAATCTCCTTCTTACTGTCGTGATACTGCAGAACTGGTTGCCACGAAGAGTGATGAGCACATGGCGCGTTGCGGGGATACTCCACGCAGCAGAAGGGTGGGAGGAGCACGAGTGTGGCTACTCCATCACCGACATCGACAAAGCATGGCAAGCTAGTCTACAGCATGGCTTTCAACCTCTTGGCCTCCCTGCTCATGTTTCACAGAAACTGAGTTAGATTTATCTCGATTTACATAAGCATAAAAATATCTGTGATACCATGCAACGCACTATACATATCCTCTGGGATAACTTAAGTAAAATAATGCCTCACACTCTATTAATAAATGTCGTCGTAGTCTAGGCTATCGATCAACTACTGAGTTGTCGATGTCAATCGGTTACTTGGTTGCATTGTGGTGTTACTTTTAAGAAGTATGTTCATATTTCTATTTTCTATCTATTTGCATCTCGAGGTCTCATGTAAGTTCCTAGGAATCTATCTCTTTGGAGTGCTAGAAATATTTAATGAGTGTTTAAGTGTAACAGTTATGTATCAAGCCTATAAAAAGCAATTCCTATAATTATTTCCAATAAGGTGAAATAAATGAAAAGGATATCTATCTCCTTCACTTCTTTGTGTTGTGTGGGTTGTAAGTGCTTCACTTTCAAATTATCCCATCAAATTTGAATCGGAATTGCATCCCCAACGTTCAACAATTTGGTATCAAAGCACACGTTTTCTGATTATGGCCTCAAGAACACAATGGTACTACTGAACGTCATCATCGGCATATTGTTGAAACTTGTTTCTCAATCAATCATGAAGCTGCCATTCCATCTGAATTTTGGATTATGTCTTTTAAACTGCATGCTATCTCATTAATCGTCTTACAACCAACACCCTAGATCTTTGCTCTCCCTTTCATGCTCTTTTTGGCATTGAACCAAATTATCTCAAAATTCGCACCTTTGGATGTCTATGCTACCCTTGGTTATGTCTGTACACCAATACCAAATTGGATTCCCGGTCTCATCTATGTATTTTTCTCGGTTATAGCTCGACGCAAAGTGCTTACAAATGTTTTAACCTGTTTAGCAAACTTCTCTTTATCTCTTGTCATGTTGTGTTCGAAGAACATATTTTCCCTTACACCACCCTCAGTTAGTCCGTTTCGCATCCCCTAGCTCCACCTTCAGCCTTCTGTCCAATTCTACATCTTTTGTCCGTGCCACTGCCTTCTCCTGCTCCGCCTCTGCCAAGCTCACATGTAACATTGCAATTCACTCCTCCGTTCATATTGTCTCCCTCAGATATGAATGCACTTCTCAATGCCGCACCCGAACCAAATGAACCACACTACACCCTTGACATTCTTGTCCAAACCGAAATAACACATGCTCTTTCTAATTTCCTCCCCGGCAATGTCCCAAATCAAAGTCCTACTCATGAGTTCTTCCCCGAGCACACCACCACCTTACCCGCCAAACCCACTAGCCAACCTAAGCCAAACTCTCCCACCCATACTCACCCCATGGTTACCCGTTCAAGAAACAATATTTACAAACCCAAACAAATCTGTACCCTTGCCACTAAACATCTATTACCTCAACTCATTGAACCAAGTTGGATAACTCAAGCCTTAACTGATCCAAAATGGCGGGCTGCTATGTTGGACGAAATCAATGCCTTGCTTCGCAATGGTGTTTGGGAACTTGTTTCCCTTAATCCTTCGTTTAACATTGTTGGCTGCAAGTGGATATACCGAATCAAGCAACGATCCGACGGCAGTATCGAAAGCTACAAGGCTCATCTTGTGGCCAAAGGCTTTCATTAATGGCCTAGTGTGGACTTCAAAGAAGCCTTTAGTCCTATTATCAAGCTTACCACTATTCGGATAATCCTATCCTTAGCCCTCGTGCGTGGTTGAGATTTCCAACAGATGGATGTAAATAATGCCTTTCTCTAAGGCACCCTTGACGATGAAGTCTATATGATGCAATCTCTTCACTACAAGGATCCTACCAAATCCAATTATGTCTGCAAATTACGCAAAGCAATTTATGGTCTCAAAGAAGCTCCCCGTGCATGGTACAATAAATTAAGTGCCTTTCTCCTTGATCATTCTTTTGTCAACTCCAAAGCCAACAGTTCCCTTTTTTATCTACTCCAAAAATGGGACTCACAAGTATTTTCTGGTCTACGTTGATTGTCTCATCATCACTAGGAGTGATTCTAAAGTTGTGAACCATCCATTGCTCACTTTCTCACCGATTTTCTGTGAAAGATCTCGGGTCTCCACACTACTTCTTGGGAGTTGAGGTTGTACCTATTCAGCACGATATACTTTTGTCCCAACACAAGTATTTCGGGACCTTCTTGAGTGCCATAAAATGACTATTGCTAAAGAGATTAGCACATCCATGGCAACACTACTTTGACTATTTATAATGTCACCTAACTCACAAATCCAACCGATTTTCGAAGTTTGATTGGTGGCTTACAATACCTTCTTATTACCTGACCCAACATTGCCTACACGGTCAATAAGTTATCACAGTTCATGCACAAACCCAGCAACACTCATTGGACGGTAACCAAGCGTCTACTTCGCTATCTCAAGAGTACCATCTTTCACGGCTTACACTTGTGTTGTGATACCACACCGACACTTCATGCTCACTTTGATGTCGACTGGATCGGTAACTCAGATGATCGTACTTCCACTTCCGAACTTCTTATCTACATTAACGCTAGTCCCATTTCATGGAGTTCTTGGAAACAAAAAATTGTTGCATGCTTCTCCACTAAGGCCAAATATAGGGCCATAGCCACAAGCTCAACCGAACTTCTTTGGGTCCAAAATCTCCTTCAAGAGCTAGCAATTCATTCAACACAACCCTCCGTCATCCATTCTGACAATATTGGCGCAACATATGTTTGTGCCAATCTAGTCTTCCATTCTCGCATGAAACATTGCCATTGACTACCATTTTGATCAAGAGCTCATCAAAACAAACCGTCTTCAAGTCTCCCATATCTTGACACATGATCAACTCGCTGACATTCTCACTAAATCATTATCAAAACAACGAGTTCATCAACTTCAACACAAGATTAGTGTTTCCGATGGAAACTCCATCTCGCGGGGGCATATAAAGGAATGTAATCAAGTTTGATTTTTGATATTATTTTCAATTATTTTGTTGTCATTTTTATATTATTTTTTGTTATTTTGTTGCCTTTCTTGTTACATATATTTGGGATTCTTTGCTAAAATTAAGCAACCAACATTGTGTATCTTCTCCTATAAAGCCATCTAAAGTGTAAACAATGTATAATCAATAATAAATAGAATTTTGATCAGCTTTCACCCTCTATGATGACGTGGCATTTCATGAGCCGTGCGATTGTTTAAAAACTGGTGCTAACGTGGCTTCATGTGGGCCGTCCGATTCTGTTGAAGTGAAAGGCAATACTAGCCATCAGATCCTTGCATCTGATCTGTGCCATCCATTAGGAACCCCTTAAGGTTTCCATCTCCCTCCATTCGAGCAGCAGCCGCTGCTCGGTGTATCCCAAAGGCTTCAAGGGCTCACTGTGCTCCCTCTACCGAAATGGCGAGCACAACACCTTCCCCTGCCCGAGCATGCTCCATCGTGGCCAGTCATTGGCTTTCTTCTTGGATGGCCAGTTGATATATTCAACCAAGCCGCGGCACCAAATCCATGGTGAGGATATGAGATCTGAAAGGTGGGTAATTTTCATTCAAGATTAGCAAAAATCGTGTGACTTTCTCTCTCTCCTTCATCGCATGATACTGTTTGAGGGTTTCCTTGGGTCCCTCAAGTTGTTCATCAATCACTTCAAGTTCATTCCATAAGGCCGACAATCAGTTGAAGCAAGCAATGATTGAGAGGTCCCCTTGCTTCAACTCTGACAGTGCTTGGGTTAACGAGAATAGCTTGGCGTGGTCGAGTTTCCCATACATTTCTCAGATATTATCCTACATGGTTTTCGAGTCTTCGGTTGGTGGGAGCCTAGCGATGATCTCGGGACTCAAGCAATTTCTGATCCAAGTCCACACGAGCTGGTTGCATTTGCACTAGTATAGCTACAATCATTCAGTGGTCGAAAGTCCTACGGTTTCATCAATGAACCCATCTTTATCCTTCGTCACCAATGCTCACCAAAAGTCCTGAGCCCATGTATAGTTGTTCAGTCCAGTGAGTTGTAAGCTGATGATCTTCAGTTCTGGGCCGTTGGCCGGCGACGTGTACCGAGCTCCTAAACAGCCACTGCTGAAAGAACGTAGGGCATGATCCTGAGTTGGAAACCCAGTTGATATTGCAGGTAGGGATTTGTTCCCAGGCCCGCTAGATTCGGTTCTGGTCTCTGGCTCGATGACATCCAGCTTGGCCCATCTCTATTGGGCTGGGCTCCTAGAGCTGGTGCTCCTCCTTCTCCTAGTGGTCCATGTTGGGCCCATGATTGATTTGGCCAGGTGGCCTATTGACCTTGAACCGGAAACCAGTGGGCCGGTGGCCACTGGACCGGGCCATGATACTGAATCGGAACAGGAGCTGAAACGACGGGATGTTGAGCAGAAGATATCTCCTCTGCAGTCGGGTCTGCTTGATCCGACGTTTGATTCCGAGGTGAGTGAGATTCCTCCGTCACAGATTTGAAGTGTTTAAGTTTCATGGGATGATATCAGTTGCACGTGGATTCCTACTCGGTGGACTAATTTTTGTTTTGCAGATTGTATTTCGCAACAACGAAAAACTTAGAGGGAAAGACTAACAGGAGGCAATCCTGAAGACTTTGCACAACGAGAGTCGCAAATTAATTCCTACCATGGGCTGATTTGTTTTGCAGAAAAGGAGTCGCAACAACAAATTCAGGGACAGGGCAGAGGCAATTCCAGAGACACGGAAGCTTGGCCAGGAAAGAAACGATGCTACGATGCCATAACAGAAGATGAAAATATTGAAGGATTGTAATAGGAAAAAAATGGAGGAACAAAAAAATAGGAAAGAAATATACAAGATAGCATTTTCCTAATCAATAGTCTGTATATTTGATTTTACAGATTGATTGAATCAAACCATTTACAATTAGAACAATTAGTATAATAGTGTATCTCCAAGAGTACCTCCAACAACAATCATTGATCACATAGATCCCGTGAATTATACATAGCTTGATCTCATGTATGATGGACGCCTATAATTGTGTCCGATTCATAGATCCCGTCCTGGGAGGAATATTTCCTCGCCTTATGGCCAAACATAGTGCTACATTGGGCTCTGTGTGTTTGAAAATGTGAGAACATGGGTTGTGGCTATCAACAACCGTGTACTCAAATCTATCTCGCCCATGCTCGTCCGGTGGTGGAGCAGAATAGGCGACGTGGCAAGTGTCTCTAGGATGCTAGAATAGATGAGCAATGAGCAGGTGGTTGAGCAGATGGGCGGCGTAGCACGCGTCTCTAGGATGCTAGAATAGATGAGCAATGAGCAATTGGTCAATATTGCAAGCTTTGTGGGGGCACATACTCAAAAGATATGGCAACAAAATTTTCTTATAAGGCAACTTCCTAGTATCATTCGTTCTTTCTTTATTTTTATTTTTTGGTTACTAAAATCCTGGGATCATTCGTTGTCACCCCTGTGTCTCGCATTTAATTTTCAATTGATAAGGCTGATCAACTGTCCTAAAGACAGCTCTTCCGTCCCCTCTCCGTGTGCAGTACCCGGTGTTGGCTCCTTGGGTGGTCCACAGCACTTACGTCTTCGTCAATGGAAGAGAGAGGAACTTGCCCACGTTCCTAATATTTCCGTTTTTGCTACGGAGGATGGACCACAACCAAATTTGGATAACTCTGTCTCGGTACCGTAACGCCAGAGGGAATGGCAGGATCGTTGACAAGGGCGTTGAATTTGAGCAGGTCGACCGAGAAAGAGACTGGTCAGTCTCTTCATCCCACATAACCATCTTCTTTTCCATCCCCATCCCACATAACCATCCTCTTTTCCATCCCCAACAACATTTTTTCCTTTTTTGCTCAACAGGGATCAGAAAGATTATTAAAGATCGTTTACTTTTGTGTGCAACCCCTTTTTTTGGAGTTTCTTCAACCATAACAAAGGGGACCATCACAAGAGTTTATCCAAGTTGATAATATCAACAAAAAGAGAAATGCAAAGGACCCTAACTTTAATACATGGATATAGAAGTTTTTGTGCTCGCATGCCTCATCACATTGCTGAAATTTATACATTAAGAGTTTGCGGCATTTATTTTTGACTTTTAATTTTTTTTATTACTTGCGGCTGGCCTAAACATTTATTTATTTTTAGAACCTAAAACATTCACAACTTTTAGATATCAACTCATATATTCAGATAGATTATTTACATAACTTTTCTAGATTTAAATAATACCGTAAATTTCGGTGGGACAGTAAAATATCTTATATTTTTTGCTATTCATGAATTGGTAAATTAAAGGTTGTTGTGGATATAATTGACCACTCATTTATAGGATAAGTTCCAATGTTTCACATCATTTAACATAGGGGCTTAGCAGACCAACCGTAATATAAGGAGCATTAATATCCCGTAATCATATCATCAAATAGCTAGCATGATCCTATAATTAAGGAATGGAGTCCACCATACACATAAAAAAATTAGAGTAGTGCTAAGCTAACGGCACCGCTATTCACCAAGGAATAACGGTGCCTTTTTTTACCACAATCTACTATTGAGGATTTATATGCAACCAGAACCTACACAATACAAGGACATACAGCAAAAATGAGAAAGTATCTCAAACAAATAGATATTGGGCACCATTTCTTTCTTCCAAAAAGGTTATGAAACCAATAACAAGGAAATTTAATCACTACGTGTGAAATTTGTTTAAATTTTAAATAACTAATTAAATGTAAAATCAATTCTTTTTCAATATATCTAGGATAATATTTTAACATATTATAAATACAATGAAAGCCACATTAGCAAACACACATATTTTTATGGGACCTAAAAGGCAACCAAATTTTCCATACTTAAAAGTCAATTCTTCACTTCTTAAATAAGTGATAGATGCATGAACTTTTACATTAAAGATATATTAAGTTTTCCACCTACGCAAACTGATGAATTCACTTAAAATCATTGATTTGGAATACCAACTTTTGTTTTTGGGCAAAAAGAACTCAGTTCACTAATCCCGATTCTTTCAATTTGTGGCTACTCATTTCTTTTCTCTTTCTCACTAGAACATATGAGTTTTTGATTGAAAAATTTGAAAGCATCGACCATGTTTTGCCTTGTTGACATGTCTTGTGTACGCATTAGCATCATTAATCACATTTTGGCACCAACTTGCATGTATGAAAATTTTAATGGTGAGTTTACTCGTCCCTTTTAAGTAAAAATTTCTTTGAGATCCTTTGAAAAGTTGGGATATCCACTTTCCAATTACTTATTTTGTCTTTTTTATTTTTTTTGTTATTTTGTAATTTATGTTTTGGCCCAACTATGTTTCTCTTTTCATTTGATCTTTGCCTCTTGGAAAGTTCCATCAAATGGAATAGTCTAACAACACCATAGTATTTAATTTAAGTACATTTTCGCAGCAAAATTGGATGCACCGCTTAACCGGTTTTCCTAGAAAAACTTATGGTGGAGCGTGCTCCATCTCAATTGGGAGAGTGACAGAGCCGTTTTCTTCTCATTTCCCTTTCTTATTTGTCAAAGCCAAAGAAAAGAATATCTTCTCGTCATTTCTTCTCTGCCACATCACCAATCTCTCTCGCCTCTCAAACATGCCACATCAAAGACTTCTCTCCTATTTAGCCATGATTTACGAATAAAATTGATAATATGTTTCTACTTGTGATTATTAATTTTTTCGTAAATTTAACTTTGTCAACAATAAGCGAAATAATAATCATTTTTTAAATTTAATAAATGTCTTTAATGATATCAATGATTTCTTTTGAGATAGTGATAATATTCTTTTATTTGTAATTATCTATGTTGTGGTATTCAATTTGCTATAGAATTATTTATTTCCTTATGTTGATTTTCTTTCTTCATATTTATAAAATCTAACCAAGCAAGGGTTTCCAATTTTAATTTTCTCAAGAAAACCGGTTAAACAGGTCAGGTGGTTTTCTTGAGAAAATTAGTGGTGGACAAGCCACCGTTATCTTTAATGTGTCACAGTGACCGTGAGCTTCTCATTCCCAAAAAATTATTATAGCCTATCCATGTGTTTTTCTTCAAATAAGTCTTGTTATTTCATGGAATGAACTAATATAGTAATTGTCAGGAATTTCCTTCTTCTTTTTTTGTTTAATTTGTTTAAACATTGTGTAGGGACGACCAAATACTGTTCAATGGATTAATCTTCTACATTGGGGCGATGACTCTCGCCGGAGGTTCTCGCCTGCCGATGTGGAGATCCGACGGTGTAATAACCACAGCTTTGCTTCATATGGGGCCGGTGGAGTTCCTCTTCTACTGGCTTCACAAGGCACTTCACCATCACTATACTTCCGCTATCATTCTCACCATCTCCTCCATCGTCACTGAGCCTATTACCTGTAAGAAGTCAGCACCTGCTCTCTCGCTTAGTTACATATGAGGATCTTAATCTCAAAATGCATGAAGTTTACAATTGAAAGCAAGATATGTTTATGCTATACACGTATCCTAGTGTCCATCCAACTCATCAGGTGTTCATGATGCACTATCCTTAGGTGCCTTTCATGATCCTCAGTACTCCTCGAGTATACTAGGATGTCGTCAATGAAAACGATTACGAACTGATCCAAGTACTCCCTGAACACATGGTTCATCAGATCCATGAAAGCAGCTGGGGCGTTCGTCAACCCAAACGGCATCACAGTGAACTCATAATGACCGTATCGAGTACGAAACGCCAACTTCGGTATGTCTTCCTTGCTGATCCTTAACTGATGATACCCTGTCCTCAAGTCGATCTTAGAAAATATCGACGCTCTTTGAAGCTAGTCAAACAAGTCATCGATCATCGGCAACGGATACTTGTTCTTGATTTTCACGTGATTGAGTTGTCGATAGTCGATGCACAAGCGCAAAGAACCATCATTCTTCTTCACGAACAGAACTGGTGCTCCCCAAGGTGACGCACTAGGACGAATAAATCGTTTATCCAACAACTCTTGCATCTACACCTTCAATTCCTTAAGTTCTGACAAGGCCATCCAATAAGGAGCTTTAGAGATTGGCTCGGTCCCGAGGGCTAACTCAATCACAAACTCTATCTCTCTCTCTCTCCGGCAAACCTGGTAGTTCTTTCGGAAACACATTTGGGAACTCTTGCACATTGCGATATCTTCTATCTTCAACTCCTCCACTGTTGTATCCGCGACAGTCGCTAGATAACCTTGGCAACCCTCGTCTAGCAAACGAGTTGCCTCGAGTGATGAGATTAAGGAAATCGAGGATCCTCCTCAACTCCCAATAAATTCGAAGCTCTCACCCCCTAACGGGTTAAACTAAATCGCCTTGCAATAACAGTCCATCTTATGCTTGGTGAGCCAGTCCATGCCAATTATCACATCAAAATCATACATGGCCAGGACTATCAAGTATATCATCCCCTCTCGCTCACCAATCACTAACTTGCAACCAAGACAACCTATTGAAGCTAACACCTTATCCTTCAACGGCGTAGATATACTAATCACTAACTTCAACAACTCAATAATTAATTCTACCAACTTAACATATCTTTCAGCTATAAATGAATGTGTAGCTCCAGGATCAAATAAAGCATAAGCAAGTTGGTCGTTCAGCAAGACCATACCTATGATCACATTAGGCACATCCTCCGCCTGTCCTCTGGCGATCGTATACGTCCTTCCCTAGGCCGGAGGTCAGTTCAATCCACCATGCGGCATGATTTGCGGCACGATTCCTCTGTTTTGACCCAACGGTGGCGGCGTTGGCAACTGACACTGTCCCGTCTATCTCCTGGGGCAATTCCTTGCGATGTGACCCTGCTGGCCACACTCATAACAGGCACCTGTCCTAGAAGGACACAGGGCTGAGCCATGTCGTCTTCCACATGAACGACACACTCCATTAAAACTCGACGACAACTTTCCTATCTCACCCTTCCTGTTGGGTGAAATAGGATACCTTCCTCCAGACATCGACCTCTTCCCAAACCGATTACCATCTCTGTTCACATTAAATCCGCAACCCAGATGCAATGGCTCTCTCATTCTGGTCTTTCTCAATCAGCCGGGCTTGTTTGTAAAGGTCCTTGTACTCTTTCAAATCTAGTGGCACCAACAAGCTCTTCACATCCAGTTGGAGCCCGTCTTTGAACCTTCGAGCTCGGTCTAACGGCCTCTGGATTAAATAAGGGGTATACTGTGATAGTTCAGCGAACTTCGCTTCGTACTGGTCAACCGACATTGTACCTTGGCGAAGGTGCTGGAACTCCGCCATCTTCACCTCTCTAGCACAATCAGAAAAGTACTTCTCATTGATGACCTCGAGAAAGTCATTCCACTCTGGAACTACGCCTTCAAGAAACGCTATCCCTTTAGTAGTCTTCCACCACGTACCTGCGATCCCCTTCAACTGATAGGCTGCTAGGACAACCTTCTCTGTCTCGATGCACATCAGAAAGTCAAAGGCGTTCTCTTGCTCCTAAACCCACAATGCTGCAACTTCGGGATCTCCTACTCCCGTGAACTTCAGCAAATTCAACTTCAGGAACTGCTCCATCAACTTATGCATAACCTCCCAGCGGCCACGTTCCCAAGTGGAACTTCAACATGTGCTACCTCAGGTTCGACGACTGGTGCGGCGGCAGGGGCGGCGGCAACGGCAGCAGCATTGGCGGCGTTAGCGGCATTGGTGGCGGCGGCGGTAGCGGTGGCCTGCTGATCCATTTTGTCACCCATCATCTCAAGCATCCTCATGATCCCAACAAACCTTGGATCCTTAGGGGCTACTACCCCAACATCGCCTGGAGGCAATGCTACACCACTCACGCTGGCCTCAGCTTGCGCTCTTTCCAGGGCAACTCGGGCATCGACTCTTGTCGACGGCCCACCCTGAAACACAAGGCCTCCTGCCCTCTTCCTAGCAGCTCTCAACACTCGGTCACTCATGCTACAGGCTCAATATAGATACCTGTTGGCAAATTCCAATACCACATTAGAATCTGAGTGACCTCACCAACAAGTTAACAAACAACTATCGATCACTTGCATCGGTATATTAAAAGCCTTTCCTACCAACTACCCCATGACTCCCTTGCTCCTTATCACTCCATTACACATACCATGCTCTGATACCACTTAAACGGGGTTGTCACGCCCCGAGACCCCGAGCACGCGAGCAACCCGCCATGGTCATGCAAATGTGACATTCTCAGGTAGTGTCGCCAACCCTATTCATTTATTATTGCACAAGCGAAACATATTATAAAACCCCGATAAAAACTCACGGAAAGGAAAGCGGGAGACCAACTCATACATAAACAACATACTTTCATAGATAAACATTCTAGAGTTTACATATATATATATATATACCAAAAGGGGTCTATATATAAATATATATCGATCCACCAAAAAGAAGGGTTAGTCTGACTAAAAGGGATCGATCCACCAAAAAGTCCTATTTCACCTCGACTAATCAACCACCGGAGACGATGGGTCCTCACCTTTGACTAATCAACCACCGGAGACAATGGGTCCTCCACTCCACCATCGGTAAGGTCAGCTACGCCCTCTCCTAGAATGGCATCCATCACAGCAGGTGGAATATCAAAACTACTAAGGGGACCAATCTTGAAACCATTAGGCCAAAAACGGAACCACGCCCTATATCTATGAGGTACCCTGACAAGCTCGGCCTCTTGGATCCAAACCGTGGACCTAATCAGCTCATAGATCCAATGACTATCAGAATCGGGGAAACTAAGCACCTGCTCCATAATCTGCACTGGGATACTATAATGCTCCGGGGTTCTGCCATCTACGGTCCTAAAATTTTGGCTCACAACGGGGTGAGACATTGTCTCAGCAAGTTCATCCCCCTAAACCCCTATTAGAAAGAAAATACGCTCAAGGGTGGCCTAGCCATACAACACAGAAGGCTTACCTCGTCTTATTTCCTTCCTGCAGATTAGTATAATTCATATCACTCAATCACAGGTAGTAATAAGAACCTCATCAACTGGAATGCAATCACTTTCACATAATCAACAATCACACTCAGCACGCATTCCAATTTTCATTCATTCATTACCACACAAGAACATAGCACGCAGTTCGGCTATCTATTGACATTTAGCCAAGCATCGTGTCCCCACCTTGGAGCACGGCTTTGTCACTACGTCGACGGCGTTCCCGAAGGAACATGGGCCCAGAATCTACTGCGACCTACATCCGTTGTAAGGGGCATCCCATATAGGGGCAAGTCCGGCTCAACAGCCCAAGATGATTTCCACTTAATTATCACACGACAAATCCATACTCGGCCCAGGACACTTTGCATTTCACTCAATGCTTCAATTTAAAATAGTGATCCCGGCCTCTTTTCTTCATATTAAAAATATTCCAAAAATTATTCACGTGTGTGGGGGCACGTTAATTTCGAATCAGAAAATCAATATCTCACTTTTTCAAACCCCACTATTTAATATAATTCTTAAAATCCAATTTTGGTATCCAAACTCGACACTTGGGATTTTATGAATAAAATCCCTATTTTTCACAATCAACATTCAATTTGCATTATCCACTCATCAAATTCAAAATCTGAATAGACAGCAGCGATCAGCGCGAAATTCTGAGAAATTAGGGTCCCGAAATAATTTTCGGAATTTAATAAATAATTAATTTTATTCCGAAATTAATTAAATTAATAATATTTTAATAATTATTATAATATAATATTTTATTAAATAATTAAATAATTTCGAAATACATATATAATTCAAAATTATATATTTAAGTTCAATCATCATTAAACTAACATAACCATCCATTTTACTTTAATTAAACACACCCTAAACTAATCACACCCCTTAATCAATTCATATCTAATTAAACTAATCTAACAACCTAAGTTTACTTAACTTAGACTAAGCACACTTAAGGCTTCATTAACCCTCTAATTGAGGTTTAGTGAGCTAAACTCACCAAAATCGCTTTCCGATGAGTCTCGGGCAAAGAGAACGGCGAGGTGGTCAGAAAATCTCCTCGGGGCGACACCAAAGAAGGACCGGAAGGCACCCAAAATGGGCCTTCAAGATAGGGTGGAGAGCTGGAAGTTTGGCTGCTGGTCGCGGGCGGAGGAGGGCGGCACGGGGGTCGGTTGGGCGCTAGACCGGCGGGAATGAACAGCGGCAGCTCGTGCGATCGAGACGGAGGCTCCGGCGAGGCTGGCTGGCTCCGACGGTGGCTAGTGAACAGCAAGCAGGCGGCTAGCAATGGGGGGCAACGGTGCTGGAAGCTCGAGCTAAGATGGAGCTGAGCGCGAGCCGGCAGGCGAGCGGGCAAAGGAGGAGCGGCACCGGTGGTGCACGCGCAGATGGCAGTGACAGCAACGGTCTCCGGCGACGCACGAGCGGACGAGGGGGCGTCGGGCTTGGCTGGTCCGTCGAAGCTCCTCTCTCTCTTCTCTTTTCAAAATCCAAGAAGACCAAATGAAGAAGATGATGTTGATAGGTTGAAGTGAAGTCCCACCTTTTTTAGGGCTAATAGGCACTTGCCGCTTGTCAATTTCTTCTCCACTTTGGCCCCACCACCATGACATAAGGTGACATCACATTCCACTAAATCAAATCCTCCACAACATCTTCCAATGGTTGCAATTTCATCCTCCACCGTGGCATAAAATCTTGTACATTAATTTCTTCAATTCCATTCAATTCTCTTCCAATTGAGTCCAATTGAAGTCCATAAATTAATCCAATGTTCTAATAAGATTTGTGACACAACAGGACTTCCAACTTTTGAATTCAGTCTCAATTTCACGGTTAATTTCACTTTGGCACGATATTAGCTCGTCCTAACCTACTTTGTAGCTTTTAGAAATTTTCATGCATTTGACCTGTGGTTGATCATTTTCAAGCCACAATGTACATCTTTGACATATTGGTGACTCTCGGTTGTCGCGTAATCTCAAGATTTCAAATACGAACACAGGGTACCCAAACGACAGAAAAGCCGGTCTAGTGCCGATCGACAAGAATTGTGCAATCCGGTGGAATCACCCATACTTGATCACATGCCTCTGTCGAGTCGACCTATCTTTGATTTCTAATCGATTTTTAATTGTACCGTAATGACCCTTGCAGATTAGCTCGGTCGAAAAGTCGTTTCCTGGTCGAATTCTCGAGTATGATGCATTAGAATCTCTTAACGACTTCACCCGATAAACTATTTTTCACATGAATGGATGACTTAAGGAAAAGAACTATATGTGCAAAGATAAAATGCCCATCTCAATTTACTGAAAATAGAATTGGAAAATCGGGATATCACAGCTGGCTTCTTCGACCGAAATGAAAGAAAGGTAGGGACAGAAGGGATCAAAGGGAGTTGCATCGAAGGGAAAGAGAAGGGAATGGATAAGTGAGCAGAGAGTGTTGGCCAATGGGATAAAAGAACGTGCAAAAAAAAAAAGGAGAAAGAGGGAGAGATGTCGGCAGAGAGAGGGCCCCTTTCACACGTGAGCTTTAAACGAAGAGAGAGGGAGACATGCGAGATGGGTGGACCGAACTACTCATCAAGTCTTTATCCCACAAGCTTTCATGCATATCCCTATTGTGCCCCAAGCCTTTATGCACATAAAATTCCACAAATAGCTAGGTTGATGTGCACAAGTTGCAGCCCCCATACCAACCTACGAATTTCACAAATTGGGCTTCAATTTCTTTACCAATTTCTCCAATTTGATGTCCAATTTTGTAGAGGAAGAAGCCCACACATTTTCCATGATTTCCCATCGCTAAGTAGCTCACTTTGGAGGCCAAAAATCCGTTCAATTTGGCCAATATGAATTTTCATTCTTTTTCGAATCGTTCGAATTGATTTTCTGTAAAAATCCCGAACTCACCGAAAATTCCTCGAAAGATGAGTCGACGTTCCTAAAATAAATCATGACATGACAGAACTTTCAATTTATGAAATCGGGTTTAAATTCGCGGTTAATTTCAACCGGACACGATTTTAGCGTGACCTAACTTACTGGGTAGCTTTTAGGAATTTTTAGTGCAATTGACCCGTGGTAGATTATTTTTGGGCCATAATGTACATCTTCGACACATTAGCGACTCTCGGTTATCGTGAAAATATCAAGGTTTCAAATACGGACACAGGGCGCCAAAACAACAGAAAAATTAGTCTAGTGCCGATCAACAAAAATTTTGCGATCAGGTGGAATCACATACACTTGATCACATATCTCAGTCGAACCAACATATCTCTTATCTCTGATCGATTTTTAACTGTGCCATAGTGACCCTTGTAGACTAACGCGGTTGAGCAGTCGATTCCTAGTTGAATTATCAAGTCTATTGCGTTTATATTCCTTAACGGCTTCACCTAATAGGCTAGTTATCTCATGAGTGGCCATCTCAGAGAAAATAATTATAGGCATGTCGATGAAAAGCCAAACTTATCCAATCGAAAACCGAACTTGAAAATCAGGATGTCACACATGTGTGATCACTTAGCATTAGGAATCATGTTGCACAAAAATGTAAAAGATTGTTTGATCACCTTTGATAACAACCCAACTCATAGGTACTGAAAGGGCGCTAACAAACATCTTTAGCATAACCCAAGTCCCCGAACTCAAGAAATCTCTAGTTCCGTGGAAATCAAGGGAGGTGACCTAATCCTTGATTGGGTTTCTAGTTGCCCCCAACAAAGAGGCTAGGAACAGCTCATAGATAATGTTTTTAGGTTGTCTAAAAGCTTAAAATGAACCCCCTGTCATGCTAGGTATAAGTTTGGGACCCATGTTCATAATTAATGAATCGAGCATGGCCCACCTACTAGACGTCGCTTTTGAAGCCGTCTCTTTTGAGGATGCTTGCTTGGACTGTTTTACGAGCAAATACTCCTAAATCTACCCGTTAAAGGAATATCTTCCCACTTCGAATGGTAGGTGCAACACATCCCAACAAATGTTATTCTTGTTATAGTGTATAAATATCAAAGTAGTTTAATCCTTTCTTTGTGTAAACTTTTTGGTAATAAGACGTGCTTTATACTTATCAATGAAACCATCAGCTTTACACTTCTTTTTCAAGATCCATTTACATCCAATCGGTTTATTTCTCGATAGAAGATTAACCAATTCCCAATTGTTATTACTTAGGATAGAATTAATGATTTTTCTAGAGCTAGTCAGTATCAACTTGCCCATCATAAACAAAAGAGAAATGCTTATAGGACTGTTCTTAATCTACTGTAAGATTAACAGCCTGTTCTAGGAACAAATAATTAATAATTATTATAGGGTCCACTCTTTCATAAGTTTATAATTCACAACACACCAGTGATGCCATTACTCTCATAGTGGCCAAAAAAAAAAGTTATTCTAACAAAGCCCTTAACAAAGTTAAATGAATGATTCAAGTTGCACTATTCCTCATCGAGCGTTGTGTACTGTCATATAAACACAATCCCAAAATTTTTCCTCCATAACTCTCACAAAAATTTGAAAATATTCTATAATGTCCACACCAACTTTTATTCCCTCCTTTTTCCTTTGTTTCCTTAGTGTCCTAAGCACACTCTTTCAACATTATTCATTCAATAATATACTTTATAAGCCAAAAAGTGTGGGCGTCCACGCCCCTTATCTTTAAAGGCGACGGGTGTCATTCATGCAATTTCCACCCTACTGGATCCCACAGATAGCGGAGAAGCATTATATAAGGTCCAACAACTACGAGAGCAATGCATGTGCTGAGACTCAAAGAGAGAGAGAGAGAGAGAGTGGTGGTGTTGAAGTGAATCATGGCTTCTAAACCAGGACTCCTTACTGATTGGCCATGGAAGCCTCTTGGAAGCTTCAAGGTGTGAACTCTCTCTCTCTCTCTCTCTCTCTCTCTCTCTCTCTCTCTCTCTCTCATGCATGCATGTCAAAGAAAAACTTGCGCACTTCGGCAACACTTTGCATAGTTACTTGGGCTTATTGTCAAGGTTTGTGCAAACAAAGTGCGTCAATATAGAACTGCTAATGCATGATCCGATGCTTCACTAGCTCCTCGTTATTAAGAGGCTAAGACTCATTACCATCGGTTAAGATTTTTTTTTTCTCCAAAATGCTTATTGTCTTCAGTGGCCAGCGCCTAGGGATATTTAATCATGCTCGTGTCACCTCATGGGAATACTTTAACTCCTAGCTGATAATAATCAAGTCAATCATAATCATTGATCACATGAATCCAACAAGAATCATACAAAGCTTGATTTCATGCATGATCGACGACTATAATTGTATCCATTTCATAGATCTTATCCAGGCAGGAATATTTCCTCGTCTCATGGCCAAACATAGTACTACATTGGGCTCTGCGTGTTTGATGATGTGAGATAACAATAGAACATGGGTCGTGGTTATCAACAACCATGTACTCAAATCTATCTCGCCCATGCTCGTCCGGTGGTTGAGCAGAATAGGCGACGTAGCACGTGTCTCTAGGATGCTAGAATATATAAGCAATGAGCAATTGGTCGATATTGCAAGCAAATACTCAAAAGATAGGGCAACAAAATCTTCTTATAAGGCAACTTTCTTGAAAACATCAAGGCAACTTCCTAGGATCATTCGTTTTTTGCTTTTTTCTTTTTCTTTTATTTTGTTACAAATCCTGGGATCATTCGTTATCACCCCTTTATTGTGCACCAAAGCAGTAATGTCTCGCATCTAATTTTCAATTAACGACAGCTCTTCTATCCCCTATCTGTGTGCAGTACCTGGTGTTGGCTCCTTGGGTGGTCCACAGCACTTGCGTCTTTGTCAACAGTAATGGAAGAGAGAGGGACTTGTCCACGTTCCTGGTATTTCCGTTTTTGTTATGGAGGATGGTCCACAACCAAATTTGGATAACTCTGTCTCGGTACCGCAACGCCAGAGGGAATGGCAGGATCGTTGACAAGGGCATTGAATTTGAGCAGGTCGACCGAGAAAGAGACTGGTCAGTCCCTTCATCCCTCATTACCATCTTCTTTTCCATCCCCAACAGCATATTTTATCTTTTTTGCTCAACAGGGATCAGAAAGATCATTAAAGATCGTTTTCTTTTGTGTGCAACCCCTTTTTTGGAGTTTCTTCAACCATAACAAAGAGTTTATCAAGTTGATAATATCAACAAAAAGAGAAAAATGAAAAGGGCCCCTAACTTTAATACATGGATGGAGAAGTTTTTGTGCTTGCATGTCTCATCAAAGATAATTAGCTGAAATTTATACATTAAGAGTTTGTGGCTTTCATTTTTTACTTTTTTTATTCCATTCCTTGCAGCGTGCCTAAGCATTTATTTTTTTATTTTTTTATTATTTTTAAGTACGTAAAAAATTCACAATTTTTAGATATCAACTCACAGATTCACATAGAGTATTTACGTAACTTTTCTAGATTTAAATAATACTGTAAATTTTGGCGGGACAATAAGATATCTGATATTTTTTGCCATGAATTGGTAGGTTGTGGTGGATGTTGAATTAATTAATTACTCATTTATAGGAAAAGTTACAATTTTTCGCATCATTTAACATATGGATTTAGCAGACTAGTCATAATATAAGGAGCATTAATATCTCGTAATCATACCATCACATAGCTAGCATGATCCTATAATTAAGGAATGGAGTCGACCATACATATAAAAAAATTATTACAGCCTATCCGTGTGTTTTTCTTCAAATAAACCTTGCTATTTCATGGAATGAACTAATATAGTAATTGTTAAACATTTCCTATTTTTTTGTTTAATTTGTTAAAACATTGTGTAGGGACGACCAAATACTGTTCAATGGATTAATCTTCTACATCGGAGCGATGACACTTGCCGGAGGTTCTCGCTTGCCGATGTGGAGATCTGACGGTGTAATAACCACAGCTTTGCTTCATATGGGGCCGGTGGAGTTCCTCTACTACTGGCTTCATAGGGCACTTCACCATCACTATCTCTACTCCCGCTATCATTCTCATCATCACTCCTCCATCGTCACTGAGCCTATTACCTGTGAGAAGTCATCATCTCTCTCTCTCTCTCTCTCTCTCTCTCTCTCTCTCTCTCTCTCTCCCTCCCTTCTGTTTAGTTAAATATGAGCATCTTAATCTCAAAATGCATGAAGTTTACAATAGAAAGTAGGAGATGTCCATGTCATACATGTATCCTAGTGCCGATCCAACTCTTCGGGTGTTTATGATGATCATGTGATATGTATGCAAGTTTCCTTTTCTTGTAAGTATCATGAGCCATGTGATCAAGCAGTTCACCTAGCTTTATCTTATTACACAGAACTCGTTCCTAAAGTGAGACCATCATACTTTTATTGGTTAAATATAGAGATTAATCTTTGCTTCTATTCTTATGTTTAGGAACTTATGACAACAGATCTTTCGCACCTATAGTACTCTTTATTCTTGTCCAAGTGGTAGGAGGATCTCTATCACGATGTGAACGCATCCTCGTTGCCAGCCCTAATTTTCAGATCATGAAAATGTGCATTTTACACTGTATTCAATCAGACCTTAAGATAAACCTCTCCTGCAAATCTTAATTACTCCCTCTTTTCTTCGGCTGCCCACCAACTGTGCTCTCCACCGTCACAACATTCAAGATCACGTGGCCATTGGTACGAGCTTGAAGCTTGAGCGACCATGGCCGCAAGTTTGAGACCGTAAACTAGAAGAGATTGAGCTGGTGCAAGGGGCGGCTAGAGGTTTTGAAGTTGAGGAAGCCCTTGAGAAGTAAAGAGGATGATGAAATTCACTGGTTTTAGCCAAAATGGTTAATGTCGATATGGGGCATTTTGAAAACGCCAATAATAATAATAATAGTTCACATATCCACTCCACCTTATCTTTCTCTAAAATAGTCCACATCGACAATTTTTAACAGCTAAGTCATGTCAGTAGAATCCGTCATAGGAACGCCTCAAGGACGATCGGTCGCACGTTTAATAAAGTAAGAGAACTATTTTGAACATAAAAAAAGAAGAAAAAAAAAGAATTAGTTGGACGATTGTGAATTTCCAGTAAAAATAGAGGGACTTACTGGTGATATTGTTCCAAATACATTTGAACTTCATATGATTTTTGCAACTTGTTTTCTCTTCTTGGAATTATGCACCCTACTTGTAGAAAACCAAAAAAAAAAAAGAACTCGTTAATTTGGATAATGCTGGATGCACTGAATTCTTTTACTAAAACGTGTTCATTAGCTGATGCGTCAAATTTTGTTTGCAATGTATATTATCGCAATCCATCCACTTAACGATCGACTTTTTCAAACAACCAATACAAATAACTTTGACACACCCTTTGCTGTACATTATTTAGGTAAGAAGTCGTACTATCTCTTGCATCATAATCAAACTGAATGTGCAATATGTTCTCTAAGTTCAATTGTACAGACCAGTGAGTCTTTGAATGAAATTTTTGGTTGGTTGCAGCTGTGATTCATCCATTTGCTGAGCACTTGGCGTACTTCGCACTGTTTGCAATTCCTCAATACACAACGGTGCGGATGGGGACGGCATCGTTCATGTCACTCACTGGCTACGTGACTTATATTGACCTAATGAACAACATGGGGCACTGCAATTTCGAGGTCATTCCTAAGTGGATCTTCTCATACTTTCCCCCTCTCAAGTACCTCATGTACACCCCCTCGTAAGTCTCCCTCTCGCTCTCTGAACCACGGTAATCAATCATCGGTGAGTATATTAAGATTGGTTTGCAAAGATAGTAAACACACTTATGTGACGGAAATCATTATTGAATGTTGAATATGACCTCTTTGATAGTTGACCACATCATTCAATATACTAATTTTATATATCAGTCTTAACCTAGATCATATTGTGCAATCTAATATGATAACTTCTTGGAAGTAAATGCGTAGATTAAGTTCCTATTAAGTGTTCGATATGCTGTCACTCCATACTTCCGAAAAACGAGTGTCAATGGAAAATCTATCGTGTCATTATTGCTATGAGCAAAAGAAAATTGTGGATGCAAGCGTGTTAAGACACATAATATCGAGTAACTAATTTAAAAAATATCATAATTTCCAATACAATAATTGCTGTGGTCAAGTGGGTCATCGACAGCTTGACAATCGAAACATTCCTTTTAAGGAGTGTGAGGAAAGGGACATGCACGTGATCATGTGTCCGAATGAATATTTGGGGACAGAAGAAGTTTTTAAGAGGGCCTGCAATAAATTGGGTAGTGGTCTTAGGACAATAGTAGTTGTCACGGTAGGTTGGCGATTTATGTTTGGGTAGATGGAATAGATTCATGTTGCTTTGAAGAACATATTGATGTTCTTGGGTTACGTGGTACTTGGAAAATTTCTTGTTTTTTGGAGGCGTGGAGGGGAGATTGCAAAAAGGAAGAAAAGGTAGGTGAGAAATTCAATTATCTTGTTCTGGAGGGGCCCAAGGAAAAATTTGAGGGTGTGGAAAAGAAATGAGCCCACCATTGTTCTTATCAAGAACACAAATTTGGAACCCTTTATAGAGTATCAAAATTGGACAAAGAAAAATTAAATCAACAAAGAATCGGTAACTTGTGCTCTAAACAGCTCCATGGAATCATTTTCTTCAACAATTCTATTTTCACATCACATTTCTCACCTCTCAAGTTTTTTCATTTAAACATAGTGTCAATGCCCATATATATTGGACTTTTCTTATTTATTTTACAATAAACTCTTGTGCACACGCATTTTGAAAATTTTACAATTCAAATTTGAACTTTCTTAAAATGCAAAATTTGACATTTAAATTTAAATGTAGCTTTCCTATAATTTAAATAGCTTAAAAAATTGAACCAGAGGCACTTTTTGCTTTTTACTTTCACTAAAATGAACATTTTTTGTAAGGGGGATTAAATATAAACACCTATTACTTATATAATACGGGTCATATTTTATTCCCATCTTAAATTGGATAAAGCCATTTAAAGATACGATCGCTTTGATCCAAATCGTTCCGACTGATTGGTTGATTTGATCAAGCCAAGCTCTTGACCGTCGTGTGGCTACTTGTTCGGTTCTTATTTCAGCAACTTCACTCGCATGGACTGGTCCTTATTTCAGCAACACTGTCACTATATCTCAAGGATAGATAGTGTCATGTGCAAGGATGGTGGGTCAATTTGTTAGTGAGAAGAAATTCGAGAATAATCAAGTTTGAAACTGGAGGATGTGCAATCTAATGAAATCAATAACATTTATTGTAATCTATATGTAAAATCAAATTGAATCTTATTGAGAAATATATGGACATAAATTTTTTCACATGGCTATTAGCTCTGTTTATACACCAAAAGAGTTGATAGGACATACTTGGAAAGAACCATGCAAATAATCTTTTGGCTTATTGATGATATTACTCATCACATCATTCTAATTTTCCAGGTTTCACTCATTGCATCACACACAGGTCCGGACTAACTACTCCTTGTTCATGCCATTTTATGACTACATCTATGGAACAATGGATAAGTCCTCTGATAAACTTCATGAGACTTCGCTTGAGCGAGAGGTGGAAGTGCCCGATGTCGTGCATCTAACCCATCTTACGACTCCCCGGTCGATCTATCATCTACGGGTGGGATTCGCGTCTCTCGCGTCATGGCCCGACCAATCATCAAGATGGTATCTAGGGTTGATTTGGCCTGTGACTCTATGGTCCATGATGGTTACTTGGATCTATGGGCGCACTTTTTTTGGTTGAGCGGCATCTCTTCAGTAAACTCAAATTACAAACTTGGGTAATTCCAAAGTATAGCCTTCAAGTAAGATTTTATTTTATTTATCCGCCCAGTTGGTTTGTTTCGTATTAAGTAGTTTTTGGTGCTCTAATTTTGGACATTTTCTCATCTGCATTAATCGTTCTTTGATCTTCTTTCTAGTACTTCATGCAATGGCAAAAGGAGTCCATCAATGGTCTGATTGAGAAAGCCATTATGCAGGCAGAGGAAAAGGGGACCAAGGTTTTGTGCTTGGGTCTCTTGAACCAGGCAAGCATCTTATGACATTATAATTTCCATCTCATGAAATAATAAATTCCATCATGATAGGTTCATGATGGACACTTTTGCAAGACAAAGTCTATATGCTCATAAAAGTTTATTAGGGTTTAACAAAATTATTCTTTAATACTTAAAAGAGGGAGTGGGAGAATTCGGAAGCTTAACTTATACTCTGATATAATGTTGGCAATGAATAGTTTCAAAAGAATGACATTATATTAACTGAAGATGACCTCACGAATTTTCGCCAAAAAAAAAAGAAAAAAGAACATTATTCAAAGAAGGGACAACTAAAAGCAAGTCCCAAAACTTATTACGGTAATAGACTTTTAAATCCTTAAAATTTCATTTCTTAAATTTAAATCCTAAAATTTGTTAGAACCGTCCATTTTAGTCCTATCATTGGCTCCGTTAAGTTTTAGCGGACAGAAAACAGTGGCATTATTTATTAACGGCCCACATTAGACTAGAAAACTAATACAAAAATCATGTTTCATTTTCGCCTGCTTAAAAAATTGACGAATCTAAAAGAAAGGACTCTAATGCAATGAATTTGAAACTTTTAGGACTTAAAAACACAAAACAAAAGTTTTAAGATTCAAATATTAGGATTTCTGCTGTCATTGTCCTTTCGAACCATGCTCGTATACTCAAAACTTGGTATTTGCAGGGAGAGGAGCTGAATGGATATGGCGGGATGTATGTGGGGAGACATCCTCAGCTCAAAGTGAGAGTTGTGGATGGGAGTGGATTAGCAGTGGCTGTGGTGGTCAATAGCATTCCTAAAGGAACTGTCCAAGTCCTCTTCAGAGGGAGGCTCACTAAGGTGGCCTATGCCATTGCTCTTGCTTTGTGCCAAAGGGGAATCCAGGTAAATAAATAATCTGGATAGTAATTCTCAAAGGCAGCTCCCCAAAAAATGCTTAAAGTAATTCTCTCATTTTTATAGTAGTCGGGGCTGCATCTTGTGAGTAGCATTTAAGCGAAATTAGACACATGTTCGATTCCCATATGAAATATAGGGTTCGAAAAGGTTTAAATTTAGATTCTCCTGATAGGATAATTTGTCAGACTATTCTAAAATTTTAATTTGTTAGATTATGAGGTGGTTTAACACATAAATATATTGATATTATCTTCATTATAAGGACTTCCTATTTAACAAAAAAAGGAAAGAAAATTCAGATCCTCGACTAACTAAGAAAATGACACCGGATTCTCAGTAGCAAAGTACATAAACGATTGTATAAATTAAGAAAATTCCACTTGATTCTCAGCAGCAAAGTATAGCTTTCTGATCGGCAAAAAGATTATATCTTCAATAGCAGAATAGACATAGCATCGACATTAGTTACAACACACATACGAAAAGTTTTATCAATTTTCGATCAAAACGTGTGATTCTTCCATGTACGTGTGAACATTGTCAATTTTCAGCATAATGGAGATAGCATGAAATTGGCCACCTTACAACAAATTTGTTAATTCAAGTCCTATAAACAAAAAAGAGGATAAGAGGGCTGTTCTTGGCATCATTTACTTATTGTCTTTCTGATTTGGCCCGCTACCTTTGACTACTCTTCTTAAATAATGACATAAAACTTATTTTAGGTGGCTACACTGCTTGAGCATGAGTACAAGATGCTGAAGAAATCATTCAATCACAAGTGCGACAGTAATCTGCTTCTCCCAAGTGGCCGTGCGCCAAAGGTAAATGAATCATGCCCTTTGTCGCAAATGACTTCAAATATCGATGTGCATAGACTTTTAAGATTCAACGTGTTCCTTTCTGGGTTTTATTTGGATTCTTAGTAAGAATTGGAACCCCACCCCAATTGCTATTACATCTGTCGATATGATGCCACAAGAACTAATTATCGCAAGTTGATGATCACAGTAATATACACAAACGACTACTAACGATCAGTAAATTTTTAGATATGGATAGTTGGAGATGACATAACGGAAGAAGATCAGTTAAAAGCACCAAAAGGGACACTATTCATACCCTACTCGCAATTCCCTCCCAAAAAGTTGCGAGGCGACTGCTTCTACCGCCACACACCAGCCATGGTCGCTCCTCCGTCGCTTGAGAATATGCATTCTTGTGAGGTATGATATGGCGTATAATTACCATTTCAGTTAGTCTCTATTTATTCTGTTGAAGGGAGTGTGCTTTGATAATATTTGCAGGGAAGAAAACGTGTGCTTTTATTACAATACAAAACTTGCCATACTAACATTCATAGTAAACTCATAGCGTAAAAAGATCGATTCTACCAGCTAGCTAAGACCAGCGACACGTGTCATTGCTACTTTGGCCGAACCACAATCCTTACATCACCATGTAGCCGTTTGGATTTGCAGATTTCTTGTGTGCTGAATCCATACAGCGACCCCAGTATAAATCTCCTGACTGTCGTTGTAATACTGCAGAACTGGTTGCCACGAAGAGTGATGAGCGCATGGCGTATCGCAGGGATACTTTATGCAGCAGAAGGGTGGGAGGAGAATGAGTGTGGCTACTCCATCACCGACATCGACAGAGTATGGCAAGCTAGTCTCCAGCATGGCTTTCAACCTCTTGGCATCCCTGCTCATGTTACACAAGAGCTGAGTTAGATCTATCTCGATTTACAATAAGCATGGACATAAAGCATGGACATATCCATGATACCATGCAACGCACAATACAATAGCCTCTAGGATGACTTATCTAAAATTATGCCTCACACCCTATTTATGAGGTTTTCTATTTGGATAGGATCTATGATCTGTTTAATACGATCCATTTATATATTTATCGCCGGAAGACTTTTGCAGAATTACGTGTTTTACGTTATTATTAAGTTACAATAAAACATATGTGTTGTGTAGCAATGAAATTCCTCAAGAATTTAGTTGATTGTCCTTTCTAGATATAGTGTTCATAAAATCCGTAATATAATAAATTTGAATTAAATTTACCGATTTCTTAAGAAAAAGTACTCAAAGTAAATTTCTTGACTTTTTACTTACTTGATCCATCTTTCTAGTAAAAATCCTTAGAAGTTGTCCCACCAGCATAGAATTGCCCCTCTTTGTGGTATGGGCAAAAGGTAAATAAATAAATAATTACACATTTTCTTTAACCACTGTTCAATTTCATTTTCAGCATCTCCCTTTGTAAAGAGAAGGCAATTTGTGCGGTAGCAGTTCAAGATGCTCTCTTTATTTGGTTCTCCCTCTATTAGCATATTCACACCTTTCATTCGCTTTCAATGTGCTCTCCTATTTTATTCTGCCTCTGTTAGTAGATATCCATGCGAGATATTGTGCAAAGTATGAAGTCCGTGCAACTATTGCACTCGCATCAATTAGATTTATTAGACCGAGCCAACTAAATTTTAAAAATATGCGAGACCCACATTATATGCTAGTAAAAACAATAAGTTCTTTCTACACCATAATTGATTACGGGGAAAATTGTCCAAAAAAGCTTAAATCTATTGTACAGCTGGCAATTCAGTTTTAAAGTTTTTTTCAATTTGACCAAAGTAGTCCTATATCTATTGATCATTTGTAATGCAGTATATTCAACCAATTTAAGTCAAGAAATGCTAACATGTTAGTCTAGTTGGCGCCACAGTCTCAGTCAATACTAGCGGTTCTATGTGGCATAACCAATAGCCAACATTAAAAAAAAAAATGCATCAAACCAATATCGTTTTGCTTTTTTGATTAAAAAACTAATTTTTACCTTTTCTTTTCTTTTCCACTTTACTGTTCATCTTCTTTTACACGCCATTATATATCACTATTGGCTAGTGGTGGTTGCACATATATTAGAATTGAATAGATGAATTTTCTACACACAATCACTTTTTAGAGAAAGTTCTTCACCTAATAGTGCTCGGATTTTTTGTATGACGTGCAAAGTAAATTATGCTAGTTCGACGACGGAGAGAAACGGTAACATGTCAATTGCAACATATAGCAATTATATATCACACAAGAAACATATGTCAATGTTGTTAATGTCCAGTTCAAATTATTAAAAGGATAACTAGTTAACCACGATACAAAACCACGCAACCAATGAATATGAGGCAATAATCTTTCAATTTTATTTGCATGAGAGATGTACATGCACGTACTTGCACACTTTGAGTAGTCACTTGTCTTTGACTATATATTATGACTCACTTGTCATTGACTTATATGTGTTCGAGATTTGGGGGGGCATTACAATAGTACGTGATTTTGGTCCCTTGGGTGGTCCATGCGACATACCAATTCTATGCGAAAGAGCCCAGCGGGAGGGACTTGGGCTACTTCCTCATATTCCCTTTTCTTCTAGGGAAGATGGTTCACAATCAGATCTGGATCTCGCTCTCTCGCTATCGGACTGCTATACGCAACAACCGGATTATCGACAGAGGCATCGAGTTCGAGCAGATTTCACCGAGAAAGCAATTGGTCTCCCTCCCTCCCTCTCTCTCTCTCTCTCTCTCAAGCACGAAGATCATTCTTGGATTTTCGGTTAAATAAAACAATGCGTTAAGAAATGTTGCTCCAACGGTAAATAATAGGCGAACGAGCCTTCATATGAACAGTAGCCAGTCAAACCCCCTATCTAGGATGTGCGTTTAAATGAGCGGGACCCTTGGCAATTTAAGCAACATCTTCTTGACCAATAGCACAGCATAATCAAGGAAACAATGATTAAGGGCCATCAACGACATTATTGTACAGATTCACCGGGAAAAGAAAAATCAATCATAGTTTAGTCAATTCTTACTCATTCTTTGGACAAAATTTATTTATTTTTCACTGTAAAGACGACCAGATATTGCTTAGCGGGACTCTATTTTATGTGAGTCACAAGACAATCCCACAAGCCTCTCATTTGTCACTTTGGAAAACAGATGGTGTCATCATCACCGTCCTGATTCATGTGGAATTCCTCTATCACTATCTTCACCGAGCCCTACACCATCATTTTCTCTACTCTCGCTATCACTCCCACCAGCATTGCTTCATTGTCACTATCTCATATAAGTTATGCCTTATGAAGCACCGACACTTTTCGAGAGCCTCCATTTCATGTCAGACACTTTGATATGTGTCCAATACTCTCCGACACTTGGTCAACACATGTCGGAAAATCCGACACCTAGTCAACTCTCACAATACTCTCCAACACTTGAGTCCAAAATTCTGACATGCGAGTTTGGAATTCTGATATACACATGGTTAATTTTAAAAAATTTCAATAAATAAGGGTCAAAGTGTAAATATGTAAAAAATAAAAAATAATAATAAAAATAGTAAAGGAGAAAAAAGAAAAACCTAATTTTCTCTTTTCTTTTGACTCTTACTTCCTATGACAAACAATTCACCCTCCAAATTTGTTTTTTTCCTCTTCTCTTTCGACACACTCTGACACATGATTCAAAATATGCATTGCTTGTTTTTTTTCCTCCAAATTATGGATTACTGTAGCATAATTGAATTTGTCAAATTGAAACAATGAATGATATTAACAAATGGTGGATTAATATTTTTAATATAAATTCATCCTAGGCTCTTTTTATTATTAATTTATTTGTTAATTTGAATTAAATTAATTTGATTAAAATAATCATAAAAAAGATAATTTTTCATGTTTATATGAAAAATATACATTTAATATACAACGTGTCTTAATGTATTGAAATTTTCTATTTTTTAAAAAACAACGTGTCGGATGTCGCGTGGTGTAATATCCCGTGTCGTGTGTTGATATTGATATTACTTAGGTTATGTCGCGTCGTGTAATAGAAAGACTGTGCTGAACCATGACGACTCTATCTCTGAATGTGTTATCGTGTCTTTTATAATGAAAACGAGTCAATACTCCTAGACCAATGATCAGCTGCAATTTCTATTTACACGAGTTAAATATATTGAGATGAAATAAAAAGTCTGATTGGATCGGGCTCCGTGTCGGACTTCTTTTAATAAAGTCGGACAACTACTTATCATCTAGGAGTATTGGCATGCACATGGTACTTAGTAGGGACTGAATGACTCATTGTAATCAGATAGCCAACATAGTCGGTGTTGCATTTAAGCAACGATAGCTTTTAATGTTTACATTTTGATTTCATGATATTGTTAGGCAAACTTTGATTTTTTTACCTTTTTTTCTTTTTCTTTATATTTATTTTTTGGCCATAATTCATCCATTCGTGAAACACATAGCACACGTAATGCTACTTACGATACTTTTGTACATGATGGCGATCACAAGAACTACTTCAATTGCATCCTTCACCAGCTACACCACGTACATTGATTTCATGAACAATATGGGTCACTGCAACTTCGAGCTCATTCCCCATTGGCTCTTCACCATCTTTCCACCTCTCAAGTACTTAAAGGACCCTCCATCATAAGTCTACAATACATATCCCTATTGTTTTCACACTATTAGAAGCATGAAAAGGAAAGCCTCTACGGAATACTTAACTGATGGTGAATAAATTTATTTATAAAAAGGACAATTCACAAAACTAATATTAATAAGGGAAAATCAAACTAAGGATAAAAATATATAAAGCATTTAATACTAGATCATTGAAAGGAGCTTGGGAACTAGAACATAGGCTTTTCGCATCATCAATTAACGTAATGAAATAAAGCTATTGTTATTGCGCAGGCTGGATGCACACGTCCTAAGGCTATTCCTACCATTAAATTTAATGGGTATGGCTTTTCACTCGTCCGATGGCTTCTATGTAGAAATCAGCCTAATAGCATATTAACCCTTCTCCCAACTCTACCTACTTTAGGTACGGTCACAATTCTATTTTAAACTTTTTTTTTGTCTTATAAAAAAAAAAAACCTCAATTTTAGGTTATGCCTCAAGTCTATCCTAATTTTTTTTCCATTAAAAATCCCCAACTTTAGGTCTTATCCCAATTTTACCTTTAAATTTTTATAGTCTTACAAAAAACCATAAACTTTTAATTAAGTTGCAAATCTGTCCCTATTAACCCTCTGTCCAAAATTTCTTGTTAACAATCGGGAGATGGAAAACTCTCAAGTATAAGTTGTTTGAGTGTCCTAAGTGCGAGCTCTCCGGCCATGAGAGATGAAACATTTGCAAGCACTAGAGATTGATGATCAAGTGCAAAATCCAAAGGGCGATTTTGATGGAGGATTAATAGAAGCAGATTTGAGACTTATGTAAAAGTTAGTGATAGTTAATGAGACAGAAAAATAAAGTAAAATTGAAACTAGAACTAAAATTGGGATTCTTTTATGAGACAAAAATAAAGTTAGGGTTTTTACAGGATAAGAAAAAGTTTAGAATTAGGACTGTATCTAAAGTAGGGGATTTTGTATGGGACAAAAAATCATTAGATTAAAATTAAGATTGGATCTAAAATCAAAGGTTTTTACAAGACAAAAGGTAGAATTGAGACCATAGTTAAAGTAAGAATTTTTTAGGGTATTAAGTCCGTAGAAATCTATACTTAATGGCTCAAATAAAACGATTTCTTCGAGGTAAGTACCTTTTTTATATTATATACCTGGAAAGTAGGACAATTATCAAGTTATAAATTGAGAAGAAGTCTCTTGTGAGACATGCATGCCCTTACAGGCACAAAAATAATTTCAAATTAAGGAAATAAGATCCCTCCCTTTAAAGGGATAGCTGACGTTGCCCTCTTATTATTGGTCCAGATTTTTTTATGTCAAATATCAGGCCTTGTCAATCATTAGGTTCAACGACGAAGTATACGAATTATGCTCCGTGGGAGCTAATGAACTAAAACTCCATTTATTTTGTAAAGAATGAATAATTTGGAATTTAAAAAAAAAAATTTGATTAACTATACTGCTTGAAATAATTAGTTAATAAAAATATTTTTATTATTGATAATAAAATATGTCTAAATATTTCTATGGACTTTGTTTATTCATTTTCATAAGAGAAATAAATTATTATTTTTAGAAAAATATTTTTTAAATGATTCATTCTTCGTGAGATAAACAAAGCCTAAGTGGAACCGCTTGAGTGAATGTGTGAATCAGAGAATTTTTTTTTTTACTTTAGGTAGACTGATTTTTCATAAAATAAAAATATATATTCTTTTAATGTTTTTAATAAATATTTTCAAAATTGAACCCTTGTATTTAATTGCATTTAAAGTGTATTCTTATGACACTAGAGTTCTCATGGCAAATGGACTTTTAGTTAGAAATTACTTGTGAGCCATAACATTTCGATAAGTTCCATTCATTGCACCACACCCAATTCCAAACAAATTACAATCTTTTCATGTCGATCTACAACTGCATATACAGATCAGTGGACCGGTCAACGAACGCCCGAAGATCAGAAGATTCTCCAGATGTGGTGCATTTGACTCACCTGACAATACCGGAGTCTATCTATCATCTACTGCTGGGATTCGCCTCCCTCGTGTCTCGCCCTCACTCACCCAAGTGGTACCTATGGATGATGTGGCCAGTCACGCTCACCTCCGCATTGTGGACTGGATCTACGGCCACTCTTTCTGTCACACCCCAAAACCATCATAAATGGGAGATGACACGGCCGTCCTTTCACTCAAAGGACGCAGCCTCAAAGCTCCTAAAAACCAACTCTTAAAGGTCCCCACATCCATATCGCTCTCGTACCTATTCATCGTTAGTCGAGGAACCTAAAAAAGATTGGAAAATAGAGGGGTGAGCAACCACAGCTCAGTGAGTTGTGCATCTCTTCTAAGCGGATCGAGCACCCACTATGTATATTTACAAAACCAAACCGCAACTCTTTTAACATGGCTATATTTATAGCAAAAATAATCATTTCATAATAACATTGAAACAAACATCAATGGTCTAATCCACTGATCAATCTCATTAATTCACACGCCAATGGTCCATTCCATTGGTTAATCTCATACCACACCAAACCCAGAAATTTAACAAACCTTCAAGACCAAAATATAACCTTTCTTACTTTAACACAATATGTTCAAAGCAAAAATATTCAAGATAATTATAGGCAGATGCCAATGGTCTAACCCATTGGTCAATTTCATAAAACATATATCAATGGTCTATTCCATTTATTAATCTCATCAAACCACACATCGATAATCTAATGAAATTACACGTCGATGGTCCATTCCAACGACTAATCTCAAATCACACGTCGATGGTCCATTCCATCGACCAAACTCATATCACATGTCAATGGTCCACTCCATTGACCAATCCATTGCTCAATATCAAACCATGGTCACGATACAACGCCTAGTGACGAGGCGACCAAGATTCGCCCCTTGGCAAGGTCTCCACCTATTATTAGCCGGTGGCTCGGCCCACAAGGATATCCTAGAGTAGTATGCGCATACCCACAAGCCCCTCGCTAGGCTCACAGCGATATTGAGCATCCACATCAATCCAAAACAACATCATCCATAATTCTCAAACCAAATCCATAAAACATTTCATATATCACGAAAAGATTTCGCAACTCAACTTATCCGCCAGAAATACTTTACATAGAACATTCTCAAATAATTTCAAGACCCGTCTCATAAATCAATTTCAAATCAAATACATTTCAAAAAGCTTATTACAAATCAATATCTATATAACCTTCCATAAATCATCTCAAAGTCGAGCTTTTCGTGAAATGGTTTCACAAACCCAAAACATGTAATATTTCTCAACTTCATTCATCAAGCAGAATATGTATTTATAAAAAGTTCTCACACTATTTTCAAATATCAAAACTTAGTAAATGTCCGATCTAACTTTTATGCAATAAACATGCTTATGCATAACTTATAAAATATCAAATCTTTATCAATTTGAAGACATGAGCTTATAAATTCTTAAAAGAGATAGCACCACTCACCTGGGAAAGTCGAAAATCAACTACGACGCTCACTCGAACCAACGCACTCGGATCCCTAACAATTAACGGAAAAACAATATCAAAAGGCCGAGTAAAAAGGATATTGTTATAACGACTCGCCTATACTAGGCCTATTAGTCGATAAAACGACACCTATACACCACAAAAGCTCACAATTTAGCGGAAACCCAACATTTCCCGCTAGACATGCCCATGCGCCAACTTCGTCGCGCTATAACTTCCTCCACAAAATTCCGTTTCAAGCCGTCTTACAGTCTTTAGAAAGCTCTCTTAACGTACAACAACAACCCTAACTCCACCGTCCCAAAACAGTACTGAAAACAACAAAAAAAGAGGCTCGAAGCTTCTGTTCGCTACAGTACCAGAATGCGCCCCCAACTTCAAAATTCCGTTCCGGACAAACTGCAAGCTCAAATCACGATCCGTAAGATGCTATAGCTTCACAACATCCCAAAGTACCATTTCTAAAAATTATACAGCTCAACGACTCAAAAATCATACTTCGCCACTCGATTTTCCCAAAATTCCGAATTTCAAGCCCTAGGTCCAAAATTACTCCGATTGAACAAAGGGGGAGCACGAGTGCTTACCGAGCGTTGCGTTACGTAGTTAACGTGGCTTGGCGAGGCTCGCACAAAATCCTCTTTCTTCTTCTTCTTCTTCTCTGCCTCTTCCTTTCTTTGAGCGAGAGCTCTCTGCTCTCCGTCTCTCTCTCTCTCTCCTCCTTTTTCTTTCTCTCTTTGCCTTTTATCTCCTCCTTTTCCCCCCTTTTTCTTTTCTTTATTTCCTTCTCTCTATCTCTTTTCCCTCTCTCCCGAAAACTCTCGATCTCTCACCCTCTTTCTCTCTTTTTAAAACCGCCGAGGCTTCCTCCACTTTCTTCTAGCCTCCTTCTTTGACTTTTCAACCCTTTCTTTTCTTTTTACTTTATTTTAAGCCCATATATTACACTTTCGACTTGGAGAGGAACAGCTTCAAAAAACTCGAGTTGCAATCTTGGGTGATTCCAAGATACAATGTCCAAGAGCTCAGAGAAAGAGATTGTTATGTTTTCACACTTTGATGTTTACTTTCCCTTGTTCCTGGTGTATGAAATTTAATTATTTTCTTTTCTGAGGTATCGTTTACCTTATGATTGGCAAAATGTCATGGCGGGTCACCAACCTGATCCCACCTAGGGGATGGCCGGCCCGTTTGTCCCAAAGGGCGGGACTCAGATGCCCGCCCCGCCCCTCCGTCCCGGCATTCCTTGCTTTTCCGCACCTCTCGCATGTCACATGAGAAATTATTGGCTGACTCAACAATTTGACTGGAAATGGTTAAGTTGTTCGACGGTTTAATATTTACTTTATTTTTAATTACTCGATTGGATCTTATGTATGATAAAACACAGGATCATAATTCGACGGATTTCTTGTCAGGCAAGCGGTATTTGGGCCCATAAGATACTCAAAAACGGCGTGAGATGGCTTCAGTTCGAAATTTCATCCATTACATTACAGCTCTATATTGAGTCATCTTGTCCCTATCCGAACCAAACCTAAGGAAGAGAAAGAGGGCGTTTAGGCGTCGAGGGATGATAGTGAGCAATGTTCGGCAGCATTGAGGTGGTCTGAGGCGGCGGGAACGGTGGTAGGTGGTAGGGGTTGGTGGTGGTAGACTTGGGTTGTGGTGTTGGCTCTGTCGGTGTTGTGGGGCTAGAGTCTCTAGGGGATTTCTTCACTAGATGGCCTTTTAATCGTTCTAGCCAGGCTGAGGTATGAGATATGTATTTTAAAAAGTAGACATAATGTTTTTAGCGAATGGTGAAAATTCACGTACTTTTTTCCCTAATATTCTTGTCATACTAATTTAAATAGGGATTATAACCAAATAAGCCATAAACCCAATGTACATATTTTGTATCAGTCATAAAAATTTTAATTCGTCCAATTTAATTTTAAATCTTTGACGATTTACTTATTGATTCTTTCTATTGGTTATCATGGACCCTAATGTTTTTGTCCCACTAATTCAAACGGGAAAATTACAAAAAATGTCATAAACCTATTGCAATTGTGTCAATTAAGTCATAAACTTATTTTTTGACCAATTGAGTCCTAAACCTATTACGATTATTTCCGGATCAATCCATCCGGCCAAAAATGGCTGACCGACGCTAACATAGCAGCCAACCGGCGTCGGAACATTTTTTTAATAATATTTTCACTTTTGAAATATTTTATTAATTTTATTCTTTTTTATCTTTTATCTTTCTTTTTTTTTCTTTCCCTTCCTCTCCTTCCTCCTCCTCTCCTCCTCCCTCCTTCTTCCTTTGGCTTTAGCGACTAGCCAGAGGGGAGGGCTGGCCGGTCGCCGGACTAAGCGCTGATCGGGCTAGCTCGCCTCGCCGTCACTGGGCGAGGGTGAGCTCTCCCATTTTGAGCACGCCGGGCCGGAGCTTGGCTGCCCATTGAGCAAACTCCAACTCCACCCTCTTCTTTTTTAGCTGCTATGATGCTTTTGTTTGTCCGACGAAGGTTTCGGCTTTGGTTTGAGTCCCAATGGAACCAAAACCCAACATTTCAGCGGTGTATTCTACCCGCTCGACGAAATGCTCAAACGAGATCTAGTTTCGTTTCTTTGTTTCGAGTGAAAATTGATTCATCCGGGCATCAACTAGTTGGCGCCACTTGACCTGCGGCATAGCCGAGGTTGCCAAACCACGCCACCGGTCGCCGGACCCGCGGCCACCCTCGTGGCGGCTCGCAGAGGCAACTGGCCTTTTTGTTCCAGCACCCTAGCGAACCACAGTGGCAACCATAGAGAGGCCCCCCTCGCCGGATCTGGCAAGGGCTCGCCTTGCCCGGCGACGCAAGGCGAGCCCTCGCCAGATTCGGCGGGGGCTCGCCTCGCCGTCGCTCTGTGCAAGCTTGCCGACTGGCGAGGGCTCGCCCCGCTAGTGGCTTGCCCTCGCCTAGCGACGGCGAGGCAAGCTAGCCCGGCAACCGGCCGCCTCAGTCCGACGACCGGCCAGCCCTCCCCTCTGGCCGGTCACCGAAGCCAAAGGAAGAAGGAGGGAGGAGGAGAGGAGGAGGAAGGAGGGACAAGGAGAAGAAAAAAAAATAAAAGGAAAAAAAAGATAAAAAATTAATAAAATTAATTAAATATTTCAAAAATTAAAATATTATTAAAAAAAGTCACCGGCGCCGGCCGGCTGGCCATTTTTGGCCGGATGGATTGATCCGGAATAATTGTAAAATGTTTAGGACTTAATTGGTCAAAAAAATAAGTTTATGATTGAATTGACATAATTGCAATAGGTTTATGAACTTTTTTGATAATTTTCCCAATTCAAACGTGTTGGTCGTAACAAGTGTCCCCACCTACCTACTTCAACAACCCAAGGCATGGCAAGGTAACGATTAGCTGGACTTGGAAACATAGATAAAGAAATCGATGGACATGGGCAAAGGAACGTCCAACTACAACAAATTGGGTCACCGAACGCAATTTCAAGGCATTAAAATACGATGTTGGATCTTTTTTTCCGGACGCTGGTCGTCTAAACAACAAAAGGGACATCGCCAAACAAGAACAACTACATGGTTAGTGGTGGAGTAGCGCGTGACATCGTACTTTAGTCTCTTAATGGTACTGATGAATTTGCTGTTATTGGATGATGATTTGGGCCCTCCGGATTGTGCATGAACTTCATCTTCACACAATAGATGAAACATATCGACTTTGGAAGAAAATAAATAGGACACGAAGAGTGACAATACTTTGGAAATTACACGAGAAATTGGTAGATTAATGCAAAAACTCGAAGAAGCATTTAAGGAAATTAACAGAGGTCTCATGAAAGAGGTCTTGTTTTTTATTTTCATTACCCAACTGTACCGTCACATGACAAGTCTGCAAATTTTCACCAGATTTGATCTAATATAATATAAGATTTACCTACCCATGAAAATCAAGTGTATCCACTGAAGTCGGAGGGACAAATATTTTTCTAAATAAGAATTGCTTCATTTTTTAACTAATTTAAGTGAGATTGATAATTGTTTTTGTCTTTTCATAATTTTTTAATGTGAGCAACGAAGTTGTGAACAACTTGGGCACGGCACTGAATCCGTTTGACGTTACTTGTGTCGCTCGTTAATTGGAACTTGGAAACATTGTACGAACGGCATTGTTAGTCACATGAAGAAAAGATGTGGACCGGAACTCACGTTAGTGCTAAACGGAAGGACAAGTCATCTAACTATCCCCGCTTACGGCGTGCAAATTACTTAGTCTATCAAGAATTTAGTGCTTGAAGGTCAGAAAAAGAAGAAAGGATCGGTAGATAAACTGTTTTGCGCACGGAAAAAAAAATTCAAAGTCATACGTAATTTTGCAAAATGAATTGTGTCATCACTTTTCTTTTATATCGATAGGATGTTTGGTAGTTTTTTGATATCTGATTATTTCCCATATGATATCACGCGTGCCTCTTAAACACTGATAATATTATGCTCCTGAGAATGGCTTCAAGAGAATGCGCAAGTGTGTTGATTCGAATTCAGACCTAAGTAAGAAAGATGAATACGCCTACTATCCCCGCAGTTGTCAGGTTTTAAAATAAATTTATTGTTAGCCAAAGAAGAAAATGTCATAAAAATAGTTGATGCTGATAGGAGTGTCGTCGGATGCGAGGTAGAAAGGGGCATCTGACTTGCCAACCCTCTTTAAAAAAATCTTGAGAACAAGGACTCGGATGCCCGGGGGAAGAAGGCGACGTACTAGCTTTATTCCACGCATCCTTCTCTTATGTTTAAAGCACTCTATATACTTCATACCATAGTATATAAACACAGAACAGGAGCATCCGTTCATGTCCGATGATAAAGGTTAAAAGCACGTATATGAGAATTTGTCAGGCTATTTGAGAGCATTTGTTTCAAGTACGAAATCAAACTTACCAGGGTTCGCAAAAATAGATTAGAGATTATGTGCAAAAGATAAATGACAGAATGGAAAAACTTCACTCGAATAAAAATTAAAATTGTTTCATCTACCTATATCGCAACGCCCATGCCGACGACGGGATCGCTGGTTAATGACAACATAGAAAATGGAAATTCATCTATAATCTTAGCTCAAGAGATTATTTGACAAATTATGTATCTAAGCGATTCGATTGATAACTCTCAAATGCTCATGTGCTCTGGATGAATGCAAGTCTAATGCATCACGATCTTTGCTTGTGGTTGGTCTCGCGTTATTTGATGAGCTTGGAGGCACTGGGTTTGCAGGAACTCGGCCCATCCATCCGACCCCTCAACAGAAACGAACATATTTTCCGAAAGCCAAAAGCCAATAACAGAAGCAAAAGTACTCTTCACCTCCTTTACCAATAATACGGTTTACTGAAACAAAGCTGATCTCAGTTGCAAATTGAACCATGCCAAAAATAATTTAAATGGGGAGAAATTAAATTAGTGACAATACTAAATCATTTTCGGCATAATCAACGTTTAGTTAAGCCATGTCGCCTACCGAGAATTCTCTCCCGGAACCACAACTCCCTTCCCAAAAATGCTCTGCGAGAACAACAGGAAACCGAGGATCACGCCACTGCTCGGCCCATGTCCGCCCTCGTGATGCGGAGGACTGACCCCGGCGACGCGGCTCCGGCAGAGAGGACATGTGGAGCGGCGCTTGAACCACACGTCGATGCACTCAGCGTGGAAGCAGTGGCCGCATCCCTGCAAATTCCGGTAGCGCTCACCGGTGGCGACTTCATGCAGACATACCGTGCAGTACGGAGGAGCTTGATGTCTCCGGCAAAGAGTGAGAGCCGGAGGGTACTGGCTCCATCGGAACGTGTTGGCGCAGAGACGGACGAGGAAGACAATGACAGTCACGACGGCTGATGTGGCTTTGTCAAGAACCGTCCTCGCTGTAGCATTGAGCTTGGGAATGCTCGCCATGTAAACTTTCTCTCTCTCTCTCTCTCTCTCTCTCTCTAACTTTAAGGGGATTAGGTTGGCGTTTTCTATGCTTGCAAGCGTATATAGTGGATTCCTCTCAACGCACTCTACTCTTTGGATGACGAAAAAGTACAGCTAAATCTCAACAACACCATGGACCATTTTGACGTGAAGTCATGAGCAATTATTAAGTGTGTTTGTTTTACATAATAAATTAAATCTAGACCATCGAATATAATGAGTTATATCACATCTAACAATCGAGATTAAATTTAACATGTTTACCTGATTCATAAAATATTTTCTCGTTAAGTCATAAATCCTTTAGCTTTGTTTTTTTTTTCCCCATTTTCACAATGGCTTCCAAGGCTTAGTTGGACAAGCGATACCATGCTAGCAAGTGAGACGGTACATACTTTCCGTTTGTCATAATATACAAATTTGTGATTTTTCGTAATATTAATTTAATTTAACCGAAATTAACAAAGGGCATTTTTTTTTACAAATGTACCATTTTAGGGTTTTGGTGGTCAAAAATTAATCTGAAGTAAATTTGTTATAAATGTACCAGTTTGGATTTTTCGTGGTCAAAAGATTAATTTGAGGTATATTTGTCACAAGTGTACAAATTTATTATTTTTTGTTGCATTAACCCTTTTTTGTTTGGGCTGTGGTTGATATTCTCTTGATATTTGATGTAATTACCAAATCGTAGGGAGCTATCCAACTTACAATGACATTAAACAAAATGATGATCAAGAAGAAAGGATTTGAGAATCTGGATCTTCATAATGCATTGAATTCTCTACACCTTCCTTTCCCCTGTTGTACGTCCCTCTCTTTCTCACTCAAGCCAATAAGCTGAGAATGTGTGACCTGAATGTATATGGATGCACATATTTCCATTGTTGTCCCTAATTTACTCGAAGTCACCTGAATAGGCTGGCTTTCATTGTCCGAAACACAGAACGTGGTAGACTTGCTAACAGAACCTTCTAGTATTATACTATTAGGAACTTAGAAGTAAAGTCACTCGCAATGCGAAGTCATGCAAGAAAAACCCTTAATTGAAATTTTTCTTCGCACTGATGAATGATGGTGAGATGTGTGCACTTCGATATTCCTACTATGATAGTGCATACATATCATACTCAAGAAGGGTGCTTGCTAATGAGACCTTTCTTCTGACAGCGTCTGCAATAAAACTCCGTAAAAATTTCTGTGCATGACAAAATCCCCTATCTACTTCCTCCTGGCAGCAGACAATCGTTGTCTGCGCTTTCCGTATTTTAGATTCCTTTGTTAGAGGTCTAACGTGAAATCTGTCATTCTCTACATGATGCTTCCTTGAAGCCAGCATGTTTAGGTCTTTTTGTTTCATCTATAACCGGCAAAATGAAAGCAATATTCATTGATTTCACTCCTTAGTTTGTTTCCTTCTCTCTACATTAAAAAGATAGCGCGAGCGTTCTGCTGGAACAGTGAATGGAATATTAAGGGTCCCTATCTTTGTATGGTTTATTATATCGCTATATTGTACCTGGCTTCTACTAAGTATATGCAGTTGATTGCTCTGCATTTGTTCTGCTATTACATTTATTCATGTTGTTGCATGAGTAGTTGGGCCTAGTGGCATGACCCAGCTTCTGTAGACTGGAAAGTTGGACACACCCTACACTGGCCAAATTTAAAGAGAAGAAACACTAGAATAATTAGAAGAATCTTCTATAAGAGGAAGTTCTCTTTCTGATCCGTTTCTGTGTGTGTGCAGTTTTTTAGAAAAAAATACAAATCATCGAGCTCCTATCTGAGATGCAGGCTAAAGATTTAAATCTTGCCAAATCATCAGCTGAAGAGGTCGGTGTCAAGTGCCCAATGACATTCCAAGCACACGACATGTGAGTACTTAGCCCATTTGTGCTGATTCTCAGAATTTCATTGTTCTTGACTTCATTTCACCATTTCCTCCTTTAAAAAGATGTTAAGATGAGTACTTTTTTTGGGCATGGTTGGACTCGCTCCATTTTAATTTATCTCGTTAAAATTTAACTACGGTGTTAAAGTAAGCAGCCTAACATACAGATTAACAAGTTGATAAGTCTTTGAGATGACAAATTTCACCATTGCCAGAAAATAATGAAGAGGAAGGCATTCTCATGTTGTGTCTCAAGGCAAACTTTGATTCTTAGGATTGATTTTCAAAACAACTGCAAAATTGTATAATTTTCTATATGTTTGATTACTCTTGTTCGTGATGATTATTTTCAGCTAAAATACTGTTTTCTCAATATGACTTGTTTCTCTAGATACTCGGGGCTTATGCAAAGATGGACACAAAAGCAAGGACTTTTCTTGCGTTTTCTGCCACTATTATTCCGGTATCGATGAGCATAAGGGTGATTAGTAAAGACTCCTAATTGCAATATCAATGCTCAAAATGCTGAGAGCCTGAGACTTTTTATTTGTCTTTTAGCATCTACAGGGTTTTTCAGACTGTTAGCTTTCAGCTTGATGATTCAAACATGTATGCCCAAGAAGGCTTTCCTTTTTTCTCCACTTTTTCTGTTTGTTCCAGTATAAATCGGCAAAGGTTTATGTACTATGGTCTCCTTAAGCAGTTTCACATTATGGTCCAATGGTCTTGGCCTTTGTTTATTCAAAAGCACCTGGCAGTTCAGTAATATTGGAGCCCTCTTTGTGACCGATAGTTGACAGGACTTTAAAGCTGATTTGCTTCTGTGTATCAAACTTGTGGCTTCATTCTGGTCACTCTCTTTAAATTTTATCAAACCTTAAATTTCTCTACAGTTCATTTGCAGATGTGAACATGATAAAAATTTATTATGCTTGACAGTTCGATCACATTGCAGATGTGCCTTAAAAGGAATGATACGTCCATTGATTTAAATGCATTTCTTCTGTAGATCTCGATGCAGTTCAGAGGAACATTGCAATCTGGGTAGAACTCTCACTACATTGATAGACTTGTATATAGAATAAGAAAAGTTTCTAGAGCTATCCTCCTTTCCTTCTTCTCTAAAGGTTAAAAGGTAGTGTTGTTCTTGATGAACTTTGGCCCCAGAGAAATGTGCTGCGCCGTAGTTATTTCTTTTGGCAGAATGCTTACACCTTAATTTAGAAAGCTCGAGCATTTGAAATCTTTAAAATGTTATTTTATCTGAATTTATCAGACAGACAAAAACTAACCTATTGTTTCCTTTTCCAGTCCCTTCCCATGTAGTTCTCGTCAATTCTTTCCAACTGATCAAACGATCTCTTTAGCACCGCATTAAACACAACCAATAATGGACGCTATTTGTATTGTGATAACCTCAATTGTATCTCGACGTAGCATGTGCTTTAATTATTTCTACTTGTAACTGATTTTCATTTAAAAGTGTAACACGAGCTGCAAAGAAGAATCTATGTCAAATCGTGTAAGAAATAACAATAAGTTAAAAAAAAGTTTATGAAATTTGACCAATCATATTCGAATGAATATAAACTCAAAAGAGAATTCATGATAACAAAAAAAAAAAGTTTGGAATTAAAACTAGAATTGGACTGAATTGGTTGATTTTGGGTGGTTTCCATTGGACAGTCTGATTCTTGATTTTTGGTGCCTTGTGCGAAACAGGACCGAATCGGATCAACGGGCCGCATCGACGGAACTGCCTGATTCCCAACTTATCTTGTCATGCATTCAAGAAAGGTAAATACTGTAAAATACAAAAATAGTTCGTTTGAATGAATTATGAACATGAGTTTCCGCCATCTGTAGTCATGTATTGAAGAAGTGTTTTGCAAGCCTCACTTGATGCTTTGTGTTTCTCATCAAGACAAACCCTCTTCAGAGATGATTCAACCTATCTATTCTAATGGGCTTGGTGTTAGCACATGTCCTCTTTACACAAGGCTGTTTATTATTTGTCTATGTTCTCTTCATGTGGTAACCTTTTGATTGTTGGTTTCTTATATCAAGATTACCCCAAGCTATAATCCTGTAAACTAATCCTTTTGAAATATCATTATAAATATGCTATCGATTCATTTATTGAGGACACATTTTGAATCCGAAATTTTCATTATTTTGAATCCGAAATTTTCATTCCCACTTGTATAAATTCTTTGACATTGTTATGCTTTAATTTTTCAAAAAGGATATCTAGAGATTCCATGCACTTTGTATTATTTTGTAACTCTTATGGTAATAAAAAAAATCACCATGTACCATTATAAATTCGGACATTAACAGAAAGATCTATCAGGCTGTTAATTTAGCTGATAACATACTGAGCCAAAATAAAATTCACAAAATAAGTGGATTAACCACTACTTGAACCCAACTATTTTTTCTATCAATTCTTGGAACTCTGAAAACTAGGGAATTTCGATCATCTCTCTATCAAAGAAAGATGGATCTTCCACTAAGATTACACAGAATAACAACCGACTAGGTCAATCGCCATTTCACACACTGATAAATTCAAATTAACTTTGCCTTCGGTTTCTTCTCTCTTCCCTGCGAGAATTCTTTGAAACGCAATATTGGGGCAAACGCACGGTTGAATAGCGCACTTTCCTACTTCAATAATGCTAGGCCCTCAGAAGAAAGGCCTTTCGGTGGGCCCACATCCTAAAGAGCAATGCCACACCCTTGTGTTTTACTCCCTAAATGGGCTGAAAAATAGGCCCATCTACTAGGCTCAAGCGGTCCATCACGACTCATTAGTCACTCCTGCACGTTAATATTTCAAAAAAAAAAAAAATTGTTTCATCATGTAATTGAATGACGCAATGAGTATTTAGAACTGCCAATTTTATTTTTATTTTCAATTTCGTAGAACCAACCACTCTTGGAAGATCATAACTTATATAGAGGCGAGAGAAAATTGACTACACAAGCCTGATGAGCATATTTTATTTTTTAATCATTTTTACAAGGTATCCTATCAAAATTTTAGCCACCATGTATATATACAAAATAATGAAATGAATTTCAGTCGGAAACTTTACGATATGATGCCTGTTCCAATTCCAATTTAATGGGTTCTCTGTCACCGTCCAATTGTCAATCCACTCCGCCCAATCCCTAGGTTTTATCTCATATTATATACACAAATCTTTGACTAGCGTTTTGATTAGGCTGTCATCTCAAGGTCAATGCCAATGACGGTGATGGTGCGGGAGATGTGGAGGACAAAAACCCTTATTCAAACGAGCTCTTCCGATCAGTTATCTTCCCAAATCTCATTGCAACTGCTGTGTCAGGGCTTCTCAAAACTCAAGGCTTACTATAGATGTAAGTTTAGGACTCGTAATGGACAAGCAATTGTTAGATTAAGTTTTTCCTTATTCAATTGGGTTAGAGTCGGATTTTGAACCGGCCTAGCTTATATTATATTATATGTGGAGAATGATTTCAGCTTGAAGCGAAATTTGGAATGGTCGGTGCTTCTTTCTTGACAAGTTTTGATTTTGGAAAATTCAAATCTTTCATATAAGCTTCGAAAGGAATTTTTAGTCGAACTTAATATGCTCGGATTCTGTAACTGCTGGTAACATATGACCGTTGATAAGCTAAAGAGCACTCCATTTTGGAGTACCCTTTTACTTAGTTTGAATGATTGAAATGACATGCTTTCCAGTGCTTCGCTGATCATAAGAATGTTGCTTCTTTTCAGTTGTGCCATTTTTGAATTATAAATTGCACTATTCTTTGGAGCATGTTTGACCCAGATTACTTTTGAGTCAAGATCAGACCTCTCTCTCTCTCTCTCTCTCTCACAGTTGTCAGCTGTGTATGCTATATTTCAGCCATGAGAACAATCTTTGGCACGGAAAGCTTGGCGATATCAGCATAAACCAAACACATGGGGAAAATGTTTACATCACAAACCAAGGTTTTATGCTGCTTCAGTAATCTAGAAAAGCACATTGACTTTCTGTCGACTAATCTTTTTTCCCCTGATGTTTCACAAGAAGGAAAAAAACAACATGGCTAAAATCCAACTGTACCTTTGAGTCATAGAAACTCAACAGCCCTTCTTCACTGGAGTTAAACCACATTAATGCAGAGCATCTTGCGGTGAAGAGTCGCTTTTGATTTCTTGCTGCTTTCCACAACTCATTGAAAATTGAAATGAAGTTAACAGATTAATACTAGCTCGTGCATAATCAGCTATCAAGTACCATTGAGTAGAAATGGTGAATTTATTGAGGCACAAACATGAGGATTCAGTACCTGATCACCAGAAGTAGGACCATCAGAAGCACGAATGACAACTGCAAAAGCTCATTCTTGAAGCCTGCTGCAGTGACCACAGGCCCATCAAGTGAGACCATGTGTTTCTATAATACAGGGCAGAGAATCAGAGATAGAGAGCAGATCTTGAATGAATTGGCTCAGCTAGCATGAACGTGCACATAGACAAATGAAGGCAAGAATTGCTGTCACTGCACCTTCTCCACTATGTTCTGTTAGTTAAAGCATCTATTCACCAATGGTAACCCTACCCCAGTAACTTGATATGTGGCCCCACTTGTTATGGTGAAACAGAGGATATTAATTACTACCGATAAAACGGGAGAGAAATGCTTCTATGTTTTTGTTGATGAGTACTAGTTGATTTAAGATTCCAAGATAAGTATGGACGGTAATAAAAGAAAGATTGCAGAAACTTCGTCTCTATTTTTGTGCAACAAACCTGCAAGCCACCCTCAGTGAATATACGGGTGATACATGAGGGTGCTCAAGATTTTCTCACCCTTGCAGAAATTTCCAAAGACACTACCATTCTCATTTATGGATGCCATAGAGAAACCAGAGTGATCTGTCGTTCGATGGGACTCATGGACCTAGTCCAGTATCGTGAAAATCTATCCGCAGCAAAAATAGTCAGTGCAACATGAAATATCCGAGATGCGTTCATAATTAGACAACCATCCATCGTGTAGAAAAAAAGAGTGCACATAAACTAAAGAGACCATCACTTGTATGTGGGAGTACCCCTCTTACTCAACTGTAGTTATACCTCCTATCATATTACAGCATAAGAACCACCTTTTCCCTGGCTACACAGTAGTGCTACCAGGCTGTAAAGCATCCTGCATTCTGGATCTAGCAGATGACATTATGCTTCCTAGACCCTCATGACCATTATCTGATGCTTTTTTATAGCGATGTCCATTTTGAGATTTGAGCTTTGGTGATAAGCTTAAATCGTCACTGTCGTCTTCCTCTCACCGTTCATCATAAGAGGACCGCTTTCTTAACTTCTTTCTGCAAGGTGGCCCAGATATACCAAAACTATCTTCACCAGGATCACTTATGCTCCCAGCAGCACTAGGCTCTGTGTCCTTCTCATCAAATAAAAGCAACCTATTACTGTTGTTTGATCGTGAATTTAGAATTCCTTCACTTGGAGATTTCATTATAGAAGGAATAGCAGATTCCCACACACCACACCTGCCCGTGGTATCAACGACAGCCAAGGCATTGCCAATGGGCTTTTATGACATGCAGCATATCCTATCATCAAATTTCTGGCTGTTGATGTCCTGCTTCTGATCAAACATCCCAAATTAAAACCTGCCTGTCCAAACAAGATGTTGCCATGTGTTTACCATTAGGTGACCATGACAAGTAACATATAGATTGCAAATGATCGCCTCACAAAGAAAATATTTGCCTGCTGTGTCTCCGTCGCACATTACCACATCATTCTTTAGACCAGGGACACCTAAAGTTTATCCCTCAACAGTAATGTCAAAATGCGAGGTAAGAATGCATCTGCAACACGGCAAGCATGACTTCTACCCTAAATCGCTATCCCAAAAATAACAAAAAAGAAGCACTTCCACAGTGTGTGCGATCGAACACAATTCCCATTATTCACTCATGCAAAAGATGCAAACGATGCATATGAACAGCCCGTTTTTCATATGCAATACGTCGAAACCAATCGAAGTGGCCTGAACATTCAACGAAACAGAAACAAGCTTCAAGAAACCTATTCCTCGCACCCGCTCAGTTGACAATGCATCTTCTCCGAATCATCCGTAAGCTCCGGAATGTCGGGCCCTTCGAACCCTCCCCAGAAAAGCCTGAATTCCGGGGATCCCCAAGTACGCCTGCTCGCGGAAAACAAAAGTGAACGCACCCGGAATTTAAACAAAGGCAAACTCCGACATACACGAAAGACAGAATCGAAGGTGCGCAAACCGACCTCGCCGGCGACCGCCTCCTTCCTGGAACTGAACTCGGACCCCGTGTCGATGCGGTTCCCGCAGGCGTCGCACCGGACGCTCATCGGAAGCACGATCCGGACCTTAGTCGGCCGATCCCTGGACCTCGGAACCGGCATTCTCGAAATGGTCGTGATCCGGCCAGATCGGCGGCGGCCGGCGACACATGCTGACCGGAGGACGGCTGCGGGGAACGGCGGTCCAAATCCGGCCGTCGAAATCCGGCGGGATCTTTCTCCCATATCTCCTCCTCCTCCTCCTTCTTCTTCTTCTCCATCTCCTCTCAACGAGGAACGGGCTATGGCGGTGGCGAAAACTGTTACGACGGTGGCCGTCTTTCCATGACTCAAACATGGAGTTACAGACTGAGCCCCGTTCGATTCTTTGTGGGCCCGGCCCCGAAAGGTTAGGCCTAATTTAAAAAAAAAAACAAATTAAAGTAATTTTGACAAATTGTACTTAATAACAAAAATTGATTCAAGTGAGGAAGGGGATACTTAATTGTGGGAAAAGTACAAAAAAAGTCATAAACCTATTGCATTGGTATCAATTCAGTCCTAAATTTTTCAATTTGACCAATTTAGTCATAAACATTTTTACATTTATACCAATTCAGTCCATCCGGCCAATTTTGGACTGCCGGAGTTGAACATGGACATCGGCCGGTGACCGGACGCTGATATGGCAATTTTAAAATTTTTTTTGATTTGTTTTGAATTTTTATTAATTTTTTCCGTTTTTTTCTTTTCTTTTTCCTTTTCTTTTCTTCCTTATTCCTTGTTTCGGCGATGGTCGGCGAGGCGGCTTCGCCCGGATCTGGGCAAGGCCGGCTTCGCCCTGGCCTTGCCGCGGCATCCGGATGCCTTCGCCCGCGGCAGCCTTGCGAGGGCCGCGTTGGCCTCGCTCGCGCCCACAGGCGAGGCCGAGCGAGGGCCGCGACCTCGCTAGCCCTAGGCGGGCCGAGGGGGCTTTGCGGCCCTCGCCCAAGGCCGTGGGCAAGGCGGCTTTGCCCGGATCTGGTCGAGGCTGGCCTCACCCTGGCCTTGTCGTGGGCGAAGGCGGCCTCGCCCGCTGCCGGCGAGGCCAACGTGGCCCTCGCCAGGCCTTGCCGTGGGTGAAGGCGGCCATCGCCCGCGGCAAAGCCAAGGCGAGGCTGGCCTCCCCCAGATCCGGGCAAAGCCGCCTCGCCGGCGGCCCTAGGAGAGGCCGGGCAAGGGCCATGACCCTTGCCAGTGGCAAGCGAGGGCTTCGAGGCCCTCGCCCGTGGCCGGCAAGCCTCACCGGAGGCTCGCCAGCCACCGCCAGAACAAGGAAGAAGGAAGAAAAGGAAAGAAAAAAAAAATTGAAAAAATTAATAAAAAATAAAAAAATATTTAAAAAATTGCCACGTCAGCGTCCGGTCACCGGCCAATGTCCACGTTAGCGCCGGCAAGCCAAAATTGCTAGAATGGACTGAATTGGTACCGATATAAAAAAGTTTATGACTGAATTGGTACCAATGCAATAGGTTTATGACTTTTTTTGTATTTTTCTGCTTAATTGTCGTTAAGTCATAAAGTGTCGATGACTATTAGAATTTGGCCAATTATCTTGCTAAAAATACCTCGAGATAATAAATTCATGTATGATGAGAGATTAATAGAATTCGGTGATCAAGCTTTAGTTTGTTTCCTCAAACAACTATTCGGTTTTATTATCATTATCATTATCATAGGGACTTAAATGTGTGAACACTTGCTTAAATTCTCACCATTTACTTCAACTTCGTGGAATGATATCGGGTCTATATTATGAATTCGATAAAATGAAATTAAATAAAATCAAATTAGGTAATTAAATCAAATAGATGCACTCGTGTTAAATACAAGACTAAAAGAGCGATAAATTATATGAGGTTATTTCAATCTGATTAATTTTGCACATATAAATGCTTTGTTCAACAATCATGTTTTCTGGGAGCTCTGGTAGAAATTCTGCTTTTGATATTATTTTACGACTAATTTAACTTTTAGAACGATGGTGAAAGAAAGCGAGGAAGGGAAGGAAGAACAAGGAAAAATATGGGAATATGTTCTATATTTTCTTTTCCGTATTCATTTGATGTACAATGTTCTACAATTATAGCATTAGACATGTACAAGAAAATGAAATAAAGTATATTACAAAATTAATTCCAATATTAGATTGATATTGATTGATCTAGCATATCAATCTAAATCCCAAGGAATATTGTATAACTCGGACATATCTTCCAACAGATGGTTTGGAGAAAACGCAACAAGATATAGCAAATCAATTAAAAGTCGGGACACTAACAAGTAACGCTTAGAAGCAAATTCATTATTTGGACATTTGATAAAGTCTAAGTTTCGACCGTTTCATTTACATTTAAGTGCTCACCACATTCAAGAAGACCCAAGTTTCAAAATTAGTTCCCTTTTAGCAGCTAATCAATCAAACGAGCAACGAATCATCTACAGTATTCACGATATGGAAATGAAGAGCTAGATAATAACTATTCACAAAGATGCTAAAACGGAAGCATCGGCTGGTAGATACCATATAACCTACCAAGCAACAGCCAGAAATGCATCTAACTGGAATGCTCTGATCAATCATTGTCGTTTCCACGCATAATTATCAGATAAACGTCCCAATGCCGCCCAGAACTCGTGATCACCACCCTCAAGCAGCAATGCACCCAAAGCCATCTTCTCCGGCAATTGCCTTGTAGAAAGAATAGATCAAGAGAGAGAACTCACGAAATTATCAGAAATCCAAATTGCAAAAAGTTACGCCAAGAATTGGATTTGTAGGAGGAAATCTGGGTCGACTTAGGGTTTCAGATCACAACTTTCAGCGATACCGGCATAGGTGTTCGCTTGCCACGGTGCCGAGTGCAAAGCTTTCCGGTTAGAAACTCGGGCTGAATCAGCCGCTGCATAACAAAAAGTCTCACTCCAAGCATGTACAGAATATCTGAATGCACCTTCTTCAAGCTCTAAATTCCGGCCCTTAATCATCCATTGAAAGCAAGGGGCGTATGCAATCTACCAAGTAGAAGCAAACCGCTAGCTGGTAGAAACTAAAAATAGGATTAACACCACGAAAAACCCTAAATTGGAAAACATGTGATAAATTTATGTCCGTTAGTTTTCATTAAATTTTTTCATCAAATTGTTGAGTTTAATGATCTATGATAGTTGACGGTTATACCAGTTTGGGTATTTACACTCCATTTATCATAAGTGTATTGGCTGTGGTTTTTTGCGGTATTGATCTAATTTAACAAAAACTAATAAAGAGGAAAAATTTCACAAATGTTAATTTGCGATAAATTTGTCACAGATATACGGGTTTGGAGTTTTTGTTGTAAAAAAATTAATTTGAGCTAAATTTGAATTATGTATACAAATTTGGAGTTTCTTCGTGATATTAATCCAAAATATTAAGGAGATTTTAGGCAAAAACCAAATTTTTACACTATCATAATTGACTAGAAATCCTATGAATATCTTTGGAGTCAGCTAAAATGAGACAATGTTTGGCTGAAATGAACAGTCAATAGAGCAATTGAGACATGGAGGATGAAAACATGATCAAAACTATGTGTTCACTCTTTATGCCTTATTAGCGGCTTAGAAATTTTTGGTGGAGATAATTGCCCATGTACTATGGCAGATTTGGTGCCTGTGCAACAATTGCATCTTCCGCCGAATTCGTCCTAATCCAACCCGAGCTGTGGTAGACACTATTGCACAAACACGGATCCACTGTATTTCCTCCCCAAACCATCAGCGATCGGGGGACTCGAGGATAGGGGACTCCACTACTCGTCAATCAGCTCTTGTCTAGACACCTCCGGAGCGTGGATTCCTAAAATGCAATATAGATGGATCTCATTTTCCGGGCAGTCATGAAGGCACTATGGCGTGTATAAGTAGAAATCATCAAGGTGTTCTTACCGATGTTTACACTCGAGGATTTACAACAGTTTCAGCTTTTCAAGCCGAAGTACAGGTGCTCGCTTTTGCTCTTCATCATCTGCTACAACAGGACCTCAATATGGCAAATCTTATCATGGAATCCGACTGCTTGTTCTTGATCGAGATACTTCAAGCGAAACGGAGGTCGCCGTGGGAAGAACGTGTGATGTTCGCTGAGATCGAAGCCTTGCTATCCCTGTGCCCTAATTTGCAACTGTAGTATTGCAAAAGGGAGGCTAATGGAGTTGCTGATTGGGCTGCCAAGGCTCACGGAAGATCTGATTTGGCCCATAACTGGAATATATTTCCTCCGTTTATTTAACAAAGTTTGGTAGCCGCCGAAGCCATAGCTTCCGGTTGTAATGCCCAGTTTTTTTGTAATGCTGCCTTTTAGTAATGAAATACCTATCTTCCCGACCAAAAAAAATAAAAATAGACAGAACTCGGTGTTCCGCTAGAAGTTCTCCGATCTGGTGAAGCGAACGCCGGAGACAAACTTCGTCCTCCGGTGAGAATCGAAGTTCTGGGCAATCTTTTGTTGCTTTAGTGGCTTCTTGTGATCTCAGTGAACCGTCACTCTTTGCGGCGATTGTGTACGGAATGGGCGGCGACACTGATTTTCTCAGCCCTGTCTCTGATTTGTATATGTTGCACTTTGCGCGGGTTTGCATTAAACTGTTTTGAATAGAAACGAAAGGAATCCTCTCGTTTTCTATGATAATTTTTCACGGATCTGAGAAATGATAGTGTTGTACAACGTTCTCACAGGTTTTTTCTTCCTTATGCTGTTGTGTTTTCTTGAATTTCAGGGGTAACTACATACAATGTAATTGAACGAAATGTCTATAACAAATCTATGACTAGTTGAAACGCGCAAATTCGGAAATATCATTTGAAAGTGTCATGTTTCAATGCAAAAAAGATCCAACAGCCTTTTCAAGTAATGAAATGAAAATTTCAATTGATCTCGTATTCCTAATTTTGGCATTGCTACTCAATTAGGATAATCTGCAATCTTTCTTGTTAGATGGATATCATCCCTTTTGTTTTCTGGATCCATTGATGACTCATCGCAATGAATTTTTTTTTTTTTTTTTGTGCGTGAATTACGAGAAAGGTTCAGTTCGGAAATGCAAAGATAAATGTTTAAAATTATAAGAAAAGCCTAGCAAAAATAATGTAATTTGTGGGAACTCTCAGTTTGCAAGGGGAGGCACAAGTTGAGAGAATAATCTTTTCTGGCTTTGCAAGAGGAAGAAGATTGAAAATATGTGGTTTGTATTGCATGGAGATACGAAGCTAACAAATATGATATCTGTATTATGTTTCATGTCGGGAAATTTGAGTTTGCGATTGTGAACAAATATGATATCTAAATTCTAGGTTTAAAAGTTGGAATGAACAAGTAAACTAAATTCTTGAATTGAGTTTCTACTTACATACACATTCGGTTTTGCTTTTGCTGTTTTGGAGGAAAAAAAATGAATTGCTTTCTTCGAGGCCAAGTTCAAGCAAGAATATAAAATGAAAATTTTTGTATTGAAAAGAGATAGGAAGCTAACAATTCATATAAAATTAATTTGCCTAAAAAAAGGTGCTACGAAATACTAATACGTACTTAATGAAGTTGAAGGCTAATTTGACTATTTAACATAAAAATTATATTTTTTTTAGGTAAAACAGGTGTGAAAATGGCAGCAGGCTGTAAAATATGGTGAAAAAGGGGCGATTAACACTTTTGATCGTCAAAAAAATTAACACGTCCAGCCAATTATATGAGGTTTTAGAAATGTTCTTATCTAAAATAAACACTCTTCTTCGATTCTGTTCCTAGTTTGGACCATCCAAAGCATGCTAGGATCGATACAATTTGAAAACTAAATCATAAATATTACGGTATAGAAATTGCCTATCATATCGGATCAAACAAGTTTCACATATGAAATTCACCCAAACATTTTCCAATTTTCTAATTTGCAAAAGGGGAACAAAATTGACGTGATGAAACTACAACCATGTATTATTACTGGAGATTCATGAGTTCATATTGAAACAAATTTATTTATTTTTTAAGCACTAAATAAAAGTCTATTGATATTACCAAGGAAATCAATTTTTTTAAGTCATTTTCTCATTATTTTAGCATTATTTTTGGACGACGAATGAGGATTTATAAGATATCCTTGTAAAGTAAACTATTTAGTAGGCTGTTCCCCTTACCCCTACCACAAATTAATGGGAAAAGAGGAGTAAAAGAAGAAATTGGATGGGGCATTGGGGCCCAGGAGGAGTCGCGAGGCTTTTGGGCGTTCAGCATGCAATCCACGGGTTTATAGACATTTAGTCTGGGATTTCCTTTTTTTATTTATGTGTTTGCAATTTTGATTTTATCTTTAATGATTGCGCGCTATTTATTTCTGTGGCAAGATCAAAGTAATGTTGAGTGGGTGATTCACTCTCTAGTTTAGAATTGTAAGACGGGGAGTACAATTTTCAGAAGAGTAGAGAAGGAGAAAATAAGTACAGACTTACTTATAACAACCAAAAGGGATTTGACACCCTCTCTTGATGTTTATTGCCATACTTCAGGGGTAGATATTCTTTTTTCTTTTGCCATACCTTTTCTGCAATTTTTATTTGTTGATCATACACCTAGACTTGTAATGGTGTGTGTCTGTATTACGGATAAATTCTCTGACCTATTTTCCCCCAAAATCGTTTATCTAGAAATGAGTGTTGATCCAAATAGCGAAAAAAATTTCACCAAAGGTTGATCTTTTTTTTTTTTGTAAAATGGGTTCAATGGTGATTCGATTAGGAATTAAATTATGTAACAAGGATAGGATAGGAATCTAAAATGAATTAATATTGATAAACTAAAAGAGCACATGAGGAATTTGTATTCGTTGGTGATGGTAATCCCACTCACAGTAACTACACCCTACCTTTTATACTATAAGCAATTAATATTCTTCCTATGGTTACAATTGCAATTTCACAATTTCAAGCTCCATGGTTGCATATCGCCCTTATGCATAGGTGACAACTTAAGTGTCACATGGCTCAACCATCAATCGGTATTTCCTCTACAATCGACATCTTGATTTTGTCTCCTTTTTTCGTTTCCTTGAATTGAACACTAGACTGAATTTGGTAATCGGCAACTGTCAACTAGTTGAAGCTGTATATCGACGGTCACATGTTCTGGTTATTGATAATATTGCTTATGGTCATTAGTGGCTGCTTCATCATCAATGACTTACCAATCACCACATCTGTTGTCACCTCTATATCCACTCAAATTGACTTCATGTTGACTACAAAGAGTTGGGTTAATTTTTGGTGCAAACAGAATTACAAATATTCTTACATGTTAAGGACATTAAAATGAACAGAGATAGTGAATAAAAATTAGCATCACAAATTTTACATGTTAGAGGTACTGAGGGGCAAACTGGAAAAAAAAAGTTAGTGATTCATTTGGAAAAATTTGGAATGCAAAGGAATTCAATTGCAATGGCCAGTATATTCTCCAAATAAATTATAAGACAAAACTAGGGATGCAATTGAAATAGTTATAACTTGGCATAGCAATCGAATGGCTCACCACTCCCTTTATTTTCCTCCACTTAAGATGATCCCTCTACCAAAGGATACCATTAAAAATCTAGGTATGTTGCTAATAATAACAAAATTAATAGGTTTAAGTGCACTGGAAGTCCTAAATACAAAAGTGCAATTCAGTCCTAAAATTTTTAAAAAAATACAATTAAGTCTTTAAACTTAACATAAAAGTGCAATCAAGTTTTAAAACTTCCAAAATATGCAATTAATGGAAGTACTTGATTGGTTAAATTTGACAAATTTTAGAACTTGATTGCATTTTTAAAAAAAGTTAGGACTTAACTATACTTTCATGACAAGTTTTAGGACCTCATTGTACTTTTTGAAAATTTTACGGACTTAATTGGATTTTTGTGACAACTTTTAGGAATTTTAATGTACTTATCCCAAATTATTAACTAGCTTAGAAATGATTCTTGGCTTTTCATCAAGCATGTTATTGGAGACAGAAGATCTATCTTTTATGTGGCATGATGAATGGCATCCCCTGGCCCTCTGCTCAAGTCTAAGATTACGGTTTGCATTCTCAATCGGGACTAGCTAATATTATATTAGATTCATGCTGGTTTTAGACTCCAGCTTGATTAGAGGCTTTAGTGCGCAGATTCAAGTTAGAAATTGTGACCTAGCCCAATTATTTTGTTGTTGATAGGGTCATTTGAAGTTAATCATTTGTAGATGCTTCAAGGTTGGGAGTCCATGGAACGCTTTAAGAGTTAAAGATTGCGGCGCTGCAACCACAGGTCGATGCACTCGGCGTGGAAGCAGTGGCCGCATCCCCGCAGATTCCAGTAGCGCTCACCAGCAGCGACGTCGTGCAGACGTACCGTGCAGTACTGGGGAGGTTCTGTCTCCGGCGAAGAGTGAGAGCCGGAGGGTGCTGGCTCCATCGGAACGCGTTGGCGCAGAGACGGACGGGGAAGACGATGACAGTCGCGATGGCTGATGTGGCTATGTCGAGAGTCATCCTCGCTATGGCGTTGAGCTTGAGAATGCTCGTCATGTAAAAACTCTCTCTCTCTCTCTCTCTCTCTCTCTCTCTCTCTCTCTAACTTAAAGGGGATTAGGTTGGGGTTGTCTATGCTTGCAAGTGTACATAGTGGATTCCTGTTAACCCACTCTACTCTTTGGATGAAGAAAAAATACGGATGACTCTCAACAACACCGTGGACCATATTGACGTGAAATCTCGAGTAATTATTACAAGTGTGTTTATTGTACGTACTAAATTAAATCTAAACCATCGAAGATAATGAGCTTCATCACATCTAACAGTCGAGATTAAATTTAATATGTTCAATGCATGAAATACTTTCTCGTTAAATCATAAATTAGTTTTTTTTTTTTTTTTTGCTTTTTCTATTTTCGCAATAGCATGAAAGACTTAATAGGACATGTGATATTATACTAGCAAGTGAGATGGTACATTCATCACGTCGAATGAGGAATGTTTTATGCTTCCTTAGTCTAGACTATGATCAAAATGATGCCACAAATTGTCACCGAATATATGAAGGTGACCCATTTACTTGATTGCCAACTCCCACTCCGCCACGTTATTTACTATGCCAAGTTTTGTATATCGGTATTAGTGGGCCTAGCATTGCTCAACACTGAATACATCCACGAGGAGGAATTTTAGGGGCGTTCAAATCACCTAATCTCAGTTCACTCAAATTAATCAAGGCACAATGTTTTCGTGGAATGCTTAAGCCCTGCTCAAAGCATAATTAGTCAAGCCCGATTTGAGATAAACCTTATTTAAGATTTTTTTTTTTAAAAAGAAAAAGAAAAAGAAAAAAGAAAATAAGTATATGATAGTTTCCTGTCCTGCCCACCAAGTTCGCCTGACAGAGGCGGGAAGGCCATCGTGAAGCTTCGTCTCCTGCTCTTGGGGGAGGTTACTGCAATCAAGGATCCTAGGAGTAGCCCCCGGGATCAAGTTGGGAGGCATTCGACACGTTCGGGATTCCGCGTTAAAGCAGAGCTTTTTATCATATTTCCCCCAAATGGCAAGAATCATCAAATCCCATTAGACCGCGTCGTATACTTCCTTTTTAAGAACCAAAGGGACGAGTTCGGTTTTGTTTTTTTGTTTTGAAAAAGGGAAGACTCCTCTTTCGGAGAAGGGAGTCCAAGCAGTCAAGCTTCAAGGAACATGTAGTGTTTGCTTGAATCATAGATAGCGAAAGAAAGATCCATCTCTACAAACAAGCAAAGCTGATATTGTTTGTGCTCCTGTCATTCACTTGGCCATTTGTCCATTGGTCGGTTAGGCAACCCAGGCGATTCCCCGGTTTTGCATGGTGAGCTTTTCGTGATTCGTCTATGGCGGGAAGGCCATAATGAAACTTCGTCTCCTGCTCCTGGGGGAGGTTACAAGTAACCACGGCTAAAGCTTCCGCGACACAAGCAACCGACCGCTTGCCTCTGTGCCGCCTCCGTCCTCGTCTCGATCTTCATTGTCACTCTGTCCTGGACGCTGTTAGGGAAATCCCTTATGATGTTTTGAAGATGACAAAATAAATCAAAGGCTACTAACATGTTTGATGGTTAAGTAATAGACTATGCAGATGATAGAACGTGTAAAGGATATTATTGAAGTCTATACTTGGAAGAATCAGAAGGAAGCTGAATTGTATACAGACCTTAAAGCTAAATCTGTTCATAAGCAAAATATGTTCAGACTCAGATTGCAAAGTCTATCGCACTCAGACTCAGATTGTAAAGTCTATTGCTATCAGACTTTACATCCAGATTCGACAAAACGTAATACAAGCCCCGAAGATATAACGGCTAGTGATCTGGTTTAGATTCCACATCAAGATTGATTTAATTGACTCAATCTAATTGATTGACAATTAGATGTTGAAGACAAGAACTTTCTATACGAAGGAGCTTTACTTACGGAAACCAAGATTTCGTTTGTATGGGCGATCGGAATCAATTTGGGATTCTACTTTTGTCACTCAACGGCTACCAAATCTTCTAGATACAGAGCTGTCCAATGGGTATATTGGAAGACGATCCTCAAGATGCTGTCCAACGGCTAGTATTTAAGGAGATCAAGGACCGATGAGCAAGTAAGAGACGGAACGTAGAATTTATAATTCCAAAGTCTGAGCAACTTCGATCATACACTTGTCTCGCGAGCTTAAAAGTTTGTGATCTTGAGAGAAATACCAAAATAGTGACTTAGTGAGATAGTGTGATCTACTACTAAGTGTTTGCACTCAAAGTTGTAATCTCTTGTTGATTGCATAGTGGAATCCAGCCAAGAGGCTGTTAGCGTGAGAGAGTGAACGTAGGCTTGGATTAAGCCGAACCACTATAAACCCTGTGTTCTTATTCTCTTTCCTGAACTTTATTTTATTCCGCATTTATTTGCCAAGGTTTTGTTTAAACACCTATTCACCCCCTTCTAGGTGTTCATACTAGCACTTTCAATTGGTATCAGAGCCAAGTTCTCGGTTTATAAAAGTGTTTTTACTTTTGAGCTAAAGATCTTCTATGGCTAGTATCTTGGCACCAGGACTTATGGAAGGGCAAAGCAACACCAGGCCACCATATTTTGATGGAAAGGAATACAACGTGTGGAAGAACAAAATGAAAGCATTCCTAAGATCCAGAGATCCCTTGCAATGGGATGTTGTGGAAAGAGGAATCAATCCCACTGCCGCGTCTACATCAAAAAAGAATGGTAAAGACAAAGAAATCAAACCCCCCGCTCCTATGTCTCGGACGGAGATGTCCAAAAGAGAAGCGCTTGATGCAAAAGCTATTTATTCTTTATATTGCGCATTATCTCCTACTGAATATAATAGAATCTCTTCATGTGAAACATCAAAAGAAGTTTGGGATAGACTTCATGTTACATATGAAGGGACTGATCGTGTAAAAGAGACAAGAGTAAATTTCCTGCTTGGCAAATATGAATCCTTCAAGATGAAGCAAGAAGAGTCGATTGGAGATATGTTCAGCTGTTTTACAGAAATTGTAAATGGTTTAACATATCAAGGTCAGCCAATTTCTTCCCCAATGAAGGTCAACAAACTCTTGCGAGGTCTCTCAAAAGATTGGAACCATATCAAGACCTCAATCCGGGAAACTCAAAAGATTATGCCACTCTCCGTTGATGAATTGATTGGCACTCTTCAATCCTATGAAGTGGAACAAATCAATGATGAAGATCCCGAAGGTAAGAAGTCCATTGCTTTAATATCTAATGCTGATTCTGTTGATACGTACTCAAAAAAGACATGGACGACGAAGAGCTTGCTTTTATGATCAAGAAATTCAAAAAGCTAAGTAGAAAAGGAAGTGAATTCAGTAGAGGAAGACAATACAAACAGAATGGCCAAAAAAGAACAATAAAAGAAGATGATGAGCAAGGAAATCTATGCTTGATGGCACATTCAGAATCTGAGTCTGACTCAGACATAGACTTAGAATCAGAGTCTGACTCGGACATAGACTCAGAATCCGATGAGGAAATCGAGGTAAGCAATTAAAAAATTCCTATCAAAGTTTCAAAGTATATAAATGAGCTTTGTTTAAATCTCAAATCTTATCTTAAAAGGATGTTCGAACTTAAAAAGGAAAATTCTTGGCTTAGGCAACATGATCTTTCTCAAAAAGAAAATTTTGAAATTTTGCAAAAAGATTTTCTACAAACAAAAGAAAGTCGAGATTTACTTGTAAAAGAAAATGATTCTTTAAAAAAAGAATTTTCAAATATTTCGACAAAATTTTCAAATGGTTCAAAAACTTTAGAGCATATTCTTTCCAAACAAGTATCTTACTATAATAAGTCGGGACTTGGTTTTAATAAGGAAAGTGATTCTTTAATTGATTTTCCTAAAGTTAAGGAGAGACTTAGACAAAGACCTCCTAGACTTGTGTACAATAAACATTTTCAAAAGATCTTTACAAAACCTGTTGGTCGAAATGCCCTCAAGTGTTCAAATTGTGGAGATTCAAAACACTTTGAAAAAGAATGTCCTAAAGTCTGGAGACCTATTAAGAAAGATTGGGTAAATACAGCATACTCTACTAACTCTCATGGACCCTAGAAAAAATGGGTACCAAAGAAAAGATGAGTTATTTTTGCAGGATATAAAGGAAAAGAAGAAAGAGAAATTGGAAGGATTCAAATTGATGGATACCAAAGAGGAAATAAGTTGATTGCAGGAAATTCAATAAGGCAAGAATGATTGCGAATCTACGCAGATTTTGGTGCAATAAAAAGAAGATATCTCATGCGAAGATTGGTAATGTTTTTGGTATATTTGAAACATATACCTTGGCTAAGAGAATTATTTTTATCCCGCCTTGCAAATTTCTACGTGCATTTATCATGATAATTGTTTGCAAATATCTTTTGTCATATATATAAGGTATTGCAATTTTGGCACGTGATAGAAATATCTATTTTCCTTTTGCAAAATGCATCAATAATATATATCTGAGATTTATGCTCAAGGAAATCTCTTTGATCTCAAAAGATATTATTGCATTTTTATGGATATTCTTGCAATATTCATAAAAGATATTTTATATCTAGCAAGTTTGATCCGCAAATCAAAGGAAGATATTACGTGACTTTTTTGCAAAGATTATTATCTATTATACAAAAATTTGCAGGTAGAAAAAGAATCTTCTATATGGATTTTGGAAAGCTAAATTTGAAAATCATGAAAATTCTATACTATTTTGTGGAGGCTTAAAGATTCACTTCCTTGTGTAAAGTTTTTGCAAATTATTCAGGAAATCCCTTATGTGTCATATGAAATGTTGAATAGTTCTGAATTTTAATATTTGATAATTTTATATATGCTATTCAATTTATTTATTTGAAGAAAAGGGCATTATATATTACGTGATATTATTACAGCTTATTTGTGGAAAAAGTTTGTTAAGTTGATGCAGGTTGAATTTGAGACGAGCTTGATTGAAGAAAAAAATTTTGCCTCGAATTTCAAAATGCAAGTGATCATTGCAAATGTTGTTGCTACAAAGGAAATACTAGAAAAATATTATGTTCAACATGCACAAGCAACAATTGTTTCTATTCGCAAAAATTGTCATGATGACAGGGGGAGAACATGAATAAAAAAAAAAGGGAAAGAATCGTGATCATTTCAAAAAGGCAACAAATTGAGGGGGAGCATTGATCAATTATGGAAAAATCTTTTTGGATTGATCGTGATCTTGTTATGGAATGAAGGAAAAGGTAACTGTGTTAGAACTTACCAAGTTCTACAAAATCCGGTTAGTGCATTTTTTTATTACCTTTTGTCATTAACAAATCTCTTATTTACATTATCTTTTTATTATGACAAAAAAGATAAGTGAATTTTATAATGCATCCGTGATTTTTATTGAATATTTGCTGAAATATATTATCGAAGTGAGCTATATTGCATATCTTTAATATTCGATTTATAAAAGCTGATTTTTGGAAATTATTTGTTATCGCTTTATATTCTCTACGTGATACTTTTTCAATTGATATCGCTTTTTGATTATGACAAAAAGGGGGAGAGAATATAAATATGCATATGTGTTGATTGGTTAATATTAATCATTGCAATGATATTGAGCTGTGATTATTTTTTATATATATTGTTATGCTCAATCTATTTGATATCTTATGCTTTGCATTACATTGCTTTAATTTATCAATATTTTAGAAAGTGTGATTACACATCTGCATCTTCAGAGATTGTTTTGTCATCATAAAAAAGGGGGGGGATTGTTAGGGAAATCCCTTATGATGTTTTGAAGATGACAAAATAAATCAAAGGCTACTAACATGTTTGATGGTTAAGTAATAGACTATGCAGATGATAGAACGTGTAAAGGATATTATTGAAGTCTATACTTGGAAGAATCAGAAGGAAGCTGAATTGTATACAGACCTTAAAGCTAAATCTGTTCATAAGCAAAATATGTTCAGACTCAGATTGCAAAGTCTATCGCACTCAGACTCAAATTGTAAAGTCTATTGCTATCAGACTTTACATCCAGATTCGACAGAACGTAATACAAGCCCCGAAGATATAACGGCTAGTGATCTGGTTTAGATTCCACATCAAGATTGATTTAATTGACTCAATCTAATTGATTGACAATTAGATGTTGAAGACAAGAACTTTCTCTACGAAGGAGCTTTACTTATGGAAACCAAGATTTCGTTTGTATGGGCGATCGGAATCAATTTGAGATTCTACTTTTGTCACTCAACGGCTATCAAATCTTCTAGATACAGAGCTGTCCAATGGGTATATTGGAAGACGATCCTCAAGATGCTGTCCAACGGCTAGTATTTAAGGAGATCAAGGACCGATGAGCAAGTAAGAGATGGAACGTAGAATTTATAATTCCAAAGTCTGAGCAACTTCGATCATACACTTGTCTCGCGAGCTTAAAAGTTTGTGATCTTGAGAGAAATAGCAAAAGAGTGACTTAGTGAGATAGTGTGATCTATTACTAAGTGTTTGCACTCAAAGTTGTAATCTCTTGTTGATTGCATAGTGGAATCCAGCCAAGAGGCTGTTAGTGTGGGAGAGTGGACGTAAGCTTGGATTAAGCCGAACCACTATAAATCTTGTGTTCTTATTTTCTTTCCTGAACTTTATTTTATTCCGCATTTATTTGCCAAGGTTTTGTTTAAACACCTATTCACCCCTCTCTAGGTGTTCATACTAGCACTTTCAGACGCATCCTTCCCGCCTCCTGCTTTAGTGCCATCCCTCCATGACCTCCATTTGAGGCAGACCGAAATGCGTGATCAAGGAACGAGCCCAAGAAAGGGAAAGCCGCTTTGCCGCTCAAGAGGGACAGAGTACGTCCGTCGACTGCTCTGAGTCTGTTCGCATATGATATCTCTCTTTCTGTTTTTCCTGAAGAGTGTTTAGCTGGGAAAGTTTACAGTTTATGCTTTGGGAGTTTTGTTGCTTCGAATTTATTGATCATCCGTCTTTGTGTTCATGAATTGCAATGCTTTTTGAGGAATGAGTATTTGCTGGCTTCTCTTCTTGTGGATCAAATCAAATATGAGGAATGAATGCTGTCTCTTTAGAGAATTATGCACTTTCATCGTGAACTGCCAGCTAATTAGTTCTGCTTACCAAATGATATGATCTGTATCGTGGAATTTGATCCCTTTTCAAGTTGATTTTTCTGCTGAATTTAGTAGTTGGCTGATCTTCCACAGTTTAGATTGTTCTTTGGCTCAACTATTTAATCCGAGTGCTTTGCCTATGAGGAAGAAAGATGATTCTTGATTAGAGCGACAGCCAAGTTCACTTCCATGGCTGTGAAATTTTCATGACAAAACAAGAGATATGAGCCCGGCAGAATTATCCTACTAGTCATTAGAAAAATGTCCACTTGAAATTTTCTTGTGGAAGGATTAGAAGAAAGAGCTTCTTTAACTCATTTCATGGTTTGTTGGTTTTGTTCACTCTAGATGAGCTTATGATTTATGATGTTTTCATCGTATGCCTTGCTTCTTTTTTCCTTTTTGATCTCTAATTTTGTCGTTGGATAGTTGGAAAAATCAAGTAATGATTTTTATGAGAAGTTGGACTCCTCAGTTCGGTTTTTAAGTTTCTATTTCTGAAATATTCAGAGCCCTTTCTCATGATTTATGATGAGATCAACCAACCGATACCTTGGCACCTGGTATAAGTCCGAATTGTGGAGCTCAAGTCATGTTCATATAGTTGCTTTTATCGAAATTCTCACAAGCATTCTGTCATTGTTCCTTCATCTCGCTTGCCCTGGTTAATTTACATCTTTTAAATGCCAGACTAGTCAAGGAGATTCTTGGAAATTCTGAAACTTAGAGAAACAAAAAGGAGTATGACCTGAATACGGCAATTTCCTTGCTGAAAGAGACGGCTAATAGCAAGTTTGTCAAAAGTGCTGAAGCCCATTTCTGGCTGAACATCGACCCTAAGTAAAATGATCAACAGCTGAGGGTGACTGTGAGTTCCTCTTGAATGCGATTAAGCAGGTCGATGTGGTCATCTCTGCCGTGGGGCAAGTGCAAGTAGCAGACCAAGACAGGATTGTTGCTGCCATCAAAGAAGCCGGGAATATCAAGGTCATGCTGTTTTTAAATAATTTCATCCAAGTTACTACTTTTGTTTAGAATTTGACTGATGATATAGGTTGGCGTTGGCATTTGACTGATGATATCAGCCGGGAATATCAATGGCGTCGGCTCTAGCAGGGGATGATCTGGCTAGATCCAAGAGCAGCCAGCAGAGCTGGGCCTCCATGAGCCTCCGGGAGGCAAGTAACGCCTTGCCGGAAGTGTTCGCACAGAGCGGGAGGCAGGACGATGAGGAGGAGCTCCGGTGGGCGGCCACTGAGCAGCTGCCGAACGTATGACTGCCTCCGAAAAGGCATGCTGAAGGAAGTACTCGACACTGGGAGGGGGGTCCAGCATGAAGTGGACGTGACCAACCTCGGAATTCAGGACAAGAAGCAGTTGATGGAGAGCGTACTTAAGGTTGCAGAAGAAGACAATGAGGAGTTCCTGAGGAGACTGAGAGACAGGACTGATAGGTCAGCGAATTGTTTTTTCGGGTTGATCATATATAAAATTTATTTAATGTTGTTCTTTTTGTGTTCTGGCATTGATTTTTTTTTTTTTTGTTCCCGGGAACAAAAAAACAGAAAATCTGTTCAAAAACATAAATAAAGGGGGGGGGATAGGTCAGCGAATTGTTTTTTCGGGTTGATCATATATAAAATTTATTTAATGTTGTTCTTTTTGTGTTCTGGCATTGGGGCGGGGGGGGGGGGGGGGGGCTATCGACTCGATACTATCGAGTGCAGGGTCGGGATGGAAATTCCGAAGATCGAAATCCGGTCCGGTATGAGCATTTATCTGTGGAAGGAGACGCGTACATTGGAAGCAGAGCCCTCCCTACCCTTCTCAATGCCACTCTGAACACAATAGAGGTAATCTGTTTAATCAATTTTCAAGTTCAAATTATGCGAATTCATGATCTGGTGGTAGCTGTTGGAGCTGGCAATGATTTTGTATACAGATGGTTTCTGGAATATATGAAGTTAACCTTGCGTATTTGTTCCTGATAGTTTAGCATCTCTAGGATGAGTTTTTACTTTCGAATGGGATGAGTTTTCACTTTTGGACGGACCTGACTATTTCGTTTGCCTGGATTACTGCTGTAGTCATCATCTGACTAGAAATATTTGAATTTATTGATTACTCTTTCCCTTCCTGTGTGTGGCAACAGAGTGTTCTTGGACTTATTCGCCTAGCCCCATCAAAAGGATGTGAACGGATTAGTCAGGCCTTCAAGGTATTTTCATGCATTTACCAGCATTACAGAGTCCTTTTTGGACGCATTGAACTGACAATTGGAAAAGCAAAACATTTTAAATGGTACCATGGGGACATTAACTTGTCGAATATGCCTCAAGTTTGCACTAACTAGAATACCAAATTCTGTATTCTTTTCTCATTCTGTCTTTAGGCAAATTATTTTATGTTTTGGCTCATTCTTTTGTCATGTTTGAATTTCGATGCGGATCAATCCTCAATTGATGCTGCGAATTTCAGGATGACCCTACTTTTGGGTCCACCCGGAGCTGGGAAGACAACATTGTTGCTGGCCACTGCTGGGAAACTTGACAACGATCTGAGGGTGCCAATCCTGATTTCTGTCTCGTATAATTAGTGTAGTATTCCAACAAATATTATGCTTTTTGTGACATCTATTTGTTTAAACTTTTGACAGGTAACTGGAAGAATCACCTACTGTGGTCACGAGCTAAATGAGTTCGTTCCTCGGAGGACGTGCTTATATCAGCCAACATGATCTTCACTATGGAGAAATGACAGTTAGAGAAACGTTGGACTTCTCGGGTCGCTGTTTGGGTGTAGGGACAAGGTATGAGATGCTTGCAGAACTCTCCAGGCGAGAGAGGGAAGCCGGAATCAAACCGGATCCCGAAATCGACGCTTTTATGAGGGCCACAGCTGTGTCGGGTCAAGAGACAAGCTTGGTCACTGATTATGTACTCAAGGTTGGTTTTCTCAAGTCTCTTTTTATAGTTGATTCCTTGGTAGGAGTTGCTTCATGGAAACCAACCTCCCAAGTTACACATTGCAGATTCTTGGATTGGACATATGTGCAGACATTATGGTTGGAGATGAGATGCAAAGGGGCATTTCAGGTGGACAGAAAAAGCGTGTTACGACCGATATGTCCTTGGAGCTTCTGCTCCATTTTATAGAATAGTTCTCCGTTTGTCAAGTTTCTTTAGGACTTGTTAATTTAAGTTGGTGATTAATAAACTTTGAGGTTCATATTAGCTTATGATATGACAACTGCTAAAATTTGGGATTCTGCTAGTGTTACATTGCTCGTGCTCCTCATTGCACTATTCTCCACACTAAAGTCTTCTTGTTTGATCTGTTGCAGGAGAGATGTTAGTAGGACCAGCAAAGGCTCTTTTCATGGATGAAATATCCACAGGGTTGGACAGTTCCCCTGCTTTTCAAATTTGCAAATTCATGAGGCAGATGGTTCATATAATGGATGTCACCATGATCATCTCACTGCTTCAGCCAGCACCCGAGACTTACGATCTCTTCGATGACATTATCCTTCTCTTGGAGGGTCAAGTCGTCTACCAAGGTCCACCAGAGAACGTCCTCGAGTTTCTTGAGAACATGAGATTCAAGTGCCCTGAAAGGAAAGGAGTTGCCGACTTCTTGCAAGAAGTGACATCTAAAAAAGATCAAGAACAGTATTGGTTCAAGAATAACCAACCTTACCGATATGTTTCTGTAGATGATTTCGTGCATGGGTTCAAATCTTTTCGCATTGGCCAACAGCTCTCATCTGATCTTAGCGTTCCTTATGACAAATCTAGAACTCACTCAGCTGCACTAGTCAAAGAGAAATATGGGATTTCAAATATGGAGCTGTTCAAGGCATGCTTTGCTAGAGAATGGCTACTAATGAAGCGAAACTCCTTTGTTTACATATTCAAGACCACCCAGATCACTATCATGTCGCTTATTACTATGACAGTGTTCCTTAGGACTGAGATGCCAGTAGGGACTCTGGAAGATGGAGGGAAATTTTTTGGAGTACTTTTCTTCAGCTTGATCAATGTCATGTTCAATGGAAATGCAGAACTTGCAATGACCGTTTTAAGGCTTCCTGTGTTCTATAAGCAGAGAGATTTCTTGTTTTACCCCGCTTGGGCTTTTGGCTTGCCTATTTGGGTACTCCGAATTCCATTGTCATTCATGGAATCGGGGATATGGAGCATCTTAACATACTACACAATCGGTTTCACTCCTGCTGCGAGCAGGTACGTGAGAATTTGCTATTGGGTTTTCCATAGATATCTGAAGCTAATGTTTCTCGGGGTATTTCCTCATAATATTTGCGCACTGTGCTTTATAAGAAGGAAAAGTCTAGGAAACTAATTAATCTTACTCTTATCAGGTTCGTCAAGCAATTCTTGTCATTCTTCAGCATCCATCAGATGGCACTGTCCCTCTTTCGGCTTGTTGCTGCACTTGGGCGAACTCTGGTTGTTGCAAATACCCTGGGACTCTTCACTTTGCTACTGATTTTCGTTCTTGGAGGATTTATTATTGCCAAAAGTAAGTACAACTTACCTCATACTTTTGCCAACCATGTCTATTTGTTGACTAAAGCATTTGTTTCCAGGCTGCTCATAGATTCTTGGGTGCCGTTAAATCGATGCTGCCAGTTTTTTTGTGCCTACCTTAATGTTCATTTTAATGGGGACATGTTATTCTTCCTTGCATTTGCAGACGACATCAAGCCATGGATGATATGGGGATATTACATTTCTCCTTTGATGTATGGGCAAAATGCTCTAGTGATAAATGAATTCCTCGACAAAAGATTGAGCAAGGTAAAATCTATTTATTCTATCACCAATCAGTTGTCCTTCATGATACGCAGGTAATGCATTATTGAAACCTGATTGCCATCATGCGAGCTGCAGCCTAACTTGGATCCGAGAATTAATGAGCCCACGGTCGGGAGAATGCTTTTGCAGTCTCGAGGCTTCTTTGTGCAAGAGTATTGGTATTGGATCTGCATCGGATCACTGTTTGGGTTTTCACTCCTCTTCAACATCTTCTTTTTTGCAGCGTTGACTTGGTTAAATCGTAAGTTGGCTAAATTAGCATATCAGCTCATATACACAAGTGATGTAAAAGTGTTGACACTCCCTGCATGAAATTGTTTGTAGCTTTGGGAGATACAAAAGCAGTTGTCTTGGATGAAGAGGCAGATAAGAAGAAAAACAAATCATTGTCTTCTCAACTTGCGAAAGAAGGTTTGCACATTCTCAAAATTCATCAGTTGCTCAATGCTTTTCTTCTTTAGGCTACTTTAGATGATAAACTCGCCAAGAGTCTAGTCATGATCGTATAGCTGATAGAGCAATTTTCTCAAGAAAACTAATATCGAGGAATTTCTATAATTGACTTCCAAAATAAGTTGCCTGATCAGTTGTCAAGAAAAAGAGTTGCCTGATCTCTGACATATGTCATGAAATCCCAGGAATCAATATGCAGGTCAGAAGTTCTTCAGAAATCTTTGGCACTTCGGAGAATATACAGAGAAGAGGGATGGTTCTGCCATTCCAACCCCTTTCTCTCGCATTCAACCATGTGAACTACTATGTGGATATGCCTGCAGTGAGTACCTTCCTCCGAAAGAGTCTATTCTTATCTTGGAAGCAGTAACTTCTTCCTAAATGTAACCATGAGCTTGTGCGAATCTTTAGTGCTACATATGATCATTCATTGTCGTTTTTTCTTTTGTCCGGCGTTACTCTTGTCCAATTTTACTTAACCTGCGATTGTGTGGACCGAACTTCCTGTTCTTGTCATCACAAGGCAAAGAGTAGTGATAATAACTACTATTTTCATGATATTAGGAAATGAAGAGTCAAGGACTAGAGGAAGACCGTCTCCAATTGTTGAGAGATGTCAGCGGTGCTTTCAGACCTGGGGTACTCACAACACTGGTTGGGGTTAGTGGTGCCGGAAAGACAACCCTCGTGGATGTGCTAGCCGGAAGGAAGACAGGTGGTTACATAAAGGAAGTATCAGCATCTCTGGATACCCTAAAAATCAATCTATGTTTGCTCGGGTCAGCAGTTACTGTGAACAGAATGACATTCACTCGCCTAATGTCACTGTCTACGAATCCTCCTATACTCAGCCTGGCTTCGTCTTTCTTCCGACATTAAAACTAAAACCCGCAAGGTAGGGAATATTTGTCTCTCAAGACGCCCCACTTTTGTTAGGGCCTAGTTCACATTCTCTCGTGGAAAAACTTAAATCAGATGGTTTAGTAATCTTTCTATTTTGGTCTTGTGCTTCTAATTTCGTAACAGATGTTTGTGGAAGAAGTTATGGAGTTAGTCGAGCTCAACCCAATCAGGGACACCCTTGTTGGGCTTCCTGCTGTTGATGGCCTTTCAACTGAGCAAAGAAAGAGACTGACAATAGCTGTAGAGTTGGTGGCTAATCCATCTATTATCTTCATGGACGAACCAACCTCCGGCCTCGATGCTAGAGCAGCTGCCATCGTGATGCGTGCAGTGAGGAAAACAGTAGATACAGGGAGGACTGTTGTTTGCACGATTCACCAGCCGAGCATCGGCATTTTTTAGGCATTTGATGAGGTTTGGTCGCTAATCCTTCGATGTTATTATCTTTGTTGTTTGAAATGCCTTGCTCTTGAGTAATTGACTCAGAAATGTTCCTATTGCAGTTGCTATTGATGAAAAGAGGCGGGCGGGTCATTTATGCTGGACCTCTTGGTTGCCATTCCCACAAGCTCATAGAATATTTTGAGGTGAGCTTTTTCTGTTTCCTAAATACCTAGCGTCTACCTGGTCGCCTCTTTCCCTCAGAATCTTCAGGTAATTCTTGAATTCTGGTAAATATGTGTATTACACCAGGCTGTCCCAGGGGCTCCGAAGATCAGGAATGGTTACAATCCGGCCACGTGGATGCTGGAAGTGAGTGCTCCGGCAGTCGAGGCTCAGCTCCATATCGACTTTGCTGACATTTATGCAAACTCTGATCTCGATAAGTAAGTTTCTTAAGGATCCAAGTTTCAAATGCGTCATTGAAATAATTTGCTCATAAAGGCCAATGTCAATTTAACAATTTTGTTTTCTTTGAATCATTTTCAGGAGGAACCAAGAACTGATCAAATAGCTTAGTACCCCAGCTCTGGGCTCCAAAGATCTCTACTTCCTGAGCAAGCACTCGCAACCTTTCCTCACACAATGCAAGGCTTGTGTTTGGAAACAGCACTGGTCTTATTGGAGAAATCCTCGGTACAATGCCATTCGGTTCTTCATGACCATAATCGTTGGCATTTTGTTCGGTCTGATATTTTGGAATAAAGGAGAACAGACGTAAGTTCCGATTTCTTTCATCTTATGTGTTTTGCTGAGTAAACTCTTCAAAGTGACCAAACAGAAATAGATTCCACATCATTAGATGTTAGAAATGCAAGTCATTCATGATATCTGCATATTCAGACTTTGGCTAAGATTAATCTCTTGACAGCACCAAGCAACAAGACCTGATGAGTCTTTTGGGAGCCATGTATGCAGCTGTGCTGTTCCTTGGGACTCGAAATGCTTATGCTGTGCAGTCTATTGTTGCCATTGAGAGGGTCTTCGTGAACGAGCGGCTGGAATGTACTCTCCTCTGCCATACGCATTTGCTCAGGTATGAACACAGTAATATAGCAAGGTCGAGTCTTCTTTGAAGCATAAGAGGATATAAGAAAACAACTACCATTCCAATGATATGAAGGCTGAACAGTATAAAATGATATTTTGCAGGTGGCCATTGAGACAATTTATGTGGTTATTCAGACATTTGTCTACAGTCTTCTCCTTTACTCAATGATCGGGTTTGAATGGAAGGCTGGGAAGTTCTTTTGGTTCTACTACTACATGCTGATGTGCTTCATCTACTTCATGATGTCTGGGATGATGGTTGTAGCATTGACGCTGGGCCACCAGATCGCTGCCATTGTGATGTCCTTCTTCCTGAACTTCTGGAACTTGTTCTCTGGCTTCGTTATCCCTAGGCCGGTATGTCTGCTTTCACTCAGTAACTTGGTGCATTACATATGTCCCGAAGGCATTTTCAGTAGCTCACTTCCAATAAGTTCTAGCTTGTCAATTTATGAACGGAATTTTTGGACAAAACATATTTCTTCTTGGTCTTAATGGCATGACCCTGTCAAAGGACAGCAGCTTTCGGAACAAAACACCGCACTCGGTAATTTGGTGCATTACTTATGTCCTGAAGGCATTTTCAGTAGCTCACTTTGGAGAAGTTCTAGCTTGTCAATTTAAGAACAGAATTTTGGGACAAAACATATTTCTTCTTGGTCTTGATGGCATAATCCTGTCAAAGGACAGCAGCTTTCGGATTAAAACATCACAATCTGAGCTTAGTCCACATTTCAAGCTTCTTGCTGTGCACTAGATTCTTTGGCACATGGAAAAAGAAACATTAGAGTTCAGCATCATCAGCAACATGAGAACCGTGTGTTGATCCTTTTGTTTCATTTGGACGGATGCAGCAAATTCCTATATGGTGGAGGTGGTATTACTGGGCTTCACCAGTGGCGTGGATGCTGTACGGTCTCGTCACCTCTCAAGTGGGCGACAAGAATGGCAATCTCGAAATACCAGGAGCTGGCGTCATGCCATTGAAGCAGTTCCTGAAACAAGAACTGGGCTTCGACTACGACTTCCTCCCTGCTGTCGTGGTTGCTCACATCGGCTGGGTCCTGCTCTTCTTCTTTGTCTTCGATTATGGCATCAAGTTCCTCAATTTCCAAAGGAGATAAACCGATGGCTACGGTTCTTACTATCTGTCTAGTTTTTGAAACATTAAACGTAGGTCCATCACGTAAATTAAGGATGATAGTTGACTAAAGAGTTTGCCTCCTGTTTTCTTCAGTTTTTGTTAAGCTTTGCTCCCGTAACATTAGCATTCTTTGTTACTGCTGCCGCATTAGATTAAGGTTACGTTTGTTTCATGGAAAAAAAATTTCTTGGGAAACATTTTCCACAATTTCTGATGTTTGGGATGTGGAAAATGAGTGGTCAAAAAAAAAAAAATTCCGTAACATTCGATTTGAGCCCGTTGGACGAGAATACGTGAACTTGACCACGTACGAGTCAGCAGAGCATGTGAATTGGCCGAAATTGTCAGAAGAAGATTGCATGCGGATCTATGAGCCGCAAGCGTGAAGAATGAGGCCAGAAGGGAGCGTGCAGCCGCGAGAGAAGGGAAGTCCATTATTTTATTCTACCTCTTTAATTGCATGCACATGGACGTGCATGCATGGTGAATGGACGTGGAAGAATAAAGCCAATTGTGGGCTTGTTTTGTCTTCTTTCTTTAACTCCTTGCTTCTTATTTTATTCAGCTGTAGACAACCAAAGGAAAGAAAGGATAAAATATTACTTCAAGGAGTTGAACGTCGTGGAGATGGTCTTGGAAGACGGTGGCCATCCTTATTTTATGCTTAGATTATGGGCGCATGTTTTCTGCCTTATTAAATGTGTCCCATGCATGCATGCGTGCCCATGAATTTTGGTGGGCGTCAATGCTGATTGCAAGTGCCGAATGAGTTTCACATTTTCTGTCTTGTTTCGCCCTTAAAAGGCAGAGGAGCGAAGGAGAAGATGGCGCTGAGTTATTTCGGTGGCCGAGAGAGAGCTGAAGAGCTGGTGAGAGAAGTCGTGAGACTTCCTAAAGAAAAGCCAGAAGCTCTCGGCAGAGAGGAATTTTCTCGTTGTAATTATACCCGAGTGTTTTAGCCAGTTAAATTCTTGTGAGTAGAATTTGTTTAATTCCTTGAGTGAGGTTTCACTAGAAATTGTGAGAGGCTAAACACTGTGTGAGTTATTTGAGTATAATTTGGGGCTGGAAAACACTGAGTGTGTTTGAGTACTCGAGTGATTATAATCTCCGGTGTATCGCTTGTTTCTATAATTGAATTCCGTGTTGCTCTCCCCGTGGACGTAGGTTCCGATATTCGGACCAAACCACGTAAATCCGGTGTCCGATTTCCTTTCCTTCATTCCGACTATTTTATCCAATTCACTTGGTCCGTATTCCGCACGCACAACAACAAGTGGTATCAGAGCCTGGTTTGGCTGACGTGAAGCGAATCGGTGACTATGGAAGAAGGAAAGGTGAGAATCGACCGATTTGATGGGAAGGATTTTGCTTTCTGGAAGATGCAGATTGAAGATTGTCTGTACCAGAGAAATTTGCACTTACCCTTATCTGGGGAGAAACCAGACTCGATGAAGGATGCCGAGTGGGAATTGCTGGATAGACAAGCGATGGGTGTTATTCGGCTGACGTTGGCTCGTAACGTCGCATTTAACATCGTGAAAGAGAAAACCATTGCGGGACTGATGAAACCCTGTCGAATATGTACGAGAAACCCTATGTGATTAATAAGGTCAATTTGATGCGACGTCTGTTCCACTTAAAGATGGGCGAAGGTATGTCAGTAGCTGAACATATCAACGAATTCAATGAGGTCGTTAACCTATTGAGTTCAGTTGAGATTAACTTTGAAGATGAGGTACGTGCGTTGATTTTATTATCCTCATTGCCTGATAGTTGGAATACTACTGTTACTGCTGTTAGTAATTCCTCTGGGTCAAGAAGTTTGACGTTTGATGAGGTTTGTGATTTGATTCTGAGTGAAGACATTCGTAGGAAAGAATATGGTGAACCCGTGTCTACTGCTTTAGTAGGTGAAAGTAGAGGAAGAACTAGCACGCGTGTTAGTAGGAACATGAACAGACGTAGTCAGTCTAGGACTGGTGGAGTTGTCTGTTGGAATTGTGGTAGGAGTGGGCATCGTAAAAGAGACTGTTTTAAGCTGAAAAATGAAAAGGGTAAGGGAATTAGAGTTGAGTCTACAGATGATGTTGCCGCTGTAGCTGAAAATAATTCTGATGGTGTCGATTGTGTCTTGTCTGTCACTGAGGATTCGTCATTTGATGGATGGATAATGGATTCTGGTTGTTCATTTCACGCTACACCAAATAGGAACTGTTTTATCACTTATCAGTGCAAGGGTAGTGGTAAAGTCCAGTTAGGGAACAACGCTGAGTGCGATGTTGTGGGTGTTGGTGATATTAAAATCAGAATGCATGATGGTATTGTGAGGACATTGACTGGAGTAAGACATGTTCCGGAATTGAAAAAGAATTTAATTTCCTTGGGTGCTCTAGATTCAGCTGGTTGCAGGTATTCTTTAGAAGGTGGAGTTCTGAAGGTTGTTCGAGGTGCCCTGGTGATAATGAAAGGAATCAAGCATGGAGGCCTGTATAAACTTCAAGGTGAGACAGTGACAGGTTTCGCCCCGGAGATGTTGGATGCATCTGTTCGAGAGTCTTTTGACTGCTCGAGGAAGACCTGGGTGTTTGTGCCAATGCACAAGTTTGATGCTGGTGTCAGGATCACACGGTCAAGAGCTTTGATCGAGACGGAGACTGGTAAGTCGATCAAGCATGTGCGGACTGACAATAGCATGGAGTTCTGCTCGGAGCTAGTAAATAAATTCTGCATGAAAAAGGGCATAGTGAAACACCGCACTAGTGCCAGTAAATCACAACAATTTGCAGAATTGATGAGCAGAACATTACTAGAGACAGCCCGTAAAATGATCTCTAGTGCTGGTGTTGCTAGGAGAATCCTAGCCGATGTGCTTAGTACGGTAAGTGCACTCGGTGAATAGATCCCCATCAACTGCTATTGAATGGCGGACTCCTGAAGAAGTGTGCTCAGGTAACGTTGCTGATTATTCTATTTTTAGAATGTTTGGTTGAACGTGTTATTTTCGAGCGAGTGATGGTGAGCTTGATGGGAGGGCAAGGTGTATATTCCATGGCTATGCACAAGGTGAGTGGGGCAATCAGTTGTGGTGCCCGAATATAAATTCACCTGTTGGCAGCAGAGAAGTTATCTTTGACAAGTCTCCAATACTTCTAGATATGAGTGTTTGTGGCAGTGTTAATACGGATCTGGACGGTGTTCAGCTCAAGGTGGAGTTGCAACCAGAAACTCCTGAGGTAGCGGGTACCAGCGGAATAATCGACATGGATGATGTTTGTAGCAAGGTGGAGCCGATAGAGCCAATGGTTGCTGTAGCTGCTGAATTTGACAAGGTGCGTGTTCGACCGTCTGTCAGATATGGAAGCAATGATGGTTTTGCTTTATCTGTGATATAGGAGGTTATGTCGGAAAATCCTGGTGGAGTAGCTAATTATGTAGGTGGAGTTGGTGTCTTGATGAGGTCCATGGTTATGGGAAAGTTCAAGCGCGGCTTGAACTTGGAAGTACTCTGTGGCGGTTGAGCCCATTGGGGCTATGGGAGAGTAGTAGCGAGGTGTCCACTGAAGCGATTATGATTTGGCTCAAACGTCGAATCAAGGTGGAGATCGTTGAAAATATGTCTTGATTTGAGCCTGTTGGACGAGAATACGTGAACTTGACCACGTGCGAGTCAGCAGAGCATGTGAATTGGCCGAAATTGTCAGAAGAAGATTGCATGTGGATCTATGAGCCGCAAGCATGAAGAATGAGGCCAGAAGGGAGCGTGCAGCCGCGAGAGAAGGGAAGTCCATTATTTTATTCTACCTCTTTTAATTGCATGCACATGGACGTTCATGCATGGCAAGAAATGGACGTAGAAGACCAAGGCCAAAAGTAAAAAGTTGTGGGCTTGTTTTGTCTTCTTTCTTTAACTCCTTACTTCTTTCCTTTGTTATTTTATTCAGCTGCAAACAACCAAAGGAAAGAAAGGATAAAATATTACTTGAAGGAGTTGAACATCGTGGAGATGGTCTTGGAAGACGGCGGCCATCCTTATTTTATGCTTAGATTATGGGCGCATGTTTTCTGTCTTATTAAATGCGTCCCATGCATGCATGCGTGCCCGTGAATTTTGGTGGGCGTCAGTGCTGATTGTGAGTGCCGAATGAGTTTCACATTTTCTGTCTTGTTTCGCCCTTAAAAGGCAGAGGAGCGAAGGAGAAGATGGCGCTGAGTTATTTCGGTGGCCGAGAGAGAGCTGAAGAGCTGGTGAGAGAAGTCGTGAGACTTCCTGAGAAAAGCCAGAAGCTCTCGGCAGAGAGGAATTTTCTCGTTGTAATTATTACCCGAGTGTTTTAGCCAATTAAATTCTTGTGAGTAGAATTTGTTTAATTCCTTGAGTGAGGTTTCACTAGGAGTTGTGAGGGGCTAAACACTGTGTGAGTTATTTGGGTATAATTTGGGGCTGGGAAACACTGAGTGTGTTTGAGTACTTGAGTGATTGTAATCTCCGGTGTATCGCTTGTTTCTATAGTGGAATTCCGTGTTGCTCTTCCCGTGGACGTAGGTTCCGATATTCGGACCGAACCACGTAAATCCGGTGTCCGATTTCCTTTCCTTCATTCCGACTATTTTATCCGATTCACTTGGTCCATATTCCGCACGCGCAACAACAGTTACTTCGTGCTTCTCTTCTAGATAGCAAAGCAGGGGGCGTTTGACGTCGTTCTCGCTTTCAGTCATATTTGTGGTGTGGATTAATTATCGCCGTTCTCGGGGCTTCGATAGAATCAAGTCAGTGCATCGTGTCCCCAAGTCTCTCATGAAGTTTCTTGCATCATGCGATCTCGTGCAATCCAGACTGGGAGTAAAAGCTTGTCTTCTTTCTTCAACCTCGCCTCGGAAAATCTGTTTCCGAACAAGAGTATTTGTGCTTATTCCTTACTGGGCAAGAGACTATAGTGTTCTAGGTGTCTTTCATGAGGTTTCGTGATTTGGATTTGACTCATTTATGTCCGTATCATGTGACTTGTGACAAAATCGAGGAAAGTTTTGAGACATAATGCATACAGTTTTGGCGTTGGGGGCAAGAAAATAGACATTCAGATAAGTAGACTTCTCTGAATTAGCAAATAGGCAGCGACGAGGTAAAAGGGAGCTCGCTTCTCTGTCTAAAATGCCGTCTCTCACTTCTCTGGTTTTAATTGTTTTTCCTTTCTTAATGGTTCATTTCTTGTCTGGTTTTGTGTGGTCGCTTTTCCCTGCTTGTGGAGTGAATTTGATAGTTAAGTTCTCTGTTGATGCCACAATTTGATGTCAGTCGTTGTGCTTATATAAGACGCAGGTGTTGGCTCTCTGACTGCGTTGATTTTTGGGTTAAGTTTTGAGGTTGCGTGAGTCTTTTGCGAGTGACGATGGTCATGTATTTTTATAGCAATCTTTCAAACTCCAGATGCTCTTGTTCCGTAAGGACGTGTGGACATGGATGCCGAATTTACCATTCTTTTGTTTGACTCAAAAGTATCATTGAAAACTCGATTGGAGCTTGTTTCCGGCAATTTCGAGATCTTATTCTGCACTCTGCATTTGGAGTTCTGTCACAACTCACTTGACACGGACATAACGACTCAAACCCAAATCTAGAAACCTCATGAAAGACACCTAGAAGAAGCACAAATACTCGTGCTCAGGCCTAATGTGTGATGTCATTTCTAAACTTTTAATTTATTTAATGTTGTTCCTGAACTTTAGCCTAACATGTAATGTTATCTCTTGAATTTTAATTTATTTAATGTAGTCCCTGAACTTTTAACTTATTTAATGCAACATGCAATTTATCAAGAGGATGTTCCCCAAATTTGCAAGGTACATATAATCCAATCAATGCAAAACCACTAGTTTATTAAAGTCTACACATGAGGAGTCGAATACATTTTACTCTTTGGTAAACAGAAGTCGAAAGTACAGCATCTATACAATTGCCTCCTTTGGTAAGCAGAAGCTGGGTTTCATTGGATATCAAATACACCTAACTTGTCCAAACGAGCATTCACAGTCTCCAACATCACTTATTATACTGATTAGATCAATTTTAATACACTTGGCATTGCTCAGAAATAGAAAACCAGTCCACATATTTGGGCTGTTGTTTAGGCTACAGTATGATGGTTCGCTGATAATCTAGCACAGATTTTCGGCAAGCAGCAACTCCTTCGGGTCGAGATATAGGTTAAAGTGGAAGCCCTTTCCTTCCGTTTTCTGTGAAAGATCTAACTTATGAGCATCAACAGAAATAGGAAGGACAAAAGGATCGAGGCAAAAGCAGAGAGTTAAAGCTCTATGTGTCATAGTATTTTATTTTATGTCCCCTTCTAATTGATGACGGTGTGTTTGCTGGTTGTATCATTGACTCGCATTCTTATTTTACCATTTTGACTGGGCACTACCGAATGGCCAAACTTCTGAAGAAGATGACATGACTGAGGTTTTTGGAGCGGTAGTCTGGAGAAAGAGTGATTTGCATGTGATTAGTGATTACGACCCCCTCACAATCCTGATCATTCCTAATAAAGATGGCTCATGGGTAGGGTCATAACTATGCTTTGTTGCTATTCTCTTGCCATCGATTATTTCGTTTTTGATCTGGTGTCACAACTAAAGTTGTTTCGACATTTTTAGATTTTCAATGAAACAAGTTTTTTTCCAAATAAGGCCTAACAGCATGCAGTCTTACTGAAGTTTACATGGCGTTGGAACCTGATTTCGCATCTTTCATATCCCATTTAATATTTCATATCACTTAATGGTGCAAGAGTCAAAGGTATTATTGCCTGAAACTCTGAGGGTGAAGCTACCGAAGGAGAGAACTACTCATTGAATGCTTATCTTGGGCTCAATTGTCACGCTTCAAATCCTATAGGAACTGAGGAAATGATACGACCATCTTTCTCTCTACCTGCAAGATGCAACCTCAAGTTGAAATCAATATATCGAAATTTCCATAATCCAAAAAAATGTATGTATACATCTCCAACGCATACCTAAAATTCAACTACCAAAAGTTTCTCACTATCAACACTCTTGTCCTACTTGATGCTAACTAAGGTACTTGAAAAATATGATAAGATGAAAGGAATAGGCAACGATAGCCCAGTAAGTAAATCTCTTCTAACCGAATCAAACATTCACTATGCATCTTTATAAAATGATACATCTCTACTATAGATGTAAAATATAAAAAATAGATAATATCCTTCTAACTAACCTTTTCATGTATAAAAATCAATAACAATGTCAACTCACAATAACAAACAACCATCAATGGTACATTCCATTGGTCAATCTCAATCAAGTCAAACGTCAATAGTCAATTCTATTGACTAATCTAATGTTCGACATCTAACTATGATTATGTTTAATGCGGTAAGAAAGGTGACCAAGTTTACCCCTCTTGATTAGGTCTACCACCTACCAGCTAGCGATTTGACCCAAAAGGACGTCTTGACAGTAGAATGCATACTCCCCCCTCAATAGGTTATCTCATCAGAGTAAAATGAGTAATATCAACCAATATCTTTCTCTAACAACCCACCATCAATAGTAGAAAGCCATTTCATAAATCGGTTTTATAAACCGAGTCACATAACCTTACACAATTCCATTTATCAAATAGAATGCATTTCATAAAATATTTTGCAACCAATATGAACAACTTTTGGCAATTCCCTTCACAAAACATTTCATCAAAACATTCACAAACAAACCTTTCAAAGGATCTCAAATAAGGCTTTCCAATGCCTTTTTATGCAACTAAAAATGTACTAAAAAGTTCGATCCAATTTATGTAGAAAAACATGATTTTTCATAACTCATATTATATTCAATTTCTACCATTTTCAAGATATGAATTTGTAAATTCATAGAAGAGATAGTATCATTCAACTAGAAAAGCTCAAAACCAACTTACATTGGTTACTCGAACCAACACACTCATATTCCAATCAATTAATTGAAAAATGACATAAAAATCGAGTAATAAACTAATTTAATGAACAAATTGACTATTGAGACTTATTCGTTGATAAAATGACATTTACTAACTAAAGAAGAAACTTGTTTATAACAATTGTCATCTTTCTTCGTTACGAGTATTGTCAGCTACACATAACTCGAACGTGAAATTCCAATCCAATCGTACTTCGAAATCAATTTTCATCAATCCTCATAACTCCACAATGCCATTATCTACTATTTCCATATAAATCTAAAGCTCAATAGCTCTTAGTTCAATTTTCACATAATTCTTAATTTAAGACCTAATTTTAAAAATTATTTTGATTAAACGAATGATAGAATTGAATGTGTACCGGGTGTTGCAATTCTCAGTTGATTCGGTTTGTCGAAACGTCCAAGGCTTGTACGTGCAAAACTTTCTCTTTCCTCTCCTTGATTTCTTTTCCTTGTATTCACGGACGAGCTTCATTTTCCTCTTTCTTTTATTTTCTTTTCTTGCGGTCTCTCTCTCCTTTATGTTTCCAAGTACAGAACTTTTCTCCCTCGCAAATTCTCTCAATTTCAAGAAAGCAAGATATACTCCACAACTCATCTTAATTGGGCACACTTCTTTGGCGGTGGACTCATGGAAGTTTAAATAGTCAAACTCCACTTGTCAAACATGGGCCACGCTAGCAAGCCACCTGTGCTATGCTTTTTGACTCAGCAAAAATAAAGTATCAGCAAAAAATTCATCTAAAGATACGTACCTGAAGTCTCATGTCACTCTACTCATTACTTCCTTATCCATAAGAGCTTATTCAACAATTAATCTCATTTCTTAACACAATATCAAACAACATTAATTTTAAACTTTCACTAAAAATTTGGTTGTCACATCAATTGCACTTGTTTTACTTTGGTCGAAGCATTTATTGATTCCCATTATTATACTTGAGAGACTTTATAAGACTTCGGTGCTATGACCACTTTCTTAGAATGAAAACTTTTGCTTATTTTGCCACAAAAAAAAGAAGTTGTTTTTGGCTAACAATTTGACTTAGAGCATACAGAAATGGAGTCATTGACACACGAAGAGGATTAAACCTTGATCAATCCCTACTAAATAGAGTCATCAAGTCACGTGGCTGCCTATTTTTAGGCTAGATAGCAGTTTCCTTTTGTTGATTCGCACTAAATGGCCCTGCCTAGGTTCCTTAGTGGAATTTCCTTGCTTCTTTCTCCCCGGACGCTATATATAGCACTTCATCGACACAGAGCATATTTAAAAAATTGCACGTTCAATTTAATGCTGGGAAGATTAGGATGATGAGTCCTTGAAGTTACGATTTGACAAGTTCCTTTGGATGCCTTTTTCTGTTCTTATACATCTGGCTGTTGTATTGATAAACTTTCCACTTATGAATGACGGTGGAAATAATGCTTTGATTCAGCCACGTAGGCAAGAGCTGCAATGCAAGTGCACCACCCGGCATGTGATCTTGACTTTGGTAATCTTAATTGAGCAAGTAATCATATTATTGAAAGGTTTTAATATTTTCCTTTTTAACAAGTTCTCATGGAGAAATTCTGATTTTAAATTGTTAGTCATTTGTTTCCCACGTTTTTTTTTTCTCGTTTCTTGGTTTCTGCCTTTCTAATACATCCCGTTTCATATAAAATAAAACACGTATTGGCATGGGCTCTGCTTATCCCTTATTTTTCATAGAAGGACTAATAAACTCAATGGATTTTCAAATGCAAATTAATTGCTAGCTATCCTGTATAATCCAAGCTTTACAATTACATAGATGTAGCGAAACTTTTTATTCAATAGATAAAGTCACACTTTCCACTCTAAATGTTAGTTGATGGTAATATAATTTAGATAGATAAATTAATGGCTCACTCCATTTGCGCTTCTTTTTCAGGACAGGAAAACCCATCTTACATAGACAAGCTCAAAGTCCATGAAAATACTCCACTAACATCATCGACCATGAAATGAGTCTCAAACCTAAACTCGAGCTGGCAGCCAGAAATTGTTTGCAACGGCAATGTGAGGAATTGAACCCGTGTTGCACTCGTAATCCCCACGCACGAGTAAAGTCCTTATATGCTTGACTGTATACTTGTGTAGTGGAGGACATGCTAAGTTTACTTAAGAAGATGTGAATCAAGCTAATAGGTCTGGAAATAGCCTTACTTGAGCAAACGTATGGAATTTTCGGAGAATTATTACTTGTGGTCTCGGACACACACACACAGAGGGGGAAGACGGGGGTTGGAAATGGTCTTGGACATGGATACAGGGCGCGACCGAGATAGGTGAGTCTGACGATGTTGGGCGGTTTAACAAAGATAGATGCTTTTTTTTTTTTCCACTTAAGTGCATTCCTTTTCCGCCATAGATGTATTTTAAGGTGAAAAAGGCTCACAAGAATGCACGTAACGGGTTAAGCAACAATATTAACGTTGTTGCCCAGTCGTAATATAACCTCTCCTAGATGAATATTGGCTAAGGGCATGTTTCGTAATGATTATATTTCCGGGAACAATTTGTAATAAAAAATGATTTATTTTATTTTATTTTATTCCCAAGAACAATTTCTAAGAAAAAGAACGCATTTAGTAAAGTTTATATTTCTCCTGATTTCTGTTTTTTTGTTTCTCTGAACAAAAAAAGAATAGAAATCTGTTTGGTAACGCCAACTTATTTTTCTATTCCGTGGAATAGAAAAGTGGTTGGGGAATAGATTTTGAATAGAAACACGATACAAAAAAACGTAGCTTTTTGTTCCTGGGAACAATTTATAGAAATAAATTTTTTTTTTTTTTTTTTTGTTCTTCTTCCTTGTTGCGGCCACCGCCTGCTAACCGTTGGCCACCTCCTGCCGCCCGCGGCTACTATTGGCAGCCGACCGTTGACGACTGCTAGCGACGGTTGCCGCTGCCTATAGCCCATTGGCCACCGCCCACAGCCCACTGGCCGACAATCGCCACCCTCCGCCGGCAGCCGCCGTCGCCAACTACCGATGATCGCCGCCTACCGCCGCACAACCGCCGACCGCGCTGACGGCGCCGCCCACAGCTCATCGGCCACCGCCCCTTCCCGCGGCCAGTGGGCTGTGGGTGGCAATCATGCGGCGGCAGTCGGCGGTCGTGTGGCGGTCGTGTGATGGTTGGCAATTGTGCGGCGGCGGGCGGCGGTTGTGCAGTGGTCGTGCGGCGGCGGCAGTCCGTGAGTAAGAAGAAAAAACAAATAAATACAAAAATTTATAAATTTTTACCAAATGCATTTCTATTCTTATTCTATTCCAAGAATATAAATTTTGTATAATTACCAAACACCTTATTTTACTCAAAAATTGTTCCCGGAGTAGAAATAGAAAAAAACTATTTTTGAACAAAAATAGTTCCCGGGAATAGAAATGTTGTCATGCGCACCCTAACTAGCTTGTACATTAAGATGCTCACCGCACTCTTTCTAGGATCCAATTGACTTCTGGATATTCCATTTTTTTTTTCCTTTTCAATAGCAATGCAAGGGTGTATGTCGTCTTGTCTTCTCACTGCAGTCCTCCTCGTGTTTTTTTTTCTCGTGTTAATTCATGTCACCGGTGCCCTGTGCACCTTCCCTGAAATTAAATCGTTTTGTAACTGGTTTGGGACCTTATTGTAAGGTGGAGATGGAGTGTTAGTGTTGGTCACCTCTCCCCGCCTTTTATCTATAAAAAGAAGAAAAAAGAAAAGTAAAGTCCCGTTTCTCATTTCTTAGGTATCTCGAATTTCTAAAGGATTTTGTTTCCAAACTTCGGAAACTCTTGAGGATGGATGAACAAGACGTGACCGAAAATTTAGTTGGAATAGACAGAGACGTGCTAGAGATGATGCGAAAGCTTGGATTTTATGAGGATGGACAAGTTGTCAAAGAACGGGAGATGACAGGGAGATGGGTGTTGGCAGTGTGGGGTCTGCCCGAGGTTGGTAAAACCACTCTCACAAAGGTGTTATACAACAAAATCAGCCACCTCTTTGAAGGTTGTACTTTTTTTTGAAAATGTTCAGGAAGAGATAGAAGAGAAAAGAGTGGTATCTCTGCAAAATAGGTTAATTCGTGACCTCAAGAGAGGAGGAGATTCTTCAATTGTGGAATCTCCCAAGGTACCAAAATGATACGATAGTTATTCAAAGAAAGTAGAGTGCTCATTGTTCTGGATGATGTGGACAAATCAAACCCTTGGCTGAGCTAACTTAGTTTGGTCCGAGAAGCAGGATCATCCTCACAACCAGAAGAAAAGATGTTTACCAGATTCAAAGTGAGGACAAAGTCATTTCATATGAGCATGACCATGAGATTTTACCGATGAATGAAAATCATGCTCTCGAACTTTTCCGTAACTGTGCTATTGGACTGAAGCATCCCCTAAAGAACAATGATAAAATGTCAAGGGAAATCATTTCTGCAGTCGGAAATCTTCCTTTTGCTATTGATATTGTGGGAAGATATTTGAATGGGAAGAACGAAAATATACGGAAACAGACTTTGGATGACTTAAAAGGAGAGCTACAAGAGATAGTGGAACGAATGTTGGAGACATGGTATAAACTTTTGGGCAAAAAGGCCAGAGAAATTTTCCTTGATGTAGCGTGTTTCTTTAGAGGGGTTAAAAAGACGATGCCCTTTTACATGTGGGCTTCTCATAAACTTGGCCTTGATATACGTGTTGATGAGCTTCAGAACATGTCCTTTCTAAAAACTGGAGAAAAAACATAGTTTTTGATGCACGGCCAACGAAAATTTCTGGGAAGAGAAATTGTCAAGAAGCAAGATGAAGACCCTCGGTAGCGGAGCAGGGTGTGAAATTACGAAGATGTCCAAACAACATTGTGCAAAAAGAAGGTAAAATTACACTGAGATTTCTTCAATATTCTTGTCAAGTTTTCGTCTTATCATTTTACTGTTTCATTGCATAATTCTTTGTTCGAATTTCATGCTTCCATTTCATCAACAAATTGGCAGGGTGCCAGCAAGGTTAAAGCTCTTCGCATGACCCGTGATTTTATTCAACTTGATGGCGAAGTATTTCATCATTTATCGAATTTGAGGTTTCTTAAATTGGACAATGTTGATATTGATGGAAATCCTGAGAATATTCTCCAAACCTAGTATGGCTTGATTGGCATGGATGCCATGATAAAGTTGTTTGCATTCAAAATGGAAAAGCTAGTAATTCTCAATTTATGTACAAGCTCAGTCAAATTGAATTCAGAAGACTGGGAACTTTTGATGGAGGTAAAGCCTATATAAGCTTGTGCTCTTTTCTTTATGTACAAATGCACCCTACACTTTATCTTTAGAGTTGTAATTGAAGTAGTAAATAAACATATGAATCATGTTGTTTTTGTAGCAGGCTGGGAGTTTGAAAGTCTTGAACTAAAAGATTGTACTTGGATCAATGGATTTATGCAATTCCCTACCTCAAGGCATTTAGAATGCTTGATCCTGGAAGGTTGTTTATTATTCAGTCCAACAATTCATAAATCCATTTCTAACTTTGAGAATTTAGTTTCCTTAAACATGAAGTGTTGCAAATTGTTTAAACATTTGCCGCAAGCATTGCGTTCGATGAAAGCATTGAAAGAGCTTCTCATTGATGGAACTAAAATTCAGAAACTTCATTTCGACGGTCGTGCGGCAATCGTGCAGCGGTCGTGCGGCGGCGGGCAGCGGTCAGCGGTTCATGGGTAAGAAGAAAAAACAAATAAATTAGCCTAACAAGCAGCAAATGATCCATGCCTTTGTCCACATCTATCTGTATGTACTGACTCCTATTTTAATTTTTTGTATGTAACCGTACGATAAACAGAGCAAATGGAGATCGCGAAGTCGAAAGCTCCGGGTGAGTTGGTGAAGTGGGACGATATTCGAAAGATGAAATACTCATGGAACGTGTCTTGTGATATCTAAAGGCTTGCCCCTCCTCTCCAGGGTGCATTCAGGGAAGTCATTAATAATTTTATGTTCAATGGTTTCTCCATTTCGAAGGGCTGGAAGGTCAACACAACCCCATCCTGTCCACTGCTTGTTCATCTCTTAACTAGCGAAATCGTAATTCGACAGTCAAACTAACAACTCTTAGGATTGAATTATTTTCTTAGATCTATTGGAGTGCGAACTCAATCCACAAGAATGCCGAGTATTTCCCTGAGCCAAAGAAGTTTGACCCAACCCGGTTCGAAGGGATGGACAAGCGCCATCCACATTCGTGCCCTCCGGGGGCAGCCCCAGGATGTGCCCAAGGAAGGAGTACGCTCGCTTGGAAATACTTGTGTTTATGCACAATCTGTTGAAGAGGTTCAAGTGGGAGAAGTTGCTTCTAGATGAGAAAATTGTCGTTGACCCGATGCCGATGCCAGCGACGGGACTCCCCGTTTATCTATACCCTCACAAAGCTTGATTAAACCAAAGTAGAGAGAGAGAGAGAGAGGGAGAGAGATAACACAAGGATATCTACATCCGTCGCTTAAAGAACAACTTCATGTGAGACATGCATTTAATACAGGACCTAATACACACGATAATGTACTCTTTCCATCTTCGTACATCATGTTTTTCTTTGGTTATACACACTGTCATTAATTGTGATTAACTGTGATTGTCTGAGATAGTGGAGGCTATGGAACCGCAAAAAGAGGGATATGTACATTTTTATTACAAGGTTCAACATTTCATATGATCCCTTAGTTCGAATTTCATGCTTCCATTTCATCAACAAGTTGGTAGGGTGCCAGCAAGGTTAATGCTCTTCGCGTGACCTGTGATTTTATTCAAGTTGATGGCGAAGTATTTCATCATCTATCGAATTTGAGGTTTCTTAAATTGGACAGTGTTGATATTGATGGAAATCCTGAGAATATTCTTCCAAAATAGTATGGCTTGATTGGCATGGATGCCATGATAAATAGAAGTTGTTTGCATTCAAAATGGAAAAGCTGATAATTCTCAATTAATGTACAAGCTCAGTCAAATTGAATTCAGAAGACTAGGAACTTTTGATGGAGGTAAAGCCTATATGTGCTTGTGCTCTTTTCTTTATGTACAAATGCGCCCTACACTTTATCTTTAGAGTTGTAATTGAAGTAGTAAATAAACATATGAATCATGTTATTTTTGTAGAAGGCTGGGAGTTTGAAAGTCTCGAACCTAAAAGATTGTACTTGGATCAATGGATTTATGCAATTCCATGCCTCAAGGCATTTAGAATGCTTGATCCCGGAAGGTTGTTTATTATTCAGCCCAACAATTCATAAATCCATTTCTAACTTTGAGAATTTAGTTTCCTTAAACATGAAGTGTTGCAAATTGTTTAAACATTTGCCGCAAGCACTATGTTCGATGAAAGCATTGAAAGAGCTTCTCATTGATGGAACTAAAATTCAGAAACTTCATTTCAACGGTCGTGCGGCAATCGTGCAGCGGTCGTGCGGTGGCGGACAGCGGTCAGTGGTTCATGGGTAAGAAGAAAAAACAAATAAATTAGCCTAACAAGCAGCAAATGATCCATGCCTTTGTCCACATCTATCTGTATGTACTGACTCCTATTTTTTTTTTTTTTGTATGTAACCGTGCGATAAACAGAGCAAATGGAGATCGTGAAGTCGAAAGCTCCGGGTGAGTTGGTGAAGTGGGACGATATTCGAAAGATGAAATACTCGTGGAACGTGTCTTGTGATATCTAAAGGCTTGCCCCTCCTCTCCAGGGTGCATTCAGGGAAGTCATTAATAATTTTATGTTCAATGGTTTCTCCATTTCGAAGGGCTGGAAGGTCAACATAACCCCATCCTGTCCACTATTTGTTCATCTCTTAACTAGCGAAATCGTAATTCGACAGTCAAACTAACAACTCTTAGGATTGAATTATTTTCTTAGATCTATTGGAGTGCGAATCAACCCACAAGTGTGCCGAGTATTTCCCCGAGCCAGAGAAGTTTTTCCCTACCCGGTTCGAAGGGGATGGACCAGCGCCATACACATTCGTGCCCTTCGGGGGCAGCCCTAGGATGTGCCCATGGAAGGAGTATGCTCGCCTGGAAATACTTGTGTTCATGCACAATTTGTTGAAGAGGTTCAGGTGGGAGAAGTTGCTTCTGGACGAGAAAATTTAATAAAGGACCTAATACACGCGATAATGTACTCTTTCCATCATCGTACATCATGTTTTTCTTTGGTTATACACACTGTCATTAATTGTGATTGACTGTGATTGTCTGAGATAGTGGAGGCTGTGGAACCGCAAAAAGAGGGATATGTACATTTTTATTACAAGGTTCAACATTTCATATGATCCCTAAGCTCTAGTCATCATGTGATATGTCAATTTTATCATATGTTTTATGTCACGCCCCGAACCTCGAGTGCGCGTGCATCCCTCGGTGGTCGATAAAAAAGCAACATCCCAGGACGCATCGCCGACTCATTAATTTTAATGTACATGCGGAAGCGTAATAAAATCAATCCCCATACAACACATATATGGAATAGAAAAGCAGGACCACAATTTCACAAAACCCTTTTATAAACCAACTAGTTTATACACAGAGGCCAACACTAGGGTTTATGTATAGGAGATCTATCTCTAAAAAGAACTACTGAGCCACCCATGCTCCTGACCCTTTCGCCTCAAGCTCCGGGTTCTTCACACTAGGGACCTAAAAATGGTAACCCACGACGAGGTGAGATTTAAATCTCAGCAAGTTCACACTCTAAACCCCAATTAGGAAGGAAATACGCCTAGAGGTAGCCTAACCACATCACAAAAGACTCACCTCGCCTCAATTCCTTCTTGCATGTTAGCAGAAATCATACCACAGATGCATATAATAAATGCACACATCAATTGGAATGTCTCACACAGCTCAATCAAACACAAGGATCCTGATTATAGGGCCAAATTGTTATGACACGTACCATTCCGTGCCACATAATTTTGTCCCATAATCTGGCGCGTTTATCTCAATCAGTCACACGTTCCAATTGATTACTACCAACACAGGCACGATCTACCCGACACACAGTGGTCTTCCAGCGTAGTCGGGCATTGTCTTGCACCATTGAGCACAACAACGTCTGAGCGTGAGGAGCACAGCAAAGGAGCAGTTTCGGTGGTGCTGCTGGGCTCGTGGGACGTCACTGGAAATGGAGAGGAGCAAGGGAAAAGATGAAAGCTGGCGTTGGCGATAGTGGGGTTTATGGTGGCATAAACAGGCACTAATGGAGCAGTAGGCATGAGTGACTTTGATGGGTGATGAAGTGGAGGGGTGCAGCTGGCGCACGAAGAAGCTGTTGGAGTCAATGTCGGGCTTTGATGGAGGGAAGTTGACTCGGTGGAGGGAGATGCGGACGTGTGGCAACAAGCTGGAGAAGAATGGAAGAGAAACGAACAAAGGAGGGGGACGAATGGGCAAGTGGCAGCGTGAAGGAGCGAGTCGGTGGAGACGGCAGTAGCTAATGGAGGAAAGCTAGACGTGCGCAGACGTAAAAATGGAAGGAAGAAGCAACTGTGGTCTTCGGCTGAGGCAGGAGTCGCATGAAAAAGGAGGCGAAAGAAAGAGAGAGAGAGAGAGAGAGAGAGAGAGAGAGAGGGAGAGAGGGTCCTTAAAGTCAAGGTAAAATATCCTACTTCATCATTTCCTTGGTCTCAAAAGTCTTCATGTTTATCCCTTTTGTCTCCCAAGCCGTCATGCACATAAAATTCCACAAATAGCTAGGTTGATGTCCACAAGTTGTAGCCCCACACAAGCCTACGAATTTCATCAATTTGGACTTCAATTTCTTCACAAATCTCTCCAATTTGATGTCCAATTTTGCTGAGGAGGAAGCTCACACAATTTCCACAATTTCCCTTCACCAAGTAGCTCACTTTGGAGGCCAAAAATCCCCTTGAAAATGGCCAATCGAATTTCCTTTCTTTTCAGAATCGTTAGAAATTTATTTTCTGTAAATATCTCGGGCTTGCCGTAAATTCTTCGGAGGATGAGTTCACGTTCCTAAAATAAATCGTGACATGACAGAACTTTCAATTTTTGAAATCGACTTCAATTTTGTAGTTAATTTTAATCGGGCACGATTTTAGCGTGACCTAACCTACCGGGTAGCTTTTAGGAATTTTTAGCGCATTTGACCCGTGGTCGATTCTTTTCAAGCCACATTGTACATCTTCGACTCATTGGTGACTCTCGGTTGTCGTGAAAATCTCGAGATTTCAAATACGGGCACATGGTACAGAAATGACAGAAAAATTAGTTTAGTGACGTTCGATGATAATTTTGCAATTAAGTGGAATCACTCACACTTTAATTACATGCCTCTGTCGAACCAACCAATCTCCGATCTCTTGTCGATTTTGACGGTGCCGTATTGACCCTTACAAATTAGCACGATCGAGCAGTCGATTTCTAATCGAATTTTCAAGTCAGTTGCGTTTATATTCCTTAACGGCTTCACCTGATAGATTAGTTATCTCGTGAGTGGCCAACTCAGAGAAAAACACTATAGGCTCGTCGATGAAAAGCCCATTTCATTTCATCAAAAATAGGGTTGAAAATCAGGATGTTACAACTCTTCCCCTCTTATAAAAATTTCGTCCTCGAAATTTAAACCTTTACAAATCTTAGGGTCCGTTCGTTTCGCGGAAAATGACTTCCGAGAAAATGTTTTCCGAATTTTCCGGTGTTCGTTTCACGGACAATGAACTAGTCAAGGAAAATGTTTTCCATCATTGGAAAAAACAACCTTTAAAGTGAGGAAAACATTTTCCATGACTTCTTCCCTCTTACTTTTTTTTATTAATACATTTTCATTTTAAATCGAATTTTTAATTTTTTTTCTTTTCTTTCTTTCCTATTCATCTTCTTCTTTGGCCTGATCGGCCACGGTGGCGTCCGGCGACCGGCCGCGACTTGCGACCGGCCGCAAGCCAACGGCCGGCGACCTCGCCGGCCTCGCCCCAGGCTGGCGAGGCTCCGCCTAGCTCGATCCGGGGCGGCCAAGATCGGGCCTCGCCAGATCGGGCGAGGCAAAGCTCTTGCCGGCCTGGCCGGAGCTCACGGCTCGCCAGATCCGGCGAGCTTGAGGCTCGGCCGATCTCGCCCGCGCTCGCCGCGAGCTTCGCCGGGCTCTGGCGAGCCACGACCTCACCGGATCTAGGCGGCGGAGCTTAGGCTCCCGATCTAGGCAAGCCCGAGCTCCGCCGCCAGATCGGGCGAGCTCGCGGGCTCGCCGAGCCGGCGAAGCTCGCGGTGAGCTCGGGCAAGATCGGTCGAGCCTCGAGCTCGCCGGATCTGGCCATCGGGTCTTGGTCGGCCATCGAGTAGCTGGCCATCGTCGGCGAAGGAGGCGGCGGCGGTGGCGGAGGAAGAAGGAGGAGGATGGAGGAGGAAGGAAAGGAAAAGAAAAAAAAAAAAAAAAAATAAAAATTTCAATTTTTAAAAGTATAAATAATTAAAAATTCATTTTTTAAAAATATAAAAAAAAATTAATTTTTTGTTCAATTAAAAATATTAAAATTCAATTTTTGATAATTTTTCCTAAACAATTAAATGAGCTAACGAACGGTGGAAAATATTTTCCACTCAAATTTTAGGTTTTGGCCGAACACCGGAAAATATAGTCATTTTCCTGGAAAATGACTTATAGGAAAATGTTTTCCGGAAACATGATATTTTTCGCGAAACGAACGGACCCTTGATGAAAAATGTGAGGTTATTGTCGTCTCATCAAGTCTTCACTTTCCCAGTTGCTCCTTCGTCCCATGGTGTTGCCAGACCACTTTGATCAAGGGGATCGTCTTGGTATGCAGAACCTGTTCCTTCCGATCCACAATCTAAACTAGTCTTTCCACGTACGACACCCTGTCATCCACGTCTAACTCTTCAAAGTTCAGTAAGTGGATCGGGTCAGTTTCATAGTTTCTCAACATCGACACGTGAAAGACGTCATGCACTTGCGCCAGTCTCAACAGTAATGCAAGACGATACGCTAGAATCCTTATTCTTTCCAAAATTTCAAAGGGACCTATGTACCTCGGACTTAGCTTCCTTTTCTTGCCGAAGCACGAAGTACCCCTCATCGGTGACACATTCAGAAAGACGTGTTCATCAATTTGGAAATCTAGCGGTCTTCGACGCTTATTTGCATAATTTTTTTGACGACTTTGAGCAGTCCTTAATATGTCCCTGATAACTGCAACTGCATCAACTGACTGTTGAACTAACTCTGGACTTGTGATCTTTCGTCCTCCGACTTCATCCCAACACACTGGCATTCTACACGCTCTGTCATGCAACGCTTTAAAAGGTGTCATCTGAATACTCTACTGGTAGCTGTTGTTATAGGCAAATTCAACAAGATGAAGCCGTTCCTCCCAACTTCCCTTGAAATTCAATACGTAAGCTCGCAACATGTCTTCGAGGGTTTGAATTGTCCTCTTAGACTGGTCATCTGTCTGCGGATGGTAAGCCGTACTGAATTGCAACTTCGTTCCCAAGGAGGTCTACAAGCTTTTCCAAAAGGCGGCTATAAATCTTGAGTCTCTATCAAATGTAATCGTCGCTGGCACTCCATGCAGAAGAACAATTTGACGCATGTACAATTCTGCATATCTATCCAATGAAAGGTCCTTTTGTACGGCGATAAAGTGAACCGACTTCATCAATCTGTCAACCACAACCCAAATGGAATCATTACCCCTCTGACTCCTTGGTAAGCCCGTCACAAAATCCATGATGATGTGTTCCCATTTCCACTCAGGAATCTCGAGAGGTTGCAGAAGTCCTCCCGACTTACAATACTGTGCCTTCACTTATTGACATGACAGACACTTGCGACATGCTTGGCGATATCCACCTTCATACCAGTCCACCAATAGTGTTCACGCAGATTCTTATACATCTTCGTACTACCTGAATGAATACTATAACTGCTATGATGAGCTTTTGACAAGATCTCTTCCTTGAACTCTGCATTGTCAGGTGTACACAATCGTCCATGAAACCTTAGTGTTCCGTTATAAAAATCTAGAAATCAGCATTTCTCTTTTCGGTATCCTCTTGTAGAATCTTCTGAATATCTGGGTTTGTCAACTAAAGCGTCTTGATCCCGATCTGCACTTCTAGCTCAATTATGAGGGTGGCCATAAGGTTTGAAATGTGGCTTACCTCAAATTTGAAAAACGAATCTCAAACTCTCTCGAGTAAAATCCACTCCTTAAACATCATCTGCGCAACTGAAGATTTCCAACTCAGCACATTTGCGACCTTATTAGCCTTTCCAAGATGATACATAATATCACAATCATAGTCCTTAAGAAGTTTCATACAACGACGCTATCTCATATTCAACTCCTTCTGAGAGAATAGGTACTTGAGACTTTGATGGTATGTAAAGATCTAGAATCTATCTCCGCACAAGTAATGTCTCCAAATTTTCAGAGCAAAAATGATCACCGCGAGTTCTAAGTCATGTGCCGGATAATTAAGCTCATGAGGTCTCAACTAACGAGACACGTATGCAACGACTCTGACATGCTACATTAACATGCAACCCAGTCCTCTGAACGACACATCACTATAGATCTCGTATGCTCTAGAACCAGATGGTATCATAAATACGGGTGCGGTAGTCAGCTTTTGCTTAAGCTCTTGTAAACTACGCTCACACTTATTTATCCACACAAATCTCTCTTCCTTCTTCAGTAGTCGAGTCAACGGCGAAGCTAAAGCTGAGAATCCTTCCATGAACCTTCCGTAGTACCCTAACAAACCCAAAAAGCTTTTGATCTCTATCACTGTAGTCGGTCTTGGCTAGTTGATAACTGCTTCAATCTTGGTCGAGTCCACAGAGATTCCTTCGCTTGAAATCACATAACCTAAGAACGCCACTCAAGTCAACCAAAACTCGCACTTGCTGAACTTGCCATACAGTCCATGATTCCGCAGAGTCTGGAGCACTATCCTCAACTGTCTTTCGTGCTCCTCTGGACTTCTCGAGTACACTAGGATATCGTCGATGAAAAAGATCACGAACTGATCCAGATACTCCTTGAAGACGTGATTCATTACAACAAGATGCTTCTTGAGCGAAACCTTTTTATATATAACATCAAAATTATACATAGGCAAAATATTCAAGTGGAACTCTAGCCAGCGATTCTCCTCTCTACGACTTTATTGCAACAAACTGAAGTTCTACAAACTTAACAAAAATTCCGCTGCGCTACTCTAATAAAATTATCCCAGAACTATTCTTCTCCTGATCGATGCGTGGCTCGGTTCCTTCCCATCTCCTTCACCATCCTAGTAGCGCCCTATCTACGATGCATTCTGCGACGCGTTCCCTCTCTTCTATCCCATCGCTAGCGGCGGCGGCGGCAGCTGAGATCCCATCAGCTTGTGCGGACAATCTTTGACCAGGTGGTCGTGCTGGCGAGACCCGTAACAAATTCTTGTCCTAGGAAAACACGAGACCAATCCATGACGTCTCCCACAGAAACGACATATTCCATTCTGATTCGGTGTTGACTTGCCTATCACACCCTCCCTGTTGGGCGGAATAGAATACCTTCCTCCGGTCATAGGCTCCTTCCCAAATCGGTTTCCATCTTTGTTCAAGTCAAATCTTGACCCGGATTCGGCTACTTGTTCGATCAGGTTCCTCTCTATCAACTGGGCTTGACCATATAGCTTGTTGTAATCTTTTAGGTCGAATGGTACCAGTGGATTCTTCAACTCTGGTCGGAGGCCATTCCTAAACCTCCTAGCTTTGTCCTTGGATCTTCTACCAGCCTCGGAGCATATTGTGACAGCTCAGCAAATTTAGCCTCATACTAGTCCACGGTCATCATCCCTTGATGGAGGCGCTGGAATTCCTCCATATTCTGCTCTCGAGCGCTGTGAGAAAAATATTTGCCATTAAAGGCCTCGAGAAAGGCGTTCCACACGGGACCACGCCCTCAGGGACTACTCTGCCTCTGGTGGCCCTCCACCAGGTACTTGCGTTACCTTACAGCTGATATACTACAAGGACAACCTTTTCTTCCTCAGTGCACATTAGCAGTGCAAAGGCCTTCTCCAAGTCTTGGACCCAGAGTGTTGTCGTCTCGGGGCCTCCTGTACTAGTGAACCTCGGCGGGTTCAGCTTCAAAAACTGCTCCACGAGATTGTGCATTGGTCTCTCAACAACCACATTCTCATATGGAACTTCAGCAGGTGCGGTAGTAGCAATGGTAGCAATAGCAGTAGCTGTAGCGGCGGTAGTAATGGTGGCGGCTTGATTTTGGGCTTGCTGCCCCATCAAATTCCCAAGCATCTCTAGTGCTTGAATGATCCCTTTGATTCTAGGATCGCTAAGGGCTGCTACACCAGCACCAACTGGAGGCAATGCTACTCCACTTGCGCTAGCCTGAGCTTGCGCTCTACCACGACCACCTCGGGTACCTACCCTTGTTGGCGTCCTACCTCGAGTAATAGACGTGACAGTCCTCTGCTCCGGATCGCTCATTCTACAGGATCTCTACAGAACCTGCTTTCCAATTCCACATAGAATTAGAAAATTGAGCGACCCACACAAAACAATCTACCAATCAGCTATCGATCACAGGCATCAGCATAATAAAAAGGCATTTCCTACTAACTATCCCATAAACTATCGCACCTTATCAGTCCATACACTGACTAGCTCTAATACCACTTCGGGCAGGGATGCCACGCTTTGAACCTCGAGCGTGCGCACATCCCTCGGTGGTCAATAAAAATGCGACATCCTAGGATGCGTCACCGACCCATTCATTTTAATGCACATGCGGAAGCGTAATAAAATCAATCCCTAGACAACACAAATATGGAATAGAAAAGCAAGACCACAATTTCACAAAACCCTTTTTATAAACCAACTAGTTTATACACAGAGGCCAACACTAAGGTTTATGTACAAGAGGTCTATCTCCAAAAAGAACTACTGAGCCACCCATGGTCTTGACCCTTCCGCCTCAAGCTCCGGGTTCTTCACACTAGTGACCTGAAAATGGTAACCCACGACAAGGTGAGATATAAATCTCAGCAAGTTCACACCCTAAACCCCGATTAGAAAGGAAATACGCCTAGAGGTAGCTCCCCCTTCCCCCTAGCCAAATAGTTACAAATTCGTAGCTCCCCCTTCCCCCTAGCCAAATGGACCATTTCATGGGTTGTGAAGAGTGTATGTGTGGCTCAATTGCAGCCATAGAGCCTTGGCTTGATGGACAAGCTTAAGGGGGAAAAATGTGGAAATTAAGGGTGGTAGGCCCCCATTTTGACCTCTCTCTCCTTCCTTCCCCAGCTGCCGTCCAGCACCCCTTTCCCCTCCATTGTTGTGTTGTTTGAGTTTAAGACATCAGCTGAAGGAGACTAGCAGCCCATCGCACACCTGGAAGCCATCACCGTTGCCACCATCGCCAGGAATCACCACTCCGCCTCCACCCACGCCAAGCCGCAGGAACCACCGTCCAGCCACCACTGTTCCAGCTCCTGTTCGTGTGTTTGAGGGACTGTCCAACCACCGAGAGAGGCTGAGGAAGCTCGCCGGGACCGCCGTTCAACTCGCCGAACCACCGCCTGCCCATCCTCAAGCCTTGCCGCCATTTCAACCTTGTTTTCCTTCTGTTTTGCAGCCCTTTCCAGCAAGCAGAAAAGTGGGTTTCACAGCCACTTCCAAGGCCGTTTTGAGGTGTTTATGGGCCTCAAACCCTGGGCCTACTTTGGAGAAAAACATCCCTCGCAACGTTCCCGACGTTTCGATCCGAATGGATTGTTAAACGAGTGAGTTTTACTCACTAATCACCTCTTAGTAGACTAATGATGCTTAGGGGTTGATTAGACTTAATTAAATGCAATTAGGTGGTTAGATTAGAGTAGAATAATTAAATTAGGGATTTACATGTGACATCCTAGATTTCAAACCTGTTTTCTACTGAATAAATTGGGCATTTCATTGACGCGCTTATAGGGTTATTCTCAGAGCTGATCACTCTTGAGATAACTAGACTATCTGGGGAAATCATTAAGAATTTTAAAGCAAAGAGACTTGAGAATTCGACAAGGAATCGGCTTCTCGACCGTGTCCATCTTTAGAGGCCATTATGGCACAGTATAAAATCGATTTGAAATCAAAGATAGGCTGGTTCGATAGAGATGTGTGACTAATCGTGGGTGACACCACTAAATTGGAAAATTCTCGTCGATCGGCACTAGACTGATTTTCTTATTGTTTTGGTACTCTGTGTCCTTATTTGGATCATAGAGATTTTCATGACAACCGAGAGTCGCCAATGAGTCGAGTGGGTTCATAGTGGCTTGAAGAAAATTGACCACGGGTCATTTGCACTAAAAATTTCTGAAAGTTATCCGGTAGCCTAGGTCATGCTAAAAACGTGCCAAATGGAAATTAACCGCGAATTTAAGTCCGATTTCAGAAATTGAAGATTTTGTCATGTCACAATAAATTCTAGGAACATCGACTCAGTCTCAGAAGATTTTTCTGACAACCAAGACTTTTTGGGAAAAAGTCGGTTTAGGACCTTTTTTGTTCAATCAAGGCCGAGAATTATTTTTAGTTGCAAATTTGAGATGCAAGATGGATTATGGGGTGAGGAAAAATGTCAATGGAGGCATTGAAGTATTAATTGAAATTATGAAGGCCATATGAGGTTGGATTGTGAAGGAATTGAGTTTTATTGAAGCCAAGACTTTAAAATTCGTAACTTCCCCCATGGCCTAGCAAAATGGACCATTTCACATGTCCAAAGGTGAGTCTTGGTGGCTCAATGGTGGCCATGGATCTTGGCTCGGAGGGCAAGGCTTTTGGGGGGATAATTGGTTGGAAAAATAAGGTCAAATGGGGCCCTTGTCTCTCCCTCATCTCTATCTTCTCTCTTCCTCTCTCTTTGGCCGGTCACACTCTCTCTTCTCCCTCCATTTTGTGGGAAACCAGTAGCTGGAAGGGAGGAGCCGGAGTAGCCACCGCTTGGACGCCAAGCTGCCGCCGAGAGCCGCCGTCGCCGAGCACCACCGCCCTGCCCGCGTGGCGTCTGCCCTCACCGCCCAGCCGCGCCATCCAGCAGCTTCCTCTCGTTGTCTCGAGCCTAGCCGGGGCTGTCCTTAGCCGTTTCTTCACCGGTAAACCTCCACCTAGGCCCGGTTTGGCCTATTCTTTCATTCACAAGCAACTCCCGCCTAAACCAAGTTGTTTTTCTTCCATTTCTAGCCAAGGTCAACAACTTTGTTTGTGGGTTTCCAGCAGGTTGCTAAGCTCGCTTTGAGGGTGTTCCAGGCCTCGAACCCTAGGCCCGCTTTGGAGAAAAACATACCCCGCGACGTTCCCGACGTTTCAATCTGAGCGGATTGTTAAATGGGTGAGTTTAACTCACTAAACACCACTTAGTTTGCTAATGATGCTTAATGGTAGATTAGTGTTAATTAAGCATGGTTACGGGGTTAGATTAGTTTAGATTAATTAAATTAGTGACTTAATAATGCATGTTAGGTGGTTAGATATAGCCATTAGCGAGTAGACACGTTATATTAATTATTGAATGGATCTCGGGATTTTTCCTGGTCTGTCTTGGCCTCCAATTAGGCATTACGGGCCTAAATTGGATTTATTAGTATTTAATAATTAATTTTCGAAATTAATTAATTAATTAATTAATTTCCGAAAATTAGATCGGGATGGTCGACAACCAGAAATTTGTGCTGATTATCGTGGTGTAGTCTGCTTATTTAATTGAGTTTTATTTTGTGCTGAAATGATTTATTTGTGAATTTAGGATTTATTTCCTAAATTAAATAATTTTGAAAAATCAATTGAAAAATAACTGAGCATCGGTTTATAATGCCAAAAATGTTTTGTGGACCACAGAAAATGGTGGGAATTATAAAAAATGAAATTATCATATTTTGGCTAAGGCCGATCGTGTGCCCACACATGATATCTTATCGAGTATGATAAAAGACGAGAAAGAATGCTGTATGACGTGGCTTGGTGACCAGATAGGTCTCTTTGGTGAATAAGTCACCTTAGAGAATGCACATGAATTGTTGATTATATACATCACTTGGAAAAAGCACGTGACTCGACGATTAGTACGTCACTAGTCACCTTAGAGAATGCACGTGACTCGGTGATTTGGTACATCACCTTAGAGAATGCACGTGGCTCGGTGATTCTGTACGTCGCCTTGGTAAATAAGTCACCTTAGAGAATACACGGGGCTCGGTGATTAGCATGTCGCCTTGGCGTATAAAGACGCCTTAGAGAATGCACGTGGTTCGGTGACTAAGTAAGTTGCCTTGGCGAATATGGTGCCTTAGAGAATGCACGTGGCTCGGTGACTAGGTATACCATCTTGGAAATCATATAGTATGCATGAGAATGACCAAGGGATGGTCCGATTGACATGTAATCGACTAGGTCGATTGATCGATAGTTCAATCTGTATTGAATAATTGGGTGCCTATTATGATTTGCACAGATATGTAGGTGGAATCTGAGGCCAAGGTATGTCCTCTGACCCGTGTGTGCATAGGCAACCAATAGTGTATTGGTTTACTAATCGGGTCTTAGGAGGGTAGAACTCACTGAGACGTTGTCTCATTGGTTATTGTATAACCATCTCAGGCCCCTAGGTGGTAGTAACTCCACCTCATCGTCCTCCTATGCAGTTTGGTATTCCTGAAGAAATCACAGAGGTAGGATACCACTTCCTAATATACCACGATCTAGAAGGGCTAGAGTATGTGTTGATAGAGTCCAAGGTCTGGGTTAATGTGAATAGAGACAACCTGGTACCCCATGAGTATCGATCATGGTATTGTCACTACCATGATGGGCGAAGAGAAGGTCCCATCCCGGAAGGTGATGTGCCTCTGTATGTTCTGGAGGCAGCATTCGGACTGGGGACGGCAGATCGTAAGGATGGGTTGGTAGTCGACGCCAAGGATTCCAAGCTTGAGGGTGATTCTAAATCACCAGTATACTTAGCCGAGGGTGCTAACTAGAGCGAAGAGGAAGGGGAGATAGTCGAGCAAGAGGAGGGACCGGAGGAGGATCAGGAGGGGGAAGAACCTGCAGAGGAGGAACTCCGAAGAAGAAGAAGAAGAAGAAGAAGAAGAAGAAGAAGAAGATGAAGAGGAGGAAGGTCTAGAGGAGGATCCCGAGTACGACCCGGATGAGGACTAAGATCCCATCCTTTTTGCAAACACTAAGTCGTGAATTGATGTGATAGATGAGACTTCTGTGAATAGTATTATAATATATACTATGTGGTTTGTATTGTTTAAAAGTGTAGTTGTAGTTTTTCAGTTGTGAAAAATATAGCCCTACTTTTCTATCACATTGTTCTATTGTCTGGGGATTTATTTATATTCTTCTGCATGTGTATTAAAATGAATGGGTCGGCGATGCATCCTGGGACGTCGCTATAAATCGACCGGGTGAGGGATGGGCACGTGTTCGAGGAGCAGGGCGTGACATTACCTACGCATGTTAGGAGAATGATTAGTGTAATTAGCAAGTAGACATGTCCTATGAATTATTGAATGACACTTGGAATTTTTCTGGGTTCGTTTCGGCTTTCAATCAAGCATTACGGGCCTAAATTGGATTTATTGCTAATTAATAATTAATTTTCGAAATTAATTAATTATTTATTTATTTTTCGAAAATTCAATTGGGATGGTCGGTGACCGGGATTTTATGCTGATTGTCGTGATGCAGTTCATTTATTTAATTGAACTTTATTTTGTGCTAAAATGAATTATCTGTGAATTTAGGATTTATTTCCTAAATTAAATAATTTTGGGGAATTAATTGAAAAATAATCGGGCATCGGTTGAGAATGCCAAAAATGTTTTTGTGCACTATAGAAAATGGTGAGATTTATAAAAAGGAAATTATTATATTTTGACTAAGGCCGACCGTATGCCCACACACGATATTTTTGTCGGGTATGACAAAAGTTGAAAAAGAATGATGTATGACGTGGCTCGGTGACCAAATAGGTCGCCTTGGTGAATAGGTAGCCTTAGAGAATGCACGTGAATTGTGGATTAATATACATCACCTGGAAAAGGCACATGGTTCGGTAATTAGTACGTCACCATGGCGAATATGTCGCCTTAGAGAATGCACGTGGCTCAATGATTGGTATGTCGCCTTCGCGAATAAATCGCCTTAGAGAATGCAAGTGGCTCGGTGATTGGTATGTCGCATTGGCGAATAAGTCGCCTTAGAGAATGCACGAGGCTTGATGATTAGTACGTCGCATTGGCGAATAAGGCGCCTTAGAGAATGCACGTGGCTCGGTGATCAAGTATGTCACCTTGGCGAATAGGTCGCCTTAGAGAATGCACGTGACTTGGTGACTAAGTATATCATACTGGGAATTGTATGGTACTGATTGAAATGACCAGGGAATGATCCGATTGACATGTAATCGACTAAGTCGATTGATCGAGGCATCAATCCGGAATGATATGATTGGGTGCCTATTTGAATTGTGCTAATATGCAGGTGGAATCTGAGGCCAAGGTAAGTCCTTAGACCGGTGTGTGCTTACGTAGCCCATAGTGTATTGGTTTAGTAATCGAGTGTTAGGGATTAGAGCTCGTTGAGACGTTGTCTCATTGGTTATTGTATAACCATCTCAGGCCCCTAGATGGCAGCACCTCCACCTCCTCAACCTCCCATGCATTTTGGTATCCTTGAAGAGTTCACAGAAGTAGCATACCACTTCCATATCCACCCTCACCCGGAAGGACTAGAGTATGTGCTGGTTAAGTCCACAGTCTGGGTCGACGTTGGTCAGGACACCCTGAGGCCCCATGAGTATCGGTCGTGGTACTGTCATTACTTCGATGGACGAAGATAGGGTCCCATACCTGAGGGTGATGTACCCGTGTACGTACTGGAAGAAGTGTTCGATGAAGGAATAACGGATCATAAGGACAGATCGGTAGTGGATGCTAATGATCCTAAGGAAGAGGATGATGCTCATACTCCCATGTACTTAGTCGATGATGACAACTGGAATGATGAAGAAGGGGAGATGGTTGAGCAAGAGGAAGGACTGGAGGAGGATCAGGAGTGGGAATGGCTAGAGGAGGAACCTGAAGAAGAGGAGCCCGAAGAGGAGGAGCCTGAGGAGGACCCTGAAGAATAAGACGAAGAGGATAACCTCGAGGAGGATCTTGAGTACGACCCGGATGAAGACTGAGATCCCATCCTGTTTTTGCAAACCCTAAGTTGTGAACTTATATATGATAGATCAGACTTCTGTAAATAGTATTGTAATATATATTATGTGGTTTGCTTTGTATAAAAGTTTGGTTGTGGTTTTCAATTGTGAAAAATATGACCCTATTTTTCTATCCCATTGTTTTGTTGTCTGGGGATTTATTTATATGCTTCTGCATGCGTATTAATATGAATGGGTTGGTGATACGTCTTGGGACGTCGTTATTATATCGACCATGTGAGGGATGGGCACACGTTCGAAAATCGGGGCATGATAGTAGGCGTGAGTGACTTTGGTGGGTGATGAAGTGGAGGGGTGCAGCTGGCACATGAAGAAGTTGCTGGAGTCAACATCAGGCTTCGATGGAGGGAAGTTGACTTGGTGGAGGGAGATGCAGACGTGTGGCAACAAGCTAGAGAATAATGAAAGAGAAATGGACAAAGGAGGGGGACGAACGAGCGAGTGGTAGCGTGAAGGAGTGAGTCGATGGAGATGGCAGCAGTTAATGGAGGAAAGCTGGACGTGTGTAGATGTGAAAATGGAAGGAAGAAGCAGCTGTGGTCTTCAGCTAAGGCAAGAGTCACACGAAGAAGAAGGAGGGGAGAGAGAGAGAGAGAGAGAGAGAGAGAGAGAGAGAGTCGCACGAAGAAGAAGGAGGGGAAAGAGAGAGAGAGAGAGAGAGAGAGAGAGAGAGGGAGGGAGGGAGGGAGGGAGAGGGAGAGGGACCTTAAAGTCAAGGAAAAATATCCTACTTCATCATTTTCTTGGCCCCAAAAGTCTTCATGTTCATCCCTTTTGTCCCCCAAGCCTTCATGTACATAAAATTCCACAAATAGCTAGGTTGATGTCAACAAGTTGTAGCCCCCACACAAGCCTATGAATTTCATCAATTTGGACTTCAATTTCTTCACAAATCTCTCCAATTTGATGTCCAATTTTGCTGAGGAGGAAGCTCACACAATTTCCACAATTTCCCTTCACCAAGTAGCTCACTTTGAAGGCCAAAAATCCCCTTGAAAATGGCCAACCGAATTTCCTTTCTTTTCCGAATCGTCATAAATTTATTTTCTGTAAAAATCTCCGGTTCACCGAAAATTATTCGGAGGATGAGTCGACGTTCCTTAAATAAATCGTGACATGACAAAACTTTCAATTTCTGAAATCGGATTCAATTTCACGGTTAATTTCAACCGGGCGCGATTTTAGCGTGACCTAACCTACTGGGTAGCTTTTAGGAATTTTTAGCGCATTTGACTCGTGATCGATTCTTTTCGAGCCACATTGTACATCTTCGACTCATTGACGACTCTCGATTGTTGTGAAACTCTCGAGGTTTCAAATACGGGCACATAGTATAGAAATGATAGAAAAATCAGCTTAGTGCCATTCAACAAGAATTTTGCAATTAGGTGGAATCACCTATATTTTAATTACATGCCTCTGTCGAACCGACCTATCTCCGATCTCTGGCCGTATTGACCCTTGCAGATTAGCACGGTCGAACAGTCGATTTCTAGTCGAATTCTCAAGTCGGTTGTGTTTATATTCCTTAACGGCTTTAGCTGATAGATTAGTTATCTCATGAGTAGCCAACTCAGAGAAAAATGCTATAGACACATCGATGAAAGGCCCATTTCATTTTATCGAAAACAGAGTTGAAAATCGGGATGTCACATTTTAAACTTTGTACAATTTGGGCCATGAATTACTCGTCTGGTTAAAGCTACATCATGATTAATAAATCTTGAGATCTTAAACCCTTCAAAATATATGGGCAATTTAATGAGTTAGACATTAATTTCCGTGGGTTCACATGTCGAATCTTGTACGAGGAAGTATGCATTTTTTATATTAAAAAGTTGGACCTATCATATGATTCCTCAGCTCTAGCCATGCGATATTCAATTTAATCTCCATATTTAAAAAAAAAAAAGTTGTTCAAAGTGGGCCTTAAATTTCTTTTAATTTTAGGTACATCATAATTCCGAAAGATGGCTAATTTTCTCCCTATCATACTAATTGAAAAGGTTAATAAGTTTGACATATATTTTTATAGGTTCACATGTCTAATTTCTGTATGATTTATGTAGAGCAGTCTTAGGCTATTGTTGAAAAGGCTGATGTAGTTCTTTCAGAGAGTTGATTAATTTGTTAGGAATATACTTAATCTATTTTACAACAAAATGTGTATAAAAAGAAATGCAATGTATTCGGAAATATTTGAATGACTAAAAATAATTATAATGTGGGCCTAAGAAATTGTTAGCTTTATTTGATACACCAATGGGAACTTTACTCAGATATAGTACAGACACAAAGATAATACGGATGACTTGATAAGGATTGATCATTAGCAACATCTAGAGTTTCTCGTGAAGCAAGATGAAAACAGCGTTGAAAGAAAGTAGCCCTTTTGTGTATACTTTGTGAAGAGAATTATTATAGAGGCGATCGGCTTCAAAATTAGTAGATTTTAGCTCTAAAACCTGAAATTTACCTTATCATAATCGCACCCTTGGGAAGATTCCTAAGGTTGACTTGGGAATTGGGTTTGGTCTAAGTTTAGATAATATAACTATACCATGAGAACGATCTATGTCATATTAGTTGAGGTATCAATGAATTTCTTAGACTTTCCAAGTTCAAAACCCATCTCCGATATAATTATCTTTTTCTAGGCAACATAAAAAATTAACAAAAAAAAGAAGTAAAAACCGTTCAAAACAAGTTTAAGACCAACGGTTCCCGGTGTGAAACTTAGAAATGAACCGGTCAAGCCGAATTTTCATTTATTTTTACCGTGGAGAGGGGGATAGGAGATGAGAACATGTCCCATCCTTTCGTGGAAAAGTATATCACTTATAATTTCTAAACTTTTTGAGAGGATTGTTGAATGTCCTTCTAACTTCAACGGGAGTTGCAAATTAATCTGAGATAGTGTTTGTTTTGCGGAATTTCACAACACGACGCCGCTTTTAAAGCATTTTAATCTTTCTTTCCCTCTCTCTTTTTTACTCTCATTCAAGCGTTGTTCGGCAATTTTAAAGCAAAGATGTTGTGGTTTGAAGGTTAGCGTTGTTCTTGGGGACCTTAGGTTGGAAAGATGTAGTCGTTTGAAGCAAAATATCAAGCAGTGGTGATCAGCGTCAACGAAGAAGGATTGAGTGAGCACGAGGACCTTCAAACACTCAGATCAGGAAAACTAGGGAGAAGAGAGACACGGCCGACAAGACTCGGAAGCAAAGGACGGCATCAATTGACGATGACAACAATGTCCGAAGAGTGATGGAGAATGAACGCCAACAGTTGAATTTCAGAAATCATCGAGAGAGGATTCCTTCGTTAGATCCGTGTGTATGCTCTATTTTGGCTGCAATGAGCTCAAGGTGGTTGGCGATGAAGATTGACAGGGATTGAAGATAGTGGATGGTGGATTGAGCAATTTGTGGATGAAGGGAAGTTGCTAAAGGTAAATTCTAAGTGCGTTTGCATCTGGTGCCGATTTCTATTGTCCTAATCAACTAGGGAAGGCAAGTTTCTGAAATTGGATGCTTATGATGGCATAACTGAGGAATTTTGAATGCTGGGATCTGGCAGGGGGTGGATTTGGACTTCGCCTACACATCATTTCGGCTTTCTCTACGAGGAGAGACAACCAGGAGGTGGATTCGTATGACATGCTCATTGTACAGGCTTCGTCCTTGATCCAAGGGAGACGAGGTAGAGTTGCTGCAACATCTACTGTAAACGGACAATTTACAACACTAGATGACAATCTTTCAACGAGCAAATTACAGATATTCGTGACCACGTGTATAATTTCTTTGCTAATTGATGGCTTTTGAGAATTAGGATTTATATTTGGGGAATTTGAGAAAATGCTTGATTGTCCAATTTAGGGTTTATATTTGGGGCAAAACTCATAAACGACATTGTTTAGAGAATAATATGATAACTAGGCATGCCGGTGAGCCACGTCGGATAGAGAAATTAATTAAAAAAATTGTCATCTCGAATTTCCAGCGACCAAAAATTAGAATTGGCACATAAGTGACGGTTTTTAAAAAAAAAATTATTAAAAAAAATTGACATTAAAGTGAGTGCTATACGAAACTTCTGACACTTTTAGTGTTCTTGTGCTCGTAAGCTAGCCAGTAATATCAGAGAATAACAATACATTTTAACTTAAATAATCAGGTATATGAACATTTCTTGGACCTAGCAAATGACATTTGCTCAGCTAAACTGACAGAATCAAGTGCGGCTCAACAACGGTTTTTCTTCAGCGGACCCTCAAAAGTTTTAGTTATTGCTCGACAAGTCCTTGGGCCTTTATAATTTCACATTTACAGGCTTCGCTGGGAGCTCTTGAGCAATTTTACCAACAGTAATATGCCCCTGCTTCGAGAGATTAATTACCCCAAAAATTAACAGCCAACCCTAATCCCCTCGGTCTCTGCCCCTCCATTCTACCACCGCCATCTCCCCCCCCCCCCCAAAAAAAAAAAAAAAAAATCTCCCATTCGAGTCCCGCCCTTTGGGACAAACGGGCCGTCCATCCCCTAGGTGGGATCAGGTCGGTGACCCGCTACGACATTTTGCCAATCCTAAAGTGAACAATACCGCAGAAAAGAATATAATCAAAGTTCATACACCAGGAACAAGGGAAAGTAAACACCAAAGTGTGAAAACATAACAATCTGTTTCTCTCAGCTCTTACTTGGACATTGTATCTTGGAATCACCCAAGATTGCAACTCGAGTTTTTTAAAGCTGTTCCTCTCCAAGACGATAGAGTGGCTGTAGATCCAGTCCACACTGCGGAGATGAGCGTAACTGGCCACATCATCCACAGTTACCACTTGGGTGAGTGAGGCCAAGACGCGAGCAAGGCGAATCCCAGCGATAGATGATAGATAGACTATGGCATTGTCAGGTGCGTCAAATGCACCTCATCGGACGAATCTTTTGCTCTTCAAAGGGATGTCTTGTATGTAGCGTTCATTGACCGGTCCACTGATCTGTATATGCAGTCGTAGATCGACATGAAAAGATTGTAGTTTGTCCGAAATTGGGTGTAGTGCAATGAATGGAACCCTTCGAAATGTTATGATTCACAAGTAATTTTTAACTAAAAATCCATTTGTCGTGAGAACTAGTGTCATAATAATACATTTTAATGCACTTAAATTACAAGGGTTCAATTTTGAATATATTTATTACAAATATTAAAAGAATATATCTTTTTATTTTATGAAAAAACCAGTCTACCTAAAGTAAAAAAATTTCTCTAATTCACGCACTCACTCCCGCGGTTCCACTTAGGCTTTCTTTATTTCGTGGAGAATGAATCATTTGAAAAATATTTTTTGTAAAAATAATTGTTTATATCTCTTTCAAAAATGAATAAACAAAGTCCACAAAAATATTTAGACATATTTAATTATCAATAATAAAAATATTTTCATTAATTAATTATTTCAAGTGATAAATTAATCAATTTTTTTAATTAAATCAAATTATTTATTTTTTACGAAATAAATGGAGTTTTAGTTCCTTAGCTCCCATGGAGCATAATTCGTATACTTCGTCGTTGGACCTAATAATTGACAAAGCCTGATATTTAACATTAAAAAAAAATCTGGACCAACAATAAAGGGCAAAGTCAGCTACCTCTTTAAAGGGAGGAATCTTATTTCCTTAATTTGAAATTATTTTTGTGCCTGTCAGGCTACACATATCTCTCAAGACACTTCGTCTGACTTTATAACTTGATAATTGTCCTACTTTCCATGTGAATAATATAAAAAAAGTACTTACGTCGAAGAAATTGTTTGATGAATTTATTTGAGCCATTAAGTATAGATTTTTACGGACTTAATACCCTAAAAAATTCAAACTTTAACTATTGTCCCAATTCTACTTTTTTATCTCATAAAACCTTCAATTTTAGATCCAATCTTAATTCTAACCTAAACATTTTTTTTGTCCCATAAAAAAACCCCAACTTCCGATACAGTCCTAATTCTACCCTAATTTTTTTTTGTCTCATAAAAATCCTAAACTTTTTTTTTTGTCTTATAAAAGAATCCCAACTTTATTTCCAATTTCAATTATATTTTAATTTTCTGTCTCATAAAATATCACTAACTTTTACATGAGTCTCAAATATGTCTTCATTAATCCTCCGTCAAAATCACCCTTAAGATTTTGGACTTGATCATCAATCTCTCATGCTTGGAAATGTTTTATCTCTCACGGTCGAAGAGCTCGCACTCGGACACTTGAAACAACTCATACTTGGAAGTTTTCCATCTGTTGGTTGTCAACAAAAAATTTTGAACGGAGGGTTAATGGGGGCTGATTTGCAACTCAAGTAAAATTTTATGATTTTTTTTAAGACTATAAAAATTTAAGAGTAAAATTGGGATTGGATTATAAAATTGGGATAAAACCTAAAGTTGGGGATTTTTAATGGGAAAAAATTAGGGTAGAATGGAGACATAACCTAAAATTATGGATTCTTTATGGGACAAAAAAAAGAGAGTCTAAAGTAGGGTCGTCGAGTGGAGGACCTAGAGCTAAGAGGAGGTGATCGAAGTGTAGGCCGGTTAGGATCACTTCTTTTTGGAAAGCCGGTCTTTGTAGTCTGTTGGTCATAGACCTTGTACTTGACTCAGTGTATATATAAAGGTATGTTTTGTTTGTGAACCTGTTGCCCTACTTTCCTATCCTAAGCTTTTGATGTCAGGGGATTTATTATTCGCTTCCGCATGTGCAATAAAATGAAAAGGTCGGCGACTCTTCCTGGGAAGTCGCAAATTTTATCGACCAAAGAGGGATGGGCACGCGCTCGGAGGATCGGGGCATGACACAATTACATTGTGAATGCTATAAAAATCAATGTTTGTGTAATGTAGAGCCCCCGCACAAAACAAACCAATTTTGTTATCTTTCAATTCTTGTATCGTAGTCATAGCTATAGTTTCAACATATCTCATCATCGATTAAATTCGAACATGTGTTGTAATTGTGGTTTGCAAATAATTCATCGTCAATTAAGTTCTAGTTGTATTTTTGCTGTAGATTATGAATGTTTCATCATCGATTAAATTCCGACATTGTATATATATACATATATACATATATATATATATATATATATATATATATATTATACTTTAATGTCGACTAGACTACGTTGAAGTATATTTATCAGTTTTCTCCTATACTTGTGATTTTTCTTGTCTGGAATAACCACAAAATCTATCTCCTCTTATAAAAAATTGAAGGACTTTTTATGAAAGGTATTTCTTCGTCCATACAAATTCTGGCTAAACACTCTATCTTTTTATCCCAATTCAATACCAGAAAGCCATTCCATAAATTGGTGTTATAAACCGAATCATATAACCTTACACAATTCCATTTATCAAATTGAATGCATTTCATATAATATTTCGCAACCAATATGAACAACTTTGGGCAATTCCCTTCACAGAACATTTAATCAAAACATTCACAAACCAACCTTTCAAATTATTTCAAATAAGGCTTGCCAATGCCTTTTCATCCAGCTAAAATTGTAGTAAAAAGTTCGATCCAACTTATGTAAAAAAACATGTTCTTTCATTACTCATATTATATTAAATCTCTACCATTTTCAAGATATGAATTTGTAAATTCATAGAAGAGATCTAGAAAAGCTGAAAACCAACTTACGATGGTTACGCACTCATATTCCTTTAATTAATTGAAAAATGATATAAAAAAATTGAGTAATACACTACTCTAATGAACAACTCAACTAATGACACTCATTCGTTGAGAAAACGACATTTACGCACTAATGAAGAAATTCATATATAACAACTGTTCATCTACGCACTAATGAAGAAATTCATATATAACAATTGTTCATCTTTCTCCGTTAAGAGAATTGTCCGCTACGCATATCTTGAATGCGAAATTCCAATACAATCGTACTTCAAAATTGATTTTCATCAATCCTCATAAATCCACAATGCCATTACCTATTATTTCCATATAAATCTATAGGTCAATAGCTCTTAGTTCAATTTTCAAATAATTCCAAATTTAAGACCTCAAAAATTATTCCGAGTAAACGAATAGTGGGGTTGAATATTTAACAGGCGGTGCAATTCTCAGTTGATTCGGTTTGTCAAAACGTCCAAGGCTTATGGGTGCAAAACTTTCTCTCTCCTCTCTACGATTTCTTTTCCCTGTGTTCACGGACAAGCTTCGCTCTCCTTTATGTTTCCAAGTACAGAACTCTTCTCCCTCGCAAATTCTCTCAATTTCAAGAAAGCAAGATATACTCCGCTACTCATCTTAATTGGGCAAACTTCTTTGGCGGTGGACTCATGGAAGTTTGAATAGTCAAACTCCACTTGTCAAACATGGGCCGTGCTAGCAAACCACCTGTGCTATGCTTTTTGACTCAGCAAAAATAAAGTATCAGCAAATAATTCATCTAAATGTACGTCCTGAAGTCTGATGTCACTCTACTCATTACTTCCTTATCCATAAGAGCTTGTTCAACAATTAAACTTAATCTCATTTCTGAACACAATATCAAAAAACATTAATTTTAGCCATTTACTAAAAATTTGGTTGTCACATCAATTGCACTTGTTTTAATTTGGTTGAAAAATTTATTGATTCCCATTATTATACTTGAGACTTCATAAGACTTCCGTGCCATGATCACTTTTTTATAATGTGAAAACTTGTGCTTATTTTGCCACAAAAAAAGTTGTTTTTGGCTAACTTGACTTAAAGCATACAGAAATGGAGTCATTGACTTACGAAGAGGATTAATCCTTGATCAATCCCCACTAAATAAAGTCATCAAGTCACGTGGCTGCCTATTTTTAAGCTAGATAGCAGTTTCCTATTGTGGATTCGCAGTAAATGGCCCTGCCTAGGTTCCTTAGTGGAATTTCCTTGCTTCTTTCTCCCCGGACGCTATATATAGCACTTCGTCGACACAGAGTTTATTTAAAAAAAATGCACGTTGAATTTACTGCTGGGAAGATGAGGATGATGAGTCCTTGAAGTTACGATTTGACAAGTTCCTTTGGATGCCTTTTTCTGTTTTTATACATCTGGCTGTTGTATTGATAAACTTTCCACTTATTAATGGGGGTAGAAATAACGTAGGCGAGAGCTGCAATGTAGTTGCACCACCCGGCATGTGATCCTGACTTTGGTAATCTTAATTGAGCAAGTAATCATATAATTGAAAGGTTTTAAGATTTTCCTTTTCAACAAGTTCTCATGGAGAAATTCTGATTTTAAATTGTGTGCCATTTGTTTCCTACGTTTTTTTTTTCCCTCGTCTCTTGTCATTCTGCTTTCTAATACATGCCGTTTCATATAAAATAAAACACGTATTGGCATGGGCTCTGCTCATCCCTTATTTTTCATAAAAGGAATAATAAACTCAATGGATTTTCAAATGCAAATTAAGTGCTAGCTAATCTTGTATTATCCCAGCTTTACAATTACATAGATGTAGCGTAATTTTTATTCAATAGATAAAGTCAAACTTTCCACTCTAAACGTTAGTTGATGATAATATAATTTAGATAGATAAAACTCGCTCACTCCGTTTGCGCATCTTTTTCATGACTGGAAAACCCATCTTAGATAGACAAGCTCAAAGTCCATGAAAATACTGCACTAACATCATCGACCATGAAATGAGTCGCAAACCTAAACTCGAGCTGGCAGGCAGAAATTATTTGCAATGGCAATGTGGGGAATAGAACCCGTGTTGCACTCGTAATCCCCACGCACGAGTCAAGTCCTTACATGCTTGAACATATACTTGTGTGGTGGAGGACATGCTAAGTTTACTTAGGAAGATGTGGATCAAGCTAATAGGTGTGGAAAAAGCCTTACTTGAGCAAGCGAATGAAATTTTCGGAGAATTATTACTTTGTCGGTGGTGTGATCTTCTCGACATCATTAGCCTAATTTGCAAGTCCACTTGCAATTTTCAGCGAAGATATTATTCCTCGGAAGAAGAGTGTTTGAAATGGTGCAAAGTTTATCAAGGGTTGCTAAAGTTGTGGGTGATTACTGATTAGAGACGTAATTACCATGCGTTCAGGTCTAAACAGGGAGGATTTATAGGGAGCGACAACTGAAATCTTTTTCTTCCGTTAGTAGAATGCTTTTGGTCCCCTTGTCATTTACTTGTAGCTATAGTTGCCCTATGACGAGTCAAAAGTCGTGTTATCTATGGTTGGGAGGAATCAAGTTCGTTCGAGAATATTCCAGAGATAAATATGCACCTTACGAAAAAGAAGAAAGAAAACAAAGAACGATTTCTACGGTTTAAAGCTACATCAATCTAAAAGTATCATAATTATCCCTCGTTTTCCCCCGTCTTTCGAATGTCCTGATGCTGCTGCGAGAGAAGAAATGGGAAAAGGAAAGAGGAAAGGATTTTGGAAGAAGAGGGGGTCGTTCTGTACACGTGACAATTAATTGATGCTTAGTAAATTCTATGATAAAATGACAGAGAAAGAGGAAGTAGCTGAAGGTCGACGACTTGGGCCTATGAACGGAGGTCCCTCTCTTCTCCACAAGACCTCAACAGGACTTCGGTTTTGAAGAGATATCTCGACTCTTTTCTCATCAGACAAGAGATAAATGTCTCTCTCTCTCTCTCTCTAACTGCTTCACTCTCTCGCTGCGCTACAGTAAGATCACCGCGCGATTAAGTTTCGATATCTTTAAGGCACAGCATGCAAATGGTGACGTTATCTCAGAAAACAGAGTTGAATGTTTAATGAGCCTGGTATCTGCAGCAACTCATCCACCATTTCCTTCTGTGGGTCATTTTTACTTTTCATTTGCATGATCATCAGGAAGGGGAGTACACGAGTACGCAAATACAGAGAATCGCAATCTAGTTCGTTCAAGGAAGAGAGGAAAGCAGAAGATCAGGATGTGGAGGCTCAAGATAGCAGCGGCAGAAGACGGTGCCTCCTTGTACAGCACCAATAACTTTGCAGGGAGGCAGATTTGGACTTTTGATCCTGAGGCTGGCACCACGGAGGAGTGCGCCGAGGTGGAGGCCGCTCGCCAACATTTCTACGACCACCGCCACCACGTCAAGCCCTCCCACGACCTCCTCTGGCGCATGCAGGTACACCACGCACCTAAACACATACACGCGCCCGTTCTCATTCAGAGTCCGCCAATTTCTTGTTTAAGTGTGTGAAAGAATTGTCGTGTACTTTTTTTCTTCGGACTTTAAATTTGAGGACTAATTGATCCCCAGTCACGGAAAGAGGTACCCTGCATTGCATGACATACGTACATATTGAACCCAACATGGATGCCCAAAATCAATTTTCAATGGCGTTAGCTAGTTATGGATTTAACTTCGGCGAAGTAGATAGCGTGCTATCCAGTTGCTAATGTCGGGTGTTTACGTTCCAAGCAGAAGATCAGTGGCCCAGAAATTTCTCGGGTCAAAAGATTTCAACCCAACCTTCCTCCGACTTCACCGCATTACCCCGTTCTTGGTTTTGTCGTTTCCTCTTCTTTCCTTTTCAAACAAGCTCGCCCTGGCTTCAATCCCATAAGTCCATCAAAAGGTAAAATTTTTTAACTGTGCTCTGAAAATGAGTCATCACCGTAGCCTTAGGAGAAATGCTAGATTTTAGGCATTCCATAGCCGAAGTATCATCTCGGTCTCGGGAGTTGGGGTTTGTAGATTAGATTACTAACTTATATCGGTCGAGGACAGAAATTTTTTAGTTAAAGCTGTTCACAAAATGATAAACGATGTGATAGACACGCTTGTGGAGGGATTGAATTGTCTTAAACATACACATCACTTTCATTACTTTAAAACTTTTGGTGTGACATTTTTGGACTTATCTGACAGTTGTTTGAATCTCCGTCATAATTTTCTTTGTAATTGTTCGGCACACCATTACTGTTGTTGCTTGACTTCAAGTTTAAAACTTGTTAACGTGTGGTAATACCTAAGTAATGGGCAAGCTTAAGCTGACGCACGGTGCATGTTTTCTGAGCAGTTCCTGAGGGAGAAGCAATTCAAGCAGACCATCCCGCCGGTGAAAGTGGAGGACGGTGAGGAGATCACCGAGGACAAGGCATCTACTGCGCTAAGGCGGGCTGTCCGCTTCTTCTCTGCCCTGCAGGCCAGCGATGGCCATTGGCCTGCTGAGAATGCCGGCCCTCTCTTCTTCCTCCCTCCTCTGGTCATGTGTGTCTACATCACTGGCCACCTCGACGCTGTCTTCCCGGTTGAGCACCGCAAAGAAATTCTCCGCTACATCTACAATCACCAGGTACTCTTTTCTCGCAAAAAGAATGACAATGGATGGAAAAACAGCAGAGGAGCTATGAAAGACTTCAACTTGAAACTCTCTACTTATGTCCTGCATTCATGTGTTGCAGAATGAAGATGGTGGGTGGGGCTTGCACATTGAAGGTCACAGCACCATGTTCTGCACCGTCCTGAGCTACATATGCATGCGCATTCTTGGGGAAGGGTCCAACGGTGGCAGGGACGATGCTTGTACTCGGGCCAGGAAGTGGATTCATGACCATGGTGGGGTCACCTACATACCCTCCTGGGGCAAGACTTGGCTCTCGGTACTCTCTCACTCCTCCTTCACTAATCCTCAAAAAATTGTTCTCAAGATTGTTCTGTGTATGTGTCTGAGTGAATCATATATGTGACGTTGTGCTTGTGCTTGTGGGTTGTCCTGTCATGCACGCTCTGTAGATTCTTGGTGTTTTCGATTGGTCTGGAAGCAAGCCAATTCCCCCTGAGTTCTGGCTCTTGCCTTCTTTCCTCCCCATGCATCCAGGTATTTTTTGTACTCTGTAGTAGTCCTGTACATTTAATTTTACACAGGTGATAAGACAAATTTGTTGGACTAATTTTCACGTTGGGACCATGTGGCAATTTTGCTGCACTGACAAGAATATGGCTTTGGCTTTTTATTGAAGTTGCCAACCTTCAAGAATTCCCCTTGAAAGATAGAAAGTTTCAACTTCTGTTTTGTGTAATTGCGTTTCTCCTTAGTTTCATGGATATTTTGTCTGAATTGTCCAATATTGAATGATGTAGCTAAAATGTGGTGCTACTGTCGGTTGGTTTACATGCCCATGTCATACCTGTATGGGAAAAAATTTGTCGGCCCAATCACACCTCTTGTTCAACAGTTGAGAGAAGAACTTCATACTCAACCCTACAACACGATTTGCTGGAGAAATGTCCGCCATCTTTGTGCCAAGGCAAGTGTCGGTAGATGGTCCAAAATATTGATCCAGAATAAGATAGTTTGCAAGTAGGCAAATTTCTAATGAAATGATTTGAATTGTTGCTGCAGGAGGATCTCTACGATCCCCATTTTTTAGTGAAGGATCTGATGTGGGACAGTCTTTACATATTTACTGAGCCTTTTCTCAACTGTTGGCCATTTAAAAAACTTAGAGAAAAGGCTCTTCAGGTGACGATGAAGCACATTCACTATGAAGATGAGAACAGTCGATACATCACAATTGGAGCTGTTGAAAAGGTAATGAATACATACATATAAACAGGAGAGAGACACACATAATCGCCAAATTTACCCATCAAGAGAAACATCACTGAGAGGATATCTTTTGCTTTGGAAATGGACAGGTGTTATGCATACTTGCTTGCTGGGTAGAAGACCCGGATGGTGAATCCTTCAAGAAGCATCTTGCTAGGATACCGGATTACCTTTGGGTAGCGGAAGACGGAATGAAGATGCAGGTCAGTAGTAGTGTCTTTGAACTATAACAGAATTGGGCTTACGTTTGAACTAGGAAATACTTATGCTGCATGTTTGAAAGATGGAAGTATTCTTATAATAATGAGTGGATTGATTTAGTAAAGCAGGACCATTTAGAGAAAAGCTTAGTCTGGTGCTTGGCTCATTCATATGCAGGCTTTTGGTAGCCAAGAGTGGGATACGGGCTTCGCCATCCAAGCTTTGCTTGCCAGTAATATGACTGAGGAGATAGCACCAGTATTAGCTAGAGGACACGACTTCATTAAAAAATCTCAGGTTTTGAATTTTACTCTTGCGAGCATCTGCTTGCCTCCAAACTTTGTCCTAGTTTCCTTTGCTTCCTCTAAGCTGAACTGCATTGATCTGTCAACGACATTCAAGGTCAAGGACAACCCTTCGGGTAACTTCAAAAGCATGCACCGTCATATTTCTAAAGGATCCTGGACATTTTCAGACCAAGATCATGGCTGGCAAGTCTCTGATTGCACTGCAGAAGGTCTGAAGGTAATACTGCTAGGAATACCTACACTACGTCCACAATTTCAATCCAATTCTAAATTACTTTGTTTCTCACCGAATCTCTCATCCTGACTTTTCAGTGTTGCTTGCTTTTCTCAACGATGCCACCTGATATTGTTGGTGAGAAAATGGAGCCAGAGAAATTGTACGATGCTGTTAATGTCTTACTTTCTCTACAAGTGAGTGCACCATTGTTTTCTTTTCCTGAGCAAGACTTGAGAAAATATTTGATCTAGACAAGGTATATTGGCCAAACTTTGTCTGCTCCATGCATCCCAAAATCGGGTTGTTATCCAAGTCTTTCTTTGAGTATGTAACTTTTTTTTCAGATTCTCAAATATGATTATACATTATAGTATCATCACATCAGCCATGCATGTCACTTGTTCCAGAGTAAAAATGGCGGATTGGCAGCATGGGAACCTGCAGGAGCCCAGGAATGGCTAGAAGTAAGTTTTTAATAAATTTGTAGGAATTCCTTCATAGTCCCGACAGACTAATACATGTTTCTTTGTTCATTAAATACTAAATCAGGACATTATCAATTATTGTTTGTCACTTGCAGCTCCTAAATCCAACAGAGTTCCTTGAGGATATTGTCATCGAGCATGAATATGTTGAATGCACATCCTCAGCTATCCATGCTTTAGCTTTATTCCAGAGGTTGTGTCCCAGGCACAGGAATGAGGAGATTGAGGATTTTATATCAAATGCCGTACAATATCTCGAGAACACACAAAATCCAGATGGCTCTTGGTATGTTTCTTTTCCATAAGGTACTTCTGAAGAATTCGGATAAATTAAGGAAACAACTAACTAATGGAGCAAATTTTGCAGGTATGGGAACTCGGGTGTCTGCTTTACATACGGCTCATGGTTTGCTCTTGGTGGACTAGCAGCTGCTGGCAAGACATATGGCAATTGTGCAGCTATGCGCAAAGGAGTCGCTTTTCTTCTAAGAGCACAGTTGCAGGATGGCGGGTGGGGAGAGAGCTATCTTTCTTGCCCAAAGAAGGTAATTCCTAGAGTGACCTTCTACAGCATGAACGGCTTTAGCTGTTTTAGTTGCACGCTTTTCTGGCAACATGGAAATCTTGAATTTTCTAATTGTCCAATCGCTTCAAGTAGGAATACATACCTCTCGAAGGAAACAGATCAAATCTGGTGCAAACAGCTTGGGCTGTGATGGGTCTGATTCACGCGGGGCAGGTCAGTGAATGATTTTGTTGTTGGGGTCTCAATTGCATTAACCACACTATGATGATAGTAAAACCAACGTTTCTGACTTTGGTATTTCATCTACTATCAGGCAGAGAGGGATCCGACTCCGCTGCACCGTGCCGCCAAGTTGCTCATCAATTCACAAACGGAAGATGGGGATTATCCCCAACAGGTTTGTACCGTTCTATCACTTGATCTCATACGGGATTAATATCTCTGGAAATAAAAGAGTACGCACCACCAATATCCTATTTTCTGTGCAATAATCCATACAACTGGGGGAACCAGAGACGATAATTCCATGAGTATTATATTCCAAACAATTTGTTTAATTACTCGAAACATTGTTGGCAACTATCCAAAAAAGACAAAAAAATAAGTAGAAAACCTGAAAGAGAGAGAGAACTCCATCGGTAAGATTTGCCTTACAACTAAACAACATGATCGAAGCATGGACTGCTCCTGCCATTAGTATTAATAGTCAGTAACTTTGGGTGGCAGGAAATCACTGGGGTTTTCAAGAAGAACTGCATGTTACACTATGCCGCTTACAGGAACATACACCCACTGTGGGCTCTGGCAGAGTATCGTAGGCGGGTTCCTTTACCGTCAGCAGCCCTTTGAAGAAGCAAGGCATACACCATCACAGCTTTCATATTGAGAAAACGCAAGTTTCATAAGCATGACAGATAGACCCGAAGAACTTGCGGTCCAAGAACTGAGGATCCAAGCTATGATGGCGGTGTTATCCATACTTCATTATAATATAATCTAAACTGTTATTGAGATGTAATCAACTACAAGTTTTTACACGTTCTACCTACACCTTTCGGGGCGTCTAGGAGCATTTATATATTTTCTCTTTAAATTGTTTTCTTTGAAAAATGGGTGACTCCGTATATCAGCTTACCGAGTCAGTGAGAGACTCGGGTTGGATTGGGGGCTAGGACTTTGCGTGAAACATGGGCTACGTGGAGAGGTGGGTGGGCACCGTGCTGGCATACAAGAACACCTTGTCTATGGGTTCAGGGGTCGGTTATTGAGTACAGTGCGAAGGCGGGAGTAAGGTGAAGGGTGGTGCATCTTGCCCGTGCGACAAACAATGTCTTGGTCAGACAAACAATGTCTTGGCCAGTTCACTTCTACTTCAGTGTCGATAGGTCGGTTCGGTCTGGTTTTCTAATTGAACCGAACTTGATTCCTACTCTTAAACATCTTCATCACACTGCCTTGATATTAATGATAACTTCGTATATATAATAGGAAATTTAGAAAAAAATTTGTAGGCCTTTTTTTTGCCTTAAAAAAAACTCGCAAAAGCTTAACAAATAGAAAATGCTAAATTTGAACGACAAAATAATCAGACCAACATTGCAGATTTGTAAATTCCTAGATCTGCAAGGTTGCTTGCTTTGGCTTGAAGCCTTAAAACTACAGCGATCTGCAATGATCACCGACCTCATTGGTGGCCACCGGATGTTTTCTTTTTGCGTGTAGAACACAGGTCTTCTTTTTCATTATTAATTGTTTTTGACACTTCTACCTTGACAACAAAAAATGGAGATTAAAATAAAATAAAATAAAATAAACAGGAAGAAGGGCAGTCGCAACTCGCTAGGTGCCCTTAACATTGAAAAAAGGAAGTGGTCTTTTTTTTGGGCCCAGTAGGCCCAAAAAATTAAAGAATAACAATCTTATCCAATTATTGAGGTAAAACTAAAGATCAGTCCTTGTTATTTGAGCTTTGCATACACAATTTTTTTTTAATAACTATTTTGCTAGAATTGCATACACAACGAATTATCTTTCATCGAAAGCTATTTTTCAATTTTTATTGATAGGAGACATGTTCTTGGACAATTTCGGACAAAAAATATCACAAGTGAACAAGGAATAACTGCAAAGTTTAGTTCAAACCAAATTGCATGTATAAATCGTGTCGGAATTTAATCGATGATAAAGTTTGAGAATAAAAAAGCAAAGTGCAAAACTATAAAAGTAATTGAAATATAGCATTTTGCTTGATCTGGATGCTTTCAGTAGCTGATCAAAGGTATTTATAGTGGATGTATCATAACTACTCTCAAGTGGTACCATACATGTGACGGCCTAGGCAGCGGTGTGCGGGAGGAGGGATGGCGGTGCATCCGCGCCTCGGTCCCCGGATGTGCGCAGGGAGAGGGCGCGTCTCTTTTCCCACATCGCCTAGGGAGGGAGTTCTGAGCTACCTTATAAGTTAATGGGCCCTTTAATTGTACACACACGTTTTCTTGGGTAGTATGCACTGTCCTGAGAAAAACAAAACCGTGAGGACTTAGTGTCCAAAGTGGACAATATATGTACAGTGGAGATTCGGGGCGTTACAAGTGCCAACTCTCCACCATGTGTGGGGCCACAACGAGGACCATGTGCTTCTAAGTAGGGGTGTCAGGAATCGAACCGAAAAATTCGATTTTTTTAGTTCGGTTCGGTTCTCATTAAAAACCGAAATCTTTTTTATCGGTTAACCAAACCGAACCGATAAAATTAAATCTTCCAGTTATTCTCTCTCGACTCTGAGGTTTTATTCTCTCCCCCTTTCGTCTCGTGTCTCCTCTTGGTCGGCTTGGAGGTGCAATGGTGATGGCGCGTTGGCGACTACGACGGCGATGGCGATGACGACGGCGACGGCGACTGCGACGGCAACGGCAACCGATTGAGGGACAGAGCCCCTTTCTTCTGCAAGTCTCTCCTTTGTCCCTCTTCCTTCTGCGATGGCGACGGCCACTGAGAAAAATTTGTAGCGAGCATGTCCTGTGCGCGCTCTGCTTTGGACTGAGGGGCCGCCAAAGTCTCTCCTTCGTCACTTTACACGCTGTTTGGCTAAGACCAGACAAAGAACCACGGTCCGAAGCAAATTTCTCGGTGTTTCCTAGAGGCATTCTGGCTTGACGGCATTGACGTTTGTCCAAATTAACTGGAGTTGCTCTATGTTCGTCCAACTCAGGTATTGCATTTTCTCACGCTCGACACGCATGCGCGATAGTTGTTGTCATTTCTTTTCACATTGGGATGGGAACAAAGTGAAAGATGGGTTGATACCGGTTGAAATTAGAACTTGGGTCTTTGGTGTTGTGACCACGAAACGTCACCCAAGGGAAGGAAATTGATCACCGCATGCTGCACACCAGGTGCTTGATGAAATTCCCGAGAAGGGTCTTGCTGTTCTTTGTGGCGGAGAGCTTCCTTACTCGTTTGGTTTGGTCCCCTGTCTTCTTAGCAGGAGTTCAACGATGGGTCTTGTGGTTTCTGCACCGAGATGATTCTTTTTATCTTCGTAGTTGGTTGAAATGATAACCCAAGTGAAGCTATTTATCCCACATGCTCTTTTCACTTTTCCCTCGGTGAACTTTTTTGGGTGTTCCCCTCTTGAACACCTTTTGCTTTCTTATGCTCTGATATCGTGCTCTGGAAAGATGTCGATTGACGTGCCTTTTTCCTCTTCTATGATTGTATATGCAGGTTTGGCATTCATTATGATGGAGAAGAAAAGCATGAAGGTCTTCTCTCTTCAAATTAAAAATCGAGGTTTCTATGTTGAGTTGGACTCTGGTTGAATCTAAGAAAAAGTTGGTGCTGTGAAATGTTGAGGCAAGTTCTCAATATATAATGTGTGCCTAAGCATGATGATCGAAAATGATGGGACTTGGCCCTATGAGTTTCCGCTCCAAACTGGTCCTGTAATTCAGTTCTGTGAGTGATTGGAGTTTGGAGTGCATAAATAGATTGAAGAAGGCCAGTCTTTGTTTGGTTTCTTTCATGGTGAATATAAACTGATGTGGGTTATATTTTTTGTAGTGGACCTTCCATCCTTCTATTCTGAAGACCAAAAAAATCTACATTGTTCTTGTCTGGTGTAGGCTAGTCTTTGTTTGGATATCATTATTTGGCCAATGCTTAAAAAAAAGGAATGAAGTATATCATCTAAATTGCAAAATCCTCTAAGATTGAAGTGCGGTAATATATTGAATTTAGATTATTTTGAGTTGAAAAAAAAAAACCGAAAATCAAAAGTTGAAAACTTAAAAACCGAACCGACCCGAACCAAACCGAACCGAAAAGATTTTTCTAACGGTTCGGTTTGGTTTTTTTTGAAAAACCAAATTGAACCGAACCGTTGACACTCCTACTCCTAAGGGGTAGAGAGTGTTACGGCCCAAGTGGCGGTATGCGGGGAGGAGGGATGGCGGTGCGTCCGCGCCTCGATCCCCGAACGTGCGCAGGGAAGGGGCGCGTTTCTTGTCCCACATCGCCTAGGAAGGGAGTTCTAGGTTGCTTATAAGACAATGTGTCCTCTAATTGTGGACGGTCCTTGGACGTGCACAGGGGGTGCGTCTCTTGTCCCACATCGCCTAGGAATGGAGTTCTGCCTTGCCTTATAAGGCAATATGCCATCTAATTGTACACACTGTGGTGGTTTCATACTTCATAAAATGTGTCTTGTTTCTTCATCTCGAAAGTTTCGTGTCCATATTGTCACGATCCAATGATTTTCTTTTCAAACGGTTGCTCCATCAAAATCGAGCACCAATTGCTCCACGACCTGCATTACTTCACTCTGCGGTGGTTTCATACTTCATAACCGAGTCTTGATGCTTCCTATCCTAACTTTACTTCAATGCTATGGTTTGGTTGCTCCTTTAAACTCCGATCTTGCAACCACACGTGGCTACTTCTCATGCATGTGATTACTTACCAATCGATAACTTTTACTGAGCATTGTTCACCATATGTCCTCGTGTGTCGACAATTGGGAGGTAACATTTATCGATGTGTGCTAATATAGGTACCGATTTCTGTAGTTGTTGACAACAAGGGTCACGTGCATTGACAATATTTGAAGCTTTAGCCACATAATCATCCCATGTCGATGTCCGGGTTGTGTAAATATATCCCCCGTTGTAAAGATAAAACCCGCACCGTACGGGTGAATAGTACTGAAGTGCGTGTTGTCTTCCTGATGCTTCGTTCTTTGTGCACAGTCAACCCACTTATGTCTTTCCGACACGTCACTTCGATCAGCTGAAATTACAAATCGTCATCACTACGATGGTATCTTTTAGATCGTTAGCTTCCGAAATGATGCCTCCGGAATTCTCCGTATGGAGAGAAGAACTTACCTGGGTTCTTGGGTCTTTAGGACCTCCTCAGCTGTTCAGCAGTTGTTATCGTCCCAACAGGAAGCTCCCCGAGTTGGAGATAGAAGACCGATCCTTATGTCTTGCCCAACTTGTTCAGGCGATGGTGCGGCACTTCACCGTTGATTTGGTGTAGATTTCCGATGACTAGAAGCTTCGTTGAACCTGGAGGTAGTTTAAAATTTAAGCCACTCTTAAAGATCACTTTTCTAATAGTATCAACAGAAACAGAGAAGAAATTCAGGACACTTTATTCTCGATGGCTCCTGGTAAGGCCCCTGGCCTCGATGTTTTTGGTGTTGAATTCTATAAGCACTGCTGGGACATTGTTGGCTCGTCGTTTACTTTGGCGGTAAAGGATTTCTTCTATTCCGGTAAACTCCTTAGGGAGATCAACAACATTATCCTTGTCCTTGTGCCGAAATGCCCTAATGCAACCTCCGTCAATGATTTTAGACCGATTGCTTGTTGTAATACAGTCTACAAATGCATTATGAAAATTTTGGCCAACCACTTGGCGGCTGTCTTGCCTTCCATCATTGGCCCTGCTCAAAATGCGTTTGTCAAAGGAAGATGCATTAGCAATAATATCTTGCTAGCTCAGGAACTTTTTGCTAGCTTTCACCTCTTGCCATATAAGTCTAAATGTGTCATTAAGGTTGACTTCTGCAAGGCCTATGACACAGTGAATTGGTATTTCATTGAGCTGGTTCTATAAGCTTTTTGGTTTCCCACGCATTTCATTAAGCTTATTATGTGTTGTGTTCGTTCACCAAAATTCTCGGTGGCCCTTAATGGTGAGATTCATGGGTTCTTTCCTAGTGGAAGAGGAATTAGGCAAGGTGACCCCATGTCACCCTACCTTTTTACACTTGTTATGGAGATTTTCTCAGGCATACTTAACCGGCAAATCAATAACCCTTCTTTTCGGTTTTTCTGGAGGTGTAAGCCCATGAGACTGTCCCACTTATTCTTTGCTAAAGCCTCTACGTCGTCCATGTCCCTCCTGAAGGCTGGTATTGATACGTTCTCTCGATGGAGTGGCCTTCTTCCGAACTTACATAAGAGTGAAATGTACTTCTTAGGAGTCCCTCATGATTCTCGAACCTGTTTCAAGGGGTTATTTGGTTTTCAGGAAGGATCCTTGCCATTCAGGTACTTGGGCATACCCATTATTGCTTCTAGACTTTGGAAGGCTGATTGCTCTACTTTAGTATCTATTATCACTTCGAGGGTACAGACGTGGACACAGCGCTTTTTCTCCTTTGCGGGTCGACTGCAACTCATCAGGTTAGTACTCCACTCTATCCAAGTTTATTGGGCAAATGTTTTTATTTTGCCGAGGTCGGTTCTAGATTAAATTGAACAAATCCTGAGGCAATTCCTCTTGAAAGGCCCCGACCTTGGTGCGGGAGGTGCCAAGGTTGCCTGGAATGATGTTTGCCTCCCAAAGGCTGAAGGGGGCCTTAGGATTAGAAGACTTCATGAAAGCAACACCGCAGTCATGCTGAAGCATATTTGGTTCCTATTCACAGACAAGGAATCATTGTGGTGTAGATGGATCCATTCCATATTTTTGAAGAATAAGAATTTATTGGTGGTTGCTAAACCAACTTTTTCCCCTTGGTCTTTGAAGAAACTGTTGTATCTCCGTAGTGAATTCCGACTGTTTTTTTTTTTTTTTTTTTGGCAGGTGGGGAATGGTTGTTCCGTTTCCTTTTGGTTTGATAACTAGCATCCAAGGGGGCCACTCAATCGTATATTCTCTGATGCTGATATTGATCAATCTCGTCTCTCCAGACAAGCTACAGTTGCTGATTTCATGTCTCTCGGTGGTCGGACAACTAGAGCCCTGAACGTAATTGCCTCCTGGAATGATCCATTGCCTGTGATCGACTCGGACCTGGACCAATTCTCTTGGCTGGGTCATTCCTCTGGGACCTTCTTGCCCGCGTCTGCTTGGGATGTTGTTCGCCCGAGAGGGCAGGTGGTGAGTTGGGCTCCTTTTATCTGGAACAAATTGCTTGTCCCTCGGCACCGGTTCATGTTGTGGCTGATCACCGAGAATAGGTTGCCAACCCAGGTCTTGCTCCTTGCTTATGGCAAAATCTCTGATGTTAATTGTGTCTTTTGTTCTTGTCGCCCTAACTCTATAGACCACCTATTCCTTGGGTGTCCTACTACCGGCTCTTTCGCTACTTTTTGGGCTTGTAGGTTTAATTTCGCCTGGCTGAATCAATCTTGGATGGATAATTTGCAATGGGCCATTAAATATCAATCTAGAAACTCCTTCCATATTGCGCTCGCTCGGTTCGCATTTGGCGCCCTTTGCAACATCATTTGGAAGGAACGGAACAACATCCTCTTCCGAGCTAGGAGCCCCTCCTTATCAGCTATGAAGAAGCATTTTGAAAGGGCCGTCAGGGATAAAGCCTTGTCTTTTTATCAAGTGCCTCCCTCTGCCACAAATAGCAGATTGCAGTGTAGCTGGTTTCTCAGCCCAACCATTTTCTCGGACTAACCTCTGCCCGTCTTCTGTCGCTGGTGGTCTCAGTTGAGTAGGGGGTTACCCATCCTTCTCCTCTCCTCGGAGGTTCTCAGCTGGTGTGTTACGGGGACTGACGAAGCCGAGGTTGCTGCTGCGCCGTTGCTGGTTCTGTTCCCGTTTTCTTTCTTTTGGTGGTGGCCGTTGTTGGGCTACTTCTTAGCCGCTGTTTTGGCTCTCTTTTTAGTTCTTTTCTGTTTTTGTCTTTTTCCTCGACGCCCTTCCACTCGGTTTGACTTGTTGTCATCCTGAGTGTAAGTTTTTGGTGCCAAGTTCCCTCGCTGTATAGTTGTATAGTTTTTGGTTTAAAGTCAATATATCTCTTATCTTTTACCAAAAAAAAAAAAAAAAAAACAGAGAAGAAGAAAGGATGAAGGACACGGTAAAGAACTAAGACATCATTTGGATTAGGCTTCGGAAACAGATACTGAGTGTAGTTAACTTTATAGAGAGAAAAAAACCAAGCAGTGAATTGAGGAAGAAGAGTACCAAAAAAGTCATAAACTCAGTGCATTATGATTGAGGATAAGCACAATGGTTGTATCAAGCAGCTGTCGTTCACAAGGCTTCTCATAATTTTTGATAGAAATAATTGAAAATTTTTCCGGTCATTCTTCCGAGGATGCTCATGCTTTGCATCCACAGCTGTAATATATTGGACCTTCTGGTACTTAAATAAGCAGAGCTTAACTTGTGACAACAATAGCCTTCATTTCTAGTCAAGTCATTAGTTATTTTCCTTTAGGATTCTGTTGTCGAGTGCCCTTCGGATGCTTACTAATAAAGCAAAAAGTAATGTTTGCAGATTCAAATGCAGCGCATACCTCATACTATTTGTAATCAATAATTTGAAAATCAGAACATTTTTTTTATCAAGAACTTTTAAAAGATTCCCTAGGGGCACTCCATAACAACACTATTTTCTTAGACAATATATACCAACTCTTTGAATTCTTTTACGTTATTATACTAATGAAAAGAAATGCAAGTCTGAAAAGGGTACTTAAATTTGTAAGGTCAGATGAATATGGACAATATTCAGAGCACCTAATTTACTCATCTATGCCAAACCCTCCATGGAGCCCCACACGACCGGTTTATTTCATTCATAGAGCAACGGCTTTTTTCAAAATTTTGGGACATAAGATGGGCAGCTGGAAACGCCTGTTTACTTGGGCGTTCACTGCAAATCATTCTTACTCTTTCTCCTGAGAAGGGAAAAAAAAAAGATGGTTTTTTGTTTATTCAATAAAAGTTGATGGGGCTAACAATGCAACCTAAAAGCAGGGATGAATAGGCTGAGAGTTGATGGATTAAAACTTTTGCAAAGTATCAAATAATCAACACTGAAGATGATATTGCAAACTAATCTATATGTGTGATGTTGATAAGTAAATTAAAGTGCGTAGATCACACAACGGTGTATAGTGGTTTGGTTTATGATCAAGCCTACATCCACTCTTGGACTAATAGCCTTAGCAGCAACTAGAATCTACTAGTAATCAATTGTATAGTTACAATTAGGTAGTCTCATTCCCTTCACTTGATAGATCATACTATTGAGATACAAGAACACTGCACTTACTTTGTACATTTGGTTATAAGTTGTTACAGTGCTAAATCAAATGCAAAGTGGTTTACAAATCAAGATCAGTGACCATTTTTAGCTTAGAAAACAATAGCAATATTTCACGTATTCTGTTCTTATGGCTAACCCTTTTCACAGCCTCACTCCTCCTTATATACTCGAGGTCTTCAATATATTCATTGAGTAATTTCAAGGATAATCAGCTAGTCATTTGAGAGCCACTAGGAAGTTCTCTAACAGTATCTATGCTACTTCGGCAGTCGCTTCACTATCTAGAGCAGTTTACACCAAATATCCTCTTATTACTGTCTCTTATTTGAAACGTGTTAGCTGCTTTTCTACTACCTTACTCGGTGTTTTAGCTATGGAATCTAGAATTGCAACGGGTCTTTTCTGAACTACCAATGGTCTTCTTTCAATGTGTATCTCACTATCATTAGACCTAATACATCACTACCACAATCTAACGCACACTATCACCAATGCAAATTGTGAGCGTTTAGGCTAACCATCTTCAATGATAATATCAATTGGATGATATACAATGTTAGGATCAATGATCTTTTCCATTTTCACCAGTACCAAAGAATTTTAAGATCACCATCTCGATTGGTATCTCGTCCTTGCCAATAGGAAGGATCATGGATGATTTTAACCTATTTCACTATCTACATTCATCATTGTAACTACTAGTAACTTAGGATAGTTTGGTGATCATCAAAATCTTATAGTGATGGTTTCCAACAATCTCTCCATTTTTTTATGATGACAAAACTATCTTGTAGATACAAAAATAATAAAGTAGGTATAGAGAGGTTTGCACAGTAAGTTTGGCCTTTTAGCAAATAATCTCTTGTAATCTTCAATGAGCATTTTGAGATCTTTATAGGCATAAATGACAAGGAAAGTAAAGAAGATCATTACCGACGTGTCTTCATATGTATCAGCATTCTAAACATATTTCATATTTCACATTAAAACTCTCCCCCTTTTTGTCATAGTCAAAGATTGATAGTCATAATCAAAGAAATTCATTCATTAATAATGACGAGGATAGCGGATGGTAACACGAAAGAGCAATCAAACAACAATTCTATAAAGGAATTAAGAACAATAGGATCTTTTCTTTGTGGAGGGAGGAGTTTCAGCTAATGGCTGGGGCGTAGGTTGAACACGACTGTAGCATTGAAAGCCGAGGATGGTTTGCTCTATACGCATGAGAAAATGTCCAAGATTTTGGACCGTGCTTTCAAGTTCCTTAACCGCTTCATAGAAATCTGCATTGGAGATCTCATCCTTCTGTCTTCGATACATGGGCTCCCCCTGAGGCGATGATCTCTTTTGTCTGGTACGAGGGGTTGGAGGCCTAGTTGGAGCTGTTAATGCTATTTCTTTCCCACGCATTGCCCTTTCCGCACCTTCCTTGAGTCTAGCTTACACAGTTTGCTGAGCAACTTCATCGTTACAGACAATTTCATTTCACCGATTCATCCAACCTTGAGGAGTTATCCTAATTGCCATTTTTTAAGGGTCTCTTTCCCATTTTCCACATTGGCTAGCTTGTCAACCTTAAGATCATCACTAATGATGATACCCTTTGCCCTTAGTAAGAGGTAATCAGGGCACCGCAAGGCGATTTTCTAATTTTTTTTTTGTGCCACACGAGCCATATGCAGAACAATCATGTGAACCAGAGAAAAATTCCTTCCATTCAAGATAGCCTAGATGATTCGAGCATCATAGTGTGAGAGATTGTTGGTTGAGTTGGACTTGGGTCAGAGACACATGATCAGGATTTTGTAGATCAAATTCATTTTCAAAGGCAGCATGTTCAATCACGACGGACAGCTTTTGGGCTCTCCAAGATATATGCATATACCTTAGGAGAAGAGATGGGAATTCTTTCAAAGTTTGTCATAGGATGATGAATAAGATCAACCAAAAGAATTATGGTTTCGAAAATGAAGATAGGAGTAGAGATGTGACACTACAGACTAGTAGATTTCTTCTTGCAAGGTACAAAAGAAGGTTACAGAAAGCTTTTCATAAAGCTCGAAAATGAAAATCACATGTCTTTCTAATTAAGAGAAATTGATAGTGTGATTGGCAATGTGTTCACGGGATATGAGTAACAGAAAATGATTTTCATGAGCAACAGAAAGAAATTCTCAAGAGGAATAAGAGGGATCGGGTCCAAAACCTAGAAAGGGCTCAAATTGAGCGTAGCTTCGGTGGTTGTTGTCTTTCTCTTCAGATTCAGGCAAGGATCAAAAATAGGTTCACCAGCACGAGTGTTGACGTCCTTTGGAAGTTCTTGTTTTTCTATACTGGGAGGCTCAATTGTTTCAGGAATTTCTTCTTCTTCAAGAATTACTTCTTCATGATGCTCTGTTGTAGTTTCACCACCCCTTTCTTTGGGTGGAGCCTCAGCGGTAGTAGGCATGATTTCCTCAGTAAGAACTTCAGTTGAAGGAATAGTGCTCGGTAGAGCTAGTGCATATGTAGATTTGGAGGCCATTGTGCTGCTTACTAAAGTAAGGGCCTTCTGTTGCTGGAGCAAATTGAGAGCAGCAACTTATAGATCACTCATTGTGGGAGATAATGCGCCTTCAAGCTGAGGAAAAAGCTCAGCGAGTAGCTCATGTTGCTGCGCTTCAGTTATGGTTGATACAATCTAAGGGGCAAAGATGATGTCCCCTTGAATAGGTCGAACTGGAATGGCTTCTCATGGTGCTTTGAAGTGAGATTGAGGAGTCTAATCAGTAGGAGTCCTCTTGGTTGGTTCAGATTTTTGCGATACGTTTAAAGTACCACCAGGTGGAGAGATCGATTCTCCATGACTAGTTGACTTCTATAGATCCCTTAGAAAGTTGAGTCAGGTTGATCTTGGAGGGCCCCTTAGGAGCACGAGACAGAGTAGTAGCTGTACGAGATGATTTTCCCATTGGCTTGCCAGTTCCCTTTAAGGACTTGGGAGGCATGATTGAAGAATTTTTCGAAAGAAGGAGAGAGAAGAGAATTTGCTGATTAAGAATGAGGAAGAAGTACACTATTAGTGCCATAAGTTGTGTACGGCACTCACTTTAGTATCAAAAGTTTCTATCGGATCACTTAAGTGCCAAAAATTTTGAAAAACGCTCACTTTGGTGCCAACTCTGATTCGGTTGGCCGGAAATCCAACGTGACACTTTTTTATTAATTTTTAAGCTAATGTGGCTCGCCGGAGAGCATAGTCAGCATTCTAACACCAAAACGACGTTGTTTGGTGTCTCCCCCAATTCAAAACCCTAAATCTCCGGCGCCGTCCTCGAAGACCCCTGCACTCGGCGGCCGCGGCTCCGACCCCGACCCCGACCCCGACCTCGACGATGGCCACTCGGCGGCCGCAGCTTCGACCTCGACCTCGACCTCGACCGCAACGATGGCCACTCGACGGCTGCGGCTCCGACCCCGACCCCGACCCCAACCCCAACGATGGCCACTCGGCGGCCGCGGCTCCGACCTCGACCCCGACCCCGACGATGGCCACTTGGCGGTGGCGGCTCTGACCTCGACTCCGACCCCGACCCCAACCCCGACGACGGCCACTCGATGGCCAAGTCGAAGACCGTGATCTAGCCGGTGCTTGGGGAGGCCACCGACGAGTGCGCCGCCATTGATGTCTCCCTCTTCATCTCCGATCTACCCGACGAGTGCTTGGCCTGCGTCTTCCAGTACCTAGGCTCCGGCAACCGGGGCTGGTGCTCCCTTGTGTGCCATTGAGGGCATCCGAACAGCGCCGAGCAATGGCGGATAAGCGAGCGACGGCGGCCCAGCGAGCTCGGTCGGAAAAACCCTAGGATGGCATCATTTTTGTGAGGCCATCCATGTAGGACGTCAAAACGATGTCATTTCCTTAAGGAAGACCGAAAACAACATCGTTAAAGGCATTGTCGATTTTTTTTTTTTTTTAAAGCCATTTAATCATTTTGGCCTAAATCTTTCACCGGTGGCACCAAAGTGATCGTTTTTCCTCCAATTTGGCACTTAAGTGATCTGATGGAAACTGACAGAAAGGTAATAGGAACTTTGGGGAAATTGTATTATCTGACTTGTATTCAATTGTGCTATTACATTGTACATAAATAGTGCAAGAAGGAAAAAGCAAAATAGGAAAGGTAATATACATGTATCGGAGTTTCCTATTTACTAATATTTACTAGAATCAATTATGTACAGAATCGATTCTAAGATCTTCCAACACTCCCCCTCAAGCTGGTGGCCTATATATGTCAAGGACACCTAGCTTGCTTAATAGAAACTTGTGCTGTCTTTGGCAGAGCGGCTTAGTGAAAATATCTGCTGGTTGATCCGCTGTTCCGATGCCTTTTGTTACAAGAACTCCCTCTTTGATCTTGTCACGAGTGAAGTGACAGTCAACTTCTATGTGTTTTGTTCTTTCATGAAAAACTGGGTTTGCTGCTAAGTTAAGTGCAGCATCATTATCACAGAACAATTCACTTGGTCCACGACCCGTATTCCCAAATCGAAAGAAGTCCTCGTATCCGAGACTATTTCGTAGGTAGTTTTCACCATGGCTCGATATTCTGATTCAGCTGATGACAGTGACATGGTGGATTGCTTCTTTGTTTTCCACGAAATCAACATTTTTCCCAGTTTAATACAAAAACCAGTGATGGATCTCCTAGTCATTGGACAAGTAGCGTAATCAGTGTCACAAAATGTTGTCATCTCCATGTTGCATTCACGTGAAAGAAATATACCGAGTCCTTGACACCCCTTCAAATATTTTACAACCTTCAAGGCTGCATTCATGCGTGACTCCTTTGGCATATGCATGAATTGACTGAGTATCTGAACCGCATAGCATATATCAGGTCTTGTCATGGTAAGATATATCAATTTACCAACAAGCCGTTGATACCCTGACGGATCCTTAAGTAACGGATCCCTGTTTGATGAAGAAGAATTGAGATCATACTCATGTGTTGTCAATTTGACATTCTGTTCAATGGGAATTACTGCTGGCTTGCAACCTGATAATCCGGCTTCAGAAACGATTTGCAAGATAAATTTTCTCTAACTGAGGGAAATTCCTTTTTCAGACCTTGCGATTTCAATACCAAGGAAAAATTTGGGAGATCCCAAATCCTTGATGTGGAAAGCAGAGTGCAAATATTCCTTGAATCTTGCAACATGGGAATCATTATTTCCCATAATCAATATGTCATCAACATATATCAGCAAATAAATCGACAATCTTCCCCCATTTCGTGTAAATAAAGCATAATCATGCTTGGAATGTTGAAAACCAGCATTGGTTAAACGCAGCAGTAAATTTGGCATACCATTGTCTAGATGCCTGTTTTAAACCATACAAGGATTTGCAAAGACGACATACCCGATTCTCCCCCTGTCTGCGTAATCCTTGAGGAAGATCCATGTAAATTTCTTCATCCAAGTCTCCATGAAGGAAGGCGTAGTGGACATCCATCTGGTGTGAGGACCAATTTCGTACTGCGGCAACAGATAGAAAGGACCGTACAGTAACTTCCTTCGCGACTGGGGAGAAAGTCTCGTGGTAATCGAAACCTTCTCTTTGAGTAAAGCCTTTGGCCACCAATCTAGCTTTGTAACGTTCTATGGAGCCATCTGATTTGAACTTGATCTTGTACACCCATTTACATCCGATCGGCTTTCTATGTGGTGGTAAGGGAACAACATCCCAAGTATTATTATCCATGAGTTCAGCAAGTTCAGATTCCATTGCATGTCGCCATTTGGGATCTTGTGCCGATTCAGCAAAAGAGGACAGCTCACATTCTTATGAAATTCTACTTATACAACACATATGTTCTCCCGATAACCGATTGAAAGAAACATAGGATGAAATCGGATATTGTGTACCTGAAGAGTTTGTAGCAGAACATATATAATCCTTAGTCCATGTGGGCGGACGTGTTTGTCTTCCAGAACGATGGGGTAGCTCATCTAATTGGTCAGAAGCCTCTGATGATTCAGCAGCCATCTCTGTTGCTTCCACTGTTGAAGAAGATAATGGGGCTTCTTCACGTGATATAGGTGATTCAATTTCTTGATTTGGGGATTCCACCGGTGCTTGTGTGATGGATGATTGAGGTGCCACAAGAAAACCAGGTGTAAAGGATATATCTTCATCAGACATAAGAAACTGATTGTTTTTTGATGAAGTATCTTGAGATGGATGGAGCTTCTTTTGAAAGGAAATATGTCTTCATGAAAAATAACATCTCTGCTGGTAAAGAAATGTCCAGTGGAAAATTCCATAACACGATATCCCTTTTGAAGAGGGGGGTACCCCATAAAAACACATTGTGTTGCACGGGGATTCATTTTATCCCGAGGACTCACACTGGTTGCATAACATAAACAACTAAACACTCTAAGGTGATCATTATTTGGCTGTTTGTTGTAAAGCATTTCATATGGAGTTTTACCATGAAGGATTCGACTGGGCATGCGATTAATCAGATAAGCGGCTGTGACCACACAGTCTCCCCAAAATTCTTCAGGGATTGAAGCTTGATATTTGAGTGCACGGGTTACTTCTAAGAGATGTCTATGTTTCCTTTCTACAACTCCATTTTGCTGTGGAGTGTAAGTACAGGAACTTTCATGGAGTATTCCATAAGTAGACAATAATCTTATGCAATTAGAAGTAAAAAATTCTCGCCCATTATTTGTATGAATTCGCTGTACATATTTATCGAATTGATTTCTAATTAAAGAAAGGAAATTTGACAAATGAGTGAATGTCTGACTCTTCGACTGCATAAGATATAACCACGTGGCACGACTATAGTCATCAACTATGGTAAGAAAGTAGCGAGATCCATCACGATGAGAAGTGTGATAGGGACCCCAGATGTCCATGTGAAGCAATGAAAAAGGATTTTGAGTTCGAGATGTACTAACTGGAAATGATGTTCGAGTTTGTTTAGCTAAAGGACATATGAGCATTTTGGATGAGGAAATTTAGCACTATGACCCAATCGTTGATGCAAAAGGAGATTTTTATTATAGCTGATTGCATTACAATAAATGCTTTTATTCAATAATGCTAAATCTCCTGGAGAATTGACCCAAAAATAAAGTCCTCGTGCCTCATTACCCAAGCCCATCACTCTGCCAGTCGAAAGGTCCTGAAAGACACAGTTTTCGGAATTGAATATGGCTTTACAGGAATTGTCCATACATACCTTGGAAACAGAAAGAATGTTGAACTCAAAATCTGGAATGTATAGGACATTTTTAAGAATAAAATTCTGACCAAGATGTACGATACCGATTTTGGTAACATATGTAATGTTCCCATTTGGAAGACGTACCGTAACAGGAGATTGTGTGTTTTGATAGACATGGGAAAATAAGTACTCATTACAAACTATGTGGTCACTAGCGCCTAAATCGATAATCCATGCATCAATAGATAATGAATTCCTTTCAGGTAAAAATGTACCTGAGAATCCTGCATTAGTGTCCCCAGTCTTAAGATGGCCCAATGCTTGGATGATATTTTCATACTGTTGTTGAGTGATAGTCTGCTGAGATGTTCCACCACCCTTCTGTGCAGTGACTTGATAGACTGAAGACTCCATTTCCTTTTTATTATTGGGTTTCCCATGTAGTTTCCAACATGTATCAACAGTATGGTGCGGTCGTTTGCAATATTCACAATATTTATTTTTAATTTTTGAATTTTGTCCACTGACCTTGCTTGTTGATGTGGCAAAATGAGTGCCGTTGGATTCTTTGTAGACCGACGCTGACGTGGTGAAATACCGGCCGTCCGATCTAGCCGGACAGCTCATCAATTTGTAGCCGTCAGATTGCGTGCGTCGATCCCAGCCGTTCGCCGCAAAGAACCGATCTGGACCGTCCGATCCAGCTCTTCTATCCAGGCCGTCCATCCGTGAAGACCTAGGGTAGTCTTCATTGCTCCTCGACACCGCAGCCGTGAAAGCCTTCTCTCTCGGTTGTGTTGCGACTCCGAGGCTCCCTCCCGTTCAGGCGACGGTCTCCGTCGTAACGAAGCCCGAGGGGAACGTTGCGAAGCTCGTTCCTTCACCGATCCGAGCATGTTCGTTCGCGGCGGCCCTCTGGTTTTCCTCCTGCACGGCCAACTGGAAGATTCGGCCGAGCGGTGGTTGAGGATCGATCGCAAGGATCTGCGATCGAAAGCCGGCGTAAGTGTCGTTCAAGGTGAGTAGGAATCGAGTAGCTTTCTCCTTTTCCTTGATCGCTTGGTATTGACGGAGAGTGGCCTCTAGCCCTTCCAATTTGTCCTCGGCCGTTTCAATCTCGTTCCACAGGGCTGATAATCGGTTGAAATAGGCGGTAACCGAAAGGTTCTCCTGTTTTAGCTCGGTTAGGGCTTGTGTCAACGAGAAAACCCTAGCCCTATCTGATTTCCCGTACATTTCCTATATATTATCCCAATATTTCTTCGAATCTTCAGTCGGAGGGAGACCGGCGGTGACATCGGGTGCCAAGCAATTCCCGATCCAGGAGTGCACAAGTTGATTGCAGCGATTCCAGTGCCTCTGCAGTCGTTCGTCCGTAGGGTAAGGTATTGTTCCATCAATAAAACCATCCTTGGTTTTCGTAACGAGGGCACGCCGAAGATCACGGGCCCAGGCGTGATAATTCGTCGTTCCAGTTAGTTGTTGGGTAACCAGCCGTAGCTCCGGCCCGTCCGCCGGCGAAGTGTAAAGCGGATCTCCAAGTAGGTAAGGAGGTGGAACGATTTTGATTCCGTGTCCCGGTGTGAATCCGGGTCTGTGATTTGCAGATGTTTGACCCGACTCACCAGTCGGATTGGTCCCATACGGATATTAGGGCCATGGTGTGGTGTACCACGAGGCTGGAGGCCAGTAGGTTGGCCCTGGAATCTGCACTGAAGCAGGAGCAGGTGCAGAGGCAACATTGGTTACCTACTCTTCTAAAGTCGATCCATCTGTATGAGAAGCTGTGATCCCTTGATTTTGTGTTGATGAAGTTTCTTCTAAGGGATTCATAACCTCTTTATCTTTTATCATGGCACCAAGAATGAATTCCTAATTGCTTTGCTAATCTGTTCTGCAGGAAGGAATCCTCAGCTACAGATCAGAAGGAAGCAATGGCAATTCAAGAAAGGTCGCGGAAGCTAGGGCAGGAAACGTGGCTCTGATACCATGACAGAAAGGTAACAGGAACTTTGGGGAAATTGTATTATCTAACTTGTATTCAATTGTGCTATTACATTGTACATAAATAGTGCAAGAAGGAAAAAGCAAAATAGGAAAGGTAATATACATGTATCGGAGTTTCCTATTTACTAATATTTACTAGAATCAATTATGTACATAATCGATTCTAAGATCTTCCAATAGAAACTTTTGGCACCAAAGTGAGCGCCGTACATAACTTATGGCACTGGTAGTGTACTTCTCCAAGAATGAGGGATAAAGCGTGTAGAAATAGAAGAGAATAGAGCGATTGAGAGCAACGGTTGTCACGGTAGCTGCACCACCAAGAGAGCATATATATATATAGGTGAACGTCGGCGAGTGGTAAATGTGAGTGTGAGAAGGGGGGGTGGTTAATACAATATTAATTACCTAATTAATCACAATGAGACAATTAATCATAACAGAAACAGTAAATCTGCATATATCATCGGTAACAAAAAGTACAATGTAACCGTAACGTTTTTGAAGGCATGCATACCTATACAATTATAGTTACCAGGTGCACCGCTGATGACGTATTTCCTTCTGCAATATGATGATTATCTGTTTGCTGATGCTAGAGATTCAATGAAGTGGATTGCAAATGCCAAACTCATTCCTTAAGAATTCAAATGCAACTTTGTCTAGAGGTTTTATGAAGATGTTCGCCAATTGATACTTCAATTCCATAAACTCAATACAGATATTGCAATTTCCCACATGTTCTCAAATAAAATGATGACGAATTTCAATGCTTGTCACCCTTGAATGCATAATAGGATTCTTCATAGGTTGATTGCACTTATATTGTCACATTTGATCACTGTGCCTGAGCATTCGTTGGCATAATCACTCAATTGCTTGTTGACCACAGGTGAGCGCCGTGGTTCTTGCCCAGCAAGCCCTTGCTGGCAATGGGTGAGGGTCGCGGCCCACCCTGAGCCATTTAGACCCACAACTTTCCTCCGACCAAGCTGGCTTACTTTGCTGACTTGTTGAATGAGGATGAGGATGGTGAGAACAAGGTGGAGACAGCCTACACAGAGATCATGAAGAAGGGTAACGCCGAGGTCGAGTTGTTGGTCTGCAATTCGTGAGACGAGGGCACAACGGATCATTGGATGGAGTGTAACCCCACTATAGTAAGCATCCTTTCAACTGCATGAGTCAGTTAGAGGCGGCTCGGCGTTGAACCCCAACCCACTTTTTCCTGGGGCCCCGCGACCATCTCTTTATAAAAATGATAAGGAAAAGGGAAAAAAAAACTCAAAAAATTTATAAAATTACCCCAAAACGGTGTCATTTGAATATAGCCACATCTCTGGCTATTCCACCTCCGCCTAGAATGGCTGATGATGATTAGATCTTACGTCAGTGATTTCTAATCAAAATTAGCCAAATAAATTACATTAAGACTTTTTAGACAATTTTGTCTCAAAAGAACACATAATAAACTCAAACATTGGGTTCAAGTGGTTTAATCTGTGTGACTTGCTCCATGGGGGAGCAACGCATGATTTCGCTATAAATGAAGTGTTAATAGAGATTACAACCATACTTGCGTAACTCAAACACTCTCAGTTATCGCCTATCCCTAATTAAAGTGATACCCCAAACAATGTCGAGCCCTCATAATTCCTCGCAAAATAATATATCAATTTCACAAAGGCATTCACATATTTTACCGCAAGATTATTAGCTCCCACGCCAAAAGCCCTTTTGGAGGCAATTCACAAAAAAGTAGCCACTTCTTTTATAGAAATGATTTAGATACAAAATAAAAAAGTCTGCACTCAAATTAGAAAACTACTAAACTAGAAAATCTGTTCAAATTAGAAAATACATTTAAATCGGATTCCTTTTACTGAGTCAAACTCATGATATAATCTCTATATATAGAGCTACAAAGATTTGAGGTCTCATTGAGAAATATAAGAACGAAGGATTGTAAATCAACCTCTTTTTTTGGTCGGTGATTGTAAACAACCTTATTAGCCCTATTTTTATGAGAGAATACAATTCGTCAGATAATTTTTTTTTTCCTTTGCCTACTTCTGCACCCACTTTGTATCGTAGGAGAGTCATGTTTTGGTTTAGTAGAATTAACTGATTCATGCTATACAGTGGGACTTGATTGAAACGCCACAAAGTCGGGTCATTTTTTGGTCCCTCATGAATTGTATCGATGGGGCTATAAGTATCATGACTCATAAGCTACCTTGCATTCATCAAAGTAATTTTGTATCTCACGAGGAGAATTGTTAGGGAAATCCCTTATGTTGTTTTGAAGATGACAAAATAAATCAAAGGCTACTAATGTATTTAATGGTTAAGTAATAGACCATGCAGATGATAGAACATGTAAAGAATATTGTCAAAGTCTGAAGACGACCAGAAGACTGAATGTAACACATGTCCAAAGTATATTTTGAAGATTTCCAGACTTCTGTATCAAAGTCTGAAGACTGCCGGACTTTAGTGTCAAAGTCTGTTCTACATCAGAAATCTGCCTACTCTAATAAATTCTAGACTGAACGTGAATGAAGAACCAGATGACAGACTCTATGCTGAAGCTGAACCAGAAGACAGACTCTATGATGAATCAGAACATAACAGACTGTGTTTAGACATTAAGGTTAAATTTGTTCAGAAGCAGAATTTGTTCAGACTCAGATTACAAAGTCTATCGCACTCAGACTCTGATTGTAAAGTCTATTGCTCTCACACTTTACATCCAGATTCGACATAACGTAACACAAGCCCCAAAGATATAACGGCTAGTGATCTGGTTTGGATTCCACATCAAGATTGATTTAATTGACTCAATATAATCAATTGCCAATTAGATATTGAAGACAAGGACTTTCTAAACGAAGAAGCTTTACTTGTGGAAACCAAGATTCTGTTTGTATGGGCGATCGGAATCAATTTAGGATTCTACTTTTGTCACTCAACGGCTACCAAATCTTCTAGATACAGAGCTATCCAATGGGTAGATTGGAAGACGATGCTCGAGATACTGTCCAACGGCTAGTTTGGAAATGAATGAGTATTTAAGGAGATCAATGACCGATGAGCAAGTAAGAGACGGAGCATAGAATTTATAATTCCAAAGTCTGAGCGACCTTCGATCATAAACTTGTCTCTCGTGAGCTTAAACGTTTGTGATCTTGAGAGAAATACCAAAAGAGTGACTTAGTGAGATAATGTGATCTACTACTAAGTGTTTGCACTCAAAGTTGTAATCTCTTGTTGATTGCATAGTGGAATCCAGCCAAGAAGGCTGTTAGCGTGGGAGAGTGGATGTAGGCTTGGATTAAGCGGAACCACTATAAATCTCATGTTCTTATTCTCTTCTCTAAACTCTTTATTGTGTTAAAGTATGATCTCGTTCAAAGTCTGCTGTTCTTCATACTTTGCTCACAACTTATTTTATTCCGCATATATTTGCCAAGGTTTCGTTTAAACACCTATTCACCCCCCTCTAGGTTTTCGTACTAGCACTTACAAGAATTACCAAAAAAGTCCTAAACCGATTGCAATTGTGTCAATTCAGTTCCGAACTTTTTTTTTTTGGCTAATTTAGTCCTAAACCTTTTATAATTGTGCCAATTCAGTCCATCCAGCTAAAATTGGCCAGATGGCATTGACGTGGATGCCAGCCAGGGACAGCCGGTCGGCAAACGCCGATGTGACAACTTTTAAATATTTTTTTAATTTTTTTTTAAATTTTTTAAATTTTTTTGAATTTTTTTCTTTTTTTTTTCCCCAACCTTCTCCTTCCTCTGGCTGGCCGGTGCCAGCCAAAGGCGAGGGCCAGCGAGGTCAACCTCACTGGCCGAAGGCAAGGACCGACGAGGTCAACCTTGCCGGCCACTGGCAAGGGCGAGGCCCCACCAGATCAAGCAAGCTCGACCTTTGCTGGATCCGGCAGGGCCTCGCCTAGCCAAGCTCAGCGGTGGCAGTGGCGAAGCAATGGAGGGGAGATCAACACACGGGAAGCGAGGCGGATTGAAGAGCTCGATGAGTCCTCCTTCGCATCTACGGTCGGAGAGCAGAGCAAGCTAGACGATGAGACAAGATGAGTCGTTGGATGGAGGAGACGAGACGAGACGAGACGAGACGAGCCTGGCAGGGCCTCACCCAGCCAAGGGGAGGGTCGACCTAGTGTCGCCAGATTTGGCGAGGAGCCTCGCCGACCACTGGCGAGGTCGACCCTCACCTTGGTTGGGCGAGGCCCTACCGGATCTGGCGAGGGCTGAGCTCACTGGATCTAGCAGGGCCTCGCCCTCGCCGGTGGCCGCGAGGTTGACCTCACCGGCCCTCGTCGGCGGAGGAAGGAGAAGGTGGGGAAAAAGAAAAATAAAAAAAGAATTAAAAATAAAAATATATATATTAAAAAATTCGAAAAAATGTGAAAAAAAAATTCAAAAATTGCCACATCAATGTTCGCCGGCCAGCTGTCCCCGGTCGACGTCCACGTCAGCGCCGGCCGACCAATTTTGGCCGGATGGATTGAATTGGCATAATTATAAAAGGTTTAGACTAAATTGGCAAAAAAAAAAAAAAATTAGGACTAAATTGGCGCAATTGCAATAAGTTTAAGATTTTTTTGGTAATTCTCTTGTATCTCACATATGCATCAACTTAGATACAAAAGCTGAACAAAAAGTTTTGATTGAATTTTAACAAAAATAAGATATTTAAATGATAGATGTAGTGGAATAATTATTAAACTACGCCACTATCATTAAAAACGTTTAACCAAAAAATTCGAAAAAGTGAGGAGAAAGGTATTTTACAGGAGTCGCTGTAGTATTCACCCAGCTACTCCTACAAAGTGGTTTCAAGTTACAGCTAACTCAACAACTCACACTTGGCCTTTGATTGGTTCTACTGCTTTTTCTAGAAATAAATTCAAAAGGGAAAGGGTCGAAAAAAATCAGCACAAGTCAGCATCAAGAAATTCGAGTCGTACACGGATACTTTTGAAGTCCAATAAGTGATTCGCACAAAATTATTACAGGGACCATGTCTTTCAAAGCGACGAACCACGCCCGTACACTCGAAATTTCAATAACTTCCTCAGTTGTCGTTCCGTATTAATTCCCTTGATGCACTTGCCAACAGATTTATTCCTATAATACCCACGATGGGTTTTCAGAAAACCACATGATGCTTCCTGCGAATCACGCTGCAAATTAATTTGCTCCATCGCATCAGCTGTTGCGACACTTGCGTTAAATTCCACAAAGAAAGAATTGCATGCTCCTCTGTGCATTGTGATCAACGAGGGACTTGAGTCTAACTTGAGCAAGCAAACTAATTCACAACACGTTAACTTCAAGGATTATATATACAGACTTTGCATGAAAATTCTAAAAGTATACAACAAATATTAACAAAATCACACCGAATGTCAAGCGGTCAGGGGCGGCGCCTCCCTCAGCCTTCCCTTCAGTCCGTCCCGATTGGTACTTTTTTTCATGCGGAGAACGATGACTAGCCAAAAAGATGCCAATAGGAATTGGCCAAGTCAGCATCTGGAGCGTTGGTTGGTGGAACATCATGTTAGTGTGCATGGAGTGGGTGGACGCACCTAATGTAAGAGAAAAAGTTCTCTTAAGCATGACGTGCATGTAAAATTGTAGCGCAAAGGGTCTTGCATTCACTAGAAGGGTAATCTGGCAAAAAGCGGAGAGAAGAAATGGCTTCCAGACCACGAATTCTCACCGAATGGCCATGGAAGCCTCTTGATCTCTTAATTCTGTTACTTGGCTGGTTTCCAAATCATTGTCTAAGGCTCTTTACGATATCGTGTCAATTACTCGAACATATATTAGAATTGTATAAGTGCATATTGTATGCATAATCTCTTTTCAGGAAAAAGTTATTCACTTGGTAGTGCCCCGGTTTGTCATATTGTCGACATGTTACTGCAAAAATAAATTTTACTAATTAGACAGTGAAGAGCCGTGATAATATGTCAATTTCAACATGCAGCAATTATATATCATACAAGAAACATATGTCAACGTTATTAATATCTAGAACATAACTATTAAATGCATAATTAGTTAACCACAGTACAGACCCCCACAACAAATGAACATCAGGCAATAATCTTTCAATTTTATTTACATAAGAGATGTATATGCACGTACTTGCGAACTTTGATTAGGCACTTGTCTTTCACTATATAGTATGACTCACTTGTGATTGACTTATATTTGTTTGGGGTTTGCGGGGCATTAGAATAGTACGTGATTTTGGTCCCATGGATGGCTCATGAGACGTACTCATTCATTCCGAATGAACCCGGCGAGGGGTCTTGGGCTACTTCCTTGTATTCCATTTTATTCTGAGGAGTCCTACTTCAGTCAGTTCTTACTCATTTTTTGGGTGAAATATACTTTTTCTTCACTGCAAGGATGACCAGATCTTGCTCAGTGGGACTCTATTTTATGTGGATTACATGACAATCCCAGAAGCCTCTCACTTGCCACATTAAAAAACAAACGGTGTGATCATCACCGTCCTAATTCATGCATTGGTCGTGAAATTCCTCTATTATTGGCTTCACCAAACCCTACACCATCATTTTCTCTACTCTTGCTATCACTCCCACCACCACTCTCCATCGTCACCAAGCACATCTCATGTAAGTTATGTTTCACATCACATTTAACACAATTTCTTTAAGCCCATTACGCAATAAAAGGGCTGCCGAACCATGACAACTCGATCTTTGAATGTGTTATCATGTCTTTTATGTTAAAACAAGAACATAACTATTATTTTATTTATATTTAGTTCATCTTTTCTATTGTATAATCATAACTTACCTTATAATGTGGAAAAAATCTTGTATTATTATTGATCTTATTTGGAACTTTCCTAAATTACTGATCAGATGGTTGGATCAAATCTGCTCCCATTTCACATACTTTATCCTAAACTAAGCTAAATACCTACATATGGTTTCCTCAAAATGATGAAAGCGTTCTTGTTCTAACTTTTTACCTATATTTTGTCCTCAAATATGAAAAAACAATCTTAGCATTTCAGCAACATTAATATTTCTAGATCATTGCAAACCATATCGTGTCACTAAATCATGCATTAAATTCTTAAACATAATTCTATCGATTCTAGACATTCGATAAAACCTTTCAAGATTAGCATCTATGCCCATCAACTCTCTTAACCATACATTTCATTTATATGATGAGGTCATGCACGGGATTTTTTTACCATACGTTGCCTAATAAATACCGTAGGTATGCGCAATTGCACAAAGTTACCAATATTCCTCTTCCTTTTTTTTTTTTATAGTTTTCCCTTTTAGAAAAATTATCCATAACTGGTTAAAATAACAAAATAGAATTAGAATAGGAGATATAACAAATTATCTAAATCATCCATCAACAAAAAATACTTATCAATATCATATGCATACATATATATATATATATATATATATATATATATGCAAACTCCACTTGACAAAAAGAACATCAATTGGAAACATCAATTGGAAATAAGTCTCACAATATAGCATAAATATGTCTCGCCAACTAGTACAAATAAGTAGTACAAATAGGTCTCACATTACAACATTACATATGAAAAAATTCAAATAAGTAGCAAACATCCTGGTGACGATTACGCTATGCAAACTTATACTTGAGCAATGTGACTTTTTCTTGATCACCATCCAAGTTCATGAACATTTGCCTATAATTTTTCTTTTCTGAAAAATAATCTAGTGCAAAAAAGTATAACTCTTTGTCTTACTTAATCTTAGATGTAGCTTTCAACGTCTTTATGAGTTCCTTATAAAGATCAAACTCTTTGGCATAGCTTCTATTTTCAATAGCTAAACAAATTATCTCCATTTGCATTGCTAGCTTATTAGCTGTACTCAATTTATTTTGTTTCTTTCCTTGAAATTGCCTCACCGTACTCTTTGACATTCTTTTATCGTTTCAAGGTTGTTCACGAGTCTTTTCACCCACATCGCACTCTTATCATCCATAAATCTTGCACAATCACCAATGTTAAATTGTGTGGCCACAACATCCTCATCAACACATACGCCTTGTGCAAGATTCCATATGATGCTTCCAGTGGCAACAGTATCTCCAAACATTCTATCCAACAAAACTTGAAGATCCGGATGTATATCTTTCGTTCTAAAAGCTCAAACCTTAGGATTTTCTTGTTATAATAAACATTTTCGTGAGTTTTATAGAAAAGAAGATGAACTTGAAAAAAATTAACAAAAGAAGGAAAAAAAAAAAAAACCTGAATTTTCCTCTCCCACCATTCATCACTTGCATCAATAGTATTCTTTTTTTTTTTAGCACATCCTAATCCAGTTTCCTTTAGGATCATTGTCCTCCATCTTTTCCAATCTTTCTTAAAATTATCTCACTCACTCTTCATTTAATGTTTATCATACTTTTTGCTCCTTAGATCCTCAAACTTCTTAATTATCCATACATCCCTTTTGTTGTTTGTAGGATGATTGCCATTGTCAATTTGTTCAATGCACAACTTATAAGAGGTTTCAACATCTTCAGGGCTCCAAAATGATTTTTTCGTTTGATGAACTTGTCATCTACTAATAAATGTAACATAAACAAATGCAATTTGAGTTTAAGGACAATAGACAACATATGCAATCCACATTGAACTGACATTCGTAACCTCGTGCTAAATTCAAGAGTAAGCAGTTAAGAGACAATAACTTTAGAAGATGTCAATTTGAACTCAATCTCCATACATATGAGATGGATTCAGTCCTGCACTAATTTAATGCTCATAGCCTTAAGTCAGCTACTACATTATGCCGGTGGTAGCTCGATAAGCATTCCAGTAGTGATCGATTGTGCCTCTTCCGAGAGCAGGCTTCATTTTTATTTACTTTTTTTCTTGGTGTGGGGTGTTAGACACGATAGCGTTCTTTCTTTAGCATCTGCAATATTCAATTATAGCAAAGCAATCGACAAGTGATCATGGATGAGGGAGAAGGAATAATATGGTGGCAGAAGATGTAGAGAAAGGCTTTCACATTAGAGGAGTGTATCAGCATAACAATCTTTAGATGATCAATAGGGTAGAGCATCATTTTCACATTTTTTTACTTGAGCCCAGAGCAGTGCAAAGGAGATCGGATCGATTGGGAGCTTAAATAGGAATTGAATAAAATTTAACTTAGTGATCATTTTGAAGCATAGAGCTGAAGAATAAGAATCTCTAAAAGACCAAAATTGAATCCCACCAAGCGAAATGAAAGAAATTGATGCATGAGGAAAATGTTAAAAAACCGAAAAGAAATTGAACGAAAGAGGGAAGAAATAATAGGTTTGGAACTGCAACTCTATAAAAAGGAAGAAACAAGAAACAAGACCAAATTCTTTTCACAAGCAATTAATAAATGGACACAAATGGAGGAAACTGTCGGGTTGACGAGATTAGGAACCAGCGCTGCTTCCTTTGCCTACTCATCACTTTCTCATTGCCACCACCAAACACAACCTATAATCCATGACTATCACTAAGTTTCAGCCTCAGTGAAGCCAGAACAATTATACGCCATCTCATTCCCCAATTAGATTTTTCCCCAGCAAGAAAATAGTCTATTATTTAGAATCCCAATTCACTAGTCACTAAAAAATCAAAAAAAAAAAAAAAAAAAAAACTGGCACATACAGAGAGAAAAATTATGAACAGAGAACTTGAAGCCAAATAATTTGGGTAAAAAATTATGAGCAAATAAAAACTCCAAGAAAAAGACAAGTCATAACAACCACAAATGGAAATCACTATCGCCATCACTGAAAACTCAATCATCGCAACAAAAACGACAAGCACGATGAAAAAAGAGGGAGGGCTCTAGTTACTTCTCAAATCTAAGCTATCGGAAGCGGATCCACTAGAGGGAGGGGGGAGAGGAGAGCCGAAACTGCAAAGGATGAGCACTTGAGCGAGCGAAGGGAGAGCGCAATCAAGCAAGAAGTAGTCGTCACGAGGAAGAGGAGAGCGATGGAAGGGTGTAGAGCGATGGAATGGTGCGGAGGGAACGAGATCTAGGGTTTTAGTTTTCAAAATGAGTAAAAGTGGTTTTTCAGTAAAGTTTTGAGGACAAAATAGGCAAACTTACTAATTTTCATTAAATGAGCCCTTCAGCATTTTGAAAATGCTAAAAGCTCAAAGTAGGTCCCCACCTACCTTGAGTTTTTAGTATTCCTAATGTTAACTTTCACTTGAAAACCTCTAGGGAGATGATTGACAAATACCCCAATTTTTCCTCAATGGGCTTTGGGGTTGCAAGAGGCTTTTAAAATGCTAAACCAAACACACCCTTAAGAGTTCTTAAACAAAATACTCATTGACAGAGTATCCAAACAAAGCAAACCCCAAAGGGAATTGAGGGGGTTAAACTTCCCAAGAAGAGGGCAAGAAATTTATTCTACGAGCTTTAGCTACTGAATTTGCTGCACATTTTGTGAATCGACCACGATGGGTCAAGGAGATATTTTCAATAGAGCCCAACACGAATTTAGCCTCCTCCATTATAGCCTTAATTTCCTACCACACGTGATCTTCTTTGACCATTGCATCTGCAAGCTCAACAAAATCAATTTCCAATTGCAGACTTTCTCTTTCTTTGACTAAAGCAGCTTCAAAGCTTTGGGCATGGCCAATGCCTCCATCTAGATCGCTGACGAGGTTGGAACATCCTTAGTGAAACCATCAGGAAAGGTCCATGTAATATCTTGGATAACCCCCACAATGGCACCTCCCTTAGCTCCTTCAACATAAGCTCCATTAATGTTGATTTTTAAGGTAAGTGCCATCAGTAGTGTTGCAACATAACCTTGGATGCACCACCTAGGGTTTAGCTAATGGACTACTAAGCTTAAACTTAGCTCGAGCTCTCCCAAGCCCATACAAATTCGTGACTTAGGTTCAAGTATTTAGCATGCAAGATTTTTAGCTATGAGTCGCCACTAATCTATTTTTTGGTGAGTCGATTAGAAATTTTTTGGTGGGTCGATTAGAAACCCAAGTAAAGTAATATGAGATTTACTTTACTTCTGCGAACCAGAGATTATGAATTCGGGAACTTGGTTACACTAAATTTCTCTAATGCCCTTTTGGTACCATTCTTTTTATTTTCAAAAAAAAAAAAAATCTTTGTAAGCAATCTAAATTGATTTTAATTTACTTTCTTAACATATGAGGTAACCATGTGGGTGCGCAAACCACCAATTTATCACCAAAGAAAGCAATAAATAAATTATGGGACTTACCTTATAAAAACAAAAGTATCTGTGATGTTAGGTCAGAATTCACATCAACAACTCTACATATGATTTCTAATTAACACGTAGTCACTCAAATTTTTTAGGATTTTTTCTTGTTCAATAAAATCTAAGCTACATGTCATGCAATTTAACTAAATGGCCTGATTCTAATGATGGATAATTTCTAATTAAATTGACCCAGCAATAATTACTAAATAACATGCATTTCATGAACCCAATTCTATATGAAATGCGCATGATATTTTTGTACTTTTTGTAAAAATTCAAAATTAAAAATTGCTAAAAATAAAAAATCTACCTAAAGTGAGATATTATCTATAGACTAACCTAAATACTATCTTAACCTAGATAGATATCTCAAAAAGCAATTCAATGCAAAGATGTTATTTAGTCTAAATATTATCTAAACATGCATCCCAAAAAAGGTAGAAAAACTATTATATGATGCAAATCTATCTACGAAACTAATTCTAATCTACATGATGCGCAATTTTTTGTATTTTCAGCACAAATAAAGCAATTAAAGCAAGGGCAACACTAAATTATTCAGAATCATGAAAGATATCATCCATTGTTCGAATTAGGAAACAATATCTAATCAACTTGCTTATTTTGTAGATAAAATTGATAAATTAATCTTAAGCCTTAAAGATCAAAATATCAATTTTATTCTCGCGTGATTAATTATTCCATCTAAAGCCTTATATATGGAAAAAGAATTCGATGTGCAATTGCGGCTTAGGAAACAAATTCTAATGGAAATTGTGCCTATTTCCTAAGGATATCGATGTCAATATGCAGCAAGTAGGAAATAAAATATTCAAATTATTTTGGATAAGAAATTTTACCTAATTTGAATATTGTATGGATATTACTTCCCAATTCGAATTTGTCAACGGCTCACAAACGGTGGTTCACGGTAGCATGGCTATGACGTTGGTTCAGCCAAGTATCTTGCCGCAATGAGAATTCATGGCAATGAGGAGCCAGCTGAACTGGCTGAGCTTGGCAATGGACTTCTTCTCGAATGTGGATGTCGTGTGGCTTGCCAGCCGAAGTCCTCAATTGCCACTTCCCTTCCGATTGTTTTTTATTTCTTGGACTCACGGCTGTCGCTTTCTCTAACAATATATTATTGACTTGGGTTAGCAAGATGTGATGGAAAATGACAAAACCCACCTCTTAGGACTCACGGCCTTCAATCCTCATCTTGGATGAATCGGTTTCTTGATGATGGAGATATTATCGGCAACTAAGAAGGGATCGTCCGAAAAATCCAGCAAAGATGGTAGCAGTGGTGTCATGCTAGAGAATCTCCAACGACCAGATCGGCAAAGTAGGGACGCTATCAACTGGGCAACGACGCACAACAGATTGATGTGTGGTCTCAGAGCAGTAGCATCGGCATCGGCGTCGCTAAAGGGAGCGGCAATGGAGTCGTGGCGAAGACCGAGAGGGAGCTATGTCTTTGTGGGTGCAATGAACTTTACGACCAGCGACGCAACGGACTCGTCAGAACGGGCTACAAATCAGCGCAGCGAGTCGTCTCTGGAACAAAGAGTGTGGCATCAGCATGAGACCCGCGGTGGGAGCGTTGGTCGTCGGGAGTGGAGCGTGGCCAGCTGATGAAAGCAAGGTCACGGCCGAGACGGGGCTCGACCGCGACACGCTCTTCTCCGTCTCTATCTCTCTCAAAAAGTGCCATATATTTTGAATGTGTATCCGAGAGCCCCCTTTTTTCTATCTGTCTTCTTGTGCTTTTATAGTGCCCTTCTTGCACCTCAGAACCAGCAAGAAAAGATTGTCCCTTCTCTCTTTCCTGTTTTGTTTCTAAACGCAATAAAAGTGGGCACAAAAATATCACAAAATAATGTTGACTTCCTGTTCTACTCATGTCCACCGTCAATCAAGGGCACAAGCTCAAATCTCTCTTCACGGATTGGTCAGAGAATAGGTAATTTCTTGCCCTCGCGCTGACCAAATATACGATAATGATATACAAGGTATACTGCTCAAGATCAAATATGCTTCCGTACGTGATATTACCTCTTATTATATTGATATTTCATCCGAAATCTTCTAATCTACTGTGAAATATATCATATATATATATATATATATCGCATGAATATATAAAAGATTTACCACATATTTGAAGAATAATACGAATCATTTCTGAAAATATCAAATCGCCATTCCTCTTAAGTCAATTTCCAGTCATCAGGGAATAACGGGCTTGGGCCAATTCCCTCTCTCTGTGGGCTTAGTCCAACTCGAGGAAAAGTGCAAAAAAGTCCTAAACCTTTTGTCTTTGTGCCGATTTAGTCATAAACCTTTTTTTGGTGCCGATTTAGTCCTAAACATTTTTACGTTGTGCCAATTCAGTCCTTTCCGGCCAATTTTGGCCCAATTTTGCTGACTGGACACCGGTCAGCTGAAGTGGCTTGGTCGGCGCTAACGTGGACAACTTTTAATAATATTTTAACATTTTTCTTTTTTTATTTTCTTTTTCTTTTTCTTTTTCTCTTTTTTTTTTCTTTTTTTCTTCCCTCTTCTTCCTCCAGCCGATCGCCGAGCCAGTCGCCCTACCTCGGTGACCGGCTAGAGGTGACAGCCAACGAGGTCGAGGTTGACCTTGTCGGCCACCTCGCCAATGGCCACGAGGGTAGCCTCGCGCTGGGCGGCGAGGCTCGCCCCGCCGGATCTGGCGAGGGTCGAGCCTCGCTCAACGGATCGCCATCGCGGGGGAAACCAAGCGAAAATTCGGGGCAAAAGCAGCGTGACCAAGGACACCCCTGAGCTCTCGTAAAACCCTAGAGACGACGATGACGAGCAAAGGGGGGAAATTTCTAGGGCGAGATTGGGATAGGGGAACGAAGCGAGGAGAGCTGGCCTCGTGCCGAGCTGGCGGGGCTCGCCCTCGCCGGCCCTTGAGGCTTAGGCGGCGAGGCTCGTCCTCGCGGCCACTGGCGAGGTGGCCGGCGAGGTCGAGGTCGACCTCGCCGGCTGTCGCCTCTGGCCAGTCGCCGAGGTTCGGCAACCGGCTAGAGGAAGAAGAGGGAAGAAAAAAAGAAAAATAAAAATAAAAAATTCAAAAAAAATAAATTTTCAGAGAAATTAAAATTTTCTTAAAAGTTGTCAACGTCAGCGCTGATCAGGCCACATCAGCCGGCCGGCGTCTAGTCAGCAAAATCCAGTCAAAATTGGCCGGAAAGGACTGAATTGGCACAACGTAAAAAGGTTTAGGACTAAATGGGCACTGAAAAAAAGGTTTATGACTAAATCGGCACAAAGAGAAAATGTTTGGGACTCTTTTGGCACTTTTCCCATCCAACTCGTCAGATTGAAGCTTGGAACCATCAATTGAAACCCATCCGTGAACCGGTCCAATGCAAGTGTAATAAAAATAATCCTAAAACTATATGCTACACAATTTAATTTTAATTTTTTTTGTTTTAGGGATTAAAAATTAATCCTATTTTTCTATGCAATAAACAAATTATCAAGTTGCCAAAATTTAGGTGTTAATTTTGTGCCGACTGAGCTGTTTTTGAGTAAAGTTTCAAGCTTTGATGGTTCCATTTGCTAAAATTTCTAAGTGACATTCTTGCCGAGTTGATTAGGGCTTTCAGATTTGGGGGAAGCCTTCGAAACACAAAGTTATTCCCCTCTTTCCACGAAAACCACAAGAGAGTTGCGGCTTCTTCAAAGGTCATCAAGTTCTCTTGCTGTTCAATTAAGTCTTGGAGCCGAATCTCTATTTGCGTGATATTGTGATGCGATGCTTGAATTTTAACCTCAGGATCCGACCAAATTGAATTAGTCCATGAACAGAACAAGAACCGGTGTTTTATAGATTCCACTTCCTAGTCACAAAATGGACATGCTAACCAAGGCATAATTTTTCTCCAATAAAGATTTTATGTTCTGGGGAGTGAATTTTGACATATGCTCCATATTATGATCTTAACTCTAGGGGGGTCTTCATACTCCAAATATGATTCCATAATTTACAGGGCAGCTGGAAAGAAGATGTTACTTGCATGCTGTGTTGTGGGCACTTTTCATTGAGTAGGTACCTAATTTGGAAGCCATCCACATCAATTTATCCTATGTGGCACAAGAGCTAAGTAGCACTACAAGAACTTTGTTCACTGTTTGTTCATCAAACATTCCAATGAGCATGTCAACATCCTACTTTCTCTCTTCTTGTATAATCAAACTAGCAACTTTAGTAGGGTCACTAGAGATGGCCGGTCCCCTTATAATACCTCGTTTTAGCCACCTATCTTCCTAGATATTGATATTCTCTCTAGTACCTCTTAATCATGTATTGACCTCGATGCCTATTAGTAGATTATTTGATAATATTGTAAACATATATTAACCTATCATACAAGACTAACCATAACTTGTATATTGTCTTAATAAGAAAAGCGGAAATTTAGGGTGCCTTAGATAATATTTTTGTTCTCGTGAACAATTTCTATTTAGAAATAGTTTTTCCCATTTCTATTCCCCGGACAAATTTCTGAGCAAAAGAATGTATTTACGAAATGCACAGAATTTCTATTAAAAAAAAAAGAATAGAAATGCATTTGGTATGACTCTAAAAATTTTTATTCCTAATTTTTTTCATTTAATTAAAAATGTTACTAGAGACTTAACAATATAAAACTAGAGTTTTGTAAGGATTTAATTGATCAAGATATTCTAAGATGGCCTCAAAAATTCCAACATAATAATTAGTCAAATATGGATGACTTGAAATGACAGCAAAGAGTCCTGTTGGTTTATTACTCACAATATGACGAGGTTGACAGTAAATCTTTGGGCATTACAATAAACAAATGTATAGACCTTTTGAGCTTTTTTCGTTGAAAGATGAAGAGCAACCGCTACTTGGCAGAATGGGCAATGATAGAAGAACTAAGAATGGAGGCGATCCTAAAGTTGGTGCACTTATTTACACAAACTCATCAAACCTTCAAGTAAATGACATCGAAAATCCATGGAGCATAGGCCAATTCAACTGCTATGAACACAAGACAAATAGTAAGGCAAAAAACTTATTTCAAACCATCTAAATTTCCATTAAAACATAATTGCATATAATCTTAAAGAATTTTCAATAGAATCTTAAGAGAAGAAAACCAGAGTTACCAAACTTTCGCTAGCATTGTCTCTAAAAGAAAACAATATTTTAAAATCCATAAAGTAAAGCCCTAAAAGCTTATTCAATTTTGAATCCAATTCTCATCAAAATATTTTCACTTTTTTTTTTTAATGTCAAACTAATTCTAAACTAGAATTAACACTGAGATTTAGTAAAACTACTCATTCTAATTTCTAAATTTTTGAATAATTTTATTTCTTATTTTTTATTCTGAAAAAGGGGGCCTTGGATCAAGTCAAGAGACCAGACCTCGTGTTGATTGTGTAAAGACGAGTTTTAGGTTGTGTTGAGCTTGTTTTTTTCTAAAATGACATTATTTCTCTTTTCATTCTCGAAAACAAGAAAATAGATTTTTTTTTTCATTTTTTGTTTCTATTCCAAATCTATTCCCTAGCCAATTCTCTTTTCTTAAAAATAGAGAAATCAAAATAGATTCCCATTTTTTTTTCTATTTTAGGAAACAAAAGAATAGAAAAAAGAAACGGAATTATTATTAAATAGGCCCTTAGTATTTGGTCGAAAATATCCAGGGTTATATAAAAGGGCAGGTTACTTTGTTTTGTTTTTTCAAGTAGAATAAGGCCATTGAACTCTGTTATTAACATTGAAGTCACTCCCGCGCATATGTGAAAACCCGATAAGAGAAACTAGCCATGCTTATAAGCGCGAAAGGCATGCGAAATCGTTTCACAGCTTATCTTTTTTTTTTTTTTTATTAACTCGAATTTCTAGGCCAGCAAAATTGGTTGCCGAGAAGGGTGATGAGTACTTGGCGAGTAGCAAGGATAGTGCATGCGTGAGAAGGATGGAACGTGAACAGAGTGGAAGCATGATGTTCGACATAGAGGAAGCAAGGGAAGCAAGCCTCCAACACGAGTTCTGCCCGCGGCCGCACTCGGCCATGTGAAGCGACAAGAGCCTAAATCGGAAAGAAGAGGCGTGAGGGTTTAGGAGCGACATAACTGTAGAGCTTGTTAATGTTGCGAGATATGTGAATTTAATTCTTAAGTTTTTAGCACTCAGTTTGTGCTTGTTGCTCAAGATTTTACTCATTCAACATTCTCATTCCGAAATAATGATTATATCAGTAAATTATTTCGGTTTCTTTTTCACGTATATGAATACAAATATTGGGTCGATAATTCTTGTCATTTATTTGTAATTTAAATATGACATAATATGTACAATCTTTAAAAGTAAGTTTCTGTGTACACACGCAATGCATGTGCACTTTTACTGGTAATACTTTTAGAAAATGAATGAGTTGGAAATTATTTTTCAGATAATGATCAATTATATTACTTGAAATAATTGATTAATGGAAAAAAATTATTATGGATAACAATTTATAATCTAAACATTTTTAGAGATGACGAAAATATTTTTTGTTCATTCATTTTTGTAGACGACACAGGCAATTATTTTGAGAAAAATATTTTCTAAATTATTCCCTTTTCACACACTAAAGAGAAAACCTAAATACTGCCCTTCTATACGGAACTGAAAAGGTTTTTTGAATTACTCAATTGAATGTTATGGATGATAAAACACGGGATCATAATTCGACGGATCTCTTGTCGGGCAGGTGCTATTTGGGCCCATAAGATACTCAAAAACAGCGTGATGGCTTCGGTTGAATCCCGTCAATTAAATTATAGCCCTATACAAGTCGTCTGGTCCCTATTCGAACCATCTCTGAGGAAGAGAAAGAGGGCATTTAGGCGTCACGGGACGATAGTGAGCAGTGTTGTTGGCAGCAGTGGGGTGGTCTGAGGCGGCGGGAACGGCGGTAGGTGGTGAGGGAGGGTGGTGGTAGACTTTGGGTTGAGGTGTTGGCTCTGTGGGTGTTTTGGGGCTAGAATCTTTCGGGGCTTTCTTCATTAGATGGGCTTTGTAGTCGTTCTAACGAAGCCGAGGTAATTCTGCGAAGTAGACCTAATGTTTTTAGCAAAGGGTGAAAATTCATGTATTTTTTTATTTTCCTTAACATTCTTCTCATACTAATTTGAATAAGGATAATTACCAAATAAGCCCTAAGCCCATTGTACATATATTGTATCAGTTATAAAATTTAAATTTGGCCAATTTAGTGCTAAATCTTTTGACAATTTATTTACAAGTTCTTTCTAATTAGGTATCATGGATCCTAATGTGTTTCTTACACTAATTCGAACGTGTTGGCCATAACAAGTGTTCCCACCTACCTACTTCAACACCCCAAGACATGGCAAGGTAACGATTAGCTGGACTTGGAAACATATATAAAGAAATCGAAGGACATGGACAAAGGAACTTCCAACTACGGAAAATTGGGTCACCGAACACAATTTCAAGGCATTAAAATACGATGTCGGATCTGTTTTTCCGGACGCTCGAGAGGGACATCGCCAAATAAGAACAACTTCATGGTTAACGTGTGACCGTACTTTAATCTCTTAATGGTACTGATGAATTTGTTGTTGTTGGTTGCTGATTTGGGCCCTCCGGATCGGGCATGAACTTCATCTTCAAACAATAGATGAAACCTATCGACTTTGGAAGGAAATAGATCGGACACGAAGAGTGACAAGACTTAGGAAATTACACAAAAAATTGGTAGATAAATGCAATACTGAAAGAATTATCTAAGGAAATTAACAGAGGTCTTGTTTCATATTTTTCATTACCTAACTGTACCGTCACATGACTAGTCTGCAAATTTTCACCAGATTCAATCAAATATGATACTGCGACCAAAAAAAAAAAAAATCAAATCAAATAAGATACCAGATCTACCTACCCATGAAAATCAAGTGTACCCACTGAAGTTGGAGGAACAATTAATTTTTCTAAATAGGAATTGATTCATTTTTTAAACTAATTCAAGTGAGGTGGATAAAATTTTTGTTTTATCATAAATTTTTTTTTTTTTAATATGAGTACGAAGTTAGTGAATTGCTATTCACCAACAATGAACAACTTGGGCACGGCGCTGAATTCATTTGAGGTTACTTGTGTCGCATGTTAGTAGGAACTTAGAATACGAATGACATTGTTAGTCACGTGAAAAAAAGATGCGGATTGGAACTTACGTTAGTACTAAACGGAAGGACATGTCATCTAACTGTCCACGCTTACAGCATGCGAATGACTTTTTTATCGAGAATCTATTAGTCGCACACAAAAAAGAAAAAATTTGAAGTCATTCGTAATTTTGCAAAACCAATAATGTAATGATTTTTTTTTTTTATATCGATGGGATGTTGGACCACCAATTAATTCCCATATGATATCATGCATACCCACTGCAAATATTGTGATTCTGAGAATGGCCTTAAGACAAACATCAGCAAACATTCACACCTTGAACCATGGACGCAAATGAAGAACCAGATCTGGAAAATAAACATGGACAGCTCTTGGTGTAGCTCATCCATTACTGGATCGGTGACTGTGATTTGTAGAAATCAGCATGGCATTCTCGTTGATGGTCTTGCGAAATCGATCCACGCTACTTCGGCTCTGGTGGCGGAAACCCTAGCTGTGAGAGAGGGGCTGCTCTAATTGAAGAAGATGTTGGACACACGAACCCCACGAACTGAGTTCAGTTCAGTTTCTGTGTTGGAAGATACGCAGCTTGACAGAATATTTAATTGATTCTAATCTGATTTGTACAGATCAATTAAGATTAGATCTAGAATAGATTGATTTGTAGGATCATTAATTTCCTTGTTCACTCTTACTCTTGTATTATAATTGCTGAGGATGTACATCGATTCAATTAATTGAAGACAATAGAATATACAAAAATATTCTCTCCATTCTCGAGTTCTTCAATCTCTCTGTTTTTCTTCATCTTCTTACATTCTGACCTATACTTTCTCTTTGCCTCAGATAATCTAGTGGCTGTTGAAAGAATTATGGGACAAAGGGAAGCACCGTGGGCTGCCAAGTCCCTCATCAGCGACTGCACCTTTCTGTTGGGCCTTCATCCTCAAGCCCGGCTTATCTTTTAGCCCAGAAAAGCCAACCAAGCAGCCGATTGGGTAGCGAGGGCCCATCGTAATGGCTCCCTCCCACCGAGTTGGATTGATAATCCTCCCCACCCTCTTTGCTTAATCCTATGCTTAGATGTTGAAACTACTTGTTATCTGTTTTTGGCCAGTAATGAAAGCTACTTAATTCGACCAAAAAAAAAAAAAAAAAAAAAAAAAAATGGCCTTAAGAGAATGCGCGTTGATTTTAAATTTAAGCCTCAAGCAACAAGGATGAATACACTTATTACTCCGGCGATTCCTAGGATTTGAAATATTTTTATGGTTAGCCAAAGAAAAAATGTCATAAAAATAGTTGATGCTGATGGGAGTGTCGTAGGATGCGAGGGAGAAAAGTGCATCTTGACTTACCAGCCATTTTTAACGAAATTTTAAGAACGAGGGCCCGGACGACCGGAGGAAGAAGGCGTCATACAAGCTTTATTCCATGCTTTCTTCTCTCATGTTAAAAGCACTCTAAATACATCATAACATAAAATATGAACGCAGAACAGAAGAAGCCTCCGATCATGTCCGATGATAAAGGTTAAAAGTATGTGGATATAAGAATTTGTTAGGTTATTTGAGCGTATTTGAGTCAAGTACCAAATCAAACTTACCCAGATTCGAAAATATAGATTAAAGATTACGTGCAAATGATAAATGATGAATGGAAAAACTTCACTCGACTAAAAATTAAGAATGCTTTATCTACCTACAACGCAACTCCTATGCCGATGAGGGGATCGCTGGTCAATGACGAACATAGAAACTTAAATTAAGATGGAAATTCACAAATAATCTTAGGTCAGTAGATTATTTGACAGGTTATGTGTCTAATCAATTTGATAACACTCAAATACTAATGTGCTCTGGATGCAAACGAGTCTAATGCATCACGATCTTCGTTTGCGGTTGGTCTCACGTTATCTGATGAGCTTGGATGCACTCGGTTCGCGGGAACTCGGCGCATCCATCCGATCCCTCAACAGAAACAAACAAACATATTTTCCAAAAGCCAAAAGCCAATAACATGAGCAAAAGTTCCCTTATCACCTCCTTTACCAATAATACAGTTAACTGAAACAAAGCTGATCTCAATGGCAAATTGAACCATGCCAAAAATAGTTTAAATGGCGAGAAATTAAAGTAGTGGCAATAATAAATCATTTTCGGCATAATCAACGTTTAATCAAGCCACGTCGCCTACCGAGAATTCTCACCCCGAACCACAACTCCCTTACCAAAAATGCTCTGCGAGAACAACAGGAAACCGAGGATCACGCCGCTGCTCCGCCCATGTCTGCCCTCGTTATGCAGAGGACTGACCCCGGCGACGCGGCTCCGACAGAGAGGACATGTGGAGTGACGCTCAAACCACGCATCGATGCACTCGGCGTGGAAGCAGTGGCCGCATTCCCGCAGATTACGGTAGCGCTCGCCGGCGGCGACATTGTGCAGACATACTGCGCAATACGGAGGAGCTGGGTGTCTCCGGCAAAAAGTGAGAGCCGGTGGGTACCGGCTCCATCGGAACGCGTTGGCGAAGAGACGGACGAGGAAGACGATGACAGTCGCGATGGCTGATTTAACTTTGTCGAGAGCCGTCCTCGCTATAGCGTTGAGCTTGGGAATGCTCGCCATGTAAACTCTCTCTCTCTCTCTCTCTAAGGGGATTAGGTAGCGTTGAGCTTGGGAATGCTCGCCATGTAAACTCTCTCTCTCTCTCTCTCTCTCTTCTATGCTTGCATGCGTATATAGTGGATTCCTCTCGACCCACTCTACTATTTGGATGAAGAAAATATACATCTAAATAATAACAGCACCGTGGATCATGTTGACGTGAAGTATGAGCAATTATTATAAGTGTGTATATTGTACCTACTAAATTAAATCTAGACTATCGAAGATAATGAATTGCATCACATCTAACCGTCGATATTAAATTAAAAATGTGTACTTTATTCATGAAATACTTCCTCATTGAGTCATACATCTATTAGCCTTTTCTTTTTTTTTTTTTTTTTTTTTTTCAGTTTTCATGATGGCTTCGAAGACTTGATTGGACATGTGATACCATATTAACAAGTGAGACAGTACATACATCATGTCAAATGAAATATATATGTTTATATTGAGTCTAGGTTATGATCGAAATGACACAATACATTGTTATTGAATATTTGAAAGTGGCCCATATACTTAATTGCTCTCATAATCCGCTATGCCAATTATCATAATAAATTTTGTATATCGGTAATGGTGTGCCTAGCATTGCTCTATACTAAACATGAAGACTTTAAGGTGGTTTCAAAACATCTTATCACAAACTCGCTCAAATTAATCATTTTCCTATAGACATCCAAGCTAATCATATTACCCCAGACATATAACATTTAGCCTACTAGAGTGATTTGGATGGATAAGATGTAATATTCTCTTGCAAAGGAGAAAAAAAAAAACCCATCAATTGATAATCGACAACATTACGATTAATTTACAAAATTCGCGTACAAAGTTTGGCGACATAATTTAATTGTTCTCTGGACAAGGTGGACAAGGGAACCCCATACATACCTAAATAGGTGCTATCGCATGGCACTGTAAATCGATTTTCTCAATCAGTCTTGACAATCATGGCAAAACATATCGTTTCCAAGACGAACTTGTTTAACGAGCCAATTTATATTACCCGCACGATAAAAATCTTGACTCGTCCTGTATTGGAATTTTAAAAAAGCTGATCACTCGTCATCAAACTCTCATTTTCATGTATTGATGCATGTATATAATAATTGCATAAATATCTTCTTCAAGAGGACCCAAAAGTCTTTTCTTGGAGGTGGGGTGAGCATTGAGTAGAGTACATTAAATGCCCGCGTTATGTTATCTACTTTTTCTTGTTGAAAAAGTTCACGTCACGAGAATAGGAAGTGGGAAATTTAAATTAATGGAGAGGAGTGATGACAGGCCCACACATGGATTGGTGAATTTTCTATAAGAAAATCTAAAGAAAAATCAAAATGAAAAGAAAAGAAAAGAAAAGAAAATGGAGCAAAATTAGAGACAGGGACACCCAACTTCACGATTGTCAATGCTTTGGTGCACAATAAAGTAAAACGTACGCACTTTTTGTACACCGCCTTATCTTGTTGGCTGGATCCTGTGTGTCTAGATTTCATGTAAAAAAACAGGAGAATATATATATTGGAACATCTCTTCTAAATTTAAAAAAAAAAAAAAAAGATGTTAATTGACTCGGAGAGTATCAAGATTTAGGAAGGGGGAAATAGGCAAATACATGGACCATCGTAGTCATCTCCTACCTTGTCAATCATTTGGCCAGTTCGTGTATGTAATTGTAATTTTGATTTTGATTTTGTCAAGGCACTTGTTAGAAATGTTTGATAAGGATGTTTTTTATTTTCAAAATGTCGATTGTGCATGTTACAAGGGCAATTAATACATTAGGAATCATGATATTTCGTTATATGGAAATTTTAATATGTGGAAATGTCCCATATCACTCAATAATCAATTCCATATGTTATTTATATACATGTGATCTCTATTTACCTATTAATTTAAACTTTTAAATTAGACTTGCTAAACATGATATCAAATTCAAGGTTGTTGAGGCTAACAATACAACCTATAGGGAGAAGAGGTGTATAGGTTGTTTGGCAAATAACTTTTATGGAATATAATAAGTCAAAATTGAAACAATAGTACAAACATAATATAGAGATAAGGCGCGCATGTTGTTGATGAACAAATGATGATGATGTCGCAACCTCCCCTAAAGGTGAATCACATAGGGTTTTGCTAATGATTTACTAAGTCTAAATATAGTTCGGACTCTCCCAAGTCCTTACAATTCATAACTTAGGTTCAATTTAACATGCAAATTAGTTTCATTTTGAAGTTGTCATTAATCTATTTCTAGTGGGTTGATTAAAAATCCTGTAAAGTGTGGGAGATTTATTTTACTTCTACAAATTAGAGATTAAATGTATTTGGCGACTTAATTACACTAGACTACTCTAATGTCCTTTCGGTGACTTTTCTCTTTTATTTTCAAAATGTTCGCCAAGCAATTTGGATTGATTTTAATGTATGCACTGACATGCAAAATATGATCATGTGGTGCCCAATCAATCAAATTAACAACCAATAATCAAAGTAATAAATAAATTGCTAAAAGAGGAAGGATTTACTTACCTTGAAGTAAATCAAACAATCTAAAACAAAGTTAATTTAATCATGAATATTTAACTTAAGTGTCATTTTTAATTATGGAATCCTAATTAATTATTTTTGGGGATTTCTCTTTTAAAAGAAATCTAAGCTATATACAATGCATGGAATACTAGCTTAATTTAAACACAATGACATAAAAATGTTAACTACTTTGACATGACATGCAAGTACTTAACTCTATGACCTAGTTCTAATGACATGCAATTTCTAATTAGGTGATTCTAACATGCATGCTATATAACATGTGACTTTAATTAAAAGATAGAATTCTGATAAGAGGAAAAAGTTAATGCAATCAATTAGTGACGCATGGATAATGCAATGAGATTGCTCTAAACATGTACTCACTAAATGACATGTAATCAAGACATGGCATAAATGATAATTTGGAAGATGACATAACATTGATGAATGACTTGGCAACAACACATGACATAGCAAGATGCCATGGTATGAATGATATGGCACATGACATGGCTAGTATAAAGGAGGTGGCTTATGACCTAGCATGACATGTATGACCTAGCAAATAGTGATACGTGGATAATGCAATTAAAACTATATGCCGTGCACATGATATTTTTGGGTTTTCATTCAAATTGATAATTAATAAATCCCTAAAATGAACTATCTAAAAAGAATAACTATCCAATTCGGATTAGGAAATTATTTGAGCAAAATATTATCCTATCATGGAAAGCTATTTTAAACATGCACTATTACCAAAAAAAATTGTTATGTTATCTAAAAAAAAATTAGCTTAATTTATCATGCAATCTATTTGATATTTTTTAAGTAAATAAATCAAATCAAACAAGATAAGAATCCAATAAAAGATACAAGCTCAATATAGCAAAGTCATGGGCTGGCTGAATTCTGCTCATCGGTGGGCTCAACTGATAACAGGCTTCGATCCTTTAAGGGCTTATTTTAATTAAGGTTAAAGTCTTTTAACTCTATGATCTAAACCCAACTCAATTAAAGCTCAATATCCCCCTTTTTCTTTGTATAATTTCCGGCCACAATAAAAGCTGAGTTTTGCTTCTTAACATGCCTAAATCCAAATAATTCAATTAAGCTTAGAACCTTAAACAACTGTCGGTCCAATTAAAATGTTATGAATGAGCTTATCTATATGCTATGAAAATTGCTCCTAACCTACATGCAGTTTAATTAATTTGTTTTTTCTAGGGACTTACATCGCTTCCTAATTTTCTATGCAATTAATTCATATATGATTACCCAAAATTTAGGTGTCAACAATTGTTGCTCTTCGAATGTCAGCTCGAAAAGTTTGCATTCAAAGACAAAAGTAATGCCTAAATTTTGACTATTCAATGTAATAAATTTTTTGACAAGAATGTGGATCCCATTTTTTAGGCAATGTGATGCTAATGCAAATGCATGATGTGATGAAAGAAAACCTACGCGTAGTTGCTCACTTATGGGTTGGTGATGTAAACTTAAGATATGAAACAACTCATGTCGGCCAATATCCAGATTTCATCTCAAAAATATTATCAGGATTGTAATGGTCTTTAGGCATCCAGATTTCACTCCAGATAATTGAACAAGTTCTTTTAATGGAACACATGGATTTTGCCTCAGATACTTTGGATAATTTATGGTGAGGAACCTGGATTTTGCCTTGGATATTTAGATGAATTCATTATGAGAATGCTTGGATTTCACCTCAGGTAATTTCGAGAATTCAAAGGTATTGTGACAACTCGAGTGGGCCAAGTGTCAGGTTTGTCATAATTCGAGTAGACCGAATGTTAAGGATTTGGTGACAAATCGAGTGGGCCGACATGTTGAGTATTAGGATAAACTAAGCAGGCCGAGTTATCTATGTTTCGAATGTGGTGACTCGCATAGGCAGAGTGTCAAGACTTAGGACAACCCGAATAGGTCGAGTTGCTTGAGATTTAAAAAAAGAAAAAAAAAATGAAGTGATGGCTTGAGTGGCTTGAGCGTCAAGATTTTGACAACTCAAGTAGGCCGAATATCAGGAACAAGCATTTGAAAACTTCTTCAAAATTAAGTCCGAATAGTTGATGTACTCCCTATTGACTTTGCTAATGTAAAGACTCTTCAATCTTCAAGAGTATATTATCTGTAGGACATGTTTGCCTATATGCATTTATTTGGGAGATAGATAGTTAAAACTATCATAGACACATACACTGGGGAGCATAACAATTCATAATGTTTGCATTACCAAATTTCCACCGGGGAGCATCATTATCAAGACAATTTCTACCCATAACGTGGATTTCTTGAAAATGCCAAATGAGAGACTTTTAGTTATGAAGAACATTTCACTCATTCTCATTTAAAAATGTTAACCATCGATGTGAGAATGTGAAAATCACTTGACCTTACCTTTATCATCAAGTTGACAAGGGTTCGAGTTTTCTCGCAGGTAGTACGATCTTGCCAATCTAAAAGGTCTTTCATAAGATTGTAATGCAGATTTGGTCAAAAGCTTAACAAAGGGATAATTCAATTCCTACCTACGAAAGCAATATTTTTCATCGTTCACGCCATATTTACAAGCTAAGAATCCTGCAAATGAGATATAAACAATCTTGCCTGTACTCCTTTGGGTAAAGCTTACTCACATTTAAATTCTATGTTAGCTCAAGTGCTCTAATTTGAAGAGACTTTAAAGGGACGTAACTTATGCTTGGTTTATGGGTTAAGAAACAAAAAATTTTATTAGAATCAAAGATTTTTCCTTGAGGGGTGTCGTGACCTACCTTAGGGAGGCTGCCCTCGAGGATAAATTTAAGGTAGGTCAACAGATGATCTTAATGGTTCAATGAAAAGATGGTTTGAACACATCATCTTTTCAAAGACGGCTTGAACACATCATCTTTTCAAATGCCAAAAGAAGGTTCATAAAAATTAAAAGCGCACTCTTCTAAATCCATACTTCATGTGACACAGGATTTCCTTTAAAGTTCATTACGACCTAAGTTTTTTAGGAGTTATTACTAGCCATTTAGAGTCGGCTAGAAACCAATTGAGACAAGGGAGGATTATCTCGATTTCTACGCAACCAAAGATTCTAATGTTCAGGGACTTGATGGCAACTAACATTTCTATTAATGCCCTTTTGGTTACCATTAAATTGGAAGAGTGCTACCTAAATGTTCATGCAATTTTGATTAGCACAAAATATGATCCTAAAGTCATCAAAGCCACTAGGTGACATGTAAATGTTTTTGTGTGTTGTTTCTGTAAAATCTAGACTAATTCTAGCCTAATCTAAAAAATAAATTAACTATCAATGTATTGAAAGTAAGTTTGGGAAATGAAAAACCCAATGCAAGTCAAGCAAATAATATTACTATTTCTTGTTATTGAGCCTCAAGACATGAAAGTAAGTAAACACACAATGTATTGAAAGTAAGTTTGGGAAATGAAAAACCCAATGCAAGTCAAGCAAATAATATTACTATTTCTTGTTATTGAGCCTTGAGACATGAACCCTTGGAAACTTGCTATTGAAGACTAAGGCAAGCCTAATTCTAATGAATTGATTAAAGTGAAGCCTTAGCTAGACTACACTAATCAATTCCTTAGAATGTGAAGCGAGGTCTAATTTAATTTTATTTAACAAACAAATACTAATTAGCATAGAAATGTCTAAACTAGTCTAATTAGGACTAATCTAAGCTAAACTAATCGACATCGGTCTATCACCATCAGCTCCATTCAGACTGCCTCCTCGACCACCATTGGCTACACCTCAACAGGTGTCGATTTTGTCATTTAACGATCCACGCATGCAATTCATGATGTACATCCAAGCAAAGCAAAACATTGACCATATTCACATCAATTCAATCAATTTTCCTCGGAATAAGTTTTAAGATTAGATCACACAATTCAATTGTCTCGAGCCCCTCTTAACCCAACTAAGGTTCATTGATTAAGATTAATGGTGATTAGCCTCCACTTGTGCTCACAAAGCAATAGACTAAGCTATTATTCACTAATTATCACTAATGATGCCCATTAAGCTACTTGCCAATCAAACATGCATCACGAGCCTAAGTACATGCAAAGTTTAATTAAGCAAGCAATTAAAATCTCAAATCTCATTAGGCTTTGACTAAGTGATTTAGGTCAAGTTGGTCAAATCGAACTAGCATGATTCAGATTGAACTGGCTCAATTCAATCAAATTGACTATTGGCATGTCAGTTGAATTAATTTGTCTCAATTACATCATGTATAGTGTCAATTTCATCCCAATTGATTTGATTTAGCCATATTGGGGCTTAGTTCAATTGATATGTCTTTCTTGCTCAATTGCCAATATTGATTTCAAATAAGTCAAAGTGACTCAAACCGTATGAGATTAGTTCAATTTTTTTGGGCGAAAAACTTATTTACTTGATATAGAAGTTCTCAAACATACGGGTTCACAATTGAAGTATCTAAATAAAGCAAATCCCAAAGGGGTTAGGGTGGATAAGCTATCCAATTACTCGACAGAACATTTTGTCTTTGGGCCTTGGCTATCCAGTCAGTTACCTGATTTGTTTCTATTCTAGAATGGGTTATCTTTAAATTGGCAAATGAGCCCATAGATCTCTGGGCTCCCAACACCAGAGGCTATACTTCCCACGAACCTGAAGAGGAGTTTGAAATTGCTTCAACCAATTCCGCACAATCTGACTCCACTTGAAGTACGTCGTCTTTTTTGCACGTGAGGAAAGAGAGAGCTTCAACTAGTGCAAGGTTTCGACGTGGAGGGCAGAGGCTGCTAGTACCGATCTGGCGAACCCTTGAAGGAGAGTGCCCGCCGAGTCTTGAAGGACGCCGACTACGGCTCCGGTGTTTGTCCCTTCCGCAAACGACCCATCGATGTTCATCTTCAAGCTTCGACCTCTCGGTGGTATCTAGCCTCGCGGTAGGTCTCCAAACTCCGTCTGAGCCTTCATCTTTTTTCCATTCCACCTTTAAAAATTCCTGAGCATATTGTTTGCTACCACTGAGGTACCCGGGTCCGGGATTTGGTGCCTGAAGACACAATTGTTCATCGCCTTCTAAATAAACCAGAGGATGGTTGCCACAATGTCAAGGGAAGATGGGTTTGCCGCTTGGTATTGTAATTTTGTAGCCAATCTTCAATCTTTGCTAACCCTAGCCTTGAAATATAAAACTATAATGTGGCATCTGTCCAGATCCGAGTTGTCCTAGACAGCAAGAACAAATACTCTACTGTTTCGGCTTTTTGGCCGCAGAAAGGGCATGTGGGCTCAGGTAAAATCCTTCTCCTAAATTAGGTTATCTCTTGTAGGTAATGCATTTCGGCATAAACTCCATAAGAAAATTCTGATTCTCAGGGGAGGTATTTAGTAGCCGAATACGTTTTCAGAGGTCACGGGGTGACTAGTATGATGCTGAGGCCTAGATTGTGGAATTTTGATTTGCTTCTTCTTTTTCTATGGTCTATGCACTCTTAACAGTATACTGACCAGATTTTGTGCCCGCCCAGACAACTTTATCTTGTGAGATTCGAGTGTTCAAAGGGGTTGTCAATATTTCACTGACGGTTTTCTCGTGAAATAGTCTGCACAGGATCTATTCGTCCCATTTATCCTCCTCTTTCCGAATCAAGTTAGCCACTTTTGTCAGTTCTCCATAGCTAGCCGGTCCTCCAAGAATGCCACATTTAAGCCATCTGTCTTGATAAATGTTAATTTTATCCCCGTTGCCTACTGACCACATAACTAAATGTGAAATTGAACTCTTTCCATCAACATGCTTTGCCATCCCCATAAGGGGCATGACCTCTTTTTAGCATTCCAAAAGGAATTCCGAGGGAAATAAATCCCTTTTAATATCCGACTCCATAGGGATCGAGGGTATTGAGACAATCTCCATAATTGATTACCTAGCATGACTATTGAAAGATAATAGACCTCTAAAGCCTAGATCTCATAGGTCTTTTCTAAGCTTTGACAACTCTCATTTCCTCCAATGAAGACCAGCATTAGACTCACTATTTTTGCATCAGAATGCTGCAATTTTTTCCTCCATTGAAAGACATATAGAGAATGGAATTTTGAATATTGACATGGCGTATTAGGGTAAAGCTTGAACCATAGTTTTTATGAGAATTTCTTTTCCAGCTTTCGAAATAAGATTCTCTTTCCACCCTTCTAGCTTTATGTTAACTCTTGCTAAGATCCAGGCGTATATTTGCTTTTTAGACTTCCCCAATTTGAAGGAATTCCCAAGTGCTTTCGTATATGCTTAATTTCAAGGACTCTTAATTCACCGGCCATATTTCTTCTTAAGCTCTATGGACAGCCCATATTAAAAGAAATACTAGACTTGTTCAAGTTAATTTCATGCCCAGAAGCATAACAATATTGGTTCAAGATTAATGCTAAGTTTTGGCATTCTTTTACCTTTCCATCTAAGAAGATCGAGTCATTAGTGAACAAGAGATGAGATAAAACAGGGCGGTACCAATTTAGATTGATCCTAGTGATTGTTCCATCATCAATTGTTTTTTTCATCAAGATCGATAGGGGATTCACCATCAAGATGAATAAATAAGGCGAGATGGAATTGCCTTGTCTGATTCCTCTTGTTGGTTGGAAAAGTTCCTGAGACTCGCCATTGATTTTCACACTGAAAGATGTTGTTTTCACACATAACATAACCTAGTTTACCGTTACTCATCGAAGCTCATTTTCAGCATACAAGCTTCCAAAAAATCCCACTCAACTCTACCATAGGCTTTTTTCATGTCAACTTTAAGCATGGCTTGAAATTTCTTCTTTCTTCTGTGAATTCTCAATTGATGTAGCACCTCTTGCACAATAAGGATATTATCTTGAATTTGCCTTCCTCTCACAAAGGCACTTTGTTCAACCGCAATAAGGTCAAAAAGCCATAGTTTCAATCTATTTGCCAAAACCTTACAGAAAATCTTGTAGGCGAAGTTACACAAGCTTATGGGTTGGAATTGGTGTAGTCTCCACGGATTAGGTACTTTGGCACTAAAGAGATACGGGTTTTATTAAGTGTAGGATTAATGTAACCCTAGTCAAAGAATATCCTCACATTCTGGAATACATCTTTCCAATGTTTTTGATAACACAATCCATTCATTCCATCCGGACCTAGTACTTTTAAGGATCTCATCTGGAACAAAACTTGTCACACTTCTTCTAATGAGATTTCTATAGTAAGCTCATGGTTCATCTCTTTCGTAAAAAGAATTGGCCATTGCTCTAAAACTAGATCAAAATTGCGAGGACCCACTGACTTGTAAAGGGCTTTAAAGAAGTCTGTTGTCATCTCTTTCAACATCTTCTGATCACGAATCCATGTGCCCTTATCATTTTTCAGAGTTGATATTCCGTTTCTCTGCCTTCTTTGAATTGTCACGGCATGGAAGTATTTGGTGTTTTTGTCTCTTCATTTCAACCAATTTACCCTTAATGTAATCCCCAATACATTTCCTTTTTTTTGCCAATAACTTCGATTTGTTTAGTTAATTCAAGGATCCTTCCTTTTCCCCATGACTCATTTTGATTATAAATTAGATATTTCTTCTTTTAATCCATTGAGCATCTTAAGGCTATTTGGAAAGTCTTCTTACTCCACTTCACTAACTCACGAGACACATCTTTCAACTTGTGTCACGCCCTGAACCCCAAGTACACGCACATCCCTCGGCGGTCGATTAAAAATGCGACATCCGAGGACGCATCGCCGACCCATTCTTTTTATCTTTCAATTAAGTTCATGTGGAAGTGAATTAAATAAACACCCGGCCAACCATCAAACACATGGATAGTGTTAGTGATTTTTCATAAACTACGCTTTATATATATACCAAGTTAACCCTAGGAGTTTATATACACAAGTCTGTCTCAAAAAGGGGCAACCTACACCTCGGATCCGTCCAACTCGGGCTTAGCATCCTCCATGACACCGTCTGGTATATCAATGTCCATGGGGTGACCTACCTCCCCATTTTCGGTTCCGACAGGCGGCCCATCAAAACCCTGCAAGGGACCCTCCTGAGCACCATTTCGCTCGTTAATGAACCACGCTTTGAAATGATTAGGTACCAAATGATAGAGACCCTTATTGACCCAAATCGTGATCACCACTAACTCGTGAGTTTGGGTGGTCTCGAGAATAGGAAAAAGGTAGACTCTGAGTCCATTTCCCACGGAAACCGAACTAGACGTATCTCCATACTAAGGACCTGAAAAAGGTTAACCACGATGAGGTGAGATAAATCTTAGTGAGTCAAAACCCTAAACCCCGATTATGACGCAAATTCACCTCAAAGGTGGTCCTGAACACGCACCATACAAAACTCACCTCGCATCGGCGCGTCCCTGTATATTAGCGCATCACATATGCCATTATAAATATCACAAGCGTAATTAATAACCGGAACACATAATTTTCATCATTCAAACATTCACATGGGTCCCAATTATAAGGTAAAACCGTTATGACACATCCCATACCGTGCCAAATAATTTTGCCCCATAATCAGGCGCAACTATCACAACCATTCAAGCGTGTTCCAGTTATTATGACCCAACGGCCACGGCCAACTCAAAAGTCGGCGGTCATCCAACGTAACAGGGCATTCTCCCGCCCCGTCAGGCACGACAACGTCTAGCATCCTCCACCTAGACGACATTCCACAAAGGAGCTTCGTTCCAAAATTCATCCGCGAACAACGTTTAGCATCTTCCGCCTAGACGGCATTCCACAAAGGAGTATCGTCCCGCGTAAACGCATCAGGACGGGTTCCACTTAGTGACCATGCGAGCACGTCATCAATCAAACACATTTCTTATCTTCCGTCAATTAGCCCAAAACACCAACATTCATTTGAACCAATAAACCTTGCAACCCACTTTTTTTTTTTTTTTTGTTCAAAACTTTCCGAAATAAATTCATAAGTGCTCACGTACCCACAATTAATCCATCAAACTTTGCACACACCTAGTTTAAAACCTCATTGTTTTATTGAGCAAATAATTTTTGGTGTCCAAACCCGACACCTAATTTTTCTTTCTATTTAAATGCCAACAAAACCATATTTTGCAATAATAATGGATAATTATCACAAAACAACCAATCACATTATATTGCACGTGTAGCACTCAAATTCACGCATAATTGCATCCAAGAAAACGAGTGTAAAATTCTACGAAACGACTAATCTGTCACTAATTATGCTAATTACGATTAATTAAATAAATCACGATTAATTAAGCTAATCCAACTTAATTAACCTAACCATGATTAATTAGTCTAATCATAGTTAACTAACCTAACCAAACTAACTGTTGGAGAAAACTTCCTTATGTGTTTTGAAGCTGACAAAACGTTTCCATCTGTCTGGTCTGAAGACATGCAGACTCTGTCGTCAAAGTCCGAAAACCGCTGCATCACCGACTCAAGATTCAAAGTCTATCCTCATTGATAGTTTCTAGACCGTCGAAGAAAACTTATCCTGAGTTGAGTATTTCTTTAAGGATTCAATTCTATCGATTGAAGAAGATCACACGGCTGGAGTTAGCACTTCAAGATCTGTTATTCATATTTGTGTAATCTAGATCCTCTTGATCCGTGAATTATACTTGGAAGGTTCTACTTATGGAAACCAAGATCCTGATTATATGGGCGAGCAGGATTGATGGGCTATCGTCATTTTCCTTGAATAGCTCGAGATCTCTCTAATTGATTCTGTCCAATGGGTTGATTGGAAGAACTTCTTTGGAAGGTGCCAACGGTATTGAAGGCATAAAGAAGTATATAAGGGAGACGATCAAGTTGTTCAAGAGTGCCAGATAGAAAAATTTCAAAGCTGAATCTCTTTGTTCTTTTGCGATCTTATTCGTCCAGTCGGTGGGCTGTCAGTGCGGGAGAGTGGATGTAGGCTTGGTTTAAGCCGAACCACTATAAACTTGGAGTCTTGATTCTCTATCCCTAACCTTTTACTTTACATCACATCTTCATACATCTATTATTGCTTTCAATCTCTTAGCCTATCAATCGATAAAAATAATCTATCTTGTTACAATTAACAAAAATCACTTTGATCACCTATTCACCCCCTCTAGGTGCTTGTACTAGTTCTATCAGTTGGTATCAAAGCTTGTGTACTCATTTATTTGAAGTGTTTTTACTTTTGAGTTAAAGATCTATGGCTAGTATGTTGCCTATAGGGCTGGTTGAAGGTCAAAGCAACACCAGACCTCCGTATTTTGATGGAAAAGACTACAGCATATGGAAAAACAAGATGAAAGCATTCCTAAGATCGAAAGATCCCTTAGAATGGGAAGTGGTAGAAAAAGAAATCATTCCTACTGCTGCATCAGCATCAGAGAGAGGAAAAGAAGTTGATGTTCCTATCAAGATGACACATGAAGGAATAACCAAGAGACAAGCTCTTGATGCTAAAGCTATTTACTCTTTATATTGTGCATTATCTCCTACTGAGTATAACAGAATATCTTCTTGTGAAACGGCAAAAGAAGTCTGGGATAGGCTGCACATTACCTATGAAGGAACTGATCGAGTGAAAGAGACAAGGATCAATATTCTTTTGGGACAATATGAAGTCTTCAAAATGAGATCAGGAGAATCAATCACTGATATGTTTAGCCTTTTTACTGAAATTGTGAATGGTCTAGAATATCGGGGACATCCAATCTCGGGACAAATGAAGGTCAATAAACCGCTGCGTGAACTCTCTAAGGACTGGAATTATATAAAGACTTCAATAAGGGAAACACAAAGGATTGCACCACTTTTTGTAGACGAATTGATTGGAACACTTCAGTCTTACGAAGTGGAGCACACCAACGATGAAGAAGACTCCAAAGGTAAGAAGTCTATTGCTTTAAAGTCTAACGATTATTCGATGCTACGTACTCCAAAGAAGATTTAGATGATGAAGAATTGGCACTTATGATAAAAGGTTCGAAAGCTTAACAAAAAGGGAAGAAAATTTAATTGGAAGAGACAAAGTACTCAAAGATTTCAGAACAAATCAATCGAAGATGATGATTCCAACAAAGACATGACTTGCTTCGAATGTAAGAAAATGGGACACATCGTAACCAACCTGTCCTTTATTAAAGAAAAGGAAAGGAAAGACGAGAAATACGAAAAGGCTCTCAAAGCAGAAACATGGAGTGATACTGAGTGTGAAGAAAGTGATGATGATTATACCAACATCTGTTTAATGGTAAAATCGGATTCAGACTCAAACCTCGAGATAGATACAGACTCAGACTCAGATTCAGACAGTGAGATTGAGGTAAGTAATCTAAAAATTCCTGCTAAAGTCTCGAAATATATTGATGAACTATGTCTTAGCCTCAAAACCGCTCTTAAGAGAATCTCCGAATTAAAAAGGGAAAATTCTACACTGAAGCAACAGGAAAAATCTTGGAAAGAAAAACTTGAAAATTTAGATAAAAGTGTTTTTACCTTGAAAGAAAATATAGACTCTCTTTCTAAAGAAAATGCACTTTTGAAAAATGATATTTCAAGCATTTCAAAGAAGTTTTCAATAGGATCTGAGAAATTAGAAAAGATTCTTTCAGTACAAAGACCTTACTTTAATAAATCAGGCTTGGGAATGACTCTGAAACCATTCCTCTAATTGATTTTCCAAAGGTAAAGGAAAGAATCAAACAAAGACCTACGAAAGCTGTTTATAAAAATCATTTTCAGAAAGTCTTTGTAAAACCTGTTGGCCGAAATGCTCTCAAATGTTCAAAGTGTCAAAGCTCAGAACACTTTAAGAAAGAATGCCCCTATGGTTTGGAGACCTATTAAAAGAGATTGGGCAAAGATTGTTTATTGCACTAACTCTACCGGACCAAAGAAGATGTGGGTACCAAAGAAAGCATGAATTTTCTCTTAATTGCAGGTCACTATCAAAAGGAAGATCAAATGGTATTTGGATAGTGGCTGCTCAAGACATATGACAGGAGATTCAAGTTGCTTTATAAAACTTGTCCAAATAGATGGAGGGAAAGTTTCTTTTGGTGGTAACAGCAAATGAAGGATTATTGGTCGCGGAACAGTAAAAATTGGAAGTCTAACAATCAATAATGTCTCCTTGGTGGAAGGATTGAATTACAATCTACTCAAAGATAAGCCAATTGTGCGATATTGGATTCAAGATCAACTTCCAAGAAGGAATATGTTCAGGAACCAGTAAAGACTTCTCTCAATCTTTTACTGAGCGTAGACATGGAAATATCTATCTTCTGGATGTGAATCAAGAAAGATCACAATGTTTAATATCAGTACAAAATGAAGCAAATCTATGACACCGAAAGCTTGACCATATCAACATGAAGCAAATTGCCAAAATCTCTTCCAAGAAGCTTGTTCGAGGACTACCCAATCTCAATTACCAAAAGTCTGATTTATGCACACCATATGTATTGGGAAAACAGGTTAGAAATTCCTTTAAACCAATAAATCAAGTTTCCACTAATCGTGTACTGCAACTCCTGCATATGGATCTCTTTGGACCAACAAGAACTTAAAGCAATGGTGGAAAAAGGTTTTGCCTAGTAATAGTTGATGATTTTTCACGATTTAATTGGGTCTACTTTCTTGCAAGTAAGTCTGAGATTTTCTCTCATTTTTCTAAAGTTGCTAAGAAAGTGCGAGAATGAAAAAGGTTATACTATTTCAAGCATTCGTACAAACCATGGAGGTGAGTTTGAAAATCAAGACTTTGCTAAATTTTGTGATGAATATGGTTTTCATCATAAATTCTCCTCTCCATATACACCAGAACAAAATAGGGTTATGGAAAGGAAGAATAGATCTTTATAAGAAATGACAAGGACTCTTTTAATTGAAAATAATATTTCTTCATGTTTTTTTGCTGAAGCTGTTTCTACAGCCCGTTATATTATTAACAGAGTATTTTTAAGGCAAATTCTTGAGAAATCTACTTATGAAATTTTTAAAGGAAAGAAACTAATTGTTTCATATTTTCAAGTATTTGGATGTAAATGCTTTATTCTGAAAAATGCAAATGATCGAGTTGGTAAGTTTGAAGAAAAATCGGATGAAGGATTCTTTCTTGGATACTCAACTTCATACAAAGCTTACAAAGTATTCAACAAGAAGACTCAGACTGTGGAAGAATCAATGAACGTCAAATTTCAAGACTCCACAAATTCAACCGATTCGATCAAGAATCGAACTTGCTCCAGACTCTACAAGGTCTACCTCCCCTGAAACAGTTCACATCCCAGTAGAAGAACAACGAATTGATGTTGAAGGATCAACTCAAGAAAAGGATCAACAACCTGTCAGACTGTCTAGTAACTAGAAGCATAAGTCTAGTCATCCCAAAGAACTCATTATTGGTGATATTAATGAGGGGATTCATACCAGATCTAAAAGGCAAGAAGAGTCTAATGCTGTGGCACTTATTTCTGAAATAGAACCAAAAAATATAGAAGAAGCCTTAGCTGACGAAAGCTGGATTGAAGCAATGCAAGAAGAACTTTGACAATTTAACATTAACGATGTTTGGGAACTAACTCCTAAACCAAAAGGTAAGTCTATTATTAAAGCTAAATGGGTTTTCAGGAACAAAGTTGATGAAAAAGGAAAACTTACAAGAAACAAGGCAAGACTCGTGGCAAAAGGATATACACAAGAAGAAGGGATAGACTATGACGAGACTTACGCTCCTGTAGCAAGGTTAGAAGCAATTAGATTATTACTTGCTTTTGCTTGCTATAAGGATTTGAGGTTATTCCAAATGGATGTCAAAAGTGCATTCCTGAATGGATTTATTCAAGAAGAAGTCTATGTGGAACAACCTCCTGGATTTGAAGATCCAAAGAAACCAGACTTTGTGTTTAGACTGAAAAAGGCACTATATGGATTAAAATAAGCTCCTCGAGCTTGGTACGAAAGGTTAAGTAACTTTTTAATTCAAAATGGTTTCATTATAGGAAAAGTAGACACTACCTTGTTTATCAAAAGAGAAGGTAAAAGCTTTTTACTTGTTCAAATTTATGTTGATGACATTATATTTGGATCATCTAATGAGACTTTTTGCAAGAAATTTTCTAAGTCTATGCAGGATGAACTCGACATGCGCATGATGGGTGAATTGTCTTTCTTTCTTGGTCTACAAGTGAAACAACTGAGAGAAGGAATTTTCATTCATCAAGCGAAATATGCAAAAGAACTTGTTAAAAAGTTCGGTCTGGAAAAATGCAAAAAGATTGATATACCAATGTCAAGTTCGCTGAAGCTAGACAAAGATGAAGGAAGGAAGAAAGTCAACCAAAAATTATACAGGAGTATCATTGGTTCACTTCTTTATCTTATTGCGTCTAGGCCTAACATTTTGTTTAGTGTTTGCATTTGTGCTAGATTTCAATCAGATCCCAAAGAATCACATCTAAGTGCAGCAAAACACATCATCAAATATGTTGCAACTGCTGCTGATCTTGGTTTATGGTATCCCAAGGAAGGAGACTTTATTCTCCTTGGCTATATAAATGTAGATCTTGTAGGTTGCATAGTTGATAGAAAGAGCACATCCGGCACTTGTCAATCACTTGGCAACAGGGCAGTATCTTGGTTTTCAAGGAAGCAAAGTACCGTAGCACTTTCAACAAGAAAGCAGAATATGTAGCTCTTGGAAGCTGTTGTTCTCAAATACTATGGATAAAACAACAACTACGAGACTTTGGCATCGAAGACTCTTGAACCGAGATCAAATGCGACAACACCAGTGCAATTAATCTCATAAAGAATCCAATTCTTCATTCAAGAGCAAAACATATAGAGATTAGACATCATTTTATTAGAGATCATGTGCAAAGTGGAGAAGTCCTGATGCAGTTTATCGACTCAAAGAATCAACTAGCAGACACTTTCACAAAGCCGCTTGAGAAAAGCTCATTTGAGTCTATACGTTCAAGACTCAATATCATATCTCTTAAAGTCTAAAGACATTCAAACTCGAAAGATCAAGATTCACAACCGTAAGTTATTTTTAGAAGTTTATCTCATGGATAAAATCTCGAAAGGTACGTTCATCGATTAATCGGTAAATGATTGATGTTATCTTCCCAAGTTTTCGTGATTATTGCAATCATTCCTTTTCGAAAAAGAAGTTACTTTTTGAAATAACAGTTATCTATTTATCTTTTCAAAAAGGGCAGTTATTTTTTTAAAAGGCATTTTTTTATTTTTCCTTTTACGGCGATTTGTATACCCCATTTCGATCCCCTTATATATTGTTCGCAAACCCTAGAAGCACAGAACTTTACTTTCTTATTGGTTACTCTCTAGTTTATTTCTCAAAGCTTTAATCTTTCTCTCGAATCGAGTTTGGAATCTCTCAAAGACTGTGATAATGGCTTCCCAAAGAAAGTCCTCAAGAATAGCAAGCAGGGGACCACAGCATATGCGTGAAGGTCCTATGCATTTTGACCTCACCGAGGAAGAAGAATCTCCAAGGCAAGAGCGAGCCCACGACATTCTCGATCGCGCCTTTCTCCACGATCTAGACCACAGAATGTTCAACAACAACAAGAAGAAATCATTGAGGATGCTAAACCTATAAGGACTCTAAAGCCTGCTTTTGTTTTCAAATTGTACACTGCTTTAAAGGAAGGAGGTTCTGCATTGAACTTCATTGATGAATTTTTGAAAGAGAGGATATCAAAATGAAACTCATTTTTTACGAACGATGGAACGTTTAGGAATTACTCCTGAGGGGTCAGCAGATCGAGCATTTGTGAATGTTCCAAGTGATCCATGTGTTAGAGGTTTTAGTCAGCCTGATGGAAATGATGATGATAAAATGTACACTCATTTTAAGCCTAGAATGGGTGTTGCAGCAATTTCTCGAAGCAAAAGGACTGAGTTATTTCGCTTAGAGGAACACAAGCGACTTTATTCTAAGTTGCTAAAGCGAGGAGTAATAAATCCAAGACGTGTGGACTTTGATTTCCTTGACTCTCTGAATGTGAAGCTGAGAGAGAAATTCACTCTTCTTCAACTTGAACAATTTTGCTCAGAATCAATGGTGGCTTATCCAGAACTTACTGCTTACTTCTATTCAAATCTAAGTTTCTTGGATGCGAATAGATTTTCTTTTAGTGTTCGAGACTAGGATTATATCGTTGATATGGACACATTGGCGGATGTGATTGGAGTAGAGCGAGGGGCATTTCAATCAATTAGTGTGTCTATTGGTCGTGCGACGGTAGAGCTTGTTCGAGATGGAATGGCAGAAGGACGAATTTCGTACTTGAGAATGAATGCCTCAAATATTTTGCTTCACAAGATAGTGATCAATTGTCTTAGACCCAAATCAACTTCAAAGACCGATGTCTCCAACTCAGAAGCAAAACTGATGTATGCTATCAATGCTGGCAAAAAGTTCTCTTTGCCGCACACTATCTTGTTTCACATGTATAGATCTATGCTGAAGGACAAGGGTCAACTTCCTTATTCTGCTGTTCAGACATCTTAATATACAGCCTCCCACAATCCTGTGTGTTCGAACCTGCGATCAAATGGTGATAGGACTGAAGATGGTTTCCAAAATGCGTCTGAAGGAGCTTAACAAGGCTTTGGAACGATTTAAGGAGAAACCCCTTGTCAAGACTCATCAAGCCTCTATGTCTGCAAAAAGGAAAGGGAAGGAGCCCATGACAGCTCCATCCAAGAAAAGAAGAGCACTCATCTTGGAGGATGAAGAAGATGATGATGATCTCACCATATCAGCTCTTGCCTTAAGGAACCTTCAACATTTTGTTCCAGAGACAAAGGAGAGACAGGATCAAGACAGAGAAGAAACAGAGCAGCGAAATGAAGAAAGGGAATCAATGAGGAAAGAAGAAGAGGAAGAAAGAATTCAAGAAAAATAGGGCAGAGGAGAACAAGCAGAGTCAGAACAAGAAGAGTACTTCTCTCCACCCGAAGGCACCGAAACAGGGGGAGCTGCGAGAAAAGAGGTACTTCTTCAATTGCTTTTCCTAGTGAAGATGTTAGCCGTTCACTGCAGATCCGAAGATGTATAAGCCACTCAATTTCCTGAGGAAGATCATGAGGTTTCATCTCCTAATCTGGGTGATCATGCTGAAATGCCATCATCTGCAAATACTCCTCAAACTGATCATGCTGAAGCAAGCACTCAGACTGATAATTCGGCAGACTTTAGAAAAGTGATTGATATTCTTATGGAGATGCGAGGCCAAATTTATGCCCTGGGATGCAAAGTTCAGAACTTGCAGAATGCAAGACAATCCTCTTCAGTTTCTCTACATGATCAAATTCATGCCCTTTCTCTTCAAGTTCAAGCAAATGCCAAGGGTGAAGAAGTGGCTCAATTGAAGGAGGATTTGAAAAGGCTGGAAGGAATTGTTCAGTCGATGGAAGATTTTCAGCTTGTTCGCATTCCAAGACAATCTTAATTCTATTCTCTTTTTCTCTCTACCTTTTTAATGTTGACAAAAAGGGGGAGAAGCTGAAGTGCAGATTTGACTTATTTGACTTTGGTTTGGTTTTTGGACTTTACTTTTGTTTTGGTTGTTTGGTTATGACTTTGATTATGAATGGTTTGGACTGGTTTGGATTGCTTAATGCCTACTTTCAGTATTCTAAGCGTGTTGATATGATATTCATGATAAAGATAGTTGTTTTTACAGGACTAACTCTTTTCCTGTGAATGCAAATTTGATATTATCTTTATACTAACTCATTTATCTTTTATGAGATATCCATGTCTGCTTAAAGTATTGTTTTGCAGGTCATAAGTATCCAAATCTGCATGAAAGTTTTGTCACCATCAAAAAGGGGGAGATTGTTGGAGAAAACTTCCTTATATGTTTTGAAGCTGACAAAACGTTTCCATCTATCTAGTCTGAAGATATGCAGACTCTGTCATCAAATTCTAAAGACTGCCAGACCACCAGACTCAAGATTCAAAGTCTATCATCATTGACAGTTTCTAGACCGTCGAAGAAAACTTATCCTGAGTTGAGTATTTCTTTAAGGATTCAATTCTATCGACTGAAGAAGATCTCATGGCTAGAGTTAGCACTTCAAGATCTGTTATTCGTATTCGAGTAATCTAGATCCTCTTGATCCGCGAATTATACTTGGAAGGTTCTACTTATGGAAACCGAGATCCTGATTGTATGGGCGAGCAGGATTGATGGGCTATCGTCATTTTCCTTGAATCGCTCGAGATCTCTCTAATTGATTATGTCCAACGGGTTGATTGGAAGAACTTCTTTGGAAGGTGCCAACGGTATTGAAGGCATAAAGAAGTATATAAGGGAGACGATCAAGTTGTTCAAGAGTGCCAGATAGAAAAATTTCAAAGTCTGAATCTCCTTGTTCTTTTGCGATCTTATTCGTCGAGCTATAATTGTAATCAAAAGAGAGACTTAATTTTTGTGAGATCTTGAGGAAGTGTAGTAGAGTCTCTACACTGTGGAATCAAGGACGTGAGACTGTAAATTTTCTTTTTGATTCATAGTGAAATCTAGTCGGTGGGCTGTTAGTGCGGGAGAGTGGACGTAAGCTTGGTTTAAGCCGAACCACTATAAACTTGGAGTCTTGATTCTATATCCCTAATCCTTTTACTTTACATCGCATATTCATACATCTATTATTGCTTTCAATCTCTTAGTCTATCAATCGATAAAAATTAATCTATCTTGTTACAATTAGTAAAAATCACTTTAATCACCTATTCACCCCCCTCTAGGTGCTCGTACTAGTTCTATCACTAACTAACCTAACCATGCTAGTTACACTAATCTAGGATTAACTAACTAATCATCATTAACACTAATTTAATCCCTTAAGCACAATTAACAACCTAATCAAGGATTAGGGACTTAACTCACGGGATTAATAGGGCGGCGGGCTCACGGCGACGGCAATGTGACGCTGACGAGGACTCGAGACTACCGCATCTCAAATGGAGCTCAACGGCAGCTGGATCGGCAAGGAGGGCTCACGGCCAAGGGCTGAGGTTGGCGGTTCGGCTCGGTTTGGTTGCTTCGGTGATCGCTGGCAGTGCTGGACGGGCGCAACTAGACAGCGCTGGTGGCGGCTGGCGGAGCTGAGGCGGTGAAGGAGGTGGCGTGGCTGGGTGGCGGTGCGGTGCTAGACGCGGGGGCTAGCTGGACGTGGGTTGTTCTGTTGGTCGTGCGGTGGAATGATGAGTGATGATCGAAGCTTGCTTGCTAACGTGAGGGGAGGTGGAGCTGGATGGTGAAGACAGTGATGTGGTGGATCAGCTTGGTGGTGTTGGGCGCAGGTGAAGATGGATGAGGATGGAGTTGTGTGGCTGTGGGGATGCTGGTAGTGGATGTAGATGGTGCGGCAAGGAAGAAAATGGAAGGAAATGGGGTCGAAGAAAAGGAGTCGGCTGCAAGGGGAGGTGAACGCATGGAGAAATAGAGAGGAAAGAGTGGGAGAGAGAAGAGAGAACAAACAAGTCAATTGAGTGACCAATGAGAGCTTAGGGAAAAATATCAAGCCCATCATCACATTTTACCCCAAAGTCTTCATCCCCTAAAGTCTTGTGCTCCTCCAATGAGAAATTAGCCCTTATTTCTCACAATTAAACCATTTTGGGTAGCAAAATAATCCATTCCTCAACCCATCCGAATTTTCCATTTTCTTTTTCTTTTTGTCCGAAAACCATTTTTTCGCAAAATTTTGGACTCGACGATGTTGACACATAAATTTTGGTGACCCGTTTAGTCATTTATTGCATTAAAAAATTAGGGGTTAATTTTATCTCAGAAAAAATAGTTAATTGCATAGCATATAGTTTTAGGTGTATTTATTTTTAATTTGCATTTACATTGGGCCGATGACGGATGGGTTCGAATTGATGCTTTAGAAACTTTAATTTGATGAGTCGGGCTAAGCCCACAAAGAGAGCAAATTGGCCCAAGCCTGTATCCTTAGGGAGATTTTACGGATTTATCTTTGTGAAATTTCAATTCAAAAGCAAATATTGCGTTTGGAAAGGAAATTTTTGTGGACATGGTTTTGGAAAATTAAAACCCTAATCCGTGGCCTATAAATAGATTAATACTCATAGGGTTTTGAGGGGCCACACAATTAAGAACACATGGCCACAAAAAAAGAGAACTCACCTTCTCCACGGTGAAGGTCGGCAATTATGAATCCCATAGCACTGTAGAGAAGCCACAGATTGATACACGACCACACGTGGAGAGGGAAAGGAGAAAAAGTGTGTAGAGGAAAAGAGAGCAAGGGACGTGCAGCAGAGGGGAAAAAGAGAAAAAAGAAAAAGAAATAACTGAAAAGACCCCTACTGTTCATCTTCTCCAAGGGTTTTGCTGCATTACCGGCCCCTGCATCATTGGTCTTCGGTCTGCACCACCTCCGCCGCATCCCCTGCCGGACCAACGCCTGCTGGCCCTACCCACTGCACCAACAACGACGCCTCTGCTTCGTCTCGCCAGAAGCTACCACCGCCGCAAGACCCAACGCCACTGCTCACCGTCATAGCGTTTGCCCGCCCCTGCGCTGGACACTGCCTGCTGTCCGGGCTACCAGCAACCTTCAAGCCGCCAACCGACGCTGCTCTGCCTGCAATGCTACTTCTCGAGCTCCCCTGCACCATGTAAGAATGTTCAAAGCTTACTAAGTTAGTATCGAGCCTGGTTGGACTCTAGGCATGTTACAATAGGCTAATTGCCTAAGATCGTTTCTAGGATTGCCTGAAAATGTGATATTGAATATGCTTTAAGACATTACTTCTCGAGCCTCATTTGAAGAAATGAGTACTAAAGAAATTAGAGAAGGTCAATTAGTGATAGCATTTTGCCTCAATGATCAAGAAATGAATTGGAATAGTGTGTTACCGAAGACTCTTATGCTTTCCAGTATGTTTTGATCTCAATCTATGCAAGTATAGAAAGCACATTGATGACTTCACTTTAGAACATTGTCGCAAATGAGTTGCTAATTCTAACATTGATAGGTGTTTTCGAAACCTCGTGCTTTAGGTCTTATTGATCTCACATTCTCTTGCAAAGATGGATTGACAATGCAATTTATATTCAAGCGTAATTGTGAAGGGAAAAGGACTAAAAGAGCAAACAACCAAAGGGCTTCAAACGTGTTTCTATCATAGCTTTAAGCCTAAGTGTTGTCTGCTTAATAGCTTCTTTTCATATCTAGCTGTGGAACTAATAATTGAATGAATATTGTGCATTTACAAGTCCATCCTTCTCATGAAAAGTATCTGAATAAAATGATTGATATGTATGATGAGATGGCTATGGTGGTTGGGAGAGATATGAACACCGAAAGCTTTCCTAAGCAATTCGGGGACATCGATGCAATGGAAGTTGACTCCTCACCTGTCGACTTAGGCGATGACTTTGATGAGTTGATGAAGGGCTCAAAAACACCTTCCTCTACTGTGCATTTAGAAAAGAGGTCTCACAAAAGGCAAAAATGTTCTGACAGTGATGACAAGTATGTTGCACTTTCAACACAACTTGGAGAGATGGCCTTCGGCAATTCCGTCATTGGGTCAAAGGGATGTCGATCACTCTCAAGTCTATTACTCTCAACTCTACAATGAGGCGATGAAAGTGGATGGATACAATAAAACTACCCTTGGATCAGTTTTTGACCATCTAATTGAAAATAAAAAAATTGGAAAAGCATTCATGGTGAAGAGTGCGACTCTTCACAAAGCATGGATTGATAAATTTCTAAGCAAAGGAGATCATCATCAGTGATATATTGTATTGAGCTTTACCGCCAAAAGACTCATGTGTTCTTTATTTCTTTGTTGTTATTGTCAATGCTTCATGAGATGAAATTTGATATAAGATCGTTTTGTATTGGCATTTCTATGACTAGTGATCTTACTGTGGACTTTGCATTCAACTTAAAGCCTCTGCACTCTTGCTTATCCTTTTCTTTATTTACTCTACCATGCAGTTGTGCATTGCTCAAGCAAAGGGCTCTACATGCTTTGCTTCTTTTTTCTTTTGTTTATTAGAACACAAAAGACGCAAGGGGGTCTTGGCAAAGCTGATTGCAATGCCCTTGTCAATCTTATTACGGCAAGAGTTCAATCTTGGGCCCAGAGATTCCTCTCATATGCGGGCCACCTCTAGCTCATAAGGTCGGTTCTTCATTCCATCCAAGTTTTTGGGCAGGTATATTTATGCTACCTAGATCAGTCTTGGACCACATAGAACAAATTTTCAGACAATTTCTATGGAAAGGCCCGGTTCTAGGAAGTGGGGGCGTGAAAGTTGCTTGGGATGAGGTATGCCTCCCCAAGAAGGAGGCAGGACTTGGGATTCGGTCTCTCCGTGACTATAACTCGGCATCTATGCTAAAGCATAACTGGATTCTATTTACTGATAGAGAATCCCTTTGGTGTAAGTGGATCCATTCCACCTACTTAAAGAGAAAGAATTTATGGGTGGTTTCAAAGCCTACGGTCTGTTCATGGGCTTGGAGAAAACTCCTCAACTTGAGAAAAGATGTTTAGCGGTTTTTTCGATGGTGTGTGGGGGATGGCCATTCGGTGTCCCTTTGGTTTGATCCCCGGCACCCATGGGGTCCCCTCAATATGGTCTTCTCCAATTCCTATGTCTACCGATCAGGTCTATCTATGGAGGCTTCGGTTGCTTATTTATTTTATGCTCTTGGTTTGGCGACCAAGACACTTATTGAGGCGTGGGGATCCCCCCTCTGCCTATTCTATCCCAGGCCCAGGATCGGTTTACTTGGCTGGAGAACTCCTCGGGCATCTTTTCGACTGCCTCGGCCTGGGAGGCCATTCGCTCGAAACACAGTGTGGTTCCTTGGTTCCCTTTCGTCTGGAGCAAATCTATCACTCCAAGGCACCAATTTCACTTGTGTCTCATAACGAGAAATAGGCTTCACACTCAGGTTCTCCTTCTCTCTTTTGGTAGAATTGCTACGGGTTCTTGTGCTTTTTGTAGTGTGAGGCCGGATTCAATAGACCATATTTTCTTTGGATGCCGAATTTCTTTGCAGTTGGTGTCGTTCTGGGCCTCAAAATGCAACATCATCTGGCAAAGTAGGCCGTGGCAGGATACCATTCGATGGGCATTAAATTGTCTTATGGGCAATGACTTTTTTCAGGCGATTGCAAGATTTTCCTTCGCTGCCTTTTGCCACATTATTTGGAAGACTAGAAATGGCATTTTATTCTAGGGAAATTCTCTCTTTGAGCATATGGTGAAAAATCACCTCCTCAAGGTGGTGAGAGATAAAGCTATCTCCTTTAGCCAGGTGGCTGACACTCCAAGGAATAGAAGAACTCAAAGGATGTGGGGACTCGACCCGGCTATCTTCTCTACCTAGCGTGTGGTTTTTGGGTTCACTCTAAGGTGTAGAGGTATGTTCGTGCTTGGCCTTAGAGGTCTGCTAAGTTGGGGTTGGGGGGACGGTCTCCTTTGCCCCTCGCTTTCTCTCCTTTTGGGGGCCTAGCTACTTCACTAGTTCTTTGTTGCTACTTGTTTTGTCCTTTTTGCTGCTTGGGTTGTGCCGATTGGCGTTGTGTTGCTGCTTCTTTGGTAGCTTTGCTGTTTTCTTTTTTCCTCCTGGCATCCTTCCACTCGAACTGGCTTGTTGCCGGTTCTAGTGTAAGTTTTTGGTGCCGAGTTCCCTTGTTGTATAGCTTTGGTCTTTAGTCTTTATTTATTCTTACCTTACCAAAAAAAAAAAAAACACAAGAGGAGAACAGGCCACTTAACTGGAAGATTCTCATGAGGGCTATACATGCTTTGCTTCTTTTCTCTTTTGCTTCTTTTTAAAATCCATATGAACATTTTTTAGAGTAGATAAGCATTTGGCGACAATGAGGGAATAGAGATATAACGAAAGTTTGCCAAGCTTTAAAGGCAAGTTCATATTTGATGGATTTATAGGTCGGTAAGTAAGTGATGAAATCTTAGAAAATATTTTCCTTACTGAACACCGGAAAATATTTTTCGAAACATTTTCAGGTTTTAGCCAAACATCAAAAAATATTGTCATTTTCTTGGAAAATGTCCATAGGACAACATTTTCCGCAAAACGAACGGACCCTTAAACTTGGAATTTCAAAATTGATCAAATGTCGTAAAGCAAATTTTTCTTTAAAAAAAAAAAAACAATTAGAAATGAATGAATTTCGATTTTTGCTGGTTAGAATTTGAAATTCCCAATTTGGGGAAGTCATTTTCTGATCGAGTTTTGGAAAATTGATAAGTCTTCAAAGTCAAATTAAGGTAAAAAGGGATTGATTTGGTGATTTTTTACTGTTTTGAATTTTTTAAGAAAAATTTTGACTAGATGTTGGCTTTAGGGGTTGATAAAAAAGTCAGTTCTGAAAACTTTCTTGGATGATCAATGAAATCAATGTCTTAGTTTAGACTGAATATTGCAAAACTAAAATTAACTCAAAAAACAGGCCAAAAAACATTGCATTTAGGAACCATATTCTTGAGTTTTTACCCTTATATGACTTGTCAACTAAAAATTAAGTGCTAATAAGGAGTTCGAAGTTGGTGATCATCTCAGCATCGTCATCAATTTTCTTCTTCACTAGGGATTATCTTCTCATGTAATTAATTGATTGACTACAAGAGTCCAATACATAAAAGTTTTGCAAGATGATTACTACTTCGCTAGGGATGGTATCTTGCAAATTTTTTTGCTCTTTTTCACTTTCTTTTTCAAAATCTTCACTTACTTTAGAGAACAAATTTTGGCTTTTGTGGCACCATCAGCTCTTGAATAATTAGCATTGGACTTTCAGGATCTTCATCTTCAATTGACGTTCTGAACATGTCTCAATTGTGGCAACTTGAATACCTTTGTCATGCCTCGGACCTTTATTCCCCACCTCGAGAATGCGACATCTGTAGGAGTTAATTTTGCAACATCTCATGAGGCGTTGCCATCCCATCGGTTATTATCTTTCAATTAAACGCATGTGAAAGCGGATAACATCAATACCTAATCAACAAACCACAAAAGGATAGTAAGGAAAACACATACACAAATATACATCTTATTTATCTGCTTCACTAAATTGGATCGTTTAATTTACAAGCCCATTGTTGGGCCAATATCATACACTTCCCAAAAGGATAGGAGGGGTTGGTCCTAGCATCTCTATAAGGGCGACCAGTAAAAATGGTTCCCATCAAGAGGCCGCCTCCTCACGGCTCGAGTTCGAGATCGTAATCCCGATCGGGATCGAGGTCCTCGATGACTCCGCTAGGAGGGTTCGCCACTAAATTGTTAAGGTCGCCTAGTGGACCATTGAAACTGCATAGGGGCTTGAAAACCTCCTCATCAAAACACACGAATCATGCCTTGTAAAAATGGTGAACCGGATATCTTACATCCTCGTCAACCCATATCGTCGTGGTGTGCTTCTAATATATGATGTCGGCTTCCAAATCCTCTATATCGAGGATCACCACCTCCATATGCATTGGCAGACCAAAACGCGTCAGCCGCTAACTCATACTTGTGGGCCTGAAAAAAGTAAAACAATAACAAAAGAGTTGGAAACTCAATAAATAAATCGCCTAAATCTTGTATAGGCGGATGTCTCATTTCAGAAACCTACGAACTCAATGCCTACTTGTTGATAGCAAATCAATAGTAAAGTATTTATTGTGCCTTAACTATAAACAAGAAACAAAGGGTCCTTAACTACCTAAATATCCATCCTATCAAGAATCTACAAAGTATCTCGCACTCATAAAAATTCTAAACGTGCCAATTAATAACTTCAGCAACATTCATGTGTTTCTCGGGTCCTAAATAATAGCATAAAAATTCACATGTGCCTCATATAGTGCAATTAATAGCCTATAAAATTTCTAAATGTCAAATATTAACTTCTAAAACATTACCATGGCCTTCGAGTCCCAAATAATAACTTCAAAAACATCCACGTGTCTCTTACTCTCAAATAACGGCAATTACAACATGCACGTGCTTTTCAAGTCACTAAAAATGACAAATAAATTATGCACGTGTCTCACACACCTCGAATAATACCATATCTAATATGCACATGACATATATCAACTTTTAAAGTATGCACGCAATACTCAAATGCCTTTCATACAATTAGCACCTTGAGAATCACTTAATAACTGATACTATTATGCTATCTCAAGTCCAATTATTATAACATATAACTGAAACCCTACAGCTCTTTTAGAAACCTCTGGGGGCATCGTTCCACCAAGTGACATCCTTAATCTGACCCCTATCTATGGAGTAGAATTTCGACAGTAACCGACAGACTGCAGAAAAGTGATAAATGACCACCTTAGGATGAAAACTCAATTTTTCATCAACGGATCGTGAAATTTCGGAAAAGTGGAAACATGCTGCAATCAAGGAGTTACAAGGACCCGGGCCACGAACGAACCCAATGGGCTTCATGCCCCTATTGGTCCGCCAAAGAATGCCATCCAAGCCCATTCTTGAATTTTGGAAACTTGCACATCAAATTGACCCATGTGCATGAATAGTAAATTGGACTATAGTCCGGCTTAATTCTCATTTTGACCCTTCTAGATGCTAGTAGCTACAAAAATTGCGGGCATACAAGAATGAGAGTGGCGCCAGAATTGAAAAAGAAAGAAAGAGAAGACTACCCTAGCTAGCCTATTTAGTCCATTCTGGCATGTGTGAAATCTTGGAATTAATTAAGCTTGGATGTGAAGGCTTCATGACACAATCTTGGTCATATGAATTGCTTGGCTAGGAGCAAATTAAGGAAGTTGTATATTGATTCATTAATACTTGGATAGAGAAGATCTTAAATTGAGCTCTTTCACTTTCTCATTTCCCTCATTTCTCTCCCACTCTCTCTCCCACCCCTTGGCTGAACTCCCCTCTCATCCTCTCTCTCTCGGCTCACCTCACCTCACGCTTTATCTCTCCCTCTCATTGCCGTCGTCCAATGTTGCACACTCATGCCGTCGTCTGCCGTGCCGTGCCGCCGCTCGCCCTTGCCAAGCCGCCGCCCTCACGCCGAGCCACCACCCTCACGTCGCCCCTTGGCCGTGAGATCTTTTATGCCTTGCTGCCTTCGCTACTAGCCACTGGGAGCCGCCGCGAGTCGCAGAGCCGTTGCCGCACCATTGCCAAGTGTATGAGTGCTAAATGTGTATTTTGATAGTGATGTTATAGCTTGCATGTGTATGCATGGATTTATATGAGTTGCATGAAACACATGCGTAAATTAAATGTCATTTTAATAACTTATGTGGCATGTGCATGCATAATCGAAAATTAAGCTACATGTTCAGGGTGCCTCAGAGGCGAATTGTCTTCCTACACAAGGTTTAGAGAGTTTACTTACTGAGTATATCTCATTCATTGTTATTTAAATGTTTCAGGCCCTAAGCATGACTAATCCATTCCGCCACATACATTTTGGGGTGCCTATGGATCAGGACACCAAGAAGACCTCCTATCCAGTTGAGGGGACTGACACTATCTATGAGAAGTATGTGACCATCATTTGGGTGGATGAAGGGTTGATGAATTTGGTACCCCATAGGTTCATGGCTTGGTATGTATTGGTCAGGGATGAGCTATTCAGCCCTCTCCGGGGTTTTCACAAACCGCCAAGCAAGGGACCGGGGCGCTAGTTGGGACCCATGGATGTGGATGTCCCTGATGGCGCTGTCATTGACCTAAATGAACCCGGATCGGGAGTCAAATTCCAAACCCAAGCCATTGCATTATAATCTAGATGCGTAAGGGATATCACTTTTTAAGGTCGTCCTCGTAATATAGAGGTGTTACACTAACCCAACCCTCTTTTGACGGACTGGAAGGAATCTATGCTGCACATATGTAAATGTGAAGCTTCTGCTCGATTAAGTTAAGGTGTAAACGAATATATATGAAATGTGTTTTGATATGTGTTCTATACTATCCATCTTACTATGAATGATTGGGTGGTGTAAATTCTATTTCTACTTGCATATAATCAAAGATAAAATGAAGAGGTTGGTGACGCCTTTTGGAACATTATAATTAAATAACCAAAGGATAGGAAGAGATGCCGCCGTTCTAAGGTGGGACAGGACATGTCCCATTGGGCACAACATTCGAACTCCATCGGGTATCATTCCGATAAACACTCCCATGAACAGCATTCAAAATTCATTAGGCATCCAAAATTCATCAAACATCGCCCTAAAATCCATCAATGACGAGTTCCTCATGTGACCACACGAATTAAGCACACAACCGGTTCTTATCTTCTTCATTAGTCCATTCCTAATAGTGTGCCATTAATACCTTGTCATTAATACTAATCCACATAGAACAAACACATCACATAATAACAAGGTTTCCAAATAACTCAATCTATATTATGGCCTAGCCGGATTACATAATAGAACAATAACTTCTTAAAACCAAACTCAAACATGAACATAATTGAGTCGTTTCTAATAATAATAACAAACCGAGCAACCTTAACAATAACATAAGCTTTCATTGCCTACCTCAAATCTCATACCCCAAGTAATCTCATCAACAAACCATACAAAATTTGCACTTAATTCTAACATTTCTAAGATAGCTCAATCCTATCTAGAAACACAAGCAAAAACCGACCTAAATCAAAGCTACATAACACAACGACCTAGCCAATGTTTAAGGGATCCACTTACAAAACCGGGACATGGACGGAGACGGACGACGGATGGCTCGAGTTCACAATGGCGATGAAGGCGCGGCGTGAGACGACAATGAGCGAGGCAGAGAGCGGCAACAACAACGTGAGAGAGGTGATGTTGCCGCCTTATTTTTAATGGACGTGTCTTTAAAAGATAAAAATCAAAATTAGAGTTTTCAATCCGCAGCAAAACCCATTTCTCAACCAAAAAAATGTAGTTGATGAATAAGTGCTCTCTTTGTCTCTCGAAATGTAGAGACGATCCTCTACCACAATCCTCTATTTTCCCCGTCCTGTTCCATTCCCATCTTCGTATTATCCCATCTTCTCTTCATTTCGTTGGTCTCGCCTCTTTTTCATCGACAATTGAGGAGTATTTTTCGCTCCCGATGATGGCCGCACTCGGCAAAGCGTTCACTTTTCCGATTCAGCAAGTAATTAGGTAGAGGTTTGAGTGGTGCGACACTTTGTCAAACCAGCATATGTTCTTCTGGCTATCGATTTCCCATGAGTCGATTGCAGTCTGCCTCCGAGGTCTCCAACTGATGGTTGCATGTCCGCGATGTTCTCCATCTGCAGTTGTAGCGCAGCCACATCATCATTTGGTGACCAGGGTTAACAAGGTATTTCATTTTTGGTCCCAATATGGTTCAGGTATTTTTTATTAGGATATGAATTTCAACAAGAGGAAGTTCTAAGGGCAATTAGATGAAGTTGGCGGCATTCACCTTATAATCGATTGGGGTAAATTCTGGTTTGTGTGGATTTCAAGGCCGCCCATCTGTTGCGAAGCTGTCTGTCATTTTACCCTGTTCTGCGATCCGCTTTGGACCTTGTCATGGCATCGGCAGGTCATGCTGATTCGTCACGACTGTTGGCTCTGTGTAATAGGTTAGGCCACCTTATTACGGAGCAGCAAATTGATGATTGGGATGATGTACTTCCACCTGAAAAAATAGATGAGTGCCGATTAACCTTGATAGGATCTATTCTCTCCAATCCATCAATAAATCTGTCAGCTTTACAAAGCACTCTCAAGCGTGTCTGGCGCATTGAACAAGTTGAAATAACGCAGAGAGAGGCAGGTATCTATGCAGTTAAGTTTAAGTCGCAAGCAGACAGACAGAAAGTGCTTGATGGGGGACCTTGGTTGTTTTCTGGTCATCTTGTCTTGCTGAAACCATGGATCCCAAACACCCCCTTTCATTGCTATGACTTCTCCATGTGTGCTTTCTGGGTTCAGGTATTTGGTTTACCTTTGGAATGGAGTACTGAAGAGATGATTAGCAGGGCGGTGCACCACTTGGGTCGAGTGTTGGAAGTCAAGCTTGATCCAAGGGAAGGGACTTCATCTAGATCAGTGCGAGCTCGGGTGGAATTGCCGCTACAAGAACCTCTCAAAATAGGTAAACTAATTAGAATAGAGGGTAAGCTTCTATGGCTCGATTTCCGCTATGAAAGACTATCGCATTTTTGCTATTCGTGCGGCAAATTGGGTCATTACGCGACATACTATAAGGACATACCTTTTGATGAGGCCAAGTTAGATGGTCGAGGTAAAATGGCCTATGGCCAATGGCTTCGAGCTGAGGTTCGAGAGCATAGCCCATATTGGCACACCTTCTACGCTGCGCAAGATAACCCTATGGAACCAGATGAAGTAGTGCCGAAAACTCCACCCGTTCAGCTACAGAATGTCCCATTACTACCCCGCCAGCAAATGCAGCTTGAGAGCATCAGGCTTGTGGCGATGATACAACTCGAACTCATGACTTACCTTTAGAGCAGCAGCCCCTTCAGCAGTCCAGCAAGCAAGGAATTTCCCTTCATACAGTCATGCTACCTGCAGATACAAAGTTAAAAGGTATTCAGACTTCTCCCATGGAAGTGTCGACACACCACAAGCTGAAGAAATCGAGAACAACACCGAAGTTGGGGGTGGCCAAAAAACTGAAGAGGTACAACCCCTATGAGTCAAGAAGTTTGTTAATTGGGGACCATGAAGAGGCAAATCTCACGGAAACACCTGTCTTGATGGCTGAGGAAGCGGGAGCATGGGCTATGGTGGCTGGCCCTAAACAGCCACCCACCCACAAATGAAGATAATCACTTGGAACTGTCACGGCTATGCCCTGACAGTTCAGGTACTAAAGGCCATGACAGCCAAAGAAAAGCCCGATGTAGTCTTTTTGATTGAAACGAAAAACCCTGAAGTCAAGCTTCAACGAATTCAGCGTTCCCTACACTTTCCGCATTCATATATTCTCAATCCATATGGGTTAGCCGGAGGATTATCCGTGTTGTGGAATGATCAGGTATCTATAGAAGTGGTTCGTTCTTCACAGCATATGTTTGATATGACTTGTAGGATGATGCAGGAAGATAGAACTTTTCGCCTAACATGTATTCATGCTGCTTATCACTGTTCACAACGACAGGTTTTTTGGGATGAACTTAGGATGATTAGCTATATGAATAATTTCCCTTGGATATGTGCTGGAGATTTTAACGACTTTCTTTATCCTTGGGAAAAGTTTGGTAAACGACATGCAGACTTTTCTAGAATGCTATCTTTTCGTGCTATCCTAAATGAGTGTGAGCTCATGGAACTAGAAATTAAAGGGTGTAAATTCACCTAGACGAATAATAGAGAAGGTGAAGAGCTTGTGAAGGAAAGATTGGATCGTGTATTGTGTTCAATGGATTGGCGCCTCATGTTTCCGGATGCAGAAGTTTTTGCGCTACCTGCTAGGTTCCGACCACAGCCCATTGATCATACAAACTTCAGCAACTTATAAATGACACAATAAGCCTTTTCATTTTGAAGCCTATTGGAATGATAAAGCTAAATGTCGTGAGATTATATCCAAGGTATGGAATTCACTTTCTGCTGCTCATCCGGCTTTCCTAGCAAAGGTACAGAAAGTCATCACAGCTCTATCTAAGTGGAGTCATAAAAAATTTTCCAACGGAAATGCCAGAGTGATAGCCTTACAACAGCAGTTACAGGATTTGACCAATCAGCAGCACTTCACTTCTTCGAGAGAGGTAGCATCGAATATCCGAGAGGAAATTGAAAAGACTTGGCAAATGGAAGAGCAATACTGGGCAATGAGATCGAGAATACAATGGTTGCATTAGGGGGATAAGAATACGCGGTTCTTTCATGCGTCCACGATCCAAAGAAGAAATAGAAATCGCATTATTATGTTGCAAGACGAAAATCAGAATTGGATTAGGGACCCATAAATTCTACAAGGTATGACTACCGCTTACTTTTCCGAATTATATACATCTGGAGGGTATCGAAATTACGGCCCTATTCTTGACCAATGTCAGCAAATTGTATCTTCTGAAATGAATGATCAGTTGATTGCCATGGCGACCATTGAGGAGGTAAGACAGGCCACCTTTCAATTGGGGACTACCAAGGCCCCTGGCCCGGATGGATTAAATGGTCTATTTTACCAAAAACACTGGGACATTATTAAAGATGATCGTGTGCTTCTAGTGCAGCATTTCTTTCTCTCAGGTCAGATGTCCTCAAAGCTCAATCAAACTTTTATTGCCTTGATCCCTAAGACGCCTCACCCAGAGCAACTGGAGCAATATCGCCCAATAAGTCTATGCAACTTCGCCTACAAAGTTCTCTCTAAGGTACTAGCCAACCGTCTTAAACTTTGCTTGAATTCTTTAATATCTAAGGAACAGTCAGCCTTTGTGAGTGGACGACAGATTCAAGATAATATTTTAATCGTTTAAGAGGTTCTTCACCAGTTCAAGATCAGGAAAAGAACTAGGAAATTTAATGCAATCCTAAAGATAGACATGCAAAAGGTGTATGACAGAGTTGAGTGGGATTTTCTTCACGATTATCTTCTGAAATTGGGATTTCACCCTATCTGGGTTCAATGGATTATGCAATGTGCGTTGACAACAACTTTTAGTGTGAAATTTAATGGCGAATCCCTACCTTTCTTTACTCCTTCTTGAGGCCTCCGACAGGATGATCCTTTATCTCCATATCTATTTATCTTGATGGCAAATGTCCTATCAACCTTAATCAATCAAGCTGTCAGTGTGGGACATATTAGAGGCATCAAGTTTAATAGGTGGTGTCCAAACCTTTCCCATCTATTTTTTGCTGATGATGCAATCTTTTTCCTTGATGGGACTATAAACGAATGTTAGAATCTTGTAGCTATTATAAACCAATATTGTTTGGCCACTGGTCAGATCGTGAATCAAAACAAGTCTGGCATTATTTTCAGCAACCATTGTCCGTCTCGCTTGCAAGATAATATGGCAGGGGAGTTTCGACTGCCTGTAGTACAAAGATATGATAAGTATTTGGGAATACCTTCTGAATGGGGCTGGTCAAAGAGGGAGATGTTCTCTTGGCTACAGGCAAGAGTCAATGCTAAGATGGAAGGATGGAAAGGTAAGTTGATATCCAAGGGTGGTAAGGAAGTTCTAATTAAATCTGTTGTACAAGCTTTACCACACTACGCTATGTCTATTTTTAAGATTCCTCTGTCAATCTGTAAATCAATAGAGAAAAGTATTGCAAGATTCTGGTGGAGAAATGATCAGAACAAGGCGGGTATTCATTGGCGAAGTTGGGAAGTATTGAGAGAAAGTAAAGATTATGGCGGGTTGGGCTTCCGCGACCTAATAGCTTTTAACAAAGCTATGCTTGGGAAGCAGGCTTGGCGCTTATTGCAACAGCCCGAGGCTCTATGGACTCAACTATATAAAGGGTTGTACTTTCCTACAAAAGACTTCCTCTTGGCGACACCAGGACCTCGTCCCTCCTGGGGATGGAAAAGTCTTTTGTCGAGTAGAGATGCTATCTCCCCCCACCTTTGTTGGTCTGTGGGTAATGGTCAAAACATTATAATAAGATGTGATCGCTGGCTACCTATGGGAATTCTCCATGGCCCTAAGACTCTCGAGGAAACATTGCTGGTGGCGGATCTTATTGATCCGACCCACCAAGATTGGAACCAGGATTTGCTCCTCGATCTATTCGGAGAAGAAATTATAGAACAAGCTCTCAAAATTCCAATCAGACCTTTGGTCACTACAGATAAATTGATATGGACAGCTACAAAAGATGGTGCCTATATAGTAAAGAGCGGCTACCACAACATTCTCCATACAACAGACCATTCCAATAGTAACAGCACATCTACATCCTATCAGATACCCAAATCTCTCTAGCGAAGAATATGGCAAATGAAAACTGCACTGAAAGTCAGGACGTTTACCTGGGCGGTTTGTCAGAACGCACTTGCTACTAGAGCCAACCTATTTCGTAGACACATTGTTGCGGATCCATGCTGCAGCCTCTGTCATCAGCAAACTCCCGAAACCACCGAGCATATTTTTCTCCACTGTTCGTGGACTCGAGCTGTATGGACAAATTCGGAGCTTAATATTTTCTTTCCCCCTCAATCCATTCATCGTATGGATCAATGGTTATCGGAAAGATCAGCAATATCACAGACCATACCTGGATTCAAACTAATTGCCAATACTCTGTGGCAAATCTGGAGGATGCGCAACAATTTCGTCTTCCGAGATCAAAAACCAGACCCAGACCTTGTAGTTGAACTGGCGATTGCTCAGACCAGAGCTTTTGTTGTTCCTGTGGCTACCTCTTCGAGATCCGGACGGAATTTCTTGAATCCTTACCATCTATGGCAACCTCCAGACCCCGAAACTCTTAAGTACAACATTGATGGCACATATCAACAGGGGAGCACAAAGGGATGGATGGCCTGTGTCTGCAGAGATAATCGAGGTAGGATAACTGATCCGTATTCCACAAATTTTCGATCTCATTCGGCTCTGGAAATGGAGTTTAAAGCACTCACATGTACCCTTGACCACCTGCTGAGTCGAGAACTCCAAGATAGCAAGCTTGTGCTTGAATCAGACTGCCTCATTCTCATTGAAGTTGTGAGGGATGATCGATCGATGTCATGGGAGCTTCGGTCGCTGAAAGAGGAGGCCGCCTTTTTGGTTTCCAGGTTTTCTAACCTAACGTTGAATCACTGTAGGAGAGAAGCGAACAGGGTTGCAGACTAGGTTACGAAGGCCCACCGCACTGCCTTCTCGGTCCAGAACTGGCTTTTTTACCCTCCTGCTGTATTTCTTGATGTATTAGCTGTGGATGTTGTAGCTTCAGGGTGTAAGTTCCCGGTTATATAAATATGAATGTTTATTTCGACCAAAAAAATGTCATTCTTCATTTCTTTTGCTTTGTCATTTTTAAGCAATTTCTCATTCATTTCCGACAAAAACTCCAAAGATCAAATAGTTGACTTTTGGGTTAATTTTTTGGTGAACCATTTTCATCAAAAGTCAACTCCGAGTTAAATGTTGGTTTTTCACACAAAAAGATGTCAAATGATCTTAATTCCACTTTAGCAAAGTAAATTTTTAAAATTTTCAAAGATTTGACTTAAAAATCAACACTTAAGGAAAAATCAACTAAAAGATTGACTTTTGGTCAAATATTTGACCAAAAAATTTTAAAAAAAAAATCAAAGATCCACAAACACTTCATTTTAGTGTTAATTTGACTTTAGTGTCGAAAATCGATTAAGAATTTTGTTTTCCGGATTTTTTTATTTTAAGTTCAAAATCGACCAAAAATAAAATTATTTTCACTTTAGTCATAATTAGTTCTAGTTCCTTTCATGATATTTGGTTTATTGACTATTTCTTATTCACTCATTTACTCACTTTCAAGAACAGTCATGTCCAAAGGCGAATTACCATTTTAAGCCCTAATTAGAAAGTCCAAATCGATCATTCATGATTTGCAGGCCAACACTTTTATTCCACTCATTTTCTCAAGATAAATCCAAATCCAAGGTCTGTTTTGAGAAATTTACTTGAGAACTTCCCAATTTGAGGAATTTTCTCTCTTGAATATAGGAAAACCAACTTAATAAGCTCTAATTGAAAAAATTCAAGTTGATCCATCCAAGACTAAGGTCTAATTTCGTGAATCAAGGTCCAATTTTGATGTTAGACCTCAATTCATTTTTGGCCTAAGAGTCGTCACCTCAATTCAAGGTCAATTTGAATATAATAAATTATCCTAAGCATGGGCAATTAGATGAATAAGTGAATCACAATATTAATTGAATTAAATTCCAATTGATTTGCGATTTCAAGCGAGTAATTGTAAAATGGCCCATTGTGGCCTATAAAGTTCAATTATGTATGCTCATGGTCTAAATCCACAATTTTTGGCAATAATCAATCAATAAGGTCAATAAAAAACCAATAAATTGCATTTACATGGTTAAATTGGTCTAATTCAATTTATATTATATTATTTCTCCACAAATTGGATAAGTCTTCTCTTCAATTTGATCATTGAATAAATTTTTAGCCCATAAGGATTGCCCGGCCAGAACTGGTCAAGAACCAATCGAACGGGTATGAACCGGCCTGACCAACCGCTAGTGATATAGGACAATTCAGCTTCTTGCCAGCCAATTCTGGATCACTCTCGACCACCCGTCAGATCCTCATCATGCATATTTCATGCTCACGCCATTACATTTTTCAAATTTCACGAAATTTCTCCTGAATTTCGTGCATTTATGATTTTACCCCTAATTGGGCTTTAATTGCGATATTTGTTTTAACTCTTTTTTTTTTAACAAATCAAAGTCATCTGATAGATCATAAGACTCATTTAAAGTAGGATTAGCCCTTGATAAGACTAATTCGGTCATTAGATTAAATTTTGACCGTCAAATCGAACCAATGGTCCAGATATTTGACGATTAATCAATGTATATAAGCTTTTCTCTCCAAGAAGTTCAGGGAGGCTCATTTGTCAAATTTCCAAATCAAAATTGCACAAGATTTCTCTCAAAACCTCTCCTCGCTCTATTTTTCCCACCGCGAGAGCAGTCCTTCCCCCACCATCACGCCTTGCTGTTGCTCGCCGAAGCCCCACCAACGACGTCCTAGCCATAGCAATCCTCTCTAGCCTCCTCTCTCCCCCGTCGCAAGCTCAGTTCGTCGCTAGAGCCACCTGGTCTTTCCATTCGGCCAGTCATTCCCGCGGTCTGGAAGACCAACGTCCACACCAGTATTAAGGCCGGTGTTCATTTTCTCTCCGATCGGTGATCCGGCGATTTTCTTTCACCCACCGTCCATCGCAATCAGCTTTGTTGAGGATTTCCAAAAGTGCTGGTGGATGGCACCCAACAGGATATCCGTCGGAAGATCATCGGAGACCTGATCCTCTACCGATGATCTAAACCGGTCCTAATCGAACCAGTTTAGTGCAGTGGATAGACCAATGGTCCAACCACCCCGATCCGATCCTATGGTGATCTGATCCAACACTCTAGTGTCCCTCGAGGTTCTAATCATATTCTGGCGGCTCACGTTTTTTCTGATCGCACTTAAAGTTTGACAAAATTGCAAAAAGGTAAACTCTCAGTCATGAATCCAATGAAGCAAAATCAAATTAGCCGTTCAGGGCTGGGATTCAACTCTAGGATTCCATATTATGCTTTGATCTGACATTTAGGATGTTAAATGAGATGATTTGTAATGAGTTGGTGATCATTGATGATGAACTTGAACTCAAACTTGCTTAATTTGCCTTGATCTACAATTTCATAATTTTGTGATGTGACTTTCTATTTTGACTAAAATGAAGTGGTAGATGATGTTTTCTAAACTCGAGCCCTCCTAGACATAGAAACTAGACTTCTCAAGATTTGATTTGATAGGTCGCATGCTCCAAGCGGATGTCATTTGGTCACTGAAAGATGCTTCCGAAGTTTTTAAATTCTGCAGTAACTTCGATGTTGATTTGCTGTTCAGACTTACTTCGAATTTCTATTTTGTTATTTTTGTACTGATTTTTTGTGTTTGGATTTTAGAAACACTTTCTTCAAAAGATTTGCACGAAATTGTCTTGTTTACATTATATCTTCTTTTTTTTTCAGACTTTCTGAAATTATTTTGGTAAAATTACCAACATCCATCCTTAGGTCAATCTGCCCTACATAAGGTCCGACCGACGTTTGCTTGTAATTAAGGGCTTAGATGAGTCCATTTGACTTTGCATCCTTTCATGAGATTTGTAATGCATGTTGCAAGTGTTCTAATAAGGTATGATTCATGTGAATTGAACATCGTTTACCATGTTAATTGCGTGTGCAAATGTGTTTGGGTGCTGCTGTAATTTATGCATTTCATCAAATGACTATTTTGTCATTTTTGTGTGGATTCATGTGAGCCAAATTAGGTTTATATACCTCCGTGAAAGATGCTTGTCATGTTGCATTCTACATATAGGATTTTTCCTAAGATTTTTTCACGTCATTAGATCATCAAACATTAACCATCTTCTGTGATGGTCATATTGAATTAGAGACTTATCACGAGCCTATTAAAACACATTTGTTTGGGCCCCTTAAGGGTCAAATCATGCATTGATGTCTTCTTGATATTTGAAGCACGTGTTACAAGCTTCGCATCGATGCATGGCACGTTATATTTAAATCTCGTTTGATATGTGAAAACCATGCATCAATTTAGCCAATTATAACTGAAATTAGTCGAGCATGTTACTTTTAGTTCTAAGTCACTTTACAATGTTAATGATTTATGTGACTTATTTGCAATCCGATTCAAGGTTAAATGTTTTACCCAAAACTTTGTTGCATTCAACCTTATATCGTGTGCGAGTTTCACGCTTTTTGTACATTGTCTAGGTGGCCTTATAGATTATTAAACATGCATCATGTTCTGATTTGTGCATGGCTAATTTGCATGTCTCATGATTATCGTTTTTCAACCATCAATTTGACCACAATTAGACTCAACCCCTCTTAGGGATTCTTAGAACTCACCTTGATCTTTCCAATGTCGCTGATTTTGTATGATTTACATATCATTTGACCTGTTTTCCATTTTTTATCAAAATAGATTAGAAATCTGACTTAGACAAAATTCGAAACCCCTGTATTACCTTTGTTAAGTCTGACTTTTTGTGTTTTTTGCATTATTTTCTCGTTAGAGATTCTCAAGTCGGATCCTTAACGAACTTTGTTCGTCATTCTTCTATCTACATTGTGGTAAAATTTCACATTTTTTAGACCTTGTTTACTAGGTTGAACATCTGTTGATATGTCGTGATACCTTGCAGTTTTGCTGAAATTCTAATGTGAATGTTGCACGGTATTGAATTTTTACAAATTCCTAATTAGCCATTTCGGAAAACTTTCTTCATGAAGTTTGCTTACCATGATGTTGTGGATATTGCTATCGAACATTTTTTTTGGATTCGACAATTTTCGCAAAAAAATTCAATATATTTCACTTTTATTATTATGAGAATCAATGTGTAATTTTCTTGGAACAAATTATCAACGGGTTTATTTTCAATTGCATTGATTTGTTTGCCCTGTTTAGTGATGTTGTGTTATAATTCTTTACTATGTTTTTCTTCTAGAATTTTTTAGGTTAACTTGCATGCTGAATTTGCTTCACATGTCTTCAAGGACTTTGTTCCTCACTTTTTGGACTTTAAACGCAAAAATTTTCGAAAAATAAAAGGCACTTTAGTATGCTTTTTTAGATCTTTCGAATGTCATGAACACCTCTGAATTTTCTTGTTCTTCTTGATTTGAACCTGATTTTAGTTTAAGTGACGCTCATGCACACACTTTTCATGACGTCCTTTGAACTCCAAATTTTCAAACAATGCTTTAGTTTAATACTGGTGTTGTCTAAAGGTTGGATTGTATTTAGGGCATCTGCGAAGCTCAATCAGAGTGCCCATCATTGCACCCAAGTTAGCCTTGGTGGCTATATGCTTTCCATAGTTGTGACACATCCTTGCTATACCATTAGCATGTTGTCTCACAATTCACTATTAATTGATTTTTAAATGACTTTTTGAGCATCATTTGAGCTTCAATAATCTTTGACTTGTTTACCCTTTTTTAGACACTTGTGATTGTGTTTGGTACATGTCAAATGAATAAGTGATCCAATGTTAGCTCACTAAAATTGTTTGATTGTTTGAAAACCAAGGCTTGAGAACCTGCCTACATGTTTATTTCTTGCTATGCATATGGATTTTAGATGTATGCATCCGTGGGATGACCTTGGGATTCACTTAGGAGTTGATAAGCATTGGTTGCCATGCGAGAACAGAAATGGTGGTCAATTGTTGTAAGCCATTAAAAATGAATTGGGATAAGTGTCTAGAGAAATCGATGCATGAATTGTAAAGGCCGACCCCGAGACCCAATTTGTTCACTTTTGTATATGGTTTCAATTGTTTAATTGTTCTCAATTGTCTAGTGATTGTTTTTGCTATGAAAAGCTATTTGTATATACCTAATCCTAGTTTTAGATTAGGATTAGATTAGATTCTTAGAAATAAAGATCCTTCAGAACTTGAAAATGATGGAAGGTCAATATTCATTCCAACCACATCGTCAAGAACTTAAATTATTAGAGCAGCAAATTATACTCTCTTAATGATTACAGGCATGTTTTGACAAAAAAGAAAAGAAAGGATTACAGGTGTGCTACATTTCAAAAAGTTACCATTACTCTATTTTTCTCTCCTAATTGTTATCGCTTGTGAATTGATTTTACTTATTGGTCGTGTCTTCTCTCTCCTATCACTAAGCCTATCGACACCTATTGATTCATCGATAATGGGCAAATAGGCTATCAGTGATTATCCACAAGTAACTATCCCTCTTCCACGTTCTCTATAACTCTCTCTCTCACTCTCGATCTCTCTGCTAATTGACATCCTCAACTTCTCGCTCCCATCGACGGAAAAAAAAATAAAGAAACTTCTCAGTCCCTTCTCTCTGAAATCAACATATCCATGGCACCAAAAGCTCCTTCTCGAGCACTCACAAAGCCACTAGTGCGTGCCGGTCAACGTGCGGTGCCACTAATCCCGACTCGCGTTCCCAGAGGACCCTGGGGGATAGATGTTACTCAGATGGATGAAAAATCAACTGCAAGGACTGTCGGCCAAAGCGTCCCCCGTGATCACAAGTGGAATATGTTGCCACTTGAATTTTCTGAAAATTAAAGTTAGAAAAAATCAAGATTCGAGATCTCAGCAATAATCACTTCTTGACAAAAAATTAGTTAGATATCCTTAGTATCTCAATTGCATATAGATGTCAATTTCACTTAGGCGTGTAAAATTAGATCTTTAAACTTCATATTTTTCATGAAATTGGCCAAAGACTAATTTGTCTCTCAGATCGAAGAATTTAACTTTTGACCAAAAAAAAAAATCAGTTAATTTCATTAGTTTCAATTCTTTTTGCTAGACATTTGACTTAGGGACAGTGAAACTTAGAAAGCTCGGTTCCAATTAAAAAAAAAAAATCGATCTATGGGAGTCTCTGGACAAGTCAATCCTCACAATCGCGCCAAGCGATGCAATGACGCAAACCTTATATAAATCCTAGGTTTTTTTATTCTTTCGGAGGGGAGAGCATGTGGCTGGCGGCTCTGGAAAGGAAATGCAAAGGTCTCATCTTGAAATTAAGAGATTTTTTCTATTTTTCTTTAAGGAAAAAGGGCCAAAAAAGGAACCCCCTTTGTTTAAAATTTAAAGAAGGTCGAGCCGAGAGGGAACGAGTGGGCGAGGTGTCGTTCGGGATAGAGAAGAAAACGAGAAAAGTAGAGTAAAAAAGAGGCTCGGGCCTTAGGAATAGTTTGGTGAGCTTGGGCTTGGTTTAGTACAAATAGGCTCGGGTTAAATTTGTCCCTAAATGAGTTGGGTTTCTTTTTTCTTAGCTAAAAGGGAGCTGGCACAAGGGGCCCAGATTTGCTTCCTCAGTCCAGACCCATGGAGTCCAGGCGCAACCTTCATTCGGACTGGGCACTAGGGCCCGGCCCGAGTCCTCTTTTTGGTGCCAAAATTTAAAAGAGTAATTAAATAATAAAAAATATTTTTTTAAAATTGATTTGAAAGAATTTGGAAAAATTAAAAAGTTAGGAAAATTTTAAAAATATGTAATTTGTTCAGTTTGGTTGGATTTCCAGCGTTACTACTAGTTTGGGCTTAGTATTAGATTTTCCTAGATTTAAAAAAAAAAAAAAAAAGTTGAAAGCTTTAAATCAAAAATTGAACTTAAAATTAAACAAGCTCGTAGAGTTTTATAATAGAATTTTGGATGTTCTTAGAAATAAATATTAAGTCATTGTTTATACATTTCCATTTCAATTTTATTTGGTTGTGCACTTTCAATATATTTATTTTTATTTTCATTTTTAGCTTAGTTAGGATAAACAATAGAATCATAATAAACCCAAAAACATTATATAGACATTTAGCAAATGGAAATCCCTAGGACTCATGATTGGGAAAAAGACTACATAAATATCTTAGTTGATAAGCAATTGCATTTAGGTATCAAAATGGCACTCATTAAATAATTAGTATAATCAAATCCCCAACCTTAAATCTCTAGTTACATAGAAAGTTATGTTTCATTTCATATCTCATTTGGTTTATAACCGACCCTCATAGGCTAATAGGGACTCCTCATACGAAATACCCATATGGTCAAGTAAAGTTAAAATTTAATCCCAATGTCACAAGGTAAGGGTTTGAAATAACTCGCATCTAATTAAGGGTTCTAGACCCATCTTATGTCTTTTCCCCTCAAAACGAAAAAGAAGAAACTGGAGATTTAACTGCTGTCAATACCATGACAATCTCAACTACTCGCGCAAAACTCTTAACTGAAAGAACGCCAAAATGGAGGCTTCAACCACCTAGGCAACAACAAAAGAACGCCATAATCGAGGCTTCAACCACCTAGGCATCAATAAAAGAACGCCTACCAATGCAACTCCACAAATAAAAAGACTGTCAAAGCTGTTGAGTCTACGGCTATTGCTCAAGAACAATGAGAAAAGACTGAGCAATTGATTGCTTAACTTAAGGCTGACCAATTAAAGGAAGTTCCACCCCAACTAGACGAGGGTGGTCTACAAGTCATTATCAAGAACATGCTAAAACAACAAGGATGGACTATTGTCTCCGCTACCACGACTATCTCTATTCCTATCTCTCCTTTTGCGTGTCACCATGTTTAATCGTCCGAATTTTTAATTATGATAAAACCAGATAAGATAAGAAAATGAAATCTATGAATTTTATTATATCATATCAATTTTTAGTGATTACAATAATAATGTCAAATATATTCTTATTATATCATGTATATATTTGATATAAACAACATATTAGTATAAATGAACATAAAATTTTACAAACAAAAATGGTAAAATTTCTCAACACTTTTGCCTACTTTTTTTTTATTTTATTTTTTTATTATTTCTGTCTTTTTAATTTTTTAATTTTTTTTATTTCTTCCTCTTCCATTATTCTCTAATAAAATTTTATTATATAGTAAACTATACTAATATACCTAAGATACTAAAATACCTAAAATATGTAAATAAATATATATTTATATTTATATATTGAACTTATATTAAAAATAGAATTAAATTTGAATATATAAATAAAAATAAATTTAAATTTAAATAACTAAATTTTTATTTTCTTATTTTGAATTTCTTCTATTAGAACTAAAATATTATTTATATTTAAATATAATTTAATTTTGTCAATTTAAGAAATTTGTCATTCAAGAAAAATAATTTTCCTATATTGGATATTAAAAATCCTATTTACCTTTATCACATCTTCCCCATAAGATTATTTTATCTAATCTATATTCTTTTGTATCTGATTTTATCCTGTCTTGAGTAAATACCAAACGCAAGATATAATAAATTTTATTATATCATAAATTTTATCATAACCATCAAATGCAGCCTCACACCTCTCCTTCCACGTAGGAATGATTGCATATGAATCTACTTATCTTTTGACATATGTGCATTTAATGCCAACTCATCAAAATTGACTAGTGGGACGAAGCCTCTCTCTTCATCGTTCATCGTGCTCGACAAATCCACTGGTTTCGTCCCAAAGTCTTTCTCCATCGTTCATGAGTGACCCACATGCTTGCTGGAGGCTTTACCCCGGAGAGGGTCCTGGGTTACCAACCAACGGCGGTGGTTGCCCCCCGTTCCGGTCGACAGCAGAGCCAATGATTTCACTATCCCGAAATGATCAATTGAAATGCTTCTGCTTCGCCTTCATTTCCTCGGTGTCTTCATCATAATCTTCATCAACTACTTTCCAGAAATTCATCACCAATATCCTCCTCCTCCACCATTGTGAAAAAGAACAAGAATACATAAATAAATAAAGAAGAGGTTGTGATGATTCGCACGTATACAAAGGAGAGAGAAAATGGAAACAGGACAAGCACCGAGAACCGGTCGCAACCATGGAGAGGTTCCTTTCAGCTGTCTCACCTAAGGCAAATTTGAGCCTCGCTATTTTCCAAAAAAAAAAGAAAAAAATTCCCTAATTTCCTTTTTCTTTTCCTTCCTTTTCCCCCAGACCTGATTATCTTACTTAATGACAAGTTATTGTGTTTCAGGTGACAAAAAATTTGATTTGTTTTGAAAGATGGACAGTGGGGAGAGACTTGGGATGAAATGATGGATTTGTTGGGGAAGATGAACGGTGCAGCATTGCAGTGGGTCCCACTTGCCAAATAAAAATTGATGAGTTGACATTTTACACATGTCAAACGATAAATGAACCAATCTACAATTTTATATGAAGGATAGATCTACCTAATATTTTTTTTCTATGCATGACCACGAGAAGAACTTAAATTTTAATCCATGCAGACAAAATTGAAAACAGTACATGTAAAAGTTAGGATAATAGAATTACCTCAGGATTTCCAAAGCTGATGACAGAATATATGGGTGCTCTAGACAGTAGCCTATAGATAATTTTTCCTATTCCTTGTTACCAAAACAATATTCGAATGAATCAGGCAAAAAAAGTACATGCAAGAGTTAAATTAGGTCATCCACTATTCGCTTATTTTACCAAAGATGGGGAAGAAAGCAGCTTAACCTAACATTTGCAACCCTGAGATGCTACTTGGGCAAAATAGAGACTGCGTTCATATTGACAATGATTGTTTAACGTGAGGCCTTGTAAATTGTCCGAGCAAAGGAAGACTGTTCAAAATCCACGGTAACCTCCATGTTCACCTGCCCTTGGAAGACTAACTTTTACTTATGGCCATGCAAGAAAAATAAGTAAAACTGCACAAAGCTCGAGCTATTTCCAGAGCTATTTCCAGAGCTACAAATGATGGATCACAGCTTCGGCATTGAAAATTTGGAGTCACGCAGAAACGTGATTTTGGTATCAATGATAATTTTTTGATTAATTACGTGTGCAATTTATAAATATATATAGCTCCTTCATCGACCTCCTTTAACAAATCTTTTATATATTAACAAACTCTTTTAAAGGAAAGGAGTGTCTCATGAGCCCCCCCGCACATCGATATAAATGAGCCCATCCCTTTTATAAGCAATCTCCACCGACATAGTTGAAGGAGATATTTTAGGATGTTTTCTAGATACATGCTTACGTGGACTCCTTTTAGATAACAAGCTCCAACTACTCCTTAAAGGACTTGAACACCACTAGATTCAACTGCCCACTATTAGAGTGAATGTTTCTAGATATTTCTTCAAAATTGGATCAAAAAAATGGATCAGTTCCCCAACACTCCTCCTTGATCCATTTTTGTGATATTTCGAGTATGCTTTATGATCTCCCAAATTTGTCTTGAAATCCTTCTGGTGATCGGTTCCATGCCTTTTTCGTGATCTTTGCTCCAAGAACCTTGCATCCTTTCGTAGTTGATTTTCTAAAACACTCGCATCTTTCTCCGACTCGACATATCTTTCTTCAACGATGTCTTAGATGTCTCGGCCATCAAATTGCTCTTAGTTGTAGATGTTCCCATCAAATTAGATATGGGTATTTTTAAGAGGCGAGTTGGCCTTTGTTTTAGCTCTGGTTTTAGAATCGAGTCCGGCTCTGACTTTGATTTAGTTGAGGATAGTGTGGACAAATGCCCAACACCATCCGAACGTGCCTAACTCTGATACCTTGTTGAAGATTTGGAATCGCATAGAAGCACAATTGTTGACACCTAAATTTTGATTAGATTATTAATTAGGCCTTAATTTCTTTTATATTTCCTTTTTCGGATAATAAACAAAACAAATAACAAAAAACAACAAAAAATAAATAAAAACAAAGAAAAAACAAAAGTAGCAGCCATTGGGGCTGGGCCTCCAAGCCCAGCCCCATCCTTTTTCTTTGCGTGGGCTCGCACGACCTGGCCCACCCCCCTCTCTCCTTCTTCTTCCTTCTTCTTCTTCCTCACTCCTTCCTTCTCCGCCTTTGTAGTTCACACGCAGCGACGACAACGCGCTCGAAGACAACCTACGGCCAAGGAGGGTAGGCCGACGTCGGCCAGAAGAGACAGATCTCAAGTGCCATTATTGGTTTCCTTCAATGCCGAGCATGCCTTGTTGGAGGAGCTCGAATGGGACGCCGGTTCAGCCGCGGGGGTCCGGTCTGTGTGCGAGGGCCGACGGCCAAACCTCCATCGACCGGCCTCCTCCTCGCCTATAAATAGGAGGGCACAACCTCCGTCGAAGAGGACAGAAGAACGCAAGCTCATAAACCTTCCCCCGAGAGACTTCAGGGGAAGGATTGAAGAGTGAGCGAGAGAGAAATCCGGTCGTCTACTTGAACGACCTCCCTCCGAGAGACTTCGGGGGAGGCCGACGGCAAGCGAACCCGGAGAGAGAGTGATCAAAAGCGGGCGAGCGTCGCAAGCTTCCCCCGAGAGACTTCAAGGGAGGCCCGAGAGCTCGAGGGAGAGGGAAGAGATCGGAGCCGGAGCCCATGACTGGGGAGCGGAGAAGGAGGTTTCGGAGGACTAGATGAGAAGCCGTCGTCGACCGTCGCTGCCCGTCACGCGTTTGTCGCTCTGGGCAGCCGCCTCCACCACCAACGACGCCGTCTCGCCGACCAGCAATGCCGCCGCGCCATACCCTCTCCACAAACATGTATCAACCCCGCTTGGCCGTCGCCGTTTCCGCTCGAAACCCTCCTCGCCCCTCGAGCCACCATGGGATCTAGTCCTCGGTCGCGCTCTGTCCGCCATTCCCTATGCATCTAGACCCTAGCCGCCGCTGCTGCGCCGTGCTGCTCGCCGTCGTTGCCCCGTCGTGATTGCCAACGCCTCGGCCACCACCGCATGTCGCGCCACCGCCGGCAAGTCACCGACGTCCCCCGTCCCCTATTCGGCGCGCGATTAGAGAGAGGAAGGAGGGGCCGTGAAACCGAGTGGAACCGGGTTGGGTGCGTAACCCGGTTCCCCTAGGGTTTGCCTCGAACGGGTTGGGTCGTCGGTCCGGTTTAAGAACTTGGGCCGGGCACCCCATTTTTAATTAAATTAGGCCCAATTCCGACGTGTGGGCCGAGTCCCTTTTTTAAAGAAAAACAATCAAAAAATCCGAGCCGGGCCCGCAACGGACGACACAGGTCGAACCCAACCCAGGGATCCGACCCAGTTCATTTTTAATATTATAATATAATATAATATTTCCAAAAAAATTATTTTCCAAAAAAACCAAAAAAATCAAAAATATCCATATTTTTTTCCAAAAAAGCCAAAAAAGTCAGAAAAAGTAAAAAAAAAAAATGATTTATATTTTCAGAAAAAGATCAAAAATCCCAAAAATGCTTTTTATGTCCAAAAAATGAGGAAATGCCCAAAAAAGTGTTTTTTCCTTCACAAAATACATGGAAAAATCCCTCAAAAATCCAAAAAGCCTTAAGGTTATTATGTACCAAAAGGGCATTAGTGATTAACTAGTGTAATCAAGTCCTCGATCCTAATTTCTCTGGTTGCGCAGGAGCAAGTATTTCTCCCGATACTTCGCTTGGGTTTCTAATCGACCCACCCAAAATCGATTAGTGGCGACTCCTTTTTAAATTAACTCACAGGTTAAAAACTTGAACCATTAAAGTCGTGAATTGGTGGACTTGGGAGAGTCCGGGCTAAAATAGAGCTAGCCGAACCATTAGCCTCCGCAAGGCACTCGTCCCGAAACGGGCGCTGAAAAAAAGAGGTTGCGACAATGATTTTGGTATGGATAATAACTTTTTTGTCAATGATGTGCAAATGTATATTTGTGTAGTATGTATTTGATTAAGGAATGGACAAGAGACAAGTTAGGATATTTCAAGGATATATGTCACGGGATATGAGACAAGAATATAGTTTTTTTAGTTGATAGAAATGCGGTGTTACATTAATTGTAGGAGGGGATCTTGTCGTGGGTAAAGTACAATGATATGGAGTTTATCTAATGCTTCCAACACCCTAAACAAACCAATGCAAGCTCTCTTTCTAGAGCTACCTACCGACTTCTTCAAGGAAAGACCTCTACTTTTGTTAGAGACTTCATGGCTTTCCTTGTTCTCCATGCATAGGCTCCTAGAGACTTTAACATTTGCGCTTTCTGGACTCTTTTGCACACATGTATTGCCGCCTAAGACTAGATTGTTTGTAATATTTTTTCTAGGCTGCACTAACAAATGCCTGGAAGATTCTATAAATTGGACATCTTTGATGTGACTAACATATCCTTTGGGAAAAGCAGGCAACCCACGAAAATAAGTAGCACGTCGACCACACTTCATACGCCACCCTCACTCTGTCTCCTGCAAATTCCTAACAAGGGAGAACGAACGTTTGGTAGAAGCCCTGAAGCACACTGTGCACGACTCCCTGTAAATCCCAGTGCTTGTAGTTTTAGTTCCTCTCAAAGAACGGTTTGTGCCCGCATAGGTTACTCGAACTATCTGATATTAAAAAAAAAAATCACTCTCACGTTGCACAAAATTCTTGCGGAAAACTCATTATTGGGTTGGGATGAGTTTTTGTCATATTAAACTAGAAGCTGCACAAACTGGAAGCTGCACTTACAAAAGGTGAAAGCAGCTTCTATGAAGAATCTGAAATATAAGCGACTGGCCTTTTTCTGCAAAGATCGAAACAATGGCACTTTTTTTACCAACCGACTCAGGCTGCTTGATCTTTTATTCATAGCAGGCACCAAAAAATGCAACCTGTGGTGCACTTCGCATCCGTTTCAGCTAAAAGGCCTAACGTACAATATGATGGATTTTTTTTTTGGAAATTCTCTATAAATGCATGAATTACTTCTCCTCAAAACAAAAATAGAACATGAAAAGCTTTAGCGTCAGATAGTTAAACGTGGGTATAAATTGCCATAGGACGTTTGGCTGTGGAAATATAGAAGCCTCACACAATTAGACCAATGTACAGATGCAAAGTTGTTCCGAGCTGCATCATTATGCTAAATAATCGCATTAGATATTATTTAGAAGTACTGGTTCTCTATGACGTATTACAGGGATGACTCAGATGCAACAACCACATTTAGTAAACATATAGCGTCATATCGCCTTCTGAAGATGATACAGCCCAATTGATCACCACTGATTTGCTCCTTTCAGTGATTTTCACAGCAAAAGAAGCCTATAAGATAACGCAACGGGAGTGCTTTATATTTCCAGAGGTCGAGGTAAAAAAAATTTTAATGTCCTCAAAGACCTCGTCAGCAGGCTTTCCAGCATCAATCTGAATAAACGCCAAGATAGATAATCAATCAACTGGAACAAGAACACACAATTCACCTACCGAAGATTTCAACACATTAAGAGACACCCTCACCTTTCTGACTTTTCCCTTGGAATTGTAATACTCGATAACTGGGAGGGTAGACTCCTTGAACACCTTAAACCTTTTCCTTATTGTTTCTATGTTGTCATCTTGTCTTCCCTTCAAAACCAGTAACAAATAGTGGAAAAGCATCAGATTTCTAAAATAACTAGATGAGCTGGAAAGATGACAAAAGCAAGAGTATGTTCTCGTAAGGTGATGGCGATGAGGAAATAATTGCCTGACCTGATTCCTATTCAACAAGCGCCTTTCCATCTCTTCCTCAGAACAATCAAGAAACAACACAAGTTTTGGCTCAATTTTAATCTGCGAAAATTTCACTTTTCAACCCTTTGAGGAGGAAGATCAACATGCAATAGCTAATAGGCTCACATTTGAAATGTGTGGGATGATACTAGAAAAGTAACTAGATTAGAGCAGCGCATTGCAAACAAAAAATAAAGGTCTGGTCAAACTTACAACAGCTTCATATGCAACACGATTTTCCTCAGTCCGAGGGAAACCATCAATAAGCAACTTGTCGTTTCCACATTTCTGCATCGCTTTCTGCAGGAGCTTGATTGTCAATTCTGGAGGCACCATCTTTCCCTCCTTCATCATACTCTGGATCATAGTCCTGCCAATTGAGAGAGGAAATTTGGTTGGTCGTCAAACCTTCAAAGAGACAACTCAATTGCATAAGAACCTAAAAGACATTGGCTCCTATCATGTGCATGCATTCATCTCAAGATGGCTTCAGTCATCTCTCTGTTAAAAGAAAAGCACACGGGAATGTCAAACATGTCTTATGCCAGTTAGGGCTAACAACTGAAGTTTCCACCTTGAGATTAATTCTTGCTGCCAATTAGTCTAACCCAAAGATGATATTTAATGGCGAATAGAGTTGCTCATCATAAATGTGATTTGAAGCAAGCTTGTTTAACAACACTTTTTTGTCAGTTGTAAGCATAGGATAATGGGTTATAATTTGAGGTGTCAAACGGGTGGGTCGGGTCGGGTCGGGTTTGGGTCGGGTCATTAATGGGTCAACCCAAATTGACCAATTAACTCATTTATGACCCATTTAAGCCTAATGTAAATTTTCCGACCCATACCCGACCCATACCCAACCCATATCAATAATATTTAACCAAATTTAGAAAAACTTATTCCTATGTTTTTTTTAAGATTATATTACTAAAATACTTCCAAGCTTATTTCTTATATATATTTTAAAATGGTATTGCTAAAATATTTTTATACAACAAAAATTTAATGGACAACTTTTACAATTTTTAAAATAATTATTTTAAAAATAAAATTTTAATTATTATTTTTTTATATTTTAAAAAATAAATTTTTAATTATTTTATTTTTATTTTAAATATTTTCTTTTTCTTTTTTCTTTTTTCTTCATCTTTGGCCGGCCGCCGGCCACGACGACGGTTGGCGGCTGGCCACAGGTGAGCCTCGAGCTCGCCCAGCTCGCCGACGCCGGCGAGCTCGAGCTCGAGGATCTAGCGAGGCTCGAGCCTCGCCGGACGTCGTCGAGGCCTCCGCCTCGCCGGATCTAGCGAGCTCGAGCTTGCCCTCGTCGGATCTGGCGAGGCTCGAGCCTCGCGACACGCGAGTTTGAGTCTCGCCAGGATCGGCGAGGCTCGAGCCTCGCCAAATCCGACGAGCTCGAGGCTCGCCCGGCCGATCGTCGGCCATTGCCGTGCCGGCGACCGGAGGAAGAAGAAAGAAAAAAAAAAAAAGAAGAAAGAAAAAAAAAAGGAAAGAAAAAATAAATTAAAAAATAGCTATAATTTCGATTTTTAAAAAAATATATATTTTTGTAAAGTTAAAGAGAGAAGAGAGAGGTTGTGAGGTTTTAGGTGAAAATAAATGGGTTCATTTTTAATGGGTTGATAAATGGGTCTTAAATGAGTTAGAGAGCTAAACCATTTAAGACCCATATATCTCAGCCTTGACCCATTAAAACTCATTATGGGTGCTTTAAGCAAATGAGGCTTGACCCATTAACAACCCATTTAAACATAAATGGGTCAATTTTGACACCTCTAGTTATAATGTGTGTAAGTGACAAGCTGTCATGATTAATAGGCGAACCAGTCAGATACACATTTGAAAGAGCTCAAGAGACTACCGAGTGTTAACTTGTGAAGGACACGGTTCTTTTTCACGCTGTACCATTTAAGCTGCGATGTTGAGTTCAAAATAGTGAACTAACTAAAAGCCACATACGAGTTATGTGAACAACCCATGGGGAATTGCAGCTCTGAAGCTGGTTCGTCATCTCAACCAGAGTTCAGAATCACCATTGAGTCAACAACAGCACAATGCAACCAATTGCCGCCCAAGCGGCAAAACTCTTTTGTGCGTATGTGCGTGCGAGTGAGTGCAAACAACCCATGTTGCAAATTGCAGCTTTGAAGTCGGTTCGTCATTTCAACCAGAGTTCAAAATCAACAGTGAGTCAAAAACAACACAGTTGGGCAATACTTTGTGCCCGTGCAAACGAACAATGTCACAAATTGCAACTTTCAAGCCGGTTTGATATGTCAACCGGAGCTCAAAATTAACCAATTATTACCCAAGTGGCTATACTAACTTCCTGAAATAATAGAAGATCAATAATAGCGGCATTATTACCCATTTTCAGAACCAGATTTACTTTCATCACGTAGAAGGTCACCAGTACTAATATGAGTGAAGCCAAAGTGCTGAACAATTTTATCACATTGGGTACCCTTTCCACTGCCAGGTCCACCTGCGAACTTAAGAAAGTTAAATTAGAAAGGTTGAAAGAGCCTCTATTCTTTGGCAAATAAGAAGGTAGAAATCTTTCGAAGCAATAAAAATACTCCTTCCAAAAAGTTAAAAGGAATTTTGAGGGCACGTATAAAAATCTTTATACGCAAAATTAAATGTGAATACATTAAATCATATATTACATAACTAAACTTTCGGCCATTAAATGATGCAATTCTAATATTATCCATCAAGAAGATCTACATGAACACCAGTTTGTCATGATTATAAGTAAAAAAAAACTATTAAACTTGCATAATAGAAAATGGTCACACATAATGCCCCTAGTAATAAAATATGGTGCATTTCAAATAAAAGATTTATATCATGGACCTACTGAATGCTCATTCAGTATTTAAGGAATAGAATATGATGAAATCAAAGAAAATAGAAAGGTGAATGCTGAAAAAAGTAAGGAAGCAAATAAAGTCAAAAGGAAAAAGAACCGAGTGTTTAAGTTGAATTGTATCCTACCAAAAAAAAAAAAAATCTCACCAAACACTAAATCAAGCACCAAACGTATGATCCGCAGGGGAAGGATCAAAACTTCAAGCGAAAGACAAGCATATTGGAAATTTGAAACACAATGCATCACTCAAGCAACTCTGCTGAAAGATCCGAATTCGTCTACTTTCTACAACTTTTTTTTTTTTTTTGTGCTAAACTTTCTACAACTTGACAAACTTAAATAATGGGCCAAAATAGAGTATCATGGAATCTAGTAGAAGCTAACTCAGATGGAATTGGTTACGATTCAAGAGATTTTGCTGAAGAAATAAAGGACCCCTGTTATCCCTATAGCAAGTCTCAGAAACTTAAGAATAGATGCTCACCCAAAACAAAAACAACTGTGGGCTTTCTCTGTGCCAAGGTTCCCTTCTGTAAGCAAGGCAGTTTCTTGTGTCAGCATCGCACATCAGTGAAGTTGAAGGGAAAATGTGTCAAAAGCATCTTTGCCCAGAAGAAAGAATCTTCACAACAAACAGTTATTCTTCATATCAACAGTCTCCACTGAATATGTTCTCACAGCAAGTTGTCAAGTCACTTTAATACATGGATGCCACACAAACCTTAAATTAACACGAGTGCGAGTTTGAGTGTGGAAAGTCACTTTAATACACGGATGCCACACAAACCTTAAATTAACACGAGTGCAAGGCAGTTCCATTGTACTGAACCTGATCCCTTTTCTCACCTTATCAAAGGTTTAGATGACACTTTTTGGTGTCAAGGTACTTTTCATGTGGCCCCAACTCTCAGCAATAAAAGGAACTTCTGAGTTATTACTAAATGTTTGAGCGTGGAAAAAGAAAAAAAAAAAAAAAAAAATCAAAGATGAGCATGGAGATGCAGAAACAACTGAGGTTGAGAAGACTTACTACTCCATATTGGAAGAACGAATAACGATGAGTGCACATGAGGCAGTACATCATGGCTACCGCTTGATGCATTTTATTGGACTTTTTAGTTTCGACTTTTGTGGTCCATCGCACTGAACCCTATCCCCTTTCTTAACTTATCAAAGGTTTAGATGACATATTCTGGTGTCGAGGTACTTTTAATGTGGCCCTAACTCTCAGCAATAAAAGGAACTTCTGAGTTATTTCTAAATGTTTGAGTGTGAATGAAATTGAAAGGTGAGCATGGAAATGCAGAAACAGCTGAGATTGAGAAGTCTTGCTACTCCATTTTGGAAGAATGAATAACATATGACTACACAACAGGCAGTACATTATCATGGCTAGTGTTTAGGACTAACGTTCAAAACAGGACACGTGTAACCAAAAAGAATTACTAGAGAAGAAATCAGATGCTTGCCTCCATTGCAACATCAGTAACACTCCCCATGAGAGGCAGCTAAAGAATATTGAACCACAAGATCTGGTTCACCAAAGAATAATTGACTCAGAAAAGCTAAATTCATGCTATCAATTCTTGCTAGAGGCTACCATCAAGAGGCCATGTTAAGCTCCAAAGAGTTGAGTGCATCTTCGAGAGCATATAACATAGATATTGACATCTAATTTGCCATAAAAGTAGATCAGTTTGCAAACATACACATACAAAAATATCTGCTGATGGATTTTGTTGATCCGTACAAGCTTAAAAAATCAAGATAGGCATATCTATTTTAAAATCAAGGTGGCCTGACCGTAAGATAAAAAGCTTCGTACTTGCATTCATGATAATCTTATGCACACACACTAAAATAAATATGCTTCAGCTTTCTCAAATATAAAGGAACTAGAATATGACTAGTGAACATTTTGACACAATGCTCAACTAGGAAGGAGAAAAATCTTTCTTTCTTTCTTTTTTGCACTCCTCATCTCTCTTCCTCGAATCCCATCAAACGCAAAGTAGAAGAAGAAAGATCAGCACCGTAAGAGGTGAACCCCGATGCTGGCTCGGTTCACAACCTGGCCTGCCGAACAGTTTAGAGCCAAAACGCTACCGAAATTCTAATGGTGAAGAGGAAAAAGCTGTGAATCGAGGCTTTATAGACTGCTTTGCGTGATCCTGACGGTTAAAGTTGTAGACAACCCTCTGGTGAAGCTCACGAAAGGAACGCGAAATTAATTACCATCGCAGGTTCAAATATTCTATAGCCCAGACCCATCGTGCGTAAGGTCTAGCTCGGAATCTAATTCTAGCATAGAATTCCATTACAAGGGTGCACCCTTGCTCGAGAATTTTCATATGTGTCCTTCGGGATTTCACTGCGTCTGAGCGATTCAATCTTCCAAAGGTAGAAGTCCAATTAGCGATGGCTTTGGCGACAACAATGTGGCCGACGACCGTCTTGAACTGTACGCTCTTTGGTGGCAAATAGTCATCAGAGTATCACGGTAGCTATGGAGTGATGGTCGGCTGGGATGGGCATTCGATTAAAGGCTATTCACCTACAGATAAATCTAGGTCAATTTATCGAGGGAAACAAAGTGGCACCTAGAGGACATTAAGGTAACGGTTAACCATCTTGTGTATTTGCTACAGCATTGCGAAATAACAATGTGAAATCAATTAACTAGCGATAGACAAGACAGATTCATTTGGACAAATTGTTATTATTGAGATGTGTAGCGAGTTACCTCATCTGGGGAAGGTAAAAAGAATTGTTATCACCGCCATTGATTTCATGCTCTCATTCTAGCCCAAACCCATCTATATATAAGGTGTAGCTTAGGGGCAAGTATGTTTCTACTTAAAAGACAAGTGAAAGCTGCCCTTTTTTTTTGTTTTCTTACCGATTTTTGAAATATTTATGTACTTTGAAAGCTTCAAGTAATTTAGTTTTAAAACTCAAAATGCATGTTCACAAGAGTTTATATTACGTGAAAAGTAAAAATAACTCCATATATTCTAGGATAAAGTGTTAGGCACTTAAATTTAGGACATTTCTAATTGCATGAAAGTCAGAAATCGAGCCCACTAATTATATTGAAATTTAACCCTTAAATAAAAATGGGCATACTGCACAATCTTGTGATCTCTTTATTACATTCTTCCGCATATAGAAATTATAGACAACTTTGTTTAAGAATAGCATATATGCATCAAACATATAAATAACGTCTATGCATGCAGTACACGGACCACTCTAAGCAAGGCGAGAATGAAGACATTCATCGAAGGTGGGGGAGGAACAACCGAGATTAGTAGAGAAAATGACATGTTCGGTCATTGCATTTGTATATATATATATAGAGAGAGAGAGAGATTCGAATAATTGGCATTCACCATCCTTTTGGGAATTCCTAGACAAACCGCACGAAAGGGGCCTCTGTTTCAAGAAATGGGGAATCTTCATTAAAGAAAATCAGGGAAGTCCATGATCAGCTATACCAAGGCCCCATTGCCCTGGTGGCATCATTAAAAGGGAGATGCGCATGAGCAGCACATGTTCTAGGACTGGGATTTTCTTAAACTCCACTTGTTTTGCAAAAAAAATAATATTTTTCAAAAATATTTTTCAAAAAGCTATTCTTGAAAGAAAAGCAATATCTTTCAGTATTTAACTAAAAATTTAAAAATTAATTTCTGTCTTTTGGAAGAGAAAAATATTGAATTTATTTTCCTCAAAAGGGCCGGGATTTCTCATGCCCAACATGGGAAACTTGAACGCGGGCGCCTAGGACTATCCAAACCTTTCCGAAGGTGAACAATCAGGGGAAAAACATGCAGATAGAATGCACGAAAGTTGTGCAGGATTGTGCATGAAATAATAATAACTAATATACAATCTATACTAATTTTTTTACATTTTTCTATGTTAAAAGAATTTGACTTATATGCACTAATTACCAAAGGACTTGCAAGAATGATATGGCTATATGACACGAATGGTAACTTCTATACGTCATGTGATTAATTCTAAGTACTACTCCTGCGCGAACTAATCAACGTTAATACTAATTAATCTAGTAAATGCCATGAGACATGAATTTTAACCCATCAATTTTTTTGTTTTTTTCTTTATTAATTAACAAAAAGACCCCAAAGACAGACATGCATTCTAAATCCTATATGCAAGATGACACATTTTAAATGCATGTATGCAACCCTAAGTTAATTAACATGAATGACCTTAAGGAAGTCACGAGCCTATTTTATAATGAGGACTATATGAAATACTATTTTTTATTTTATTTATAAAAAAACAGAGAAATTAAATTCTAGGACTCTAATCTAATATGACCAAATCAAACTATATACAATGCTGATGATGCTAATATTTTCTAAGTGATGTGCATCACATGATATAAGATTAAACTAGCCTCAGGTCTACATGCAATCTATATGCAACCTTATGGCATGTTTATTTGGTTTCTATTACAAAATTTATGTATCGCGACCTTCACAAAGGTAAATTACTCAAGACAAAGTTAATGGAGTACTAAGGGTGCGTTTGATTAAACTTTTGGGGAAAGTCTTTAGGAAAATGCAAAGGACTTTAAGTGAAAGGGGTTTGTCAAAATGTAAATTGCGTTTGGAAAATTATAATCTGAAAGTCCATTTCGAAGTATCCTTTAACAAAATGGTGTTTGGAAGACTTATATTTACAAAGCACCTTTATTATTAATATATATATATATGTATATATATATTTGGCCGGTAAGGGCAGCGGCGCCGACGATCCTCGCCGGCGGCGGCCGCCGTGTCCGAGGTCACCGGACCTCGGGCGGCCCTTGGAAACCACCGGTGAGGGCCGCCCGAGGTCACGCCACTGTGAACGAGGGTCGTGCGACCCTCGGTGAGGGCCACACTTGAGGTTAGGGGGCCTCGGCGAGGGCCGCACTTGGGTTGCGCGACCCAATCGGTCGTCGGCGAGGCTACGCAACCCTCGCCCGAGGTCGGGGGACCTCGACAAGGGTCACGCCCGGGCCATGCGACCTCGGCGAGGGCCGTGCCTAGCCACGCAAGCTCGCCGGGGCCACGCGACCCTCGCCTGAGGTCGCATGGCCCCGCGAGGTCGCTGAGATGCAAATCGCGCGACCCCCTGCGGGCCGCCGCGACCCTATGGCGTGGAGGTCACCACGACATCCTGGTGACGGTCGCCTGGGTCGCCGTGACGATCGCCTGGGTCACCGTGACGGTCACCAGCCTCCCTCTAGGTGTGACATCCTGATTTTTTCTATTTATGTTTCTAATAAAATGAGATGGGCATTTCATCTTCGCACATATAGTTCATTTCCTTGAGTCGACCACTCATGTGAAAACTAGTCTATCAGGTGAAGCCGTTAAGAAATTCTAATGCACTAGACTCAAGAATTTGACCAAGAAACGACCTTTCGACCGAGCTAATCTGGAAGGGTCATTACGGCACAGTTAAAAATCGATTAGAGATCAGGATAGGTCGACTCGACAGAGGCATGTGATCAAGGGTGATTGTACAAATCTTGTCGATCGACACTGGACCGACTTTTCTGTCGATTGGGTACCTTGTGTCCGTATTTGAAACCTTGAGATTATCATGACAACCGAGAGTCGCCAATGTGTCAGAGATGTACATTGTGGCTTGAATTGATCAACCACAGGTCAAATGCACAAAAAATTTCTAAAAGCTACCCGGTAGATCAGGACGCACTAGTTCGTGCCGAAGTGAAATTAACTGTGAAATTGAAAGCGAATTCAGAAATTGGAAGTCTTGTTATGTCACAAATCTTATTAGGAATATTGGATTAATTTATGAACTTCAATTGGACTCAATTGGAAAAGAATTGAATGGAATTGAAGAAATTAATGTACAAGATTTCATGCCACGATGGAAAAAGAAATTGCACCCATTGGAAGATGTTGTGGAAGATTTGAGATAGTGGAGTGTGACATCATGTGATGTCATGGTGGTTGGGGCCAAGTGAGGGAGATTGTGACAAGTGGAAGGTGAAGATTTGCTCTCATAAAGTGGAGTTGTCCCTCTCACCAATCACCATCATCTTCTTCCTTTGAACTTGAGAGGAGAGAGAGAGGAAAAAGCTGCGTGCGACCAAGGCCAGCCTCGACCCCTTCGTCCGCCCGCTCGGCCACCCGCTCACCATCGCCGTCCACCACCATCGGTGCCGTTCCTCCTCCGCCCGCGCGACCAACTAGCTCGTGCCATTGCTCCGCCCTCGTCAGCTCATCTGAGACACCGTCCGTCGACCAACAACCAGCTCGCCGTCGCCAAGGTCGCCGGGAGACCCGCCGGTTTGCCGCCACTTCCTCACGCCGAGTTGTCGCCGCCCGTTCCCGCGATCTCGCGCCCAACCAGCCACCGGCGCACCACCGTTCGGCCTAGGACAGCACCAAACTTCCAGCTCTCCACCGGATCTTCAAGGCCCGTTTTAGGCGCCTTCCGGTTCTCCTTTGGTGTCGCCCCGAGGAGATTTGTCGACGGCCTCACCGTCCTCTTCGCCGGAGACTCGTTGGAAAGCGATCTCGGTGAGTTTAGCACACTAAACCTTAATTAGAGGGTTAATGATGCTTAGGGTGTTCTTAGTTAAGTTAAGTAAGTTTAGGTGGTTAGATTAGTTTATTTAGTGGTGGATTAGATTAAGGTGTTTAATTAAGTTAAAGTGTGTTTAGTTTAAAGTTAAGTAGGTTTATTTTAATATAAGCCTTGATGTGACTTAAGGAATTTATTTCTAATTTAAATAAATGTTTCAAAATTATTGGATTATTTAATATTATATTATATTACGAAAATTATTAAAATAGTAATATTTAAAAAAAATTCGAAAAATTATTTCTGACCTTATTTTCTCATAATTTCACGTCGATCATTACTGTGTATTCAGATTTTTAATTTGATGATTGGATATTACAAATTGAGTGTTGATTGTGAAAAATATTGATTTTATTCAGAAAATCTCAAGTGTCGGGTTTTGATACCAAAATTGGATTTTAATGATTATATTAAATAGTGGGTTTTGAAAAAGTGAGATATTGGCTTTCTGGTTCGAAGTTAACGTGCCCTTACACACGTGAATAATTTCTGGAATATTTTTAATATGAAGAAAAATGGACGGGATCACTATTTCAAATTGAAGCATTGAGTGAAATGCAAAGTGTCCTAGGCCAAATATGAATTGTTGTGTGATAATTAAGAGGAGATCGTCCTCGGATGTTGAGCCGGACTTGTCCCTATATGAGATGCCCCTTACAACGGATGCGGGTCACAATGGATTCTGGGCCCATGCTCCTTCGGGAACGCCGTCGACGTAGTGACGAAGCCGTTCTCCATGGTGAGGAGACAATGTCTGGTTATATGCCAATAGATAGCCAAACTGCGAGTAGGCTATGTTCTTGTGTGGTGATAAATGAAAATTGGAACGTGTGCTGAGTGTGGTTACCGATTATATGAAACTGATTGCGTTCCAATTGTTTAAGTTCTTATGACCACCTGTGATTTAGTGATTTGAGCTATACTAACTTGCAGGAAGGAAATAATGCGAGGTAAGTCTTCTGTATGATGTGGCTAGGCCACCCTTGGGCATATTTTCTTTCTAATAGGGTTTAGGGGGTTGAACTTGCTGAGACAATGTCTCACCCTGTTGTGGGCCAAAATTTCAGTACCGTAGATGGCGAAACCCCCGAAGGCTGATCAGTCAAAAGTGGGATCGAAGAACGAGTCCGACTAGTGGTCATAGGATTGTTCCCTCTTTTTGGTAGACTGATCCATTTTTATAAACTGACCCTTTTTGGTATATATGTAATCTCTGGAGTGATTATCAATGAAAGCACGTTTGTTTATGAATGAGTTGATTTCTTGCTTTCCTATCCCGTGAGTTTTTGTCAGGGGTTGTATATTACGTTCCGCATGCGCATAATAAATGATTGGGGTCGGTGACACTACCTGGGATTGTCGCATTTGCATGACCATGGTAGGTTGTTCACATGTCTCCGGGTTCGGGGCGTGACACTAGCCAGTTGCCGGCCCCTCGTAGCCCTACGCAACCCCTCCGACCGCCCTCAACGAAGAAGATGAATAGTGAACACCGAAGATGATGAACAGTAACTTTTACATTTGCACAAGGCTAAAAGCCCAAGGCACCCCAAGACCAGCCTTGGGCTTTCAACCTTAAAAGGCTAGCATTTCGGAAATGGGCTACCAAAAATAGATGCCAAACACATTAGCATTTGCTCAAGGGCCTTTAAAGGTCCAAAGAGCTTTGCAAAGGAGTTCCTAAACGCAACCTAAGTCTAAAGACTTAGCACGGACCCTCCCAAACCTTACCAATTGCAACTTGGTAGTTGAAAATTAGCCCATTTAAACATGCAATTTTATTCAATTTGGATATGCCACCGATCAATTAGAGTTGATTAGAAAATCAAGTAAAGTATGAGAGAATACTTTACTTCCGTGAACTAGTAATTCAATAGGTTTGGAGACATGATTATGCTAGATTAATCTAACACCCTTATGGTACCTTTCATTTTCAAAAATATTTTGCAAGTAGTCTTGGTTGATTTTGAACTAAATCACTAATTTGCAAAGGATGGTCATGCAAGTGCACAATCAATAAAATAACATTTAATAAACCCAAATGACGAATTGTAAGAATTATGATTAACCTTAAAACAAAGCAAAATATTACTTTGTTATTGTCTACTCTTCTAAAATTCTGCAAGATGTTAGTTAGAAAATGCATGCCCTAAACATGATTTCTAAATGATATGACATTTAATTCTTTTTATAAATCAATTATGTGCAGTTTTAATCTAAATTTGATATGCATGATTTTTACCTAATGACATGTGACGTGCAATTCATATGACCTATCTCAAACTATAGTAACAGGTGTGCAATTTAATTCTCATGGCCCTAAATATGCATGTGCTACATGACATGGGATGGATGGCATAGTAATTCTATATGCTCATGCATGTTCTTTTTAAGATTTTTTTATTTTTTAAAATTTTTATGATTTTCATCAGAATAAGAAGTTACCTCAAATTTACTATAGTCTCATCTAAATTAAAGAATAAATAAAATCTTTCTTAACTTATGAAATTTCTTAAGTTTCCACATTATCTTAAATAAGCAATTCTAATTGGAAAAACTAATCGATATGAAATGCAACGTGACCTATTATATGATGCAATTTTTATATATAATTTTTTTATAAGAAAGTTTACTAAAAATTAACACGAGTAATGTAATTAACCACATAAAACATAAAATTCACCATGATCCAAGATGGAAAGTTACAATAATCAAAAATCTAATCCGACGTTTCTCGACTCAACATTCTTGATTATTATGACTCACAACCCAACAATTTTCTTAATTGTATAATGTCTAACAAAATCACCAATTACGATTAGAATCAAATAATTGTAAACTAAGTAACAAAATAACCAAATTAATTTCGGTTGAAGAAATTACCCAGTTCAAAAAATTTACTTCTGAAAAGTGGGATCAACGAGGAAACGATGCAAGGACAATGACGGATTCACAGAATGACGATCATTGGCGTGCACTGCTTACATCCATGGTCAACTCAGCACAATTCAACAATGATAACAGAAGAAGCCAAGGATGATCTGGAATATCAATTGTGGCACCAAACTCAGCCGGCAACAACAAACATGGACATTTGGGGATTATTTCTCACAAAAAAATAGCTAACCACTTCAGAACCTGCAAAAAAGATTTGACAAAAGGTTCATCCAACACGTGTTAAGCTGCTCGCTAATGATTGGAGAAACTCTCCGGATTGCTGGTGGTTCGCCGGACCACCATCAGGTGTAGCACTGGGGAATTGAGGGCACCTGTTGCTGAAGTTACTCAAGGCCTGACGAGGTATGGTAATCGTCGGAAGCGGGAATGAGCAAAGCGTGACTAATGGCTCGTTTGGCTTGCTGGTGTCGCCTGGAAGTTCGCTGAGAAGCCTGGAATGGTAGTGTGTTGCGGACACCGTTAGAAACTTGGTGGACGTCTCTTAAGAAGGCCAAAGACCGACTGAGCCCGCTGCTGCCAGGGGCATTTGGCTAAGGCGATAAGAGACTAGGGAGTTGTGAAGCATGGCTTGAGTTGTAGGAGCTCGACTGGTCATGCGGATGAGGTGGCTATGGTGTTGAGAACGTGAGATGTGAAAGAAAAACCCAGAGGACAACACCGTGTTTGTGACGCCCTGAATTTTGTCCAACTAATTAATTAGTCGTAACAAGTCTTATTAGTATAGATGATTTAATCTAATGGACGAACTTAGGAACCAAGGCAATTAAACCATGCCTTGTATGACTATTATATGCACCTAAGTCTTACTATAGTACCTAATTTAATCTCTAATGCGCATGTATTTATATGGTCGGTCATCTAGGTCCTACTTACTAGAAATTAAGACATATTCTAACAATTAAATACTCATTGCCTCCCCCACAGCCAATCATAAACCTTGCAAAATTGGCTTAAATTCCTAAATAGGCCAAAAATTGCTAAATTAGGGCCAACATGAACTGCCTTCCCTTTGTCCACTAAGCTTTCGCAAGAGATGTGAACAAGTTAAACCTCTCCCTCATCATTTCTCTAAGTCGGCAGCCCCCTCCCCCTACTTCTTCTTCCTCATTTTCTTCTCTCTCTCATTTCTCACTTTCTCCTCGCCGAGCATTTCTCTTTCTCTTACCGTCTCACTCTTTCTCTCCCACCCACGAGGTCTATCTCTCTCTCTCTCTCTCTCTCTCTCTCTCTCTCTCTCTCTCTCTCTCTCTCCTTCTCACCCAAGAGACCCAGCAAGCTCAAGACATTCTCAAGCTCACAGTGAGCCTAGGAGGAGAAGACCAAAGTGCTAGGACTAAAAGGCAAAGAGAAATAGCATCCTCCTTGATCTTCTTAGGGCTTGGTTTTGTAGATTAGGAGGTTTTTATTGTTGTTCTTGGTGTTTGCTTGGTTTTGTGGCTATGCATATTTGTTGCGACTCTAAAACAAAAACTTTAAGATTCTGTGAATGTGTAATTTGGCGGAAAGAACGATAGGCACATTAGTTTTTATGTTCGTATGGCTTTGAATGTGATCTTGGTGCATGCGTTTAGCTTGCAAGAACGTTTTCGTGGTCTATATCTGAAGAGGGATGTTGCATGTGCTCTGTGATGTCTGGTGTGGTTGTATTTTTGAGCTATGAACTCGTGAAGTGCATGTAGTACAAGCAACTTTGATCTATAGACTGGATTCCCAAAACCGTAGTTATTACTAAACTCTTCTGGCTTGTTGATTTTGTACGGCTTATTGTGTTGCAATATAAGTGAAACTTTCATGAAAGTCGTGCAAGAGACCTTGATCTATAACATATATTTATTATGGATTCTTTTGGGATAAAGGAGTCGGTGCAAGGATATATTTTCCTACTGTGTCGGTATTGCCCAGGACTATAGTACATTTGACCTCGGTGACTTCTCTAAATTTTATAGAATTTTTTAGCTTGATTCTCCACAAAATTCGTCATGAAAATTGCGCTAAATTTCTTGAACTATAACATATGTTTAATTCGGATTTTTCTAAATTGATATGGTTGGTACAAAGGCATGATTGTTCTGTGATACTAATATGCCAGAATTGTTAAATTGATGACCCCAGTGTGTTCTTAATTTTTTATAAATTTTTGGGACTGAATCTAGTCATGCTTCCTTCATGAAATTTGTAGGGGACATTTTCATGCATAAGTTATAAAAAACTCAAGAGCATTTTATCGAGTTTGGGGTGTTGCTACGAATTATTCTTTGTGGCCGTGATTCTGGTTGATGGGCAGAACCTCTGGATCGAATTTTGTGAATTTCTACTCTTCATTAAGGTCGAATTAGGCTTTCTGCCCTTATGAAAATGTTTGTCAAGGTCTTCTCCATAACATATTAAAATTTTATAATTTTCCGAGTTCATTTGCTATGATTTTGGCTTTGATTCATTTGACTGCGCAAATCTATTCGTTTCTGCATTTAGTTTGAATTGCATTAAATTCTATAGGATGGTGATCGAATCTTGCTTGGTGACCTAATGATGGTAATGGCATTAGATAGACTTTCAAATGGTGCATTTTGATTGCCATGTGGTACCATTTACTTGTGGAAATTGGGTTAAAAACATAAAAGGACAGAATCTGGAATTTTGGTTTATACGTGGTTGAATGTGCCTTAAAGGCAGTGAATCGTGCGTGGTGACATAGTGCCCATCCTAGTGTCACGTGTGCTGAATAAGATGCATTTTATATTGTGTGAATGCTATGTCACAGCATGAGTGTGCTATGCCTGCGATGCATGAGATGGATTATAATATGCGATGCCCAAGGTTGGCGAACCTCAGATGCTCGACGATGGCCCAGAGTAGATGTTGGAAGTGAATGCCTTGGCGAAAAACCAACATGCTCCAAATTGTAATGGGGATGCCAAAGCTAGTGACAAACCCCAAAAGTCTAAACATTATCAACTCAAGAGTTTGACGATGGCCTAGAGTAGACGTCGGAGGCGAATGCCTTAACTAATAACCAAGATGCCTCGGAGTAGAAATGTCTGCGATATGAGAACCATGGATGCCCGGTTGGTAAACAGGAGGACACTACATGAGTCACCTATATGGACTAGTTAAGCAGTGAAATGGGGATGGACCCCAGTGATATTGTGCATGATAAATATGAAGTTTGACGCACCCACTGCATAGTTGTATGACCCATGTGATTGTATATGATGCGTGTTGCATTAAATGCATGCTAGCATCGTGTGACTAGAAATAGCTTGAGTTATGTCATGTACTCATACTTGTGTGCTTACTTGCTTAGATATTAGCTGTGTTCTAGTAATCAAATGTCAATTAGATCGAGTGATTTATGAGCTTACTATTTTTCTTACTAGATGTCAGCTCACTTTTGTTATTATTTTTCAGATTGATAGCTATAACACCACTCCCCGCATCCCCCATCTCTCGTTATAGAGTGTCCGTTGTATTGGAGGGCAAGTACCACAAGTTCACAGACTTGGACTTTCCTGACATGGTCATTCAATACACGACTGTCTTGCTAGTGAATATAGGACAGCCTAATCTGATTACCTACCATTTTGTTACTATATTTGTGCTAGTGGATGGTTGCCTGTTAGGACCGATTCTGTTCCCTAATGCTCTTGGCGCAGGTGGTGGTGGGAGTAATGTGGAGGATTAGGAGCTGGATTAGGACGAAGCATGGAGGGGTCATGCTTGCATTTTGACACAATTGTGACTTTATGGGTGTAGGACCATATAGGGTGCATTTGGGAAGGCTTTTGGGGAAAGTCTTTAGGAAAATGCAAAAACCTTTGAGTTAAAGGTGTTTTTCAAAATGCAAACTATGTTTGGTAAATTGTAGTTTGAAAGCCCTTTGTGAAGTACCTTTGAGCAAAATGGTGTTTGAGAGAATTACATTTACAAAGGGCTTTTGTGATAAAAAAAATTAATAAAAAATTAATAAAAAATAAAAAAATTAACCGGCAAGGGCAGGCGGCCACCGGCGATCAAAATTTGTTGCCGACAGCCGACATCCGACTCAGGCAGCCCCGGAGACGACTAGGGAGGGCCGCCCGGGGTCGAGCGACTCCCGAAGACCACCGGCAAAGGCCACCCGAGGTCACATGACGCCACCGCGACCTCCGGCAACCCCGTCGATCCCCGAAGACCATCGGCAAAGGCCGCCCGAGGTCACACGACGCCGCCGCGACCTTCAGCGACCCCGAATTTGGGGCGGCGAGGTTGCGCGACGCTGCCTCGACCTCCGGCGACCCCACCGCGACCTAGATCCGGGCATCGAGGTCGTGGTAGGACCTCACCGGCGACCACTCGTGGGTGGTGGTGCCAAGGCGCGGTGGCGTCGGGCTCCGGCGAAGGAAGAAAGCCAACGTCACAGCGGGGCGCGGGGGTCGGCGACCGAGCGGAGGACGGTGGGCGAGGTGCGACGGAGGCGAGCCGCGAGGCGAGGTCCATCCAAACGGAGTGGAAGCGTCGGCCGGCGCGGCGGAGTCGGGGGCGCCGGGTCGCGAGCCGCGGGCGGTGATGGCGTCGGGCGGAGGTGAGCTCAATCTGCGGGTGTCGGGCACTCAAGCAACGAGATCGGGATAGCAGCAGTCGAGCGGTGAGGGCCTCAGGCGCTAGGTCGCGAGCTGCTGAGCGACAACGGCGATGGGCGGAGACGAGCAGCAACCAGCGGTGACGCGGTTGTCGAGCGAGATCGGCGCGGCGAGCTTCGCGATCTGCTGCAAGGGCTTCGGTTCGAAAGGGGCAACGGTCCACTCGGGTTTAGATATGGTGGAGGCGCAGCGACGGTGGCTGGCGGGGCCGGCGGAACGGCGGTGGAGCAAAGAGGGCTCGCGGGTCGCCGGCGTGGGTGGTGCTGGCGCGGTCGAGGGCTGCCGGCACAATGGCCGGTGGGGGCACAGCGCCAGCGCGGGCAAGGTTGTATCCGCGAAGAAGATGAACAGTATCCACTCATGGAAGAAGAAGAAGACGATGAGAGGGCAAAACTGGAAAAACGAAAAATCAACAAGGATAATTTGGGAAGAAATTTTTTTTTCTCCCCTCAGCTCAGCATTTTCGGCATGCTGAAAGCCCAAGGCAGCCCCCAACCTGCCTTGGGCTTTCAACCTTCACAAGGCAGACTTTCAGCCAAGCATCTTTACAAAACATTTTGCCAAACACTCATTTTTAGCCCAAAGGGCTTTGGAGGCCTAAAGTGACTTGGAAATGCCAATTCCAAAAGCACCCATAGTCGGGTCTGATGGATGGATGAACGGTAGTGAGAAGTTAGCAAAGTTAGGGAGACAAGCATCTTTTCGATTTCTCCTAGTTTAAGCCTTTTTTTATATGTAATCCACTACCCAATGTAAATATAAGTATGGTAAATAATGGAAGTATGATTCCCTTTACTATTGGTGTTTTTAGAGGCACGTGTATAATTCGTGCATCGAGAAGACCATAGCACCCGATGCACGGAAGAGCTATTGGAATTGACAGATGTTCCTAGACACAACGGTGTGGTTGTGACGGCATCGATTGTTGGGCACCAAAAAACCTGGAAGCAGATTATAGGCGCGGGGAAGGCTCGACTGAGACTACTGGACACAGCTGAAGCGTCAAGATCTTGCTGGATTTTGCTGGACTTGGTCAGGAGACAAGCCCGGTCACTTTGTCATGCTCAAAGCTCGTTTGTTGCTTGCTGGAATTCCTGAAAACTAGAGCAGCTATAGGGTGATATCCTACAGAAAGGCTGGACACAAAACAAGACTGGGACGCGCCAACCATGCCAGCGCTTGCTTTGAGTCGTGTTGAACTTTAGAGGTATGTAGGACTCAAGTGGATATTTCAATAAACACTATTTATTATTGCAAGATTAGATACATAACAACACCACAACTCTCTTCGCAACTAATATACTAAAACCCACTCCTTAATAATGCACAATTAATTCTCTTCACAGCTCTCTACTCATGTCACTCACAACACCTTAACTCTGAGAAAATATTATGTATAATTGTTGTGCCAAGTTGGCAATACAGTAATCCATCAGTTGATTGATACGAGTCAAATGGCACCCTACATTTCAAATATTTTAGAAATCTCTTTCTCACTTGTGTTCTCTCATCCATAAACACCCTTCCCTCTTTCTTCTTCCCCCATCTTCACTTGTCCTCTCTCTCTCTCTCTCTCTCTCTCTCTCTCTCTCTCTCTCTCTCCAATTCAACACATAGTTGCACTATCCCAGTTTTTTGCTTTGCACAAAAATGCACAAAGCTTCCTCAGCTTCCTACCTCAAACCCGACAGCTTCGACCTGACCAAAGCCTTCTTCAAGTCGATTTAGAAGACCTCACAGCCGTCACCCTCCAAGCGCCACACCAATATCACCGTTGTCGAGGTCAGTAATGTTGGCATGCCCATTGCCAAACCATCCTCCTCACATCAAGATCTCGGCCTCCACCGATTACTCCGTCATTGGCCAGTCAACAGAAACTGAGATCTTGGTGAAGGAAAGATCGAATTTTATAAGCACCAAGATCTCAACTTCTGTTTCTTAAGGAAAAGAGCGATCGAGAGAAAGACATAAGGTGGAGGGTGTTTATGGAAGAAAGAAAATTCATGAGAAAGGAATTTCCAAAAAATCTGAAATGTGAGCCCCCACTAGACACATATTGATTAACGAATGGACTACTGTATTGTTGACTTGGCACAACTATTATACCTAATACTTTCTCACTCAACTCTAAACACTTCCCAACACTCTATGAAGACCCCACTCACTTCACCAACAACACACACCCACACTCTCACGTCCACTCACTAGGACATAACACTCTACACACCACACTTTCTTCTTGTTGCACACACTGCACAACACTTCCACTCTACCCACATAGAGGGCGAGAGTCCCTATTTATAGGGTGTAGAGTCGGTCAATGAACCAACTTCCACACCAAAACATCAACTTGCTAGCTCAATAAAAGCTAGAGTCTTGTGCAAACTATAAGGACGAGGGAAAAAAAAACAAGACTAACAGAGAGAGAGAGGCAGTGATATTTTGAATACTCCCCTTTAATGACTACTTTCTCTTAATTCAGATCTAGTAACCATGTCAATATTGCTTTTGAACTCTTTAGTTGTCTTCCTCCGTTCTTCATCTTGCAAGGCTTCTTCATATGTGGATGGCTCTATTACTTTAACTTCAATTGCTTCTCTTTCTATGACTTTCCATCAGACTTGATGAACCTCAAGTTTCTACAATGTCAATTCATCTTGTGTTTTAGTCTCCTTTTTCTTTTTCTCACTCAATCCAATCTTCATGTTTGGCATATCTTCTATAGGAATTTTGAGATTGAGACTCATTTGAGCAACCCTCTCATTCGTGACTTTCATTTCATGCTTCAACTAATTTGATCCCATCTGAAGCACTTCAATGCATTGATCCTTTTTCTCATAGGACTTCTTTTCCTTGATCTTATTCCATTTATCCTTGCACTGCGGGATGTAAGGTGAAGATGGCTTCATTTTCTCAAAGAAACCTTCATTTTTCTCTTTCATGTGTTCGTTGTCTCTCCCAGTATGAGCAATTGGGAACGTCATAATGGGCTTGATTTTCTTAAGCTTCTCCAACTTCTTGAACTCACGTCAGAATTTCTCTAGCTCACTTTTTTTTGCCTTGAGCATCTTGTCCTTTTGTCCTAGCAATTCTGTCCCTCTTCTTCAGCATCATATCCACCTTCGCCTTCTCGATTTTCAGCTTCTTCATGATGTCCTACATCTCTTGTAGTTCCTTCTCATGACTGCTTTTTACATCCTTCTTCAAGCACTCCCTTGAATTGCTTTTCTTTCAAGATGTGACAGGAGTTGTCGAATAATCTGACTCAATTATATAAGCAATTGCAAGCTCTTCTTGTTCATTCACTACAAGAGGCATATGGAAATCCCTTTCTTCTTTGCTTTCAATCTCTTTCTTGAAGGAAGTTACAACATTTCCTTCCTTGAATGAACAAACTCTAACAATGTGTCTCCCTTACCAAAAATGTAACACCGTTTGCTACGCCTTTTGTTGCTCTCATCTTTATTGTCATCCTCATCATGATCTGGACGAGCGCCCCCTGGCTGATAACTCCTCCCTTCCGGTTGCCTCCATTAGTCTCCATGATTATTCCACAGTTTGTCATCTCTTTTGCTAGCACCATATCTTCTCTAGCCCTTAAACCCTCTCTTATTATTGAAGAGGGCACTTTCTCACCCTTTATTGAGACCTTAGACATTTGTCTTGATTAGCCAATATATTCTCCAACTTGGTCATGATTGGTTGTTCCATCCATCCATGGTGGTTGTAATAATGCTATTATACTCTACGCATAGACAATGAATAATAATTCTTCTCATCATTATCTCGGAGATGACATTTTGAGGATCTAGCTTTGTAATTTCTTCAAAAGTAGATTTAACTTTGGAGAAATATTGACTTATTGTCGCATTTTGTTGTGAGATTGAGAGGTCATTTCCAATCTTTGCAACTTGGCATCATTCTTTCTTGTGAATAGTGCCGCCAAGTTATCCCATGTCTCATTTATGGTCTTCACACTTTTTATGTGCTGTAACAACTCATATTCAATAGTCATGGCAAGAACATATAAAGCCTTACCTGCTTTGATGTTCCATTTTGTCATCTTGCCATCGTTCGTGGGTAGTGTGTTGTTTCTGCCACCAATCATATCTCCCAAGTCTTGGCCCGGTAAGTAATATTGCATGTAGGTACTCCAATAATTATAATTGGAGCTATTGAGCTTCTTGACGACATTCACCAAACTTGAGAAATCCACCATCTTGACTTGATTATAGTGCTCGGCACTACTCCATGTAAACCTGGTCTAGACCCATCAACTTCACAATCATTGACTTGTGCACTAGTAGAATTTTGGTGTACTACTACACTACCTAACCATTTGTTCAAGTATAATGGTCCTTAACCACTTTCTTCACTCACCATGATCCCAATCACTAACCACCTACTATGATACCACCTGTTGAAATTTAGAGACACAGCTCTGATTGTAGGACTCAAGTGGATATTCCTATAAACACTCTCTTTATTATTACAAGATTAGATACATAGCAATACCACCACTCTCTTCACAATTAACACACTAAAACTCACTCTGTTATAATGCACACTTAACTCACTTCACAACTCTCTACTCACGTCACTCACAACACCTCAAACTCTAGACAAATCCCAACACTCTATGAAGACCCCTCCCTCTTCACCAACAGCACACACCACCCTCACGTCACTCACTATGACACAACACTCTGCACACTACGCCTTCTTCTTGCTGCACACACTTCACAACACTACCGCTCTAGCAAACAAAGAATCTCCGATGGAAAATTTATTATATGGCAAAGCATATGGAAGCAAAAAAAGTTTTTGCCTCTAAAATTGGATTTAAATGGCTTGAAAAAATGTTTACAATGCTAATATTATGTGTTATCAAAACTAAAAATAAAGTGTTACTATCATTATCACCATAAGTTTGAAGAGAACTCATCATAACAATAAAAATCATAACTCTAGTGTAGCATCACTGGTAGCTTTGGAAAAACTACGAATTCTTCTCTATTATCAAAGTATCCCATCTATTTATTAATAGATATATATAGAAGAGAGAGAGAGAGAGTTTCACTCCACTTATTAAGTTAAGCTATTGAATTAAACTTTCAAATATGGTATTAAAGTCAGATTTTGCTCTGGATTTAATTTGTGGTTGTCGCGACCAATTTTTCGGGTGTGAACCACTTAGGGTTTGGCTAATGGATTGTTAAGCTTAGACTTAACTCGGGCTCTCCCAAGCCCATACCAATTCGCGACTTTAGGTTCAAGTTTTTTAACATGCAAATGGATTTTATCTAGGAGTCGCCACTAATCTATTTTTGGTGGGTCGATTAGACACCCAAGTAAAGTAATGGGAGATTTACTTTACTCCTACGAACCAGAGATTTATGAGTTCGGGGACTTGATTACGCTAGATTTCTCTAACGCCCTTTCGGTACCTTTCTCTTCTATTTTGGAAAAATGTTTTGCAGGCAACTTGAATTAATTTTAAGCTATCTCCCTAACATGTGAAGCGATCATGCGAATGCGCAAACCACCAATTTAACACCCAGATAAAAACAATGAATAAATTGCAAGACTTACCTCGAGCAACGAAAGCATCTGCGTTGTTAGTTAAGAATTCACATCATCGATCCTAGATATGATTTCTAATTAACACGCAATTTCTTTTTGTTTTCACTTTATTTAATGAGAATCAAATCTATATGCAATGCAATGTTACTATTTTAACATGAAACGATATGGCATGACAATATGACCTAAACTATATGAATGAGTAAAGTAATTTTTTTTGTTTTCTTAATGAACATGCAATAATTAAATATGCAATCTAAATTTACCAAAATGACCTAATCCTAATGACGGGCAATTTCTAATTAAATGAACTTAGCAACAATCACTAAATGACGTGCATTTAATGAACCTAATTCTATATGATGTGCACATGATTTTTATTTTCTTAATAAGTATGCAGTCTACCCTAATATGCAATGACGTGCAAAGAATGCCCTAATCCTAATTCTTTTTCGTTTTCTTTTATGAAATTCGAAATTAAAAATTGCCAAATAATTAAACGTGCAATTCAAATTTAAAACTAATACCCTAAATGCATGCATTTTTTATTTTTTAACAAATTCAAAATAAAATCCCTATTCTAAATATGCAAGATAACAAGAGATATTCTAAAACCAACCCGATCCTAATTCAAATATTTTTTTGGATTTTTCCTTTTACAAAAATAAAATTGATTCAACCAACATGACAGCAAATCAGATAAGATATGATTGATATCCACAAATTGACGAACCATATCTCGCGCATGAGATCGGGTTGGCCAATTTCTAAATAAATCGCGAATCGAATCTCGAGCGTGAGATCGGATTGGCGATTTTCCGTGCGATTGCGAGTCGGATTTCGGGCGCGAAAATCGAACTGTCAATCGTCGTATGCACGTTGTGAAATTAGGGAAATTTCCTAATTCATAAGGATTCAAAAGATTTTTTGGATATGACAATAACGAACAAATATTCAAACAAGGTCGCGATCCCATGAATTAAGCAATAAAATGTGAGAAAATTGAATTAATCAAGAATCTTACCTAGCTCTCGATATCGTGTGGATAAGGTTTTCCAAATCGGAATCCGCAAACAACGAGCTCGGATGATGATGGGAGATGGAGCCAGCGGCGCTTGACGAACGTCCGTGAATCTGCATGAAAGAATAAAGCGGACTGCAAGGCACGAACAAAGCAAAACCTTGAAGCTGACGGACTTTCTTTGATGGTCCCTAAATTCCACAAGAATAGACCAAAGATTCTCCTTTCCTCAATGTGCACTGGACAGAGATATTTTAGTTGAATCTCCCTTTGACCGCTAAAGGAAAACCACCCTCGCTTTAGCCCCTCTCTTGTCGTTCCGAATTTCCACCAAGGCTCTTTGACCACCACTTGGATTTTTCTTTTGATTAAAGATCTGACCTTCCTTGCGTGGCCTTCGACAGCTACGCACGATGATGCTTGGGTGGATGATGGACGAGATAGATGCAGCAAGGAGCAGCAACGCTTGGATCGTCGCTGCCGGCGGGATGCTTCGAGATATCCACCAAAAACATAAATAGCTACAACAATTGTTGATGACAGTGCGAGGACCAGCGGCGTCGATGCAGCAAGAGGGAGAGGCAGTGCGGGATCGCGTAACTGGCAGTGAGGGTGCGTTGGCGTGGCGTAGTGGCAGCGCGCATTAATAGCTTTTCACCAATGGCACGATGGCAGTCTCGGCCAAGGCTTGCTTTTCCTTCTCTCCCCTTACTTTTTCACCTTTTTGCTCTTTCTTTGTGCTTTTTCACCCAACCGAAAGAACCCCTCAATTTACCGTACGTGACCCCTTTTATAAGCCAAAAAATCGTATCTTGGGGATATATTTCATTTCTAATTTTGCTTGAGCACGATACCCCTAAATATATCGCTGAAATATTTTCCGCATATTCCATCAAGAAAATTCCCCTTTTGTGCAAAAGTGCATCTCCCAATGTATATTACCTAAATATGTGAAAAAAATCTTAACGAAATATAACAAAATAAAATAAAATTTTCCTAAACTATATGCCATGTGATTATGATTTTTTTATTATTTTTTATTTAGCGAAAAAATAACCCCAAAAATTTAGGTGTCAACAGTGGTCAAGACTTCCTAGTCATCAATTCCTTGTGTCATTCTTAGTCCATTTTAGGCATAAAAGGAAGGGTCTTAGAGTACCACAAAACTTGTTGATGAGGTTTATATGGATCTTAATTCACGGTGTCTCATTCTATGTATTAATTTAAACTTTGGGGCAGAGACTTTTGAACAGTGATAATATTCACCAATAAGATCCGTGTAGTGACCCAAACATCACCAAGTTGTAGTCTTGCTTCCCAAAAACAAAGTGCAACTAAATGGTTAAAATTTACGGAAAATAAGCCAATTCCCATTTCTATAATTATATTGTTCAACCAAAAACATGTCTCACTTTAACCAAAAACATGTCTCACATTCATATAAAAAAAAAAAACTCCATTCATGTCTCTAATTTCAAAATTACCAATTTACTACCGCTATAAAAATAAAAATAAAAATCCACTATGAAAAGATCAAATTGCTCCACTATATTATTAAAAATTCTCAAGCCCCCAGCTCTCCTATAAATTTTTTATCCACAAACCCCCGTGTCTTCTTCACCACACACCACCGTCCGCCGCCACAACCCCGGTCAGCTGCCGCAGCCATCCCAAACCTCCCCTCAACCTCTGCTCGCGGTGGCTCGCTCATTCTTCTATGCAATTTCTCTCTACTGTCGCTCTCTCCCTATCTGCTCCCAAATCTCACAGACCTCCATGGAGGTCAGTCATGGGCACCGGTTGCTGACGACCTCAGCTTGAGGTCGTGAGCTGCCATTGAGGTCGCATATGGCTCGTGCTGCCCGTGACCTTGATCGAGGTCGCCCGTGACCTCAATATGAGGCCTTCCATGGCCTGAGGGAGGTCGTCGGCCTCGCGCAGCCATGTTGCTACTGCTACCTCGACCGAGGCTCGCAGAGAGAGAGATGCAACTACAGAATTCGTGACCTGGGATGGGGTTTTCTTAGAAAAGAAATGACTTTTTAGTAAATAAAAGCGAAAGGATACTTGATGAAAGTGTACGAGAAATGTTCAAGGAGCGCAAATCGGAGGAAACAAGATTGTTTGAATGAAGAAACTAACAAAAATATCGTATGTACTTTACTTGTAGGATTAGACAATGTGTGAAATTTAGGTGCTTGGGCCCCTTTTGTTATAAAAAGAAAAGGGTGTTCCAGTAAGCTAGAAATACAGTTCATGGGCAGCAACGGCTATTAAAATTTTGAAGTCCGAGGATGTTTCTTATATCTGTGAAAAAAAAAAAAACTCAAGCTCCTGAGCTTGAAGCACGACTTTCAAATGCAATTATGGCCGCCATCTTCAATTGAAGGCAAAGGTTACTTCACTTCCTCAGACCACAACCATTTCAAAGACCCAACTCTGTATGACTTCGATTGATAGATGCAGCTAAAATATAGAGTGCAGAGATCTTTCAACGTTTTTCCCAGTTTTCTGGAACTCTTCACATTAGAAGTTTTGGATCCACGTGAATCCTTCCCATTAGGCGGCTCTTCCTACGCAGAGATTGTTGCCAAATGATGAAATGTCATGAAATATCAGCGAGATAACGCATGCCGACGTACAGAAGAATGTTATGGCAACTCTATTATGTCCTGAGACATTCTAAAACATTAGAGTAAAATCTCTTAATGTTTTGGGAACAACTGTTTCGAGAGCAGACATTTGCCTGTACTTGAGATACTTTTGCATTAGTATAGAGGTGATGCATGAATATCTCACACCCATGTTTTAGGGACTGATTGTTGACTGGCGATGAGAGAGGGTACAGAGGAAAAGGAGGAAAAAACAACAATCAGCCATGTTGGGGCGAGGGGTGCAGAGGAACTTTATTTGCAGGTTAATGAACCTTTTAAATGCAGTCGGTATAAGAGTACAGAGCCATATATCCCATCACATGCTTGTATATAATTTCTATTGCTAAAATTGGTGCTAAAATAGGTGCAAGAATCCTCCAAAATGAAGCAGTAATAGGCAGGTACAACAGCATCGTCACCTGGCATGGAACAAAGAAAATTCCAGCATTATACATCATTGTGTTCCTAACCGTAATTAGATTTATCAGGAAAAGTGAAGCGATATAACAAGCATACAAAGTCAGGTGAGTTTGTCTCTTTTCATATGTAAGTTTCATTCAGTGAAGCCTCTTGAAATTAACACATTGAAAGATTTGTAGAGACAGTGGACTAAAGAGTCAAACATGCTACCAGAATAAAAGCTATGTTCAGCCATCTCACTTTACCTAGACCTATAACTAAGCAAACGGTTTGTCCCAACTAGCCATCAAACTCTATCTTTCACCAGCCATTGGCCGAAAAAAAAGAAGCACGAAATATGAAAAAGAAAGAAAGTACCCCTTTCCAAAAGGAACAAAGGAAGCACATGGGAAAGTTCTAGACCATCCATTATATGTACTCAATGATAATTATTGTAAGAACCTTCCTATAGCCCCATCTATGAAGTGGAAGCGGGATATACTCGAATAGATGTATTCCATAGTTCAATTAGTGGAGCACAGAATCAGGTTCTGTTTCATATAGAACATATCAGAATCCGAACTTGGAATATCAACATTATTAAGCCAATTTCAAATCATAGTACTAGCAAATGCTCAAGAAACCTTTATACGCAGCTGTACTCTCCCAACCAGCTGATTATCTCAAAACGAGGGGCAGCGTAGGAAAAGGAATTTGCATGACCACTGGAACAAAATCTAAATGCATTTCTTCAACCTTAAAATTGAACCCATATTGACAAAATTGAAATGGTACTTGTGAAGGTTGAGATAATAGAGTTACCTCAGGATATCCAAAGCTGATCACAGAACATAAATGGATGCTCTAGACAGTAGCCTGAAGATATGTGCAAGATAGAATTAGCACCTACCGTTCCCATCCTTTTTACCAAAACAATATATTCAAATAAATTAAGTAAAAAAGTACATGCAAGAGTTAAAGTAGGTCAACCACTATTAAAAAAAATGGAGAAGTTAATGGTGCCAGAATAACTATTATGTTCATTCTATTGGCAATGATTTTAATACAGGCCTTCGTAAATTGTCAAAGCAACAGAAACTGGCTGTGCCATCACCTTTCAACTTGACAAGTGGTAAATGGAGAAGTTAATAAATGTGAGCACCCCCCCCCCCCCCTCTCTCCAAACACTTTATCTCGTCACTTTCTAAATATTAATCTGATTCTTTATACAGCGGTTAATGGTGCTAAAATGCATTTTTCTGTCAGAGTTATGCTATGATTTCAGCATTTAATTATAGAATGCAGACCTCCAAATTCACCATTCATACCACTAGGTAACCTCCATGTTCAGCTGCCCTTGGAAGACAACCTTTACTTGTGGTACTTAAAATACTGCATAGGGCCAGTCTAGGAAAAAAGTACAGCTGTACAAAGGCTCAAGCGATCTCCAGAGCTACAAATGATGCAGCCATGGCTTCAGAAATCGAACATCTTAAAATGAGTTAACACACTTTGGGATAAGTTGGCATGTTGACCACCCTTCATAAGCTGTCCTCACTCTATCTCCTATAAATGCGAATTCCCATCTAAGGGAGAGTGAACAATTGGTAGAAGCCCTTAAGCACTCCACACACCTCTTTGTAAATCCCAATGCTTGTGGTTTTTGTTCCTCTCAAGGAAGGATTTCTACCCACAGAGTTTACTCAAACTATCTGATAGAAAAGTCTCTCTCCCTGCTCTCATATTACACAAAAGTCTTCTAGAAAGCTCGTTATTGGGTTGTGAAGAGTTATTAAGTTTAATCCTTTACTTCTTTCATTCTGCTACAGACCTTAAAAACCTGGAAGCTGCATCTTCATAAGATGAAAATAGCTTCTATCAAGAATCTAGAAGATAACCAATTGGCATCCTCTGCAAAGAATGAAAAACCAGCACTTGATTGATCAACCAATCAAGTGTTTCTTGATCTTTTATTCGTACCAAGCACCAAAAAATGCCACATGTTTTAACGTACAATATGACAGAAATTTTTTGGAAATTCTCTATCAGTGCATGAATTACTTCTATTCAAAATGGAGCTGAAAAGCTTTGAAGTCAGAGAGAGAGAGAGACTGGGTGAGGGACCAGAAACAGGAATTGGGAATAAGGGGCAGAGCAAATGCAATCTTTCTCCTGATCTTAAATGAGGGTATACTAGTCGTAGGACATAAATAGAGCCAATTTGGGTGTGGAAATAGAAGCCTTGCGTACATAGACCAATGTACACATACAAAGTAGTTACAAGCTACATCATTATGCTAGATGATCTCATTAGATATTGTTTTCAAGTACTAGTTCTCCAAAAGGGACTACAAGGATGAGTCAGAAGCAAAACCACATTTAATAAACATATAGCATCACATCGACTTGTGAAGACGACACTGCCCAACTGATAACCTTAATTTGTTCCTTTAAATTAAGATAACACAACTTTGCCACTTTACCTTCTCAGAGTTTAAGGTGAAAATTACTTTGACGGCCTCAAAGACCTCTTCAACAGACTTTGCAGCATCGATCTGAATGAAAGTCAATATAGATAAGCAATCAAATGAAATAACATCATGCAAATACAACTACAGAAGATTTCAATACATTTAGAGATTTCCTCACCTTTCTGACTTTTTCCTTGGAATTGTAGTACTCGACAACTGGGAGGCTAGACTCCAAGAACACCTTGAACCTTTTCCTTATTGTTTCTATGTTGTCATCTTCTCTTCCCTTCAAAACCAGTAACAAATAGTGGAAAAGCATCAGATTTCTAAAATGACTACATGAGCTGGAAAGGTGACAAGAGCAAAAAAGTCTACTTGTATGGTAAAGGTGGTGAAGAAGTAATCGCCTGACCTGATTCCTATTCAACAAGCGCCTTTCCATCTCTTCCTCAGAACAATCAAAAAACAACACGAATTCTGGCTCTATTTTAGTCTGCAAAAATCTTACTTGTTATCCCTCTAGGAAAGAAGATCAACATGCAATAGCTAATAGGCTCACATTTGAAATGTGAGGAATGATACTAGATTAGTTCTAAGATTAAAGCAGCGCAACTCAAACAAAAATAGGTGTAGCCAAACTTACAACAGCTTCAAATGCTGCACGATTTTCCTCATTGCGAGGGAAACCATCAATAAGGAACTTGTCATTTCCACTTTCCTGCATTGCTTTCTGCAGGAGCTTGATTGTCACTTCTGAAGGCACTATCTTTCCCTCCTTAATCATAGTCTGGATCATAGTTCTGCCAATTGAAATAGGAAATTCAGTTGGTTATTGGGCCTTCAATGAGACAATTGTAAAAGAACCTAAAAGACATGGCTCCTACAATGTGCATTCATTCATCTCAAGATAGCTTCGGTCATCTCTCTGGTTAAAAAAGGCATAAAGGAATGTCAACCATGTAGTTAGGGCTAACAACTGAAGTTTCCATCTTGCAATTAATCATTAATGCCAATAAGCAGGAATCTAAATATGTCCAACCCAAAGATGACATATTAGTTATTTTAATCAAATTTTCGGAGCACAAAAAGAAATTGAAAAAAGCAAGCTTGTTCAAGAACATTTCTGCCACTTATAAGCATATGATTACGGGTTAAAATGTGTGTAAGAGACAAGGTGTCATGAATAATAGTTGAAACAGTCAAATACACACGTCTGAATGAGCTTAATAGACTACTGAGTGTTAACTTGTGTAGGACATGCTTCTTTTTCACGTTGGACCATTTAGCTGTGATGTTGGGTTCAAAACAGTGAAGTAACTAAAAGTCACAAACGGGTTATGTGAACAATCCACATCGCAAATTGCAGCTTGCAGTGAGTCAACAACAACACAGTGCTAGCAATTGCTGCCCAAGCAGCAATACTCTGTGCATGAGTGCACGTGCATGCAAACAACCCTTGTTGCAAATTGTAGCTTGGAAGGTGGTTTGTCATCTCAACCAGAGTTCAAAATCACCAGTGAGTAAATAAAAACACAGTGCAACCAATCACCGCCCAAGCGGCAATCCTCTGCACACATGCAACTACCCATGTTGCAAGTTGCAACTTTCAAGCCGGCTTAATATCTCAACCAGAGCTCAAAATCCAATGAATCAATAACAACACAGTGCAACCAATTGCTGCCCAAGCAGCAATACCCAACCCCCCCCTTCTCGCACTGTGTCACTGTAGCCATTAAAGCAGGGTATCATTACAACTAAAGCGGATGCAAACAACATTATCATCTGCCATGTAACGATTCATGAAACATTATCTCAATGGAAACAAAGCCAAAAAACAATTGTGAAATGACCAAGAAATCCTGTTTAAGTGAGCATTGAAAATAATTACAAAAGAAAGAAAAATAGCATCACGTAAAAAACTTCACTTGAACATGCCTGGACTTACATAATTAGGTTTAGTCAAAAAAGGATCCTACCACATGGAAAATAGAGAATGCACATATTTCTAGCGAAAAGTACAAGTGCAGATACTATCTATACTAGCTTTCTAAAAAAATAGAATATCAATGACAGCGGCATTGTTACCCATTTTCAGAACCAGATTTGATTTCTGCTCGAAGAAGATCACCAGCACTGAGATGGGTGAAGCCAAAGTGCTGAACAATATTGGCACATTGCGTGCCCTTTCCACTGCCAGGTCCACCTACAAACTTAAGAAAGCTAAATTAAAAAGGATGAAAGAGCCTCTACCTTTTGGCAAAGAAGAACTTAGAAGTCTTCTGAAGCAATAAAGAAAAACTCCTTCCAATAAGTTCATAGAATTTTAAAACCCATCTCAAAATCTGTAGAAGAAAAATTTGATGTGTATACAATGAATCATACACTCCACATTTAAATTTCCGGCCATTAAAAAGGCAATTCTAATATTCTCCATCCAGAGGACAAACATGAACCCCAGTTTATCGTGAGTGTAAGCAAAAATTATTAAACATGCATAATAGTGAACGGTCACATATTATGCCCCTTACTAATATCGTATGATGCATTTCAAATCAATCTTTTGTATTTAGATTAACATTATGGAGCTACTGAATGCTCATTCAGTTTTGAAGGAATAGAATATATAGAAATAAAAGAAAATAGAAAGGTAATGCTGAAAGAAGGGGGGAAAGAAATAAAATAAAGTTAAAAAGAAAAAGAAAAAGAAAAACCGAGTAAAAAAGTTGAATTTCGTCCGACAGATAAGGAAAAAAAAAATCTCACCTAACTCTAAGTCAAGCACCAAACATATGATCCAAAGGGGAAGGATCAAAACTTCAAACGAAAGACGAGCAATAGTGAAAATTTGAAACACGATGCATCCCTCAAGCAACTCTGCTGAAAGATCTGAATGAATCTACTTTCTGCTACTTGACAAAATCAAATAATAATCAATACTATCACAGAATCTAATAGAAGCTAACTTTGATGGAATTAATTATTATTAAAAAGACCATACTGATGAAATAAAGGACCCCGTTATCCCTAGAGTAAGTTGCAGAACTTAAAAGTAGATGCTCACCCAAAACAAAAACAACTGTGGGCTTCTTCTCTGTCAAGCTTCCCTTCTGTAAGCAGGCAGTTTCTCATGTCAGCATTACGCATCAGCAAGTTGGAAGAATATGTCAAAAGCATCTTTGCCCCAGAGAGAGAATATTCACAACTAGCAGTTATTCTTCATATCAACAAATTCCTCCGAATATATTCTCATAGCAAGTTGTCAAGTCACTTTGATATCATGGATGTCACACAAACCTTAAATTAACAAAAGTGAGAGCGCACCCCACCCTCCCCACACCCACACACATACACAGACACATACACATACGTGCACACGCGCATGCAGAGAGAGGGGAGGGATAGAATCAAAGGATTTCTGGAACATGATCGGCAAGACAGGACAGCTACTCACCTAGAATAAGATAATGTAAAATGCGAAACCAATCAAGCATTTTATTCTAAAGTTGTTTTCACTTGGAGACTTGATCTAGCATTTCAAATGCATCTTATCTCATCATCATGTATACTTAGTGCATTTTATCAGACTTATAGTTTGAGGTCCATTGTGCCGAACCTGATCCCTTATTATCACCTTAGCAGGGTATCAAGATGCTATTGATATGCCCCAAATCTCAACAATAAAAGGAACTTCTTAATTCTTACTAAATATTTGAGTGTGAATGGAATTCAAAGATGAACATGTAGATGCAGAAACAACTGAGATTGAGAAGTCTACCACTCCAGATTGGAAAAATGAATAACATATGAGGGCAGATCAGGCAGTACATCATGGCTACAGTTTATTACAGACATTCAAAACAGAACACAAGCTAGAAAAGAAATCAGATGCTTGCCTCAATTGCAACATCAATAACACTTCCCATGAGAGCCAGCTAAAGAATACTGGACTGCAAGATCTGGATCACCAAGAAGAATAATTGTATTAGGACAGCTAAATTCATACTATCAATTCTTGGTAAGGCTGCCAAGTAGAGGCCATGTTAAGATCCAAACAATGGAGTACGTTTCAGAGAGAAAATACCATAAACTATTGACATATAATTTGGCACAAAAGCAGATCAGTTCGCAAACATGCACCGTATCTGCTGATGGATCTTCTTGATCCATGCAAGCTTAAAACACGCTTACCCTTCACAAAATCAAGGCGTTCTGACTGCTGTGGAAATCTTCAGTATAACCTATTTATTCCATTTTACCGATTAGATCTGATCCCTAATAAACCCTTAAGACGAAATCCTGCAAATCCAGATCATTGACCCGACTAATGCACGACTTGGAAGATCAAATGGTACAACTGAATTCACTGCATGATGGTCGTACTTATGAATCAATAGCTAACTTGCACCAGAAAAAAAATTCTACCGTATGCACGATATGCCTATGCTTTAAAAAAAAAAATGAACTTGAATCTAACAAGTGAACATTTGGACACAATGCTCAACTGGGAAGAAGAAAAATCTCTTCTTTTTCCCCCTCCTCAGCTCTCCCCCAAGAATCCTCTCGACCCAAGACGCCGAAAAAAAGAGATCAGCACCGGAAGAGAGACGAACCCCGGTGCTGGCTCGGGTCCCAACTAGACCCGCCGAAAAATTCAGAGCCGAGACGTTCCGAAATTCAAACGGAGACAGCCCGGATCGAACCAGAGCCAACAGATCAGATCCGGCGAGAGCCGGTGGGACACGAGCATGCGACGAGGCGACAAAGACGAAAGCATATAAGCAAAGCACGGGAGAGATCAGGCCAGCCACGAGCAGATCAAGCAGAAACCAGAAAATTGCAGGAAGAGAGAGAGAGAGAGACAGACATTAGATCCGGAGGATGGATTACCTCTGCAAAGAAACGATGCCGAATGCGAGACGGAGAGAGAGAGAGAGAGATCTGAGAGGAAGAAGGGAGATGATGCAATGGCGGAGAGAGGAGGAGGAGGAGGAGGGAAGCTTTATAGGCTTGTCGGGTGGTGGTGGGGATTGGCAACTTTGCGTGATCCCGACGGTTACAGTAGTTACAAACAACCCCTCGCGCCCGAACCTCGAAAGCAGCGAACGCGCGACGTCGTAAATTTCCCCCAACTCACATTCCATACACATAAGCCCAGCCCCGTACAGTGTACGAGGTTTGCCTTAGAATCTACGGCTAGGATACGCGGTTTATCGCGCTTTGGGGGAGGGGGGGGCTGCGAACGACCGAGATGAGCAGAGAAAATGACGTCCCGGTCAATGCATTTGTGGAAAGAATGAGAGAGATGTGATCGAAGATTAGAAAGAGAAAGAGAAAGGGGAGATTTTTAGGCACACCGCACGAAGGGGGTAATAAAAAAGCCCTTTCTGCCTAGATGAGATTGTAGCATCTGCCTCCCGTTTATGTGTCTCCCCAGCTTTACTCGCCGGCTACCGGCTGTACGGGGTTCCTGGGTCACCAAAAAAAAAAAGATTGTAGCATCTGTGGGAGAATTTTGTTGAAAAAAATAGACTAGGGCTATTCAAACCTTTGAAACTATCTCACGCGGAACCGAGACATGGACAGGCAAAACAGAGTAGAAAGGAAGAACCGTAGCTACATGATGCACCCAAGGGAGGTCACCTCCGCAAATTACTAGTCCATTGATTGGGCAACAGAGAATATGAGGAAAAAGCGAGAGGGGGAGAGAGAGGGATGAAAAGTAACGGGTGAGGAAAAGCAGAGAGGAAAATTAATGTAAGTGGGCTGGAAGCGGTACGCCCAATAAATGGACTGGTAATTTACAGAGTTGGCCTCCTTTATGTACCCAATATTTTCTCTCACGAAGGGGACCCTTTCATGTCTTCCAGGAAAGGGGGAATCTTCAAGGAAAAAGACGAGGGAAGTCCACTGATCAGCTCCGCCGACGTTGATTTGGTGGCGAATTTGCTTTGGGCAATTTACGAAAAGGGGCTGTACGTGAGCGGGAACAACACGGAGAGAGCAACGCACGTTCTGGTGGACTATGAGGAGCGCAGGCACCGAGAAAATCAGAAGTGAGAGAGAAGACGAGTCGACAAGAGTCGGAGAGGAAAAACAAATTAAGATTAGGCTTATTTTGGTTTTGCAGAAAATTAAATTTTCTGAAAAATATTGTCCAAAAGGTCATTTTCTAGGGAAAAAACAGGCAATTCTTTTTTGGTGTTTGGATAAAAATCTGAAAATGAATTGAAAATTATTATCCGTCATGTGGAAAAGAAAATATTGAATTTATTTTACTAGACAAACATGAACTCTTCCCATGATATCAGGAATACCAAGCCATCAAGATCCTGATTGTAGGAGTTGAGGCTTCTCAGGCACAACCACACGCACATCAAGGACCCAAGCTCAACTCGATTTGAGTGCTGGTGACTTGGGTGGGAGAGTTAGGGACCTGGGCAATGCTTCCGAGGGCTTGTGCATGAGTATAGTTGAGAATAATAACGCAGAAGAAACAGATCACTATCGTTTGCTCTAGTATAGAAGCAAAATATCGAGCTCTTGCTAATACGACATCGGAATTACCATGATTACTGTGGCTACTAGAAGATATGAAAGCGCGTCATCATAGTAGAATAGTCATTCATTGTGACAATCAGAGTGCTATTCAAATTGCACATAATAATGTTTTTCACTAACGCACCAAGCACATTGAAATAGACTATCCTTTCATCCAATATCATGCTCTTTGTGGCACCATTCGACTTATCTCTATTTCCTCCACCGAACAGACTACTACGTCTTCACCAAGACATATCCACCCAAGCGTTTTCTGTATTTATTTTCCAAACTCAAGTTAACATCTTTCAAACAACCCTCCCGCTCGAACCTCAAAAGCAGCGAACGCGCAATGTGGGAAATTTCCCCCAACTCAGATTCCATACATAAGCCCAGACCCGTACAGTTCACGAGGTTTGGTTTAGAATCTATGGCCAGGATACGCGGTTTATCGCAAGAATGCTCACCCTTTGCCCCGTGGATGTTTTTCGGGTTTTCACCGGGTCAGTCGGTCGTAGTGATTCGATTCAATCGTTGAAATTTAGAAGTCTAATTAGCGATGGCTTTGAGATCGTCAGGTGCGGGGCTTATTTGGTGGCTGATGGCCATTTGAACACTCAATAGGTACAAAGCGACGATGGATCATGGGCGTTCGATTAAATACTATCCATCTAGAGAGATATCTAGGTCAATTTATTGGGGGAATCAAAGTGGCACCTAGAGGGAATTAAGTAATGGTTAACCATCTGATGACAGCAATGCCAAAAAAGCGACTAACGTGGAGACGAAACCAATTAGTTAGTTATAGACAAGACAGATTCATTTGGAGAAATTATTATTAATGGGGTTACCTCATCTTGAGAAGGCAAAGAGAATTGTAATAAGGGCTGTTGATTTCATGCTCTGATCCTAATCCAAACCCATTCAAATATGAGGTGTATTTTTTATTTTTATTTTTTGGTATGTTCTTCTCTCTCTCTCTGACCAATCTATTTGCAGAGCACAAACACCTAAGATTAAATATCTCCACCCCACCCAATTCTCCGCCCAATGGAATATGAGGTATAATTTAAGGGCACGTATGTTTCTACTTAGAATACATGTGCGCAAGGTTTTATTTAAGTAGAAAGTGTAAATAATCTTCTAGCCTAAAGTGTTGATGCCTAAATTTTGTCTCTTTCGAATAGCATGAAAGTTAGAAATCGGGCCCATTAACGACATCAAATTTCAACCCTTAAAACAAAAACATGCACAGCGCCTGTCTCACAGTCTCATTCCTTCATCGCATCCCTCCTCATTTAGAAATTATGGACATTGGTTTAACAATAGCATACCTGCGTCAAGCATGGAAGCGGCATCTATGGACGCCATACACGGACCACTCTAAGCGAGGCAAGAACGAGGACTTTTCATGGAAAGAGGAGGGGGGGGGTTGCTGCGAACGTCCGAGATGAGCAGAGAAAATGACGTCCGGTCAATGCATTTGTGAAAAGAATGAGAGAGATGTGATTGAAGCTTAGAAAGAGAAAGAGAAGGAGATTCTTGGGCACACCGCATGAAAGGGGTACACAAGGGAGGTGACCTCCGCAAATTACTAGTCCATTGACTAGGTAACAGAGAAGATGAGGAAAAAGCGAGAGGGAAAGGGGAGAAAATATTCAATGGTTCGTGAGTGTCACGTCATCAGCTGACATGGCACTCACGAATTTACTAATATCCAATTAGATTTTGACACGTGGATGTTGACATGAAAATCTAAAAAGTTAAATTTTTTTCTCTTTTCCCCTCCATCTTCGACCTCTGCTCCGCCCGAGCTCCACCATCTCCACCGCCCAAGTCGCCGCCGTCGTCCCTGAACCATCGCCTCACCGTGGCTGCCACAGTCTGCGGCAAAGCTGTTGAGCTCGTCACTGGCAGCCATGGACGAGCCAAGACTCAAGCTCAAAGCTGTTGTGCAGCAAACCAGATCTGGAGATGTAGAGGAGCATTGCAGCAAAACAAATCTGGAGATGCAGAGAAGCGGTCGGCCATGGACGACTTCTCGGTCTGCGGCAAAGCTATTGAGCTTGTTGCCGACAACCATGGACGAGCCAAGACTGGAGCTCGAAGCTTTTGAGCAGTAAACTAGATCTGGTTTGCTGCAAACCAGATCTAGAGATGTAGAGGAGCGGTCGGCCATGGATGGCTTCTCGGTCTGCGGCAAAGTTGTTGAGCTCTTCCCCGGAATCCATGGACGAGCCAAGATCTAGAGCAGCAAACCAGATCTGGAGGTGTTGCAGCAAACCAGATCTGAAGATAATCTCTGCGTCCACTCTCTCCATCGTCTCGCTGGATTTGAAACTGAGGCATGGACGGAGGAGACGGCCAAACTGGTTTGATGCGGCACCGGCAACTCTAACTTCACCGGTGGCGATGGCGGAAGGAGGGGCGGAGGTTGGGTTCTTGCGTGCAGATGGAAGAGGAGGAAAAGGAAAATCTAGGTGGATTAAGGGGTTTTTAACTTAATTTTTTTAATGACACGTGTCAATTTTTAATTAGGTATCAGTAAATCCGTCAGTGCCACGTCATCAGCTAACGTGGCACTCGCGAATTTACTGATACCCAATTAGATTTTGACACGTGGATGTTGACATGAAAATCTAAAAAGTTAATTTTTTTTCTCTTTTCCCCTCCATCTTCGACCTTCGCTCCGCCCGGGCTCCGCCATCTCCACCACCCAAGTCGCCGCCGTCGTCCCTGAACCACCGCCCCACCGTGGCCGCCACAGTCTGCGGCAAAGCTGTTGAGCTCGTCGCCGGCAGCCATGGACGAGCCAAGGCTCGAGCTCAAAGCTGTTGAGCAGCAAACTAGATCTGGAGATGTAGAGGAGCATTGCGGCAAAACAGATCTGGAGATGCAGAGGAGCGGTCGGCCATGGACGACTTCTTGGTCTACGGCAAAGCTGTTGAGCTCGTTGCCAACAATCATGGACGAGCCAAGACTAGAGCTCGAAGCTTTTGAGCAGTAAACCAGATCTGGTTTACTGCAAACCAGATCTAGAGATGTAGAGGAGCGGTCGGCCATGGATGGCTTCTCGGTCTGCGGCAAAGTTGTTGAGCTCTTCGCCGAAAGCCATGGACAAGTCAAGATCTAGAGCAGCAAACCAGATCTGGAGATAATCTCCGCATCCACTCTCTCCGCCGTCTTGCTGGATTTGGAACTGAGGCATGGGCGGAGGAGACAGCCAAACTGGTTTGATGCGGCACCGGCAACTCCAACTCCGCCAGTGGCGACGGCGGAAGGAGGGGTGGAGGTTGGGTTCTTGCGTGCAGATGAAAGAGGAGGAAAAGGAAAATCTAGGTGGATTAAGGGGTTTTTAATTTAATTTTTTTTAATGACACGTGTCAATTTTTAATTGGGTATCAGTAAATTCGTGAGTGCCACGTCAGTTGATGACGTGGCACTCACAAACCACTTAATATTTTCTCGGGAGAGGGGTAGAGAGAGAGAGAGACATAGGGATGAAAAGTAACAGGAGCGGGAAAGGAGAGAGGAAAATTAATGCAAATGGGCCCGACGCGACAAGCTCAATGAATGGACTGGTAATTATGATTAGGCTTTTTTTTTGTTTCGCAGAAAATTAAATTTTCTGGAAAATATTGTCCAAAAGGTCATTTTCTAGGGAAAAAAGGCAATATCTTTTGGTGTTTGGATAAAAATCTAAAAAATGACTTGAGAATTATTATCCGTCATGTGAAAAAGGAAATATTGAATTTTATTTTACTAGATAGACATGAACTCTTCCCATGATATCAAGAATACCATGTCATCAAGATCCCGATTGCATGAGCTAAGGCTTCTCAGGCGCAACCACATGCACATCAAGGACCAAAGCTCAACTCGGTCTAAGTGCCGGTGACTTCGGTGAGAGAGTTAGGGACCCAGGCAATGCTTCCGAGGGCTCATGCATGAATATAGTTGAGAATAATAATGTAGAAGAAGCAGACCACTATCGTTTGCTCCAGTATAGAAGCAAAAGATTGAGCTCTTGCTAATACGACATCGGAAGTATTATGATTACTGTGGCTCCTAGAAGATATGAAAGTGCATCATCATAGCGGAATAGTCATTCATTGCGACAATCAGAGTGTTATTCAAATTGCACATAATAATGTTTTTCATCCAATATCATGCTCTTTGTGGCACCATTTGACTTGTCTCTATTTCCTCCACCGAATAGACTACATAATGTCTTCACCAAGACATATTAACCGAGGCATTTTCTGTATTTATTTTCCGAACTCAAGTTAACAATTTTCAAATCATCTTGAATTTGAGGGAGGATTTTAGATATATATTTAGGATATTATGTGATCTTATATATATATTATAATAAGATTCTATATATTCTTCTTGATTGATTCCAATTTGTTAATTTAGATAATTATTATGTAAAGCCTATAAATAGGCACGTGTATTATTCATTAGTTAATGAACAAAATATGATTTCTCTTCATTCATTATTCTCAACTGGTGGACCTGGATCCATCCCTTGTGGACTTGAGACACAGGAACCAAGATGGCCACTTAGGTGTCCCGGGCATGTCCTCAACTCAACCTCTATGGAAACATAGGCTTAGCCTCAATGAACTTGAGCACACATGTTGGACTAGGGTCCCAACTCGGCATTTGTGGCCCTAATCTTGTAGGGCACAGCCGGTGGGTACCTAGCAGCCGGCATCATGGTCTTAAGCCCAACCTTTGTGGACCTAGGCCCGCCTCAATGGAAGTGCAACCGGAGCCAAGTGCCCAAGTAGGGCCACCAAAGTCCTAAGCTCAGCCTCTATGGAATCGGGACCTGCCGCTAAGGACCCAAGCACAAGCGTCAAGAGAGTGCCAAGGCCAAGATCTCTAGTCCAAAGACCGCTATCTAGTCAATTTATGGAAAATGATTTCTAATTATCAGAAAAGGTAATTATTTCCATGCATTTAATCATAACTTTTTCATTCACTATAAAAAGATTTTTCACTTACCAATCCAAATACCTAAAAATAAATCCTTGTATAAGTCTTCATCAAGCTTTCCGTACAAATCGTAAAACGCTCCAGGTGCGTTTGGGAAGACTTATGAGGAAAATCTTTAGGAAAATGCAAAGACCTTTAAGTTAAAGGTGTTTTCCAAAATGCAACTATGTTTGGTAAATTGTACTTTGAAAACCCTTTGTGAAGTACTTTGAGCAAAATGGTGTTTGGGGAATTACATTTACAAAGGATCTTTGTGATAAAAAATATATATATATCAAAACAAAAATTTTAAAAAAAATTTGACCGCGAAGGGCGCGGTCGCCGGCAACCTCCGACGACCTCCGACGACCTCCGGTGACCTCGGATCCGGGCGGCAAGGTCGCGCGACGCCACCGCGACCTCCGGCAACCCCGATCCGGGACGGCGAGGCCCGACGACCCCGATCCGGGCGGCGAGGCCCGACGACCCGGATCGGGGCGACGAGGTCGTGCAACGCCGCCTCAACCTCCGGCGACCCCGAATCTAGGGTGGCGAGGTCGCGCAACGGCGCCTCGACCTCCGGCGACCTAGATCCGGGCGCCGAGGTTGCGGGAGGACCTTGCCGCCCGGATCTGGGTCACGGCGGGGTCGCGCAACCTCGCCGCCCCGGATTTGGGTCGGCGAGGTCACGGGAGGTCACGCGATGCCGCCGCGACCCGGATCTTGGGGCGCGAGGTCGCGCGACCCGCACCTCGTTGCAATCCAAATGGCACGGCGGTCGCGCCACCCCGGCGTCGGTTGTTTGGGCGACGGTGGCCGACGACTACCCGCCCTTCGGCGCGACCACTCGCGGAAGAAGAAGAAGAAGAAGAAGAAGACGATGAATAGTGAGGGCAAAACCGGACAAACAAAAAATCAATGAGGATAATTTGGGAAGAAAAAATTTTTTTAGTCCCTCAAGCTTAGCATTTTCGGTAAGCTGAAAGCCCATGACAGCCCCCAACCTGCCTTGAGCTTTAAGCCTTGTGAAGCTGGCATTTGAGGAATGCAAACCCAAAAATAAATGCCAAACACACTTGCATTTGCCCAAGAGGCTTTGCACCCCCAAAAGGCTTTGGGAAGTGGTTCCCAAACGCACCCTATAAAACCGCGCTTCCATCATCCATGTAATGTCCTTCGTGTTTCACCCGTCTTGAAGTGCCTACATTATGGTTATGAGTTAGCATCCGTTTGTCGCCGAATCTCCACATGAAATTTCTGTTTTTGGTGTGAGAATATATCTATTCCCGATCCGTATTTGGTGTAGGGATTTAGCAATTGTTGACGGGCCAACTCGAGATCAGGCCTCGCGCCGATCGAAGGGCAGATTGATCCCCCACGACGCAGCCCTTTCTTGAGCATCCTTATTTTCAATAGCGTCCAAAAACTTATTGTAAAAGTGCAATTGAATGCTAAAATTTTCAAAAAAATGTAATCAAAATCCTAAAATTTATCACAAAAATCCAATGAAGTTATAAAATTTTCAAAAAAATACGATCATCAGAATGACTTAATTTAACCAATTTGAAAATTGTAGAGCTTGATTGAACTTATTGAAAGTTGTAGAGTTCAATTGCATTTTTATGATAAGTTTTAGAATTTAATTATACTTTTTTGAAAGTTTTGAGATTCAGTTACACTTTTATAATAAGTTTTAAGACTTCAATGCACTTATCCATTCCGTTTTTATTGAGATGCGCATATGAGTTATTTTAAAAAAAAAAAAACTCAACATCGAAGAATTGGTGTAATGTCCATAATTTATTGGCTAAGTTTTTGAGTAAAAGATTGGTCCAGCTGATATGTTAAAAACATTTCAAAACTGCGTTACATAACAGACATGAGATCACAATGGACTTTCAATGAATTAATGTGACCACCATGTACTGGATAATTATTTTTAATGAGACTATCAACCTTAGTTGTTCGAAGGTTTTTGGGGTCAATCTTGGGCTGTGTCGGCCCCTATACTGTTGGCTAACATGGCGCGCACAAAGTCAGCTAATCATAGTTGATACTGACTTGGCGTTTTGTTGCGAGTCTTTGTATGGAAATGCGAGATTACCTCGATGCCCGAAGTTAGGACACTCGCTCTTTATCGTAATCGAATTTCTCGTAAAACAAAACGAAGGGACTATTATTGAACAACACAAGATTGGTAAGGATTGGTTTCTCCTAGGATGTTTTTAGAAGTAGGCGGCGATTACCAAAGTCGAAGCACGAATTTATGGCTTCCGCTCAATTTGGATGCGAGCTTTCATTTGTCGGAAAAAAAGACCGGCTCAATTTCCAAATCCGACACCCGTTAAACTGCCATTTGAATCCACCCCTCCATGGTTGACGTGGCGACGGACATGGACTGCTTTGGGAAAAATTACCAAAACAATCATCAATCTCAAATCTTTTTTTTGGTTCAATTCTGTCCTAAATTTTTTGCATTTGTGTCAATTTTTTTTCTTTTCTCTTTCTTATTTTCTTCACTTCCTCCTCTTTCCTCTAGCAACTAGCTAGAGGCAGGGCCGAGGAAGCTTACCCGTGGCTAGGCGACCTCGCCCAGGCCACTCACTAGGGCTTGCAAGGTCGAAGGCTGTGACCTTGCATAGCCTTTGGCCTAGGCGAACCTCACCAACAAGGGGCGGGTCATGGCCTTGACATCACTACACGAGGCTCACCCTCGCCAATGGTCAGCGAGGCTAACCTCGCCGTTGCACACCTCTCACTACTGGCCAAAGGAAGGACAAAGGAGGAAGAAGGAAAAAAAAAAATTGGATAAAAAATCAAAAAAAAATTTATTAAAATATTTTTCACGTCGATCGCCCAAACATCCGGTAGTGACTGGCATCCATATTAGTGCCGACAAGTTAAAATTAGCGGGATGGTTTGAATTGGCATAATTGCAATAAGTTCAAGATTTTTTGGATAATTTTTCCAACTATTTTCTAATCTACCTCTAAATACAACGAGACAACATATTTTCTTTGAGCCCTTATTGAAATTAGATGGGTTTTCATCAATCTCTCTACATAAAAATCTCAATGCAAATGCAAATGCAAATGGTCCGACGCAACATATGTCGCCTAATGGAATTGAAAGAGAGAGAGAGATGAGAGAGGAAAATTACTGCAAATGGTCTGGCGCGACATATGTTACCTAATGAAATGGACCGGTAATTTGTTGAGTTGGCCTCCCTTATGTACCCGATAATTTCTCCGCGAAAGGGGGACTCTCTTTCATTTCTTCCAGGAAAGGGGGAATCTTCAAGGAAGAAGACCAGAAAAGTCCATGATCAGCTCCGCTAAAGTCCTCGTTGACTTGGTGGCAAATTTTCTTGGGCAATTTACTAAAGGGGGGCTGTACGTGAGCTAAAACTACACGGAGAGAGCAACACACCTTCTGGTGCGCATTGGAGTGCGGGCACAGGAAAATTCAGAAGAGAGAGAAGAGGAGTCTGCGAGCGTCCCGGAGGAAAAAACAAATTAAGATTAGGCCGTGTTTACTTTGCAAAAAAATTGATATTTTCTGAAAGACTTTTTTCAAAAAGTCATTTTCTAGAGAAAAAGGAAATATTTTTTGGTGTATGAATAAAAATCTAAAAATGACTTGAAGATTATTTTCCGCCATTTGAAAATGTAAACATTAAATTTATTTTCTAGACAAATATGAACTCCTCTCATGATATTAGGAATACCAAGCTGCCTAGATCCCGATTGTAGGAGCTAAGGCTTCTCCAGCGCAACCACATGCACATCAAGAACCCAAGCTCAACTCAGGCCATTGCTGGTGACTTGGGTGGGAGAGTTAGGGACCCAAGCACTAACTCTAGGGATTCGTGCATGAGTATAGTTGAGAATAATAATGTGGAAGAAGCATATCACTATCGCTCATTCTAATATAGAAGCGGAATATCAAACTCTTGCTAATACAACATCGAAATTATTATGGTGATTGATGCTACTAAAATATATGGGACCGTGTCATCATAGCGGAATAGTCATTCATTGCAATAGCTAGAGTGATATCAAAATTGCACATAATGATGTTTTTCATAAATGCACCGAGCACATTAAAATAGATTGTCATAATCCGATATCACGTTCTTCATGACACCATTCAACTTGTCTCTACTTCCTCCGTTGAATAGACTACTAATGCCTTCACCAAGACACATCTACCCAAGCGTTTTCTCAATTTATTTTCCAAACTTAAGTTGACATCTTTCAATCATCTCGAGTTTGAAGAGGGATGTTAGATATATATTTAGAATATTCGATGATCCCATATATTAATGATTCTATATATTCTCCTTGATTGATTTTAATTTGTTAATTTAGATAGTCATTATGTAAAACCCATAAATAGACACGTGTACTATTCATTAGTCAATGAATTGAATATGATTTTTCTTCATTCATCATTCTCAACTAGTTTTAAGGTATGGACGTGGGCCCATCCTTTGTGGACTTAAGACATGGAAGCCATGATGGCCACTCAAGTGTCCCAAGCATGTCCTCAGCTCGACCTCTATGGAAAACTAGGCTTAACCTCAATGGACTTTAGCCCAAGCGCTAGACTAGGGTCCTACCCCAGCATTTGTGGGCCTAATCTTGTAGGGCATGGCCATTAGGGACCCGCATCAGGGTCTTAGGCCCAAGCTTGATGGACTTAGGCTTGGCGTTGGTGACTTGGGTGTAAAAACTAGGTACTTGGGTATAGGACTCAATGTTCGGGCCCGACCTTTGTGAACCCAAGCTTGGCCTCAATGGAAGTGCAAATGGGAGCCAAGTGCCCAAGCAGGGCCACAAAGGACTTAGGTTCAGCCTCTATGGACTCTAGACCCACTGTTGAGGACCTAGGCACAAGCGTCAAAATCCCGTGCCGAAGCGCCAAGGCCAAGATCTCTAGTCCGAGGATCATTAGTCAATTTATAGAAAATGATTTCTAATTATCAGAAAAAAGTAATTATTTCCCCAAATTTAATCATAACTTTTTTATTCACTATAAAAAGATTTTCCACTAACTCATTTTGTTAAGCGATCCAAACGCCTAAAAATAAAGCCTCGGATATGTCTTCATCGACCCTTCCATACACATCGTAAACCACTCCAGGTACACACAGCCGCACTTCCATCGTCCATGTAATGTCCTTGTTTCACCCTTCTCGAAGTGTCTACATTATAGTTATGAGTTAGCATCCGTCTGTCGCCGAATCTCCTCATGAAATCTCTGTTTTTGGTGTGAGAATACATCTATTCCCAATCCGTATCTAGTGCACAGATTTAGCAATCGTAGATGGGCCAACTCGAGATCGTGCCTCGCGCCAATTGAAGGGCGGGCCGATCCCCCACGACGCAGCCCGTGCGTGAATATGTACGAGCAGCGCTTTCTTGAACATCCTTGTTTTCGATGGTCTTTTGCTTTCATTTTGGATTCTCATGCTTAAAGATCTTGCTTGCTTGTGTTTATATTAGTTTTGTTTTGGGATAAGTGCATTAGAAGTTTTAAAATTTATCGCAAAAGCACAATCAAGTCCTAAAATTTGTCACAAAAGTACATTCAAATCCTAAAATTTTCAAAAAGTCCAATCAAGTCTTAAAACTTATCACAAAAATCCAATCGAATCATAAAACTTAAACAAATGCGATCACCGGAAGGACTTAACTGGATCAATTCGACAAGTTTATGACTTGATTGCACTTTTAAAAATTTATGATTCAATTATACTTTCATGACAAGTTTTAGGACTTTATTGCACTTTTTAGACTTTTTAGAACTTAATTGTACTTTTGTGAGATGTTTCGAGACTTCAAATGCACTTATCACTTTTATTTTTGTTGAGATGCACATATGAGTTAGTGTTAAAAAAAAAATAGCTCAACATCAAAGAATTGATATGATATGAAACGATTAATATATCCAAATTGGCCCATAATCCATTGATTAAGTTTGAGTAAAATGTGGGTCCAAATAGATATATTAAATTATTTCAAAACTCCGTTGCATAACAAGCATGAGATTATGATGGACCTTCAGTTAATTGATGTGATCGCTATGTATTGCGTAATTATTTTGTATGATGCTATCAACCTTAGTTGTTGAAAGGTTTTTGGGGTCAGTCTTGGGCTCTATCGGCCCCTTTACCGTTGGCTAACAAGGCGCGACTCGCACTATTTTCTGGCCTGGCCTCCAAATACAACGAGACGACATTAGTCTCTTCGATCCATCATTGAAATTGGATGTGGTTTCTTCAGTCTCTCTACTAGAAAATCTCAATGCAAATGTAAATGGAACTGAAAATCTCGATGCCAATATACAAATGGAACTGACAGGGCAAAGATACGTTACATTCGCTGCTGGGGAGAAGAAGCTGTTGCTGCTTCCAGTCGAGGACGATTTCCTTTTCTTTTTTCTTTTTCTTTTTTTTTTTTTTTGGTCGGAATAACGTAACATTTCATTCAATTAGGCAAAATAATACAACCCTTAGTCAGGGCTTCAGATCATCAGAATTCCTAGACTTTTGTCCCCCTAAACACTAAATTTGCCCCCCAAATGGAAGAACCCTGGCTTGCAATTGAAGTTGAAGAACCATAACCCACAAAAATTCCCTCATTTTTCAACAATGTTTCTCTCATCTCGCCCTATTTACTTTTGACAAAATGATGTCGTTTCAATGGCTTTGGCTACTAGGCCAGCGACGGCATGAGGCATACATTCCACATTTGTCATCATTGGGAGCTAGAAGAATTATACAAATAATCCCTGAATTTTGCCCCAATGTACAATATAGTCCTTAAGTTTTTAATTTGTTCGATATGATTCCTGAACTTTCATCCGGTGCAATGTGATATACTCCCTAAACTTTTGATATATGTTTATTGAAAATTTTCATTATTATTCTTCTATTAATTCAAATTCAAGAACAACATTGCATATTTTCATATAGTTCAGAGACTAAATTGAACATGCACTATAAGTTTAAGGACCACATTAAACAATTTAAAAATTCAAGAACAACATTACACGTTAAGAGAAAGTGTAGAGACCACATCAGATAAATTAAACGTTCAAAAACTACATTGCATATTAAATTAAAATTCATATAGCATTTGTGTCATTTTCCCCTGTAACTTTTGATGGCAGCAGGTGTCGAATTTGGATCTTGAGTCCAAGTTGGTGTAGTTTTTTAGACGAATGAAAGTTGGTGCCGAGTTGGGCTAAAACCACAAAACTAGAAAATAAAGTATATGACCTTAAACAAAATGTACCGAAAGTCCAATTTCCCATTTTAATGACAACCTACCAAATATCATATTAACACCATTCACGATATTTCCAGTATTATCTTTTGCTTTCTTTTCAAAAAAAAAAAAAAGAGTACTTGTATGCAAGCCCATATGACTTGAGTGGCCGAATATTAACGCACAAGACATTTTTGTTGGAAATTAATACAGAGAATACACACTGTTTGTTGTAATCAGAATATAAAACTGTAAAGAAGATGATAACAACTTTATAATATCCTCCCTTTTACCAATCTTGGAGAAGAAGAAAATAAGATATCACTGAAAAATAACATAAAATTGGAGGTGAGGTGCGGATATCCGAATCTCCTTAAGGCGATTAGTTCCGCCAATGGTGCTCCGCAGATCCACGAACTATGCCTCCCAAGATACAACACCTCGAACCTGCAGATTAGCACTATGCAAATAGGACTCACGAACCGTCAATTGAACCAGCACACTCGAAAAAAACGAGAAGAGTAGAAGAATATATCAAAGCCTTTTGGAATCGAGTCGGAAAAACCAAAAACCAAAAAACCTAATGAAGCTCTATGCTCCCATCTATTTATAGAGATTTTTAGTTCATGTACAGAAGAGATACATGAATTAAATAGACGCATGTATCCACGAAGTTCATGAATCAAGATATACATGAAACCAAGAGATTCATGAATCCAAAGATACATGAATTCAAGAGACTCATGAACTCAATAAATACATGAACTAAAAGATACATGAATTTAAGAAATTCATGAACTCAATAGATACGTGAACAGAAAACAATAGGAAATTCATGAATCCAAAAGAGATACGTGAATAGAAAAAACATATCTTAAATTATTGGCTTTCGTTGATCCATTAACCATAATTATAACCATAATTACAACAATCCCCCACATTAATGGATCAACAAAACATTTTTTACTCGAAGGAATCTGAGCATGCCAAAATACACCGCATCAAGATAGGTAGCTTTCGCTTTGAACCTTCTTTAGTGAAAGCCTATCGGACTTACTTAACTAGTTGATGGACTAAGCCTTGAATCGCCAGTTGTTTGTGTAAGCCTAGATAATAAACCTCACACGGAGTATTTCCAATTCAAGATTGGTTCTCGGTTGTGTTCGTTCTTTCGGCCCCGAACCTCTCGGGATTCATGCGTTTATGCGCCCTTGCAATCGCCGCTTGATTGTCACAATGTATGCAAATTGCCGGCATAGGTTTTGCCCAATCATCTTCTAAAAAATGTCGAAGCCATTCGCTTCTTCAGCATCCAAAGCAACAAACTCGATTCCATTGTAAAGCGCGTTATTAGAGTTTGTTAGAGGATTTCCATGACACTACTGCACCTCCTAACGTGAACACACATCCGCTAGTCAATTTCGATTCATCAAAATCTGAAATCCAGTTGGCATCACAATAACCTTCCAAAACAGCTGGATATTTGCCATATTGTAAAATATAGTCTTTTGTCCTTTTCAAATATCCTAATACTCTCATCGAGCATTCCAAAGGTCGTGACTGGTTACAAGTATATCTACTCGCCTTGCTTACGAGTACGCAAATACCGAATCCTTTAAATCTCTCAAATACCTTTTCAATGTAATGAGATTGTGTTAAACCTAAGCCATCGAATTCCTTAGAATTTTGATGCCGAGAAAGTGTAGAGACCAATATGCAATCCACCGTTTTAGGTCCCAACCGAGTTTGTTTCATTGTAGGAATGCAACTTTCCATTCCATAACTCGTATGGAGTTTTACCTGTCTTTTTGTGGGGTATTTTATTAAGAATATAATTTGCGATAAATTAAACGAAATTGATTGAACTATATTCTCCTCCTCTATCGTTGATTCGTTTATCGGAGTTGATTTTCAACTTCATTTTTATACTTGACAAACATCAAAAACTACATTGCATATTAAGTTAAAATTCATATAGCATTTGTCATTTTCCCCTGTAACTTTTGATGGCAGCAGGTGTCGAATTTGGATCTTGAGTCCAAGTTGGTGTAGTTTTTTAGACGAATGAAAGTTGGTGCCAGAGTTGGGCTAAAACCACAAAACTAGAAAATAAAGTATACGACCTTAAACAAAATGTACCGAAAGTCCAATTTCCCGTTTTAATGACAACCTACCAAATATCATATTAACACCATTCACGATATTTCCAGTACTATCTTTTGCTTTCTTTCAAAAAAAAAAAGAGTACTTGTATGCAAGCCCATATGACTTGAGTGGCCGAATATTAACGCACAAGACATTTTTACCACGGGCTTTCGGACTTATGAAAAAAATATATAATCAAAATTTGGCAAAACTAAGCTTAGTTTAGTTGACAGCGTAGGAATGAAAGAAAACATGACCTTTTTATAGACCTGTTGAGTTCATGCTCTCCTCCATGGATTTGATTGGTAATTTAGCGAAAATGGCATCACCTACTTTCACTTTCAATCCGAATTTGTACCTGAAGTTCTCTCACCAAACTCAGTCTAACAATTTTGATTGGTGAGGAAAAATCCACGTGGAAGAAACAAAGGGGAGGGGTAGCCGACAAAAGTTGCCCTTGAGGACCCCATGTTCCTGGCGAAAGGAGCACCATCGACCATTGGAATTCCATTTTCATTTGACCTCTCTCGCTCTCAGAGACAGAGAATCAGAAGAGCATCTTTGGGGTGTAACATGCAATCTGCGGCGTTCCTTCTTCGCCTTCCTCAACACCACAGCCACCTCTGCCTCTCAGACAACTTCCTCGGATCACACCACTCAACCTGGACTTGTCCAAAGTGGAAGGTTGCTGGTAGTAGGATTGCTGTCACTAGGATGTCTCCCCCTGCAAATACTTCTCACTCTTTGTCCAGGTTCATGATCTGCCATTTCTTTGTCATCGAATTCGGTTCTGCCCTTGTGTTCTCCGAGCTTCAAAATGAGAATGTTGGTAATTCTATACTTCGCAAGTTACTTCACAGGATAATGCTTATGCGCAATTCGCAATAAAGCATGAGGGTCTGCGTAAGGACGATTGCATACAGTCTGTCTTCTTAACTGTTTTCAATTCATTTTTCTCCCATCAATCTATACATAGTCGGGCATTAAAAGACTCTTAAAATTCATAGCCAAGCACAATACCGTAAAGGGATTTTACATTGCCGACTAAACCTGATGGGACAAGGCTTAGTCTGTTACTGTTGCTGACTTGCTATTAGTACTTGAAGCCTCATCTGAAAAACATGGCATGGATTGGACAGTTGCTTTAATTTGGGAACTGGGATTTGATACCCTTTGGGCTAATCCCTTTTTTCTGCAATTTTCGCGTCCCTTATTGTTGAATTTTTCAATGTTTCATCATATTCGGATGTAGTATTCCACTAACAGGAAGGTAAGGCAACACGTCAATGCAATGCAATCAAAATAGTTCACCAGCCCTTACAATGTTCATGTAATTGTCTGGCTAAAGAGCTACCAATGTAGTCATGGCGATATCTTTTTCATCTTCGACGGTGAAACTTCTCTGGCTGCTCTTGCACCGCTGGAAGCCATACTTTTTGACATTGATGGCACGCTCTGTGATTCCGATCCCATCCATTACTATGCCTTCCGGGAAATGCTTCAAGAGGTGATTAACTGATCCACTTGTCTCCAATTTTCAGATTTTAATTTTCAATTACATTAGAAGTATACCCATGTGAAGCGTGTTCTGAAACTGTAGAGTGGCTCGCAGGTCGGCTTTAACGGGGGCATTCCAATCACCGAGGAGTTCTTTGTCAAGAAAATCAGTGGCATGCACAATGAAGAGCTTTGCCATGTCCTATTTCCTGATTGGGAGATTCAAAAGGCCCGCAAATTCATGGAAGACAAGGAAGAGATGTTCCGAAGGTATTGTTCCTAGTCCTTGTAGATAGTATCATACTACCATGGTAGATATCAAGGAGGATGAAAGAAAGGGAAGTAAGTGGTCCTCAGGACACTTTCGAGAGCCTGGAATGATGTGCTCATTCTGCAAAATGTTGAACCAAAATGCCTTGAGCAGCGGTTGCTTCATCATCGATCTTGCTCAGGAGTAGATGCTTTGTTGCATTTGTTACAGAGTTCTGCTGCTAATTGACTCTTTGTAATGTTCAGTGATATTGCATATTTTCTGGAAGTCACACAATACTAATGCAAGTTTTGTTTGGAGAAGGACAAGACATGCAGGCAACCAGAATTCACAAAAATTAGCATGATGAATAAATGAGACACTTTAAGCTTCTAAACAGCGGTTTTAGATACAAGGTTAAAAGAAAAGCCATCAGAGTCACCATAAGTCTTCTTTGTTGTCTTCCCTAGAGGTGACAATCCAATTTTCGGGTGCTAAAAAGCTTGATTCGTACCAACTGAACAAACAGATTGGCATCTGAAAAGTTAGAACCTGTCAAAGGGTTGCCCAAGCTTCTTAAGTGGATTGAAGGCCAGGGCATGAGACGAGCAGCCGTGACGAATGCTCCTCGACCAAATGCCGAGCTCATACTCTCACTGCTAGGTCTTAATGACTTCTTTGAGACTCTTGTGATCGGAAATGAATGTGAACGGGCGAAACCCTTTCCACACCCTTACCTGAAGGCCCTGGAAGTGCTTGGAGTGTCTGAAAAGCATGCTTTTGTGTTCGAGGTACTACTCAGCTTCCTCAAGTTTGTTTTCTGCCCCAATCTTCCGATTAGGAATAATCACAGTAATGCTGTATGCCTGCCTATGTTTTCGCTGCGTTTAAAGATGCATCCAGGTTCAAAGAACCTAAGTTTCATTTATCTGTGCTTATGTAAAATTGAGTGTCGTTAGCTATTGTTTTTGCGTCATTACAAGTCATGCTAGATATCCAAACTAAATTTGCAGCTAAATAGAATGTGAATAGGATTTAAACATTCTTTGCGCTTTAACCAAAGTATATATCTCACTATAATAACTACAATTTTGAAACACAGCACCTTCAGTTTCTTTCCATCTGCATCCTAATCGTTCTCTGTGGCATCAAAGGACTCGGTTTCGGGGACAAAAGCTGGAGTTGCAGCCGGAATGCCAGTCGTGGCGTTAGGAACAAGGAATCCAGAGAAAATACTGACGGAAGCCGGGGCTGCCTTCGTCATTATGGATTTTCTCGACCCAAAACTGTGGACAGCATTGGACGAGCTAAAGAAGGATGCCGGGGTCACAGGAATCAAAACTTGAAACCCAACCTGTCGAACCTGAGAAAACTAGATCCCTGTTGGATGCTGTGACATCAAGTCAACCTTTGGAGTGCTGAATTAGCATGATTCATTCATGCCATTCTTTTTGTAGCACCCATCATTCCTTTCTATTCTCCTCTGTGTCGTACCAAATCTTTAAAAGCCGTTTTAAATCGATTTATAGAAGTCGAGTCTGTTGGTAAGTTTGAACCAAAATTTATGTCTATTAGTACTTCAGAGTTTGGACTAAAATTATGTTTATTAGTACTTCACAAAGCTTGGTCTCAGTAGCTTTGATCCATTTTCAACCCATTAATCGCTAGAGTTGGTAGCCGGCGGCTATGTAGCACAGACACGGCGACACGACACGCGACACGTTATTTTTCAAAAAGTAGAGAATTTCGACACGTTCCGACACGTTAAATATTAAATAAATATTTTTAATTTTAATTAATTTGATTCAAATTTACAAATCAATAAATAAGGAGTTTACAATGAATTTATACTAATAATATTAATAAATCTTACACTTTTTTTTATTTCGTTATCCCAAATTTACATTCCCCAAATTTACTTTTATTTTTCGAAACCACCCCGCTGCGACCAAACTTCCCTCGTTTCTTTCCCCCCCCAAATTTTTTTTTCGCTTTTTTTTTCCTCCCCACCACCTGACAGCCCATCACTTCCCCCTCCCTCCTGTCACTTTCCCCTCCCTCCAACACGCCAAGTCCTTTTTTATTCTTTTCAAAACCCTAGCAGCGCGGCACGGCGCCTTCTTCTCCTCCTCCTCGCGTCCTTTTTTATTATTTTCCTTCTCAAAAGTTCAAAACCCTAGCAGCGCGGCGCCTTCTTCTCCTCCTCCTCGCCTCCTCCTCCTCGCCGCACGACGCCTATCTCCGAAAGCATCGAAGACTCGATCAAGAAAAGCACCAGCATTCGCCGAAGGAGCGGAAAAGAGAGTAACCTAGAAAAGTTTCAGTGAAAAGGAATCGGAAAAGAAGGCGGAACGCGCGGTCCCTGTGCACCGAGAGGCTGCACACCGCCGCGAACTCCTCCTCCTCCTCCTCCCCCTTGCCACTGCCGCTGCCGCCGCCGCCCCACTCGACGACGCCGCCCTCCCCCATGCGCGCGTCCCTCCTCAAGTTTCTCCTCACGGCCCTCGCCCTCTTTCTCTGGCCGTCTCTCGCCGTCACGGGCTCGCCCTCGCTCGCGGCCTCATCTCTACTCCTCGCCCTCGCCTCCGCCCTCCATTCTCTTTTGGACACGCGTGTCGAAGCGTGTCGACAAAAGTTGACCACGTGTCGACAAATCCGACACGCGGTCAACGCGTGTCCGAGCGTGACGCCGACACGCTCCGACACGTGTCGGACACGACACGGAGGCATGTGGGACGTGTCCGTGCATCATAGGCCGGCGGAATGGAAGATGAGTGGCTAGAATTTCAAAAGCAGGTTGAAATATATTCGCAAAAGTAGAGTCCACCTAAATGTAAGACTTTACTTGGCATGAAACAGACCTAAATAACACTCTAGCTCCGCTAGAGTTGACCAAATGGGTGTAAGAAAAAATTTCTTTCTGATTCAAAATTAGTAGGCCTGGCGAACTATTGTTTGCCTAAAATTGCAAATTTGTTTAGAAAGCTAGAGCTCGATGATAATTTTGGATCCGAAGTAGAACCATTTTCTAACCCCATTGCTAGCTAGAGGTGGCTGAACGCATCTATGAAATGTGACAGCTCATATTTATTCGGCTAGGTAAAATATTGGTTCCTTAAAATGTTCGCAACCAAACAGAGCCCAACTATATATAAATGACGGTGGATCTAAAATTAACCAATTTCAACCAGGAAAAGTGTCAAAGAAATCGTATACCTTTTATAATTATGTCAATTTAGTATTAAGCTTTTAATTTTGTGTCAATTCAATCCTTCCAACTAACTTTAGTTGGATTTTGCTAACTAGGTGCCAGTCAGCGCATGACTCATCCGATGCTAACTTGGATAACTTTTAATAACATTTTAAAAGTTTTTTCTCTTTTTTTTTTGTTTTTTTTTTTCCATTTTCCTTCTCCTCCTCCTTCCTTCAACCGATCGCCGACCACCGAAGGTCAGAGGCGCCAGTTGACAAGGTCAAGGTCAACCTCACCGACCTTTGGCGAGCCTCATGACCACTAACGAGGCTCGAGCCCTCGCTAGACTCGAGCCCTCGCTAGAGGCCGCGAGAGCTACTCACACTAGGCGATAAGCTCACCCTTGTCGAATCTGGTGGCCCATGGCTAGCACAAGCAAACCCTCACGGCCTCTAGGGAGGGCTAGAGCCTCACTAATGGTTGTGAGCCTCGTTGGCTATCATCTCTGGTTAGAAGGAGGAAAAAGGAAAAATGAAAAATCAAATAAATAAAATCAAAAAATATTAAAATATTATTAAAAGTTATCAACCTCAAAGCCGATCATGCCACGTCATCAATCGGTGCCCAATCAACAAAATCTAGCTAAAATTAGCTGAAAATGACTTAATCAACACTTAATAAAAAAGGGGAAAAGTGCCAAAAAAGTCATAAACATTTTGGCTTTGTACCGATTTAGTCCTAAACCTTTTTTTAATGCCGATTTAATCCTAAACATTTTTACGTTGTGCCAATTCGTTCTTTCCGGCTAATTTTGGCCGGATTTTGCTCGACGGACGACGCACCACCGATGTGGTTAGATCAACGTTGACGTGTACAACTTTTAATAATATTTTAATATTTTTGAATTTTTGAATTTTTTTTTTTTTTTTTTCTCTTTTTATTTTTATTCTTTTCTTTTCTTTTCTTTTTTTTTTCTTCTCCTCTTCTTCCTCCAAATGGCCGGTCGCCGAGCTCGGCGAACCGGCCGAGGCGACGACGAGACGAGGTCGAGGTCGACCTCGCCGGCCACCTCACAAGTGGCTACGAGGGCGGCCTCGCCCACCCGAGCAAGGCCGCCCTCGAGGCTCGGGCGGCGAGGCTCGCCCTCGCCGAATCCCGGCGAGGGCGAGCCTCGCCCATGGCCGGCGAGGGCGAGCCCCGCCGCTCGGCGTGAGGAGGCGGCCTCGAGCCGGCCTCGTGCACCGAGCGGGCGAGGCTCACCCTCACCGCCCGGCCTCACGAGTACCCTCGCCGGCCATGGGCGAGGCTCAACCCTCACCGGCCCGACGCAAGACCGCCCTCACGACCACTGGTGAGGTGGCCAGCCAGGTCGACCTTGACCTCGTCGGCCATCATCTCTGGCCGGTCGTCGAGCTCCGGCAACCAACTAGAGGAAGAAGAGGAGAAGAAAAAAAAAAAAATTAAAAATTAAAAATATTAAAATATTATTAAAAGTTGTACACGCGCCGATCGATCGCGTTAATCGACCGATGTCCAATCAACAAAATCTAATCAAAATTGGCCTAAAATGACTGAATTGGCATAACGTTAAAAAGTTTAGGACTAAATCAGTACCAAAAAAAAATGTTAAGAACTAAATCAGCACAAAACCAAAAGGTTTAGGACTTTTTTGGCACTTTTCCAATAAAAAAGCGTATAACTAAATTGACACTAAGTAATACATTTATGACTATATTAATCTATGACTTTTTTTTAAACACTTTTCCCAAACCCATTACTAGCTAGAGGTGATCCACTTTCTTATTCGTTTTTTCTGAGGGTCAAAAATTTTAAAAGCAAGCTCGAATCGATTTATGAAAGTAGAGAACCTAAGACAACATAGGTCTCAATGGACCCACCATAGGTCTCAATGGACCCGCCCCCTTGTACGTTGTCGAGAGATGACAGTTGATCCATCGGAGGATGCTGCATACACCAAACTTGTCACCAGATAGAAGGGGTGTTAGCAAGGTAAACGACCAGGCTTCGAATGAACAAACTGCGCAGATATTGGAGAAAATCAACGCGCACCGATAAAGTTTCAAATGAGACATGCAGAGCCATCCACTCAAAAAACAATACAAAATAAGACATCTATAAGACATATGATTGAAAAAATGAGTAGGCCTTCATCAGTCAACAAATCACCCGAGTCTATGAATACTACTATCATACAGAAAAAAAAAAAAATTTAGTACATGGAAATAACTTCATCGAGCCCATGAAACAGAATCGATCTCATCCCGTGCTGCCTTGTATAGTTCGAGCCTCTTGGCGCATTGTTGCCTCCTCTCCATTAATGCCGGGTCTTCGTCCAACATTAGCCCCAACTGTTTACCCTGCGGAAGGAATGAAAACCATAACCATTAAAAAACAGCCGAATGCTCATGAACAGTGTGAACTTCAACCGAAAAAGGCTTCCCTCTCCTGAGTACGGAGAACTTCAACCGAAAAAGAGAGTTACAATGAGCCTAGATAAGTATTTCCCAACTTAAACAACATTAACAGGGGCAACCACTGATCTGCCCTCTGGATAACTCCTCTTCTTATGTCCTATCTGTTCAGATATTAACATGCAACCACACGATAGCAAGCATCTGGATGTCCTTCCGCTCTGTGTGTGGGTGTGGACAGAGAGAGAGAGAGAGAGAGAGAGAGAGAGAGAGAGAGAACCCTCTTTCTGTCCTATTTGTGTGTAAAAGTAATTTAGCAAAGACTGCTTGGCCTCTCTAACTTGACAATAAACCACAGCCTTGGGAATTGTGTTCTTAAGGGTCTCAGACACCATGCCAATATAGGAAGACACATTGGAAGCTATCCTCCTGAAGTGCCCTTCTGTGTAGCGGTCCACCGTTGTGGTAGCGGGATTTCCAGCTTTCTCCATTTCCTGGGGAAGTCTACGAAAGAATTCCACTGTCAAGTATGAAGACTCCATATCCACTAAACGTATCACTGTCTTCTTGCCGTCCTCCCGGAACCTTTCTAAAGCTTCACCAGCTGCAGCAGCAATTTCAGCTTGCAGAGTTGGGAACCGCCGAAGCTCCTGTTTCAGTGAACCCCAATTCAACTTAATGTAAAGGGTAGGATTTGAATATTATTAAAGCCACCACTTCAAATCTCCAAATTACCTGTGTTTCACCTATTGACTTCCTCACGAGTTCTTTTAAAACAAAATGCACCTGTGACATAACACTCATAAGTTCTCTAGAAGTACGAAGAATTAGAGGCACCATAAGATCCACACAAAAAAAGAAACCACTTACAGCATCCACCGAGGCTTCAGCTGGGCCTCTAAAGTAGTTCAGAGACCCCTCAATTAATCGCCGGTAACCCTGCTCTGGAGCAATCAGGTGAGGTTGGTAACCATCAGCCTCCGACACGACCTTCTTAACATTATGAACAGGAGAGATGCCGATCAAATGGAAGCTTCCTCAAAGCAGCAGGAAGCTGGTTATCGAAAACTCCATAAATACGATCACCTCCTGGTCGCCTGAAAAAGACATAGGAAACAACCGACTTAACAAGGAAATACACAGGATAGAGGATGGAATGAATTTAAGCTACATAAAACTACCAAATATACAAAGGAACATTCTCTTTGATCAGCATTTAGAAGTTTTCACTCAACAGAAGAAATAAGTATTTTCTAGTTTTGGTCACCAAAACAATTTCAGCTAATAGTTAAAAAGTTATGAATACCGCATTCCCATCGACAACAAAAGATCACAGCTCAAAGTGATGGGAACATGTACTATGCAAAGCTCAGCAGCTCAAGAATGTCGAGGAAAAATAATTTCTTTCAAACTATCTCTGTGACCATACTCCAATTACATTATCCACAAAACAGTTGCATGCAACTTGACAGATGAGGTACAACCAAAAAACCAATAATAATTTAATGGGGAGAAATTTTGGTCATTATACCACTTTTTTCCCATGAATTACACAACCAATCATAAAGTATAATAACAAAAAAGCATAAAGGTTATTCAACCACCAAATGTCATCAATCTATATGGAGCGAGAGATAAAAGGTCAAAGGTATTTACCCTCCATCCAGATGCTCTTTAAAGATCCTGTCAAATGCACGACAAAGCTCCAAGATAGTATATAATTGAGCCTATAGAAACAGAGTTCAGTTAAACACAGTAAAAGGAACACCAATTTCATCAATAATTGCACATTTACACAACACTCACCCCAGCATCCACTGCAATGGGCCTCCCAAGATGATCCATTTCTGATTCAAGTTCATCAATGCTCTTATTAATCAAGGATGTAATACTTGGTATCCGTGCCCTAATCACAGACTCCAGGTGCTGAACCAAGATGAATTTGTTACAAATAAATCCTTCCAAAGTAATAGAACTTCCATGATGATGCAAAGAGTGGTCAAACCTTCGACAGGAGCTTTGCAAGATACTCTGAACCCATTTTGCTGGCCAAGTGTCCATAGTCAGCACTTGTTGTAAAATATTCACGCTCCTTGCGCCTCGCAACAATCATATCGACATTTTTATTGATATCAGCTTGTGATCGATTCACAATACCAACCCAAGGATGCTGCAGCCGGTAAGATCTTCCTTCGAGAACCTGAGTGTAACGAACGCACAAAAGAAAATGTGTAGCTGGTCATTTTTAGCCCAACAAAGGGCTCAATGTAGCAAAAGAAATTGCATACAGAATATCCAATGAGACGCAGGCACACTGACTCATACACATGCCCAGGGACAGAGACAAGCACACGTGTGACAGACATGAACAGACAGAGAGAGAGAGAGAGAGAGAGAGAGAGAGAGAGAGAGAGAGAGAGAGAGTACATCCAGAGCATTAGTTCCTTTGTCCATCAAATCCAGCTTAGTCAAGACTCCAAATGTCCGTTCACCTGATGAAGACATCTTTGTGAATTATGACTAATGACATCCAAATCGGGAAAAAAAAATTAGTAACTGTCACCACACAAGCAGACCATACCTGTAGGATCCACCTCCCTAGCAAGCTTGATCGCATCTGAAGTGGCGATATCCTGATTCGCTGGAGATATCGCTAGTATGATGCAATTAGGCTACAAAAAACAGAAGTCTAATCAAATATTAAGCAATAGTGCAGAAGCACAAAATTTATGATCATCTCCGGCTCAGCAATTTCCATTGCCCAAAGAACATCCCATAAATAAGAAAATAGTCAACAACCATCCAAAGACTTGAAATGACCTACAGCTTATTAATTCATCATCACTCTGATCAAGCTGTTTCAAAAAGAGCATATTCACTTGTACATACATAACCAGTTTCCATAACATAACCTTTAGAAAATAAAGCAAAGAGAGCCTGAAACTCTTATTCTAACTCCTAAACAAGTTCTAAGGCAAATTAAAACTGCTTCCACCAAAACTATCACATTCTTTTGCGGCTTCTTTCAACATTAGCTATAACCTGATGACGTGCATACACTGGAAAGAAAAACTAAGAGAGCCAATATTTTCCTTCAACTCAATCAAAAGTTAAGCCTGATAAAACAGCAGTATACATTGCATAGAATGACACAGTATAATCATGCCCATTGGAAGACTTCTAAGTAAATATCTTGTATCTTAAAAATGGGCAACATCTCATTACCTTCTCAACATATGATCGAACCATGTTTTCAATGTCTTCAACAACAGAATCAGGCTGTCCCTCTGAAGAGGAAAAATCTCTCTTCAGTACAAGGAAAACATATTGAGTTAAAGTTTAATGCCAAGTTAAACTAAAGAAGAAACGTACCTACAGCAACCTTTGTTAAACCAGGCAAATCAATTAGGGTTAAGTTGACAACTGCCAAAAAGACAAACAAAAAATCAAAGAGAAGCAGATAGAATAGAGTTGCAATTATAGAATGATATGGCAAAGCTAAGAAATAGAATTATCAGAAACACAAACAGCGATTGTATCATACCCCATAAGAGCAAATAGAGGCTTAATAACTAAGAAATCATATCTAAAGGTTAAAATAAACATGAATCAGTAAGTTTTATGTACAACACTCGAAAAACATAAAACCTACATTTTGACTGATCAATTATATCAAACTCAGTCTTTCTCTTAGTATATAAAAGCCAAAACCTGCATTTTGGGACAACGACAACATTCAATCCTAACAAACGAATGTACATTGGCAGTCAACATGGCATCTTGAGTTACACAGTTAGATGGCGAGAAATAAACTATAGGAGGAAGAAACAACAAAGGAAATGATCAACAGAACAACATCTTGTAAATCATTTCAAGAACAAAATAGGAAAATAAAATCAGCGAGCAGGCAAAAATAAATTAAAGCTAAAGAAATCGCGCAAAAAAAAAAAAAAAAAAAAAAAAAAAAAAAAAAACCCATGTTTTATCTCTTACAGCAACTAAAAGGACCTAGTGCTGCAAATTTTACAAGTGCAGCATAATGAAGAAATACAGCAAAGTTTCTATTGCGACTTGCAAGAATGCAAGCTCAAACATACCGTTTGGAGAGTATATGCTAAGATGAATTGGAACAGGAGATATCTGCTTTGTCCTCCCAGTAACTCGGTCAGTTTCGTCCTGAATTTCCTTCCGGACGAGGGCTGAAATGACAAGGGCAATTATGGTGTCAGGATAAGAAAATAGAGCAACAAACAGGACCACAATCGTGATTTATCAATGGATGGGCAGAAACTGGAAGATGACAATAGTAATGTGCACTGAGAAAAAGGACAACGTCCACTGCAGACATGACTCAGGAGGTTAATTGGCCGGAACTCGAGGAAAAAAAAAAGACCAAGTCCTAATTAGTCGCTTCAATATCAGTTAGAGAAACTCCGTCCTCAATGATTGGATAGTTACTCTTCACACGTTGCAAATTAGGGACACTTCATCCGTGATGCGGGACAACATATGCTGAACCGAGGGCCGAATTCCATTCATTACCCGAGAAACGAAAACGCGACCGAGCACATCGATCAAATGCAATCAGAAGGAAAACAGTCGGTACCGAAATCAGAAAATCTCCTCTTGGGCAGATGAAGGAACTCGGCATATTCCTGCGATCCATCTTCCGTCCTGTGAAGCTGCAGGACCAAAGGCCGCCTCGTCACAATACCTGCCCCATCATCGCGAAACAACAACCTCAGCACGCAATCACACGACACACACGCCGCTCATTCGCGTCGAAATGTTTGAATCAAACGGGACGAACGCGTCGAGAGCACGAACCGGATCCTCGGGGTAGGAAGTCCCTGCCCACAATGCTCTCGAGTACCGAAGATTTCCCCGAACTCTGCACACAAAACGTGAATTGCACACCCGGTCAGACGATTCCACTCGAAGTAAAATCCCGAGCAGCATCTACAAGCTTAACAGATCCATCGCGGTTTTTACTAAATTAGACTCCGATTTCCTCTCTCTCTCTCTCTCTCTCTCTCTCTCTCTCTCTCTCTCCTCTCCTCCCTTTAAAAAAGGATTTCCGTTTCTCCCTCACTAAAAAAAAAAAAAAAAGAGCAAGACATTCCTCCTACTAAATCTCCTCCGCCAAAAAAAAAAAAAAAAAAACTCGATAACGGAATTCGCCACCTCGGCCGCCCCGAAGACCGAGCGAAGAAATCTAGAGAGAGACAGAGAGAGAGAGAGAGGGACCTGTCCGCCGACGACGGCGACGGAGGGGAGCGCCTCCCAGAGCGAGGAGAAGGCGCTGTCCCCGCCGCCGTAGTCTCCGAGCGCCGTGCAGGCCCTCTGGATCCGGTTCACCAGCCCGATCAAGCTCCCCATCGTCGTCATCGTTCCCGCGCCCGCACCTCCGACCGAGCTAACCTGGAACTACCCTCGCAAGCTACTGCAACTGCTCCAGGACACCAAACCCTAAGCGCGCGCGGAGGTAGAGAGAGGAGAGAGAAGCCGAGCGCGTCGATCGGCGTCCGAAGAGCTTGACTTGAGAAGAACGCGAAGAGAGAGAGAGAGAGAGAGAGAGATTGCGTTCGCGTGGAAGCTTCTCTTTCTCGGAGCTGGGTTTTGGCCTGTTATTTCGGAAAAACGTCGCAGTCGGTGCCGGGCGATATAATGCGCCGGGTGCGCATTTTCGGAGGGGGGGGGATCCGGTGCGGTCGTCCCCACCGGGAGCGGAACCGCCATCGTCCCCGTCGTTTTGAAAGTTTACTTTGAAATTTTGAAATTCGGTGGTCGGGCGGGGTGGGGTCCACCGCGGTTTCCATTAGCGGAAGCTGCTTCTCCTCTTTTTCTTCCTTCTTGTTTTTTTTTTTATTCGATCGATGGTGACGTGTGACTGTTGCCTGTAACGGATCTCTGCTATAAAATTTAAACGAAAAATGAAAAAAATGGAATTTTTGGAGCTGCTATTTCTTTTTTTTTTCTTTCGGAGTTGAAGCTGTCAAAGTGGGACGGCTGAGAACGGTCGTCATTTCGGTCGTCCGTTGAACGGAAAGCAACTAGGAATATACTTTCTTTTTCTTTTCTTTTTTTTTTTTTTTGTGTGGAAACTTAGGAAATTATATAGCTTCTTTCCAGTCTAGTTTGTCCACTTTTCTACAACTATGCTAATCGAATTCCCTTTTCTTTCTGGCAATCTTGTCCCTAAACATAGGGTGTCATGGTCCCGTGCTTGCCCCAGTCAGATCTCATTCGTATGTTTCAAACACGAGAGATTACGGTCATCATTAGCTTTTGTTCGCAAATATATAAGAATCTATTTGACCGATCTTAAATTTTTCCTTATTTTAAAAAAATAATTTTTTTGTTTGTCTAAAGGAAGATACCATTCGCATATCAAAATAATATTCAAGAGAGGTACATAGAAGGCTTTCCAAGCGTAACAAATCTCAAATAACTATAGAATAAACAAAAAGCCATAAGTAAATAACAAAGCAAAGTTTGCAACTTAGAAGCATACTCTTATCCCTTGAGAACAAATCTAACATCGTAGATGAGCAACTGTCGATTGCCAAATTTAGTGATGAGCACATACCAAAATCTCCCACTCCATTTGCAAAGGCTTGATGTGCGTTTTTAGATATTCATTGCCATCATTGTACAAAGACACTAGTATCAGATCAAATACCCATAAGGTGCTCCCAAATCTATATTTTAATTTAGTGCGAGAGAGTTTAACCCCACAAAACTTGACCTAAATCTAAATCAGGAGAGAAGAGCAACCTAACCTTGGAGAGGTTGCGGAGCCACATGACAAGCATCCTCCTCGGTGGTTGTCGATTGAACAAATGGCTAAATTAGTCCCCACATTCACCCCAAATCAATTGCAGAAATTTATTCACGCAAAGACTCCCGAAACGGATTGGGGGAGAAAAGAAAGACCAAAAGATTTAAAAGAGGGAAGAGGAGGGAGGGCAGGCTCTCTCAGGGACGGCACTAAAGAGAGGCGGCGGCTTCTTTTAAAAGAAAAGGAGTTAAAAAAAAAAAAAAAAAAAAACTCCTATTAATCAATATATATCAATAAATAAATCTTTTTTATCTTAATTAGTGGCTATAATAATGGAAGAGCAGGGTTTAACCAGTCCCGCTCAACACTTCTCCCTCCGTTGTTAATTGCACCCAATTCGCTCAGAACCGGTCAACCGTCCGATTGGTGGAATTCTTGGCCACTTTGCGGCGGAGCACTGTCTACGATATGGGATGACCCCAATAAAAGTCACCCCAAGTACTCGCCGGATTGAATGATAAGCGTATCTGTTTTCCTCGTTAAATAATGAGGCAAAAAACATACGTCGAATCGGGACGAAGAACGGTACACTAAATTTTATAAGAATAGTGGTAGTCCATCAACAAGATGAATGATCCTTTTACATAATTCACCACGGAAAAAAGTAAGATTTATTCAAGATCCTTTAAATTGGAAAATTTAATGAAGATCGACCAAATACTCTATGTTAATTTGATTGTTCGTCTATTGAGATGCACTTGTGAACTGTATTAAAGAAAAAGTCTCATATCGAATAATTAGTGTGATGTATCTTTGTTGGAGAGTTGATGTAAAATAATATTTGAATTAATGAGGCAAAATGAACTGTGAGATCACATATAAAGAAAATATTGTTGAGATATACATGTAAGGTTTATTATGAGTTCAATCAGATATATTGATAGGCTCGAATTTGAACTCCCTCTTAGTGATCTCCCTATTTAAACAACATTTAATTAAACAAAGGTTCAGAAACCACTTGTAAAATTATTTATTTAGATTTCCACCAAGCTTGTCCCTAAGCATAGTATTTTGTTGTCCCATGCTTGCGACAGTCTCATCTTATTCGTAAACTTTTTGACACGAGAGTTCACGATCATATTCAACCCTGATCAGCAAGTATAAGGGTATGTTTAAGTAGACTCTTACTTTTGCTTCTCGCTTACGATTATAATCTTGCAAAACTTGTACTTTGACTTTTCTTAAAACACAGAACCCTTTAAGTTTTCATAATGTTCAAATGTTAGATGCATATATTTGCATATGATTTTTTCTGATAATTTCTCCAAAATTCAAATGATGTTTTTAAATCTTTACGGGAAAACCAAAAAAACAATTTACCAAAAAAAAAAATTACTTTTTGCTCTTATTCAAGACCAAACAATTTTGCCCTAAATTTGTCTCAGAATTTGTTGTGCCTGAGCTTTATAATGTGTTTAATTAGGTAGTAATTTTATTCTTTCACTGCTTCTTTTGAAGAAGTTCTATTCTCGTTTGGTTCAGAGTTAGATAATAGGAATATAGTTTCAGTCCGACCTACTTTGGACACTTCCATGTTTATTTTCAATCAATTTCTCATGAAACAATTATACCCTCATTTGATTCAAAGTAATATTCAAGAATAGCTGTTCTTGAAATATGAATATTGCCGCAAAATCCATATAGGGTCAGTTTTTTACATTCCATAAACGACGTTGCATAATTGTATTATACCTCTGGTTAATTGCAATCAGAAATTAAATTATTATCTAAAACATTTATAGTTTATATTTATTTATTTATCGAAGCTTAATTCATAGTAATAACTTCAATTCATGGATATTTTAAGAATACTTATTTTATAATAGAAACCTAAAAGTTAATCATGATTATTACATCGCAACATTCTTGCTATCATTAATTTTTGCTAATAAAAATTTATTATTTATTCATTATTTATTATCAAATAACCTTAAACTATATTTTATTTTAATAAGTACATTTAATAATTATAATTTTAAATAATGCTATGGATCCACCATTATTATAATAAAATTATGACTTGTAGGATACTCATCTACACAATTTTTCTCAAAAAATGTCTTTTTAATTCTAGTGGTTTTATATTTACGATTTTTAATAGGTCTAATACCAAGAAAAATTGTAAATTGATACACCCATGATAAATTAACCCCTAACTAATTTTTTAACCATGAAAAACTCCAAACTGATATACTTTTGACAAATTTATCCCAAACCGATACACTTATAATAATTTTACCCTCTTTTAGTTTCATTTAAATTTTACTATCGAATTACTAAATTAGTTGACACATGACAGTTGACAGGCATGCGTATTTGAGATATTTTACTCTCAATTTGTCACAATTATACCGGTTTTGTGATTTTTTGTGGTATTAATCCAATTTAGCATAAATGTATTAGTTTAGGATTTGAGACAGTCAAAAAAATTAATTTATGGTAAATTTGACCAATTTTGGGTTTTTTGTAGGGTTATTTAGGGTAAATTTATCATAGATATATATCAGTTTCAATTTTTTTCATTATCAGAAAATTAGTTTAGAAAATTTTTGTCATATGTATATCAATTTAGAGCTTTTCGTGATATTTATGAATTTTAATATCATAACAAGAAAAGGAACTAGGATTGGCTGAAAATGGAATTTTTGGAGGTGGGGCCTGTCAAGGTTGGGCGGTTGAGAACGGTCGTCATCTCGATGGGTCCATCGAACGGAAGGAAACTGAGGAATAAATTGTTTCTTTTTCATTTTTTATTTTTTATTTTGTGGAAACTTAGGAACATAGCACATTGTAGAACTATGCTGATTCTTTTTTATTTTTTCCACCCGGTCTTGTCCCTAAACAAAACGTCTTGTCCCGTGCCTACGCCAGTCGGATCTTATTCGGATATTTCTCAACACGAGAGATCGCCATTGTGTTCAATCGTGTACAAGAATCTATCTCGATCGATTCTTACCTTTATTTCCTGCTTAATTTAAATCCCCATGACTTTTTTTTTTTTTTTTTTTTTTTTTTTTTTTTGTGGTGACCGAGATCCGTCGGAAGATGCCCTTATCGACTTACGCCGATTCGGTCTCACGAGTCTCCGCGATGGAGAACCTACAGCGATTATACCTCAGGAGCAGCTGGCCTAGCAACCCACCGCCTATGTAGCACCGACATGGACACGCGACACGACACGACACGACACGCCACGCCGATACGACATTTCTAAAAAAATAGAGAATTCCAACACGTTATATATTAAATATATATATTTTTTTGTGTATAAATGCAAAAATAAATAAAAAATAATAAAAAAAGAGCATAGAATTAATTTATGCTAAAAATATTAATCCAACATTTATTAATATCATTCATTGTTTTAATTTAATAGAGATTAAACGAGAAATTCAAAAATTGCAAACATGAAAGAGTAAACTTGAATAAACATGTCCTGTTTTCTTATACTTGTCGGAGATTATTGAGATTTCTTATAGTCTTAGATAAAGTTCGAAGTTCATGATATAGACTAACTTGGAGCTTCTTTGCAAAACAAGGTTTGAGAAAAATGAAAATTCAAGACAAGAACTCTCGAAGTATGACCAAAAGAAAATGAAATCACTAAATTTGTCACAGAAAATGTGAGAGATAACTCACAAGCCAATAACATAGACCAAAAGAGACAACTCACAAGCAATGCTTGTGAGAGGTGGAAAGAAGCAAAAAAAAAGTATAACTTTAAGTATGTAGGGGCAACAGAACAACATCGACGAGAAGAGGGGCGTTTCATCGTCACTCACGGGAAGATCATAACTTATAAATGAGAAATTTGAGAGTAAGAATTTTCTTTTTTCCCCTTTATTCTTGTTATTTTCATTATTTTTTCATATATTTACATTTTGACCCTTCAAGTATTGAAAATTTTTAAAATTGACCCCATGCATGTCGGAATCGCGTGTTGGAATTTTGGACTCGCGTGTCAGAGTGTGTCGGGAAGAGTTGACCACATGTCGGATTTTCCGACACTCGTGTCAGAACGTGACGAAGCGTGTTGGAGCGTGTTGAAGCGTGTCGGACATGACACGAAGGCTTCCGGAGAGTGTCGGTGCTTCTTAGCCCATTGCCAGGGCCCCCACTTAAATTGCTAGCAACGGGGATTTGAACTCTCGACGGCATTAAAGTAGGAGAAAACGAATATCAACGCAGCTGCCCACGGATGGGTTAAGTCCCCATGGTTTTCGTACTTTGACTTTTCCTTAAAACGGAAACCCTAAAATTTTTTGCGGTGCTCAAATATTAGACACGTATATTCACATGTGATTTTTTTTTTCTCTTCTTAATCTCTGTGAAATTTGAATGATATTTATAAATTTTAAAGAGAACACCAAAAAAATTTCTTTTTGCTTTTTTATTTAGGGCAAAAGTCACTAAAAAACCCTAAACTTTTTTTTATGATATCAAAAATTACAGACTTATACTCATATGACATATTTACCTTCCGTCAAAGTTCTGTCAATGAGAATTGTTGAAAAATCTATTTACATGGACGTCAAAAAAGCATAACGCTCACGTGAGTTAAATAAAATAAAAACGACAATGTTCTGGCTTAAAATAATATAACCGAACCTTGATAAAACTAAATGTGTCACATAAGAATTTTTGGTATAAATGTGTCACAATGGGCATAATTTGAGTTTTTTTGTGATTTTTTTTTTTTATATTTAAGACCAAGATGTTCTAAATTGGTCTTTGAATTTGTCATGCTTAATATTTATAATATGTTTAATTTAATAGTAATTTTATTCCCAGATTGCTTCCGATGAAGTGGCTCTATTCCCGTTTGGTTCGAAATTAGAGATAAGGAATATAGTTTCAGTCCCACCTAGTTTGGACACTTCCGCGATCATTCCCAATCAATTTCTGATGAAACAATTATTCCCTCGTTTGATTCAAAATAACATCAAGAATAGCTGTTCTTGTAATATGAATATTGCCGCAAAATCCAGATAGTGTCAGTTTTTACATTCCTTAAATTACGCTGCATAATTGTATTATACCTCTGGTTACTTGCAATCAGAAATCAAATTCATTATCTAATACATTTATAGTTTATATTTACTCATTTTCTAAAGCTTAATTCTCAGATAATTTAAGAATAGTTATTAATAATATGAACTTTCATTTAAATTATGATTACTACATCATTATCACAAAATTCATGCTATCATTAATTTTTGCTAATAAAAAAGTTATTTGTTGATCATTATTTATTATCAAATAAACTTAAACAACATTTATTGTCATAAGTATATTTTATAATTATGATTTTAATAATGCTAAGGAACCAATATTATTTTAAAAAAAATTATGACTCGTAGCTTACTAATTTACACAATTTTTTTTTTAGAAAATATGTCTTTTTATATGTATCTCGAATTATAATATAGTGATGATCATATTGTAATGGTATTCTAGAAATAAAGATATCATTAATCATTTTTAAATTCTAGTGGTTTTACATTTATGATTTTTAATAACATGATAAGAAGAGAAACTAGGCCTTGATTATATCTCGTCAAAGAGTAATAGGTAAATTTCCATGTAATTATGATACTATGATCTATCATGTAATAGAGGCAATACTTGCTGAATTATACGAAGACTTAACTATAAGTAACCATTAAGCATCTATTTATGCATTTTCTCAATCTACTCATTATTACTTGAATCTCTTTGACAGTAGCACCACACATTCAGTATTATCAATTCGTTTCTGCAATGGTCAAAGAATACTTGCTATCTTTTGCAAAATTTTTGAAGTTTTCAATCAACCTATTCACACCCCTCTTTTTAGGTCGTATTGTTAGCCCTAACATTTTCCTTTTCCATGCTACCAGAGATCGCTTACAGCTTTCTACTATAACTTCTCTTTGATCCTTTCTAGATCTGTTTCAGGAGCTTGTTTGAAGCGTATATCCATGATTCGCAAGCCTGGTGCATCGAGTGAAAATCAAAAGCGACAAAATAAGGTTGTCTTGCTCAAAAGCAAAACTAGTCCTTGTTGTCATGCATTGGCCGAAAGCGAAGAACACTTTCCGTGTTTGTCAATTCTATAGAGACAAAAATTCATCACCTTAGCTAAATGTTCTTGCCAAATCTACATTTGTTGCCTTTGGCAAATCTTTTGTTGTGTTGAGTTTATTTTTCGAGTTACATTGTCCGTTTGTATTTTAGTGGAATTGCGTTACCATTATTTTTCATTATTTATAAACTTCGAAAATAAATAACTTCACAGCATCATCATATATGAATAAGATCGACAAACGATTTCGCTACACCAAACCAAATACAAATAATATGTTCGACAACATACTTACAAATTTAAAAAAAAAAAAAAAAAAAAACCTCCCACACAGTGCACTTGCTGAAGTTAATAAGTTTTTTCTTTATCATTAATTATATGCTTTAAATATAAAACCAAACAAACGAAAAGCTCGAAAGAATGAAGGCGGGCAACGCAACGGTGGCTAGTAGCAGCCGCGGCTGGAGATCCACTAGCGGTGGCAGCTACCCGCCCCAGATCAACCGTGACCTTCGTATCTTCTTGCGGCCGCGACGGCCTGCGAGAAAATATAAAGGCAAGAAATATAGGCTACGCAAACTTAGGGAGGGAGGGAGAGAGAGATGGAGAGATGGTTCTTGATTTTTTTTATGAAGTAGGTCTAGCTTTTGTATTTCAATAGTTTTGCTTATGTCCTAAGTATAGGTCTAGGCTCTCCTGTGGTCATGAGGACAATTGAACAAAGAGCCTAAAGGCGTAACGACTATTCCAAAACGACGATTCTTCTAGAGAGAGAAGGGGAATCGAGAAGATCCTTCAGATGATTTTGATCAGAAAATGGAAAAGATTTATGTGGCTCAAACTTGAAAAAGAATTAAAAAATATTTTTTGCCCTTTCGCGTGAAATATCTGTTAATTTTCTAGGATAAATTTCCAAAAAAATGAATCTTTTAGCTTTTACTTTTTAAATTGTTTTTTTCCCTTTTTCCCTCCTCTCCAACCTCCCCTCACCCTCCAACGCCTCATTTAAACTTGGTCTGACTCCGTCCACAGCACTTGCCTGGCCAACCCAACCCCACCACCGAACCTCCCCGCCTTCGGACCCGCCTCCTCCCACAATCGCACCCTCACGACCACCAGCAAATGCGCAGGATCCTGGGGTTCGATAGCGAGTCGGAGGAGAGCTGCAATTCCAATCCGAGCCGAGTAGCCGTCTCCGAAGAGGTGGCAATTGAACGTTGGAAGGAGCTCCAGGCAATTGAACGCTGGAAGGAGCTCCGTTGGAGCAGCGGAGAGTGACATGGAGATTTGAGAGAGAAGAAAGAGAATGGTCTCCAAAAATGTGAGAAAATGATTTCCTCTTCACTGCAAATTTGAAAATTGACCGAATTTTTTTTTTTTAAATTAGTGTATTTTTTTTAACCAAACATTGGAAAATCGATTTTGTTTTATGTGGGCTCTTCCTTCTTTAATCATCTGGGCCGATTTCTCATGGGCTTTAACGTTTCATTGGTCTTGGTCTAATGAATTGCTGTTCTAGCACCTGGAATGGGCTAACGTTCATTTCAATTTTGGGCTGAAGGGTTTCAAAGTCTGATGATAGTGGTTCCTCCTTTTTATTTATTTATACATTGGTTTGTCATTTATTATTCTTCATCTCAATATTGTTATTGATTTTTATATGTTTTTACCAAGAGTGCATGTTCGCCTTGTTGATAAAATTTTAGGTGTCAACATTCTCGCTTTTGAAAAGGCCTGAAATTCCAATCAGGTTAATTTGGCTAGTGGGAATAATCAGGTTAATCCTCCCCAAATTAACAACGTCAACAAAAACAAGTGGGACATATGACAAATAATGAAAATATTCTACTTTTACACCCTATTCCGAATGTGGATAATGAAAAACCTTTTGGTTAATCCTCCCCATAGGCTTAACTTGCTAGTTAATCATAATGTTGACAACCAGGCCCTAGATCATGACCCTAGGGGGCAGGAATTTTGAGCTTATCCACCTATCTACCTTGAACCTAGGGGCAAGAAGGTCAGGTCTATCAATTTCTAGATATTTAGCAAATGACAAATATGATTGCACAGTGAATAGCTGCTTATGGAGGAATTGTTAGACTAGTATATATAAAAAGCCACATCCCAATTAGGTTAATAACATGCCATACCCAAGAGGATTCAAGACTCTTGACTTCACTGTGTTCATCAATGAAGATGATCGATCGACTATTGAAAATGTTGATCGATTTATTGTCCAATGTGGAGAAGTAGGAGCAAATGAATTCTTGAGACTTAGGTTGTTTCATTTCTCTTTATAAAAAATTGTATTTACTTGGTATACGAATGTATCTTTTAATTTAATCCATACTTGGCATGAGATGGAGAGACAATTTCATCCTCAATTTTATATAATGATACCCGAGGTATTGATTGTTGATTTAGATAGAATCTATCAATATGATAGTGAGTCAGTTGAGCTGTTTGTTGCCCGATTCAAGAGAGCTAGAAATGGATGTCTTATTCCACTCTATGGGGAAATAATTCATAAATTTAACTTCCAATGGATTAAAACTCAATCTTATAGAAAAATTCAAAGGCTATAATTTTGCCGATTTATTCCAATTGGCAATGAGAATATCTAAGTGTGAGCAACTACTTAAGAACAAAGAAGGCCACATGAAGACTTTCACAAAAACGCGCATTTCATGGAAAAATACGAGTCGGACCTCGGCAAGCAAAAATCAAATTTGCTGACGACAATTGGCACATGATGACTTCCTGATTGATGGCTCTGACCTTCGAGATAGGAATGTATTATTTCTCGGGTTGCAATGCCCAACATGACCATCATCTATGAACATGACATGAATTCAGCAAAACCGTTTCACAAATGCAATTAATCTTGAATGTTTCTGTAACAAGCTCTATTCTCTGACAAAACGCAATCTACTTAGGCTCTAGAGAAGAAGCAACAGACCTAAACTAGTTGCATATGGCAATACACAGCTGAGTAGACCAACAACAAAGGGGAATGAGATCACTACTGGGAGAAGAATAGCCTCTGGCCTGAGAAAATCTTGACCAAGAAACAGCAATAGCTAGTATAGCTCAAAAGCCTTGGGAGGATGGAGTGTCTGAAAGCTACAGTTTGAGGGCCAACGAGACGAGGTTGTGGACCTTGAAAGTTCTTTCAAATATTCTTATACCCTCCACAAAGCACATTGCCCTAGGCTTATTTTCTTATGAAGGTTCAATATAGTATGCTTTACAGAGCAGATCTATGAGTTTCTATGAAGATAATGTTTCAGTTGGTAGTCATTGTTCAGGAAGTGTCTTTAAAAGGATATCAGTAGTCCCACCCTGTCCATATCCGAAACAAAGATCAAGTTCAACACTATGCACGATAAAGCCAAAATGCAAGATAACATATATATCTCAAGAAAATGAAGCAGATGAAAGACACTGAAAATAACATGACGTCCTCGAACAAGCATAAAGTATCTGCTACTTCATGAAATAAGACACATTCCTAAAATGAATTTGTTCTAGACTTCATCGATTTTATAATTTTTATCTGCAGCAGTAGTTTCCAGAAAGAAACCAGCAACTAGAGAACAAAGGTTTCTTAGGACTCAAAGAGATAAACTGAATTTTTTCCACCGGTGCATTTGCCTAGGATATAAAAATAACCAAAAGAGAAAGGATAGATTTCATAGCAAACACATACCGAACTCTACATCTTTGAATGGACTTCCATCAGCAAATATCATATTCTCACCAATGATAGAAATGCATCTTCAGGGATACATTCAGCTGGAGAACGTATGAGAGACAAAGAGACGTAAAAAGGTAGGGCATCAGAAGACTCATTACCATTTTTTTTTTTTTTTTTGTAGGGTTCAACATTGTGAATACAGCCGGTCGATCGGATGTTGAACCTTTCATGGCCTTTGGTAACTAAAGCAGTGCATGACGATTAGATAATTCTATAGAACCAGTAATTTAGCATCTCAGTTAGCAAAATATGAGTCTTTCTGCTTGAAAAATTCAAGTTGTGTTCTTGTGACTATCACTTATAAGAACCTCCATCTTTTTTCCTTAAAAAAGTCAATGGCTTAAGTACATATTTAGTGCTTTTAAGTTTCAGCTCTTGTGCAATTTGGTTCTCTAACTTCTCTTTTGTTCAATCATATTCTTTAACTTTCTGGGTTTCTGTGATTTTATCCCATGAGTTTAAATTCGTGCAATTAAGCACTTTGGCTTTCTTAATTTGCGCAATCAACTCCTTCCATCAAACGCTTAAACTAAACCATCAAATCTATTAATGACATGGCATTACTTGCATAACAGAAAATAACATGTGACACTAATTTGGTGCCAAAATCACATAAAAAAGAATGAGAAGCAAGAAAAAAGAACAACCTTGATTTGATAATATTAGTTATAGTGGGTGAACAAAGCACTTGACTGAACAAACCAAGAAATTTAGAGGACTTGTTTGCACCAAACAAAACTTGGAGGACGAAATTGGACAAATTCATAAAGTTAGAGGGCATCATTGTGTGAAATAAAAGTTAGAAGACCAAATTGCACAAACTCTAAAACTTAGAGGACCAAATCTGTAATTAATCCATAGAAAATTGAGTATGGTCAACAGACATCAACAACGGTTCCTTTCTCTCTCACCCCTTTAATAACCAACTGGAAAGGATCTAAAAGGTTTCAAATCATTTCTCTCCTTCCAAATGACACAAAAGAAACCTCCTCCTCACCAGCACCCAACCCTTTATGTTTCAATTTTTTTGTGGTTAGAACTCTCTTCCAACCACTCTCCCACCACAAAAGGCTCGATTTTCCTATCGAAAACGCAGGGTATCCAAATATTGCGGCTTAACTAATCCCCATAGATATACGCAAAGTGTCTCATGCAGATAAATTATGTAATTGTCTCCATCCATAGATTGGTGCAAGATTAATATGAGAGGCTGACGCCATGATATGGACGTGGATTTGCTAGATCCAAACTAGGCGCCTAACACTCTCAGCCAACCCTTAGAGATTAAGATGCTTTCTTGTCCTGATGAAAATTTCCAAGGGAAAGGATTGCCAATTTATGTTGAGTTCATGGAGTAGCTCCTGTAAGCTATCCATTTCACTTCCACTGTCAAGCCATACTGATGTATCCTCTACTCTGTTAAAACTATGAGAATCATAAGGCAGGTCGAGCATTATGAGGTAGTGCTTTTTTTTTTTTTTTTGCTAGAGCACGAAATGATCTGTACTACAATCCAAAACATGAGTAGAACGCGATCTCCACCCTATTTGTCCTTCTAAACGAGAATTATGCCCCAATAGCTCAAGTTGAATGAACGCTAGAAATCGTCTGTGTATAATACCCCTTCCAAATCGACAAGTACCGGATTTCATCATCAAGAGACAACTTCAGAAGCTACTTACCAAGAAGAGCCGGTTGCAGCACCAGATTTTACATTACTAAAAGATATGTGAAACCAAATTCAATATGACCCTAAAGAAACCACTTTCATATGCTTCCTAATCTTAAACCACTGACTAGTCATAGGAAGAAAGACATGTGATAAGGAGGCAGGTTCCTGGTGAGTGGATTCCTGTAACTTGAAACCTCAAACCAATCCTTAACAGTTTTCAGCTGTGCTGCTTTGCATTTGAAGTTCAGTACATTAGGGCTACAAATTTCCATACCCCAGATCTTTGAATGTTATGCTTACAGTTCCAAAGGAGACGGTTTCAATTTCGAGCTCAAAGGTCCTTGCGATAGTGCTAGTAAAAATGACTTGTCGATCGAAAAGGAATTGTGTTCACACGAGCCTGCTGCGCAGAGAAGTCAACAAACGCTATCTAGTAACCCGACCGATAAGGAACCCATTGCCGACGGACCAAGTCAACTGTTTTACATGATAATTTTTTTTAGCTGGACAAGATGACTTGTCCAGTCTACAGGTAATCAATAATGTATTCGATGGGGCCATACTTTTCCATTGACTTTATACTCATCCCATTGCCATCGATACATCATCAATTTTGGCCATTAGAAGAAGAAAGTAGAAGTTCTTCCGATGTATTCACGGGAATTTCTAAGATACACTAGTATACCATACCCCCAGTTTTTAAGGACTAGTTCCTAAAAAATCCCAACTTTAGGTCCAATCTCAATTCTATTTAGGACTTTTTTATTGTTTAAAAGAAAAATTCCAAACTTTCATTCTAGTATCAATTCTATTTACGCGACCAAAAATTGCCACTAGTTTCTTTAAAATTATTAAAATCAAGATCGGTTCGAGGTTTATTATTAGAATCGACATCTTTGTCAACACCCTCCCTTTCATATGAACAATATCAGCCTTTTGAGGTTGATAATCTTGAAGAAACCCGTGACAAATTATGGGACACGTGAGCAAATTTCGGACTAAAGTAAAAGTTGGGGATTCTCTCTAAACAAAAGAAAGCTATGGGCACAATTAAAATTGAACTTAGAGTTGGGGGCTTTTTAGGGGATTAGCTCCATTTTTTTCATGACTGCTTTAGACTTGGCTATGATGATTTATCTTATCGTGGTAAATTGATTTTACGATGAGTTTTCACATTATCGTATTTAATTATCATGACTCGTCGTAATGTTGTATGGTACGCCTAAAATCTACTGGTTGTCTGCCCCCAGCGAATCCATACTTGCACGGATAATCTATATAGAACTATATTACATATATTAAAATAAATGGGATGGGAATAGTTCTGTCATAGCACAAATATATCTATCGTTGCCCATAGACTTCACACGGGACGGGGACGAACAAGGTTCTAAAGAAAATTATGTACGCATAAGCTGCTGCGCAGAATTGTCAATAACCATTATTCCATAACCAATCGAAAAGGAACATATTACCAATGACACAAGTCAGCAGTTTCGCATGATAATTTTAACATGAATAGAACGAGTTGTCTAGTCCACAAGTAGTCAATTATGCATTTGATGAGTATCCGTCTGTCGCTGATTAATCATCAATTTTGGCTGTTGAGCTCTTCCTATATATTCACGGGAATCTCCAAGATATACTAGTACTACTCTACCACCACGATTTTTTGCGATTGTTCACCACTTGGTTATGATGAATCGTAAAAATGTCTTAAATCAATTGTACAACATGTTACAACTTTTTTGTACTTAAATAGGACGACACGTCATAGTGCCGCACGATATACCTAAAGTATTATAGACATACATCTTACTAGTTGTCCACCAATGGCGAATCCATATTCGCATGGATCATCTAATTAGGGCTATACTATACATATCAAAATAAACGAGGGTGGGAATAGTCAAAGGGTCATGTAGCTTAACTCGCAGTTTTTTCTTTTTTAATGTTTTTATTTTGGTGGAGAGTCGGTACGTAAATTCGCTTTGTCATTTTTATCTTTTGTTTTCTTTTGATGTCAGAGTCGATAGATATCCTCAATCAAAATTAAAGAATTAAATCTTGCTGTTGTCGTTTTTGATTCCGCATTTAACCATTCAAGAAAAATTCTTTAAAGATGTAATATCTGTGGATGTTGTTCCACCCAAATTTCTAATATATGAAAACTATAGTAACTATATGTGACATCTTATAGTTGATTTAATTTAACTAAATACGAAAACTATATAGGCAATGCTTTATGTGTAAATTGATATACATTTTGTCATTCAAAAGAATATTTCATATGAAAAATTGAGTTTTCGGCCAGTGAGTTTGATTAAAGGTGTTTGATAAATCACTTACTTGTTCAACGTAAAGGAATTTAACTCTATTACTATGGTATTATAGTCAACCTAACTAACAAAAATCAACATGCCGACTTTTTTAGTCATTTTAAATTTGTTTTTTTGATTCAAACCATGATATCCTAACTCATGTCCTCAAAGCATGTTTAAAAGGAGCAGACATGACTTTAAATCAGGAACCTAATCTCTCAGAATCAAGATTGGGCAAGTAGACTTAGAGGTTCAAAGTTCAACCAGACGGAGACAACTCCATTGCCGCAAAACCCGACTTTGTCACCTAGCCTAATGAGCATTTTTGAAATTCTTCACGGGAAGAAAATCTCACTTGAACTGTAGTTTACCTCAAGTGCTGGGATCCTTCAACGTCAAACCTCCCATCAGTTAGACATCACCTTCATCTTCGATTTGAAGAGATATGGGTGAGATTTGAGCTAAGATTTAAGAAAAAATCTCACTTTTCCCTCATTCGAACTCGCAGTTCATATTTTTTTCCCTCTTCTTAGGCAAAAGGGTCCGTGAAGGAGAAGCTATTTGGCTTCTTGAAGAAATGAACGAAGGTGATGTCTTTCCCTTAGGAATTGTGGGATTGTTTTGGTCATATAGTTGAAAGAAATCTAATGCAAAGTTCTTATCTGAATTATAGAAGGACTGCAGAACTCAAGTACTTAGATGTGGCCGAATATGTAATGGGAAGATTACAGTTTACTTGATTGGTAATGGAGTGTAAATTGATGGCTAGGAGGTGAAAATTGCCGTATATCCCTGCTGTTCAGTACATTTCAGCATCCTTTTGGGGCCTGCTAAGTGAATTTTATTTTATTTTTGGTTTAAGCCATTGTTTATTTCCTCGACAACTCATGAAAGTGAATGCTGATGATACTTAGGTCTATATCATTATCATGATCACGAGACTCCTGTATTTGTATGGTATGTTGTTGGCGCAGATGCGTAAATTTGTCGTTTCATATTTATGATATAAAATTGATTATTCCTTTATACAATTTCCTGAATTTATTAACATTTTTTCTGCGGGTACGTTTCATGCGAGTACCCATGCAAGAACGACTCGGAATAAGTGGCATGATTCTAGATTATTCTTGTTTTTAGAGAGTTTTAGTTTGGCGAGTGCGGAGCAGGGCTCGTTAGGAATAGCCTAAGATACTAGAGCACATGAAAATTCTCTTTGGATCACATACTTGACGATGGCCTTGAAGTAATTTCGAATCAAAAGGACTGTACCGACCAAATGCTTTTAAAGAAGAAAGAAGCGAGACTCAAGTCTAAGTCCCTAGAGACAAGCCCTTCTTTTTCCTCTAAGATGGCATGGCTAACTATTTCGAATAGTTAACGTTAAGAAGTTTTGGTCACATGGCAAATTGACAATGGGGAATGGTTCACCAAAGTGGTTATTTTTCTCACTAACTCTCATCCATTGATTACGTTAGAATGTCAAACCCATTGTCGAGCAATGTGTAATATTTCAACACCCCGTCACATGCAAGTCAAATTTGGAATGGCACGGGAAATTTGACTAATGGAGGTAGATGCACTCGCGAAAGGGATAAAATCTGGCTCTAATACTATGATAAAAATTCTAATTTAAGAGCTTAAACCATCCTAATAGTGAGTCTCAAGTCAGTTTTCTTTTTCTTTTCTTGCCATAGTCTCCCATCATATTGTTTTGTATCTTTTTTTATTTCATAAACTGTCTGTGGAAAGACTAGTTCAACTAGAACAGTTGTAATGACTATGCGTCGCTTTCAAGAGTTGGATAGATGTATTCCTTGTATAAAATATCTGCTTTCTTTGAATAATTAAGTCCTTCTAGAGAGCGATGAAAAATTGACCCGCCTCTCTCTATACCAAGTCCACAAAATAAAATGGATGTTTAGGGGGATTGATCAAAGTTACACGAGACTTAGGTGGAATTGGGAAGGAACAATCCCATAATAAGTGTGACTTTCAAGGACAAATGTGGCAAAAAACGATGGTTCTATACCAAATCGACGGACGAGGGAGTAAAGTGAACGCCGAGCCAGAGAGGTCGCAAAAGATAGGACATCTAGCAAGCTTCTCGGATGTAGCACAGGAATAAGAACTAAGTGACTCACACATTATACAAGGGACGAATGTCTCTATGGTATACTCTTTGTATGGACACTCTTTTACAAAAGGAAAAAATATACCCAAAGTCGCTAGGTATTAAATGTAATCGTGTCGTCACTTTTTCAATTGCTGCAATCAATTCCTAGACTTTTATCAAGCATACAAGTGAACCTTAGATCTGTTCAATTGGGATAATGTAGAAAAGTTCAATTTGAGGAAGTCATGTATGCAATACTTGAGTGCCACGACGGAAATCTCTAGTAATGGCTATCAAAAGAAGTTGATTTAATTTTCCGGAAAAGTTTTTAGGACTTAATTTATTAATCTGAAGGCTTAGTATTTGTTTGCATTTTATTCACGAGGTTTAAGAACTCGGATGACTTTTCCTTAATAGCACTTTGTTATGTATAGCATTGCATAGCATTTGCGTTCATTATTGGAATATTGTCTTAATTGAGGATTGTGTTTGTATTATCCATTGTAAGTGTATTGGTGTAGTGTGTTTGATCCCTAGATGATGAGATATGTGAATTACATGATTACTAATATTCTTATTCAGTGATGACGCTGACTCAATTAAGTGTTTTTAAGCTTCTTTAAATCGAGAGAAAAGGAGGGGTTGAGATCCTAGAAGTATAAGCCCTATAGGGTGCAATGGAAGCTTAGAAGATTTATGTTGTTACATTTATAGGCAATATAGGTTACGTTGTGTGGGGCGAAATTAAGTTAGACTAGGTAAATTTCGAGAATCAAATTTCTTTGAAGGATAGAATTGTAATACACATTTACATTTTCAATGTAATTGATTACTTTTGTACTATTTATGTCAAAGTAGATCTTCTGGACCAATATGGCATCCTCAAATTGAACTTTTGGGTAAAGTTTCCTCAGAAGTTTAGCTTCATTTGGCCATGGGCTGCTAATATGCATTGGAGTGTTGATTACTCAATTCCTAACAATTGCAGAGCAGACGCAATTACTCCTCTTTCTAATATTTTGGTGAAGTCCATAACAATATTTTATTTGTATAGTAAAGTGAATTGTGTCTGTTTAATACGATTTCATCTGTATATAGTGATAATGACAAAAAAAGATGTGACATATGATATGAGTTATTTGAATAGTGAAGAACAATAGGATGGGTTAAAAATGTGAAGTGTGAGAATAAGTGTAACATATGTATTATGTTGATATAGCAATCTCTTGAACTCGTATGAATATCTTTTTAAATAGAGCAGCTGGTCCAATATGTGTGTTTTTGTGAATGAACTGGGCGAAAGTTTGGGAAAAATTACTTAATCGGCTTTAAACCTATTGTATAATTGCCAATTTAATCATAAATCTTTCAATTTGGCCAATTTAGTCATAAACTTATTGATGATTCTTCAATGTGTGACATCTGGCTAATCCAAGTTGGAAATCTCACATGGAGATTTAATCAACTCCAACAATCCTACATGGTACAGTTGGCATTTGAGGTGGGCCATTGTTGATAGAAATGACGCCACTAAATTTTTTTTCCCTTTAATTTCCTTCTTACCATTCATCTTCTCAAATTTCTTTTCACTATTCATTGAATCCGCAAAGAGTGAGTTTTAGTAAGCAAATCCAGCATGGGTCCTGTCGGTTATATCGCTTGATCAACACATGGATCATGTGGTAGTGCAACTTGAGGTTTGTGAATCTTGAAACGTTTGAAGAAACTAAGGCTAGGTTTGGTGGCTAGGATAAAAGTCGAGATATGATAAAAATTATCCTATGTTGTATCTAGTTCTTGCTTAAAACATAATAAAGTTGGATATAAAGAGATATGATCTGCACATAATTATCTAATGAGGAAATGGAATAAAGGTAGATAGAATATATTATATTCATGGTATAAAAGTTTTTTTTTTAAATAACAATTTTTTTAAAAAATAAAATGAAAATAATAATTTAATGTAAATAATATATGAATCCTATTATTGAAAAGAAAATTGAAAATAACAAAAAAAGAAGAAGGAAGAGCGTCAACTTGAAAGCCAAGAGACGGGTTCAAGTGAGGAGAGACTGAGGGTTTCAAGAAGGACCTAGTTTCACTTGTAAAGGATGAGAAGGAGGTCAAGCTCCCAATCGTATTTAGCATGGCAGGGGAGATCATGTCGTCGCCGTCGATTTGGTTGAAGACCTTTTGGCGCTCGAGGTTGCTCGTGTCCTTGAGGCTGAGGTTGGATCACTCGCGTCGAATTGGTTAAAGGTGAAATATTGTTGGCTTAAATAAAGAAGAAGATGAATAGTAAAGAGAAGAAAAGAAAAAAGGAGGGAAATAAAAATTCCAAAAAGTATCCAAAACCACATGTTTTGTTTAAGTTCTTCCACATCAAATTGTTAGCATGTCACGTATGACGTTCAGTGATAACTGGACTGGCACATTATAATTTTTAGGTAAAAAATAGTTGGAAGGACTATATACAAATTCATGCAAAGTCTACAACTATATTGATAAAATTCAAAAGTTTTTAAGATTGAATTGGCATCTGGATAATAGATTTATGACCAATCGGTTTATTTTTCCTAAAAAGTTTGTGGGCCTATAACAACTTCGTACTATAAGGAAGGGATCAAATGCTAAATCAAAAGGCTTGAATAAGATGTGGCTCCTAGTTGGCGACAATTATGTTGAAGGAGCATCTGATTGCGATGGGAGATTGCTTATTCACTCAGTGGTCTGCTTAATTACCTGTGATTTGAAGCCGGCCCCCTTACACTTTTTGCAACATTATGTTGATTGAAAAAAATAGAGGTAAGCGAGATCCTGTAAAAGTAAAACGTTGAACAAGTGAACTAGGGAACTTCTGACCCAAAAAAAAAAAAAAAAAAGTATAGGGACCTAGTGTCTCTACGCTTAGAATTGAGAGGCCGAAATTCTATACATGTTTTAAACCTACAACACCTGAAAACTGAGCGAGGCAACTTCCTAAAAAGAGCACTGCAGCTTTGACGGTCCTACGGATGTGAGCGGTTTCCCAAACATCTTATAAAAGTTGTCTATTCCTTTCGCAGTTTGGTGGGATTGGCTTCTTTCTACATGTCACCAATGTGTAAAACGCATGTCTTAAGGACTTTCTCATGAGAAAGACAAACCATGACCAGGACCTTGCTTGTTGGGTCTCGCAAACCATATCAACTTCGAAGAATTAAAGCCATAGTTAGAATTAACTGAATGCCCGTTAACATAAAAAAAAAAAAAAGTATAGCACGTAGAGTGTGAGGATATTTAAATATTAAATCACGCAATTATCTAAAAGTTTAAGATTTTAAAATAATAACAGCGGTCTCACAAAATTTCACATGATATCAGAATAAGGTCTTGAGTTTAAGTCCATTTGGCCCCTTATTAGTGTCTACATCTAAGTCTAGCTTACGTTTTTTTTTTTTTAGGAGGGGGAGTATTATGATACATATCTAAATACCCATTTACTCATTCATTTAATAACTTAAGTTTTTAGAATAATAGTCAGTAGTTCCATAAAATCTCACAGAAGGATCTGTTTTCACGTTCGGTGCACCACATATACATATGTGCGATTGTCTTTTATTAAAAAAATCAATTATATCACAGCACCAATATATTTAAGCGTTGCCCATGGAAAAATTTAATGATTTTTCCTATATAATTATTGCTTCAAATAAGAACTGCAAATTTTGCCTCACTGATAATTTGGGCCCTCATGCCAAGTTTATTAATTATAAAAGAAAATTGCGTAACACATAAGGTGCCGCACAAAAAAGTCTATTAACATTATCCAACAGCCCAATCGAAAAGGGGACATATTACCGACGGCACAAGTCATCCGTTTCACGTGATATTTTTTAAGCAAGATGAAATGACATGACTAGTCTACAAAACAATCATTTGATGACGATAAGCTTTTCCATTGACTATATAAGCTCTCCCCTTGTTTTAGACTTAATTACCATGATTCGACTCGTGATATTACGATGTTTGCACTAAATCAGGATGCTAAATTTTCACCGTATCAGCACGAGAAACACTTCATTTTAGTGCCTTTTTTTGAAAGGAACCGGTGCACATGTTGCTCTTTTTTTTCGAGAACTTGCAAAATGTATAAATTTGACATAAGCCACTCACAATATAACATTAGAAAGCATACAGCTAAAATGGATAAATCCTAAGTGAAATTGATAACTCGTCGTATGTTTAATTGCTTTCTACATTATTCAAACTAAATATACAAAAGTACATAAATAGAGGGAGGTGGCAATTTTCAAGGGAAATTTGTCCGGTCTGGAGCGGACCATCTTAGGGCGCGGATTCACCATGCCATGTGCCCATCCCTAACGACAAAGCAAGTCCAGTTGAGTAGCCATCGCCGCGATTGCCAATTGCAAGGAAAAATGGTTGCGTTAACCAAACTTGAGGGTCGATTTGGAGTCCATATCCATTCAGCGTTGCCATTATTGTAGCTTTTAGCACTTAAAATGGAGTTCTTTTTACGTATGATTGACAGTATTGGAGTTAGAAATTGTGCTTGCAAAATATCTTAGGATTGGATAAGGTCATTGAGAGCACAAATATTTCAAAGATGACTTTCATCAAACCATGACTTCTGGAGCAATTATATTTCATTTGTATTCAAACCTCACTATAATAAGTAGAAGCCACTAAAAATATATTGGATGTCGCTATCACTTTTTGGAAAGAAAGGCAACGCCCTAAAACGGTTCTTTTGTTCTTTTATCTGTTCTATCTCCACCTCTCCTCTTTCTTGAATTTTTGTTACCATTTTTATAGAACGGGAGTCGAATTGTACACATGTAATACTAGCGTCCCACCCCTCAATATCCTTACCACGCTTAGTGGCCCCTAAAGTGGTACTTCATTTGCTTTATAATTGTGGTTTTTCCTTTTTTTTTTCCAATTTAATTAGTGTCATTGGCATATGCAAAGTCTTAGAGGACCACAGACAAATCATATAAGTTTGAATAAGGTTGGAACTTACCGATCGAGGTCAAATAAATGATGCCATGAAAAAAGGGTAAAATTAACTGATAATTAGATTTCATTTATTTCGCGAAAAACGAATGATCTGAAAAAACATTTTTTTTTGAAAAAAAATCATAGCTTGAACTACTTGAAATATTTATTCAATGAATATCATTTTCGCCATCAACAACAATTTATGTTTAAATATTTTCATTAAATGTGATTATTTTTTCTTTATTCAATTTTGTAAATAATAAAGTGATCATTTTTAAACAAATATTTTTTAAATTATTTATTTTTGGTCAAATAAGTGAAGCTTAAGTTAAAGCAATTTTTACTCATACATAGCACCGGTTCATATAAAAACGAACATTCTATTTGCAACCGCTTAATGCTCAAACCGGTCAACGACCAGCATGTTCAAATGGAAGGACTACCATAGGAATGTTTAAATTGACTGACATTCTATTGCAATTAATGTTGATTTGACCATGGAAAAAGCTGAAACTCATCCGGTGCAATGTGCTACTAGGACCAGACTATTAAAAGAAACCCTCCTCCAAATTCCATTTGCGAGCTCCCCTCAAATCTTTTGATTGGACCAAAACTTGAGAATGATTTGGATTCTGTCATTAATGGTCATTTTAAGACCATGTGGAAACGTCATAGATTCCTAGACCAATATGATACCCACTTTTGTCTACTGATTATTAGTTTCCAAAATAAAAGTTAATACCATTAAACATTCCAAACACGAGATTTCTCCAAACTAATTTCGTTTTACAAAAAATGTCAAATTTATACTCATAAGACATTAATCAAAAATGGTACCCGACCCAAATCTTGTTGTAGATTTGGACACGAAGCACTGATTTAAGATTTTTCAATACAAATTTGTGATTTTTTGTGAGACGAAAAATAGTTCGAAAAAAATGTGTCATGAGACATTGGTGTGAAATTTTTAAGAATATTAACCCTAAGAAGAGATCTCATTATGAAAATCGACCCGAACACTACTTGCCCACTTTGACCACTCAGCGCAGAAAAGAAAGTTACTTACACTTGTAATAAATCTAATAAACTTCCTATCCAGCATCTTTCTCGTTACGACAGAAGATTAAGAAAAAGGGGTTCCATACATGCTTCTTTTTCGATGGCAATAAATTAATTCTAAATCAGACAAGAAAATAAAAAAGCAATTCCACTCGGACGCACCCGCAATGTAAAATTCAATCGAGAACAGGGGCAAACACGTAACTCCAATCTCTCGTCGTTGCTAATGTGTGAAAGCAACGCACTCGCAAATCGGCCATTTTTATTTGTACACTAAAAAAATTATTGTATGTGTCGGACTGTACTTTGTTTAATAATATGGACAATCAAAAATAAAAAATAAAAAAAAAAGTTAAGTGAAAAGAAGAAGAAGAAAATTAAAAAGAAAAAACCCAAAGAAAACTCAAAAATCAACGGGAGCAAGACGCGTTCCCGGCGTAGAAACCAGATCACCACCGTCACCTGAGTCAACGTCAACGGCCACAGCGGCCAAATCAACGGTTGTGGTGCGCTCTCCCGAAATCCGCTAGCTTGCGCGACCGGTTCTTGCCGAACGACGACGCCGTGGAGGGGTGCGGCTTCGCCGACGGCCTGCCGATCTCGCCGGAGTACCCGGCCTCCGGCGGCATGCACCCCTTCTGCTTCCGGTTCCGGCTGGGGCTCGCCCTCACCAGCGGGCTCAGGCAGAAGGCGAACCCGGACACGTTCCTCGAGTGGCCCGGCCTCGGCCGGGTCGCCGACTTGGGGCCGTAGGCGGGGGTCACCGGCGTCCTCCGCCACCACGGCGGCGACAACGACGTCTCGGAGGAGCACCCGTTGCCCGGCGACGACCGATCGCCGCCGGGGCTCCCGTCGGAATCCTCTCCCAGCGCCGGCGACATCCCGCGAGCCGGGATCCGAGAGGGCTTCCCGCGTCGGCCGTCGACCGCGGCGACGGTGGAGACTTCTTCGAAGGAGGACGGCCTCGATTGCGCTCTCCGTCGGCCCGGGAGGAACGACAGCCACGAGGGCGACGGGGAGGCGCGAGAACCCCTGGGATCCGCATCGGAGGAGTCCGGATTCGGATCGGAATCGAGCTTCTCGGATCTGGATCTGAACAGGTAGGCGAGGAGGGAGAATTTCCGGCTCTTCTTGTTGTAAGACCTCCGGGTAGGCAGCCCCTCGCCGCCGCCGCCCCCTCCGACGCCGCGCTGTACGTAGGGGCGACCTGCGGCGTGCCGTAGAACCGGTGGTGGGGATGGTGGTAGTGGTCGTCGGATTTCCGGCGAGAGACGTAGGGAGACACGGAGCGAGGGAACGAGAGAGGGGGAGGAGGAGGAGGCTGGGCGTCGGATTTACGGGGCTCCTCCGCGGCGGCGCCGTGGGCCTGAGCCGGAGCCGGAGCCGGAGCCTGAGCCTGAGCCTGAGCGCGAGCCTGAGCCTGGGCCTGGGCGGCCATGAGGGCGAAGAGGCGCTCGCGGAGGCAGGAGGCGCAGACGCCGGCGCCGTTGCTGGGGTCGCCCGGGTGCTTCTTGCACTTCATCTACTCCGCCGCGCAAAAGGGTCTGCGTATCTTATCCCGTATCTTCCTTCCGGCGGCGGGCGGCGGCGGGTGGTGGGTGGTGGTGGCTCTTGGTGAGTGCGGGTGAAAGTGGTGGTGGTGGGATTGGGGAGGGATGGGATGAGGGGAAGGAGGGAGGGAGGGAGGGAGAGAAGGCAAACGAAAGTGAGGTGGGGCTCGGCTGTCTTTTCTGGTTGTTGCGCGACTTTTCTTTTTTTTTTTTTTTTTTTTTTTTGGTCTGAAAATTCGAAAATTAGAGGAGGATTTTGGGTGTGGGACTAACGACCGTTTCTCGAAATGGATTTTTTTTTTTTTCTGTATTAAAAAACGTAGTCCCTCGTTTCTTTCTAAGAAAGTTTTTATCGTTGGTCCGGCTGGGTGATTGATTCTTGAATCGCCTCGTTCATTAATTATGTGATGTGATCTGTTTTTTTTTTTTTTTTTTCACGCATATGATTACGTCCTGAAATTTTTATTCCCCTATATCGAAAGGTCCTAAAGATGTCAAAATTTACGTGTGTTGCTTATCTATGCCGATTTTTTTTAATTAGATCACTTTTTCTACCGATTCTAATTTAGGTTGCCGAAAATCTAATGTGGTCATATTTTATTAATTGAGAAATGATTGCATTATAATTTTTAATGTAATGCGAGAATAACAATCTATTCTAAATTATAAAAAATCAAATAACAAAATAATTATAAATTATTATGAGATTTATTTTTTTAAGAATTTTGTGACTTATAATAGACCGTCATTCTCACAGTACTCCAAGAACTCTTATGATAGCAAAACCCTTATTAATTTATCCGGTTGACGTAGCTCGCCGGCATGTCCAGTCAACATATAGACCCCATTACGACATCATCTATGACATTTGCTCCAAAATTTAAATCCAAATTGCAAATTGAAAGAAATTCCCCAATATGAAACCCTGACAGCCAATACAACCCAAAATCGAAATTCTAATTTAGTTTCCCCAAAATTAACAGCTTAATCTTGCAAATGGATGTCAGGGAGGCTTTAAACATGTCACCTGAGCTACTTGTCAGGGATAGGTCTTCAAACGAGTGCAGGCCACTTCGAGCTTTCTCGGCCAAGAAGCGGGTCGAAACGGAGCAATGGTGACTACGATGAGAATCGACGGTTCTTTGTGATCGTTGATTGTTCAACTGGTAAGGTTCCTAGTGACGCGTGCTAATGATTCGAAGCCGGCAGAGGAGGATCAAACGAGCTGGAAGCATTTCAAGCTTTCTAGCAAGAAACAACGCTGAATTGAGCCGCTTCTCTATTGCTTTGGGACGGCGACGGTCAGTGGTGGCTCTAGCGGCTTGAAAATGGTGAGGAAATCCGTCACCAGTGGTTGACGCTATTGAACGAGCTTCAGGTGAACCCCAAAGTCTTCGAGCCTTCTTCATTGAAAAACAGAGCAAAAACGGGACGAACTGATTGCGGCTCCGCCGACGACTAGCGAGGGTGGGGAACGGCAGGTGGGTTTTGGATCTATGGCTAGCCTGAGATACTGGCAACTGGTATGGATTAATAGTGGTCGCCCGTGTCTCTGCTCGTACCTGGTTGGGTGATGCCTTCAGGAAAATGACCGTGGCGGCATGGTGATCGATGGTGGCCGTGCATGGGACGATGATGGCTTTGCGTGGCTTTGTAGTGGTTAGGAGTTTTTTCTCTGTGGAGTTGGGGGTGATGGATGGCGGGTAGGGAACGGCGGATGGTGGTGTCATTCGTTGGCGAGCGAGCAACCACGATGGTAAGCGTTGAATGACGGCGTTTTTCGCCTAGGAGTGCTGCGGAGAGAGCCAAGGAACAAGATTTGAGTCACTCAAGACACCAAATTGAACATTGTTGAGCCAGGATAACCTCATTTTTGGACAACCCTAGATTTAGGGTCACTCGAGCGCCACGACACCCTCACGATGATAAGGAATTGAGGTCACGGGGCGGGGGGCTTGTAGGAGGTTGTGATGCAGCTTGTAGGTATGGGTCGTGATGGGTGAGTGCTGGTAAAGTCGTGGTCGAGTGGTCTATGCACATGAACGACATGGAGCAGCGAGGGCGCAGTAGGAAGAAAAGAGAAGGAAAAAAATAGAAAAAAAAATGATGTGGAGGGAGAGGAGGGAGAAATGTGCACATGAAAATGTCACGTGGACTGGTTTTTAAAAAATGTCAACTTTATTGAAGATTTAATTATAAATGTCACGTAATTTTCCTTGTCAAAATTTATTGTTAGAGATATTTAAGTGATCTTTTTTTCCTTCTTTCTAATTTGACATTGAAGTGAGTGAACGAAAATTTTTAGTACTATAATGAGCGTTGTATTAAACATTTTAGTATTTCTAATGTCCTTATGTCAATGCTTTTAAAGTGAAAAATGTGTAACTTTTGCTCTAAACAAGTCTTTCTATCGATAGAAGAAAGCACATCAAAGTGAATTGAAAATGGTGTATTTTTGAGGATTTAAATGATCGAAATAAAAATTTTAGGATTTAAGCGCATGGAGTTGACAAGTTCTTAATAAATGTTAGGACGATTCACCTTTTCATTAATGGGCCTCGATAAGTTGTATTTGTTACGCCTTAAAAAATTGAGTTTTCTTTGGAATACTAAAGCGGTAATGTCATGGGTAGTCCATGAATTTTTCTCAATGCTTGGTGTATTGTTTAAACTCGTTTCCTCCAAGTTTTGTTCAGGGTCAGCGGAATTGCTAAATTGGCCACCAAACGTTGTAAGTCTATCGTCTAATGTTATCGGTCAATTTCGACCATAAAAACAAAATGTTACCGGTCAAGCCAAATGCTTTCACATGTTCAAATTCGTACTTCTTCTTCATTTTCCAATACATAAGCTACTTCCCCTTAAAAAAGCCTCTACAACTTTAAATTTATCACCAATTGCTATCTCTGCCTCCTGAAGTGCAAGCCACGACCGCCTCAAATTTGAGGCGTTGCGGCTTTTGGCCCTCCAATCTGAGAAGACGCATCCGGGCCTAGGACGCTAAGGCATTGTGATATGATCTCTAGGGTGATGGATTGTAGGTTGGGGCTGGTGACGAACGACGACGAGTTGCGGAAGAAGAAGGAAGTGGTGGAAGAAGAGGAGGGGAAATGGAAGAATAAAAGAAATGACAGGAAAAAGTGACTTGGCAGTCGACAAAAGTTTAGAGGTCCTGTAATGCTGACTTGGTAGCCACATTAACAAAAAAACAAGTGACTTCATTCTATACTTTATAACATCGAACTTATTTAAAAAAATTTAAAAATTAACTGAACATAAATAAAATTAGGGAATTAGATTGAATACTGTGTCTAAACCTATAAATTATGATCACATTTAGTAGTCAAAATAAAATTTAGAATATAATAAAATTTATCCCGTGCTTGGTATTTTTTTTAAATATGATAAAGTTAGATATAAGATAATATACTTAGGATATGTATATCTCATGAGAGATGTGAGACGAAAAATGGATAGGATATTTTGTTTTTATAGTATAAAACCTATATTGCAAAAATATGTTCTATCTAAAAATCTTTATAAATTTGGAAGGACTTTTAATAATGCCCTTATTACAACAAGTACAATCCATCTCACTTTTTCCAAGTAACCTTTCCATTCAAGGAAAACAACAAAAGGGAAAGATACAGCATCGATTTTACTGGACTTTGCTGAAAGATATATTTGAAACGGGTATACATTCAACAATCATGAGCTCTTGTCCTCTTAATTATGAGCTCGTCCTTAATTATGATGAGTTCTTGTCCTCTTTATTATTATTATGAACTCTTGTCCTTAATTATGATGAGCTCTTTTCCTTTCAAATGAAACATGTCTAATGACACCACTAGCTCTTTACAAAATTTTGCCTCTTCTGCCGGGACTTGAACCTTGAACTTGGGCGTCCAAACCCCACTCTCCCAGCCGCTAAGCGAGACAATTCATTGGCACTTTTTTTTTCTTCTGTCTTTTGTGCAATGTTCTATCGACTTTTTGATCGATTTTGGAATTTTTAGTAAATTTACAAATCATTCCTAATTTTTTAATTGTTTCAATTGGTATTGTAACCTAATTATTTAACAAAAAGTCTAAATTATCTTTGTACTACAGAAAAATTTATGGTTCAATCGGGACAAAACCTTCGCTTTTAAAAAAGAATGCTCCCTCAAGTTTTCCTGATATCTATTAGTAGCACATATTCTAGTCCCGCTTGCCTTATTCTTGATATACATATTTTTCATTACAAGAAGAGGACATTAAACCTAAATTTGTTTAGAAATTTAATTGAGCCCATTTATATATAGGTGATATCACTACACGTTTAAAGAATTCTTGGATTAGATAATGTTGCTGTCCTGGAACAAGATATGTTAAACAAGCCCGTTTAAACATTGATGGAGACACGCAGCTGTGAGAAATTCTTCAATCAGTCCTTGACTTATTGCACAGATGTCTATTTGGTTCTAATTTTTTATTTTTATTTTTAACTTTGCTAATGTAGTCCTAAACCTTTATGCAAATATTCAATATGGTCATTTCAGCCAATTTTTGTCCGAAATCGCTAACTTGGTGGCATGCCACATATAATGGTCAGATATAACTGGATCGCCACGTCAGCAATTTCTATTGAAAGTTAATTGAAAGGATTCGTACAAACGCTTAGAACTAATTTTGCACAAGTAAAAAGTGTAAGACTAAATTGACATCCATATAATATGTTTAACACTGACTAAGTAATTAACCCCATGTAACCAATAGGTCCTTGTTAGAGAAGGATTCATTGTTGTACTAGTAAATTTATGAATGAGGGACAAAACCCATGCCATCTTAATGTATTGCCTAGACCAATTGCTACGAGAACAACCCTGACATGAACCCTGAAAGTGCCCCACCACTATACCTAGGTAAGTTCGACGAGAATGCTTACTAGAGAATCATAGCTTAATAACTTAGAGAGTGGATGCGAGATTGAAGGAGAATCACCATGCGAGTATCTTGCCGTTGGGCTAGAAGAAACCCCTAAGATGTGAATAAAACCTGAAGTGTATATGCTGAATTCGCGACAAAAAGAATGTCGTCCTATTTAAGAAAGGCGGAGCATGTTTTACTGGGGATGAATTTATTCACATATCAAAATGGAGCTCCTCCTTATGGAAAATTATCTCTCATATCGGATCTTGCGCAAAAATTGTGGGGCTTTATATCTAATTCCCGGCGGACACAATTACTCGAGTCAAATCATAGTCAAATAAACCCTTACGAATTGCTATTCTTGACGTGGATGGGACTGGATTGAAAAGGTAAATTAAGTTTGATATGCGAAAACCGATCCATTAGATCATCGTACCACACGCCAAGGGAGTAATAAAGGTGGAACATTGCAGGATGTCCGTTTGAGTCCAAAATTATGTAACCCAACAAAAAAGAAAAAGTCTTAGAAATTATGTAAATTGGCGATAAAAGAGGCATGGGATGATAGCATTAGGAGTTTCTAAGGTTTGTGCTGGTTTGCTACTTCAGTCCTTAAAACTTCTTTTTGTCTTGCGGTTCGGTACCACGATGTGTTGCCGAATGGCATTTTAATCCTTTGGTTAGGTCTGCACGTTTTTTATGGACAGGAGGGATTTGTATATGGCAATTTAATCAAAATTAATTATTTAGGATATATTTTGCTAGAAATGATCGCTCGTGTCGTTACAAAAATAAACTATTGAATAATATTTTTATCATCCACGAAAATATCCCAACATCTTTTCGTCAACTAATTATTTCAGATGATGCAAGTGATTATTTTTAGGAAATACTTTTTAAATGATTTCTTTTTCATGAGACAAACGGAGCCTAAAACAACCATAAAAAGACTCAAATAAGATTTTCTGTCCAGCAAAACACAAACACACCTAACGAAGTCTTGTAGTGCATAAAGTGTACAAGTTTTGGGCAACTGGGCGGAAAAAACAGTTTCAAAATTATAGCAACGACACAAGAGTTAGGACCCCCGCTATCACTATTCCAAGCCGGAATCCTTCCGAGTACTATTAAGCCGCGATAAGAGTGATTAGTCAAGTGTGACATTAGTGAAAATTGTCCGAGAGTGTTCGTGTTGAATGCTATGGTAAAGAGAAGGAGGCGACGACTTTGAGCCGGTGCCGGTCAAAACAGGCGGAGGGAAAGGTCCAAAGAAGACTTTTTGAATCGGGAACTACAATAATGAGGGACGACTGACTCTTCGGTCTTTGGATCTCACGAAGAACGATGATGTCTCGTACAGCTTCTTGGATCCATTGTAGGTTTGGTCGACTTTGACTCAGCTGGGGGAAATCAAAACGGTACCATCGTCGCCATGGACGAGTTCGTGAGCATCCGCGTTCGGTTTGGGATTTTCGAAATTGTCCTGATGGATCCAGGAGGAGAGGGTTAGGAACGACATGCAAAATTTCCTTGAAACCCTAGTGAAAAAAGGGCGGACCTCCGGTAATTTTCTGGGTAAAGTCAACGCGAGGTCGAGTCCCGGAGATTAAAGTTATCAACTTTTCTGTGTGGGGTTATGTTGTTATCGTCATATTGACAAACTAACGCATGTGAGAACCGGTTCGGATAGACGTTGCCGTTGTTAATTCAATCCCCCACGACTGCATTGCTTTATGCATGCAGACAAACATCGACTCACTTGAAAATTGATGCGGTGGAAAAGAAAAGCGCGAGTCATAGCTCGTAGATACGCACGAGGCGTTCGAAGAGATGTCTCTTGATTCGTCGCTAGATATTGTCAGATCATAAGTCCTCTATCGTAGCTTATCATATTGGCCCATGGAAATCGCTCCCGTCACATGAATGCAGTCTCATTATTGCTAACCCGAAAAACTCAGCCATTGTATTCTCGGCCCCAGGTAAACAGTCAAAGACTTGGGCAGTTTTTGGGCGTCAGCGTCAACGATTCCGGACGAGTATTATTAAAAGCTAATATCAGGTCGGACAAAAATAAAGTGTATGGAAAATGAAAAGCCAAGTACATTGTCCCTAAATGTGATAAACAGTGGCATTTGGATGGAAGATTACATTTAGATTGCTCTTGAGGTAACCGCGAGAAAAGGAAGAAATTGCATTTAGCTAAGCAATTAAGATTATTGTTGTATTTGTTATGATCCCACATGGCAGGATCTCAAAAATTGTTTATATAAAGTAAAATCATACGTGGATGTAAGGTGTTTATAAGTCCTTATTACAAGGGGAATGTCGTGGTTTGGGCAAATTTTTAGGACAAGCTGTCATCCTTCCAGCCAAGACAGCTTGCCGATGTTTAGGCCGATCCATGTTCTGCAAAATTGTCGCTATTGTACACAGCCAAAATGCTAATGGATCCACCAGCTACCTGGCACGAAGAGAGAACGTTTCCACATGACTATGAGCATGGGAGGCATTTCTACAAAATCCATGAAGATCCGATCCTTGGTGATTGGACCCAGTAGGGTCACAAGAGAACATATCTTGGTCGTTTGTTAAAAACCTTTTGAATTGTTCGTGCGGTAACACACTCTGTATTTTATGAAGGGATTATGCGAAAATCTATTAGAATACGGTATTTTTGTGAATTGATGTTCAACCATTGTAGTCCAACGAGATGCAACCAAGGAGCATTGTGAGATGTAATTATAAGATGGTTTCGAACTTGCTTCACTTTTTCAAATGCCGGTTTTCATGGGCAATTGGTTTTCTTTCCTTATGCAATGTCATGAGGAAGTAATAATAATTTAACAATTTCAATTGAATGACACAACAAAATACTTGACCTTGTTTTCTTTTATTTATTACTATACAAAATAATACTAAATGAACATTTTGTATTTAACATTTTTTCGACCAAAAAAACATTTTGATATTCTTTCAATGATTTCAAAACGCATTTGTTCGAAAATCTAGAAAAAGAAAGAGAGAGGGAGAGGGGGGGGGGGGGGGTTTGGAGGAGATGGGGTTGGTTGTTGTACCGAGAGGACGATCAAAGAATTTCATTAGGCGCACTTTTCAGTACAAAAAAAATGGATTAGTAACTTCTCGCTTTTGCCAATTTGTCCTTTTTCTTTGGTAAGTTAAACATATTCTTATGACTAAATCACATTTCAATCTTATAATAACATATAGACGAGGGCAAATTAAGAACATTAAGAGCGATATGGAATGGAAAATCAAAAGTCGTGTCATTACTGTACTGTATCTCTCGGGGAAGGCATCAGTTCTCCCCTTTTCTTTGTCACCTGGAGGCTGTCTTTTTCTGCATCGTGCCCATAATTTGCCGGTTAACAGGACAACCTGGAAGACTGAGGAGCTCTTTTGGACGAGTTCGATGCATTTCTCAAGGAGGAGGGATTGTCCTAAAACAAAGGCAAAAATTGGGTCGAAAGGGGACAAAAGAACCGCAAGAGAGGCCTCGCGTCGAGTTAAAAACGTAGGTGGCCGACCTTGGGGGGCATCGTTGTACACGGTCTCCCGGCTGTTTGTGCATTGTAGGGCTGTCCTTTTTTGTCCGCAAGCTCTTCTTATAATGGGATGTTCCTTGAGATGTAATAGAATATGATGGCATTCCAAGTGCGATGTTGTGATTGATTCTTGTATTATTATATAGGTTCTCCTCTTTTGTAAAGTTAATTGGTATGATGGTAAATGAGTTGCGTGTGTTTCACAAAGTCATCAGTTCAATTATGTAGCAAGTGGACCTCTGAATAACTTTTATTGCGTTGCCTAACTGTGACGGAATTTGTGCGGAGCAACCTTGCAGCCACTAACGTCTTGCGGGGGTAATGGCAAGGCGCTCGCTAGGGGTGTGCAAAGGAACTGAGAACCACTCGGACCTCCTGTAATCGGATTGAACTAGACTGGACCGGACCGAAACCGATGGTTCCCAAGGGAATCAGTACGGTTCCAATTCTACTTTATTAAACCGGTGAGTAAGCGTGGAACCATTCAACCGAATTAGACCGTTAAAATATGTATGTATATATATATTTAATTTTAAAGAAGAGTTTCCAACAAAAAAATTTAAGAAAAGAAAAAACCCTAAAATCCATGAAACTCAACACCTAACACTCATTGACTAAGTGCTCATCTTGTCTCATTCTCATTTTGTCTAAGTCGTCTCTCCATCTCTCACTAACGACCTCAACTCTTAAGCTTGACGTTTATTAACTCACGGCCTCAACTTTCAACTTTCAATATGAGTCTAATCTTTTTACTAACATTGCAATCAAGAATAGGGAAGTTTTTTTTTTTTTTTTTAAACTTTGGCTTATAGGAAAATGTTGCACTGAGTGCGTGAAGCTTGCTGGGGTTGGTTCCATGGACCCGCCCCAAGAACTAGACCAGATCGGCAGTCCGGTTCCTGAGTGGATTCATGGAACCAACAAATGGTTCCCGATTTCATTTTTTCGGAACTGATCCTTAGTGATTAGTTCTCAATTTCAAAGTGGGAACTGCCCACCCGAATCTTGCTTACCCCTAGAGCTCGCCAACCTCATGCCTTTGGATTGTGAATGATGCAAAGTAGCCTTGGCTCAATCTAAATATTTCGTAGCTCATGTATATTAACTTTCTAGTCACTTCTTGAAAAGGTTGGGATGATGAGCTTACTAACTTCGAATTTTTGGATTGCAAGTGTTGAGAGGAGTGACTATTTATTTTGGGAGGGAGGGAGGGAAGGGAGGGGGAAGAAGGGGATGGGACGAGCAAGGGTCCTGATTCCATAGAGCAATCTTTTCTTTTGAAAACCATCCATGAATCTATTACCTCGAGTGTAATTCAAGAAACTTCAAAAAAGGTGATTTGAGTATGATTGCCTCGTGATCTCCGACTGGTTGATTTGAGACGCAAATTTTATGCCTTAAATAGAAGTAATTATAGTTCAGATAAACCAAAGAAATCCTAAATTTAACAAGCATAACAAACTCTCTCTCTCTCTCTCTCTCTCTCTCTCTCTCTCTCTCTCTCTCTCGCGTAGAAGAAGAGGCCTTCCGTGCAACTGAAGCCCATCCACCCCTTCGGCTCCACGGACTATTTTATGCTTTGAAGCTTGGTCTTTGAACCATCACTCTTTGCCTTCTTAAATGAAGTATTTATGTTGAGTTATATGGCTAAAACATTCCATCGCGAAGAAGTGTTTAGCATAAAAAGAATCACAATTAATTTCTAATATCTACTTGGTTTGATATAAAAATTTTGTCCATTAAGATCTATTTATCAGTTATCTGTTGTTTCATCCTCGTATTCCCTATAATCCAACTCCGCGAGATCTGTTAAAATGAAATGTTGCGCAAAGCGCAGATCTAACGACTTGTAGAGTAGTAAAAACTCAAGATGTAAGTTTCTTCATCGCTCCAACTAAGGTAGATAAAAGCTAATGAAAAACATAGGGAAGATAGCCTTATTGTTACGCTTCGGGGAATAATTTTAACTTTTCGTCCTTCCAGACACCATTGACGACAGGCGAGGACGCTGTGAAATTCTGCCCTAGCCACGCATGGCTATGAATTGTGTTCAGGCCACACTTTATGATACTCATCTCATTTCTTCTCATCAACTTCAGCCACTCATCGAGGATTTCGAGGGACAAAGAAACAAAGAGAAAGGAGCCAACCCTCCATTGAAACTATTGCAATTTGTATTTCTAGCATGAAAATATTCACACGGGTATGTAATTCAATAGCATTGCAGCTCTCTATATTCCTCAACATAAATGCAAAGAGACCGAGAAATCCCGACTCTATCGGCAAGGTCCTTTCTTCCACTTCGACAATGGAAACACAGACTTCAATTATATCACAAGACTAGTACTAGTCTGAGTCATTCCAGGTTCACGACATCAGTACCTAAAAGGCTAATCAGACAAATCCTAAGTATGAGGACAAGCAAAAACAAACCGAACAAAATCTCCATGCTATGAAAAGGAAATGAGAATATAAACTTACAAGACACTTCAAAATGACAAAGGAAGCATATATCGAGACAATGTTCAGCAAAGATGACATGCTCAAGCGTGAATCTATCAACAGGCACATCCTCCAGACTGCTGTTGTGACTGAGACGCATTTGGGTTGGTAGACTTAAGATTGACATCAACCATGTCTTCTTGCTTCGTTGAAGAAAGTGTCTCCATTCCTGGCAAGGCGGCTGCAATCTTACGGAACAAAGCCTAGAAAAACAAGTTCGAAAAGATATTTACATTTTGCCCAGTGATTGACTTTCGACAAAATAAATTTGCATTAAAAGTGAGCATGAACATGAACTAATTGACACAAGTATAAGGGAAAGTAGCTTAAATGACAGATCAACTGAAGATCAGGGTATGCTTTACCATCCTGTATGACACATTGACACTTCACTATAAGTGAATAAAAGAGAGCAGTTTTCTAAACATATGGTTGTCACGCGATTAATAATAGCAATCTAACAACTGGTTAACTATCATCAAGTGTCCAATATTACTGCCATCATTTTTCAGTTAGCATGGAAAGGAATAACAAACAATGATGTATTTGAGAGTAGAGTCATCCACTAGATCCATTTTATTATTCCCTGGAGATGATAGGTACTTGGGAATGGTAAGAAAATGTATTCAGAAGGTTAACTATATGAGACTTCTTTTTGGGCTATAACCTATTACATGGACTCTAAACTTTTAGTATCGTAAAAACAATGCTTGAATTTCCAAGTCAGATGATCTCTCTCTCATAACATTACCGTATGTATATGCTAGTAGATTGACAGTTGTAAATATAAACTCTTTCTGTACAGAAAAAAAGCATGCTTGCTGTTTAATGCCAGGAACAAGTAGGTTCAAGTCGTTTGGTGATTACCTTTATGTTGAACCCAGCTTTTGCACTAGTTTCAATGAACATCACATTCAACTCACGAGCTTTGGCTTCTCCCTCTTCTATCGACACTTGCCTGGCCAATATAAAGAAGCAAAACATGAGGTGAAGGTAACCTCTAAAAGATTGACCACAGGAAGAATGTAATCTCCCGCACTCGCAAGAAAAATATTTCCTTGTTATTAATGACAATAGAGAGTGAAAGAGCACACCAAATGTTGAGAAATGCAGTCTTGCAAGAATTCAAGGTAGCAGAGAATGAAATTTAACTTCAAAAGCAAACCAGTAACTCTTATTCCCATGATAAACAGCTTTAATTCATTCCAAAATATAAAATAGAGCAAACTTACCTCTTATCCACTAGATCGGTTTTGTTTCCAACGAGTACAATGATAACATCACTTCCCCTTTCAGTGCGGACCTCCTCAATCCATTTGGAAGTATTGAGGAATGATTGTCGGCCTGACCAACCATATCAAGTGCAACAATATTAGCTGAATGACAAATTGCATGCAGACTAAGAGCTTGTTAAGGTACTTCCTACTTACTACTACGGCTTTTTTAATGATTTTCTTGGATTAAGAAATAAGAAGCTCAAATTACAAATAATTGCAATTTGGCATTTATAACTCCCACAAGTGCACAAATATTTATATTCTTATGTCATAATTCACAACTTAAAGAATGCATTTGACATTTTCTACCTATTCTACATACCGCTAGAACCTAAACTTCCTAGCTTCTGTTAGGAAAGAAAATTGTTCATGGGCACCAAGGGTGTGATCCAGATGTCCCAGACCCAAATTTAAAAAAAAAAAAGAAAAAAAAAAAAGAGCTTCATGTGCACGTGCACAAGAGATAAAAGACAAAATGGGAAGGAACTAAAAATGAAGAAGGCAAGAAGCTCAGGAGATGTAATGTATTTGATCTAGCATTATTCCCTATTCCAATATATAGTATTTAAATGGTTAAGTCACAAAGCACTTTCTTACAATGGTACTTAATCACAATTCCTTAACCAATGTTGCAAACCAAGCAGGATTTTAATTAAAATAGAGAAGGTTAAGACTTAAAGTCCCCTTTCTGATAGGAAGCCAATATAGAAGTAGGATGGATTCACTATCCGTGAATTATATGCAGAATGGGAAGATAAAACAGACATGAGGAACTAAAATAGAAAATCAGTGAGAAGAAAAAGAAGCCACACAAACCCATGCATATGGAGATATTTATTGATGAGACACCTAACAAGATGAAGAATGCATATGAATTTGATAGCAAAGAAAGAACTCCGAAATCAGATATATGACTAGAAACAACTTCTGATACATACTGCATGTTGGGACAATAATTATCATCCAACGACATGAGGTTAGGTGGAACAGAAACAAGAATATCATACTTGCAACATCATAAACAATGACTGCTACGGAAGAATCCCTTATGTAACTTGGTATCAGGCTCCGAAACCTTTCTTGTCCAGCAGTATCCCTGCAATACACATCAGCATTTGATTTCAATGCAAGTGAACACATTGTCACATAAGGATCAATGCATATCCTTCCACACTAAAAGAAGCCATATCCAATCAGGACAACAACAATAAATAGGTGCAGAAATATACTATTTTATGTTTCTCAGTCAAAAATAAACCTTAATACAAGCATTATAAATCAAATCTACACTCACAAGCTGGTAGTGTAACTCTAACTCAACCATCCACAGGACTAACATGACAACTTGTAGAAAATGATGTCATGAAGAACTAAATAGGTGGAAGAATATTCAGCAGTCTTTACAAACTATACAAAAGACTGAACTGATCAGTTTCTGTTATCCTGTTGAAGCCATTGAACCAATCAAAAAACCATACCAAGAGAATAACTGCTACTTGGTAAACTGTTTAATCGGCTAGTTTTGAAGAGTTTCTAAACATTGCTACTTAGTGGCCACAAAAACTATTGAAAAACTCTCTTCAGTAATCTCATCATCAGCTAATACTGTTGTGATACACAAAGATAAATCAACAATAAGAACCATGATTGACTGAACCTAGAAAACTACTTACTCATGTCAATTCATAAGTGGCAATAAAATTGCACCTTTGGTCATTTTTGCATATTGGACTAACTCTGGTTTCACGAGAGCCTCAACCATACAAATTAGCAACTGCTTCAATGTCATACAACTATGATGCATGACGACAGATTGACATTGTGACTATGCATATACAACCCAGTTTCCACGAGTCAACATTTTTTCTTCAAAACGGTCAACTTATGGGCCAACCCATGTACCATCTCTGCTTATTACATCATAACGTTGTGGATGCATCATGTAATGAACACTAGAAACCAACATCAATACGAGGAGCTATATGTGCACCCATAACATGAAAACTAACTAAAATCTCACCAGAGCTGCAACCGTACGGTTCGATCTTCCAAGTACATCGTCTTTGATAAAAAATCAATACCGATAGTGGCCTGGACAATTGTAATACCGCAAAAAGCTTAAGTTAATGTGCCACAGTATTCAAATGCATCATAGGACAGCAGGTAGTTTACTGAGAAGATTTGATGCACAGAAAAGTCAATAACTCAACCATGTTAAAAAACATCAAATGAAGGTACCTAGAGGGAAACACAGAGAAAAAATCTTTTGCAGATGCAGCTAAAATCCACCATGACTAACATGTTAGTATCATGAAAGGTAAATGTCATCATGGCATGTTAAAGTTCAGCAATAAGTATAATGAACTGCTTTTGCGGGACGCTATAATGCAAATAAAAGGATTAGCTCAAAGGTAATGCCCCCAAAACCTTCATGTCCCATAAAATTTTATCAAAAATGTATTTCTGCTGTTATACTTTCAACATGAAAACATAAAAACAGCTAATCAACCTATCCAGTACCCTTAATAGGATTACTTCATGTGAAACATGCCAACAATTAAAGAGAGAAAAACTTTGTGAAGCCTGCTATTGAAATATACAGAAGTCTCCAGCGTAGCACATTTTCACAAAGGTATTGCATTTAAAACTTTGGATGGCCACCTCCCAGTGTTTACAATTCTCACAAAGAGCTGAAAGTTAGGCCAAATCTATGACAACCTATTTACAACAAATTGACAGCATCTCCTCGTCAAATTTCTACTTAACATCTTTTAAAAGTGCTAATTTACAAAAAGTTGAAATAAGCATAACAATTTCCCCACGCTCTAATCTACATGATCGGCCAAGATTAATTTTCAGGGCCCATTTTCATGAAACTTCAACATCAACCAAGGCAAAATGCCCTAACAACCGAAACTTTGATGTTCTCGACAACCAGAAGAACATCAATTTAGACGATCTTGCCAACTGCATGTATAAAACATAAACGCACGAAGCTGAGACGGGGAACGCCGGCAACAATGCCAGATGCCCACTCAATCATGAAGGCACCATTGGATCTCCCAAAAGTGATAGAGGAATTCCTCTAACACGAAATGACTACTGCTATAAGATCCACAGCTGGGTCTACGGATCAAGATCAAACCCAGCACCATCATCGCATCGAGAACAAACACGAACGACCCAATTCAATCATCGAACAGCAAAACCGATCGCTACACAGCATCACCCAGACAACAACGAAATGACGAGAAGCGATCGGGATTCCATCAGCGCCACCGACCCAGAAGACAGCCGAATTGGTCGTTGAAGGAAGAGAGAGAGAGAGAGAGGGACCTGGTACGTGTTGTCGAACTTGTCGTACATGAAGCGAGTGATGATGCTGGTCTTGCCGACGGATTGGTCTCCGAGGAAGACGAGCTTGTACTTGGCGAGAGCCGAGACCGGGGCCATAATTTCTCTCCGTCGGCCGAATCAAGACGAACGCCGCGCGGATCGGAGGAAGGTTGAGATCTCGCCTCAAAAGGGTATGGAGCGCGGGGCGAGATCGAGATCGAGATCGAGATCTCAGGACCTCGTCGCTGGAAGGGGGGGATTTTCTGTGCCGAATCGATGAGCGATTTGTTTGGTTTTGTATTTTGCCTATTAATTATACGAGAGAGAGAGAGAGAGAGAGAGAGAGAGAGAGAGGGAAAGGGGTGGCGATTGGCTCCGTCCGCGTGAAATGGTGTTCCATTTTGATACAATTCAAAGGGAGGTGTGATTGGGGTGGAGACCCGACCGAATTTCATTTGCTTAAGCATCAATCAAAAAGAAGTGTGCCTACTGACCCCGTCTAAGTTCCTGTTGATTTTTCTGAATAGTGATATACTATTCAGACGCCAATGACGGTCAGGGAATCAGGGATGAGCACCGGAATTTTGCGACCGAATAACTAGGCATAGATACTAGGGTCTTGGGTCCAATCTTGATGGAACCTGACTTGGGTGTTGGGGACCTGGGCGCAGGCACCTCATTCCTCAGCCCGAGAACCTGGTCCCTATGCTTGGATCCCTAGCACCCGAGCTTGAGTCCATCGAGGCTGGGCTCGGGTCCACGAATATTGAGTGCGAGACATTGGTGCTCGTGCTAGGGTCCACAATATCCATCAAAGCTAGGCTTGGGCTCGACACTAGGTACTATGCCCGACCTCAATGGACCTAGGCCTTGCCTTGATATTTAGATGTGGGCCCCAGAGTCCTAGGCTTAGCCTCGATGAACTTGGGCACTCGAGCCTTGGCCTTAATGGTCCTGCACATGGGTGTACCGAAATCCCGTTCCCAGGCCTTGATGGGCACTCACTTGGGCACTGGAAAACTAAGCCTAAGTGTCAATGAGCTGAATCTAAGTGCTGAACACCCCAGCTTGAGCATCATAAACACGGACATGGACTTTATGGACCTAACCTAGGTTCTAGGGGTTCAAGCATGGGTGTTGGGGTCCCATGCTCAACCTTTATGGACTTGGCCTAGGTGCTAGGACATTGGGCATGGGCACTAAGGCCTCAAGCTTGACCTCGATAGACTCAAGGGTAGGCGCTGAAGACTCTGGCTTGGGGTCCAAGGACCCAAGACTAGAGTTGGGATTTCCATGTCCAATTGAAGAGTTTCCCATCCAAGTCCCAATTTCTAGTATATATATATATATATATATTGATTTGGTTAGTACATGAGGAAATTTTTTTTGAAACATATTTTCTACTAAATAAATTAAGCTTTATATAAAAAAGAAAATGTTGTATTAGGTTAGTATGGGACAATTACCCAAAAAGTTCTAATTCTATTGCACTTGTCCAATGCAATTGTAAATATTTTGATTGTGTCAATTTAGTTATAAACAGTTTTAGATTTTGCCAAATTTGATTGGATATTACTGATGTGGATACCGACTGTCATATGTAGTATGGTTGACGTTAACATGCGTATTTTTAATAATATGTTTTGAATGTCCTATGTAGGATGGTTGACATTTTTAATAACATTGACATTTTTAATGATATTTTTTAAAATAATATAATTTTTTTTTTTCTTTATTTTTATTTTTTGTAGTTTAGAGTCAGTAAGGGTTGTCAGTCGATCCCTGCCGACACTGGGTGAGGGTGTTGCGACCCTTGCCCAAGTTCTCGCTGTGGTTAATGAGGGCTTAGACGAGAGTCACGATACCCTCACTAGCCAAAGTGAGGTTGCACAACCCCTGCCCAGATCTAATGAGGGCCCAATGCCCTCACCAAATTTGGGCTAGGCAAGGGCTTTGCGGCTCTCGCCTAGTGTTGGTAAGAGTTAGCTAGTGACCCTTATTAGCCATCAGGCCAAAAAAAAAAAAGTATAGAGAAGAAAATAAAAAAAAAACAAAAAAATTATTTAAAAATTCAATAAAAAACTAATAATATATTAAAAATATCCACATTCGCATTGGTCACGCCATATAGGATGATTGATGTTTGTGTCAGTGATTTCCAATCAAATTTGGTCGAATGAATTCAAATAGCATAACATGAAAATGTTTAGAATTAAATTGACACAATTAAAATGTTTAAGATTGAATTGATATAAATGCAATTTAGGACTTTTTTTTTTGTAATTTCCCCATACTTGTATTACAAAATAGGATAAGTATATTGGAAGTCTTAAAACTTATTATAAAAGTGTAATTGAGTCTTAAAATTTACAAAAAACGCAATCAAATTCTAATTTGTTAAATTGTTGCAATCAAATCATTATGTTAACCTTGTCTAATTTGATTAACCGAAAATGCTATTATGACTTTTTTTAAATCTTTTCTCTCCTATGTGGCTATATAATGAAACATAAGGTTAAAACAATATTGTTTTGGTCCAAATTTGATTTTTAAGGCAAATTTAAATAATAAAATTTATGAAATAATATATATATATATATATTATATTAAAGGAGAAACTAGAGGTGCCATGTCCCACCATTGTCGGGAAGGGCTAATGAGGGTGAGGGATGGCCAACGGGGTTCATTGGGCCTTGACCAATGGTTGACGGCCCTCGCCGACTGCAGGTGAGGGCTTATAGGGTCTCCCTTAGATTGGGCGAGGTAGGGCCATGACCTTTTTCAATTGCAGGCGAGGGCCTACACGGGTAATTGCCGATAGCCCAGTGATCGCTAGCCATCCCCCATACTTGTTGGCCCTTCCTGGCGATAGTGGGCCGATAGTAGAGAGGGCTACAATTTGTATTAATAATCAAAATTCGACCAAAATGATGTAGTTTTAGCCATGTCATCACCACATAGAAGAGAGGAAACATGAAAAAAAAAAAAAAACGTCAGTATTTTTTGTTAGTTGAATTGGACGGAGTGAACGAAAGAACTAGATTAAACCAATTCAACAAGTTTTAGAAGTTAATAACACTTTTTGCAAGTTTTAAAACTTAATTGCACTTTCGTGATAAGTTTTAGAACTTCTAGTATACTTATCCTTTTATTTATTTATTTCTCTCTTTTTGAGGGAAAATCTATCGTTAGAACGAAATCGTTATAAATTACTCGCTTATTCAAATTGTCATGAAAATGATGGACGGAATTCGTTCACTCTAGTATTTGGACCGGACGCAGCAGATCTCGCGCAAGAGATGGATCTTAATGGAAAACTTAGATTGAGGGATATTTGAAATATTTTTTCTTTGCAATTTCCTAGCTAGTGAGGATGAGACGTAAAACATTACATGGAGCCGTTTCGAATCACAATATCATCGAAGTCTCGTAGTATGTTTGAAAGACACGTTTGCTCATTGGTTGCTAATGCACATTGTATAAGTGAAGAGTTGCTCTTATGGGGACTCCAACAATATCCTGACCCTAACCCCAAAAACCAATTTACATGCCTGTTTGTTTATTTTTTCTAAAAAGTAAAAGGCAAGGCGGAATTTTTTTTAAAAAAATTAGTACGTGAATTTACGTGCGTCATTAGTATAATGTGAAAATTTCGAGCTAAGAAAAAGTCCAAGTCTATCGGCCTAAACACAAAGTAAACAATTTAAATCCTATGGAGACACATGTTGCCATATGATTTTTCATATTAAGTAAATACTGCAACACTTTTACAGAACTGGTCATTTTTATAATTTTTAAAATAACTTTTATGGTCTCATCTTGCAAAAACCTATAATTTCTAGCAAGTGGTAGCGGCAACAAATGCAGAAGCTTAGGACTGTTTGTTTGTATTTCTTTTTTTTTTTTGTTCATGAACAGATTTTCTGTTTTTTTCTTCCTAAGAACAAAAAAAGAATATAAACGCATTTGTTTGTGTTTTTGTTCCAAATATGTTTTTTTGTTTCTGAGAACAAATATGGAACATAAATAAGAAACAAAAAAAAACTTGTTTATTGTTTCTGGAACAATTTGGAGAAACATTTCTTTCTTTTCTTTTTTCTTTCCTTCTTCTTTTTTCTTTGGCCGGTTGCCGGCCTCGGGACCATGACCGGCGAGGGCCGGTGACGCCGTCGAGGGCCGGCGACCCGAGGGCCGGCCCCGCGGCCGAGCATCGCCGGCCCCTAGCGAGCCTCGCCGGCGTGGGGCGAGGCTCGGCGAGCTCCGAGCCTCGCCGGTGGCTAGGCGAGCTCGGCCTTGCTGGATCTGGGCGAGCCTGAGCTCGCCTAGCCAAGGCGAGGTTGAGCCTTGCCCAACCATGGCAAGGCTTGGCCTCGCTAGGGGTAGGCAAGCCTTGTCGTGGCTGGGCGAGGCCGTTGGCCAAACAAAGAAAAAAAGAAAAAAGAAAAAAGAAAGAAAAAAAAGGAAAAATAAAATAAAAATATTAACAAATTAAAAGAAACAAAAAAAGAACACAAATTTACTAAACGTGTTTATGTTCTTTTTTTATTCTCGGAACAAGTTTACCAAACACGTTTTTCTAGTAAAAAATTGTTCCCCAGAACAGAAATAGTTTTTTCTATTTGTGTTCCCTGGAACAATTTTTGAAAAAAACACAAACAAACGCACCCTTACCTACTCATAAAAGGAAAGGAAAAGAAAGAACAGAAAAGAAAGACAGACGAAGGAAAGAAGGAAAGAAAACCCATCTTCATGAACAGTTAACAGTTTCTTCATCGAATCTCCAATTCTCAAAATTGCATGACATTCTGTTTATTTGTTCCATACAAATATTGAATCATGATCGCCACTGACAAGAAATCATGCTTACACTCCACCGAAATGTTTGTAGATCTGCATGCATTTTCATGCTCATTTACTCTTGTGCACCACCTTCAGATGGACATACCGATAAGTGACATCCCATTGCAGTTCGATCGAATCCCCGATCCCAATCCGTCTCGACCGGTACAGGTCCCTACAATTCAGATAGTACTCATCACAGTGGTCGCACTTCCTAACGTACACGCTTGGGCCATTGTACCAAAGAGGCTCGTTAACGCGATTTCTGCCGCTGCTACTACTACCACCATCATCGCAACCTGTGTCGTCGCGTACCATCACGTAGTGTTTGCGGCCTGCCAGTATGTTTTTCACATCGGACATGAACCAGTGACGGAACATGTAATCGAAGGCCGCGTGGTGCAAGATATGCAGCTTCCTTGTGAATACGTCTTCCTCGTCGACGACCTTGATGAGGGTTGGGTGATCGTGAGACTTGGACCTGGGGAGTGGATGTTCATCTCGGATTTCGATCAGTTGCCAAGTGACCCGGTGGGGAATGTTCCGGGCCCTCTCCGCGTCTTCGACAGCTTTGCTTGGGAGGAAATCGTAGAAAAGCGTCTTCTTCATAGGAGCTTGGTTAACTTGGTTCGATGATTCTGGCCATGGCGATGACTGGGCACCACCGGACTCTGGAAAATCGTTCAATGGGAAAAAGTTGCACGTCTTCTTGATTTTCTTGTCGTAAATTGTTGGTGGGTTTCGATGGAGGAAGCGGAAATGGCGATCTTGATGGAAACAATTTCCCCGCTACGAAGAAACGGCCCTGGATGTGCAAATCTTTGACCCCCTCTGTTGCAACAAGAAACAATGAATCCTAAACGTTTCTTATTGCAAATGTCTAGGGTTTATGAAGACACCCAAGAAAGCAGACGAGCAAGTAAATTAAATGATTGTGGACTTCCAGAAGACTAACCAAGACAAAGCAATCACTTCCTCAACTCAAAGCTGTAGGGTTCGATCGTCCGATATATGCTGGATGATCGGCTCTTGATTTGGGAGCAATCCAATGGCCTGGTCTGGCTCAATAAGACGCGGCGACAGCACTGCTCTTATTCTTCAGAGGTGAAGAATGGACGAGTATCGATGGGTGAAATGAAGAAAGGACTGAACTGGGCAAGAGAGATCACTTGCGGACTCGCGATGGATTTTACGTGTGGCCTCTTCAAGAAACCTTTATAAAAAAGATCAGTTGGAGGGAAAGTTTCTGGTTTAACCGCTCTGGGCCAAAAGGGAGGTTGAGTCCCTTCGAATTCTTCTATTTTTAAGTGGCGCTCTAGGAATATGGTTATGATATAATCAAATCAACTATTTAAGGTTTGATTTTCCAATAATAAAAAAGAGCTATGTAAAGGTTGACCCAAATGAAAGTCCTCCATATAATGATGACATGCACACGATCCCATTACATTGACTAAGAAAAATATATTGATCCAATGACAATCTTATGATCATGATTCTAAAATAAAAATCGATCATCGATCATAGCAAATCCCAACTAAAAATCCTCTTATTCTGTCCAACAATGCTAGAATGATAGATTGTTTCCCCTTTCACTTGAGAATGATTGAAAGAGTCAAGTCACTGATGCCAAAGTCAAGACTTGCAAACATTTAGGCTCACTAAATAGACTATACATTAAGAACACATTGTGCAGATAATTGAGAAAATAATGTTTAGAAATCATAAATGTCTTGTTCAATATGGCAATTAGGGCTTCGAATGTGAATTATGGAATTGAATAATTATACTCATTAGATCTTGAAAGAGATAATGCGCATCTGGGTCAAACTAAATCAATTCCCTAATTGCAAAGGATGTCAATCCCTGACTCAAATTTAAATCTCTTGTTGAAACCTTTCTCTCTTCGAACAATTCTCCTCAGAATCGCTCTAATTTTTACCCAAGTGATGATTCAAAGCGAAGTTATTTCAAACTAGTCAACTTCAGCACGAGTTGTACCAAACTCATATATGTCACATTAACTTGCCTTGGGCCATGCACGATGCTACTCATCATCAAGATCAGAAGTGTTTAAAAGAGAAAAGGAAAGAAATCCAGTCATCTCCATAAATCTTTCCCCCGAATCTGTCAATCTAAAAATGTTCGTAACATTTTGGTTTCTTTTGGACCAAAAGATTTGCAGATGCATGCATGCAATGTGCTTGGTTAGGTCCCGACGCTCGCAATCTCAATAACGAAGCATCCTTTCTAGTGTCCCACCTGAATAGAATGATATTGCCCACCTTGATTTGTCTCGCCACCAACACATCGCTCAAATTCAGAAAGTAATGGCCGGTCCTTTGACACTTGCCAAAGTATACATTCAAGCTGAGGAAATGCAGAGGCCCATTCACACCATTGTTGTCGCCGCCGCTGCCACCATGATTGCAATCCGTGTCGTCACGTAGTGCTTGTGGCCTGCCTGTATGTTTTGCACAGCGGAGGTTAGGCCAATGACGGAACATGCTATCCAAGGCTATGTCGTCCCTGGCCGGCGGCTTCTCTGTCCCGAGATCAAACTCATCGATGACCTTATAGAGGGTCGAGTGGTCGTGAGAGTCAGACCGGGGGAGCGGATCTTCATCCTGGATCTTGACCGGTTTGCGTTCGACCTCGTGGGGAATGTTTTGGGCCCTCTCTGAATCTTCAGCAGCTTTGCTCGGGAGGAAGTCATAATAGTCAAAGGTGTGTTGAACGAGTCAATGTTTCTGGTTTGTTTTTTATGTGTTAATAATCTATTAAGCACTTCTATTATGTGGATTGGTTGCTGTACGTGTGAAGTTAGTGGGCTGTGGTGGTTATTTGTTTGTGTAAAGCCTATATAAAGGCTATGGCGTCGTTTTTATGGGTGTGGTTCTGCAGACGGTTCCTCTATTTTTTTGTGTATATCAGTATCTCCTTATTCTCCTATGTTTTTAACGCTGCTCTTGTGTATATCTGCATCTTCTTTGTTTTCAACACTGCATATCTGCATCTCATCTGTTTTTAACAATGGTATCACAGCCTCCGTTGGGCAGAAACCCTAAGTGGGTTGTCGTCGCTGGGATGGATCTTTGCGCAGATTGTCGAGTTTCGCGACGACATTTTATGAGGAGATCTTTCTCTTGGTGCGGTGAGCATGGAGATTCCAGAGAGCATAGAGAAAGATATTTTGCAGAGGCCGGGAGAGAGGAAGTTGGTATATCGAGGTTCTCAAGAAAAGGGGAGCCTCGTCGCCGGAGTTTTAACCAGGATTCCGGAGCTCCGATCAAGGGCAAATCCATAGTCATTCTTCACCGCTTCGATGAGCCTGCTACCACAGAAGGATAGGAACGGTCAGACGACCTCTAGCCAGCGTTGACGATTAGGATCCCAAACCGCCGAGCAAAGCAGAGCCACTAGTTGCATCCTCCCCACTTCTCTGCAATGAGTAGCAACGATGCCTCAGAAACATTTGTACAACCTGCTATTCCACACTTTGATGGTCACTATGATCATTGGAGCATGCTAATGGAGAATTTTCTCAAGTCTAAGGAGTATTGAGATGTTGTTTCTTCGGGAGTTGCTGAACCTGATGAAGGAGCTGTGTTAACGGCAGCGCAAAGAACGGCTTTGGATGCATCAAAATTGAAGGATCTCAAGGCCAAAAACTACCTTTTCCAAGCAATTGACAGATCCATTTTGGAGACAATTCTTTGCAAGGATACCTCCAAGCAAATATGGGATTCCATGAAGAGAAAGTATCAACTATCCGTGCTTCCGTGTCGTGTCCGACATGTGTCGGAGCGTGTCGGACACGTCGACACGCTCGGACACAGTTGGACACGTGGTCAATCCGACACGCGGTCAACTTTTCTTGACACGCGTGTCGATGCGTGTCCGGAAGACTGATGGATGGTGGAGGCGAGGGAGGGTGAGGGAGCAGAGGCCGCGAGCGCCGGCGAGATGAAGCCACGAACGGACCACCGCGATGGCGAGAGACGGCTAGAGACGGCTAGAGAAAGAGTCGAACAGAGAGAAAGAAAAGAGAGAAGGCAAACTCCCGCCGGCGAGACGAAGCCATGAACGGACCACCGCGACGGCGAGAGATGGCCAGAGAGAGCGGTGAGGGCCGCCACTGTTGCGATGGATCGACCACGAGAGGAAGAGGAGAGGAGGGAAGGGGATCGTGCGGCGGCGGCAAGGAGGAATAAGAAAAGGAGGGCTCGGCGGCTCGCTAGGGTTTTTCATAAAGAAACCCAAAAAAAATAAGAAAGGAGATCTGATGGCGTGAGGGGAGAGGAAGTGACAGCTTACGTGTCATTGTCAAGTGGTGGGGGGAGGGAAAAAAGTAAAATAAACTTGGGGTGGAGGGAAAAGGATGAACGAAAGAAGGGGTAGATTTTGGGGATTGTTTTTTTAACCGGAAAATTAAATAAATGAAATTGAAAAATAATTTCGAAAAATAAAAATATTGAATTTTGAATAATGATAAATTTTAGTCATTGTAGAAAATCATGGATTTATTTAAATAAATTGATTCTAATTTCTTATTAATTATTAATTTCATCAATAACTTTTGTTAAAGTTAAAAACATGTTTCGCATTAACTATGAATATATCTTTCGAATTTCAAATGAATTGATTTATTAATATTATTAGTGTAAATTTATTATAGGCTATTTTTTAATTAATTATTTATTTATGAATTTGAATCAAATTAATTAAAAAAAATATTTATTTAATATATAACGTGTCGCAACATGTCGGAATTCTCAATTTTTTAGAAATGACGTGTCGACGTGTCGTGTCGTGTCGCGTGTCGATGCTACTTAGAGTATCAAGGCTCAGCAAGAGCAAAGAGGCAAGTAGCTTCAAACGCTTCGTTCGGAGTTTGAAATGCTACGAATGAAGTCGGGAGAGACAATCGCAGATTTCTTCTCTCGGACAATGGCAATAGTTAATAAGATGCGGATTCATGGTGACAAGACGGAGGATGTCACCATCGTTGAAAAGATTCTTTGATCTCTGACACCAAAGTTCAACTTTATTGTTTGTTCCATAGAAGAAGCCAAGGACATTGAAAAACTTTCCATTGATGAGTTGCAAGGATCCTTGTTAGTTCATGAACAAAAACTCCTACAACAAGAGACGAAAGAGCAAGCTTTGAAGGTCTCAACTGGAGATCATTCTTCATTAGCAGCAAGGGTGAACAAAGGAAAAGGCAGAGGAAGAGGGAACAACGATCGCAGCAGCTTCAGCTTTGATCAAAAGTCTGAAAGCTATTCCTATCGTGATTTCCAAGGGAGAGGAAGAGGTCGTGGAGGACGACATTCAACTGGTTTTCGGTCAAGGTCAGCAGACAAATCCAAAGTGGAGTGTTTTAGATGTCACAGGTATGGGCATTACAAATCTGAATGTCGAACTAATTTGAATAAACAAAGAATTGAAAGAACTAACTTTGCTGAAAAAGAAGAAGAAGTATCTCTTTTGATGGTGTGCCATAAGAAGGAAGAAACTCAACCAAACATGTGGTATCTCGACACTGGTTGTAGTAATCACATGTGTGGAGACAAGAAAATGTTTTTTGATCTAGACGAAACGTACAACAACACCGTAAAGTTTGGTGACAATTCCATTGTGTCGGTGATGGGGAAAGGAATAGTGACAATTCATCCAAAAGGGACTTCGGTACAAACCATCTCAAATGTATTGTATGTCCCTAAATTGAAGACTAATCTGTTAAGTGCTGGTCAGCAGCAAGAGAAGGGATATGGAATCTCTATTAAAGGTGGGATTTGCAGAATCCAAGATGAGAAGTTGGGTTTAATTGCTTAAGTAAAAATGACGGGCAATCGGATGTTTTCACTATATCTCCACAACACTACAAATTCATGTTTCTCTGCAAGATTGAAGGAGGAAGCTTGGTTATGGTATTTTTGCTATCGGCATCTTAATTTCGGTGGGTTGCGAACACTATATAAAAAAAGAGATGGTGGAGGGTCTTCCTCAAATCTCTGCTCCTTTGGAAATTTGAGAAGATTGTGTTGTTAGCAAGCAACATCGTGCTCAATTTCCACAAAGAAAATCGTGGAGAGCAAAAAGCCCGTTGGCGTTGGTTCATTCAGATATTTGCGGACCAATATCTCCAATTTCCAATGGAGGTAAATGGTATATCATTACCTTCATCGATGATTTTAGCCGGAAGATTTGGGTGTATTTTTTGCAAGAAAAATCTAAAGCTTTTGCAGCTTTCAAGAACTTCAAAGCACTTGTTGATAAGGATGGAGGAAATCAAATAAAGGTCCTTCGCACGGATCGTGGTGGAGAGTACAATTCACTTGAGTTTATAGATTTTTGTGTGAAGCATGGCATCAAGAGACAACTTACAGCAGCCTATACACCACAACAAAATGGCGTATGTGAGAGGAAGAATCGTACCATTCTGAATATAATGCGAAGTCTCTTGAGGAGAAGTGGAATTCCAAAAAGTTTCTGGCCTGAAGCAGTCAATTGGAGCATTCATATTTTAAAATAGAAGTCCCACTCTAGCTGTTCAAAATATGACATCGGAAGAAGCATGGAGCGGCCAAAGACCTGCAGTAGATCACTTTAGAATTTTTGGATGTATTGCCTACGCCCATGTTCCTGACTAGAAGACGAAGAAGCTAGATGACAAGGGAGTCAAATGTGTTTTTCTTGGCATTAGTGATTAATCAAAAGCCTATAAACTTTATGATCCTATGACCAAGAAAATCATTATCAGCCGTGATGTGATTTTTGATGAAGAACAAACTTGGCCGTGGGGTGAGCAAGGTGTTGATAAGCAAATTCCAACTAATTTTGAAGAAGAAGATGAGCTGGTGCAGCAACCCACAACAACCCAAATCGCCACAAGCAATGTCCAAAGTACAACAGAAGCTGCAGAACCTGAAGATTGACCTCATCGTGTTCGACGGAGGCCTGCATGGATGAGTGACTATGAAGTAACAGGAGATGATCAATATGAAGATCCACTTACCCATTTTGCTTTGTTTTCAGATTGTGATCCAACAACCTTTGATGAAGCAGTACAAAAAGAAAATTGGAGGATAGCAATGGATGAAGAAATTGCAGCTATTGAGAGAAATAATACTTGGGAGTTGACATATCTTCCAAAAGGATACAAAACAATCGGAGTCAAGTGGGTGTACAAGACAAAATTGAACAAGAATGGTGAAGTTGACAAGTATAAGGCGCGCTTGGTGGCGAAAGGCTACAAGCAAGAATTTGGAGTGGATTACAAAGAAGTATTTGCACCTGTAGCAAGACTTGACACAATCATATTGGTAATTGCATTAGCAGCGTAGAATTCATGGCATATCTTCCAATTGGATGTGAAGTCAGCATTCTTGCATGGTGATCTTCAAGAAAAGGTATTTGTTGATCAACCTTCTGGTTATGTGAAGCTCGGTAGTGAACATAAAGTTTATAAATTAAAGAAGGCACTATATGGATTAAAACAAGCTCCCCGAGCTTGGTATAGTCGCATTGATGCCTATTTTTTGAAGAAAGGTTTTAGAAAATGTCCATATGAGCATACACTCTTTATTAAAATTGGTGATGGTGGAAAGTTGCTTCTTGTATGCTTATATGTGGATGATCTTATTTTTACTAGGAGTGATAGTGCCATGTTTGACAAATTCAAGGAGTCTATGATGCATGAATTTGAGATGACTGATCTTGGATTGATGCATTATTTTCTGGGCATAGAAGTAATTCAATCTGCAGTTGGAATCTTTATGTCTCAAAAGAAGTATGTTCAAGAGATTTTGGACAGGTTTCAAATAAATAATTGTAACCCCGTGACTACTCCAATTGAAGTTGGATTGAAGCTCTTGAAAGATCCTAATGGAAGCAAGGTGGATAGCACTCTCTACAAGCAAATTGTTGGAAGCCTGATGTATTTGACGGGGACAAGACCAGATATCATGCATGCTCTGAGTCTTATAAGCAGGTATATGGAGCACCCAACAGAGTTACATTTACAAGCTACAAAAAGGATTTTTCACCATTTGCAAGGAACTAAAAATTTTGAGCTGTTCTATAAAAAGGGAGAAAAGTCAGATTTGTTTGGGTTTACAAATAGTGATTATGCTGGAGATGTTGATGATAGAAGAGGTACTTCAGGGTATGTATTCATGCTTGGTTCAGGGGCGGTTTCATGGTCTTCAAAGAAGCAATCGATTGTTACTTTATCAACAACTGAAGCAGAATTTGTTGCTGCAACTTCATGCGCCTATCAAGCTATATGGTTACGGAAGATTCTTGGAGAGCTTCAGTTCAAACAGCAAGAACCAACTACAATCTATTGTGACAACAGCTCAGCTATCAAGCTGTCCAAAAATCCAGTTCTACATGGGAGGAGCAAGCATATAGATGTGAAGTACCACTTCTTAAGAGATCTTACAAAGGATGAAGTAGTTGAGCTAGTTTTCTGTAGAAGTGAAGATCAAGTGGCTGATATATTCACCAAGCCCCTAAAGTTGTCCATGTTTCAGAAGCTGAGAAAGCTCCTTGGTGTTCGTTTGTTGGATATTCCAAATTGAGAGAAGGTCCTTTAAACTGATTGTTTGCAACATCAATTTAAGGGAGGGAATGTTGAACGAGTCAATGTTTCTGGTTTGTTTTTTATGTGTTAATAGTCTATTTAAGCACTTCTATTATGTGGATTGGTTGCTGTACGTGTGAAGTTAGTGGGCTGTGGTGGTTATTTGTTTGTGTAAAGCCTATATAAAGGCTATGGCGTCAGTTTTTATGGGTGTGGTTCTGCAGACGGTTCCTCTGTTTTTTTGTGTATATCAGTATCTCCTCTGTTCTCCTCTATTTTTAACGCTGCTCTTGTGTATATCTGCATCTTCTTTGTTTTCAACACTGCATATCTGCATCTCCTCTGTTTTTAACAAGGTGTTCGTCGCTGGAGCTTGGTTATTTTGGTCCGATGATTCTGGCAGGGAGAATGATCCCTGCGCTGCTGGACTGTGGAACATCATTTGATGGGGGAAGAGCTGTGCATTTTCTTGAATTTCTTGCTGCTATTATTCGTCTGCGGGAGGTTTTTATGGAGGCAGTGGAAATGCCGATCGTAGTCCAGGTTTGCCCACAGAGACAGGTTTGCCCTATCATTACTGCTGCCGACGCCGGCACCACGATGGTAGTCCTAGTAGTTAAATTTCTTCATATAGTACTCACCGCCCGTCAGGATACCTTGCACGACGGGCATAGGCCAGTGATGGCACATGTAATCCAAGGCCGTGTGGTGCGAGAAATGCAGCTTCCCCGTGAAAACGTCTTCCTCGTGGATGACCTTGATCAGGGTTGGGCAGTCCTGATACTCGGACTTGGGGAATGGATGTTCATCTCGGATTTCGATCAGTTGCCCAGTGACCTGGTGGGGAATGTTCTGGGCCCTCTCTGCGTCTTCGATGGCCTTGCTCGGGAGCAAATCTTCGATCCCCTCTGTTGCATCAAGAAACAATAAGAAAAACACGTGATTCCTAAACGTTTATTATTGTAAAAGTCTAGGGTTTAGAAGACACCCGAGAAAGCAGACGAGCAAGTAAATCAAATGAATGTGGACTTCCAGAAGACTAACCAAACAAAGTAATCACGACCTCAACTCAAAGCCGTAGGTTTTTTTTTTTTTTGGGTCAAAATAGCCTTAGGGTTCAATTGTCTGATATTTGCTGCATGATCGGATGCCGTGGTCTGGCTCGACAAGACGATGCAGCAGCACCGCTCTTCTTCTCTGGAGATGAAGAATGGACGATTGTCGATGGGTGAAGTGAAGAAAGGACTGAACTATGTAAGAGAGATCAAGGTCACTTGCGGTGGATTTTACGTGTGGCCTCTTCAAGGAACCCTTAACAAAAAGATCAGTTGAGGGAAAGTTTCTGGTCTAGCCGCTCTGGGCCAAAAGGAAGGTTCAGTCCTTTTCGAATTCTTCTATTTTTAAGTGGCGCTTCAGGAATATATGATCACGATAAAATCAAATAAACTATTTAAGGTTTGATTTTCCAATAATAAAAGGAGCTTTACAAGGGTTGACCCGAATAAAAGGAGCTTCACATGCACATGATCCCATTACATGAACTAAGAAAAAGATATTGATCTGGTAACAATCTTAAGACGATGATACCAAAGTATATATGGATCATTGATCACATGAAATCCCAACTAAAAATCCTCTTATTCCCTCTAACCGTGGTAGAATGATTGATTGTTTCCCCTTTGTCACTTGAGAATGATTAAAAGAGTCAATTCAGTCACTGATACCACAGTCAAAACCTGTAAATTGCTAGGCTTACTAAATAGACTATAACACATTGAGAACACAGTGCAGATAATTGAGAATATAATGCTTAAAATCGTAAATTGATGAGACAGAGAGAGAGAGAGAGAGAGGCGGTTGAAGTCGGGGTAAATGGTTGATTGCTGCGTGGCTGCAGGCCTTGGTTGGATTTACCGTTTTGTTCAATATGGCAATTAGGGTTTCAAATGTGAATTATGGAATCCGATAATTATAATTGGTCGATCTTGGCAGAGATAATGCGCATCTATTTAAGAAGGGTAAACCAAATCCATCCTCTAATTGCAAAGGATGTCAATCCCCGACTCAAACAAATATCTTACATTAAAACCTTTCTTTCTTTGAACTTTTCTCTTTAAAATTGCTCTACTTTTTCCTTGTGATGATTCAAAGTGAAGTTATTTCAAACCAGTTAACTTCAACACAAAAGCACTTCAACACAGGGGTTGTACCGAATGCATGTGTCACATTAACTTACCCTACGCCATGCACGATACTACTCATGTGTTTAAAAGAGAAAAGAAAAAGAAAGAAATCAAATTATTTCCATAGGGAGAACTGCCAAAAAAGTCATAAACCTTTTGTGTTTGTGCCAGTTTAGTCCTAAACCTTTTTTTGGTGCCAATCTAATTCTAAACCTTTTTATTTAGTGCCGATTCAGTCCTTTTGACCGGATTTTGCTTGACGGACGCCGGCCGGCTGACGTGGACAATTTTTAATATTTTTTCTATTTTCTCTTTATTCTTTATTTTTTTTTTTATTCTCTCCTTCCCTTTTTCTCTCCTCCTCCCGGCCGGAGGAGACGGCCGGCGAGGCTCGCCGGCCACCCGCCGGTGGCCGCACGGCTCGGCATGAGGCCGTGATTCGGCGAGGAGCCTCGCCCATCCTTCGGCCGGGGCCGAACCACGGCCGGCCGAGGAGACAGGCGCGAGGCTCGCCGGCCACCTCGCCAGTGGCCGCAAGGGCGGCTCGGCATGAGGCCGTGATTCGGCGAGGTCAAGCCTCGCCGGCCATGGGCGAGGCTCGACCCTCGCCAACCCGGCGGGAGGCCGCCTTGTGCGGATTTGGCGAGGGTCGAGCCTCGCCCATGGCCGGTGAGGCTCGACCTCGCCGACCGCGCGGCTGGGCGGCGCCGGCAAGGCTCGCCCTCGCCGGTGCCGCCCAACGTGAGGCCGCCCTCGCAGCCACTGGCGAGGTGGCCGGTGAGTCTCCTCTGGCCGGTCGCCGTGGTCCGGCCAGCAGTCGGAGGGAGGAGGAGAGAAGAAAAAAGAAAAAAGAATAAAGAATAAAGAGTAAAGAGAAAAAAGAAAAAATTGAAAGAATATTTAAAAAATAGTAAAAATTGTCCACGTCAGCCAGTCGGCGTCCAGTCAGCAAAATCCGGCCAAAAGGACTGAATCGGCATTAAATAAAAAGGTTTAGGACTAAACTGACACAAACACAAAAGATTTAGGACTTTTTTGGCACTTCTCCCCATTTCCATAAGTCTCTTCCCCCGAATTTGTGAATCTCAAAATATTCATAACATTCTGGTTTTTTCATATAAAGCTTAGTTATACTTGACATACGTAAATACTTTAACGCTTTTACAAAATAGGTCATTTTTATAATAATAAAAAAAAACTTTTATGGCCTCATCTTGCAAAAACCTTTAATTTCTAGCACTTGGTCAATCTTAATTAACCACCAATGGCAGCAGCAATAGTCGTATGGCCATGGCCTAACGCCATTACGAGCCCTGACGAACTTGGAGACCCGACATACTCTCTCTCTCTCTCTCTCTCTCTCTCTTTAAGATGGCATAACCAACGTGGACAACCAATGCAGGAGCTACCTACTCGTAAAAGAAAAGGAAAAGAAAGAAAGAAAGAAAGACATCTCCATGAATATTGAACAGTTTCTCCATCGAATCTCCAAGTCTCAAAGTTGCATGACATTCTGTTTATTTCTTCCATCCAACGATTGAAATTGCCACTGAGGAAATCAAGCTTACACTCCACAGAAATGTTTGTAGAACAGTATGCACTTTCATGCTCATTTAATCAATGGGTCATCAGGTCTCCTGTGTACCACCTTCAAATGGATATACCGATAAGTGACATCCCATCGCAGTTTGATTGAATCCCCGGCCCTAATCTGTCTCGACCGGTAGAGGTCCCTCAAATTCAAATAGTACTCATCGCTGTTATCGCACTTCATAATGTACGCACTCGAGTCATTGTACCAACAAGGCTCGTTAACGCGATTTCCACTGCTGCTGCTACTACCACCACCATCATTGCAACCCGTGTTGTCGCGTATGGTCACGTAGTGCCTGCGGCCTGCCAGTACGTTTACCACATCGGACGTATACCAGTAACGGAACATGTAATCGTAGGCCTCGTGGGGCAGGATCGTCAACTTCGTCATCGAAACGTCGTCCTCCTCAACGACCCTGCTGAGTGTTGGTTGGTAGTGCGATGGGAACTGGAGGAGCGGCAAGTTGTCTCGGATTTCAATCAACTGGCTGGTGACCTGGTGAGGAATGTTTCGTGCACTGTCCGTGTCTTTGGCCGCTTTGATCGGGAGGAAGTCATAGAAAAGCGTCTTCTTGAACGAGATTTGGTGGGGTCCGTTGTTCGGTGGAGACGTATTGGAGCCGGAGGGATCAGCTTGGTTCGGTTCTGCAGGTGGCGCTGATTGAGTGTTGCTCAACTCGGGAACACCTCGATTCAGTTCTGCAGGTGGGGACGATTGGACGTTGCTCGGCTCAAAAACATCATTCTTCGGGAAAGAGTTGCCCATCTTTCTGGATTCTCTTTACTTGCCGTGGTCTGAGCTTCCAATAGGGTATTCGAAAATGGTGATCATGATGGAAAGACTTCTCTGCAATATGGAACCACCATGAAAATCTTACTAACGCACAAATCTTTGACCCCACGTTTTAATTTGCTGAGTGAAAAAGATAAACCGAACAAAACCCTAAGAAGCTTTTGTGCGCCTTTTCTGGATCACCTACGATAAGTTTTTTTTTGAAGCGGTTTATCTTCGTACGTAAACGATTATTGCACACATCAAGAAGTGCTGGTGTGGTCTACGGAACCAGAGATTCTGGGTTCGATCCCCAGTGGAGTCGCTTCTCCTCGTTAACTTTACTTACCAAAAAAAAAAAGAAGTGCTGGTGTGGAACATCGTCTATCTATCGGGAAGCAACCATGCAACGAGCTTGCAATTCAAGAAAGCTAACCAGACCAAGAAATCTCAAACAATGTAGCCTGGTACATCGAAGAACTTCAACGCAGGCTTCTGCTCTTCATTGGGGACGAAGAACGAGGATTAAACTTCGATGGATGGCCCTGTTCGTTCGGCGATCAAAATGCACGAGAATGCTCCGATGGCTGGAGAGAATATGGACTGAGGAGAGGGTTCAGTTGCGATGGACTTTTGAAGAAGGTAGGCTATTGGAGAAAGCTTAACGAAAGAAGTTGAGGGTGAGTTTATCTAGTCTAACCGACTCTGTAGCCCCAATATGGAGATCAAGTCCGCGAAGGCTTTTATAAGGTGATCATCAATTAATCTACCGTAAATCACATATAAAGAGGAAAGTGTATATATATCTCATAAATTCCGATTTCCAAAATGAAAATAAAATCTCTTGTTCAGAGAAAGTGTACTTTTCACTAGTAAATACCATATATTCTTTGGTAAATTGCTTTCGTTCGGAGTAGAGTACGGTTATTCATCATGATAAATTGTATTTGTTCACAATAAATCTTCTAAGTTTAGTCAATATAACTTCAAACTAAGAAGTTCACTTACAATCGTTGTGGATAACGGGCACGAATTAGGGGAAATATTTATTTGTTCAAAGTAAGTCTTTCTATATGAAATAATATCACATTCAAGCAAAACACCTTACTTGGTAGGTTAAACTCGCTACAAGAAATATTGAATTATTGGTGAACAAAATTGAGAGAATGAGACGTGAATTTTGGCGGCGGTCGGAATTCGCCGACCACCAATGTCAATAGTGCAAGTTGCATATGAATGTTTTGTGACTCTCAACCTAATAATTATGATTTTAGAGAAGAATTAAGATCCTCCCCCTTTGTGTGCGGTAAATTGTCATTAAGATTTTCACGAATGATGCATTAGCAAATAAAATAATTGAGAGTCCCGATTTACACAAATTATGAGGAAAAATTTTTTAATTTCAAAAACCCTCAAATTTGAAAAAAATTGTTTATTGGTCCATACTTTAAGAAGTATCGACAATGGGAATGGTCGTTTTGGGAACGAGGGTTAAAACTTTGTTCTGGGAATGGGTTTTGATTTTTTTTTTTCCTTACTTGGCTTGTGCGATTCATTGATGTCAACTATTTGGATCTTAAAAGAGGTTGGCGTATCGTTTCATTTAGGAAGGGTAAGTAGCTGATGCTATTGTATCCTAAAAAAAAAAATTGTCAATAAACTCTAAAATATAACGATGGATCCTGTTAGCGACTATTCAAGTGCATTAGTTAAAACCATAAAAAATAGAGATGAAGTATATCAACGTAATTTCAAAATTAAACGCAACACTTTTAACAAATGTACCTTCTTCAAATAGAAATGGTGATGGTTCGAAAGCACGATTGTCCGCTTTGAACACTGAGTTCTCACTGCTTCAGTTCAGCGCAGCGGAAGAGTACATGAAATGCATTACACAGATTAGAGAGACTCAAGCCTTATAAACTAGCGCAGGACTCCCCCCTAAGCGATGTAGGACACGAGAGGGACCCCTTCCTTGCGCACGTTCGGGGACCGAGGGGCGGATGCACCGCCATTCTTCAAATATTTTTGTAAAGTTAAAGAGGGAAGAGAGAGATTGTGAGATTTTGGTTAAAAATGGGTTCTAAATCCAACTTATTTAAGACCCAGTTAAGACCTACTTATATTAAGTCTTTGATTGTTAAACTCATTTAACTATTTTTTTTCAAAAACTAAGTGACCCATATATGATTTAAATGGGTAATATATGGGTCTAAGACCCATTTTGCCACCTCTACTTGCGGTGAATGTTGCGTGTGGCCTCTTCAAGAAACCTTTATCTAAAAGATCAATTGGAGGGAAAGTTTTTGGTTTAATGGCTTTGGGCCTAAAGGGAGGTTGTGACATCTTGATTTTTTTTTTTTATTTCTGTTTTTAATAAAATGAGATGGGCATTTCATCTTCGCGCATATAGTTCTTTTCCTTGAGTTGGCCACTCATGTGAAAACTAGTCTATCAGGTGAAGCCATTAATAAATTCTAATGCATCAGACTCGAGAATTTGACCAGAAAGCGACCTTTCGACCGAGCTAATCTGCAATGGATCATTACATCACAATTAAAAATCGATTAGAGACCGGAGATATGTTGACTTGACAAAGGCCTGTGATTGAGTGTGGGTGATTCCACCAGATTGCATTATTCTTATTAGTTGGCACTGGATCGGCTTTTCTGTCGATTGGGTACCCTGTGTCCGTATTTGAAATCTTGAGATTACCACGACAACCGAGAGTTGCCAATGTGTCAGAAATGTACATTGTGGCTTGATCAACCACAGGTCAAATGCATGAAAATTTCTAAAAGTTACTCGGTAGATTAAGACGCGCTAATATTGTGCCAGAGTGAAATTAACCGTGAAATTAAAAGCGAATTCAGAAATTGGAAGTCTTGTTATATCACAAATCTTATTAGGAACATTGGATTAATTTATGGACTTTAATTGTACAAGATTTCATGCCACGGCGGAAAAAGAAATTTGCACCCATTGAAAGATGTTGTGGAGGATTGAGATAGTGGAAGATGACATCACTTGATGTCATGGTGGTTGGGGCCAAATGAAGAAGAAGTTGACAAGTGGAGGGTGGAGATGAACTCTCATAAAGTGGAAATTTCACTTCCACCTATCAACATCATCTTCTTCAATTGGCTTCTTAGATTTTGAAAAGGGAGGAGAGAGAAGCTTCGAATGGAACCAATCTCGACGCCGCCCCTCGCCGCTTGGTCGCCCTCACGCCGCACGTCATCGTCGCCGTCGCGGTCGTCGCTTGTCCGCACGCGAAGGCCCGCGTGCGCCTCGCCGGCCAGCCGTCGCGCGCCTGCCCCCCGAGCTTCCAGCATCGTTGCCCCTCACCAGCCGCTTGCTCGCTGTTCGCCAGCCACTATCGGAGCCAGCCAACCTCGCCGAAGCTCGTTGCTGCCGTTGCCGCTTGTTCACGCGCGCCCGCACGCTGCTCCATTGCTTCCGCCTTCATCCGCCGCCCAGCAGCCGACATCCGACCGTCCAACCACTGCTCCTCGTCGCTAGCCGCCGCTGGAGGTCTCGCCTGGCCGCCGGAGCCACAGCCAGCCACCGCACGAGCTGCCGCCGCTGTTTCCGCCGGTCCCGCATCCAAATGATGACCAGAGCACCCTCATCTGGTCAAGGACAGCACCGGAAGTTCCAACCTAGATCTAGATCTTCAAGTCCCACTTTGGGTGCCTTCCGGTCCTCCTTTGGTGTTGCCCCGATGAGATTTGTCGACGGCCTCGCCATTGTCTTCACCAGGGACTCATCAGAAAGCGATTTCGGTGAGTTTAGCTCACTAAACCTTGATTAGCGAGTTAATTAAACTTAGGGTGTTCTTAGTTAAGCTAAGTAAGCTTAGGTTGTTAGATTAGTTTAATTAGGTGTGGATTAGATTAAGGGGTATGATTAGTTTATGGTATGTTTAATTAAAGTTAAATGTGTGTTTATGTTAGTTTAATGATGATTGGACTTAAATATATAATTTTGAATTATATATGTATTTCGAAATTATTTAATTATTTAATAATTTATTATATTACAAAAATTATTAAAATATTATTATTTAACTAATTTCGAAATAAAATTAATTATTTAATAAATTCCGAAAATCGTTTCGAGACCTTATTTTCTCAAAATTTCGCCCGATAGCTGCTGTGTATTCTTCGGTTTTTGAATTTGATGATTGGATATTGCAAATTGAGTGTTGATTGTGAAAAATATGGATTTTATTCAGAAAATCCCAGGTGTCGGGTTTTGATACCAAAATTGGATTTTAATGATTATATTAAATAGTGGGGTTTGAAAAAGGAATGTATTGGTTTTCTAGTTCGAATGAATGTGTATCCACACATGATTATTTTCACAGAGCATTTTTAATATGAAGAAAACAGGCCAAATGTCGTTATCTTAATTGAGGCATGTGAATGCAAAACATAATATCCTTGGCAGAAATTGAATGATCGTGTGTTGGTTAAGAGAACCCATCCCCGGTGTGTGTCGGTGGATGTTAGTTGTCCCTAGTGTGTGTCAGTGGACTCGGGTCACAGTAGATTCTGGACCTATACTCTTTCAGGATTGCCGTCATTGTAGTGATGAAGCCGCGCTCCAAGGTGGGGAGGTGATGCCTGGCATTAATATCAGTAGATAGCCGAACTGCGAGTAGGCTATGCCCTTGTGTGGCAGTGAATAACAATTGGAATGCATGCTAAGTGATATTGATGGGTCGGATTATGGGACAGAATCGTGTGACATGGTATGGGACGTGTCATAACGGTTTGGTCTTATAATCCGGACCCATGTGGTTGTTGGTTATCTAAAAGAGATTGTGTTTAGGTTGTTTAAGTTCTTATTACTATTTGTGATTGAGTGATATGAACATGATTGAGTGATTTGATTGTGCTAACCTGCATGAAGGAATTGAGGTGAGGTAAATCATCTATGTGGTGTGGCTAGGCCACCCTTGGGTGTATTTTCTTTCTAATAGGGGTTTAGGGGGTTGAACTTGCTGAGACAATGTCTCACCCCATTGTGGGCCAAAATTACAGGTCCCTAGATGGCGGTTGTGGAGGACCCGAAGCCATGGAGTCTGGAAAGGTGGAGACCAAAGGATCGGTGAACGTGTCTAGCTAGTTGGTTTTAGGATAGTTCCCCTTTTGTCGAGCCGGTCTATTTTGTAGACAGTCCAGTGTTGTATTTAAACCTATGTGTTTATAAAGGAGTGTTTGATATTGTGATTGATTGCTTGTTTTTCTATCCCAAGTTAAATGTTGTTAGGAGATTTGTTTCACTTCCACATGCGTAATTAAATAAATGGGTCGGCGACGTATCCTGGGATGTCGCATATTTGATCGACCGCAGTGAGATATGCGCGTGCTCGGGGTTCGGGGCGTGACAGTTGAGTCCTCTCGAGTTCTTCTATTTTTAGGGGGTGCTTTTGGAATATGGCTACGATAAAATCAAATCAACTATTTAAGGTTTGATTTTCCAATAATAAAAAAGAGCTATGTCAGGGTTGGCCCAAATGAAACTGCTCCATATAATGGTGATATGAACATGATCACATTACATTGACCGAGAATAATATATTGATCCAGTGACAATGTTACGATGATGGTCCCAACGTATTAATGGATCATTGCTCACATGAAATTCCAACTAAAAATCCTATAATTTTCGTCAATAGTGCTAGAATCACCAATTGTTTTCCCTTGTTCACTTGAGAATGATTGAAAGAGTCAACTCAGTCACTAATACCAAGTCAAAACTTGCAGACTATTAGGCTCACTTAATAAACTATAGCACATTAAGAACACATATTGAAGATAATTGAGAAAATTAGTTTTAGAAATTGTGAATTGATTTGAGAGAGAGAGAGAGAGAGAGAGAGAGAGAGAGAGAGAGAGAGAGAGAGAGAGAGAGAGAGAGAGGCGACTAGAGTCATGGTAAATGGGCTGGATGTTGAGTGGCTAAAATGCTTGGTTGGATTTAGCATTTTGTTTAATATGGCAGTTAGGGCTTCAAATGTGGATTATGGAATTGGATAATTATCCTCATTAGATCTTGAAAGAGATAATGCGCATCTATTTAAGGAGAGCAAATTAAGTCTATCCCCTACTTGTAAAGGATATCAATCCTTGACTCAAATGTAAATCTTAAATTGAAACCTTTCTCTTTTTGAACTTTTCTCTTTAGAATCGCTCTACTTTTTACCCTAGTGATGATTCAGAGCAAAGTTATTTCAAACCAGTCAACTTCAATACAAAAGAACTTCAACAAAGACGTTGTGCAAAACTCATGTGTCACATTAACTTGCCCTATCCCATGCATGATGCTGCTCCTCATCCAGAACTGTTTAAAAGAGAAAAGAAAAGGAAAGAAATGCTATCGTCTCCATAAATCTATCTCCCTGATTCTGTAAATCTCAAAAAGTTTATGAGTTTCTGGTTTCTTTTCGTATAAAGGTTAGTTATACTTGACATAAGTAAACACTTTGACACTTTTAAAAGTTAGTCGTTTTTATAATTAAAAAAGAAGAAGAAGAAGCTTTTATGGCCTCATCTTGCTAAAGCCTCTAGCACTTGGTCTATCTTAATTAACCATCAACGCCAGCAGCAACCGCCGTATGGCCATGGCTGATATACTCTCTCTCTCTCTCTCTCTCTCTCTAAGATGGCATAACCAGGGGGGACTACGAATGCAGAAGCTACCTACTCGTAAAAGGCAAGGAAAAGAAAGAAAGACGAAAGAAAGTAAGAAAGAAAATCCATCTTCATGAACATTGAACTCGTATATGTCACATTAACTTGCCCTATGCTATCATCTAGAACAGAAGTGTTTAAAAGAGAAAAGGAAAGAAATCCAGTCATCTCCACAAATCTTTCCCCCGAATCTGTCAATCTAAAAAAGTTCATAACATTCTAGTTTCTTTTCGACCAAAAGATTTGCAGATACATGCATGCAGTGTGCTTGATTAGGTCCCGACGCTCACAATCTCCATAACGAAGCATCCTCTCTGAGTGTCCCACCTGAAAAAAATGATATCACCCACCTTGATTTGTCTCACCAAGAGCACATCGCTCAAATTCAGAAAGTAATGGCCGGTCCTTTGACACTTGACGAAGTATACATTCAATCCGCGGAAATACAGAGGCCCATTCACACCATTGTTGTCGCCACCGCTGCCACCATGATTGCGATCCGTGTCGTCGCGGATCATCACGTAGTGCTTGTGGCCTGCCTGTATGTTTTGCACGACGGACGTAGGCCAATGACGGAACATGCTATCCAAGGCTATGTTGTCCCTAACTGGCAGCTTCTCCGTCTCAAGATCGAACTCATCAATGACCTTATAGAGGGTGGTGTGGTCGTGAGAGTCAGACTGGGGGAGCGGATCTTCATCCTGGATGTCGACTGGCTCGCGTTCAACCTCGTGGGGAATGTTTTGGCCCCTCTCCGCATCTTCAGCCGGAGCTTGGTTATTTTGGTCTGATGATTCTGGCGGGGAGAATGATCCTGCGCTGCTGGATGCGCTGCTGGACTGTGGAACATCGTCTGTTGTGGAAGAGCCGTTCATTTTCTTGAATTTCTTGATGCGGTTATTCGTCGGCGGGAGGGTTTCGATGGAGGAATTGGAAATGCTGATCTCGATGGAAACAGTTTCTCTGCAATATGGAACCACCTTAAAATCTGAGTAGCACACAAATCTTTAACCCCGCGTCCTAATTTGCTGAGTGAAAAAGATAAATGGAACGAAACGAGATAAATGTGAACCCTAAGAAGCTTTCAATTGGCACCTTTTTCTGGATCACCTACGATAAGTTTTTTTCGAAGGAGATTATCTTTATGCACACATCAAGAAGTGTTGGTGTAGAACATCGTCTATCGATAAGGAAGCAACCATGCAACGAGCTTGCAATTCAAGAAAGCTAACCAGACCAAGAAATCTCGAACAATGTGGCCCCGTAAATCGAAGAACTTCAACGCGGGCTTCTGCTCTTCATTGGGGACGAAGAACGGAGGATTAAACTTCGATGGATGGCCCCGTTCGTTCGGCGGTCGAAATGCACGAGAATGCTCCGACGGCTGAAGAGAAGATGGACTGAGGAGATGGTTCAGTTGCGATGGACTTTTGAATAACGTAGTCTCTTCGAGAAATCTTAACGAAAGAAGTTGAGGGTGAGTTTTTCTGGTCTAACCGACTCTGTGGCCCCAGAATGGAGATCAAGTCCTCCGGGGGCTTTTATAAGGTGATCATCAGTTAATTTACCGTAAATCACATATAAAGAGGAAAGTGGATATATATCTTGTAAATTTCAATTTCTAAAATGAAAATAAAATCTCTTGTTTTGAAAAAGTATACTTTTCACTAGTAAAATACCATATATTCTATGGTATATTGCTTTCGTCTGGAGTAAAGCATGGTTATTCATAATGATAAATTGTTCACAATAAATCTTATAAGTTTAGTCAATATAACTTCAAACTAAGAAGTTCACCGACAATCATTGTGGTTAATAGGTGTGAATTCGGGGAAAATTTTATTTGTTCAAAGTAAATCTTTTTCTATGAAATAATATCATATTTCAAGCAAAACCTTTTACATGGTAAGTTAAACTTGCTACAAGAAATATTGAAATATTGTTTAACGAAATTGAGAGAGAGAAGAGGGGGGAAGGAGAGGTGGCTTTTGGTGTTTGCGGGAATTCCCCAACTACCAATGCCAATGGCGCCGGTTGCATCTATTGGGGCGAGAGTCGAGCAACAATTAGTCATGACCTTGGTGACATATAAATGTTCTGTGATTCTTCACCTAATAAATATGATTTAAGAGAAGGATTAAGATCCGCTCCCTCTGAGCGGTAAATTGACATATTAACTTTTTCACCCCCTTAAATGAATGATACATTAACAAATAATGTAATTGAGAATTTGTATCTGCACAAATTATGGGGACAATTTTTTTAACTGCAAATACCCTCAAATTTTGAAAAAAAAAATCGCTTATTGGTTCATACTTTAAAGAAGTATCGACCATGGCAATAATTGTTTTGGGAACGGGGTTTAAGATTTTGTTTGTATTTGGAATGAGGGTTTTTCTTTTTTCTTTTTTACGTGGCTTGTGCGATGCATTAATCTTCAATATTTGGATCTTAAAAGAGATCGATGTGTTGTTTTATTTAAAGAGAATAAATAGCTGATGGTAATGTATTCCCAAATGGAAAAAAATTATCAAACCACACCGAAATATAAAGATAGATCTTGTTAACGACTATTCAAGAGAATTAGTTAACACCACTTAAAAATAGAGATGACATATATCAATGCACTTTCAAAGTTAAATGCGAAACTTTTAGAAAATGTACCTTCTTCAAATAAAAATGATCATTGTTCCAAAGCACAATAAATGAGACTTGGTAAATGCCCTAAAGACACTCTTTTAACATTTTTCCTATATTTTACCTATAAAGCTCCCCTTGAATTCAATCCATGGTTCGATTGTTTTCTTCAGAGTATCACTCCATTCTACCCAACCGATCAACTTCAACATTTTCCACGTAGGAATTAATTTAATAGTAGTTTTAGTGTAGTCTGGTGGATAATTTTTTTTCTTTTTAACGGGAGCGGTGTCATTAACCCTTAATTTGAGGGAATCAATTATCTTGCCAACCCTCAAATCAAGGATGGATAAAATCGTCTTGCTATAGTTTTCTACGGTGCATATGCTTTAAATTTTCCCTTATACAAAAGAGAAAAATGATGGCAAAAGAAGGAACTCATCTATCCCATTGACTTTCTCCTCATTGTGCAAGAAAGCTGCTCAACAAGAACAGAAAACTAGAAAAATAAGAAGAAAGAAATAACGTCATCAACAAGTTCTGTATCGGATCTATAGATCCGGAAATTGCATGCATGCGCACGATCATCGTTTACTAGGTCTCCCTATGCACCACCTTCAAAACAATGCACTGATTCTGAGTGTCCCAACTATTATGAATCGCATCACCGACCGCAATTCGTCTTGCCTGGAACATTTCGGTCAAGTATAGAAAGCAATGAACCATACCGCTCCAATTTTTGCGAAACAACGTCAAATATCTTCATATAGTACTCACCGCCCATGCAGATATCTTGCACGACGGGACTAGGCCAGTTGACGGAACATGTAATCGAAGGCTGCGCCAAACGACACCCAGCCAGCTCAATCCTCCCTAGCCAGGTGAGCCCGAAGCAGCCCCCCCCCCCCCCCCGGTCCGTCTTGCCTGTTTCAGTCGATATGGTCACGATAAAGCCAAATCAACTATTTAAGGTTTGATTGTCCAATAATAAAAGGAGCTATATAAGGGTTGACCCAAATAAAAGTCCTCCATATAATATAATGGTGACATGCACATGGTCCCATTACATCGACTAAGAAGAAAATATTGATCCAGTGCTGAGAGCTTCCCGTCCGACGTCCTCCGGAAGCCCTCGCTAGTCGTTTCCAGACCGTGGGCGATTCACCACCTCGTGCGACCCAATTCCGACGTCGGACAAGCCAAGAAGCGGAGCGCTCGTCCGGCTATTATATCCTTCGAGCGCCCGCGTGCCCCGTTGTCGTCGTCTTGGAGAGCGACGCCTTCTCGCCAAACGGCACCCAGCCAGCCCAATCCTCCCCAGCCAGGTGAGCCCGAAGCCCCCCCTGTCTTGCCTGTTTCAGTCGAACTGGGTACTGAGGTTCTCTTTCGTTGGCTCGGATGCATGCTGAGGACGAACGGGGCCATCCCCCCGTCCATTATGAGTCCTGAATGTTGATTTCCTTAGGCCTAGACTTGAACTTAAGTCTTGAAATGGGTCCATTGTTCCCCCTCAGTGGATGTCCGCCGGATGTTCGACATAATGCCTCAACCAAATCCGCGCTTTACATTTTTCGGTTCTTCTCCGGTGATGATTGGCAATGAAATGGTATAAGGATGGTAGTGGGGCTCGCCGGTAGTGTTGGCAGTAGACTTTTGAGGTCGATGAAGTGAAAGAAGTTCCGGCGGCGGCGGATTACCGGTGAAGAATGGCGTGTTCTCGGCAAGGAGGCGGGGAATGGGAAAGAAAGAAATAAATAAATAAAATAGTAAAAGAAAACAAAAGAAAATAAAAGAAGGCTGGAAAATAGGACTAAATGTGGACCCGAGTTTTTTTATATTTTAGAAGTGGGGTTTGGTGAGTTTTCTAATTGAGGTGGGCTTGTTCAAGACAAGCCCCAACCTTGCCCTTGAGCCCAAATTCACGGGACCAGATTGCAGCCCATTTTCGGACTGGGCGGAAGGCCCAGTCTAAGTCCCTTATTTTCGGATGAAAAATTAAAATTTCGAAAAACATTCATAAAAATTATTTTTTTCTATAATTAGGAAAAATCTTGAAAATTAGGTTTTTGAGTAGTTTCCGTTAAAATGTGTGAAAAGCCTTGACCAAAAGTTGTGCACGCATTTCTATTTTGATTATCACTTGATTGTTTATGGTTTCCCTTTAGCGTGGGCATTTTTTTTTTTAAATTTCTTACCGTTATATTCTTGTTTTTTCTTTCAATTTATTTAATGCTTCATTAATTGTTGAATGTTATTTTAATAATTGTGCACCTACATCATCGCCTTAAATGTTAATAGATAAGTTTAAAATTAATCCAGCCTGTACAAATATCTTCTTAAAACAACTTGTTTTCTAGCTATGAGCTTGGGATTGCCTAATGGAGGGTTGTAGGCCTACCTTTTTAGGTAATACTCCTTAACATATATATTTTCCCCTAAACAGAAAAGGTAAGTCGCGACATTCACTAGTAAAATACCATATATTCTTTAGTATATTCCTTTTGTCTAGAGCAAAATACGATTATTCATCATGATCAATCATATTTGTTCATGATAAATCTTCTAAGTTTAGTCAATATAACTTCAAAAGAAGAAGTTCACCGTCAATCGTCGTGGATTACGGGTGTGAATTTGGGGAAAAATTTATTTGTTCAAAGGAAATCTTTCTATATGAAATAATATCATAATCAAGAAAATTTTATTTGTTCAAAGGAAATCTTTCTATATGAAATAATATCATATAATCAAACCTAAGTAAAATGAAAAAACCTTTTATTTGTTCTATCAATAGTAATTTACAACTTTTGTTAATTAATTATGTGTCTTTGTTTTGTTTTCGCTGAATTAACAAAATGTGAAGTTATATATTCATGGTTTATATTAAGTATTTTGAACTTTTTATGGTTTGATTGTATTTTACTAATGAATTATTGCTGAACTTTGTGTCAAAATTGAGAGAGAGAGATCAAATGCGAAAAAGGGGTTATGAATATTAAAGATAGATGATTACAAGAACTTTCCATCTTGTCCCATATCTCAATGAGGTGGCTTTTGGCGGAATATGTATTGGTATTTATAGTTTAGTTACACAATGCCGCATTGTTGATGGATATGTAATTTGAATTTGGGTTTGCTTTTTTAGGACAAAAAAATTATCAATCGGTCCCGTTGACCACCCCAACCACCATTGTCAATGGCGCCGGTTACATTTGTTAAGGCCTTTTATTTGGTAAGGATATTGAATTATTGCTGAACAAAATTGAGAGAGAGAGAGAATAGGGGAGGAGGGAGAGGTGGCTTTTGCAACAATTAGCCATGACCTTGGTGACATATGAATGTTCTATGACTCTTGACCTAATAAATATGATTTTAGAGAAGGATTAATATTCTCTCCATTTGTGCGGTAAATTGACATATTAAATTGTTCACCCCCTTAAATAAATGATACATTAGCAAATAAAATAATGGAGGGTTCCGGTTTGCACAGATTATGGGGACAATCTTTTAACCTCAAATACCCTCAAATTTGCAAAAGCAAAAAAAAAAATTGTTGGTCAATCCTTTAAGAAGTAGCGACTAATGCAATGGTTGTTTTGGGAATGAGGTTTTAAGATTTTGTTTGTTTTGGGAATGATTTTTTTCTTTTAATGTGGCTTATGCGATTCATTGATCATGACTATTTAAATCATAAAAGATGTTGGAGTATAATGACATTTAAAGAGGGTATATAGATGATGCTAATCTATCCCCAAATGAAAAAAAAAGAAAGTCAATTTACTCCAAAATATAAAGATGAATCTTGTTAACAGACTGCTCAGGGGCATTAGCTAAGACCTTAAAAAATAGAGATAACATATATGAATGCACTTTCAAAATTAAGCGTGACACTTATAGAAAACGTACCTTCTTCAAATTGAAATGATGATTGTTCCAAAAACAATAAATGAGACTTATTAAATGCCTCGAAGACACTCTTTTAACGTTTTCTTATAACATTTTACCTTCAATGCTCTCTTGAATTCTCAATCCATGATTTGATTGTTTTCTTCAGTACTTTTACCAAACCAGTCAACTTCAACATACAAATTAACAAAATGCGAATTGCACAAAGAGATGATTTCATTAACCCTAGTGGCATGTGTGGAATGGAGGTGACTTGAAATTACCTACACAAAAGTTGTACAGATTACGTGTCTAATGCTAGTCGGGCGAATATGGGTCTCGTGGCACAATTATGCCATGTGGTGATATATAGGCGAAATTAAGTGTATAGGATAGATTTGTTTACCACCCCCACCACCCACAATTTCTTTTGCAAACATTCTATTAAATTATGTATTAAGTTTTGAAGTCAAATGCGAAATCCGATCTAATTGGAGGATCTATACATATATGGGTTCGAATCGTTGGGATAATTAACTGTGGAATTTCTTGGGTGATCATTTTGTTGGAGATAAATATCAAGGTCGGCTACCTCTGCGGGCTCTAAAGCAACAAAAGAAATCGCACAAAAGAAAAAAGAAGAAGAAGGGGGAGAGAAAAGGCATTATGCTGATCGTTTTATTATCTATTATAGCGGTCTTTATCTAGAAAAAATAATTTGACCACATAAAAGAAAGATAAGAGAATAGGTTTGACTTTTTTTCTATTTGATCGTACAAAACGCATTTACCTTTTGCCCCACAGTAGCCTTCGTCCTTTAAGCTGCCGGAAAAACGTTTCGCCCTATCGTTGATTTTTTGGGATCTGTTTCACTTAACAAAGAAGAGCCACGATCGGTGTTGCTCAATTTCAAGCTTGTTCGATATTGGAGAAATTGTTTTCATTGAGATCAGCATTTCAAAGAAATCGTATATTGATTTGAGAGAGAGATGCCGCTGAAGTCGTGGCAAATGGCTCGAGGCTGAGTGACTGAGTGGCTAAAGGGCTTGGTTGGATTTGGCCTTTTGTTCGATATGGAATTGAGGTTTTCAATGTGGATTATGAAATTGGATAACTATACTTAAAAGAGATCATACGCATCTACTCAAGGAGGGTAAACTATATCCACCCAATTCATCCCCTGATTATAAAGGATGTCAATCGCTAATGCAAATATAAATTTTACTTTGAAATCTTTCTTTCTTTGAATTATTTTCTTCAGAATCGCTCTACTTTTGTCCTAGTGATGATTCAAAGTGGAGTTATTTCAAACCAGTCAACTTTAACACTAAAGAAATTCAACACAGGCATCGTACCAAACTTGTATGTCACATTAACTTGCCCTATGCGATGTATGATGCCACTCATCAAGAACATAAGTGTTTAAAAAAGAAAAGGAAAGGAAAGAAATCCTATCGTCTCTGTAAATCCGTTCCCTAAATCTGTAAATCTCAAAAAGTTCATAATATTCTGGTTTCTTTTATACCAGAAAGATTTGCACTTGCATGCATGCAATGTGCTTGGTTAGTTCCCGACGCTCACAACCTCCATAGCGAAGCATCCTTTCTGAATGTCCCACTTGAATAGAATGATATCTCCCACCTTGGTTTGTCTCGCCAGGAACACATCGCTCATATTCAGAAAATAATGGCCGGTCCTATGGCACTTGGCGAAGTATACATTCAAGCCGCGGAAGTACAGAGGCTGATTCGCACAATTGTCGCCGTCGCCACTGCCGCCGCCACCATGATTGCAATCTGTGTCATCACGTATCGTCACGTAATGCCTGTGGCCTGCCTGTATGCTTTGCACGACGGACATAGGCCAGTGGCGGAACATGCTATCCAAGGCTACATGGTCCCTGACTGGTACCTTCTCCACCGCAAGATCAAACTCATCTATGACCTTATAGAGGGTCGGGTGGTCGTGAGAGTCAGACCGGGGGAGCGGATCTTCACCCCGGATCTCTAGTGGGTTGAGGTTGACCTCGTGGGGAAGGTTTTGGGCCCTCTCCGCGTCTTCAGCGGCTTTGCTTGGGAGGAAGTCACGGTAGTAATGGGTGTTCGTTGCTGGAGCTTGGTTGTTCGTTGCCGCACGGTGGCCTGGCGGGGAGGATGATCCAGCGCTGCTGGACTGTGGAACATCGTTTGCTGGGGAAGAGCTGTGCATTCTCTTGATTTTCTTGCTGTGGTTATTCGTCAGCGAGAGGGTTTCGACGGAGGAAGTGGAATTGCTGATCCTGGTGGAAACAATTTCTCTGCAATATGGAACGAGCATGAAAGGTGAGCAACACCGATCTTTAAGTGAAACAAATCCCAAAATATCGACAAGAGTGCCAATCTTAAGTCTTGTCAAAACTGACCGGATCTTACAATTAAATCAATGCGGAATCACCGTCTGTTCAGAACCTGTGACCAGGAAAGTCCGGCTTCAAGGCATCTCTGGACGTGAAGACGTCATCCAGCGGCTCCTGGCTTAAAGAACGAAGGCCACCGTGCGGCAAAAGATGAATCTTTTTTTATGAACATAAAGAAAGGAACTCAAACCTACGCTCTTATATTTCTTTTATGCGGTCAAATTCTTTTATAGATAGAGACCATTTTAATAGATAAGACCAATCAGCGGAATGCCTATCCTTTCCCTTCTTATTTTTATTTTCTCGTGCGATTTCTAGTGTTGCTTAAGTGCCCTGTTGATGTAGCCGACCTTGATATTTATCTCCAGCGAAATAAAAAATCGAGGAATTCCATGCCTAAGTATTCCAACAATGTGGATCGATATACATCCTCCAATCAGATTGAGTTTCGTATATGACTTCAAATTCAGTACAATAAACACTTAATTTCGCCAATTGCCACATGGCATAATTGTGCCATGGGACCCATATTCGCCCAATCAGTATTAGACACGTAATTTGTACATCTTTTTCATAGGAAATTTCAAATCACCTCGAATCGATTTTCAATGAGTTTTACTCTTTAATCCTTTTAATTGTCTTTAATTAAATTACTGATTCTGTTTTCAATCTTAATCATTCACTTTACAGGATTCTACGGATGCCACTAGGGTTTATGAAATCATTTCTCCGAGCAATTCACGTTTTGTTGAATCTATCATTTTTCCATTTTTACTTTATATCATTGTAAATTCAGAGATTTGATTACATAAAAAAAAAATCATTTAATGCATTTTATTATAGAAATAGTATTTACTAGTTATGTAAGGTTTACCGCTCTTCTCTGATTTAATTAGTTTTCCTATATTTGCTAGTTTTATTAATTTCATTAATTTAATTTTTAGACTATTTAAGAGGAATTTTTTTTAATATATAAACAGAAAATATGAGAACTTACGGAATTATGATCATGAAATGTTTGATGAGTGTAAACACAATTTATTTATAAGACAAACGGTTTCACGTCATTCGGTCATCCAAAAAATGATACATATAATTTTTCCATGATTTCTTCTTGGATTATTTAATTTCCATTTTATTTTCACTTCTATTGCTCGTAAAATGTTAAATTTCCATGTTAAGTAGAAGGAGAAGAGGTAGAAAAGGAGTTTTAGTTAATGTAATTTACAAACAAATTTTTGACATATATAACCCATGACAAGCATGGACAAGAACTGTGAAGATGCTTGTATAGATTATATTAGAAAAATCTCACTTCAAACAATTGGTATAGTTTGAGTAGTTAAAATATTATAATTGGTCCTCATTAACTTAAACTTTTGAGTCAAGGTCCAATTAATATCTGGCTCCTATTACACGTCTCCAACAAATTGATATTAGAGTTGGTGATTGGTTGGTGGAACGAATTATTAAGCTGGTATAGGTTGTTTTAATCTCCTTCAAAAGGTTTCTGAGTTATTATGTTGGTATAAACCATTTTAATTTCATTCAAAAGGCATTTTGCAATGAGAAAAACTAATCGTTTATTCTTGTAACTCTTTAGGTGAATTTGTTTGAGTGAAAGTGTTTTTCAAAAATTAATTTTTCGATCCTTCACATGTTCGATTTGCCCAAAATAACTAGTTAACCGAAAATATTTTCCGGTCAATAATCATATACATGCTTAAAATTAGCAAGCACACTAGTACACCAACAATGTATACTGAATCTTATTTATTACATCCTGCTACACGTAAGAAAAGACTTTTAACTCTCCAAAGCAAAGCAACCCATCAAATGTTCACGCCACGTGTAAGGCGAATTCATTGAGAACATATACCTGTCGAAGAAGAAGTACAGGAAAAGCATCGATCATGAAACTTTAGCCTTAAAGCAGCGAGCAGACGATGACACGCAGACACCCATCCGACGCAATCAAGAAATCATACAAGAAAACCACAGCGTTATGATTCCAGTTCCTAAGTAAAAGAATAAACAATCCAAAATGCCAGGATCAGTGTGCCAAACACGACGATACAGGAGTCGACAGCAATGAAAGGCCAAGACGTTCAGCCCTAACTAATGCGAAGAACGCGAGAGCATCGTAATGATCGAGAGAGCCAAAGCCGACAACCGGAACGCGTCCTTGTTCCTCCTGGCCAACGGCGACCCCGTGCCTTTCTCCGTGAACCCGTCCTCGCACGTCGTCGATGCGTCCATGACCGAGCTCAGGTCGATGTTTGCGTCCCCGTATCTCTCGTCCTTGTAGGCTCTGATGGCCTCTGCAAGCGTCGGGACCACGTCGGAGTACAGCTCCAAGCAATCTTGCAAGCATGCTCTGACGGATGGATCCATCTCCTTGCTCTTCAGAAGCTTCTCTGTGTAAGACCTCGTGCGCGTCACGTTGTGCCGCAACAGCTTGATGGAGACGAGGCCGAGCCCCCGGAGGTTGGCGCAGTGGCAGTACGGGTTCGACTCGAGCGACGCGACGCAGAACTTGTAGCTGACGTTGGGGTCTTCTTGCGCGCATTTCTTGCACGTTTCGTGGATTATGTTGGTGCTGCCGCCATCTGCAGATGCAGCGTGGAGGGAGGTGAGGAAGAAGATGAGGAGTAGAGAGACCGAAGGACAAGGACTCATTTTTCGTTTTCTTGTTGAATGAGTTTGGATCACGTCTCAGGGAGGAGCAATGATTTATTAGAGGATAATCTTTGCATCTATTCATGCGACGATGCCAAATTGGAGCGCTAATTTATTATATCTCTCCAACGCGTGAGTTAGACGCACGATATAAGCATCCATATGTCGGCCACTCACGATGAGGCCAGTTGAATACGTATGACTCTGGAACTTATCTATACGATAGACTTTCTCGTAAAAGAGAAAAAAGAAAAAAAGAAAGTTTATGTATACGAATGGAGGAATTTTTCAAGATATGTGCATTACCCCTCCTCCAAATGAAAAATATATACCAGGCATTTTTTACAAGTCTAGGCCGGCAACCTTGCCTGTCACAATCGAGGGTGGTCTAGGCGACGGCGAGGACCATTGCCTAAATCCAAGTGAGGGCATTGGGTCCTAGCCTGAGGCTGCCGAGAGTCGTGCCTTGCTCTTTGCCAACCTCAAGCGAGGGCTATGGCCTGACTAATGCCCTCACCAGCCCACAACTGGGGGAAAAAAAGAAAGGAAAGAACAATTTCATTTGGATGAAGGATATTGCACATATCTTGAAAAATTCCTCGATTGTATATGTGACCTTTTTTTCTTACGAGATTATGGATTCATAGGCATTCCACTGGCCTCATTGAGAGCAGCCCACACATATATTGTGTGACGAATTCAAAAGAAAATATTAAGTATATCGTCTTGTCACGCAGGCAATAAACACACCCCATTCAACGCTCGCGCATGTGTCCAGGTAGCTCCACTGCTCAATTCTTTTGTCTTCTTCGCCGTTTCTTCATCTTTTCTTTTTCTTTCTTCTTCTCTTTTCCTTTGGCCTGTGATCGGCATTTTGCCATGGCCGATGACAGGTCACAACCAAGGGTCTAGCCCTCACGGTGAGGGCTAGGGTGAGGGTGAGGACAAGGATGAAAAAGTAATGAGTGAGCTAACGACCGAGGAGGAGCCATCGGTGAAGAGGCGATCAGACATCCAGGTGGTGTTGAAGGCTTTGTTGGAGTCGGTGGCAGAGCCACATTCGATGTGGAAGGAGACGTTGCTTACGCAGAGAAGAAGAGGAAGTAGAAGAGGATAGGAGGAGTATGAGAGATTAAGAGAAATTTTGACACGTGAGTCCGACTTGGACACGTGACAATTAATGAATAGAGGGTTTTACCGTCTACGTGACAAGACCAACTTGTCTTAAATGATATGGGGAGAAAAATTGACTTAAATTATTTGCAGTATAATATACTGTGGAGAGAAAATTTGCTTCAATTCCATACAATATAATAATTATTAAAAAAAAGTTGGATCAAACGATGGAGTCAAATTAGGGAGAATTGGTTTCCGACGAACTCGACTCTCGTACGATGCAATATGAAATCAGTAATGTTTGGTAAGTGTAAAGCGATCGTTGACGTGATGCAAGTGAACCGACAATATTTAATTATCTATGAAGTGATATTTATATATTTATCTTTAAAATTTCATAATTATTATTACTATTGTAATCCTAGAAAAAGGAAACATATTATTTTCGTATGAGTGGAATGAGTAAGAGTAGGGAAGAAGTCATAATGAACAGAAGTATTCAAAAGGAGATCAGGCGGGATTATTTCAAATTTTACTGAAATTAAAGTCAAAGGCGGTTTTGACTCGCCCACAAATATTTTTTTAGGAAACGTACATAAAGGTTACGCACGCAAGCATGGACAAATATACTAATAATTTTTCCGGATAACCTCTCTCTCTCTCTCTGCGGTCTGCGTTCGAGTCGATCTGTTGGTCGATATTGAGAAGATGGCTTCGAAGAAGATGATCCGCATCTTTAAGGATGGCAACGATAACCAGGAGGATCCTCCTAGGGCTTCGAACCTGAAGAGGATCTCGAAGCAGCGGCTGAGGGCGGCTTTGAAGCGGAAGAGGATCTCGGAGGAGGAGAGTCTTAGGGCTTCGAAGCGGATCTCGAAGGAGAGTCTTGGGGCGGCTTCGGCTTCGGCTTCGGCTTCGAAGGCGATCTCGAAGGCGAGCAAGCATGTCCCGAAGCAACGTTTTTTCTATTGGGTCCCTGGTAAGCCCTCCCTCATCTATTTTCGGTCGGATTTCTCGGTTAATGATTTGCGGTTGTTGCGATTCGTTTCCTTCGCTTGTTGTGGGTACCTCGTCCTCGTCGACCTGAGGGAGATTTAAGCTTGTTTTAGATCTTGGATTTGCTTTGGCTCTCGCATGTTACGGGTGTTGATCGCCGCGTTTTGTGATGCTAGGATAGGTAACTGATGTTTGCTCTGCGAATGCACACGTCTTCCTCCCCCCAACGAAACCTACTTCCAGTTCTCATTTATTCCCTTTCTTCTTTTTACCGTCGCTACAATCCCCGCAAGCTCCTGTTGTAATCTGCTGTAGTTTCCTTTTCCTCTAGAATTGCTAGATAATATCCGTCATTTGCTATCGTGCAGGATCAACCGTAAACCCCGATACCTGCCCCCATCCTTTGACTACCCGCGGAATCTGCGAATGTTGTTGGAAACTCCTTCCGAGTGTTTGTCCTTTGCCATCCGACCTCATGCTAGAGGTATGACATCTTCTGAACCGTATGCTAGTTAGTGATTTTGAGCCGTGTTTTGCTTGTAGCGGTTCTTCCTTCCCTTTAAGGAAATGAATTATGATCGATCGGCCCGTGGCTTCATTTTACACCCGCTCCCCGTTCTAAAACGGAATTGGCCCTTTAAGTTCGTTTTGTAAGTTTAGCCAAAATCACGGAGAAGAGAAAAAGAAAAGAAAAAAGGGGAGGGGAGGGGAGAGGGGGGGGGGGGTGTCATTTATTTCAGAAAGGATGGCATCATTCTCATGAAAGAGCCTCCTAATTGATAGATGTGCTGTGCAAATACAGCCTTCTTGATTAATCTTCATTCCATAACTCTCTCGAGGGTTATCCCTATTAGAATTATCCTGGTTAGAAGGCTGTGTCGATGGCGGCGATTAAGAAAGAGTTCGCATTACACTGATGAAAGCATTCGATCAGCCAACTTATAAATTCTCCATTTAGTGCAAACAGTCCTATGCCGGTCATCGTTCGTTCTGTCGCCCTAGCCCATCATTATCGACATTTCATGTTTGTGCTTGTCATCTTATGTATTTGTCATATCCTCGATTTACTTCTCATCCTTATACTGGCCTTCCTCCGACTTTTTGTTTGTACAAAGGTAAATGCGTGCGTAGCTTTAAAATGACATCGATCGTTGATATAGCTGTGCATTAGCTTCGTTGGCATCTTGCGCCTCCCTTTTAGGCATTTAACGCCTGTATGTTTATGTCATGCCCTCATCTGTCAATTCTTATGCTTCTTTACTTTTCCCGGAGTGCTTGTCTAACGAAAAGTATTGACTTTGCCGAAGCTCTTGGACCCGCCTTTGTTCGACTGAAGTTTCCTTTTCAGGGAAGAGCTTCAACCGAAGATGTTCTTTGGTTTTGGCCTGGACCGGGGAAATCTGTATTGAGTCCAGCGGGAGCTCTGAAGTTTTTTCATATGTTTAAAAAGTCCCGTCTTGCCTTTGTTAGAGAGTATAGCCCAACGTGGAATAGTTCTGTCAATATCGATCAAAACTTGTGAAATGATCTTGAACCGTATGGATCCTGATGTTCTAGGCTTTCTCTGAAAGAGCTCGGGGTGACCGTTACGTTCTTCATTTCGCAAGAGGAAATGCCTGCCTTTAGGTTTGTCATATATGCGTAGCTTTTTTAGCCTAGCTGCATATAATGTAGTAAGAGCTTTGTACATGCCGGATTTAAGGCTTTCAATAGACACAGAAAAAATTGCTGTGTTACAAAAGGCTTGACTTGATCCTTTTACCTACATGGGCCCAGTATGCTAACAAGATATTAAGTGTCGGCTGATGGCACCAACGTATAACGAAAACTCCCCGGTCCACGCAGCATTCTAAACCCGAGTCCATTTTTCCTCGTGTTCCTCTTGGAAGTAACAAACCATCTTCTGCCGTGCCCGAATTTTTTGGTTCCGAAACATTGACTTCGGCTTCAAGAATGCCGACGCAAATATCATTTATCAAAGCCAAAAACTAATTGAGAACCCCCCAAGTCAAACGCCCACGTTTTATTTGGGATCCTAAATTATCAATGAAATGAAAAATAATCGATAAAGCATGAAACATTGGATTGTGACTTGTCATAAATATGTTCTTTAATTTCTTGACAGTTGCCATGCTAAAAGATGTATACAAAGTTATAGCTTCCAAAGGCTACGGCGACCTAAGGAAGAGAATGCATTGGTCACTTCTCAGTTAACACAAAACTTATAGATCGGTGGACTCATTCTTTATATTAGTATGTATACAGATTCAAACCCTCCTAGCCAAACCCCAAAAAAGGGCAGCAAAACAAAACCGAACAGCAGTCCTCATGCAACCAATGTAAGACAAAATAATTCATATGTGGAAGCCAGGATCGTTTATAGACAAACCTCCAGCCATTGTTCTTGTTTACGTTTGTCGAAAAAACCTGAAAACGAAGAAATATTGGGCATACACTACTAACCCAATTCTCTCACGTACTGATGGTTAATTCCCAATGAGAGAGTTTGAGTTAGACCTTGTAGTTGTCCGTTAGAATGAACGATCGTTCCTTTATACACCGCCTCCCATCAAGGCGGTTACCGAATGGACGATTGTCACGAAAAGGTACGTATGTGGAAAAACCACATGTTGAATAACCGCCACTTTAAAGAGAAAATAAGGGTCCAAAATGTGGGATCATAAAAATAAATAACATTCTCCCACTTGATCCCATCATTTTCATCATACGGATTATCCAACTAATTCCACGAAAACTTTATGCTTAAAGAAAAGAAACAAAACACATGGATCATGGCGACATGTTCTCTAAGAGTGAGTAATATCTTCCATGTATAACAATGCATCTTATTTCTTTAATGTCAGCCTATATGTGACAACACATCTTAATGAATAAACCATATGTTTATTCCAGAACCAAGGTTAAATGTTATTCTCATAAATAACAAAATGTGTACACCAAGATTGAGAATCAACATTACAACTGAACAAGAGTTTCATACAACAGAAATCGTCCATATGACGACAAATTACATTATGGGACCTACTCCCATACTAGTCACATAATCATTATACTTCATTGGTGGCATGCCTTTAGTTAAAAGATCAGCTATCATCAATTCAGTGTTAACGTGTTCAATGACCACTTTGTTCTCCTTAACACGTTCCCTTATGGCTAAATACTTAATGTCGATATGCTTACTTCGACTGCCACTTTTGGCATTTTTAGCCATAAAAACCGCAACTGAATTGTCACAATACATTCTTAATGGCCTAGAAATAGAATCAACAATTCTAAGCCTAGTAATAAAACTCTTCAACCATACACCATGTGAGGTAGCCTCAAAACAAGAAACAAACTCAGTCTCCATAGTGGAAGTAGCAGTCAAAGTCTGCTTGGCACTCCTCCATGACACGGCTCTGCCAGCTAACATAAAAATGTATCAAGATGTTGATTTTCGTAAATCAACGCAGCCTGTGAAGTCCGCATCCGAATAACCGACCACTTCCAGGTTGTCAGTCCGTCTATACATAAGCATGTAGTCTTTGGTACCTTGAAAGTATCTCATAACTTTCTTTGCAGCTCTCTAGTGGTCTAAACCTGGCTCTGATACCAAATGTAAGAAAAAATAATTCATATGTGGAAGCCAGGATCATTTATATACAAACCTCCAGCCATTGTTCTTGTTTACGTTCGTCGGAAAAACCTGAAAACGAAGAAATATTGGGCATACACTACTAACCCAATTCCCTCACGTACTGATGGTTAATTCCCGATGAGAGAGTTTGAGTTAGACCTTGTAGTTGTCCGTTAGAATGAACGATCGTTCCTTTATACACTGCCTCCCATCAAGGCGGTTACCGAATGGGCGGTTGTCACGAAAAGGTACGTATGTGGAAAAGCTGCATGTTGAATAACCGCCACTTTAAAGAAAAAATGAGGGTCCAAAATGTGGGATCATAAAAATAAATAACAACCACATCCAAAATGTGCTAACACAAGGAAACAATGATTGACATCGAACCCCCGCAGCAAAAGGGAAAAGGAAATAGCAAAGCAATCGAACACTAATCCCGAGCAACCCCATCCAAAATTGATCTCGGAAAATTTAAAGAGGACCTACTATCGTCGTCATAAAAAATTATTTGGACACGTAAACCATACAGTAATGTGTTTGGAAGTTATTTTGAGATCAACTTACCTGTTCTGTGTCATCCAATATTAGCACACAACTTTCTTGGCCTGACGCCACATCAAGAGGTTTTTGGTGTCTTTGTGTTCCATATCTCTGGAACCGAATTATTCTCGGTTCAAGAAGCTTGGCCATTTCCTGGGCGTACGATCGATTACTCATTGTGCAATATACACATCCCAAACATCTCACTAGAAGAAGGACCTCACAAAGGGTCTCAACTTTTGGTCATTGTCTGCATATGCTCCAACATAAAGAGGCTGTCTTTAAAGACGTCCGCTCGTTCCATGATGATTAAGTCTGATAGATGCAACAAACAAGACTTAGAAATGGGCTTCTTACATAAACAAGAAAATAAGCCACAAGAATGACAATCTCGGCTTCGGGATGCTTGCAGAGCAATGGTCACATTCCCGACTTTCTCGGCTAGGTCTTAGTTGACCTAGGCTTCGACTGCATCGTCGATCTCGAGCTACAACCCCTTGAATGAGCCATTGGTTTTCTCACAATAGAAGGCTATCCTCGACGCGACAGACCTCAAGCTCCATCCTATATGTATTTCCACATATTACATTTTTAAGGAAAATGTCTGAGGAAATTGAGGTAATATTATTTTCAGATTGGTGATACTTAAAACTTGGGAAAAACAGGCTTTTCCTTTGTTGTTTTATGTTGTGTTGCCCGTTTAAAAATAGGATATTTTGGTGTATTTTTTCAATTATGTCTCCAGTTATACCCTAAAACAAGCTCCTCTTGTTGTCCTTCTTATTTTCATTTAGGCATGTACTGAACTAAGTTCATCTTCCACTCCAAGGTGGAGAGTCACATTGGGATTGAAGATTTTAAAAATTGATGCCTGGAGGTTCCTCGCTATGCCTGGTTGGGTGCGAGCGATGAATTGTGGGATGCAAACATTGGTCCCTGGAAAGAGAAACTGATGAGATCCTTGTGAAAGATAAGAATTGAAAATGAATCATGTGCATGGGTGTATGCATATGGCATGATGCATGATCGGCTTATGAAAATAAATTGATGCTATTTGATATTGAAAATGCGATCATGAAGGCATGAATGGATCTCATGGTGATGTATGCTTGATAGCATGGATGATATGAATCATGGTGGTATATGCACGATGACATGGTGAGATATGCATGACTGGATGGTGGTATATGTACATATGGCATGGATATGCATGAATGTTTAATGATGAGTGCGTAGTGGTATATGCACGTATGGCATGTTGATATATGCATGAATGCTTGATGATGAGTGCATGGTGGTATATGCACATATGGCATGATGATATAAGCATGGCTGAAAGGTAAGTTATGCTTGAATGCATGGACGATATGTGCTTTGTATGATGCCTTGATTGTTCTGTTTGATGCATTGAGTAGTTTGGTGGATCTTTACTGCTGAGTGGTTGTACTCACCCCTTTTGGGGATTAACATTTCATAATAGATAAGATACCTCTGTAGCCACTGCCACCAGTAGATGGATCAAGTGGTTGGATATGACCGCGAGGAGGAGGATAGCAAAGGAAGGAACTTTTGGACGCTGACACTGATCGATGGACATTAAGTATACGGCTGTTGGAGGAGATGTCGGTCATCTTTTGAAGTATAGCTAAGTATAGAAAACTATGGCATTTTGATGTACCGATGAATGATGTCCATCCGGTTTAAGTAAATAAAAGTGTTTGGCTTTTACCTATAAATGTTTAGTTGGTGTGCATCGTTTTCTGAATATAGGGAAGGGAGTTGTTGGATATGCTTCGTTATATGAATTGCGCAAGGACCGATCTAAAAAAAAAAAAAAAAATTGTAAACCCCGGGTTGTATGGACCTGCTGCAATTGAAATGGTATCCGAGTGACATGTTAGTAGGAAAAGTGAAAGGTGAGCGAACTGTGGCGACCCTAACGGATCGGGGGCCGTCGAGGGGTGCCACAATGCTGTGTTGGTATCAGCGCTATGGTCTATTTGGAGTGATAAGGTGCCTCAGATGGAAATGAGGATAGAATGATGCACACCATAGGATACTAACTGGAATGGTTGACTAACTTTGAACAACGGGTGATGAGTATTCACTCGTAGATCCCTGGTAACTAATGTGATGTTGCTTTTGTGTGTCAATAACATTCTATGTTACTTATGTGACTTTAGTAATAACCTTAATTAATGATCTGACTAGTGACGCCGAGTTGCAAATTATTCTTGAGGCAAATGCTTGGAAAATTGCAGGAAAGTCATGGTGCGAGCTGGAAGTGCTCATCCATCGAGGGCTGAAGCCTCTGCTACAAGGGCTAAACCCCGAATGGAAGATATCCTGCAGGCTTTGGCTAATATTGGAAATCTGATGGAAAGACAAGCGCAGCAACAACCCGGAGTGGAACGTCGCCCTCAAGGACCGGTGGAACAATTCCTGAAGTTGAAACCACCTAAATTTAGTGGAATGAGAAGTCCTGAGGAGGCAGAGCATTGGATTGATGGAATGGAACGGATTTTCCGGTTGTTGAACTGTAGCGATGCTGAAAAGATAACCTTGGCAGAGTACCAACTGGAAGGAAATGCAAAATTTTGGTGGAGGGCTTCTAATGATACAATATTTCCACCAGGTATTGACCTAAACTGGGATGAGTTTGTTAGAGCTTTCAATAGAAAGCATTTCTCTGACTGTACTAAGGATAAGAAGATCACTGAATTTGTCCAGTTGGAACAAAGGGAGCTGATAGTGGATCAGTATGAGGCAAAATTTTCTGAAATGTCTAGGTATGCTCCCAGATTGATTAAGGATCGTGAGGAAAAAGCTAAGAGATTCCTGAAAGGATTAAGGACTGATATTAGAAAACAACTAGTGCCTCTGAATATAAGGGATTATAATGAAATTTATGAGAGGGCACAGTTGGTGGAGCAAGAGTTAGTGAGAGAACAATCAGAACCTAAGAGGCAGATGACCTTTAATGATGTTCGAAGGGGTAAGAGACCTTATCCTGATCAAGGTCAGCCTTGGGAACCTAAGAAAAAGAATAACTTTGGAAATTTTAGAAGAAACTAGAATGGCCCAACTTTTGGGAGAGTACCATACCAGGGTAATTTTTGTCAAAGATGTGGTAGACAACATGGGCCAGGATCTTGTAATAGCCAACTGAGGTGTAATGGATGTGGGAAAATAGGACACTTTAAGAGAAATTGTCCACGCGATGGGTCGCAGCCGAATGTCAGCTCGGTGCGACAAGTGCAACAATGTACTGCTGGACCAAACCTACCAAGGAATCCACAAAGGCCACTAGCACAAGGAAGGGTGTATGCGGTCACCCAAGAGGAAGCGAAAGCTTCCGAAAATGTTACCTCAGGTACGATTTCGATAGAAGGATAAGAAGGTATATGCGTTATTTGACATGAGTGACACGCGTTCATTTGTGTTTGAGAAATATAGATGATTGTGAGAAGTAGGAACCAAAATCTTTAGATATGCCTCTTCATATTTCTACATCACTGAAGGACATGTTGTTATCTACGTCAGCATGTGAGATGAGTGAGATAACCATAAGGGAATGAGATCTGGAAATGGACTTGATAGTGATAGTTATAAATGACTTTGACGTCATCGTAAGAATGAACTAGCTCCGTAAGCAATAGACTAGGATGAATGATCTCCTGAGATGGTACTTACTCGTGCGCTAAGGATAAAACCGTGAGGCTAAGAATGGGATAAGCCAAAGCGGATAATATCTCTGTAAGTTAGTCCCTATTGAAACGAGACCATCCAATGAATGTGTAGTTTGGGTTCGAACCAAGCGAAAGCTGGTGTACCTGTAACGACCCGATCTGATGAGGGCGGGGAGTGGACGCCGAGGTCAGAGGACCTGAGCAAGGAGCGGCTCCTGGCAGGCTTCTAGGATGGCAAAAGGGGGCAGGAATGAACCGAATTATGAACGGAACTGGGAAGGCAATGTTTCTGGGATAATTCTATCAGAGTGGCGCAGCGGAAGCATGGTTAAGCTTGTAGAACTCTTGTTTGTAAAAAAGAAGGATAGGTCGATGCATTTGACTACAGGCAATTGGGTTAGATGACCTATTTGACCAACTGCAAGGAAGTTGGTCTTTTCAAAAAAAAAAAAAAAATTTGACTTGAGGTCAGGATACCATCAACTGAGGATTAAGAAAGAAGACATTCCTAAGACCGCATTTAGGACTCGCTATGGACACTATGAGTTCCTAGTTATGCTATTTGGATTGACGAATGCCTTAGCTGCATTCATGGATTTAATGAATAGGATATTTAAGCTTTATTTGGATCAAACTGTGATTGTCTTCATTTGATGATATCCTGATATATTCTAAAGGACCCGAAGAACATGCGTAGCATCTAAGCGTAGTGCTGCAAACAAGGCTTAAGAAGTGAATTATGGAGAGTGAGTTATGAATTTGAGGATTAAGTTTTGATCATTTGAGCTAAGTAGTGACTTCCTATTAGAGGATCTCATTGGAAGTCTTGATGCATTACATGGAAGCATTTAGTATGAATAGAATGATCTTGGAAGTCATGAGTTTGAGTGGTCATATGAGACATGAAATTATTTGTGGTTTATATGTCGGAATAATAGGTTTAATCGATGGTGGTCAACTTTTAATTTTAGGTGATGATTTCAGTTTGAAAAGGTTTGGTGGAATTAGTGGATATGATCAATTGTGGTTATAGTCTTTTCAAGGTGAAAAGGTGAAAGTTCATGTTGTGGATTTGATGAGTGATTAGTCTAAGTGATGATCCTTTAGGATGAGACATGAGATATACTCGATGGAAACTAGACAAGTTCTTATCTTGGTGGATTGTCGATCTTTGAATTGAATAAGTCTTGGTGGACTATCGATATTTGAATTGAAAGAATGATGCTATATTTTAGGCTTGAATCTATGTTGCAGTGAAAGCGTAGTGAATGTCTTTGTTGGACTGAACCAGATGAGTTGTTAATGGTGATGATTTGGATGGTTCTAGGCTTGAATTGATGGTGACAAAGGTATATGAATAATTCGGCTAAATGGTGTGTTCGATTGAGACCGTTAGATATACTAGAGTGGAAATGAGATCATGTGACAATGGATTTTGTGCAAGGATTACCAAGGACATTAAGTGGTCACGACTCTATCTAGGTGATAGTAGATCACTTGATTAAGTCTACCCATTTCCTAGCAGTTTGCATAGATTATCCGATGGATAAATTTGTTGATTTATGTGTAAGCCAAGTGGTATGCTTACATGATATTCCCGTAACGATTACATCTGATCGAGACTCAAGATTTACTTCCAACCTTTGGTGAAGTCTTCAAACCGCCTTAGGGACTAAAGCTCCAATTTAGTATTGCTTTTCATCCACAAACGGATGGACATACAAGAAGAGTGATCCAGACACTAGAGGACATGTTAAGAGCTTTCATCCTTGACTTTAAAGGAAGTTGGGATGAAAAGTTATACCGGATAGAATTTGTGTATAACAATAGCTTTCAGAAGAGTATAGGCATGGCTGAGGAAGTATCAGCCAGACCCTGGTCACATACTGGATCATGAAGCCATCAAAGTGGATGAGGAAGTGAGGTACATCGAAGAGCCTGTGCAAGTGCTGGATCGAAAGGAACAAATACTACGGACAAAGAGAATACCATTGGTTAAGATATTATGGCTACATCATGATGTGGAGGAAGCCACATGGGAAAGTAAAAATGAAATGAGGGAAAGGTACTCTCACTTATTTCAAGAGACAATAGAAAATGTCTAATTTCGACGACGAAATTCACTAAGGATGGGAGAATTGTGGCATCCCAAAATTTTATGGCAACCTCTGGATGCATTCCGACCTATGAAAAGGTGATGGAAGTGTTATTGAATTATGTTATGGCCTTTAGACCAAAGAATTTTAATAGATTAATGCCGAGTATTTTAATGGAGAATTATTTGGATAGAAATACATATTATGTTAATGGATGATCAAGGTTGGTGCTATAGGACAATTTGATAAAGAAGACTTTGTTCTTGACTATGCACTTTATAGATTTGATTTTATGGATTAATGTCACAAAGTCTTTTGGCCATTTTATTATGCAATTAGATATTTATTTAAATGAGGATTAAGATGTGTTATTAAAAATAAATATGGGCCATTTGAGTTTAGACTTTAGGCCCAAGTGTGTTGGCCCAAAGTGGGCCAAGAGGCCCGGCCCAAGGAGCCCATCAAGTGGTCGACCAAGCTGGCTCAAGCCCGGCCCATTGAAGGCCCATCATGTGCATGGCAAAAATGCCAAGTGGCAAGAAAAGCTTGCCAAGTGTTGCCCCTTTGTAACCAAGTGTCCCTCCATGCAAAAATGGGAGCATGCAAGGGTTTTAATTTGACTAAAAGCAAAAGGGGAAGGGGGATTTCGACCAGAAGAGAGAGAAGAGAGAGAGAGAGAGAGTACCGTCCAAACAGAGAAAGAGAGGAAGAGAGGAAGAGGAGACGCCGTCAAGCCCGCCTAGTCCCGCCGTCGTTCTTGCTGTGTTTTCTTTGAATTGAGGCAAGTGAAGTTCTAAAACCTACTCTTTGCATTGCTGTGTGTATGTGTAGTAGATGGTAAGTCTTGGTTGTGGTAGATGGGATGAGATTTCGGAGCTTTGAAGAGAGATTCGTTGGTCATGCATGCTGATTTCGGAAAGACCAGTCCGACCGTCCGCGAGTTTGTGTGTTGCATGTGACTTTTTAGTCAGAATATTGCTTCAATTTCTTCATGAAAGTTGTAGATAACATCTTAAAGAATAACATACTGAAATTTGAGATAAAACGAACAAGTATTTCTTGGTGAAATGATTTTCCTTTGGAGAGACTAGATCTGGAATTCGTCGTGATGACCTTCAGTGGTTTCGTGGTCTGTAAAGTAACTTTTTGTTGAAATCACACTTTGATCTCTTAACAAAAGTTGTAGTATACTTCTTGAGGTAGAACATATCAAAAATTTAGAGGAAATGAACGAAAATGGGTCGGTGAAACCGTTGTCTTTTGAAGAAACTGGATCTGGGAAAAAACGCTGCTTCGACGTAGTATGTTTTCGGGATTTTTATAAAATAATACAGTTAATATTTGATCGTATGTCCTTAATGAAAGTTTTAGGTAATATTCTGAGGAACAACATACTGAAATTTCAGAGTAAATAGACCAGTAATGACCAAGGAAACGATTTTTTCTTCAACACGGGTAGATCTGGAAAACGATACCGAGAATAGGAAAAGTAAATCGATTTTATCTTTTAATCCAGAACGAATTGGACTACCATTTCTTCATGAAACTTGTACCTCTAGGTCTTAAATACAGCGTGTCCAAATTTCAGAATTTTCTGAGTTCATTTAAGGGATTAATCGAAATTGTTTTCAAAACTGTGCATGGATGATGTTAAAATCTTTTTTTCGGTGATGCATGGACCTGTACGTATTCTGTGAAGCCTTTCTTGATATGGTGTTCTTCACGAAATGTGTTTTCTTAGATCTTATCTACATTGTGGTAAATTTTCAGAATTTATTTCCATCGTTTGCTAATTTTCTAGAATTTCTCATTAATAGTACGCATTCTGTTTAAGCTGGAAATTGTTTTATTTACTGTTTATTGGATTTATTATGTAAATCATGATATCCTGGATTATTACTCGTGCAATGACATGATGACATCCATACATTTCGTATGACATCAAAGGATTGATGGATTTTCATGAACTCAATGAAGTTTTCAAAACCATTGCATCAAATGATATTTTTCCCAAGGCATATTATATGATTTTAAAAGGGGCTGTTGTCAAATCATTGGCATTGTTGCATCAAATGTGAAATTAAAAATGAGATGTATGGGAATATGCATTGTGGTGATGAGAAGGCCATCGGAGGTGTGAGCCGACGATGCCTCGGGAGTGTCGGGATGCCCGAAATGTGGGGGTGCCGGATGCCCGGTGGCCTAGTGGCGTAATTCCGGAGGGTCCTCAGGAGTTTCGAGATGCCCGGTGGTATACGGTACGTAATTCCAGAGGGGGGGATCCTGGTGGTATGTCGGTACGTAATTCCGGAAGCCCCGGAGGTTTGTGCCCGGGGGGATGCCTCGTGATGCTAGTTGGGATGCAAGATGCCCGGAATGTGGGGGTGCCGGATGCCCGATTGTATTTTGAATACATGCCCGGAGGTTCCTCGCTATGCCTGGTTGGGTGCGAGCGATGAATTGTGGGATGCAAACATTGGTCCCTAGAAAGAAAAACTGATGAGATCCTTGTGAAAGATAAGAATTGAAAATGAATCATGTGCATGGGTGTATGCATATGGCATGATGCATGATCGGCTTATGAAAATAAATTGATGCTATTTGATATTGAAAATGCGATCATGAAGGCATGAATGGATCTCATGGTGATGTATGCTTGATAGCATGGATGATATGAATCATGGTGGTATATGCACGATGGCATGGTGACATATGCATGACTGCATGGTGGTATATGTACATATGGCATGGATATGCATGAATGCTTGATGATGAGTGTGTAGTGGTATATGCACGTATGGCATGGTGATATATGCATGAATGCTTGATAATGAGTGCATGGTGGTATATGCACATATGGCATGATGATATAAGCATGGCTGCAAGGTAAGTTATGCTTGAATGCATGGACGATATGTGCTTTGTATGATGCCTTGATTGTTCTGTTTGATGCATTGAGTAGTTTGGTGGATCTTTACTGCTGAGTGGTTGTACTCACCCCTTTTGGGGATTAACATTTCAGAATAGATAAGATACCTCTGCCGCCACTGCCACCAGTAGATGGATCAAATGGTTGGATATGACTGCGAGGAGGAGGATAGCAAAGGAAGGAACTTTTGGACGCCGACATTGATCGATGGACATTAAGTATACGGCTGTTGGAGGAGATGTTGGTCATTTTTTGAAGTATAGCCAAGTATGGAAAACTATGGCATTTTGATGTACCGATGAATGATGTCCATCTGGTTTAAGTAAATAAAAGTGTTTGGCTTTTTCCTATAAATGTTTAGTTGGCGTGCATCGTTTTCTGAATATAGGGAAGTGAGTTGTTGGATATGCTTCTGTTATATGAATTGCGCAAGGGACCGATCTAAAAAAAAAAAAAAAAAAAAAAATTGTAAACCCCAGGTTGTATGGACCCGCTACAATTGAAATGATATTAGAGTGGCATGTTAGTAGAAAAAGTGAAAGGTGAGCGAATTGTGGCGACCCTAACGGATCGGGGGCCGTCGAGGGGTGCCACAAGAACCCCCGTTTCTACGGCGAGATAGGAATCATCCGAAGTGGCAAAGCCTTCGTTGATTTAGCAGCTTGAGACGAGCCTTTGCTGGGCTTCATTGGGTGTGGCTCAATTCGCTGGATACTTATTCCTGCCTCCCTTTTTCCGGCAAAAAGCCACTCTCTTCTTTCTCCTCCCCGTTTTCCGCCTTTGCTTATGGCCGCAAAGTTGTCCCCAATGGCGCCCCGAAGGGGCCCTGGCAAGGGCCGCTCTCCACCGTCGGTCCTCCGGTGCTTTTCGCAGGGGCGCACCGGCAACATGGCGAAAGAGGGGCGTGCGGCAACGAGTCGGACCACTCAGCAAGCTTCGAGAGCTTGATCCCGGACGATTTCTTTGACTTTTGGAGCTCGGCTCCGAGTTTGTTCAACGAGTGAGAGCTTTGGAGAGACGATCTTCAAGGATGACTTCCAGGATGTGTTCATGAACCTGGGTTCGGATTTCGGGTTTGGGTAATGGGTCCCTCCGATCGGAATGTAAGACAACCACTTCCAAGACATCGTGGACTTGTTCGGGCTGAACCCTCCATCAGCAATGTGGATCTTCTTTTTTCTCTCTGTGGTGGCGGTTTGGTTGTGCCGGTCACCCGCCGGCGACAGTTTTGTGTTGTGACTTTGCCATTATTGTTATGGTGTTGAGTTGTGACTTCGTCGAGGTAATGGAATATATTAATGATGTTGTTGATCTCAAAAGGATTTGAAATTTAGTAACATCAAGATGATGCTGCTGATCTCAAACGGAATATGTTAATCTCGTATGGTAGTGAGAAAGAGAGAGACAGAGAGACAGAGAAGATAAGAGAGAAGTGTTTCTGAAATCCCTTATGGTAGTTTTTCTTGTACCTATAGAAGAATATTGAATGATGGATAGCAGATAAGGAAAGTATCTTTGAAATCCTTCCCGTATTAGGAAAGAAGAAAAAAAGGGACGTTAAAAAATATTCTCAGTTGAAACAGATAGATAGATAAAGCAAACTTGCGTGGCCAAAAGAGTTAATCCTTGAAAAAATAGTGCAAAAACAGAGCACTAATTTGCCATTAATATGAGAAACAATTTCAGGATATCCATAGACATAGAACAAGAAAGGGTCGTGCCATGTTTTGAAGTAAAAAGTATATTAGTTAGCTATCGAGACAGCAAATGCAGAACCCCTACTAGAAGCGACAATAAGAGACGATGTCGGAGCTGCAGTTGTACTGGCACTAGAAGCTGTCGTTGCTGCAGAAGTTGCAGCAGGGACACCTGAAACGGAGGTTCTTAAAAATCATTCAACATGGTATCCTATTCCTTAAGCATAAAGCCAGAAATGCACAACAATATATCAGCTTCCTGTGTTAGCTTCTACATGAATTAAACATTACAATACCATGTCATACGATATTTATTTGCTAAAAGACGATGAGAAGATGCTAACATCTACTTGGCAAGTCAAGAACGCCTAAATTATGAAGACAATCCAACAATCAAGTACACAGGACAAGCAGAATAGGGGAGCCCATGCCGTAAATTAGGGAAGAGCTGCGATGAGATACTGCAAAAGGTGCAAACTCCCCACATAAGAGTTTTTCAAGTACGTCAATTAACGCAGCATGTGCACCGGAATTATACATTCCAAAGCGGAAATGGGGATTTTAATGAGCACCATTTACAATTCCTAAATAATACTGTGCGAGCATTTCTTTTATTTATCAAAGCTTATGCAGAAAAGTTAAAAATGATTCAACAATTAATATTTTTATAATCTTTTGTTCAAAGAAATGAGAGGGTCAGACTATTCGTGATTGCAACAGCAAATTGTGTCTTGGTATGGACATTTCTCCTTATAATAATATTTACAAAGACATAACTGTACAATCAAGACTCCTGTATGAAGAACTAGAGAATGACCAAATAAATGTATGTGCGGGCAAAAGATTGCATGTTTATACAAAGCAGAGGGGGAAAAAAAAATTCTGCTTCCTATCGCCCACCTTTGTATTTAGCAATGTTGGGGTAAAGAAAGCAACCACTCAATCCCCAAAACCCACAGAACCAAAAAAAATAGTAAAAGAAAAAGATGAAAGTCTATCTTCACTGCAAGCACATCTAGAAGCACTAAGCACAAGGATGCCCGGTACGTATCAAAGGAACACATGTGACGGCTGGACAAAGTACAACGCTAATAAGAATGTCCACAAGCAACGGTAGGATATTGTGGTTAAAAAGTCCATTTCCTTTTTATTTAGGACTTTTTAGCCCATGCTTTATATAGGAGCCACTAAGAAAATCTTTTGATTCTTCCTGCCGATTTTTCTTCACATTCACAGCACATCATCACACTTGTGCACGGAATAACGTATTGTCCCTTTACAGGTTTCATCAATTTCATCAGGACGGAACCTTCAAAAGCTGACCGCTCTTCAAAACAATTAGGCAACAAACTATCAGGCTTGTAGTTGCAGTTTGCCAGCTAAGTATGTGTCTAAATGATGCTCAAGCCCCAGTTCAGTGCTGCACTGATCCTAAGAATGACATTAAGATGTAGACGATTAAGCAGAATCTTACTCGAAAATCATTCTTCAAAGACAGAAATACTTCAAATCCCCTTTTGAAGGTTCTCCCTGGTTGTGCTCCAGATTACGAAGTATAATTCTTGCAAATATCTTGGCCTTGAGTGGTGTGGTCACATCATCAACTGTTGCACACAGAAATTTAGCAGCTCCAGCCTTTTGCGTAAGTTTCACATGGTGCGAAGTTTGGCCAACACTGGGAATTGTAAACTGCAATATGATATGCCACAAAAAATTATGTCACGTTTGGAAAACGAAGGAAAATGAAGTGAATGAAAATTTGGGTGCACAATGGAGAAAAATTTTAAATTTTCAATTGGAAGAATTTTTTTGAAATTTATGTTTGTTTCTCTCACAATTTTCTTCCCTCTCCCCCCCCCCCCAAACACAGCATTAGAGAATTTTTTCATTTGTCTAGCTCAAGATTTGAATATATGATTCATTTGAACCAGAAGAGTCAGTGAGTGGTAGCTCTATCCCATTTTCTCAGAAAATAATGATTTTGAAATGCATTTTCCACCCTTCCGCTTACAACCTACCCACATTATCAATGAGGTTTCAATGAAAAAAGACATGCAATTTTCCTTTCAATTCCAACGACGACTATTGTCTTTGCGACAGTAAACAAATCTAAATGGATGAAATAATTTAATTCAATTCCATATTTGTTATCGCGAGAAAGAAACTCTCTTGGGACTTACATTCATGCAATTAAAATTAGGCGGGCAGATCAGACATGAAGTAGTTCTAGATTTGACTCAATGATAATATATCCCTAGGAGTTTGTATTTAGTTTTATCTGTATATATCCTAGGTAATCATCCAACAAAACTTATGTAGGAGGCCATACCTGGACAAGGGCAAATGCTGCAAATGCCCAGAGTTCAGCAGGATTCTTTAACATGGATATTAATTTGTCCATTTTAGCTTCGCTGAGAAATAATCAGAGGGAGAAGATCAGAGGAAACAAAAAACAATAGTGTGAAAAGAGCAGCTAAAAATGCAAACAAACAAAGCAAGTGGCCACTAGTTTATCTGCTGAAACAGCTAACCGGCAAAAGTTCCCTGCTTTGCCTAGTGCTCACATGAACAATATTGAACTAGCAATATAGCTTCTCTGATAATCATTCCACATCTTTCAAAAAGGAAGTTGTTTGCAGTGATTCCCATGGATTACACATTTTATATATCAAACTACCTACCTCTGATTTCTCATTAGCAAAGATGAATGCAGTAAAGATGTTTGAAAGAGCAAATTAATCAAATGAAGATAAAAAGAGGAAAGGATGGAAAATTCAAAGATAAAATTTCAGACAAGAACATCTATATATTTGCGGCAGTGGAATTGAATTGGATATGAGGGAAGATGGTGGGAACTGCATCTGAAATTTCCTGAAACTGGAACACAAGCTCTTTCTGTCACTTTTGCTAATGCTGCAGAAGCAGATGATGCAGCTGCGGCAGTGAAATCTTGCTGATCAGACAACGTGAGGATATAATTTTCAGCGTTCTCCAAAGCCATCCTTCTAGATTCATCTAAGTTCACAATCCCAACCAATGCATGTTCATCCATTTTGCAAGATAGATCAAGTAAGCTTCAGCATATCAATTTCATCTTGCTAAAATAATAAGAATTCTTCTAATACGAGGATATGCGCAAAAAAATATAAGTGTCTTTTTGTTGAGAGATGATAGACAAATGCACCGACCAAATGAAATGTCACATAGCTCACGGCCAAACAAGTACTTCCATTATAGTGAAATCAAAAGGTATTTAGCCGTCCATTTCCAGATCTACATCACCTTTCCGTTCTTGGCCAAATACCATTAAAAAATAAATAAATAAATAAATAAATAAGGCTCGTATGCGAAAAAAGATCAAAGTATACTATGCTGTGGGCTGGAAAAAGGTACCTGCCATCAAACATCATGCCAAACCTAATGCAGCCATGAAACGTATCATTTTAGAGGGTAATGAAGAACAAAGATGAACAACTGTAGGAACTCCACCTTCCTTCAATATGCGAAGAGCATTACCAGGCACGAAAGCGACGTTACATAGAGCAGCAATGGCAGACCCACATACATGCTGAAAATAACATTGTGAATCATATTCAATTTATCTGCTTTCATGTACATTGGAAGATAAATCAGGATACATATACAGAGACATGGCCATGATAAAATCATGGCATAAGAAAAGCCGGTCTGCGCAGCTCACAAAGGCTAAATTAAATTGCAAGCATACATGGTCAAAGACTTACGTGATCATCAGAGTTAGCAAGAGCAATTAGAGGAGCAACACCACCTTCTAACACAATAGCAACACTACAAAAAAAATCTGAGGGTTAGCATCACACAAAACAAAAGCAAATATTTCATGCAGAAAACAAAGACACTGACCAACAATCTGGACACACTCCAATAAACTACTAAGGGAAGACGCATCATGCAAAAGAGAAAATTATTAATTACATACCGTGGAAGTTAGAATGAATAATTTTCGTCATGCTATATATAACGACGGAGCATTAACAATATCTAGCTCAAGCAAAACCATGTTTTCCTATGCATCCAGTGTTATGACATAAGCTAATTCACAGAACAACAGAAACCATGTATATGAGTATCAACTTAATGCATATGTAAAACTTATCCATGCTTAATCTATTAGCAACATCATCAACATATATATCCTTAAATCTCTTTTCTTCTGGCACAGAAACATCCATGTCTTATTTTGAGGTTTCGAGCTTCAATAAAATATTGGATAAATTGTATTAAGCCAAGTCTTGCCCCTATACTGACACTTTGTTTCAGGACTATTTCGAAAAGCTGAGATAGGATCTTTTTTCTCGTCTCATCTCTTAGAAGTGAATCTCCCTTGTCGCCTGAAACCCATCTAAATTCACTTTTGCCTTTAATTACTGATTCTAACAAACAACAATAACTTTCACCTAAAACTATCAATTATTTCTTAGTAGTGGGGATGGCAGCAGGATGAGTTTACATCAACGAAGACTGGTCCCAAACTAGAATCCACTAGGTCCCAAACATAACAACCTGATTAAGGTAGCAACTCTTGGGACCGAACTCAACCCTGGAGAGAAAACGGGGTTCTGACTATCTCCCAAAAACCCACCTTATAGTCGAAATTTTGGCATTTCCTTTCCTGAAAGAGATATGAACTCATTCAAATGCTCAAAATCCTAGAAATTTAACGAATTACTATTAAACAATGTTACTTTGTAAATATAACAATTATTGAGACGGGTTTGAATATTCGAAATGTCCTAAAGGCTAAAACCGTCCAAACTCTATGGGGTTTCTGCAATATTGTCACAGGTACCTGGAATTTGACATTCGAAGAGTTCCTAGTCGGTTTGATCAGTTAACTCAACAAATTGAACCATTATCATCCGCATTTAATAGATACATTTCGCTAAATCATGCTCGCATGAAAAGTATGGACATGTCAATTTCTTGCTAGATGCAAGACAAAGCATGCCAAAATCCATATTCAAAGCAATTTCAGAACGCATCGAACCATATGCTATCTAATTCCTTAAGATGCATGAAGGTATGCATAGGAACTTAACAGTGCATTTTCACACACATGCACAGTTATATATCCAATTTAGAAATATGAGACTACCTATAGGCTTCTGAAACTGATAATCCCCAAAGAGCACGAGCTACTCGTCCTTGTAGATCATGGGAGGCATTTCGATATGTCTTTGCGAGAGCAACCTATCAATCAATGTAGTATGAATGATCAACTCATTTTTCTTGAGCCAAAATTTTGACCATTAAAGATTCACATCAAGATTTGTTGGGATAAATACAGAAGTTGTCTTCACAGTTCTATCCATAGTGATACTAAGGCAATAGCTTCAATGGTGCAGGGCATAGAATATAATGACAACCATCATCCTAGAGTGATGATCATGGAGCATTTGCGACGAGAGTTTTCATTTTCTACTTTTTGTCAGACAATGTCCATAATGATGGGGCAAGAAGACAAACCAACATTATGCCAGCAAGCAATTTTACAGACAGTTGATCTCTTTGGAGTGCATTATTTGCCACTTTATTTTGCATATGATATGTTCAAAACGGATTATCAGTCAAGCTGACAAGTAAACAGCTAAAAAAGTTCAAATGTGGCAGTCAAGGTTGATAGAGAGCATGTGAACTGGACAACTTGCACCCTTCCGAAATCAATTCCACATCCCAGTATAGCAAAAAAGATGTAATGGTAGCAACACACCAGTTTGTTTATTCACACTGCAAGCATACTCTCATGACATGAGAATTGAGTTCTTTCTCATTAACCTTCAAAGAACGCAGGTGCTGTCCACAGTTTTTCCATCTCATGTAATCCTATATTGTGCAGAATAGTAGGAAAATGCGGCAGAAGTGCTTGATGGGAAGCCATTGCAATTAAGCTGAAATAAATAACACCATACCAAGGCCTCCATGCCACCTGCTGGTGCAATGACTTCACGAATTCTGCCATCGAATAACAGATTCCACATCGCCCCAGTAGCTTCTAGCCTGTTTGATGAGTGCACAAAATATTGCAGATCAACCTCATTGACTATATGCAGAGAATAGGAGTAAACCTCATCAAATATTTCAAGAGCAATACTCATTTAAGCATTCAGAGTTTAACATGACTATTGCAAATAATAAAATCAGATCACCCCTCAGATTTGCTGGGGGGCTTTCTTAAGTCGCAGAAGGCTGAAAAAAAATCATGCAAACATATGCAGGCGTCTCTCGTATCTTTGATTTTCTTCTTGGTGTTTAATACCTTGTCAGGGTTTTATCCCGACATCAAAATCCCAAGAGGATTGAACTCCTTGAGATGCCCTCTTGTTCCTCCCTCCCCAGATGAACCAAGAAACAAGGCAAAAAATCATCTTAGTAATCTGCTCCTTTCTAGCACACAAACTGATAGTCCCTTTCCATGCACAAAGTTCGTGCTGCATTGTGCCTGAGGTCACCCATGGTACTCTTAAATTGCAAAAACCATAGTCCAAATCTTTCGCATCTAGCTACAATGCGAAAGTAAGTGATTCACACTTGACTCTTCACTCTTGCACAAAAGACATCTATTAAAGTAAGAATAAGTCCCCAATCTGCTTCCCTAGCCGAAAAAGAAATCTTCAAGGGAACATCAACCTTCCAACTAGATTTCCATGGAAAGAGTGTGCTCTGTTGGAATTGCATCTAAGAAAAGATTAGACCAAAAAAGTAGGATTTGACAGAAAAAGTCCTAGAGGTAAGGCAATTCCACCTTAACCTATCACCCTCTCTCACGTCTGACACTGCTCGATACAACAACTCCATAAAATTTAAAGGTCCCAAACTTGAGCTGTAAGCAAAAAGTTAAATCTCCCACACCATTCCTTCCTGGTTAGTCTTCCAACAATTAGTAAAAGGGAGGAGAACCTGGTCAGCTATGGGACTTTACAGCTTGAAGAGTGGCTAGAGATGTTCCATGGGAGTCAAAAAGCTTCTCTTCACATTAAAAGTATGAAAGACAGAATGAATCAAAAGAATCTCAAGAAAGTGAGAAGATTCTCCATTGACAAAGGCACTGTTAAGGAAAGATGGCAAGGTACATTGGAAGTGCCTACCCCCATTCCTCCTCTCAAGTACACATGCAAGTGATGAATGAGTTACAAGAATGTAGGAGTTATTACCCTTATAGATAAATCAAGAGTGCTAGAATTGGAAATAAAAAAGCAGTCAGACTTGATATAATGGTGATTATGGATAAGATAGGCATCACATGCTGGTCGGAATTTTCAGAGCCAGGAGAATGCCAGAAAATGGTAAATTAAGAGGCATTAAGATGATGAATAATGAAATTGTGGAGGAGGAGGAGGAGGAGGAATTGAGCATATATCGAGGAGAGATAAGTGTGTTTTCGGAAAGAAATTTGGTTTGATGCTGGTGAGACCAATATGGAGACTATCTTATTCATAAATAACCGAAATCATGGACCAAAGGAGTTATAGATGAAATACATTATTGCGTGGTATTCATGAAACTGAAGGAAGAATGTAAAGGAAAACACATGCATAAGCAAGTATCCAAACAATAAAAGACCCATGATGAAGCTGTGACTTCACTAAGGACATTCCGTGTGATTAGAAATTACGATGGAAGCAAGCCTACTTGCGTTTTTTCTTTTTTTCTTTTTTCTTTTTTAAAATGTTTTCTTGTTAGGATAAGCAAGCTTAAAGGTTCAACTTTGAAGCCATGCTTCCATGTCACAACAATAAGAATAATGACAAGATCACTAGACACATTCAAGATTTTGCTGCCCAGCACAGGTATCTCACCACGAGATAAGCTTAAATGAGTGAGACGAAGACGGAAATAAGTTGAACTTTAGGGAACTAAAAGCTTTCATCATAGTAGATAAAAAGAAAAAGAAAAAAAAAAAAAGGAAAAACATTGTATGGTTGGAATTTTTCAATCAAAGTACACAAAAAACACAGCATTTAGTATATTCAGTCAGAGGAATATTACAAATTAATGACCTTCGAGAACAGGTAGAAAATAGAAGTATCACAAGGCAAGCTGTTCAAGTATCTTGGGTCTCATTTACAAAGAGAATGAGGAATTAATGGAAAAGTCAAGTACAAGATATTGGTGAGACCAATGGAAATAGGGAAATGCAGTGTGCATCTTCTTTGTGGCCAAGTGATGCCACTTAAGCTCAAAGAAAATACTGTTGGACTGTGATAAGACTACTTATGTTTTATGGGAGAGAATTTTTTTCTGCAACATGTGCACAATATGTTGTTGAGGAGTTAAATGCTCGATCTATATGCAAAAACTGAAGAAGAGAGAATTAAAATATGACTTTATTTGAGAAAAATTGGCATGGCTCCAACTATGGATAAGATGAAAGACCTATTTAGGGTGATTTGAATACTGAAAGTTTGAAACATTGATATCAAGAGCTTTCTGAGAAGATGTGACCTAGTAATTAAGACACGAGCCAAAACGGGTAAGAGGGCCCATGAATAACTTTAAGAAGGATCTTAAAGTTTTTATATTGAATATGAAATTCAATATTGTCCACAATGCAGAATTCCATTCTTTTGAGTTGACATATTCATATTAAGGTTTTTATATCTGTCTCTCTCTCTCTCTCTCTCTCTCTCTCTCTCTCTCTCCACGGTCACCTCCCCCAAACAGGAAAATTCCTATTTCTCTATTTTCCACTTAACTTCCAAGCCTACTCCTCCACTTCTTTCCCACATTTACTCATTTACTCTCATGTACATATGGCTCCCAAGCATTAATCCCATACAAAAACCATTGGTTTGCAGTCCAACATAATCCCTCATCATAAAAGCAACTGCATCATGTACTTTTCTTTTTGTTTATTTGAGAGTATCCATGCTAATTATTTTCTTCATGCAGCTGCTTCAAGTGTTCTCAAGACTTATGCATATCATAAATTGCTGTCTAAATGACGGCCACAACAAGTACAAGCGCTTCCATGTAGAAAAAAGTTCCCCAAGTGACGACACATAAACTAAGTCATTCAGTTTATAGAAAGACGGATTCATAGATTACTTGACAACTTCATGGGGAGATCTTGTCAGTTGAACTAGTGCTTCCATAGCAACCAACTCTTGCTCTGCATTATTACCATTTGTACCATTTGCAGAAGCTGAATTAGCCAAGGCCCGAGCAACCGGTGAAGTTTGATGCCGTTCAATTGAAAAATGTATCAGTATTCCACCCTTAACCAAGAGGAAGGGATCAGCATTACATTTCTAGCATCATAAGAGCTCAGTTGTACGTTATCAGAAGATCAAGATATATGGTGAATGCTAAAGGCAAATAGTAATGAGAGTACTACCAACCACACATATCATGAACAAGAAGAATATTATTTTTCAGCTCATTTCCTTCAGAAAACTACCCCCGTTATTGACAAAATGACCATTATACGGGATTAATTCCGGCACTTCACTCTTCATCCTTCAAAACTTGAAGAGTGCATTTGTTTGGGAGACATTTTCCTCGTTTCAGATGCCGAGTACTGTATTACAAAACTATGACACTTGAAACGTTATAAGCAAGCATCTTTATGAGTAAAACGCTCCATGGTGTGAAACCTGTTAACCTGTGAACTATTTCTACATCATGCGTTCTTTGAATGGAACCTCTTTCACCTGAGAAATGATTTATTTACTTGCAAGTGAAACAAATGCATCAGATGAAATGACACAAGGCTACTTAGTAATGGATGACAGTTATAGCAATTTCAGATAAAGCTGGTGCTTATTGGTATGTTATCTCGCGCCACTCTGGCGATATTTTTATCTGAATAGAATGAAGCACAGCACCTGCTTCAGAACATCCTCGGACTCGCAGATGCGAGCAAGCATAACCAAAGCATGCACTCGATTAGCCAGTGCGAGTTCCTTTCTACACTTGTAGTCACCTACCAAATTTGCCAGAGCACCAGCTGCGAGTCGCTGAAGACAAGTGAAAGACCAATCCACTAGTAAGCTATCCTAAATAATTGATTTAGAAACAAATGAGAAAAGCAAAATTGCTTGCAACTTGAACCAATGTAAAATGGGAAAATTTGTACCAAATCTTTATGATTATTGGGCCACTTGATTATAAGATCAACTATAGCTTTTACTCCACCAGCCTCAGCAATAGCCCCCTGACAAGAAACCATTATCAATATCAAAATAAAACTCGATATCCTGCAAAAGTGATAAGCAAGCAACAATGACAAAAGATTTCATAAACCACCAATTGCCACTCTAGCAAGCCTCTTGTCCATTGACCTCGCCAAACTAGCAACAATATCGACTCCACCTTTTTATATGACAGCTTTTGCAACATTGACATTCACAAACAATTATGCTATAGCCTGAAACATACTGAGAGGTCAACACATCAGACATTAAGTTCTCAATTTCTTGTCTATAAGGTGGAGTTAGTTAACATGCCGTTTCTATGTGTTCCAATGAAAACAGGGTACTACCAAAGTAACTGGGTTTCCCGCCAAAAGGAAGGCGAAAATTTAATGTGATAGCTCCAAGCACCAGAAAAACCTTACCTTCACAGCCTCAAATTGTACCCCTTCCTGACAAGATTTAGCAAGGTCTAAGAGAATGCTTATGCCTCTATCTCGCAGTATTGCTGCAGCCCTTCCTTCATTAAGAGGAAAATGTTCATCAATTGCAGCCAAATATGGAAGTGCAGCTGGTGCACTCTCTTGCACATCTTCTTGAGAGCTCCGCATCAAGATGAACAACAGCACCTTGCCCTAGCCAGAAATCATATAAACCCACTCGATCGCTCTTTGCACTTCGTAAAAGCATAAGTGATAGAATCCAAGCCAGCGCATGATCTCATCCGTGCTCTTATAACTTCTATCTGAGTTTCTCCAATCCCGAGATATATTCTTCTCTTTGATATCAGGGAATAGAGAAGCTATTTATCTAAAAATATATGTAAAAGATTTTCCACTAATCCTGCGAATTGTAAAATCGGTATCTCATTCTAGATTGTAAAAGGTATTTGTTTCAACAAAGATTTTCTCTTTGTTTCAACTTCCAATCTAGAGGGAGATACCGATTTTACAATTCTTAGGATTAGAGGAAAATCTTTACTCACTATTTTACAGATATTTCTAGACAAATAGCTTCTCTATTACCTGATATCAAAGAGAATAATATGTTTCAAGACTGGAGAAACTCGGATAAAAGTCGTAAGAGCATGGATGAGATCATGTCGTAAGAGCATGGATGGATGAGATCAATGCGTTGGCTTGAGGATTCTATCACTTACGCTTTTACGAAGTGCGAAGAGCAATTGAGTGGATTTATATAATTTCCGGCTGGGGCAAGGCGCTCCTCTATTATTCATCTTGATGTAGAGCTCTCAAGAAGGAACTAAGCAATGTTGAAACAACCGCCGAACCAACATCTGTTCGAGAAACGTCCAACTAACCTATCTGTCTGATACAACTAGATTCTCTCGCAAGTTAATTTCAAAACACTTGAGCAATTCGTGCGGCAATTACAAATAAAGAGTTGCATCAGTTACTTTCCCACACTTATCCCCAATTATTTCTCGCAACTTCAGAGAAAAATTATGGAATCAGCTACATCGTGTCCTCAAAATCGGAGGCAAGCAAACTTGAGATCCAATGATTTCCAGCCAATAGGAAAATTACTTATGGCTCTCCACCCCTACAAGTAGAGGCCAAGTTGGCCCTATCATGGTAATTGAGACGCGAAAACAGCTCAGTCAGCATGTTGTCAGGCAGTTTCGTCCAATCCACGTACTCATTTCGCTCTGAAGACAAAACTTCCTCCTTAAGTTCACTATTGCTATGCGCACCCACCTTCTCCTTCACCTTTCTGGACTTCCTCGGCAGGAGCCTACAACTCATATTTTCTTTAATTCCCGTCTGTCGAGCTTCCGATAGGGGAAAGGCTTCTCTGCAATATGGAACCACCATGAAAATCTGACTAACACACAAATCTTTGACCACGCATTTTAATTTGCTGAGTGAAAAAGATAACAAAACAAACCAGCCCAAAACCCGCCTAGCCCGACCCACCAAGCGCTTACTCTCTGACCTCTCAAACGGGGTCGGCCTCCTTCAGCCAGTGGCGAGTGGAGTTCTCGCCTTGGGTCCGACCAGACTCTGACTCCGGCAGCCTGGTCTTTCACCAGCAACCAACTTCGCTTATCCATAAAACCAAGCCGTTCCTTTCCAGTGACCAAATCATCATGCGAAACACCAAACGCGGCCACCATTACCGCGCGCACACTGGCGACCGAGAATGAAATAAGGAAACAGAACTCAAACCCGATTTCTTTAACAGTAAACATGCTGATTAGTCAATGGGAGTGACCCTTCTGAAAACAAAAAACGTTCTCAAAAGTGCTCAAAGTAGTCTAAGATTGAATGTACCATACACCGACTCGGCTTAGGCATTTTAAGAAACAAAGGATGGGCATGGGCCGAGGGGAGAAAATAGATTCACTCGGGGCACGAACTTAGACTGAGACCCGCAAAGAACGAACAAATCAAGACTCGAAATCAGCACAGGACGACTAATTTGCACTCAGCACAGGTATGAGTGAAAGACAGCAACTCTCAGCCCCGGTCGAGCCGAGACAGGGCAAAACAGAGCATGGCGAGCGCTCGAAAGTGGAAGTCACTAGCCGGCTAGGGCACGGCGGCTAGGAGGCGAGCCCGAAGAAGAGAATCCGAGCTCTGGCCACTGCCTTCATGTCTCCGAGCCGATCCTCGGGGCGGGCTCGAAACCGAAAAACAAAAAAAAACTCACCGGCGATATGGACGCCGGGGAAGCGAGGACGCCGGCCGGAGTTTTTGCATTCGGTGCCTTGCCTTTTCCCGAGCGAAATGAGGAAGCCGTTCCGTGCCGAAGCCAAGCTTCTCCCATTCCGCCAGCGCAAAGACGACGACGAAACGCGCGACTCCGCAAAACCGATGGCGAAACTTCAGAAAAATTCTCGAAAAAAAAAACTGAAAATCCACGATAGAAAAAAAGGAGGAAAGCGGAGATTCCGGCGAGAGTGAGCTTACGGGGACGCAGAGCTCGTGCGCGAAGTCGGTGGAGAAGGCGGGGAACGCGGCGGACGACGGCGGGGGCGGGGAGGTGGACCAGGAGGAGTCGGCGCAGGCGCGGTGGTGGCCGGAGGCAGAGGGGTGGGGTGGTGGAGGCCCGGCGGGGGCGGCGGGGGGAGGGGGAGCAGAAGAGGGCGTCGTTGGAGAGGTCGAGGAGATCGTCGATGGGAAGGCGTCGAGCGGCGCCGCGGAGAGCCCGTACAGGTCCATAGCGAGAGGCCTTTCCGCCGGCGGGGAGCTCCGCGCCGGTGCAAGCGACGGCGAGATCGAGCGTAGAGAGAGAGAGTGTTGTACGGTGGAGGAGGGAGGAGGGAGGCTTTGGCTCAGAGCGACGGACTGCTTTTTTTGCTTCTTCCCTTCGCGCTCTCTCTCTCTCTCTCTCTCTCTCTCGCACCAGCTTTTTTCTGTTGCGCCCCCTTTTGTAAAAGTACGCCCGCGCAGGGTCAGATTTCATCAAGTGCCGTGCTCCCCATGGTTTGCTTTCGTGGAACCATGCATCTGCACCGTCCATTTCCACCATCCGCGCCGGTGAAGGGAAAACGAATCGTGGAGGTTTCATGGGCTCGTGAGCCCGTTTAATTTACGCAAAATAAATAATCTTGAATATATATATATATATATATAATGGTTTGTGTCAGAATACATTAGCGGAAAAAAATTTCGATGAAATTTTTATCGATATTAAAATCATCATAATTTATTTCAAACAATATAAATGGTCATTTTTAAGAATTTTTTTTTCCAAATCCTTCATTTTATACGAAAACAAATGAAGCACTAGGATTAAGATGATCACCTTTTATACGGTACAGCGACATTATCCACCTTTCAAAGAACAGCGCTTTACTAAATAAAATAATTGAGAGTCTCGATTTACATATATCATGAGGATTTTTTTTTTTTGAAGAACCCTCAAATTTAAAAAATTATTTATCTATCAATATCAAAACTTTGAGAAGTATCTGGCCATGGTTGTTTTGGGAATGATGGTTTAAGATTTTGTTTGTTTGGGAATGAGGTTTTTTTTTTTCTTTTTTTACATGGTTTGCGCATTTCGATTAATCGTGTCCATTCTGGATCTCAAAAGAGATTGATGTATCGTTTTGTATAAAGAGTGTGTATAATTGATGCTAATGTGTACCTAAATGATAAAAAAAGATGTCAATCCATTTTGGATCTCAAAATACGAGTCTTATTAACGATCGTTCAGGTGCATTAGTTAAGACCACTAAAAACAGAAATAGCATATATCGACCAACTTTCAAAATCAAGCGCTAACACATTTAGAAAAGTTACGTACTTCGAATACAAAAGTCGATGGTTCCCATGCACAATAAATAGGACTTAGTAGATGAAGTGACCCGGTGGGGAATGTCCTGGGCCCTCTCAGCGTCTTCGACGGCTTTACTTGGGAGGAAGTCATAGAAAAGCGTCTTCTTCACTGGAGCCAAGTTAACTTGGTTTGATGATTTTGGTGGTGGCGATGATCGGGCACTGCTGGACTCGAGAAAATTGTTTGATTGTAAAAACCAACAAACAAAAACCGAATGGAAGTGGAATTTCGATTTGGTTCAATTTCGGTTCAGATCGGATTTTGGTTCGGTTAAATAAATTTTCTTATCGATGCGATTTGGTTCAGTATTTCAAAAAAATCAAACCAAACCGAAACACTTCTAGAGAAGATAGAGTGAAATTTGTGGAGGCAACGATGTAGAGAGATGTAGAGAGATACAGAGGCATCACTTGTAGACTCTCGAACCCTTATCAATGATGATGCCACCTCCATATCTGGAACGAAGATTTGAGTTGTCTCTAGTGCACTGTCATGGACGAGGGAGCTTGACGTTAGGGATGTCTTAACACAGAGAGAATTTTTTGTTTAGAGGTGTTGGGAGGTGGCAGGCATGGGGTATTGGCGGTCACCGATTGAGATCACGATGGTGGAGAAGGCGTGGGCGAAGGATAGAGGCGTCCAAACTAAACTGGAATTAAACCAAAATCAGAACCAAATCCAACCAAACCAATTTTCGTGCATCTTTTGTTAGGTTAGGTTTCAGTTCGGATAAAAATAACCATTTTTATTTCGATTCGGTTTGGTTCGGTTAATCGAACGGAACTAAAAATCGTCTATTATCTTAATATGACAATTTACACAATCTCTCCCATTTGTCACTAAATATCTTCTTAATTTTGAAAAAGAAAATTAAAAAATCGGACCGAGCCAAATTGAATTGAACCAAGTCTTCGGTTTGGATCGCAATTGGGCCACCCACTGTTGTGCTGCTGGCCACTTGGGTAGAGAGAGAGAAGGGCCCCGGGGGGGGGAACGTTGTTGGGTTTGGTTCATGATTAGGTCGATTTTTTTTTTCTCCGGCCAGAAATACTTGGTGCTATACACCTATGACAAATTTATCATAGAGCTCTAGAGCAATATAGTGAGTTTACGTGTAATTTAAAAGGCCCAAAATGATGAAGTGGAGGCCGAATCTGGAGAAGCAATAGAATGGACTTTGGGTCCGGAATCCACCACCCCAGCACAAGTTTGGAATCGAGACTTTAGTGGGTTAGAATAATCATGTTCATTTCAACATGTATTTGTCATCTTTTGTCCAAATCGGCACATCTAATGATACGTGCACGACATGCCAAGTCGTGCGAGTCAGATCGAGTCTTTTCTTGCTCGAGTAATCACAAAAAATGCACTATTAGCTCCATTTCTCAGCCTAGAGAGTTCAAGGTTTGGAGGATAATTACAAAATAAAATAAAAAAAATCTTAAATATATTGTGCAAATAACAATTCGATTATAAATCTTTCAATTTTCTTAATTGAGTTATAAATATTTTGATGATTTATCAATTTATTTTTTCTAACGTGGATGCTTATCATCCTATGTGGGACGGGAGGCGTGAAGTTAATAATTTTTGCAAATTTTTTGAATATTTTTTTTTCCTTCTTTTTTTCCATCCTCTCTTAACCTTTTCCAGCTAGTCACAAGTAAGGGCAATGATTAATGGGGGCTTCCCTTGCCAAATCTTGGTGAGGGCGTCGCGGCCTGGTCAGTCACCCTCGCCCAGGTTCACCCATGGGTAGTGAGGGCAACTCTCGCATGTGGTTAGCTGACCATAGAGAAAAAGATAGAGAAAGGAAACAAAAAAGAAAGAAAATTAAAAAAATAAATAAAGTAAGAAAATTTGTTTATATTAGCGTTGGCTGCATCACCTAATATGATTAGCCTACACATTAGTAATTTCTATCAAAATTGGTCAGAATGATTAAATCGACAAATCTTCAAAATTTTTAAACTCAATTGGCAAAATTAGAAATATTAAGACTGAACATATAATAGATTTAGGGCTTTAACAGTAACTTTTATGTTCACGTATCTAATCTGCTAAGCATGGACAAGATACGCGACCAAAATTGGAAGTGCAAAACTTCATAGGATTCGAGCAAGTGATAATGTATACCATCCTAAGCGGGTAGCCAATCCTATATTTTGAATATTCATTTTAAATGATAGCCCCAACGGAAAAACGACGAAAGAACTTTCAAATTCTAGTTGTTTCAACAGCAACAAAAAAATCTTAGAATTTGATATATGTCACGATAAAAGAGAGAGAAATATATATTGTTGAATCCGGAGTACAAAAGCTACGTTTAAATTAAATCTATGTAAAATATGAAGTACAAAAGCCGACCGTTCTACGTGACACTATGAGCACTAATATGAACAATTTTTATAGGGTTAATACCCTGAAAAACCCCAAACGGGTACATCTGTGACAAATTTACCCAAAACTATTTTTTTGACCATGAAAAATCCCAAACTGGTACACCTATGACAAATTTACCCCGACTAACCATAAAAAACCATAAACCGGTACATTTATGACAAGTTTACCCCAAACTAATTTATTCGACCGCAAAAAACTCCAAACTGGTAAATTTTTGACAAATTTACCATCCGCTAAATTGGATTAATATAAAAAAAAATCGCAAAAATTGTAAACTCGTGACAAACGGAGCGTAAAATCCCAAATTTGTATATTAATCAACTATCACGTGTCATTTAACTTAATAATTTGATAATAAAATTTAATAAAAACTAACAGAGGGTAAATTTGTTACAAGTGTATCAGTTTGGGGTTTTTTGTGGTCAAAAAAGTAATTTGAGATAAATTTGTCACAAGTGTACCAGTTTGTGGTTTTTCAGGGTATTAACCCATTTTTATAACTTTCGTTATTTTTTAATTTCATTTTATTTTCTTTCTTTGTATTTGTATATTCATGATTGAAAAGTTCAGAACAAAATTGGCACAAATATAATAGATTTATGACTTTTTAAATAATATTTCCAATAAATTTCAGACTCATAAGTATTCTACTGGCTTGGTCGAGAGGGGCCGACATATGTATACTTATATTGTGCGTCTAACTCACGCAAGGGAGAGATATAACAAAGTAGTTGTCATCGTCGCATGTATAGAGGCAGAGATTGTCCTCTGATACATCATTGCTCCTCCTTGAGACGTGATCCAAACGCATGCATAAAGAAAACGAAAAATGAGTCCTTGTCCTTTCGTCCCTCTACTCCTCATCTTCTTCCTCACCTTCCTCCGCGCTGCATCTGCAGATGGCTGCAGCACCAACATAATCCACGAAACGTGCAAGAAATGCGCGCAAGAAGACCCCAACGTCAGGTACGAGTTCTGTGTCGCGTTGCTCGAGTCGAACCCGTACAGCCACTGCGCCGACCTCCGGGGGCTCGGCCTCATCTCCATCAAGCTGTTGCGGCACAACGTGACCCGCACGAGGTCTTACACCGAGAAGCTTCTGAAGGGCAAGGAGATGGATCCATCCGTCAGAGCATGCTTGCAGGATTGCTTGGAGCTGTACTCTGACGCAGTCCCGACGCTTGCAGAGGCGATCAGAGCCTACAAGGACGAGAGGTACGAGGACGCGAACATCAACCTGAGCTCGGTCATGGACGCACCGACCACGTGCGAGGATGGGTTCTCGGAGAAAGGTGCAGGGTCGCCGTTGGCCGAGAGGAACAAAGACTCGTTCCAGTTGTCGGCTTTGGCTCTCTCGATCGTTACGATGCTCTCGCGTTCTTCGCTTTAGTTAGGGTTGAACGTTTGTGGCCTTCATTGCTGTCGACTCCTGTATCGTCGTGTTTGGCACACCGATCCTGGCAATTGAATTGTTTATTCCTTTAGTTATGAACTGGAATGATAACGCTGTGGTTTTCTTGTATGATTTGTCGAATATATCGGAGTTCTTGGCGTTTTTCACTTGCGGCCTATCAATTTGTGATTAATTGAATGATTTTTGGAAGATGAAGTAGAGATCCGATCGGCGCCTGCGGGTTATCGTCTTGTCGCTGCTTTAAGGCTAAAGTTTCGTCATCGATGCTTTTCCCATACTTCAGGTATATGTTCTCAATGAATTCGCCTTGCATGTGCCGTGAGCATTCGATGGGTTGCTTTGGAGAGTTTAAGTCTTTTCTTACGTGTAGCATCATGTAATAAATAGGATTCAGTACACTTTGTTGGTATACTCTTGGGCTTGCAAATATTTCGAATGGTCTTGACCAAAAAAAGAAAAGAAAAATATTTCGAATGGTCCTCATTTCAAATTCGCTCCAAAGAAAATACGCTAGGCTTTTTCATTCAAAAATTTCTTGTTATGGACTGTTCGTTCTTTTATTTTAATGACCCCAAAAAAAAAATGTCGATATAGGGCCCGATGGGTCTAGGCTGAATGCTGAAACAAGCTGTACATAGAATTATCATGATAGAATTATGTCTTGTCTATAAAAGGTACACTTTTTTTATGAGAAAAGTTCGTGGTAAAAAAAATCAATTTTGGGAAATCATTTTTTTTTAAAAAATGAATAATTTTCTTTTTTATTTGGTGATATGTGAACGAGAACATTCTCTAATATTTATATCTCATTTGAAAAATGCTTTCAATCTTATTACTTTATATCAAGCAAAAAAAGAACTTTTGAATAATTTTTTTTCTTTTTTCTTCTTCTTCTCTTCATCCACCGATAGGCCACAAGCAAGGCTCAACCTTGGGCTCAATGACGGCCAAGATAAGCAATTTTGAAAAGTGTTTTTACCTTTTTAGGTTTATGAATCCACTTACCTAATTTTAATCATGAATATGTTTGTTTGCTTCTTCCTTTATCAAACATCAAAAAAACACTTTCACTCAAACAAACACGCCCAAAAACTTACAAGAATAAATGACAATTTTTCCCATCATGAAAGGCCTTTTGAAGGAAATTAAAATGGCCTATACCAACTGAGTAATTCATTGCATAGGTCTTTAATGCCAAATCATGAATGCTACCTGGAAATCAAATTGCTCACGAGTTTTCTTTCTTGATATATTCACTAAACATCTATATAGTGGGAATGGACCACCAACCAACCACCAACTTTGATACCATTTTTTTGGAGATGCATAATAGAAGCCCAATATCAATTGGACTCACCTTAAATCAAATAATGAGTCCTCTTAAATAATCTAAAAATTAAATTAATGAAATTAAAAAACATTTAGAGAGCAGGAAAACTGAAAATTAAATAATTGAAGAAAAAATCATGAAAAATTGCAACGATGTATATAAAACCATTTGTCTTATAACTAAATATGAAATAGTTTATATATATAAATTAAATTAATGAAATTATTAACAGGAAAACTAAGCGAACAACGGTACAACTTTTTTAACTAGAGATTACCTTTTTAATCATGAAATGCACTAAATGATTTTTTAACGTAAACAAATCTCTGAGTGTACAATGATCTAAAGTTAAAACAGAAAAATGACAACTTCAACAAAATGCGAATCACCTGGAGAATCAGCGGCATCCGTGGAATACTGTAAAGCGAATGGTTAAGACTGGAAACGTAATTTGTAATTTTAATAAAGACAATTAAAAGGATTAAAATATAAAATTCATCGAAAATTGATCCGAGGTTAATTGAAATTACCAGAACAGAACAATGCTAGTTGGGTAAATATGGGTCTCATGGCACAATTATACTATGTGGCAATCATATAGGCGAAATTAAGTGTATATGATAGACTCTCCCCAACTTCTTTTGCCAAACATTTTGTTAAATTATGTATTGAGTTTGAAGTCATATACAAAACCTGATCCGATTGGAAGGTGTATATATTTATGTCTGAATTGCTGGGATAATTACACGTGAAATTTCTTGGATGGTTATTTTGTTGGAGATAAGGTCGACTACCTCAGTGAGGCTCCTAAGCAAGGAAAAACAAAAGAAATCGCACAAGAAAATAAAATTAGAAGGGGGAAAGGAAAGGCATTCTGTTGATCGATCCTATCTATTATAGTGGTCTTTATGTAACGTCTCAAAACGTTATGCGTGACACCTATCTTTTTAAATTTATAATCATTTAATTATTATTTGCATGTGAAAGTTCAATAAAATTTTCTCAACCAAAATCCTGTATAAGAAATCGCAGAAGTTAAATGTAGATATTATTTTTATTTATGTAAACATTAGTATAACAACTTTAACAAATCATTTAAACAAAGAACAAAATAAAAAAGTCCAAGGAAAGAATCAGGCCAACCGGTGTCATTACTCCCATCCTATCCCATAAGTGAGCTATCATCCAACTTGGGATTGATGGTCTTAGGCATCACCTCATCCCTTTCAACTCATATTTTGGAGACCATCTGCAAACTGAAAAATAAGGGATGAGTCGAAGCTCATTAAATAAAATTTCTAGGTTTAAGTAAGAAAATCATCTTATCACTCAACCTGATATCAACAAATAGCATGAGTGCATAATAAACCAAAAAGTATGCTGAGAACATGATTAATACATATCTTTGCCATTGTGATATACCACAGTAATCATTACTCCACAATATTTCAATCCAAACTCATACATATGGCATCATATGTTCCGATACTAGGTAATTAATTAAATCGTATTTGAATCTACAAATGCACATGAACATGCATTATATTCGAGGCTTGAACATCAAAGTGCCAAAACTTAGCAAGGTGGACACATAAGTACCAAAATTTTCAAAATGTACACTTAAGTGTCCTTTAAAAAAATGAAAAATTTAGTGCAAACTCCAGTGATGTTTGCTAAAAATAAGACATGATGTTATTTTATTAATAAAACTGGTCTATGTGACTTGTCGGAATCTTTACTCAACAATCCTTGTCCCAAAACGACGTTGGTTTGCCTCCAAATTTGATTTTTAGTATAAATATTAATTGATTTAAAAAAAAAAAAAAGAGAAAAGAAGCAAGGGCCTCCACGGCCCTCGCCGATGTTGCCCCACCATCTATGGAAAGGGCTAGCTATAGTGGGGTGAGGGCTGGCTAGGGTTGTCATGTCTAAATGAAATAAAAAATAGTGAGAGGAGATTGTTTAAGGGTATAACTAGAGACAAAATTGAAAAAAAAAATACACCAAAATATCCTATTTTTGAATGGGCAACGCAACAGAAAACAACACATAGGCTCCATTCGTTTCACGGAAAATGCTGCATTTTTGGAAAATATTTTCCAAGAAGTCATTTTCTAGAAAATTGTCATTATTTTCTTGTGTTCGTTGGAAAACCTAAAAATAAATTGGAAAGTATTTTTGGTAGTTCGGTAAGGAAAATATTTTTCTCTAAGTATTTTTTTTAATAATATTATCCTTTAATCAAAATTTTTAAATTTTTTAATCTTATAATTTTTTAATTATTTTTCTTTTCTTTTTCTTTCTTTTTATCTTCTTCTTCTTTGGCTATTCGCCAGCCATGCGATGGCCGACGACCTATCAAAGGCCAACTTTCGCTGGCTCGTCGATCTCACGAGCGACAAGCAGATTGGTGAGCGGCGAGCCCAAGCTCGTCCTCGGCCTCACTAGATCGGTGAGTCGAAGCTCGCGCCGCCCCCGACTAGCTTGCGCGAGCATGAGGGCGAGCCTTAAGCGAGCGCTAGGCTCGTCGCGAGCACGAGGGCGAGCCTTAAGCCCACTAGAGATCGGCGAGCCGGCGAGGCCAAGGCCGGGTGCCACCGCTAGCGAGCCTCGAGCTCGCCAAAGGTCGGTGAGCCGGGAGGCCCAAGGCCGATGCCGCCGCCGGCGAAGCCTCGAGCTCGCCGGAGGTGGTCGAGCGGCGAGGCCAAGGTCAACACCGCCACCGACGAGCCTGGAGCTCGCCTGAGGCCGGTCACCAGCCGTAGCCATACCGACAACCGGCCAAAGAAGAAGGTGGAAAAAAGGAAAAGAAAAAGAAATATAATTTAAAATTCAAATTATTAAAAAAGAAAACAAGAAAGAAGGGGACTAATAGGTTACGAGATGAGAGAGTGAGTAAGGAAAATGTTTTCCCTAATTTTTGTTTTCCTTGGTGGAAAATGATTACCGCAACTAATTCATTTTCCGTGAAACAAACATCAGAAAATTTGGAGACTGTTTTCCTAGAAATGATTTTCCGTGAAACGAACGGACACATAAAAAGAGTCAATTTTCCCCAATTTTTAAAACCACCGATCTAATATTACATCAATTTCATCGGACATTTTCCTTGTTAATGTAATATGCGAAAATACATATAGGATGGAGCTTGAGATCCGTTGCCTCGAGACGGCCTTCTATTGTGAGAAAACCAATGGCTCGTTCAAGGAGCTGCAGCTTGAGAGCGACGGTGCAATCTAAGCTTCGGTAGACTAAGACCGGGCCAAGAAAGTCGGGTTTGTGACCATTGCTCCACCGAGCCTCCCGAAGCCGAGATTGTCATTAATGTGGCTTATTTTCTTGTTTAGGTAAGAACCCAAATTTTAAGTCTGGGTTCCAGTATCTATTGGATTTAATCATCCCGGAACAAGCAGATGTCTCTAAAGACGGCCCTTTTGTGTTGGAGCATATGGATACAATCATGTTGCGACCTCCCTGGTGAGACCACCTAAAGGTTTGGCTAATAAATTAGTAAGCCTAAACTTAATTCGGACTCTCCTAAACTTATACCAATTCGCAACTTAGGTTCAAGTTATTTAACAAGCAAAAGATTTTTTTTCTAGAAGTCACCATTAATCGGTTTATGGTGGGTCAATTGTAAAGTATCAGAAGAAATACCTTACTCCTACAAACTAGAAATTAAATGAGTTTGAGATTTGATTACGCTAGATTTCTCTAATATTCTTTCGGTACATTTTCTCTTTTATTTCAAAAAATGTTTTGCAAACAATTTGTATTGATTTTAATTTATTCCCTAACATATGAATTTATCAAGCAGATGCGCAATCATTATTTAACACTTGATAATCAAAGCGTTAAATAGTTTTCCAGGATAGGAAGGAAATATTACCCCACAACAACTAAAACACCTGCAATGTTTGCTAAAAAATGACATCATCATGCTCAAAATGATTTCTAATTAAGAAGAACTTTCACTCAAATTTTTCTTTTTAGATTTTCTCTTGTTTGATGAAAACTAAGTTATATGCAATCCACGTTATTAATCTAACATTACATGCGGCATATGAATGTCTTAATTCTCACGACAATTAAATATATCATTCTAGCATAGCACGCAATTTCTAAAGTTCATGAACCTAGACATACAATTTCTAATGACAGGAAAATTCATATGCAACTACTCTAATAATGGATTTAATTATATTAACCTAACATGCAAACTCTATGACATAAGATTTTAATTAAAATAATCTAACTATAATAATGGGCAAAATTAATTCGCATTTAATTCTAACATGACACACATTCTAATTTAATAACCCTAAAGTACAATTGATAAATGGCATGGTAACAGTGACAAAACATATATAATGATATGGACGATGACGGGGCACATGACATGCATGATGACATGGCATAATGATGTGGCACAATGACCTGGCATGTAATGTCGTGACATGTTGGCATGCATGACGACATAGTATTGATGATGCAGTCTAAACTATATGACATGCGTACTATTGATTTTTTATTAAATTGAAAACTGCCCTAAATGAACTATCGAAATTAGGATAAAAATCTAACTCAAACTAGGAAATGATCTACATTAAATCCTAATTTAAATTGGAATATAAGTCTAATATTTAAAAAAGAATCTACCTAAACATGCAAGATTATCTATGAAAAAACTACTCAAATTTTATCTAATCTTTTTGAAAGTTTCCTTTTTCAGAAAAAAAAAAAAATCGATCCAAATCAAATATGGCTAGAAACAACAATCAAGCTAAAATGAAATATGACATCGAGTCATCAAGATTATCCATATCTATTTAAATTTGGAAATCAATCAGATCGACGAATCGTATCTTATGTATTGACTGATTTTCTGTACGATCATGAGTCGCATTCAGGTATGAAATTAGATTGTTGATCATATACATGTTATGAAATTAAAAAAATATTAATATTTATGAATATTCAAAAGACTTATGGATATGACAATATCGACACATCTGATTACAATCAAGGAAAATACTTGTTTGACTGTCCACTGCAGAATGACAGCGGAACGGTCAGAGGCCAGCCACATATCCTTTTGGAGAAACCTGCAGGCTTCCTCAACCGGTTTAATCATTGATTTCATGTTTCTTTCTTTTTCATTTTCTTGACTTCTATGTTCCTTATTGCTACCTCAAATTTTAGAGACAAAATTAAAAGGCCACACTGAATCGTTTTTCTTGAAGATTATCACTTTAATTTGTTTCTTTAAATAAGACAAGAAAATCATTTTCTTCTTATGACTTTTTCAAGGATAAGAATAGCATAAATACAAAAACTTTCGTACAACGCTTATTTGAGTATCAATTTTATTTTTCTCTCACTTGAGCGTCGCATCCAAGTAAAATTGATTACTTGAGTGCCAATTTTGACAAATCATCATACATGGAATTTTATATTTTTATTTCTGATTTTTTTATTTTGCTTTTATTTTGCTTTTATTCTTTAGGGCCTGCCAGGGTTACCCTCGCGGGCCGCGAAACCCTTGCCCTTTGCCACGAAGGCCCTCGCGGTCTCACTTGTAGCATGTGAGGTCCCAATGCCCTTGCTAGCTTTGGGCGGCATCACTAGCTATCAGCAAGGCCGTGATGCCCTCGACCAAGGCCTCCGTGGCGAGGGCAAGGTGACCCTCATCCATATGGCTATTAGAGGTGAGCGGTTCCTGGGTTCCGGTTCGGTTCCGTCGGAACCCGGAACCTACCTCGGTACGTTCCTCATTTTTTGGAACCCTAACCTACCCGTCAAAACCGAGAACTGGAACCTACCCGTCACGGGTTCCGGGGTCGGTTCCGGGTTCCAACGACGTTTTTTTTTTTTTTTGGTTATTTTCATATTTGAACTATGACGTACGCGCAAAAAAAAAAAAAAAAAAAAAAAAAAAAAAAAAAAACTTTACAAAAAAAAATATAATGTACGCGCATATTCTACAGTAACTTCCCATATCTTAGCAAACATACCAATGCCGACTGCCAAGAATTTGGACATACATAATCAAAACTAATAAGAAGTGGGAAAAGAAGATTCACAGTTTACATGCTGTATTGATTTCTAATCAATTAATTGACACTTCTTCACTTCATAAAACAGTACAAACTAAGGGACCGTTCTAGCTTGACCTTTTTGGGCTGGCAACAAAACATTAAAGAATATACATTCAAAAACTCAAAAATTAGAAATTGTGCCATGTTTCATCAAAGCAGGAAGTTTTCCAAGTTGAGCAGAATCTTACGCATCTGCACTCATGCAAGGTAAATTTGCTGTTGCGTCCAACATGCTTGGATCCCCATTTTGACGCTAGAACTAGTACTGCAAGTTTAGTTCAGATTTTACCATGACCTATTCAACACTCGACGCTTTGTAGGATCAGATAAGACAATTCGGCCCAACTTTGGCCTATCAACTTCTCCATCAGCTTGTAGAATCTCCTCCCCAAATGCAGCAACAACTTTCTTCCATCCACCAATCCCTTTCTTTAATACATCCTGCAAGCACGACAAGGAATTTAAGAATTCCATCCACCAGTCCACTGACTGCCCCAGGACAAGACGAAGAGTCAGGTCTTAGCTTGACAGACACTTTAGAAGGAAAGAACAGAAGAAGATCATGCGCGAGAATGTTTTTTGAGACACTAGTACGTTCCTTGAAATCTCTATGGTAGATGGAGAAGGGCCCAAGGGTTAGTGCACCCCATGCTCGGATCCACACAGCAAATTAGGAGGAGGGAGAAAAACGAAAGCGAGAAATTACTTGTACGATTGGAGAGGACGACCGCGGACTCGAGGAAGGAGGTTAGGCGGCGACCGGCGGGATTGTGATGTAGAGCACCGAGCGGGGAGGGGTTCCTTTGGAACCCTAACCGGTTCCGAAACCGGTTCCGCGACCGGTTCCGGTTCCGGTTCCGGTTCCGCGACCAGTTCTAGTTCCGGTTCCGGTTCCGCTTGGAACCGGAATCGGAACCGGGATAGCCGGTTCCCGGAAAAATGGAACCGGGAACTGGAATCGGTTCTTTAAGAACCGGGAACCGCGCTCACCCCTAATGGCTATGAAGGCCCTTGCGGCCTTGCCAATGGTTGGCGAGGCCTCAAAGGCCTCGCCCACCAGTGAGGGTCATCAATGACCCTCGTCGACCCTAAAAAAAACAGCATAAAAATATAAAAAGTCAAAAAAATAATAAATTAAAAATTGTCCATGTTAGTGCCGACGAAATCATGTTGAACAAACAGCGTCCACTTTAGATTTTCTAGCGAGCCAAATTGGAATTTGTATTCAAATGATCATTTTTTCAAAGTTATGACACTCAAATGAACAAAATTTTTTTTTGGCACCCCTACTATTCTGGTCTAGGCTTTTTCATATGGTAAATGCATTTTTTACTCTACTAATTTTATTTTTTTGGAATTCTCTACTAACTCATTATTCTTATTTTGATCTTTTCTTTGCTTCATATGTTTTATGCATAATTGATATCAATTGTCTAAATTTTAGGTTATGGGAGAGTCTTTTAAGAGAAATTTGGCTTGAGCGAAAGGAATGATGAGCTATTTCATTGTACAATGATTTTGTTATTAGTTGCGAAGCTAATGTTCCACGTGCTTTTTCATCTTTTAAATTTAATAGATTTTTGTAATGACATTAACGATTATTTTAGTAAGCTATAATATTATTTTTACTTGTGATTATTTGTATTTCAATATTTATTTATTTTTTTTTCTTTCTTCATATTTAAAAAAAAATTGATTTGTGGGCCTTATTCTGATGTTATCTCTAAATTTGAGCTTGTTGCCAGTATTTATTTATTGGGTTAATACCTTGAAAAACCCTAAACTGGTACATCTGTGACAAATTTACCCTAAACTATTTTTTTGACCACCAAAAATCCCAAACTAGTATACTTTTAACAAATTTACCCTAAACTGGTACACTTGTGACAAAGTTATCCTATATTAATTTTCGTTAAATTTTACCGTCAAATAATTAAGTAAAATAACACGTGACAATTGACTTGTATACCAATTTGGGATTTTACACTCCGTTTGTCACAGCTTTACAATTTTTATGATTTTTTTGTATTATTAATCCAATTTAGTGGAGGGTATATTTGTCACAAATTTATCAATTTGGGGTTTTTGGCGGTCAAATAAATTAGTATGGGGTAAATTTGTCATAAATATACCAGTTTAGGGTTTTTTTATGATCAGTCGGGGTAAATTTGTCACAACTGTACCAGCTTGGGGTTTTCTCATGATCAAAAAAATAATTTGGGGTAAATTTGTGACAGGTATACCAGTTTGGGATTTTTCAAGGTATTAACCCTTATTTATTTATACTTTGGTAATTAAGGAAACATGGCAGTAGAAAAATTAAAAAAATAAAAGAAAGGAAACATGGGGTCACAAATTAAAACTGGTTATCGGTTTCCCCCAAAAGGGTTAGTGGCTAGCTTTTGACAGTTCCACTGTTATTCTGCAGTGGACGGTCATGCTAGCCACCCCCTTACAATAAATTCAAATTAGGCAATAAACCTCATAAAATCAAATTGGATGAGATCTTTCACCTAATTCGAAATATTATGGATGTAGTTTCCAAATTTGAACTGACGATGCATCAGAAGAATCACGGTGGGGGATCATGGTGACCGGCCATGGCCCGGGACTAGCGGTCTTGTGGCTACAGGTACTCGACCATGGGGTTGGCTCTTGACGAGCCAAACGGGGAGGCTTGGTCTCGGCTAGGCTCGCGGCAAGGACAGCGGCGGCGTGAAAGAGAAGCTCGCGCACTGGCCGCGAGGAGAAGTTTCAATCTTGCGTGTCTTTTTACCGATTGTGTTTTTTCTCCCCTTTTGGCGTTTTGTGCGCGTGGAATCCGTGGGCGTACTGTAAAAAGAGAGAAGAAAGGAATTATAGTGGGATGCACATATCTGATATCGATGAAGAATGAGCCTCCCCTTTCTCGTCCTTTTCACCTCAAGATAGTGTATTGCCCTCGTGAAGAAGCCTGGACTCGGGCATGAATTATTGAAGTGAAAAGTGGATGACCCGTGTGCTCCTTCGTAAGCGTCCTCTTTTTCGTGTATTTTAGTGGGTGTCGAGCTGGAACTCTCGGTACGGGCTACAGCAAACGACGCTCGGCAGCTTCGTCGTCAGAGGGCCGGTTCAGCGTCGTTGTGCAGGGACTTCCCGGTGTTGCAGGCTGGACAACAACCGGAACATCAGATTGACGCAAGGAAGCTAGCTGGTTTGCTGCACTTAGCCTGAAGTTTCTGTGGGGGGTTTGCCGGGAAGATTGCCAACACGGTGAGTGCTGGACTGCAGGGACTACCGAGACCGAGGATCGATTGAACTCGGTGGAACGCCAAGATTGCAGGATCTTCGGTGGCCGTGAAATTGTTGAACTGGTGAGGCGTGGGTCCGTGGCTATGTTGCGAGGAAGGAGGGGCAGTGGTTGTTGGCCTCGTATAGGAGATTGCTATTTGCGGTGATTTCTACCCAATTCGAAGTCATATTTTCCCAATAGTTCGATGGCCTCGTATAGGAGCTTCGCCAGTTTCGACGAGGGGCAAGCTCGAGCTCGCCCGATGCCGGCGAGCCTCAATCTCGCCGGATCTGGCGAGGTAGAGGCTCGCCGATCTGGGCGAGACTCGAGCTTCGCGCCAGACGAGCTCGAGGCTCGCCTGTGGCCGATCGCCGGCCGTCGTCGTGGCCGACGGCCGGCCAAAGAAGAAGAAGAAGGAGAAGAAAAAAGAAAAGAGAAAAGAGAAAAAGAAAAAAGAAAAATATATTTAAATAAAATAAAAATAATTAAAATTAAAATTTTTTAAAAATAAAATAAGTCGATTTTTTTTAAAAATTATTTTAAAATTATTTTAAAATTATTTTAAAAATTATAAAAATTGTCCATTAAATTTATGTTGTATAAAATTATTTTAGAAATACAATTTTAAAAAAAATAATATATATATATATATATATATATATAAGCTTGGGAGTATTTTAATAATATAATCTTTAAAAAAAAAACATAGGAATTAGTTTTTCTAAATTTTATTAGATATGAAGATATTTTATTAATATGAGTTGGGTCAAGTCGGTATGGGTCGTAAATGGGTTAATGGGTCATTTAGGTGGTCGGACCATTAATGACTCGACCCAAACCCGACCCGACCCACCCGTTTAACGGCTCTAGCGGTGAGTGAGGTCGCTGGATGAGAGCCGACAGGTCTAATGTGATGATGAAGGCTTCAGGATAGCTTAGCTTGCTGGAATTTTACCAGAAAACCTGTAGGAAAAAACTAAAACATAGCAAAGTGGCTAGGCGATACTCAAGTGATACTCCTAAAAAAAAATCAATTAAATTGCGTGGCATATTAACCTTAGGAGTATTTGCATTGAGTAGTGACAGAATTTTTTTAAAAAAAAATTAAATTAAAAGAATTATTATTTTTATTTATTTATTTTATTTAAAGACAAAAAGAAAAGGAAAAAGAAGTTGAACAGACCGGGCCGGGTCAACCCGGCCTTATATCTTTTCCGGTTGGGCCTAGCCCAAGTGCTTTCTCTCTTTTCTTTTCCTCCGCGCGGGCCAATCCATCATTCTTTCTCCCAAGCCCAGCCCTCGTGCTGGTGGTGGTCTCCATCTCCCTCACGCCGTTCGCGCTTCTGCAAACAAAAAAAGGGTACAAGCCAGAGAACAGAGGATCGCGAGGGAGCAGAGGTTGCGGTGTGATCCGCGCGTCGGGATCAGGCCGGCTGCCAAGCTGGCAATGGCAGAAGCCATGAGCGCTTGCTGGTCGCCCTTCAAAGCGAGGGAGGGAGCTCGAGAGCAAGGAGTGAGAGGAGAGAAATCGGGAGAGAGGGAGCTGCGAGTCGACATTTTTCTGCATCTTTGGCAATTGAATACCTCGATCTTCAACTGCAGCAATCTCCCTGTCAAGCCCCTCAAAAGCTTTTAAGTAAGGTAACATAAAAAATGATGCAGGCGCGTAATTGAACTTTTGGTATTTTACGTTATTAAGTCTTTCATTATTATGTTAATATATAGTCATGTCTCAATCTTTTGATTTTTTATGAGCTCTACTTAGGTATCATATGTTAGATTAATTGTTGGGATTGGCATACGTCCGTAACCCTAGTATAAATAGATCTTTAAATCTCGTCATTGGTTTTTCCTCATTTAAATAATTTAAACTAATGTTACAGATTTAGGACAATCTCTATAGCACAACTTTTAATCTCAACCATTGGAGCACACGACCATTTGTTAACCTAATAGTATGATGAAATGCTAAAAGGAAGACACTTGAAAATACTAAATCTAGATCTACGCTGCTTCACAAGTTTTTCCGTCATCCCATGAACAAACGTCGGTTTTATAAACCCTTCCAGCTTCAATTCTTGTCAAATCTAACCTTGTTTCTGTCTCTTTTTTCTTTCTTTCACATGACTGACCATGTCACAAATTGTTGTTGGAACTAATTGAGCTAAAATCATCAAGTCATCGCATAAGTTTTAATTCGAGCTTACTTATAGGCACGGCCGGACTCATAAAAAGCAATAAACATTTGCAAGGGCAATTTGACATGATGACCAAAACAAAATGGCATTGAGAACCTTACTTTATGCATCGCTTACGGGCATATTTAGATTTCTGTAAACTTGGAGAGTAAGCAGAAGTGGATACGAAAGAGGACTTGTTGATTATTGTCAAAGTCAGGCTTTTATATGGAACCTGAGGAGATCTTTCTTGATACATCTTCAAAGTCTATGCATGGCAAGGGCCAAGGCTTCCCTCGGGATAGATTTCAGCAGGTTATTTTTCAAAATGTGATAGCACCATTATCCCATGAGTGAAGTAAAAGAAGGCAACCTGGTTTGATTTAAGCTTTTCAGTCGCAAAATTTAACAGGTTTCATTTGGCAATGAAATAGCAATACAAAATATGCATACACTGAAAGGTGATGACAACACTAAGGCCACTCGATATTATTAGAAGGATGCCTTTTAGAGGAAGATGTGGTTTAATGTTTAAATATTCTATCACAAGATATTAATTTTTTTTTTTAAAAAAAGGTGCAATTAAAGATATCTTCGTTGTGATTGTGCTTTGTGTTTTTTTGACCGAATTTGAAGCAAGATGCACATAAGAAACAAGGTCTTAAAAAATGAAAGAAGGTTTTTATCTCCAAATTTGGCCAATGCCAAGCGAGGGTTGTGACCTTCGCCAGTAATCGGGGAAGGTTGCAGCCCTTGCCTAGTGGCTGATGAGCTTTAACAACCCTCACTGATCACAGCGAAAAAAAAAAAAAAGGAAAGAAGGAAGGAGAAAGAAAAAAAAAACAAATAAAATTTTTTAGGAAATAATATGTGATTTAAAAAAAAAAATCCATGTTAGCACTATCCGTACCATGTAAGACAATTGATATTTACATCCACGTAGAGGGGTCAAAATGGGTCTTAAACCTGACCCATTTAGATCATAAATGGGTTATATATGGGTCACTTGCATTTTGAAATGAGTCATATATAGGTCATTTACATTTTAAAAAGATTTGTTAAATGGGTCTTAAATAAGTTGGACTTAAAAACCCATTTCCAGCCCAACTTCTCCCTTTAACTTTATGAAAATGTTTTTTTTAATAAAAATCAAAATTAGCTTAATTTTTTATATTTCTTTTTTTCTTTCTTCTTCCTCCTTCCTTAGCTGGTGGCCGGCACGCAATGGCCGACGACCGGCTAGGCGAGGTTCAAGCTTGCCCACCTTAGGTGAGCTCGAGGTCGCGGACAACTGGTGAGGCCGAAGCTCACATGGATCTGGCAAGCAGTGAGCTCGCCGACCTCAATAGAGCCGAAGCTCGTCGGCCACAATGGAGGTCAAGTTCACCCAGATCTAGTGAAGCGCAAGTTCTCTGACCATGGCTGAGCTTAGGCTTGCCTGGATATGGTGAGCCGCGAGCTCGTCGGTTGAGACAAAGCCGCAAGCTAGCCAGCCTCAACTAAGCCGAAGCTCGCCTGGATCTAATGAGCCATGAGCTCGTCGGCCACGATGGAGCTCGGGTTCACCCGGATTTGGTGAGCCGCGACGAGCCACAAGCTCGTCGGCCTCGGCAAAGTCGAATCTCGCTTGGATATGGTGAGCCGTGGCAAGTCTTGAGCTCACCATCCTTGGTTGAGCTCGAGCTCGTTGGATTTGGCGAGCCACGAGCTCATCGACCTTGGCTGAGCTCGAGCTTGAGCTTGTCGAGCATGACGAAGCTCGGGCCGATCGGCACCGGTGGAGGAACAAGGGGGAAGAACAATGATGTGAATCGTTGCGGAAGGATCGTTCTACGAAGGCCCAGATGGTGCGAATTGCAAACCTCGACCTCCAATCAAACCTGTGATTGGCAACCTTGGTATGAACGTGACCTGTTGACGAACGTGTGTCAACCAACCAACGTTATAGACGCCACAAGCGAAAGAATTCGCTATCTCGCTCGATAAGTCGAATCAACCGTCACAAGGGAACCTTGATTAGGTCAAGTCCTCAAAAGAACAGTAGAAGAGAATCTCTCAACTTTTTCCTCAAAAATAAAATATCCGTCCCCAAAGAAATTTGGCAAATCCTTTATATAGGTTTTCTAGCTGCCACACAAACCCTAAAACCAACCTTAGAGATATAATGCATCATATTCTAGAATATTCCTAAATAATAAGATATATATATATATATTTATTTGACTCGGTCAAATATTTGGTGACCAGATAATCAAATTGCGCCAAGATTTCCAAGATTCTTCAAGATTTGATCCAAGGTCATCTCCACGCCAAAGATCACGAACCATTACGCCAACACTTGCCTAAATTGCTTGGCCCGCGCTCGAGTAATCGAACCAGTAGGAATAGACAATGGGTCCCTAGCACCTCCTCCTCGATATGGCTCGATGTCCACATCATTCCCTCCCCCGTGCAAAGGATTTGCCCTCAAATCATCACTGGCATCAAAAAGAGCCAAGTTAGAAACATTAAATGTGGCACTAATGTCATACTTACCTGGAAGATTAAGCTTGTAGGCGTTATTGTTAACTCTTTCCAAAACCATGAATGGTCCATCCCCTCGTGGTAATAACTTAGAATGTCACTGCTCAGGAAATCGCTTCTTGCGCATATGAACCCAAACCCAATCGCCGGGTTCAAACACCACTTCCTTACGCCCTTTGTTGGCTTGCCTTGCATATTGCTCAGTCTTGCGCTCAATATTTGCGCGCGTCTTCTCATGCAATGCCTTGACAAATTCAGCTTTCTTTGCTCCATCTAAATCTACACGCTCATCGCTCATCAATAGGTAAAGAGGTTAAATCTAACGGAGTTAACGGATTAAAACCATAGACAACCTCAAATGGTGTAAATTTAGTAGCAGAGTGCATGCTCCTATTATATGCAAATTCAACATGTGGCAGACAATCTTCCCAAGATTTTATGTTCTTTTTAATAATAGCACGCAACAATACCCCTAAGGTTCTATTAACTACCTCGGTTTGACCATCGGTCTGTGGATGACAAGTAGTAGAAAATAACAACCTTGTTCCTAATTTTTTCCACAATATGTTTTCCAAAAGTAGCTAAGAAATTTAGAATCTCGATATGAAACAATCGATCTAGGCATGCCATGCAAACGTACAACTTCCCTAAAGAACAAATCAGCAACATGAGATGCATCATCAGTTTTATGACAAGATATAAAATGAGCCATCTTTGAAAATCGATCAACAACCACATAAATAAAATATCTACCATACTTAGACCTAGGCAATCCTAACACAAAATCCATAGAGATATCAGTCCAAGGATGCGTTGGAATAGGTAATGGTGTATACAAGCCATGCGGTTTAGTTGTAGACTTCGATTACTTACAAGCAATGCATCTCTCACAGACACGTGTGACATCTCTCTTCATATGTGGCCAATAAAAATGTTCATGCAGCACTTCATAAGTCTTATTAATACCAAAATGCCCCATTAAACCACCACTATGTGCTTCTCGCACCAACAATTCATGCAAAGAACACTTAGGCAAACATAGTTTGTTTTCACGGAAAAGATAACCTTCACGCCTATAGAATTTATCAAATGCAGCGTGCTCGCATGCTTCAAACACTCTCCCAAAGTCATCATCATCAGTATATAAGTCCTTCATATGCTCAAAACCTAAACACTTTGCTTCTAAAGTAGTTAGAATCGCATACCTTCGAGAAAGTGCATCGGCTACCACATTCTCCTTACCTTTCTTGTACTTGATCACATATGGAAAAGTCTCGATGAACTCAATCCATTTGGCATGTCTTTTATTCAAATTTTGCTGCCCTTTCAAGTACTTCAAGGTCTCGTGGTCGGTGTGGATCACAAACTCCTTCGGCCATAAAGAATGTTGTCAAGTCTCCAAAGCTCGCACTAAAGCATGCATCTCCTTATCATAGGTAGGATAATTCAATGTTGCTCCACTCAATTTCTCGCTGAAATAAGCTATGGGACACCCTCCTTGCATCAACACGGCTCCAATTCCTATACCAGAAGCATCACACTCTATTTCAAAAGTAGCACTGAAATTCGACAAAGATAACAAAGGAGCATTAGTCAACTTATCTTTTAGCAGATTAAATGCTTTCTCTTGCTCTTCTCCCCACGTGAAACCCACGTGCTTCTTGATAACCTCAGTTAAAGGTGCGGCAATGGTGCTGAAATTTCTCACAAATCGCCGATAAAAACTCACAATCCATGAAAGCTACGCACGTCTCCTATGGTCTTAGGCGTTGGCCATTCACGGATTGCTTTGACCTTTTCTTCATCAACCTGTATACCATCAGCACTAACAACAAATCCTAGAAATACTATTTTGTTGGTAACAAAAGAGTACTTCTTTAGAATTGCTCGGCCCTTAAAACCTGCAAGATAGCTCACACATGCTCAATATGGTCATCAGAACTTTGGCTAAAATCAAGATGTCATCGAAATAGACAACCACAAATCAACCAATAAAAGAACGCAAAACATGATTCATAAGTCGCATAAACGTGCTCAGTGCATTAGTTAATCTAAATGGCATGACTAACCACTCATATAACCCATACTTGGTCTTAAATGCAGTTTTCCATTCATCACCTTCTTTCATCCTAATTTGATGATAGCCACTTTTCAAATCGATCTTAGTGAAAATGCAAGAACCATGCAACTCATCCAACATGTCATCTAACCTAGGAATAAGATGTCGATACTTTACCGTAATATTATTGATTGCTCGGCAATCGACACACATTCGCCAAGTTCCATCCTTCTTTGGCACCAACAAAACAGGGACGGCGCACGGGCTAAGACTCTCTCTCACATACCCCCGTTCCAATAGTTCGCTAACTTGCCGCTGAAGTTCCTTTGTCTCCTCGGGATTACTTCGATAGGCGGGTCAATTAGGTAATGGCACACCAGGAATCAAGTCAATTTGATGTTCTATGCCTCGAATCGGTGGTATCCCTCCAGGATGTTCATCAGGAAAGACGTCTTCAAATTCCTGCAATAAAGACACAATAGGACTAGGCAAACTTGGGTCAAGATCGTTAGTAGAAAACAAAACCTCCTTGTACACAAGTACAAGCATTGGTTGATCTAGAACTAAGGCTCTCCTCACTTCACTTGATTTTGCATAAAAATTATTTTGCCTCTTTTCTTTCTCTCTTCTTTTCCCTCGGTTTTTACCACAATCTTTCTCTCGGCCTCTCCTTTTCCTTGCGTCTCAGACACACCACACGAGCCCTCGGATTTCAAACCTTTTCTCTCTCTCTCTCTCGGCTTCTCGTTGTAACTTTAACTGATCTTGATACACCTCACTAGGTGTCATTGGTACCAAGGTATAAGTCTTTTGATTCGTCACCAATGAATAACGATTAGTATACCCATCATGATGTACCTTTCGATCATATTGCCATGGTCTTCCAAGTAAGATATGACCCGCTTGCATAGGTACAACATCACACTCTACCTCGTCCTTGTATCTCCCTATCTCGCATGGAATTCGAACTTGCTTCGATACTTTCACCTCACCACTATCATTTAACCATTGAAGTCTATAAGGCCTATGGTGCTTTGTCGTTTTCAAACCCAACTTATCCACCATAGTACAACTTGCCACATTCGCACAACTACCTCCATCAATTATCATACTACAGATCTTACCATTCACCACACATCTTGTATGAAACAAGTTATCTCTTTGTTGGTGATGCTCCTCCTCCTTTACTTGCACACTCAAAGAACGCCTAACCACCAATAAGTCTCCTTTTATAGCCACTTCTCCATCATTACAATCCTCCAATGATGGCATCTCATCATCCTCTTCTTCCCTTTCACTTTCGGACTCAATAACACAATGTCCAATCATGATCATCACCCTCCTATTAGGGCATTGATTTTCCATATGACCCCTGCCCAAACACTTAAAACATTTAATCTCACGAATTCTAGTGTTAGGGTTTTCGATTTTACCTGAAGCCGGATTTGTTCCAACTTTACCATCCCTCTCCTTCTCCTTTGAGGCTTCGGTTTTGGTGTTGTTTCCTCTCCAATTTGGCTTCTCATCTCTTTTCCAATTGGATCTCCAATTTTGATTTGAACCTCCTCCACTCTTGTGATTTCGGTCCAACTTCAATTGCCGCTCAACTTTGATGGCTTTGTCCACCAATTCCTCCAATTCAACATAGTGTTGCAGCTCCACCACCCTTGCTATGTCTCGGCTCAAACCACTCAAAAATCTTGACATTGTGGCCTCACGATCCTCCACCACATTAGCACGGATCATGGCAATCTCCATCTCCTTGTGATACTCTTCCATGCTCTTATTGCCTTGTGTGAGATTTTGTAACTTTTGAAACAAATCTCGATGGTAATAACTTGGCACAAAACGCCTCCTCATCACCGCTTTCATCTCATCCCACGTCTCTATCGTTCTTTCACCATTGCGTCTCCTACTAGTCACAAGTTGATCCCACCAAATTATAGCATAATTAGTAAATTCAACAGCTGCAATTTTTACCTTTTTGAGCTCACAGTATTGTTGGCAATCAAATACCATCTCCATGCGTTTCTCCCACTCTAGATAAGCATCGGGATCATTCTTCCCTTGGAAGTAAGGAATCTTCATCTTGATGTTGCCAAGTTCATCATCTCCTCGGTGTCTAAACCTTCGGCCTCCATTCCACCTCTCAAATCGAGCATCTCGATCATCCTCCATGTCGGCCTCATCATCATCATCATATTGCCGCTGCCTTCTATGTTGTGTTCTAGAGGTGTCTCATTGATGTTGCGGCCTTCCCCAGGGTAGCTCTCGGTCACCATCAACCCTCATTTCATTCCCCATCATTCGGCCACTAAGCTCCTCCACTACGGCCCTCAATTGTTGGATTCTTTCCATGAGTGTTTCATCCCTTCGTATGGAGTCAACCTCCCTTTGATTCACACTTTCTTCGCGCGACATATTTTAGACCCGCAAGTAAACGTTAGTCACAAAAATACTCACCAATCTCTCCCTCACGTGTTTCTCTCAAGGTGTTTGTCACTCCCCTCGCGTTTAACTCAAGTCTAGGCTTTTTCCACCCTCAATTAAGCTTACACACTCTTGCCTTTTTCCTCTCGTATTCTCTTTTCACAAGCTCTTTATTGGACTCAAAACCTGTCTCTCAACCCCTCACGACAATCAATCAAACTAATCAAACAAGATTATATCACTATTGATTTTGTTTCGATAAGTAACAATTTCAAACCAACAAGTACAACTTTCGAAATTCTAATTGAAACGCAAATCACTACTGATTTTTTTTCAATTCGGTCTACTAACAAACGAGTCGCCTTCTTGATTTTTTTTTGTTCGGCTATTTTTTTTTTTGCCGAATCTGTTTTTTTTTCTCTTGCGCACTTTTTTTTTTTTGTGTGAGTTTTCTTTCTCTTCTTTTTTTTTTTCTTTTTTTTTTTGACGAACTCATATGAGATTTAAGATGCTAGAAAAGAAAATTTAAAACTAACAGCAAACAACTACGTATGGAAGCACAAAAGCAATCGGATCCCTAAATTAGCTAGAACCGAAACCCTAGCTCAATAAATCTCAAATTGCTGAATATCAACAGAAAATTAAAGATAAATAAACCTTGTAGAAGCAAGCTATGATACCAACTGATGTGAATCGTTGCGGAAGGATCGTTCTACGAAGGCCCAGATGGTGTGAATTGCAAACCTCGACCTCCAATCAAACCTGTGATTGGCAACCTCGGTATGAACGTGACCTGTTGACGAACGCGTGTCAACCAACCAACGTTATAGACGCCACGAGCGAAAGAATTTACTATCTCGCTCGATAAGTCGAATCGACCGTCACAAGGGAACCTTGATTAGGTCAAGTCCTCTAAAGAACAGTAGAAGAGAATCTCTCAACTTTTTCCTCAAAAATAAAATATCCGTCCCCAAAGAAATTTGGCAAATCCTTTATATAGGCTTTTTAGCTGCCACACAAACCCTAAAACCAACATTAGAGATATAATGCATCATATTCTAGAATATTCCTAAACAATATATATATATATTTTATATTTGACTTGGTCAAATATTTGGTGACCAGATAATCAAATTGCGCCAAGATTTTCAAGATTCTTCAAGATTTGATCCAAGGTCATCTCCACGCCAAAGATCACGAACCATTACGCCAACAGCTTGCCTAAATTGTTTGGCCTGCGCTCGAGTAATCGAACCAGTAGGAATAGACAATGGGTCCCTAGCACCTCCTCCTCGATATGGCTCGATGTCCACATCAAAGAAGGAGGAAGAAGAACAAAGAAAAGAGAAAAGAAGAAAAAAAAAATTCAAAATTTTTAAAATAATTTAAAATTCGATTTTTTTTTCTATATTTTTGATAGATAGATATCCATATACATACTAGAGAAGTGCTTTTAGAGGAAGCTCGATATTGTCTATATTGAAATTCAATCAATATTGAAATAGAAATTTTAAACATTATAATATAATTTTTAATTTGGTAAGTCACAATTAAAAAGTTGCGCATTCTTGCATCTTATAAGATTTATTGTTATAAAAAATATTATTTTTATGTCAATCATTAACTAATCAAACTTTTTCTTATCAAGAATTTTTCAAAAGCATTTCAATTTAAGGTTTTTCACTTTTTTATTTTATTTACTAATTTTTATTGTTTAATTTACTTTTTAATTTGATGTGAAGTTTTTATTCAAGTAACATGTGTGTGTATTATTTTCATGTCAATCATTTACTAATCAAACTTTTTCTTATCAAGAATTTTTCAAAAGTTTAATTTACTTTTTAATTTGATGTGAAGTTTTTATTCAAGTAACGTGCGCGCGCGTGCGTGTGTGAAGAGCTTAAAGTGAATTAAATGGGTGGGAGTGAGTTTTCCTAGATTGAGTTAAATATTTATGTGTCTCAATAATATGGGTTGGTTCAGGTCGGGTCGTTAAAATCACATTACATGAAAATGAGTCAAAATAGGTTAAATGGATCAATACAGATCGGACCATTTTCGACCCAATCTAAACCTGACCCAACCCACCCATTTTACAGCCCTATGTTCACGGCAGCAATTTCCAATCAAAATTGATATGATAAACTACTATGATAAATTGTCAAATAATTTAAGACTGAATCGACACAAGTACAATATGAATAAGTACAAGAACTACCTCCACCGACAACATGTTCTGTGTCGATAGATTATTCTATGGGTATAGTCCACTTTGTTTCCTTCAAAAGGCCTTTCCCCCACGGAAAAGGCCGGTCGCCTTCTTTCATATGCCTTTACAGACATTTTGAACTTTGTCCGTGGCTAAACGCTGTTTTCTTTGGCGTGAATTTGAAATGTAATATGCATTCGAAATATTATCAAGTACACAAACAAAGTGCACTGAATCCTGTTCATTACATCATACTTCACGCAAGTGAAGACCAACTCTCCAAAGCAACTCATCAAATGCTCAAGGCACGAGTGAGGCGAATTCATTAAGAATATATATGCCAGAAGTGCACGAAAAGCATTAATCATGGAACTTAGCCTTAAAGCAACAAGAAGACGATGACACGCAGACACCCATCAGATCTCCTTCATCTTCCAAATCATTCAATTAATCACAAGAAGAACAAGAAAACAGCAAATTGATAGGCCGCACTGACAAACACAAAGAATTCCGACATAATCAATAAATCGTGCAAGAAAACCACAGCGTTATCATTCCAGTTCATATGTAAACGAATAAACAATTCAAAATGCAAGACCGGTATGCCAAACACGACGATGCAGGAGTCGACAGCAATGAAAGGCCACAACGTTCAATGCTAACTAATGCGAAGAACGTGAAAGAATGGTAACGATCGAGAGAGCCAAAGCCGACAACCGATATGCGTCCTCGTTCCTCTCGGTCAATGGTGACACCACGCCTTTCTCTGAGAAGCCATCCTCACACGTCGTCGATGCCTCCATCGCGGAGCTCAGATTGATGTTTGCGTCCTCATACTTCTCGGCCTTGTAGGATCTGATAACCTCTTTTAGTGTCGGGACTGCATCGGAGTACAGCTCCAAGCAATCTTGCAAGCATGCTTTGATGAATGGATCCATCTTCTTGCTCTTCAAAAGCTTCTTGGTATAAGACCTCGTGTGGGTCATGTTGTGTCGCAACAGCTTGATGGAGATGAGGCCGAGCCCATGGAGGTCAGCACTGTGGCTGTTTGGGTTCGACTCGAGCGACGCGACGCAGAACTTGTAGCTGACGTTGGGGTCTGCTTGCGCGCATTTCTTGCACGTTTCGTGGATGATGTTGGTGTTACCGCCATCTGCAGATGCAGCGTGGAGGGAGGTGAGAAAGAAGATGAGGAAGAGAGAGACGAAAGGACAAGGACTCATTTTTCGTTTTCTTGTTGAACGAATTTGGATGATGTCTCAAAGTAAAAGCAATTATTTATAAGACGCCAATCTTTGAGTTTTAGCGGGCAATACATATCCACACACAGGATCTAATAATTGGGAGTAGGTGGGAGAATGACGTGGAGAATCTGCATGTTCTAGAATTTGTTCAAGGTGGCCTTGTCGATAGAAAGGCCAGAACATACTACATCTGTTATCAAGGCCATTAGTATTAACAGCTACGGGGTCGTTAGGCTGGTTGATAACTGTTTCTGGATTTGTAGTGCTATTTTCATTCCTAGGTGGGAGGATGATAATAGGAGGAAGGTTTGGTTGCATATCGACTGATGTGCTTGATGAGGATGAGGAAACTGAGCTTAAATCAAATGACATTCTAGGAAATTGAAAGCATACCTTACCATTCGAATGTTGAAAAATTCGGAAAATATTTTTCTAAAATGAATCGTTTGCATCACTTACAAAATAAATAAATAAATAATATTTTCATTGTCTACAAAAATTAACTAAACATAAATTGTTATCGATGATAAAAATATTTTTAGATAAATATTTTCTAAATCATTCATTTTGGTAAACAAATGAAGCCTAAATGTCAAATATATAGTCTAATGTATTTAGTGAAAATATGGAATCGATTGAGAATAAAGAAAATATGTTGCGTCTTTAGCGTCTTAATTGTTAGTGTTTGGCGAGCTCCTGTAGCAAAATTCTTCAGTCTAAAGTGGAGGTTAGAAAGAAATAGCGAGTGTCAAATGTGTAATATATATATATATATATATATATATATATATATATATATGTTAGATATCTCCTTTATCATGGAAAATCATCCTTGGATTTTTGGTATTCGGTTAAGAAGTAACCCCATCAAAGAAAGGGAGCTTCACTCCTATAAGGGCCTCGGCAGCCCTCTATTTGATAAATAGGGATAGTGGGTTTCATAGATGCATTTTTTATTTTAACGTGCCAGTATATATACGTTTTTCACCCCCTAATTCTCCCTATATCTTTTTCTTCCCTAGGAAGAGAGAATATCCCATAGGTGTTTTACATCACGATGATCCCGAGATTCAGAAAGGATCGAGATAAAGTCTTTTAAGAACTTACTTAGGTTATTAGAATGACTTCATAGTGGTAAATTTGAAAACGAGGACATTCTTCCTTCTTCATGTGGCAATAATATGGTTTACATGTCAGCATTAAATATGACTAATATAATATAATTGGTGTGTCATCATATGATTTCAGACCCTCGTTAGAGAATTTTTTAATAATATACGTCACATAAATATAGATGCCGCGATCACTCAAAACTTAGAAAGAGGTCAAATCGGATAAAAAATATTGATTACTGTACTTTCTTTCCACAATTTAAATGTTACACTTATTTGAACTTGATAAAATTAACAAAAATTATGTGCTTAAATCTACATATAACAATCTTTATATGTTTTGAAGGTTTTTAAGGGCCTCGCACATTAAACAGAAATCAAATTAAGAATCATTAAATTAATTTGTAAAGATCTAAAACTTTAAAGCAGATTTGACAAGACCATTACATGTTCAATCACTTGTCGTCCTTCATTGATAATGCGCAACAGCAAAATTCAAGAGTTAGAACACTGAAGAATGCAAAGCATGACCGAATCAAAAAAACTATTATTGTAGGGAAAATTGTTGAAAAGTTTTAAATCTATTGTATAGAGGTCAATTTAATCATAAATCTTTGTACTAATTTAATCCTAAACTTTTTGATAATTTGTCAATTTAATTGTAAGCTATTTTAATGGTGCCAATCTAGTCATAAATTTTTAAATCTTTTAATGATTTGTCAATGTTGTAATTCCGGCCAAATATTCGACTAATAGGTTTAGGACTATATTGGCAACTTTTTAAAAAGTTTAGGACTAAATCGACATTAAAAAATTGTTCGGACTAAATTGATATAATTGAAAGGTTCGAAATTGAAATAGTTTTCATATAATAAGTTTATGACTTTTTGGACAATTTATTAAGAGGTGCTTGGCCATCATCCCGAACTCTTCATGACCCTCCAACGATAGCAACAATGGCAAGTCCTATGTCAGACAGTTATGCCAAGTCTTTGTTCTGCTTCATCAACGGCGAGACGACGCCCTTCTTCTCCTTGAACTAGCTCTCGCATGTGTCCACATTCGTAGACACTGCGCCCACCAAGAACTGACCGTCGATAAACGCTTCACCTGATACAACCCGACTGCATCTTTCATGGTCTCGACCGAGTCCGAGTACAGGTCCAAGCAATCCAACAGGTAGTTCCAAACGAGTGCTCGTTAGGCGGTTTTCTAACAGGTAAAGCGTGATGAGGCCCAAGCCTTGGATGTCCACGGCTCTTTGGGTCCGATTCGAGAGACTTCACGCAGTGTTCGTACTTTATGAAAGAGTATGAATTTGACTTTGATGGCACACCATCGGTGTGGAGATTTGTATTATATTTATAATATGTACATGAGCGGGAAAAACACAATTAAAAAGATTTTACAAAGATAACAATCTACAGTAGCAATGATAGCAATCTATAGTATCAGTACATATTGTGAAAGATTTGCTCTATCAACGGAATTGACACAAATCGTGGAAGATCGGCTCAATCAATGGGATTGGCAAAGATTGTAGAAGATTGCTATATCATGGGAGATTTTTGCTTTATCACACCCCCTCAAGCGAAATGGTGGCGGAGTCACTGTGAGCTTGTCGCGTAAACTAAGAAATCGAGAGATGGATAGAGGCTTTGTCATGATATCAGCCGTTTGAACCTATGTAGGAATGAAGCGAACTTCCAATTGCTTCTTTTTAATTAAATCACGAACAAAATGATAGTCAATTTCTATGTGCTTGGTTCGGGCATGAAAGATGGGAATGGCAGCCAAATACATGGCCCCTACATTATCACAAAGAACAAGTGGTGGCCAATGTAGAGTGTATCGAAGATCTCGAAGGAGTTGTAATAGCCATAATAATTCTGAGGCTATGTTAGCCACCCCCTTTGTATTCCGATTCAGTGCTGGATCTAGCAACGGTTGGTTGCTTTTTAGAACTCTAAGAAATCAAGTTGGGACCAAAATAAATGCAATAGTCACTAGTAGATTTTCGGTCATTAGGAGAGCCAGCCCAGTCAGCATCCGTAAACGCAGTGAAGGTCAATTGGCGAATAGGTTGCAAGGTAATGCCATAATGAATAGTAGCCTTGAGATAGCGCAAAATCTGTAAGAGTGAGGTATTGCAATGCCCCAACCATACTTCGATAAGTGGAGACACCAGTCAGTGGTTCACCACTTTGTTTCGACAACTTAGAAGCCAAGGGAGCCATAGGTGATGACCAAGGTTTTGCATCAGCCATGCCTATACGACTTAGAAGAGTGGTGGCGTACTTGGATTGAGTGAGGGACAGCCCAGTAGAGGATCTATGGCCTTCGATGCCAAGAAAGTATGATAAATTTCCCAAATCGGTGATTGCAAACTTAGTGCCAAGGCGAGTGATTAATCCGGTGATGGAGGAGGTAGAGCTCCAGTAATAATAATATCGTCCACATAGATGAGAAGAAGTAGAATGTGGTTAGAGCGATGTTGTATGAATAATGAAGAATCAGTAGTGGAGGCCACAAACCCGATAGATAATAAATATGAACTTAGTCGAGAAAACCTTTCTCATGGGGCTTGTTTTAGCCCTTATAGAGCTTTCCAAAGACAACATACATGACCAGGATAATGCGGATCAACAAATCCTTGGGGTTGCTTCATGTAGACTTCTTCTTTAATGGTGCCATGGAGAAAGGCATTCTTAATGTCCAATTGACGTAGAGACCAGTTATATGTGATAACTAAGGAGAGAACAACTCGAATTGTTGTCGGTTTGATAACCGGACTAAAAGTTTCATCATAGTCCAAGCCGGCCTGTTGAGTAAAGCCATTCGCAATGAGTCGTGCCTTGTATCTATCAATGGAGCCATCTAACTTGGTTTTTAGGCAATAAATCCCCTTGCAATTGACCGCATTCATAGAAGGGTGATGAGGAATCAATTCCCAAGTGCCATTTTGAATGAGAGCATTAAATCCATTGGCCATAGCTTGTTGCCAGTTGGGGTCTTTGTTTGCAACAGAAAAACAAGTGGGTTCACTTGGTGTCAAGCTTGAGTGAAAATAAGAACAAAGTGGGTGCTTAGTGGAAAGAGAAACCTTTGGTTTACGAATGTTATTTTTTAGACGAGTGACCATTAGATGGGTAGAAGTTGGCGGTTGAGGTTGAGAAGATTGTAACGGTGGAGTTTCTAGAGAAGAGGATCCAGAAGATTGCTGAATATGTGATGAGGAGTCATCCATGATAGTAGATGGACTTGATGGAGTTGATGTGGTGGTGGACACCCCCTGAAACTGTGGGGGCTTAATAGAGGAATAACCAATGCAAACAGGAGAACTAGGCGATGGTGATGACAATTGACCAGATTGTGATTTAGCAAATGGGAAGAAGTTCTCTTGGAAAATCACCTGGCGAGAGACATTCGGCCAGTGCTACGATGAAGACAACGATAGCCACAGTGATGAGGAGAATAGCCAATGAAAATACATTGCATTGTTCTGTCATCAAGTTTATTACGAGTATAAGGGCGCAACCAAGGGTAGCATGCACATCCAAAAACACGCAATTGTAAATAATCGGGTTTCTGGCCAAACAATTTCTCATAAGGAGACAATCCATGCAAGACTGTTGTAGGCATGTAGTTAATTAGAAAGACCGCAGTGAGGAAGGCATCATTCCAATATATACGAGGAACATAAGCTCAGGTAAGCAATGTGATGCTAGTTTCCATAATATGACGGTGTTTATGCTCAACCCGACCATTTTGTTCCTGCGTGTGCGGGCATGAAAGATGATGTAGAATGCCATGAAGACGGAGATAAGGATCAAATTTCTTATACTCTCCATCAGTTTGAAGGGCCTTGATCTTACAATTGAAATATTTTTCCACTTGGGATTTAAATTGCACAAAAGTAGACAGTGCATCAGATTTCACAGTAAGTGGAAAAGCCATGTATATCCACTATAAGCATCAATAAAAATGATATAATAAAGAAAACCATTAAATAAAGTAACAAGAGATGGTCCCCATAGATCATAATAAAGTATCTCCAAAGGAGCATTACAAGTAGTTGGTGATCTAGTAAATGGAAGACAACGCGACTTGCCTAAGTGACATGATTCACAGAAACTAGATGAGGAAGACGGAGATATCGGCAAGTCATGCTTTGAAATAACTAAATAAGTGATGCGATCAGTTGAATGACCCAAGCGCTCATGCCAAATAGAACCATAAACTCGTTCACCAATGAAGCAAGATGGAGCTAGTGGTGATTTATTTAACTGCAGAGGGACCTTATTGGTGGTACGTGCATTATTAAGATAATAAAGTCCATTATTATGCTAACCTTTGAGCAAGAGGTTCCCCGAGGATTGATCCTTAACACAATAGAAAGCAAGATGAATTCAAATACCACATTGTTGTCTTTGGTAAATTGAGAGACTGATAATAGATTCTTCTTGATAGAGGGAACATGATAAATATTTTGTAATTAAAAGAACTAGTAGGAGAATGTAAGATGGAAGAGTCGATATGTGATATTTGCGAACCTAACCCATTTGCAGTACGGATTTGATCGGTGCCAGAATAGTGGCTCCGAATATTCAAATTTTCCATGTCAGCTGTAAGATGATGAGTGGCACCAGAGTCTGGGTACCGATATGGATCAAATGACTCATCAATTGAAGATGAATACATTGCAGATGGAGAACCACTATTAGCTTTATAACCAAGATTAAATCGCTGGTAGCATTGGAGAGTTAAGTGACTTGTACGACCACAAACCTCACAAATGAGTCGAGAATGAGAGGAACCTCCTTCATAAAAATTGCGACCACGGCCTCGACCAAGTCCTCGTCCTTGACCGTGTCCTCGACCATTGAAGGGAGGATTCGGGGTAGCAGATGATTTGATCGCAGCATTCACAATAGGAGAAGACTCTATTGGAGAGTCAGTGGTGTGGTTTTGAAGAATAACTTCCTGATTGTAAAGTAGGCCAAGGAAGTCATCAAGAGGTAATGGATCAAGACGAGATGTGACTGAGGTAACGAATGCATCATACTCTGAACCCAAGCCGCCGAGGATGCTGAGAACTAATTGGGAATCGGAGATGGGATGAGCAGTGGCAAAAAGTTGATCCGCAATATTCTTGGCTTTTTGAACAAAGGCTTCCATGGAAAGAGAGCCCTTCCTTAGAGATTGAAGCTAATAGTCTAACCGCATTATGCAAGCTTGAGATTGAGGAGCATAAAGTTTCTCAAGTGAGGTCTAAACATCATGAGAGGTCCCAAGATCGACAATGTGTGAGAAAACTAATTCGAAGAGTGGAGAGGATGCGGCAAAGGATGAGTTGATCTTGATAATGCCATATAATATGATCCGAGTTGTAGATCATATCATTATCAGCATTAGTGTTAGTGGGTGTCGGACAAGGATATGAGCCATCCACAAATCGAAGATACCCATTGTTGACACCTAAATGTTGATTAGGTTTTGATTAGGCCTTAGTTTCTATTTTGTTTTTTGGATAATAAATAATAGATAATAACAAGAGAAAACAACAAAAAACAAACAAAAACAAGAAAACAAAAAAAGCTAAAGCAGTCCATTGGGGCTGGGCCTTTTGCGCCCAGCCCCCCCCTTTTTATTTCCTTCCGTGTGGGTCACCAGGGCTCGACCCTTCTCTCTCCCCGGCCCCTTTCTCCTGTTTGTCTTCTTCCTTAGGTTGTCTTCTTCCCCGAGCAGCACGTGCCAGAGGTTGGACGAGTGTGATGCCCGATGGAAGAAGAGATGGACGGCAACATACGGCACGATAGGTGAAGAAGACATCTCTTTAATGCGGTAGGCGGCCTAGCTAGAGCCCTCGATAGGACTCTAGTTCGGCCGGCGGAGGTTGCTCCGAGCGTAAAGGACTAGCGATTTGAGCGCCTTCTTCGATCGACCTCCGCACCTATAAATAAGGTGTCGGAGGGGAAGGCGAATGGAACAAATGCAAGCTAAAAAACCTTCCCCTGAGAAACTTCAAGGGAAGAATGAAGAGTGAGCGAGAGAAAAATCGGGTTGAGAGCTCAAACGACCTCCCTCTAAGAGACTTCGGGGGAGGCCGGTGACAAGAGAGCCCGAGGGGGAGAGAGTGCGAGCAAGGAGGAACCTCGAGCTGTAGGTTGCAGTAGCTCGAACACCGTCGATAGCCATGCTCAGCTGACCACTCGCCTCTGCGTCTTCTTGTTGCGGTAAGTTAGGCTTTTTTGGGTTGTTCACTGTGTGCATTAAGGGTCACTAGGTCGGGACTCGCGACCGTCAACTTCACGCGAGTTTCGCCCCGCCCCCCGATCGTCTGTAGTCCATCCCCCACTCATCAGTCCCCGCCACTCGACGGCCTAGGGTCTCGAATAAATCCGATCCTCCCCCCTCTCGGCCAGCGTCCTCCAGGTGTTCGGCGAAAGTCCTAGATAGACTCAGTTGCCACTGATGGATCTGTGGCGACCGGTGGTGACGGGTGGCGATAGGTGACGGGAACGGCAACAACGGCCGACCGGACGGAGGTCAAAGCGGTGTCGGCGGAGGCCCGAGCTCGGTTGCCTCCGCCGCAAATCGTTGGATCTCACGAGCTCCAGAAAGCCGGTTCGGTGAGGGGAGAAGATGGGTCGTCGGGCAGATCCGGGTCAGGTAGGTTTTTTAGGAATCGAGTTGAAGTTAGGTCGGCGAATGGAGACCGGGTCGGGCGCATGGGTCTTGGCTAGGTAGGGTTTACATCAGTCCGAGCCTACTGGGCCTGATCCCACGCGAGCTAGCCTCGCATGGGCCTAAGAGTGGTGGGCCCTTTTGTCTTTTTGCGGGCCTGATTAAAACACCAGAAAGAAAGGGGAGCCCGGGCTGGGCCCACACTTCGAGCCCACCCGAGGCTATCGCCGCCGATCCGAGTCGAACCCAACCCGAGGATCTGACCCGGGTCATTTTTAAAAATACATTATAATATATTAATAATAAAATAATATTTTAATAAAAAATAAAAACAAAAAATAATTGTCGTGACCAAATTTTCGGGTGCACCACCCAAGGTTTGGCTAATAAATTACTAAGCCTAAACTTAGCTCGGGCTCTCCCAAGCCCATACCAATTCGCGACTTAGGTTCAGGTTTTTAACTTGCCATTTTTTTCGATTAGGAGTCGCCAATAATCTATTTTCCGTGGGTCGATTAGAAACCCAAATAAAGCAACGGGAGATTTACTTTACTCCTGCGAACCAGAGATTGTGAGTTTGGGGACTTGATTACGCTAAATTTCTCTAACGCCTTTTCGGTACCTTTATCTTTTTATTTCGAAAAAAATGTTTTGCAAGCAGCTTGAGTTAATTTTAATTCACTTCCCTAACATGTGAGGCGATCATGCGGGTGCACAAACCACCAATTTAACACCCAGATAAAATAGTGAATAAATTACAGGCTTATCTCGTAATAACGAAAGCATCTGCAGTGTTAGCTCAAAATTCACATCAAAAGCTCTAGATATGATTTCTAATTAACACGCAATCACTTAATCTTTTTCAAGATTTTCTTTTATTTAAATGAAGCCTAGAAATTACGTGCAATGCAATGCAATGACGTACAAAATTATTTTAACTAAGATGACATAATTCTAATGACAGACAATTTCTAATTAAATGAACCTAGCAACAATCACTAAATGACATGCATTTCATGACCCTAATTATATATGACGTGCATATGATATTTTGTATTTTTTATAAAAAATCGTAATTGAAAATTGCTAAAAAAATCTAATTAAAGTGAGATATTATCTATTTTAAGTTAGGAAATAGACTAATTTGAATCATATCTTAACTTAGAAATTTATCTCGACATGTAATTTAATTCAAAGATATTATCTAACCTAGATACCATCTAAACATGCATTTTAATATAATTAGAAAAGAATTTAACTATGCAATTCTATCTAGGAAGTCAATCATAATCTACATGATATGCAAATGCAATCTTTTTTGTATTTTGGGATAAATAAAGCAATTAAAAGATAAGCACCAAATCATTCACGGTCATCAAAGATATTATCCATCGTTCGAATTTTGAAATGATATCTAATCAAACTTGATTATTTCGCAGATAAAATCGATAAATTGATCTTAAGCCTTAAAGATCAAAATATCAATTTTATTCCCGCATGATTAATTATTCCATCTAAAACCTTATAGATGGAATAAAAAATTGACGTGCGGTTGCGGATTAGGCCATAAATCCTAATTGGAAATATGCCTATCATTTAGATATGCACGTAAGATATTGAAAGTATATATCAGGCAATAAAATATCCAAATCAAATTTAGATAAGATAATTACTTAATTCCGCAAATAATATTACCAAATTTGAACTCAACGGAATCAACTCAAGGATGACCAGTAATGGTTGGTGAGCAAGATTGTGCGCAATGGTGCTTCTCAGTAACCACAATGGGGGTGTTCGTACAGGCAAGCCGCGATGGATGTTCACCGACAATGGACTCCGACGTGAGGAATTATTGTAATTCTCAGCAAGACCAAGGAAGCAGCGAAGCTCACGGTGTGGTAATTCTCGCTGGTGAAATCCACGCCTCGAGAAAATTCGCACGCTTGATGAAAGTCAACAAATCTGCAAGAAAGAAGAATCATGGATTGGAGTAGCACTAGATTTGCTGGGCTTGGTGGTGCCCAAAAGCCCACTAAGATTTCACTGCGGAAGCATTTGTGAATTTGCTGGATGTTGATGAAGGTCACACGAAGTCGCGATCTTCGCTGGTCAACCTAGCTCGGAGAAATTATCTCCGAGAATGAGACCAGGAAGGAACGATGCCAAGCTCACACGGCTGAATTCACAATTGACAGGAGAATTCTGGATGGCTCAAGAATGTTGCACAGCGTTGGTCAGAGGCGTCGAAGAAACGTGATGATGATATTCATGTAGGTGTGGGCTTCGAGAACGTGCGGCACGGCAACCGAAAGCGCAAGAATAAATTCGGTGATGATTGGGGCACAATTGGCGTGTCGAACAGGAATGCAAGAACGCCAGGAAATTCGTCGGCGTGGCCGAAAAGGATCTTCTCCAGAATCGGACCTTGCTAAACAAAGAACGGGAGCGTCGCTGGAGTTACGAGTTGTGCTGGGAAATTGGTGACTGCAGAGGGAAGGCTGCAACCCGCTTGGAATCTCGCTGGTTTTGACTGCAAATTTCTCTCTCTCTCCTTATCTCATTCTCTCTGTCTCATTCTCTCTGAGTCACTTGAGCACTTTCCTTTCAACAAACCCCACCTTAAACGAAGCCTCACCAACACTTTTGCAATTTTTCCTCCCCCATGAAACCACACGAACCTTTTGCCAATTTCTTCCCCCTTTGTTGACCTATTGACCTAAAAACATAAAGAAGTCTCTCTTTCAATCTAAGTCTCGCACTCACTCACGTTTTTCTCTCAATGGCCGTGTATTCAATATGTGTGACCTCCCCAAAATCCCTACACGTTTAACCTTTATATAGACCATGGATTAGGGTTTTAATTTTTCCAAATCAATATCCATGAAGATTTCTTTTCCGAACACAATATTTGTTTTTGATACGATTCATGATTGCAATTTTCTTAAATTTCAAATCCTATAAAGATGAGCTCGCAATATTTTTCGTCAGACTTGCCCTATCTGAAGATATTGAAAAATCCCTAACATATCCTAGAAAAATTTCAAATCGCTATTTTTCATGAGATAATTTTTTATCATTAAAAAAATAGGCTTGGGCCAATTTGCTCGCTTCGTGGGCTTAATCCGGCTTGTCAATTTAAAGCTCAGAACCACCAAATCAAACCCATCCGTCACCGGTCTATTGTAAATGTAAATTAAAATAAATACACCTAAAATTATATGATATGCAATTAATTAATTTTTTTGTAGGGGTTAAAATTAATCCCTAATTTTTTAATGCGATAAATGACTAAACGGGTCGCCAAAATTTAGGTGTCAACAATAATTTATCTTCAAAAAATAAAAAATATCTCATATTTTCCCAAAAAAAAGCCAAAAAGTCAAAAAAAGAAACCAAAAATGATTTATTTTTTCAGAAAAAGATCAAAAATTCAAAAAATGCTTTTTCTGTCCAAGAAATGAGGAAAATGTCCAAAAAAATGTTTTTCCTCCACAAATGCAGGGAAAACCACTAAAAATCCAAAAGTCTTAGGGTTTAAACAAGATTAGGTACCAAAATGGCATTAGTGATTAATTAGTGTAATCAAATCCCCGATCTTAATTTCTCTGGTTGCGCAGGAACGAATATTTCTCCCAATATTTCGCTTGGGTTTCTAATCGACCCACCCTAATTGATTAGTGGTTACTCCTATCTAAAATTAATTTACAAGTTAAAAACTTAGACCATTAAGTTGTGAATTGGTGGACTTGAGAGAGTCTAGGCTACGTCTAATAGACCTAGCCAAATCATTAGCCTCCGCAGCGCCTGCCCTAATCGGGGTGCCGAAAAAAAGAGGTCACGACACCCATGAAGACGAAATAAAGAAAGAAATTGTGCTCACCACATGAGATAATTGTTGCGATCTAGCTTGATTTGAAGAACATGAGATATATTGCCAAGAGCAAAGGGTGGTTGGGAGGGTGATAACAAAGATGAAGAGTTAGCAGCGGTGACGACAGTAATGGTGTTTGAGGCAGCAATGGCGTTGGAGGATGTAGAAGAAGACATTGTAGTGGAGAAGAGAAATAAGATGAAAAAAAAAATTGTGAAGCTCTAATACCATGAAAGAGTATAAATTTGAGTTTGATCGCACATCATTGGTGTGGAGATTTGTCTTATATTTATAATATGTACATGAGCGGGAAAAACACAATTAAAAATATTTTACAAAGATAACAATCTACAGTATTGGGATAGATTGTGAAAGATTTGCTCTATCGACGGAATTGACATAAATCGTGGAAGATCGGCTCAATCAATGGGATTGGAACATATTGTAGAAGATTGCTATATCATGGGAGATTTGCTTTATCACTTCATGTTCGATCCCAAGGCTGTGATCCTCTTGCAAGTGTCCTTGATAATGTTGTTTGTCGCCGATTTAGCATGGAACAAGATGAGGCTAGGTAGAGGGACAAGATGCAAAGTGCACTATTCATCTTTATTTCTTGCTTATAGAAATCTTAATCAATGACTTAATCAAATGAAGACCATGGACATTTTTTTTGGGGTAAAGGGTAAGAATATATTAAGCTTTGGACAAATATACAAGAATTCGGAGCCAAAACTCACACTCTAGCTGCGGGAAAACAGGGAGAGTGAGAGGGAGCCGAATCAAAAGATACAAAGGAAAATAAGAACAAGCTAAACAACCCACGGCACTACAAACTACCACAAAACAGACCGCCGACCCTCAATCAACAATCCGAAGAAAGGCGAAGAATGGAGAGGGTGTTAGGAAGATGTAGCCTAGTCAAACACGGAGGGATTGAAGCCCCAGCTTCTCTGGAGTCTTTTGTTTCTTGGAGTAGGCGGAGCATTTTTAAACGTAAGAGCCTTGTCCTTCACAACCTTGATCAGGTGATTTTTCATAGCTGGGATCACCAAGGAATCTCCTCGAAAAATGATGGAATTCCTCTTCTTCCAGATAAGGTGGCACATGGCCCCAAAAGAGAAACGTGCAATACTATGAAAGAAATCCTTTCCAGTTAGGAATTTTAACACCCAAGACAGGTTATCCACCCACGTCCTATTCCTCCAAGGAAGATTACACTGGAAGCCCAAAAATATGCAAGAGTTGCGGAGGTCTCACATTCAAAAAACAAGTGGTCAACGGAATCAGGAACGGAACTGCAGAAGGCGCACACTGTAAACTCGATTCTTCCATGAGAAAGGAGTAAGGTTTGAGTTGGCAGCCGATTTTTAGTGATCAGCCACATATTAAATTGAAACCTAGGGGCAATCGCATTATCCCAAATAAAAGAAGCCCAAGGCACACATTCCTTTTTAATCCCGATAGTATTCCGGTGCTAGCAACCGAAAACAAACTTGAAGGGTCATTATGCCAAGTGAAGCGGTCATGGGTTGTGGAGAGATCGAGAACAGGGATGCCCCACCTTGCGAGGAAGAGTCTGAGCGATCGACTTGCAGGGGAGAAGAGATCGGCCACCACTGCATAGCTTGGAAGGTTGAAACTCTCCATAAGATTCGGTGGTACAAACAAATGTAATGGGCCACAAGTTAGCCAATGGTCGTGCCATAGAGAAATTGAGGGTGCATGATAACCAAAATTTCTGTTGAAATAGTTTTTCTGCTCCCGGCACTGCTTTACGGAAGAGAAATCCGTTTGATAAACCTATTCAGGTTTTTCTATTTTCGGAATAGATTTCTATTCCAAAATAGGTTTGGAAGAGAAATCGAAATAGGTTTGGAATAGAAATCGAAGCTAAAATTTTCTATTTCTCTATTTAAAATAGAAATCGAAATAAAAATTATTCTCATCGTTCGTCAATCGGTCCTTCATTCGTCGCCGCCGACCACGATCCGTCGCTCGCTCGCCGCCGCGCGCCACGGCCGCCAAATAAATTATTTTTATAAATATCATTTTAAAATGAAAATATTCGAATAAATAAAATGATTTTTATTTTTATTTTTACGAATAAATATTTATTTTACGAATAAATTTAAAAAATCCTTAAAAATAAAATATATTTAAAAATAAAATGAATATCATTTTATTTTTAAAAATAAATAAATATCATTTTAAAAATAAAAAATTATTATAAAAATATCATTTTTTTCATTTTTATTTTTAATTTTTAATTTTAATTTTTAATTTTTAATTTTTATTATAATTTTTTTATTTTTAATAAATAAATAAATTAAATAAATTTAATTGAAATAAATTTATTTATTAAAAATAAAATTAATTAAATATCATTTTATTAAAAATAAAAATAAAAATATTCATTTTATTCATTTAAAAATAAAATAAATTTATTAAAATAAATTTATTAAATTAAATTAAAATTAAATTTATTAAAAATAAATAAATTATTTTTATTTATCATTTTATTTTGAGTTTATTAAAATAAATTTATTAAAAATAATTTATTTATGATAAATAAAAATAAATTTATTTTTATTTGTCTTGAGTTTTTTGCCAAATAAATTTATTTTTATGTTTAATTTTTATTCATTTTAAAATAAATTTATTCGTAAAATAAAATAAAATAGAATAAATAAAATAAATTTATTTTTAAGGATATTTTTATTTTAAAATAAAATGATATTTTTATTTTATTTTTTATGATTTATTTTATTTTATTTTTCTTTATTTTTTTGTTAATAAATCATTTTTATTTTTATTTTTTATATTAAAGGTCACGGCCGCCGCCACCGTCGCGTCCGAAAGGAAGAAATTTTGTGTCGTTATCAAACGAATTTCTATTTTTAGAGTAGAAATTTTGTGTCGTTATCAAACGGTTATTTTTGCTTAGAAACTCTTCTAGAAAGAGAAATAGAAAAATCTATTTCTGTTCTAGAAACTATTTCGGAGAATGGTTGTCATGCGCGCCCTGAGTAACCATGACCGATCGCCAAAAGAAAGGCGGCCTGAAAAATCTTCGAATCTACAGTATTTTTTTCCACACCCATGAACACACGGTGGGTTGGGAAGAATTCCAAAAATTATCCTTCTTTAAGAAATACGAATGAACCCAACGACACCATAGAGATTCTTTATCGGGGAAGAGAAACCAAATATATTTAAGCAAGGAGGCTGTATTGCAATCTTTCAGCTTACGAATACCTAAACCACCTTCCTCCTTAGGGAGACAAATATCATCCCAAGACACTTTGGCCCCGCCACGACTAAGTAAGGTGCCATTCCACAAAAATTGTCTTAACAATTGTTCAATCCTATCAATGACAGAAGCAGGCAAAGAAAAAATACTTGCCCAAAAGGCCTGGATAGAATGCAACACTGACCTTATAAGTTGAAGCATTCCTACAAAGGGTAAAAACCGATGGGTCCAAGATTGAATCCTTGCGGTGATACGATCAATCAGCATAATACAATCACCTTTCCCGAGTCTAGAAGAGATGATAGGAACCCCCAGGTAACGAACCAGAAGTCTACCTTCTTGAAAGCCAAATGCAAGCCGAATATTATCTCTAATAGAAACGGGACCGCCCGAGAGAAACGCTTTGCTCTTGTTTTTGTTCGGATTCAGCGCACTCCAAGATGAGAAAATGTCTAAACTTCTCTTAAGCACAGTAGCCGAGACCCAATCAGCTTGGCAAAAAAGAAAAATGTCATTGGCAAAAAATAGGTGAGAGAGCTTCACTTTCTTGCATCTCCAAAAGTATTTAAATTCCTTCACCAAAGTTCGGGCATTTAAAATCCCTAAGAACACCTTCATAACAAGCGTAAATAGATAGGGCGACAAGGGATCACCTTGGCGAAGATCACGACCGCCAGAGAAAAAACCATGTAATTCACCATTAATAGATACGGAGAATTTAGGCATTCTAACACAAACCATAATCAAGCGGATGATCTAATCAAGAAACCTGAAAGCCAGAAGCGTGAGTTCCAAGAAATCCCAATCGACGGTGTCGTACGCCTTTTGAAAATCGACTTTGATGGCACATTTCAGTAGATATGGCTCTAAGTGGAAACCAGAAAACAATTCCTGAGCTAGGAGAATGTTATCTCTGATTCTTCTACCTTTAACGAATGCGTTTTGGGATGAGCTAATCAAATCATTTAACACGGCAGCCACTCGATTGGCAAGGATTTTTGTAATAACCTTATAAATGATATTACAACACGCAATAGGCCTATAGTCCGTAACAGTAGAAGCATTTGGAACTTTGGGAATCAAAGCAAGGATAATGTTGTTTACCTCCTTTAGAAGATATCCCAAAGAAAAGAAATCCTTAACTGCTTCTAAGACGAGCGACCTGACTGTTTCCCAATTGGTTTTGAAAAATTCAACAGAGAAACCATCAGGACCCGAGGCTTTACCCCTTGCAAGAGAGAAGAGTGTTTCCTTTATCTAGACATTAGTAACCGGACAGGCGATAAAGCAGCATTGCGCATCCGAGAGGGGCCGGTGGATGAACGTCTTCAACTCTTGAAGAGAAGGCTTAGAAAGACCCACTTGAGGTGAAAGCAGCTCAGAGAAATAAGATACAAACACTTGTGGCACGAGAATAGGGTTTGTGATGATGGAGCCGGATGGATCTTTCACTGAAAGGATGTGGTTATTGAGTTGTCTATTCTTCACAAAGTGGTGAAAGAACTTGGTGTTTTGATCACCCTTCTTTAGTCATTTCACCCGAGACTTTTGACGGTAAAATGATTCTTCCTGGAGACGCAGTTCAACAAAAGCACGGCACTGAAATTTCTCAAGGTCTACAAGAGAAGAATTAGCGGGATCAACTTCAAGACCAACTTGAGTGCTGCGAAGAGCTTCTCTAGCTTCCGCCATTCTCACCGAGATGTTCGAGAAAGATTCTTTGTTGAGGGTCTTGAGGCGGCCCTTTACAATCTTCAACTTAGACACAAGGCGAAACATCGGTACTCCCCTCACCGGGCTATCCCAAGCATGATTGATGATCAATGAGAGATCCGGGTGCTCTGACCAAAAGTCAAAGTATTTAAAATGCTTTCTTCTTAGCACCGGATCAAGAACTCTGACGATCATAGGAGAGTGATCGGAGATCCCCGAGTTAAGAAAAGAAGCTTCGAGAAAGGAAACTGCTGGTTCCATTTAGAGTTAATCAGAACTCGGTCAATCTTTTGCATCTTCCTTGCAGCACCGAACGATGTAGACCAGGTAAAACGGAGGCCAACATAACGAAGATCCACCAAATCAGTCCAAGCTAAGCATAACCGAAACTCATCAAAATTAGGAATCCAAGAATTTGAACCCCCAACCCTATTCGAAGGGTCTCTTATGGCATTGAAATCACCGACCACAAGCCAAGCTAAGTCCTGCAAGACTTCATTTTAATGGATAAGATCATACCATAAGGGTCTACGTCGCACAAAAGTATGATCTCCATAGACTGCCGAAATGTAACAACTCATGCTAGAGATGTTGAACATAAGGTAACCATGAACAACTTGCGCATTAGAAGAGAGGGGATCAAAAGCAACAACATTGGGGTCCCAACCAACCTATATTCTGCCACGCGTAGAGTAGTCATAATTAGCCGTCCACTTCCATCCTCTAATAAGGTCAAGGAGATGGAATCAAACAAAGGTTCGAGGACCTTTGTCTCAAAAATGCCAATCAAGCACAAATTGTTCGAAGCTTCCTGATCTTAGCTCGTCTAATAGGACCGAGAATACCCCTAACATTCCAAAACCCAATATACATATTTACAATAGGATAGGGAGAGAATCACCTCTTCTTAGAGGCCTTACGACCAGTAGAGGTCACGTTGGTGTTCACCAAAGGGGGCGGGTCCGATCGGAGAAGCAACAGTTGCTCCTGGAGACTTTCTAGCCTTACATCTGAGATCTGGGCCCGAGGAGAATGATGGAAAGTAAATCTTCATCGTCCAAAGCAACATGTAAACTAGAACTACCAATTTCATCGGAGCACTTAGCAGTATCCGAGTGGGAAATCGGGTCTGACATTTTTACACAACCATCATGCACCTTGGAAGGGGCCTTCAAGAGGCCTTTAAAATTCCGCATAGGTGGAAGGAGTGGTGGTTTAATTGGTGCTGAAGTCTTCAACTTCAATTGCCGCCCACCTTCACTAGGTCGAGCTAAGTCGAAAGAATCCGCCTCTTTAGTTGCAGGTTACTTTTTCTTCTTCCCTTTTACTTGTTGCCATCCCTTATCAACCGAAGATGAAATAGTCACAAAAGGTGTCGAGGCGAGAGGTAGGGCCACCTCACGAGCAATAGCAGAGTCTGCTTGAGGAGTATTATGTTCATCAACAGGGTTTGCAATCATGTGCCGATCCGAAGTGGTCTCCCCTGCTGGGCAATGTCCAGCATCCGACCTATTAGTAAATAAGGGATTGTCTCGCATACTATCTTTAGTCTGTACATGCTGAGGGGGATTTGCATGACCTGGAGACAGAGCAGGAGGAGCAAGGGCCAAAGACACATCTTGAGGGATCAGAGGTGTAGCGATCAAGGGTTGTTGAACATTCTTTTCAATAGAATGAGTAGCAACTGGATTGTATTTGTGGCCAAAAATGCCACACCCTGCACAAGCCGTGGGTCTCCATTCATATTCTATATCAACCACGCATGATTCACCATGATGAACCACCTCAATTGATTCACACGAAGGTTGCTTTGCTGTGATTTCTACACAGACTCTAGCATAGGCTAACATTTTCATCTGTTCCGTTCTTTGGTCTATATAGAGCGGCCTCCCAACGGCACTAGCAACTTTGCTAATTGCCTGTGAGGAAAAAAAAAGCAGCAGGAAGATTTATAAGCTTTACCCACACGGGAACGAATAGATGAGCATCCATCCTCAGCTCTAGGGCCGGCCTCCATTGTTGAAGAATGATAGGCACTTTTGAGACGGTAAAAGGCCCACCTTCTAATACCTTCCTCCAAAATCATTGTCCGGAATGTGGAAAAAGAAAAATCCCTTTCCATTGGCCATAACTTCAACCAAGTTCACGCCCCAAGCTTTCTTGAAGCAACTTCAGTAACTTTGAAGGGAATTCTCCTCCCAATATAGTAGCCAACAAGATGATCTTGAAGCTTAGGATCGGCGGCTTAAAGATCTTCATCGGTCATTTCAACAACCGGTTTATTATCAACATAAGTTGGAGAGCAAAACTCCAAATCGTATCCTTTGGTTGACACCCTAGCCACATCCACACTTGCCCAAGTACGAAGATTGGAGCTCGTCGAGGTTGCTCTCTGAGGCCGTTTAGAACCCGACCTGCCTCTACTCCTACCCCTCGGCCCACCTTGAGCTTGGGTAAATCGAGCACGGGCAAAAGCATCATTCAAACCAGCAGGGGCCTGGGCGGTAACACCCATAGTCTCCACCGGAAGAGGATGGACCAATATCGGGATGGGGAGGGCTATGAATACCGGACCCTGGCCCCTCATTTTGGGCTGAAGCCATTTCAGGATTCATAGCAGCACATAAACGAAAATAGCAGAAACAGGGGCGGAAAACCCTAGCTAAAAACTGGCCATCGAACCCAAGGAAGAGCACATACCAGGTCGAGCTTGAATGGGTTTTGAAGAGGCCTTCAAGGCGCCACAAATCCCCAAGAATCGGCCTCAACGAACGGTCAACACTTCGGGAATCAGTCACGCAAGAAATCGGATGAATAATGAAAAAATCGCCAGTTTGGGAGCTTTTGATGAACTAACCCGAGAATTTTGAAGATCATGGACATTTATAGAGGATAATCCATGCATACTTAGGGCCTACATGATAACATTTTTGTTTCTCCCAATTTCTGTTCTTTTGTTCCGTGAAACAAAAAAAAAAACAAGAACATAAATCCATTTGGTAACGCCAACTTGTTAGCCGGGAATAGATTTGGAATAGAAAAAAGAAACAAAAAAAAAAGTAACTTCTTGTTCTCAAGAACAATTTCTAGAAAAAAAGCCAACTTTTTTCTTTTCTACTTTTCCTTTGTTATTCTTCCATGATGTGGCAATCGCCAACCGCTTGTCAAATTGGCCACCTTCGGCTACCCGCGACCACCGCCGGCCGCCAACCACCGCCGGCGACCATCATCATTGCTGCCGCCCAACCGTCATTGTCACCGCCCGATCGCCGAATGTCACTGCCGCCCACCACCTCACGGCCGCCGTCCACAACCCACCGGCCACCCTCGCCAACCGAATATCGCCATCGACGCCATCACCACCCCCGACCACCGGCAACCTGCCGCCACCGGAGGCGGATGAGCGGCTGCAGGAGAGGATGGCGGCTGGTGGGTTGTGGGCAGCGGTCGTGCGGCGACAATCAACAGTCAGCGGTTGTGCGGCGATAGGCGGCGGTCGGCGATTCGTGAGCAAAAAGAAAATCGAATAAATACAAAAATTTATAAATCGTACCAAACACATTTCTATTCTTTTTTCTATTCCAAGAATAACAATTTTGTATAGTTACTAAACGCGTTATTTTACTCAGAAATTATTTCTCAGAGTAGAAATAGAAAAGAACTATTTCTGAAAAGAAATTGTTCCCCGAAGTAGAAGCATTATCATGCACGCTCTTAAAATCCTAAGCAATGTAAATTAGATTCTCATTTATTGGAAAGTATGGTGCTAGCGTAACGGTTGTCATCAACTAGAATTTCTAACGATGGGATTTTGATCAAAATTTTGACCACAGGTTTTAGTAAGAGATGGGCATTAGAAGTGGTATCTTTCAAATTTATCTAAAGGAATAAATAGTGATAAGAATCAATCAATAAATAATTTATAGGAAATTGAAGAGCAACGTTATAATGGACAATGAATGTTGTTCAATCAAATAATAACAACCTCTAGTATCCTATAAGTTTTGGTAATTTTAAGATTTTAAAGTCCATTAAACATACAAATGAGAAATACTTTTTCAGTTTACAATTGAAATACGAATGCTTCTAGTGCTGAAGCAAGAAAAATTTATTACCAATTTCTTGATTTGATTGTGACAAAGTAACGTGCTTGACTTCAATTTAGTTGATCCCCGTGAAAATATTATTTTTAGAAACAAATACTCAATCCTTTTCATTCAAATCCTTTTAATAGCTGCCGTTTGTATAAGAGGTGAAGTGATTAATGACGATAATGCCAACAACGAAAATGAGACCGATGATATGCTAGTGAAGAAGGAATCATAACCCCAAAATGAAAGGTAAAAAAGATAGTAGTTAAGTCAATGCGGTTATTCAATAATTGTGAGAGCTCCACTAATTGAGTCACAAGAGCATAAAATAAATAAAAAATACCTCTTTCAAACCAACTTAAAGTTGAGCACAAATACTTATGTGCCATGTGAAGCATATTAATATTGTCATTATTCTAGGGGAAAATTCCAAATAAGAATTTAAAGTGGGGCTATTTTCTCAAATAAGGACTTGAAGTGGATGTTGTCTTAAATAAGGACCCAAGTGGCTAGATTTGTCTTAAATGAGGACCTCAGCTCATCAACCAGCCAAGTGTTCTCCAGCCGGCGAGCAAGTGACATTTCCGACAACAGGAATAGGGACATTTTTGTTCAAAAAATTACAAATCCTAAAAACTTAATAAAGCCAAAAAAAAAAAAAAGGAGAAGAAGAAGAAGAAGCAAAGCTTTATTCCTAAGAATGAATGTCATTCTTTTTCTTTCCAGCTACTTCGTTTTCCTAGAATTTGAGCGCGAGCTCTCTAGCCTGAAATGCCATGCCGCTCAGCAATTTCGATGGACAAATTTCCACCTCCATCGCTGCGCTATTGGAGCGACTTTTCCTCAAAATCCCTGTGCCTTCTCGTCCTCATCCCGTTCGCTTCCTCAAGAGCCCCACGCCTTCTTCATCCTCTTCTCGTTCCAAGCAATCGATTAAGTGTAAGTCAATTCCTTTGCTTGGAAATTACTTGATGTTTGTTTCTCTAGAATTTATGGTGCGGTCTTTTTGCCAAGAAGAGTTAAGCGTGACTTATTATGCCTTTGTTTTACTCCTCAATCAAATGTATGTGATGAGTTCGACAAAATACCTCAAAGGCCCAACTGAAAAATGATCCATGAAATTTTTAGATCCAAAAACATTTCGACATAGATTGCTCGTTTTCAATTGATTTGTTGAGAATTTAGATCCGGTTTTAGTCATATTTCATTGCATCTTCATGTTAGAAATTTCCTATAATATGGGCTTACATTAATTAATTGATTTTCTATTTTAAATAATCGGGTTAATGGATATTTCAATATTTGATAAACCCTACAGTGACCTTATTGAATTGGGTATCGGTATCTATTAATAACGGGCCTAGTTGAGCAGCAAAGTGTAGGCAATTGTGTTTAACTGAAGCCCGTAATGGGAAGGGCCCAGTTGACACGCTGTTGATTAGGGTTTGCTAGGTCCCCTCTCTAGCCTATAAAAGAATAGGTTATACCTATCAGTTGCTTAATCCCATTTTAAAGCTGCTATACTGAAATAGGTCATAAAGAGGAAAATTTGGTATTCCAATAGATCCCTGATTATTAGAGTGATCTACTTTTCTTCAAGTGAAGCAATGGCTCAAACAGGTACGCTTTAATTCCGCTGTGTTTATCTATCTTGGTGTTTTACGGTCATATATGGATTCGCTTATTCTTGATTAATTATTTGTTTATATGAACAAATTTGCTTACATGTGGTATCAGAGCTGCACATATATGATTGTAGAACCCAAAATTTTTTTTATGGATAAATTCGAAATCCTCCTCTTTGAGCCGAATATGGGCATTATTTTTTTGTGTATATTTTTTGCTTGATTGATCCCGAAACCATAGGGCTTTTGTTCTACATGTCGAGATCTTTCCAACCATATATAATTTGCATAATTTCGTTGAGAATTGAGAGAGAATTTTGAATTTGAAATTCTAGGGTTTATGCATTAAAAGGTTCTAGAATTTTCAAATTACTTAAAATTGATTGTTGTTTGTTACAAATTGTTGTATGGGTATTGTTATATATATATATTAGCATTCTTTTGTTGCATCAAGGTAAATTTTTTTTAGGGCTTAAATTTAAGAAATTCGAAATTTGGGCATGGGAGGTTTAGATCCGAAACTTTGAAGCTTGTAGGTAGTAGATTTACTTGGTTTTTCTTCGTTTAATTAATTATAGTTAATTATATTGATGTTATATGCAAGACCCATGAATAAATTTCATCAAAAATCAAGTTAATTTGTGTTTTTAGAGCTTGGGCGAAACCGGGTCGTGTGACCCAATTTGCAGAAAATTCGGGACCCGGCTGGAGGTTGAAGAAGACCTCCAGCTGGGCCGGGCCATTAAATTGGGCTCACGCCCATTAAAAAAAAAAAAGGTTCTGGGCGTAAGCCCAGAACCATGAACAAATTAAAAGGTTCTGGGCTCACGCCCATGAACCAAAGTAGAGGTTCTGGGCCGCATGAGCCCAGAACCAATATAAATGGGTTTGGCCCATTTTTTGTTGTTGTTTTATATTAGTGGGCCACGTGAGGGTTATGGATTCGCGGGTTTTGGCCCGCGGTCCGATTAGGGCTGCTTGCGGGTCCTAGGCCCCGAGAGTCCGAAATATTTAAATAATATTTAAATAATAAAAAAATTAAAAAAAATTAAAAAAATTTTAAAAAAAAAAAAAACTTGTGGTAAAAATTGTTGTTTGAAAAGTGCAATATGATCATTGGAAACACATGTTGTGAAGTGTTTCCTATTGTTTGATGAATTTTGGGCATAAATTTTGGAGTTCCCTATTGATAAAAATTAGTATATACAATTACTCGCCCAAAGGGGTTATTGTGTATGTTAATTTGGAAAATAGCATGAAGTTTAATTCCCATATTTAAAAGATGGGGATGTATAATTGAAAAATATTTATCTGCCCAAAGGGGATAAATGTTTTGAAAAGTATATGTAATTCCCCTCTATATTTATATTATGGAGATGTATGATTTAAAGGATTTGTTTACCCAAAGGAGATGGATCCTTGACAATTATATGTAATTCTCCTTGTTGTTGCTTTATAAACTTCATGCTGTGAAAAATAATGGTGCATTATACACTCTGCCCAAAGGGGAGTTTGTAATGTATTAATTATTTTTGTTGAATTGCTTATTGCCCATAATTGATCCTATTGCATTATGCGTGTCAAACAATTACCTTTGCTGTAAATAACAACAATGCCACGGTTGAAATGTTAACTGGACCAAACTTTAAGAGATGGAAGCAAGATATAGAGTTTGCTCGGGGCATCGTTGATATGGACTTGGCTCTACGTGAGGATGAACTGCGGGCCCAATGATCAAAATACTTTAGATCAAAAGGCTCATTATGCTAGATGGGAAAAATCTAACCGAGAAGCGAGCCTCATTGCTATGAAGAGGTCCATTCTTTGAGCATCTCATTAGTGGTTTGCCGGAAGATACGAATGCCAGACAGTTCCTTGAAGCAGTGGGAGAAAGATATAGAGTCTCAGATAAGGCTGAAGCTGGGAACTTGTTGAGTGAGTTAACGAACATGGGTATGATGCTACTATGGGTGTTAGAGAATTTATTCTGAAAATGGTCCACATTCAGTCAAACTTAAGGCCCATGAAATTGTCCTTTAAAGAATTATATTGTGCATCACGCCTTAAATGTTCTCGCGGCTGAATTTAGCCGATTAAGGCGCTTATAGTGCTCGAATGAGACATGGAGCGTTAATGCCTTGATTACTAAGTGTGTGGCGAGGAAGAGAAGCTAAAGAAGGAAAAGCATGAGTCCGCCCACTTAACTACCAATGCCAAGTTGAGTTCAACTAGAGCGGGTAGAAGCCTAAAGGGTCAAATGCTCATGGTCCAAAGAAATGGCAAGACTTCAAGAAAAATGGGAATTATGGGAGAAATGGAGATAAGGATTTCAAGTGTTTTCACTTTTGCAAGAAGCGAGGTCACAAGAGAGCCAATTGCTACAAATTCCAAGCTTGGCTAAAAACAAGAAAAGAAAGTCACCAAGGTGAGTTGATGATTTGTTTTGAATCAAATCTGGTTGATGTTCCTTTGGATTCTTGGTGGCTTGATTTTGATGCTACTGTTCATGTGACTACTACCTTACAGGGTCTCAAAAATCTAAGGAATCCAAGTCTGAGGGAGTCCAAGCTTAAAGTTGGAAACAATATTGGAGTTGATGTGGAGCGCATAGGGATAGTTGTTTTGAATTTAGATTCTAGTTTTCAGCTTACCTTGAACAATGTTTTTTATGTTCCCAGTTTTAGGAGAAACTTAGTATCTCTTTCTTCGCTTGACAAAGCTGGATGTTGTCTTCATTTTGCGAATAAAAGAGTGGATTTGAGTTATGATTCCAAAATTATTGGGAATTGTGTTTTGTCGATGGATTATATCGATTGTCCTTATCTCCCGATAGACCATATTGCTCTTTCAATGTCGAGAATATTGTTGCTAAGAGATCTTTAATCAAAGAAAGATCTTCATTCTTTGTGGCATAAGCAATTAGGGCATATCTCCAAAGAACGGGTAATGCGACTTATCAAGGCTGATATTCTCCCTCCTCTTGACTCGACGATCGAGACTTGTATTGATTGTGTGAAGGGAAAATTAACTAAAACCAAGAAGAAAGGCGCTACTCGCAGTCAAAATCTATTGGAGATTATTCATACTGATATTAGTGGGCCATACTCAACCACCTTGTGTGGGAATAAGTACTTCATTACGTTCATTGATGATTTCTCCCGTTATTGTTATGTTTACCTAATTAAGGAGAAGACTGATGCTTTTGAGATATTTAAAGTGTTTCGTACTGAAGTTGAGAAACAATTGGGAAAAATTATCAAGATTGTTAGGTCTGATCGCAGTGGTGAATATTATGGGCGATATACTGAGGCTGGACAGCAAAAGGGACCGTTTGCAAAATATTTGCAGGACTGTGGTATTGTCGCTCAATATACAATGCCGGGGAGTCCTGAACAGAATGGTGTTGCTGAACGGCGCAATCGCACACTCGTGGAGATGAAACGAAGTATGATGGGCAGTTCTAACTTGCTTGAATACTTATGGGGTGATGCAATTAAGACATCAACTTATATATTGAATCGTGTACCTAGTAAATCGGTTCCGAAAACACCTTTTGAATTGTGGACGGGAGGAAACCGAGCTTGAATCATTTTCGAGTTTGGGGTTGTCCTGCGAGAGGTGAAAATTTATGATCCTTCTCGAAGAAGACCGAATCCGGACTACCGGAAGTTACTTTATTGGATACCCTAATCATTCTAAAGGGTATAGGTTCTATTGTCCTACTCGCGGCACTAGAATCGTTGAATCTCAAACTGCCAAATTCACGGAATTAGATGTTGCTGAAAAGAGTTCTTCTCAATCTTTTGAAAGGGAAGAACCAAATAAAACGGTCTTTATTCCATTGCCCATCTTGCATGATGATTCTATGCGAGATCCTAGCGAGTGGAAATTCAGCAAGAAGCAAATACTGAAAATATGACAAGAGATCCTCCCATTACAAATGAAATTCCCCGATGAATGATGCGGCTCCACAAATGCCTGTTCGAAGATCACAAAGAACAAAGAAGACCTACGCCTCTAAATGATTACCATGTCTATCTTGGTGAAGCTGATTTTGACATTGGAAGTATAGTTGATCCGACGACCTTCAAAGAAGCTCTTAATAGCGATCGAGCGAGATAAATGGTTAGGAGCGATGAAGGACGAGATGATTTCCATGTCAACTAATCAAGTATGGAAACTTGTTGATTTACCCGATGGGCATAAACCGATCGGCTGCAAATGGGTATTCAAAACCAAGAAAGACAATAAAGGCAACATAGAGAGATTCAAGGCAAGGTTAGTCGCAAAAGGGTACACATAAAGAGAAGGCATTGATTATACCGAAGTCTTTTCCCCGGTGTCCACTAAAGACTCCTTTCGGATAATCATGGCACCGGTGGCTCATTTTGACTTAGAGTTTCACCAAATGAATGTCAAGACAGCTTTTCTAAATGGAGATCTGGATGAAGAAGTATATATGCAAAGCAACTTTGAAGGGTTTAAAGAAGCTGGAAAGGAGCATATGGTGTGCAAACTTCAAAGGTCTATCTATGGTCTCAAACAAGCATCACGTCAGTGGTACTTAAAATTTCACAAAGTTGTGAGATCGTTTGGCTTTGAAGAAAACAAGTATGATCAATGCATCTACATGAAAGTAAGTGGGAGTAAATATATTTTCTTAATACTTTATGTAGATGACATTTTACTTGCTAGCAAAGTGATGTTGATCTATTGAATGACACAAAAAGTTTTCTATCTACAAAGTTTGATATGAAAGATCTTGGGAAGCCTCTTTTGTTCTAGGCATTGAGATTCATCGTGACAGATCTAAGAAGGTTAAGGGGTTATCTCAGAAAAATTATATAGATCATGTTTTGAAAAGATTCAATATGCAGGACACTGCAAGTCGGTGATGCTCCTGTTGTGAAAGGAGATAAATTGAGTATAGAACAATGCCCCAAGAATGATGTTGAAAAAGAAGTCATGAAGAATGTTCCATATGCTAGTGCGGTTGGCGGTCTTATGTATGCACAAGTATGTACCGGACTGATATTGCTTTTGCTGTGAATACTCTTGGAAGATATCTCATCGAATCCAGGTCAAGAACATTGGGTTGCAGCTAAGAAGGTGATGAGATATCTACAACGAACAAAGGACTTCATGCTCGTGTATAGCGAGTTGAGGACCTAAAAGTGATTGGATATTCGATGCTGATTTTGCTAGTTGTTCGATGATAGAAAATCAACTTCTGGATATATTTTTATGATGGCTGGAGGTGCTATTTCTTGGAAGAGCACAAAGCAAACGTTGATTACGAACTCGCAATGTATGCTGAGTTTGTAGCGTCTCTGACGCGTCAATTCAAGCGTTTGGCTTAGAAATTTGATCTCGAATTGAGAGTTGTGGACTCTATTGCTAGACCTATGGTGATCTATTGTGACAACACTGCAGCTGTGTTTTATTCCAAGCATGACAAGATCAGCAATGCGTCCAAACACATGGAGATCAAATATTATACTGTTAAGGACTTAGTCAAAAAGGGAGACATAGTGATTGAAAATATCAAAACTAAGTCCATGTTGGCCGATCCTCTAACAAAAGGCTTACGACCTATTTTGTTTAAAGAACATGTAAAGAATATGGGTGTCTTAGATTCTTTTGATTTCTTTTGTTAGTGGGAGTTATATAATTTGTATTTCTGGATATTATAGTTATATGCAGATTGATAATGCTTTTATGATGTCTATTAAAGCATTTATTTTCAATGATTATTATTGTTGATTCTATTGTTATCATTTCTCTTGTTGACTGAGAAATGGAAGTATAAAACAGTATCTTTAAACAAATTTTAGTTTAAAGATGACTGGATGTCACTGATTATGAGATCTCATGTTGGATTGTGACATAGTTGTGCAATTTCATGTTGTTTAGAAATTGAGTTAATGCAGTTTCATGTCGTTGAGAAATTGCATTAAGGACTGATAAGAAATAGTGTATATTTTGATCACATGTTGGCACTATTTCTTACTACACTACTAGGCCCATGATCCATGAAAATATAGTACTTATTATATGTGATTATGGAAGGTCATGTGTTGTGGTATTTTCTTAACACATTGATCCCCATAGTCCTATACTGAGGTTTTATAGGATTGGATTGGTTTTGAGATACCGTTATTGGAATATTATTTTTTAAAGTTGTGGCCACATAAAACAAAATTTTCAGTTATTAACCCGATAGTGTCGTTTTCAAATCTTTTTCAAAATAAAATAAGTTAATTAATGTAGCCTAAGTGGGAGAATGTTAGAAATTTCCTATAATATGGGCTTACATTAATTAATTGATTTTCTATTTTAAATAAACGGGTTAATGGATATTCCAATATTTGATAAACCCTACAAAGGACCTTATTGAATTGGGTATCGGTATCTATTAATAACGGGCCTAGTTGAGCGAAAAAGTGTAGGCAATTGTGTTTAATCGAAGCCCGTAATGGGAAGGGCCCGATTGACATGCTTTGTTGATTAGGGTTTGCTAGGTCCCATCGCTAGCCTATAAAAGAATAGGTTATACCTATCAGTTGCTTAATCCCATTTTAAAGCTGCTATACTGAAATAGGTCATAGAGAGGAAGATCTGGTATTCTAATAGATCCCTGATTATCAGAGTGATCTACTTTTCTTCAAGTGAAGCAATGGCTCAAACAGGTATGCTTTAATTCCGCTGTGTTTATCTATCTTGGTGTTTTACGGTCATATATGGATCCGCTTATTCTTGATTAATTATTTGTTTATATGAACAAATTTGCTTACATCTTCATCTCAGGATTATGTCAGTACGTCACGGTTGTAGGTTAATATTCAAAAAATGTTAATGGCTGGAGTTGAAGGCTAATGGCCATGTTCCAAGTAATTGGCCATGATTTGAGGTTGATGGTGCCAATGAGAAATGACAATCGTATGTCAATCTACGTATACCGATCTTTATTGGATGGAAGGTTTTTATTGGTTTCGCACGCGAACTAAAAGTCAATTTAAGAACCATTAAAATTCATTTATGAAAATTCAAAAGCTAATGTTGACACCTAAATTTTGGCGACCTATTTAGTCATTTATCGCATTAAAAAATTAGGGGTTAATTTTATCCCTGAAAAAATATTAATTGCATAGCATATAGATTTAGGTGCATTTATTTTTAATTTGCATTTTTTTCATTTATTTATTGGACCGGTGACGGGTGGGTTCGAATTAGTGGTTCTGAGCTTTAACTTGGCGGGCCGGACTAAGCCAACAAAGCAAGCAAATTGGCCCAAAAATTAATGATAAAAATTATATCGTGAAAAATAGGAATTTGAAATTTTTTTGGGGTATGATGAATTTTTTGGATATAACAAATGTGAAAAGCAAATATTGTGTTCGGCAAAACGAATATTGCGTTTGAAAAAAGAATCTTCGCGAATTTCGATTTGGGAAGATTAAAACCCTAATTCGTGGCCTATAAATAGGTTAAATGCGTAGGCTTCAGGGGGCCACACATTGAATATATGGCTGCATAAGAGGAGGGTTCTATTTCGTTTTTTTGGGAGAACACACGATAGCAAAGGCCACAAAAAAATATTGAATATACGGCCACAATTTTGAGACAAGCAGAGAATGGAGAGAGCGGACAAGATGAAATATTGAAGGAGGAGACCTGCACTTGGAGAGTCCGCACGTCTCATCGCATAAGAAGTCTTCAAAGTCAAATTGTGGAGTTCACGCCCATACTCCCTCCCACTCTTATTTCCTTTTTCTCTTGAGGAAATTCACGAATAAGTCGTCGGTTGCAACGATTCTGCTGCTATTGCTTCAACGACGAATTGCCATTGGAGATTTTCCACCGTCAGGGCATATCTGCAGCAACCTTGCAGGTCCAAATCAGGTCGTTGTCGCAACTAAGACGCTGTCATCCGTGCCAGATCCATCACCACGATTTGATCTAGAGCCAAGATTCACGAATCACCATCCTTGCACCGTGAGCTGTTGACGATCATTGTTGCTCCTCCGTGATCGAGTCGCTATCCCATGGCGTCCCCGTTGTCCTGAGCCACGAAGTCCGACGTTGCCGTGTTGCCCGTGGAGCTCTGACATAAGCATCTCCTATGAGGTGCTAACGTCGACGTCCTAGCTCGTGAACCGCTTTGCCGCCGTGCCCTCCTCCGCGATTGTTGCCCCCTCGGCGACTCACTCCCATAGCCACCATCCTTAGCCACGTCGAGCCTCCATCGTTGATCCATTCTACCTTCGGATTTTTGGGAAAAATATTCAAATTTAGGTAGAGATTTATTTTATTTTATTAGGTAGATTTATTTTATCTTATTTTGATTTTTGATATTTTGTCTCTTATTTGAAATTTTTCTCGATGCGTGGTTGAAATTCCCAATCTACCGCTTCAATTCGCAACCGCACACAAATTTTTATTCCATTTATAAGGCTTTAGATGGAATAATTAATCACGCGAGAGTAAAATTGATATCTTGATCTTTAAGACTTAAGATCAATTTATTGATTTTATTAGCGAAATAATCAAGTTTGAATTTCAATTCGAATGATGGATAGCATTTTTGGTGACCATGGATGATTTGGTGTTTATCTTTTAATTGTTCTATTTATCCCGGATATACAAAAAAATCGCATTTTGCATTTCATGTAGATTAGAATTGATTGCATGATAGTTAGTTATTTTTAAAATGCATATTTAGAAGGCATTTAAAATAGATAACATTTCACTTTAGTGAGATTTTTATTTTTAGTAACTTTAATTACGAATTTTCATAAATAAAAAAATACAAAAAAATTCATGCGCATGTCATCTAGAATTAGGTTCATGAAATGCACGTCATTTAGTTATTGTTGCTAGGTTCATTTGATTAGAAATTGTCTGTCATTAGAATTAGGTCATTTGGTTAATTTAGATTGCACATTTAATTACTGTATTTCTTTGGAAATTATTTTACTTATGTCATATAGTTTAGGTCATATTGTCATGCCATATCATTGCATGTTAGATTAGTAACATTGCATTACGTGATTCTCATTAATTAAATGAAAACAAAAAATTGAGAAATTGTGTGTTAATTAGAAATCATATATAGAGTTATCGATGTGAATTCTGATCCAATATTGCAGATGCTTTCGTTGCTATGAGGTAAGTTCTGCATTTTTTATCTGTTTTCTTGAGTGTTAAATTGATAGTTTACGCACCCGCATAATAATCTCACATGTTAGGGAGATAAATTAAAATTAATTCAAGATGCTTACCAAACATTTTTTTAAAATAAAAGAAGAAGATACCGAAAGGGCGTTAGAGAAATCTAACGTAATCAAGTCCATGTACCCAAAATCTCTAGTTCGTAGGAGTAAAATAATTCTCCCATTATTTTACTTAGGTTTATAATCGACCTATCGTAAACTGATTAGTGGCGACTCCCTTTTGCATGCTAGCTAGATATTTGAACCTAAGTCGAAGACTCCCTTTTGCATGCTAGATATTTGAACCTAAGTCGTGATGTGGTATGGGCTTGGGAGAGCCCGACCTAAGTTAGACTTAGTAGTCCATTAGCCTAATTTTAGATGGTGCACTTGAAATTTTGATCGCGACGGCTAAAAAGTAAAATCCACGAGAACAATTGACAATGCGCAACAAGCCAAAACAAAATTCAAGAGTTCGAACCCTGAACAAACCGCCGAATAAAAGAGAAAAGAAAAACAAGCATTATTCTGGGGCACTCGGTCATCATCCCAAACCCTTCACGACCCCTTAACAATGGCAAGAATGGCAAGTTCTATGTAAGACAGCTGCGTTGCGTCTCCGTTCTGCTTCGTCAACGGCGAGGTCACGCCCTTCTTCTCCTTGAACTGGCTCTCGCACGTGGTCGCATCCGTAGACACTGTGGAGATCGAGTTCTGAACGTCTGAGAAACGCTTCTCCTGGTACGCCCCGACCGCCTCTTTCGTGGTCTCGAGGGCGTCCGAGTAGAGATCCGAGCAATCTGACAGGCACTGCTGGACATACGGATCCCACTTCTTCTTCAGCAGCTGCTGAATGTCCGAGCCCGTGCTCGTCACGCTGCTTTCTAACAGGTTAAGCGCGATGAGACCCAAGCCCTGGACGTCCGCCGTGCGGCTCTTCGGATCCGACCCAAGAGCCTTCACGCAGTAGTCGTAATTCACGTTCGGGCTCGAGGCCGCGGACTTCTGGCAAGTGTCCGAGACGATGTCGTTTGCCGCAGATTCGGCATGGAAGAGGATGAGAGAGGAGGCTAGGAAGAGGAACAAGGTGCACAGTACACTATTCATCTTTTCTTTTTCTTTGTTTCTTTTCCCTCTGTTCTTGCTTACTGAAATCTTAACCGACGCCTTAATAAAATGAAGACCATGTAGACTTTTATATAGGGTGATACATGGGAATGAAAAGCAATTTAGGTAACAAATTATTTTTAGAAAATTGAACTAGTTTAGGAAATGAATCATTTGGAGCAAATTAAGCAATACAAATGAGATGCTCTTCCATTGGAAGCAAAGTTTCAGATATTCTAGTATTTATGGCTGTATGTGTATTAACTTATAGAGTTTCCTCTTTTATATTTTAATTTACTAGCCCAATATGAATGATTCACTGTCTATTTGAATATTACCTTATTTACCGAATTTCCAAGAGAGCTTTCCCTATCTTTTGATTTTTTTCCTTAACAAGCCATATGATCTCATAGACAAGTTCGGATTAGGGCCGGGGTAATCAGTCGGATAGATTGGACATAGAATCAAAGAAAATCTAGAGACTGATTAATTTATTGAAATGCTCAAAGGAAGAGATGACTTAAAGATGATTTTAAGAGGACATGACGGAAGATATGCATGAATCTTCCGATGTCATTTAGATTGAGATTGATACATTGAACTAATCGAGATCAATTTAATATCCGCTCTAATTGGTAGAATCGTTATTGCCTTTTTTTCTTGTATACACTTTATACTATAATACGGAGCATTTACGTAGAGACTGTATGTAATACAAAAATACAGAAAATTTTCCCCACAATTTCTCTCATTCTCTTCTCCTTGTCTTTGGTTTCTTACTTTCTTTCATGGTATTAGAGCACCGATCATGTGTCTGATTTGGGGCGTGTATGGTAACGTTTTTGTTCCGGGGAACAATTTTTTAACAAAAATAATATTTTTTTTGTTTTTGTTCTTGAGAACAATTTCTAAGTATAAGAATGCATTTGGTAACTGCAAAAAAAAAAAAAAAAATTATTCCGAAAATAGAAATGTGTTTGGTAAACTTGTATAATTTTGTTGTTTCTTTTAATTTTTCAATATTTTTATTATATTTTTCCTTTGTTTTTCTTCTTTCTTTCTTTTTTCTCTTTTTTTTTCCTTATTTCTCTTTGTGGCCAGTGGCCCGCCTAGGCAAGCTCTGGCGAGCTCGTCGAAGCCTCAGTAGTGGCCTTGGTGGCCAGGTGAGGCCGACCTCGCACTACTTGGGCGAGGTCGGCCTCAAGCCTACTGGCGAGGCTCGGCCTCGCCATGGCTTGGTGTCTCCGGGGGCCGACGACGCTCCGACGAGGTCGCCAACCCTCGTTTGGCCGGTGGCCGGAAGTGGCCATGGCCAAGGTTGGCGACCGGCCAAAAGAAAGAAGAAGAAAAGAAAGAGAAGAAAAAAAGATGAGAGAGAAAAATTGTTTCTTGGAATTGTTCCCGGGAAATAACTTTTTTCTACTTCTTGTTTTTGTTCCAAATCTGTTCGAGAATAAAAAACTATTGTCTTTCTTCCCGAGAACAAAATTTTACCAAATGCATTTCTGTTCTTTTTTTGTTCCCTAGAACAAAAAAAACATAAATTTTTATTCCGAGGAACAGAAACAAAATTTGCCAAACAGGCCCTTAGCTTCTGCACTCTTTGATTGCCTGTCAAAAGAGACACGCTAACCTACAAGCTAACCTGCAAGACAATGTTAGCACTCTGGTGTAGGAATCGGTCTCTTGAAATTTAAATTATTAAAGCAAGCGAAGAAAGGAATTTTTTTCTATCACCATGGCCGACGAGCAAATCCTTGAAAAGCATTTCCCACTAATGGAATACACTTACCTCAGATATACAAGATCCCGTACAAAATGCAGCTGCTGAAGCCATTGGAGCCTAAAGCCAGCCCATTTCGGGCCAAACTCCAATGGCAGCCCAATCTAGGGCAGCCCATTTCAGGCCAACCCACTGCGGGCCAACTATACTAATGGGTGCCTTTTCTCATCTATTATGGGCCAAGCCCAAATTTTTTTTCAAGAATCTAGATTCAAGGGGAAAACGTCCAGCCCAACAACAACCCACCAGCCACAAATGGGACAAGCGCGTCCAATGGGTCTGGATCTTTCAATGCGGAAAAAAAAAATGTTCACTTCCAAAAATTTCAATATAGAACTCATTTTAAACATAATAAATTAGGACACACACACACATATATATATATATATATATATATAATTTCTCAATCTGCCTGTACCGATCTATAATTTAAGGAAGGTTTTTAATGGTAAAAGACAAAATAAGAGCCATATATATATATATATATATATATATATATAATTTCTCAATCTGCCTGGACCGATCTATAATTTAAGGAAGGTTTTTAATGGTAAAAGACAAAATAAGAGCCATTAAAATTCACCCATAAGAATTTAAAAGTTGAAAGTAAAATTCACGAGAACCTTTGATAAGGTGCAACAAGCCAAAACAAAACTCTAGAGTTAGGACGCTGAACAATGCAAAACCACGACCGGATAAAAGAAAAATACAAGCGCTATTCTGGATGCGTCCCGTCATCAGCCCAAACCCTTCACGACCCCGCAATAATCGCAACCATGGCAAGTCCTAGGGCACTCAGCTGCACCGCGTCTCCGTTCTGCTTCGTCAACGGCGAGCTCGCGCCCGGCTTCTCCTTGAACTGGATCTCGCACGTGTTTGCGTCCGCGACCACCATGGACAGCCAGGTCTGAACGTCCGGGTAACGCTTCGCCCGGTACGCCTCGATCGACTCTTTCGTATTCTTGACCGCCACCGAGTACAGCTCCGAGCAATCCGACAAGCGCATCTGGACAAACGGATCCCACTTTTGCTTCAGCAGCTGCTGAACGTACGAGCCCGTGCTCGTCACGTTCTTTCCAATAGGTTGAGCGCGACGAGGCCCAAGCCCTGGACGTCCGCCGTTCGGCTCTTCGGGTCCGACCTGAGAGCCTGCACGCAGAAGTCGTAGCTCAAGTTCGGGCCTGAGTCCTTCTTGCAAGTGTCCACGACGATGTCGTTTGCCGCAGATTCAGCATGGAAGAGGATGAGAGAGGAGGCTAGGAAGAGGGAGAAGGTGCAGACTGCCCTATTCATCTCTTTTTCGTTGTTCCTTTTTCCTCTCTTTTTGCTTATTTAAATCTTAACCAGCCTTAAATCAAATGAAGGCCATTTAGCACTTTATAAACGGTGATCCATGCTCTCTGTTATGGGAATGGAAAGCAATTTAGGTAGCAAATTTCTTTTCAGGATACTGAACTAGTTTAGGGGGAAAAAATCAGAAGCAAATTGAGCAATGCAAATCAGATTCTCATTCATCGGAAGCAAATTCTCAGACATTCTAGCATTTATGGCTGCCGATTTATATTACCTTTTACACTTTCCTCTTTTATATTTAACTTTGCTAGCCCAATCTGAGAGATTGGGAGTTGGATATTGGGCTTTGCTTTTAATTCGGCTTCTATTTGGATATTACCTTGTTTACTGAAGATTTACTCTCCTTGCACTTGATAATACTTTGAAAGATTTCTAGATTTTCCCAATGCCTAAGAATGCTTTCTCTATCTTTCGTGTGAAGACAGAATTGTTTCCGCAACAAACCACATGATCGAATAGAGTGAGCCTTAACTCCGTTTATTTCGCGAAAATAAATAACTTAGAAAATATTTTTTAAAAATTGATTGTATCACTTAAAATAATTAGTCAATGCAAAACTTTAATTATCGACAATAATTTATATCTAATATTTTCGTGAATGATGAAAAGATTTTTCATTTTTTTTTTGTAAGCAATATAAGCAATCATATTTTAATTGTTCAACTCTCATCGTGAGAGAAAGAAGAGTTACATGACCTTTTAATAAAGAGCCATATCCCATGTTTACGAGCTAAGGGATGAAATAGAGTGGAGACTACATATCCATTGACTTGAACAGAAGGAAGAAGTTCTTAGCTTGGTCTTGGTGTACTAATAATGTATTTTGAAATTGACGTTATAAATAATTGGAAAATATTTTAGTGGGTGTCAAATATGATCCTTTAATTTAATTAGTTGATTTTTTATCCATTGCATTATTCAAAAAATTAATTTTACAGATCAATTTTAATACACATAACGTTACTCTGTTTGAAGTTTTTACTTTTTAATTACCTTACGTTTTAGTTGGTCAATTTATTGATTAACAAGTGCAATCAAAGGTCTCTTTATTGGGACCTTTACTTTTTTTTTCTTTTCTTTTTTTTTTTTTTTTGAGAAAGCCATCGTGAACCTTAAACAATGCCTATTGTGATATATGTACTCTAAATTTTTTTGATATAAAAAATCTCAAATTTGTACCAATGTGACACATTTACTTAAAACTTGTAATAGTGTAACACATTTACCCCAAACTTCCTTTTTTTCGCATGAATACAAGTTTAGGGTTTTGTGTCCAACTGATATAATTTTGTGGTTTTTTTATTTCACAAAAAATAATTTGATATAAATATATCACGGGGAGCATAATTTAGGGTTTTCGTGATTTTTTCTCTTTTTTTGAATTGTATCCTGTAAGCTTTTCAAAATGTACAAAAATCAATTTTTTGTAATTTTTTGCATTTTAAATTCTTTGAAGTAAATAGAAAAACTAAAAATAAAGTAAATCATAAAAATACTATTTTTGGCAGAAAAACAAAAAGGGGAAATAGCACGACTTGTTTCTCAATTTTAACCAAATATATAATGTGGTACTTGAACTTTTAATTTGTTTGAAGTGATTTCTAAATTTAAGCTCAATATTCAATGTCATCCTTGAATTTTTAATTTATTCAATGTGATCCCTAAACTTTTTGTACATGTTCAATTTAGTCACTAAACTATATGAAAAGTTCAAAGATGTTGAACTTATTGTTGAATTAATGGAATGAAAATATTGAATATTTTCATACAGTCAATGGACTCCATTAAATATGTGTCAAAAGTTCAAAGACCACATTGAATAAATAAAAAGTTTAGGGATCACATTGTATATTTGGCTAAAGTTCATGAATTATTTATGTCATTATCCCAAACAAAGACCTTAAAAAATAAATATAAAATAAAAAAGGGTTGGTACCTCGTCTCACAAAACCCAAACGAAATTCTCCGAAACTCAGCCTTCATCCTATTTGTCTTGTTCATTTTCCGCGAAACTAACAAAATCTTAGAGTAGGCAATGACTAACTATTCAACTCTTATTGTGATTCAACCACCCAAAAAAAAAAAAAAAAAATCTTAGTGAGAGAAAGAATTGTTACATGACATTTTAATAAAGGGCCATATCCCATGTTTACAAGCCCAAGATGGAAATAGAGTAGAGATTGTGTGGCGTGAGTTCCCCATGAAAATGGGTGGGCTTGAAAGTGGAAATGGTCAAGGTTCGTAAACTCACCAAGGTATCAGCCTGTTTGGTAACATTCCTAAAAACAAATTGACTTTTGTTTTTTATTCCTCGGAAAACAAAAAAGAATAAAAATCCGTTTGATAAATTTTTTGTTCTCGAGAACAAAAATCTTTTTTTTTTGTTCTTAGAAATAAACTTGAAACCGAATCAAGAAATTTAAAAAAAAAATACTTCTATTCCTAGGAACAATTTCTCGAATCAAGTCTAATTTTTCTTATTTTCTATTTTCTATTTTTTTTTTTTTTCTCCTTCTCTCTTCTTCTTCTTTCTCCCAACTGGTCACCGATCACTATTAGTCACTATCGCCGCCACCGCCAGCGACTAGCTGAGCGAGGTCTGGCAAGCTTGCCGGAGCCTCGCCAGGCTAAGGCAAGGTTCGATGAGCCTCGCCAACCGATGCGAGGCTAGGCCTCGCTAATGGCTAGGAAAGCCTTTGGTGAGCTCATCGAACTTCGCCCTAGCCTAGCGAGGCTCTAGTGAACTTGCCCCACCTTACCCAAACCGATCGCTACCACCGTCGTGGCCGATGACCAACCACAAAGAAGGAGGAAGAAGTAGAGAAAAGGAAAAAGAAAAAGTCAAATAGAAAATGCAAAATAAGAAAAATATAATAAAATTATTAAAAATTTAACAAGAAACAAAAAAAATTTAAAAATCCTATCAAACGCATTTCTATATCGAATAGAAATTTTAAACAATTACCGAACACATTCAAAAACTTAGAAATTGTTTCGATAACATAATAAAAAAATCATTTTTGAGCAAAAATTATTTCTTCGAACAGTAAATGTTTACTCCTACATGTCCATTGACTTGAAAAGAAGTAATGTAGTTCTTAGCTTGATCTTTTGGGACTAAAAATGATTTTTCAAATTGACATAATAAATTAAATGGAAAATATTTTAGCAAGGGAAATTACTTAAAAAGTCTTAAATTTAATGTGCTTGTGTCAATTCAATTATGAACATTTCAATTATGCCAATTCAATCAGAAACATTTTGATGATTTATCAATCAAATCTCAAACCTTTCAATTGTGCCTATTTAGTCCAAAATCATTTGACGATTTGTCAATTTAGTCTTTCCAATCAATTTTGACCAGAAAGCCCTAATGTGGAGGTTTAGGGTGCGCATGGCAACGTTTCTCTTCCGGGAAGAGTTTTTTTTTAGAAATAGTTCTTTTCTATTTCTATTCCTGGGAACAATTTCGAGTAAAAGAACCTGTTTGGTAGAACCACACAAAATTTCTACTTTTGGAATAGAAAAAGAATATAAATGTGTTTGAGAACGCAACGATTCTTTTTTGTATTTATTCATTTTTTATTCTTGCTCATGGATCGCCGATGGCGGCGGCGGTGACCGGGCGGCGGTGACCGACCGGCGTCATAGTGGTGGTGGCGGCGATCGGCGACCGGGGGCGGCGGCGGCGACCGGCGACGGCGAAGGCTAGCGACGGTGGATCGGCGGCGGCGGTAACGGCATGGCAGAACAACTAAAGGGGAAGAGGGTTGGTGGGGCGGTGATTGGCGATGAAGAGGCGTGAGGCGGTGGCTTGGTGTGCGGCAGAGATGGAGGGGCTGAGCAGAGGGAAAATGAAGAAGATGAGGATGGAGAAGAAGCTGAAACAGAAGCAGATGTCTTCTGCCAAGGGGAGTCCCATGCATGAAGAAAGAAGGGAGAAGAAGAGAGGGAACAAATGGGGGACAATGGGGCTTGGAAGTCTTGAAATGGCCTTCCACCTGTAATATCTTCCACTCAAGAGAAGAATAAAAGAAAAAAATTGACTTATTTCTAGAAATTGGCACCCCCAAAATGCTGCAGCAGTAGCCATACGAATTTCCAGCCAAGTCTCCACAATTTAAACAATTTTTTTTAATTCAGCCCACAAAGTCCAAGTATCAACCAATGGTGATTTTTCCCTCCAAAGCTTCCCAAACAAGCCACTTTGAAGGCCAAAATTCAGCAACCAGCAGCTCCTATGAATTTGCTAATTTCCATCTTCAATTCCTCACCAAATTGACCTCCCAAAAATACCAACTAAGTTGCCCAACCAAATTTCCATAATTTCCCTCACAAACCAACTCACTTTGATGGCCCCAAAAGCCATGGCAGCAGCCCACACAATTTTCCCTTTAACTCTTCACAAAACAAATCAACTTGGTAGCCAAAAATCCACACCAAAGTGTCCATCCGAATTTCCTTGAATTTAATTTGCCAAAGTTGGTTTTCCGTTAATTCCGCGTTGGCCTTTCTTAAAAGATGGCACAAAAATGAATCGGTACTAATATGAACCATTTTTAATATATTTGAATTTACCATTATTATTGTCTTTTTTTTTTAGCTTTTCCTTATTATTTCCAACTCTTGGCTAACAAGGTTGCTAGATGATACTCGTCAGCCATAGGCAAGACCCTCACCTGGTTTGGGTGAAGACGTCGCAACCCTCATCTAGATCGACTCGTCGAATCTAGGGGAGGGTCAGTCGGCGATCTCCATGCTATGACTAGTGACTAGCCAAGAGTTGGAAAAAAAGGGGAAAGAAAAGAAAACGGAAAAAAGAATTAAAAATTCAGAAAAAGTTTAAAAAAATGTAAAATGTTATCGACTTTGGCATCGGGCGTGTCATTTAAGATAATCGGTGCTAACTAGATCGCTATATTAGCGTTTTTCAACCAAAATTATCCAAAACGATTAAATTGGCAAATCGTCAAAAGATTTAAGACCAAATTGGCATAATTGAAAGATTTATAATTGATTGTGAAATAGTATATGAAAAATAATCAAATTGAATGGCTTATGACTGAATTGATAAAAGTACAATAGGTCTAAGATTTTCTTAATAATTTTCCATATTACAGTGTGTGTCAAACATGATTCTTTTATTTAATTATTTGATTTTTTTATCTATGACATCATCGAATAAACTAACTTTATAGATCAATTTTGATACGCATAACTTTACTCTATATGTTTCAATCTTTAATCTTTTAGGGGTGCCTTTGATAACCTTTTTTTTTAGTCTCCGAAAATAATTTCTATTCAGAAATAATTTTTTTAGTTTATGTTTCCCAAAATAAAAAATTAGTTTTTTTTTACTTGTTATTTTTGTTTCAAATTTATTCTCCGCATTTCTATTTCGGAAAATTGAAAAACTAGCAGAATATCAAACGGATTTTTATTTTTTTTATTTCGAAAAACAAAAGAATAGAATAGTAAAAAAAAGGGATGGTTACCATATAGACCCTTAATTATATTACGCTTTAGTAGTTCAATTTATTAATTGAAAACTGCAATTAAAGGTCTCTTTACGGTGACCTTTGCTTTGTTCTTTAGGAATTTGGAGCCCGTAAGCATTTCAAAATTACAAAAATCAATTTTTTTTTGTAAATACTTCCCATTTTCAATTCTCCGAAGTTAAAAGTAAAATTAAAAAGTGGGTAAATGGTAAAAATACTCTTTTTCAGTAGAGAAACAGAAACCTTAAAGAAAAACGAAAGAAACGAAAAAGGGTTTGGTAAACCTCGTCTCGCAAAACCCAGGAGGGTTCATCCCTCTCTTATTCAAAAACAAAAAACGTGCCGGTCGCTCGCAGATAAGGGAGGACAAACAACAGCAGCACCAACACCAACTCAACGCAGCCGAAGCGCCGAAATGGCGAACCTGAGGACGGCCATGGACGCGTCCTTCGGGGACCTCAACGTCGCCTCCCCTCAATCCTTCGACGGCTACGCCAGGCACGTCCCCGGCGACCCCGCCCTCCCGACGGCGCCGTCGCCAGCCGCGCCCTCCGCTTCCAGCAGCTCTCGTTGCTCCGGAACGGCTTCCCTCTGGGCATCATCCCTTCTTACTCCCCCACCCCCGCAAGGAACTGGGCTCTTTCTCTCTCCAGTCCCTCTTCCTCCGGCCCGCCACTGCTAACTGGTGAGGAAAGAGGGGAAAAATGGGTCGAGCTTGGCGGTGGGCTCTGTCTGATGATTCGCGTTGGAGTTTTCTGTGAATTTTTTGGTCGCTTGGTAGTTTTTTTCTTCTTTTTTTTCCTGCAGTTTCTTGGCTGTTCAAGCTTTGGGGCGACTGAATTTTAGTTTGTTTGAGAATTTGGTTTTGTGGGTATCTGAAATGACCGAATCCTGTTTACTGTTCATAGTCCTCCGGGATGATAATGCCCTTCCTGGCTGCTTAATTCATTTGGGATTAAGAACTGCATTATGTACGTGATAATGCGAGGTTGATTTGTGTTCTTGGCCCGCAGTGATTGCTTGGGATTTTCCAAAGAAGGCTCTGCTAAGTTGGTGTGTGAATTTGATGTCCTGGTTTCGGTTCTTGGTTGGTTTGTGAAAGCTCTTGTGCTGATTGTCTCTGTTGTGCTGTTCAATATATTTCTGGCCGACTTTTCATCCCATCCTGTGCCTCGCTTATGTGTGAGAAGTGTTGAGTCACAATCTCGATGTAATTTGTGAGATGGTTTCTTGATAAGAGACAAATGCTCAGTCTACTCTACAGTAGGATGGATGTCTTAATTTCACCTTTCTGACCAGTGGTTTTAAATCACGAATAAGCTCACATTAGCTCGGTTTGCATAGGTGGCTTGGAGTGGTTGGGCAATTCCGACCAAAAAAATTGATTGATTCCATAAAAGCGGAGATTTCTAGTGTTGATGACTGGGAGCTTTCAGCATTGAAAGATGTGACAAAACATTTCTTGGATAAGTCGCTTTACTCACTTGGTGTGTGCTCACAGCTTTCTCTGTCACCCTCAACGTCAGTTCTTGTTGGCACAGAACAGCTTGGTGAGAAGGAAAGACGCCGCCACAAACTGATGCTTTTTCACAAGGTGTGTGCATCAAACTATCTTAGTTTCCTCCTCACATTGCATGAGATATGTCATATTACTTGTTTTTTTTTCCATGTCTACTATAGATACTAGGTTCACAATGTGCAGCTATGATTTATATAGTCACATGTGTACAAGTGTGTTTATTTTCATAGGGAAGGACACTGCTTCCTTTTCTTGGGACCTTTGTTTCACGACGCTTCAAAGGGGTTTTCTGCAGAAAAACATTTGTTGATGTAGACAATAGGAAGATAGTTTGTCTCTCTCTTCATTTTATCCCATGTGAGAAGCATTGCTGCTTTTCTGGTGGCTTCCACTGATGAAACTTACCTATTAAGTGTGCTAGTTCTATGAAAAGAGAATGTCTTCTTGCTTTTTAATTCATAATGTACTTTTTATGAATGCTTGCTCAGTCACTAATCTACTTTGTCCAATACCAATGTACATCTCAAACCATGTAGGGTGTTGACTTTATTGAGCCACACTTTCCATCAAGGAATATGGAACTTACTGGTATGACGGCATTCCATATATATATGGATCTTGATATACCACAAAGCCAAGTCGGTGAAAATTAGAAATTGGCCAGAAGATGTTTTTCCGTTTGAACAATAACTAGGATTATGATATTCAGTGTCTTCTACCAAATAATTGCAAGTAAATGTATGTTGAGTCCTTGTAGCTTTATGAATTGAAAAAGTTGTCTTGGAAATGTTGAAATTTTTTTGTTTGTTTGTGGTCTTTTTAGTTTAACAGCCAATTAAGGTCATTAGATTTGTGTGTTCATTTACGTACAGCTCCCTAATCATGATATCACGATGGAGGCTGCCTGGCCTGGGTTATTTCTGGATCATAGTGGTAGATATTGGGATGTTCCTGAATCAATATCATTGGACCTTTTGTCCCTTGTTTCTGAGTCTGGATTCAGATACCGTTTTGGAATCCACAAGAACGGTGGTCATCCCCATGCCACTAATGCCACAAATGCTGAACCACCTTCTGCTTTAATGCCTGGCCTATGCGCAAAGGCTGCCTTTTCTTATGAAAAGAGTAAAGACTTTTGGCGGCAGAAGGAGACTAGAGAGGATGTTATAGTGAAGACAGAGAAGGGCTTCTTTTGGAGGCCTTCATATGATCTACGACTTAGAGAACCTCATTCTGCAGTATCTGCCATAATTGGTATCATTCCTACCCTCATTAGTTCTTTCTGATTGAATGTTCTGCATTTGATGTCGTTAAGTTTTCTATCATAATCTTTTGAATGAATGGATTAATTTCATGATGCTAAGATGATGAATCAATAGTCTCTTCAAATCTTATCTCATATTTGAGGCAGCATACTGTATATTGTACTCGTGAATTCTAATAGATGAAAGGCCAAGAGAGGGAGGGTCACTTAAGATAACTTGCCAGATATTGTAGTTGCTAGAAATGGTTGTATATCATGTTTATTGAGCAATCAAGGCATTAGCTTAAGCCAGTATTATCTTCAGTCGTTGTAATGGTATTAGGTTGGGGGAATTGATTATACCTATGCTACAATATCGTGGTGTAAATTACGTGCACATCCAGTAAATGGCTTCCTATCAACCCTGAGGTTGATGGAGAATGATGGTATAGCTTGGCCAGATTGGAAGAATGCACTAGGTTTGTTTTCATCTTATCACAGAATTCTGAAAGCCATTAACAGGATAGAATTTAATGAAGAGAACTATAGAGGAGTGAGGACAGACTTAACATTTTGCTAATAGACATGATTGTTCCAAATTGAATTTGAAATGACTATTGGAATTCAGAATGTATATAACTGTCTAGGATGAAGGTGGACCTCGATATTATTCTTGTCCTCTGACTACATCCATTTTGTTTCCCACATTGGTTCAAACCTCTTCAGCCCCTCATGAGTCTAAATTCTCTTCTGCTAAAAATCAATAACAGTGTGCATGTTTCAGAGAAACAACAGCAGAACGTGCTGCCTGTGTATAGTCATAATGTACTGGCATATTGACTATCTGATCGAGAGAAAAGTGGAACACTTGTTCAACATTTGGCTGATTGCATGGACTTTTTTACTATATTATGATGCATTTTTCTTTCCTTTGTCGATTTAATAATTGATATCATATACGGAATTTAGTTTCTTTTTGTGAGGTTTAGCCTTACGATATGCTATGTTTTAGGCGGCAGTTGTATGGCCTGGTTTTCAAATCCAGAGTTCCCTCTTGCTGTTGAATCAAGGGAAGGTGGAATTTTTCCTGTTGCTAGTGCAAAGAGGGGTCCATTCAATGCTGATTTATTTGGTTCGGTGTGCTATACTTTCCAACACGGGAAGTTTAGAAAATATTATGGTGACCTCACCCGTATAGATGCTCGCCTAGACATATCCTCTGCATCAGCATTGGCCCGGCGAGTTTTCAATGTTTTGAGTGGTTCATCAGGGAGCAGCTTTCATAGGTCATCATCTTCTCCAAGGGTGAACTTAATTTTTCAGCAGCAGGTACTTTATAGTCCTTGAATTGGTCTAATTCCTCTGTGTGTGGTTGTTGGTAAGGTACATTATCAGTTTTGTCATACGTGGAAACGCAGGGGATTATCAAAAGACAGAAATGCTGTGTGTTCCTTAGAGTATTATTCTAAGGGAAGTTGGATAGGATATTATTGGCAGATCTATTGGTGACCCAAGGTTTTGAAAAGAAACAAGAGAAAAGGAGTCGCAACTTGCAAGATTGATTATTAAAGAGAAAGAAAAGAAATTTAGGAGAAGCTGTCATTTGCCAGAACCCTAAAATAATCTCTTGGTGAAAACATTCTTATGGAATTGAAATCAACAGATTCATTGAAGGATTGGCAAATTGCAAAATTGATTATCCTAAATAGAAAGAAAAAGATATAAAGAGAAGCTGTCATCTGCTAGTACCCTAAAATGATCACCTTTTTGGTTAATATATCTACATGGAATTGAAATCAACAGATTGATTACTGCATCTGTCAGCTGTGTTTTTCATGTGAACTAAGATGCCATTCTTTTACTGTTGCACTGGATTTTAAGGATTGCTCGTACATGTAACATCTATTGTAACTTTGGAAATTTCTGCTGGATGTGCAAGACCAATTTCATAAAATTTTCTCCCCTAAAATGGAAACGACAACAATTGTGCGAGGAATGAATAATGAAAGCAGGAGAAATCTAGAAATTTGATACTGGCAAGCTTAGCTATCTTGTTTTATGTAACATTTGTTCAGGGTCCTATTAAGGTTCTCTTAACTTGTGTTGCTTTGTTTTTCTTTTGAACGTCCAAATCTTTTGTTGGTAATGAAAAAAATTGAAGGGCTACGTAAAGATGTACATTCTTTTAGTTTGGACAGATTGATAGTAAGTGGAAACTTCGTGTTGAGTCTGATTTTTGGGCTTCACTCATTAGGTTGCAGGGCCGATCATGTTTCGTGTAGATTCCAAGTTCTCCCTGGGTTCTTTATCAGGAAGACGAGGCCCACATGTCGAGGATTTCATATATAGTTTGAGCTACTCTCTCAGGCTTTTGCAATCTGGGAAAGTCGTTGCTTGGTATTCCCCCAAAAGGAAAGAGGGTATGATAGAGTTGAGACTGTTTGAGTTTTGATCATCAATGTCTTTTGCCATAATTGTCGTTTTCTCTCTTCTTCCATTGAGGCTTTAATTAGTAAATGTACTATTGGCGAAAAGGGCAAGGATGTGTTCATTTTCAGGTTTCATTACCTGTTTAATGTTTCTTTTCCTAGCGTGCATGTGTCTGGAGGAGGGGATAGCGGGAGATGAACAACCTAATCTATAGCAACAGGTGTGACGGGATTGAAAGCTGATTTTTCTCGCTTTCCCTGGCAGCGCTGGGGCACATGTGCATACACACAAGCACGCACATTAAAAGGTTACAGTTAACCCGTTTGGGTTTTATATAGCCTACTTACTCTTGAAAAAGGTGTGCTTTGTTTATCTACCAAAATAGGCTTCCTCATCATCGAAAAAATGGTTTAAGCTAATGCGTCATGCTAATCTATGGACTTCCATTAAGGTTTATTTGACGGCCTGAAGGCTACCATTACAATGACATGGATTTGACAGCATTTCGGCATTCCCCTTGTAACAAGGTGTTTGACTTGGGACATGTGAATTGTTAACATAAGCAAATTATTAGCTTGTTAAAACAAAGGCGCGGAAGCAATCTTTTAGAAAGAAATCTGATTGTGGGACTCTCACTTGCAAAAAGGTCCTGTTTTTCGGCACTTAATGCTGATTACCACCGAGTGATCCAACACTTGATTTGCAAGCTGAGAGTTCTCGATTCGATTCATCAATCTATCTTTGTCTTAATAATATATTGGTTAATTTGTGAAGGACAAGTTGGATTTAAGCGCATCCCCCATCTTGAGTCCACTTTCTTCTCAGTGGGACAGGGCAGCGAGCTCGTCCAATAAGCAATGATTCAAGCAGCCTATGGCACATAATTTGAACGTACTCGTACAAGTAATCAATGGTTTACGGGAGTCTTTGGCTAATGACTTCCTTTGGACTACGCTATTTTCTACTTTTCGTGAAAAAGGTCATCAACCTATGGGAATCTTTTAAGATGTTTGGAAGACGGTAGTGGTGTGAAATCTCAAATCCATTAAATTGAGTAGAATTTGTTACTTGAACAGTATTGTTCAAAAGAGAAGTCTTCCTCTACCTACATAATGTTTTTGGAAAAGTATTTAAAAAAAAGTCTTAAACTTAATAAATTGGTATTAATTCAATCATAAACTTTTAATTCGATCAACTTAATCCTAACCTTTTCATGTTATAACAATTCAGTCATCCGGACAATTTAGATTGAAAATTGTTTATATGAACATTTTTTTACAACTATTATAATTTTTTTTCTTTTTGTCCATTCTTCCTCCTCTTTTTTTTTTTTTTTTTTTTTTGCCTTCTTTTCGTCGGTGGCCCTTGCCAGCCAACCACCGGCAATATTAGAAGGAAAGAAGAAAAAAAAAGGAAAAAAAAAAAGAAAGAAAATATTTAAAAATTATAAAAATGTGCGTGTTAGTACTAGCTCTACCACATAAGACTATCGGCACCTACGTCATTAATTTCCAGCCTAAAGTAGCTAGATGTACTGAATTTGCACAAATATGAAAATGTTTAGGATTAAATTGGTCCAATTCAATGATTTATGATAAAATTAATACAAATGCAATATGTTTATTACTTGTTTTGCTATTTTCCCTATTGTTCTAAGCATGAGGGTCTTCCACAGGCTCTTCGTTTTTGGTGCAAAGTTTCAGTTGATGGAAGGAACCTATAAAATTGTGGATTTCTATAATACATTAAAAGAAGTCGAACATGCAGCTATTGGGATTACTATGATATCATTGTCATCCAATATGTTGCATGAGGTAATTAAAAAATGCACTTGTTGTTGATTATGTCTATATGTGTATGAGAGCAGATTCTCTTCAATTTTTTTTTTTTTTTTGTCTTTGTACCATTGATATGTGTTGGTGAAAGGTTAAATGCTACATGGTGATGAAATTCTCGTGAGAACTACGTTTGGGGCCTTGTACCGTTGAGAATATAGTTATGTTGGTGGATCAAAATGAGTATTTTTGGTATAAATATAGTTATGTTGGAGTAAGATATAAATAGTTTTCTTCTTGTAAGTTTATTATATTCTAGTTTTGGAGTAAATGAGCTATGCCTTGAGTCTTAAATGCGTTTGTGGAGGCTTGATCCTTTTAGAAGAAATGTGCTCACTAAGTTGCGGTTTTGAGAGTAGGATTTTTTCGTATGGTTTAAGGGAGTTATATAAATGTTGTTGATAACTACTGAGGTGGCTGAGTTCTAAGTTGTATGCTCTAATGTTGTAAACAACCTATTGGTCTATTGGTTTATTTGTGTGTGTGTGTGTGTGTGTGTGTGTGTGTGTGTGGAGATAGATATATTTTGATAATAAATTATTGATTTTTATTTGAGGTTATGTCCTTCAGGTGGAAGAACAATTGTGTCATTCACCATTCTTATTAGTTTTGGGCTCTAACACTTTTTTGCTTAGATTGTGAGGAAGGTGTTCAGTGCGCTTGTATTGCTTTCAAAGAATTGCATAGGTGACAAGGGAGGGAAAGAGAGAAGAAGAGTGAAGAGAGGGAGCCCATCTCTCTCTGAAATTTCTTAGGAAACTAAAAAAGGAAGACCATTGAAAAGTAATGGAGAGAGAAAATTGGGGGACTTTTCAAAAATTGTTGACAGGTGGACCAATAACTTCTTTTAATAGCTATGGCTTGCAATTTTTGTATAGAAATAATAGTATCAGTAGTATAATGCAAGAGAATTGTTGGCAAATGATATCTTTTCCAATGATGTTTTATGAGATGGTGGTCAGGATTTTGCCGGGTTGAGATGTCTTCCTTTCCTCTTTGTCTTTGTTTGCCTTCTATCACAACTTGGTAATGTTATGTGCAATTGAGGAGGAAACCCCCTCGATAGAAGGAGTGAGACTAGACCCTTATCTATGAAAGACCTAGGGAAGACCCAGCTCCAATGCCTGACTAATAGGGGCTTCGGGGTCCAGAGCTTTAGGAAAAGGAAGAACCTGTGCTTACCAGAAGAGTTTGTCAATAAAGCACTTGCACTTTTTGACTTCCTGAACTTACTTCACTTACCGCTACTCGCCCCCGCATATGGAACAGGATCTGCTCTTGCTGGTAGGTATCCTAGGATTAAAGGAAATTCCATTAGCGCCAATGAATCAATAGGTTCACTTTCCATCTGACCTCTTAGGTAAATAAAGTGGAGGGTCTTGTGACCTCTATCACAAGAGCTAGATCAACTTATCATTGCCCTTGTAATTGTCTCTCTAGGCAAACGGTTGAAACTTAGGAGAATGCAAATCTCCAGCTCCTGCTTTTGATGGAAAAACAAGTGGAGCTAGATAAACTCCATCTACATTTCAATCAATCTATGCATCAAAAGGAAGATCTATCTATACCAATTAAAAAGTTCTTTCCCCTTACAATACCCAACTCTTGAATTTATATCTAAATCGAGAAAATAAGATATGGTTCACCCTTTTCCTTTTGGCAACAAAAAAAAATTAGGGATAAGAATAATGAGAGTGTTATAACTTTTGTACGACGTTTACTTGAGTGCCATAACTTTTTTTTTTTTCGCTTACTTAAGTGTCACAACTTTAAAGAATTGATCACTTGAGTGTCATCGATGATTTTCTTTGTCAAAAAATCTGGTGTAGACGTCGGTTATCCTACGTAGTTTCACTAATGCTAACATGGACAATTTTTTAATAATTTTATATTTTTATATTTAAAATATTTTATTATTTTTTGAATTTTTATCTTTATTTTTTTTATTTCCCTTTATCTTCCTTTTTTAGGGCCGGCACTAGGACCTTCACGACCAAGGGTGAGGCAGCCAACAAGGTCCGCTAGTGATCTTGACCGACCCTACCAAAAAGAAAAAGTGGAAAAAAGAAAAACAAAGCAAATTCAAAAAATCAAAAAGATAAAAAAAAAAAATCCATGTAGGATGATTTGCTTGAATTGGCAATCAAGTAACCAATTTTTTTTTTTCCAGAAATAGTTTTTTCTATTTCTATTCCGGGGAATATTTCTAACACTTTGTTAAGTAAAAATTTCTACTCTTGGAAAAAAAAAATTATGGTTTGGTGTTAGATGGCCACGTCAAGAGAGAAATAAAACAAAAATAAAAAAGAAAATTTGCTTATTTCTAGAAATTATTCCCTGGACAAGAAGTAATTTTTTTTTGTTTCTCGTTTCTATTCCCGGGCTAACTTTTCTATTCCGGGGAATAGAAATCAACTTGGCGTTAGCAAACGGGTTTCTGTTCTTTTTTTGTTCCGGGGAACAAAAGAACAGAAATTCTTAGGAATAGAAATATTCTCATGCAGACCTAAGTAACCAATTTTACTCCAATGTGACACTTAAGTAAGTAAAAAAAAAAAATTATGATATTCAAGTGAGTGTTATACGAAAGTTATAGTACTCCTGTTGTTATTGTCCCAAAAAAATTCCTATTGTTTTCTTTCTCCATTTCCAAGCAACAAAATTCCTATCTGTAACCATCTAAATGACGAGTATGAATAACGAACTTCCGTAGCCCCTTCCTCATCCCTAGTGGCCATGGATACATAGTGGTTGGTCGAGGGGTTTGGTTATCGCTGGCACTACTTCCACTTGATCGCTTCGTACTTCACATTCGATCAGCGATCAAACTCTAGGCTAGTCAATTTCCCTTCGTCCTGACCTGGCATACACATAAATCAAAGCCCATGACTGAAGATTGCATGACGAGAGTCGAGGTTTAGCTTCATAAAGAACAGCAATGAGGAAGTTCAAGAAGGGACAGTAGAACGGGCCAACACTCATTAAAGCATAATCATGGAATCGACTCAATCCTTAGATTGTAGATAATAAGTTCATAGCCCTAATTGACCAGTCACTCATGGGTTGTTGTAGACAAGGAAGAAGTGGCCCTAGTTGCTCTTGACTCAATTCATGGCGGTGTGTATGAACGTCTTGATTGTGTATTGCCTTTTTTTGCCTTTGGTGGTAGCTTATTTTAGGTAGAAGATCCTTTTTTTTTTTTTTTTTTGCCTTTCCTTTGACTCTTAACAAAAGGAAAGTTACCATTCTAGCTCTTTTGGCCCTTGGGCATAAATAGTTTGGTGTCTATGTACGTTTATGGTGCGAATGGCTCTTGCTTGATTGCTGTTCTGTCACAAGCAAATGCTGGTTTTGGATCTTCCAAATCATTCCCGCAGGAGATCCGGACCCATTTTTTTTCATCGAGTCAAATAAAGTTTTCACCATTGTTTGGAGAAGTTACATGTAAATCATAATAAATTCAAGTAGGACATCACTTTATATTGTTGCTCTTCTTTGTTTTGAAGCAAAGAAAGAAGTGACTTATTAAGCTGTAAAATTTGTTGTTCATGTTTACGATTCCATTGCTATGGATAAATCCACTAGGATTACTCCCTCCTATGGGTGTGGCTAATTTGGCCATTTAACAAGGAAAGACAGACTCTTTGAACATATAGCTATTGCAAAGCTTGAGAAAAGAATGCCTTTGCCTCGTTCACTTTCTTCAACACAGAATCTCTTGGTCACTGACCTACCAAAGGATAAGAAAGAATTGAAAGAATACAACTCATTACCCTTGGCAAATCCCATAAATAACCTACATCAAAAAAAAAAAAAAAAAATGAGAGTTGTTTCAAAGTTATTTTTAAGGCTCATACCCAAAAATGACGTGCAATGTAATGGCCGGGAGGAAACCAATATAGATGCAAAAAAAAAAATAAATTAAAATCAAAAGAAAGAAGCAGTTGTTAACTAGGGAAAGAAAAGAGAATGGAGGATAGAGGGAACTCCAACAAGTAATATAAGAGAGGAGAGGGCCCTCTAAAAGCCATATTGCTACTATTTTTCCTACACAAGAATTGTGTGAATTTTTTTAGCCTCCTCCTGCATTATATACATTTTTGAGAATTGTAGACTAGTAGCTCCAAGCCTAGCCAAATTGTGAAGATTGAGAAGGAATGGTTGAAGATCTTGCCCTGGGATAGGGTGAAGAAAGGGGGTTTCATACCTTGAGTACGAGTCTAGCCTAATTTCAAAAAGAATTAAGTAGGAACAGAGGATTAGATTGAACATGAAGGACCCCTATCTTAATCTATTACATTCTAGTCATAAAAAAATGTCTAGGCAACAATATATTCTAGTTTAGATCAAATTTTCAAAGTCAAGCTGATCCAAATATTATATGGCCTTTGATAAATAAAAAAAATGAAATCAAATTGTTGATAAAACGTAATAAAATATAATCAATGTAACAAAAGGAAAGGAGCATTACACTCAAACTAAACAAAAAAAAAAAAAAAAAAATCAACAGTTGGTATAACTAACATTTCATTAATTGCCATATAAGATAGAAAAGGGCTCGTCACTTGAATTGAAAGGGCAACGGTGTTGCTTGCCTAGCCACTAAAGCGCTTCGCACGTTGAGAAGTATGGTGATAAATGAGGTAAACCCCTAACCATCTTCTTACTCAACTTCACTAAGATGTTGAAGTTAAAATGTCCCGAACAAATCTGTAATACCATAATTAAATTCTATACCTAGTTGATTTGCCCAAGCCTCCATAGACTCCCTCAAAGATTTATATTCCTTCATGTTTGAATCCTCTTAGAGTCTCATGGTTCATTGCCCTGTCCTTAATATGGCATTTTGTCGGCCCATCTTGACACTTGTCTTGTTCTGAATAAGCTATCTTATTGCTGACTTGGCAAGTTTATCTTATTATTATTTTCTCCCAACATAGCCCAGAAATGAAGCGCGATAGACAAAATCTCTTGACGCATTTAAAAACATCTCTTGACGCATTTAAAAACACCTCGGAGCCAGTTCTTTGACATTAGATTGCATGGTCTCACTTCCTCCGGTTTCTCCAAGCAAAATTAGCTTTCAGTAAGCATTCTTGAGGTGGTCACTCAAATTCATTCATTAACATTGTGCATCAAAATTGCTGAGTCTAGCTTACTCGTGGATTGATGCCTGAGTTGACTTAAGGAAAAAATGCGAACCCGTTAGTGTTGCTACAGCCATATAAACCTCCAAATCCACATCTGATACGTGCGTCTCAGTTTCAAGTTGGTTCAGTTTAAGAAGTCCAACTTTAGAACGAATACTCACGCCTGTCCAACAGCAAATTAGCGATGCCGAGTGTAGGGACCAGAGATGAAGGGCAAGTGTGGCCCGAGCCAATGACGATGGCAAAAGCGATTGGATGGTTTTGTGGCCGTTGCATTGGCTGTGACAATGAGGATGCGAGAGAGTGATTTTATGGTGTTGAGCGGTGGGGTGGTGATAGTGTAGGCAACTAGCATTAGTCTCAGTTTCATATATGGAGGAATCAACACAGAGGTTGAAACGATCAGGTTGCTTCTAAATGCATACAACTACACAGAAAGAGATAAATGGGAAAAAAAATGCACACATAACAAGATCAGAAAAGCATATCAAGATCAATCCTTTTTTCATAAAGCATGAAGAAACTGCATCAACTATTGACCGTTCACTGCCAAAGAGATGTTTAATCAGGAGCGTCTATAATTACACCTTACAGGGCCCAAAAATTTGATAAAACACGCCCAATGCCTACCATTCGCTTTTAGGGAAATCTATTCAACCACTGCCAATAGGTCACCGGCTTTGACAAAGCAATGTTTGGCATCTCCTCCCAGATCCACCTGTGAAAATCACAACAAATTCATCAATTCGATTGCATGAGTGTTGATAACTCAAGATATTGAAAAACCTGAAAGCCTTCAAGTGAAAATTAATGCTGCATGAATGGGAGGTGCAAGATATGCTTTAAGTTCATTTGCTTCACAAGGACTAACAACGTCTACCCAGTATCTAAACTGTTTAGCCTTCACTGCTTGAAGAGAGGACTTGAAAATCCTCCAGAGTCATTCTGAATGACCAGCTATTGGTAATTCTAGAGCAAGCCGTGAAAACATAGTTGCATGATGGCATCCAACTGAATATATTGTTTTCTGACCAAAAAAAAAAAAACACTAAATATATTGTTTAGACAGAGAAACCAACAATTTCCCTATCCAGAGACCTCTTCCTTCTGCATAGCAGAACCTCATTACGCGGCTACTAAAAATTTATGCCAACTCCCAGAATAGATTTATCAAGGATGGACTAAGGAGAAAGGTATAGTGGAAAATTCTAGAGGAACAAGTTTCTTGTCATTTGGAGTCTTCTTCAGCAGTCCAGGCAAGTTAAGGTATCCATCACACTACAGTCTATGCAGATTGAATTATTGAGTATTTTGAGTAATGACAAATCTCCACTGAAGAACTTGATGCAGCAAAAGGGACATTTGATGTTCTTGGAAGGCAGGGTCACATTTGATAATCTCAGAAGAAATTAGATGGAAAGATGCCATTCGTGAAGAATCTTAAAGAGAACTGGCATACCTCATAGGCACTTACGTCTGAGAAAAGCACCTGCCACATAGAAACATTTCTTCAGTTGAGAATTTTATTCTTTTTTTGGCTGTAAAAAGACTCATCTAATCGACTATACTTCAATGCAGTTATACGAATTCATCGCATTGGAGCTACAGCTTAACAAGAATAAATTAGAAAGACAACTCACCCTCACCAGCACAGGGAGGTTTTCCAAATACAAAGAAAACAAAAATCCCTACAAGCCCAACAGAAGCAAATGTGCCACTCTATCTCCCTATCTTGGAACCAAAAGAAATCCAGTTTCTGACTCCCACAAGAAGATGGCTTATTGACATACGTATGCCCCCAGAGCACTGATCTCCCACAATGAGTTTGGCGAAAGCTTAAGAATTAGCATGTGAGAGTTGACAAGAAATAGAATGGAAAAAGGCACTGTTGGAGTAGAACTACGAAGTGCATATATGAGCCACACTATTATACTAATTCAGGTTATCTTGGAACTTCTGGAACCAAGTATTAAGACAATTCCTACTCCACATACAAATGCATGCACATCCACAAAATTTCCTACCTTTTTTCCAGCATCCACAGCCCCTGCTTCTGTGCCAACAGAAAGAACCTGTAACAAGGGCATCAGGCTCAGCTGAGAGATTCTGCCAGTCATCCTGATTGAAGCTGAAATAGAATTTAATTAACATAATATGCTAAATCACAGTAGTGTACTCACCTCACCCATAAGATAACGCTCAAATTTGACAGCAGATTTAGGCAACAAAACTCCACCAGCCGATTTCTGCAGCATTAAGCAAAAGATCAAGCAAAAGAGCTATGAGGAATTGACAATTATGTCGTATATACCACAAGACATAGGTTGCAATGCATGATAATTCTTGCTGGTGAAGAACTCCATCCAGATAAACCATTGCTACTTAATTAGGACTGACATGAGATTAGTTATAACAAAAGTCCTTCTAGATCGTTCCACTGTATTAGTGGAGCAGAGCATCGACACACCCAAATCTTCCACTCCATCTGAACCCATCAATAAACAAGACTATAAATCATTTTTTTCCCCAAAGTTTGCATTGCTTGGAATACAACATCCGCAAAATACAAACTGCTGCTGTCTGATCCCTTTCAACAGTTCTTCAAAAAATTGCCATGAACAAATTGCTAGTCGATGTGAACTCGATCACATATCAGCATTCCCACTTGCATGATAAATATTCGAGGTACAGCATAAAGTGCTCATAAGGCTCTAGAAATTGACTAAAACAAGATCAACAAAATGAGGAAAACCCGAATACCCCATGAGAAGAATTTCAAGGAAATGTACCTCAGGGAGCTGCTCAAGGCGGACTAGGACCCTATCAGCTTGCGGAACAACCTACAACCAACCCCCAAAAAAATTCACCACCATGAGACTAAAACCCAAAGACCCATCTGCAGCAGTACATCGGCAATTCAATCGAACAGAAGAGCAAACAAAAAGAACACCGTCAAGAGAGCCCATTCGCAATTTTTCCAAACGAAAAAGAGTACCTTGGCGGGTTCCCATTTCGTGGCGATCGCATTGATCCTCAAAGAATTCCTTCGCAGCCCTGCTCGGAGCCGAAACGCAGTCATTGACCCCAAAAAGAAGGAAACGCAAAGGAGCGAAACGAAAGGCGAGATACACATAAAAGAAGAAGCTTTCTCATGGAGAGGAGTGCTGTCACTGTACCGAGGAGCCTCTGGCTGGACAAGGAGGGAGCGGCGGGCTTGATGGAGGAGAAGGGTCTTGGGAACGTGACGAACGCGGACGCCATGGATAAGGAGATGCAAGAGCTGGTGAAGGTTTCTGTTGCAGTGGCTGGTTTGAGAACTAAAACCCTGCTTTTCTCGTCTTTCGAGATCGACGGCGAGGAGGATAGCAAATGGAACAAGAAGACTTTCGTCCGTATCTTTGGGCCGGAGTTCTAGAGAGTTCCTGAAGATTAGGGTGCATCTATTTTGGGGCTTCAGACTTATGCTAAAAAAATAAATTGGATTTGAATATATCTTAAAATTGCCACATCGGAACTCTGAAACCTAAAATTCAGGGATAATCTCATAAGCGAGGGAAGAAAAACTTTTTCTGCAATTAGGACGACGAAATATGAGAGTGTCGACACATTAAAATAAAAAAAATGTATCTAAATTGAACATTGGGTTATCAAATTAATATTGAAAGTCCATGTCGAAAGCTTGCTTCCTCCTACATATGTCTAGAATGGGCACGTCTAACCAGTATTTGCTGGTTCTAAGGAGTTCCTGAAGATTAGGGTGCATCTATTTTGGGGCTTTAGACTTATGCCAAAAATTATTTTTTCACTTACCCACAGAAATTCAGAACATTAGATAAAAATTTAATTTGAAAGTCAGCAACAAAAGGGTGTGCCGCAAAATTAAAAGCCAAAGGCAAAATACCCCCTAAAAAAAAACCCACTCCATATAGACCCTAGAAAAGTACGTTAAACCTTACCCAGTTTTACTATTTTACCACTTTGCATTATGTAGATCTAAAAAATACGTTTTACAACCCCACCCCCCCCCCCCCAAAAAAAAAACCACCCCAACCCCACCCCTCCTCTTCTCTAACGAAAGATCACGTTGAGGACACCATGTTCATTGACAACCTGGATCGAGTCGGTGACCTCGATTGGATTGAGTCGGTGACCTTGATTTGAGGTCGAGCCACCTCGAACAATGCAACCTAGATATGAGGTCATGGGGGCTCGAGGACCTCAAGAAGAGGTCACCAACGCTAAGTGACCATGAATTTGAGGTCGACATGATTTCTTAGAGCCCATCGGGTGGGGAGATAGAGAGAGAATGTTTAGAAAAGATAGATGGCAACAATGACATTGAGCAAGATGACAATGGCCTTCGACAAATGGCGAGCAGGGTGAGGATAGATAAAATGGAAGCAGCAACAACGTGAAGTGCTAAGCAATTTCGAAAGTTGGTTTGGGTTGTGATTAGACAAAGAAAACTAGGCCCCTCTAATGGGTGGGTTGAATAAAAAATGGCTTAATTTGAATTGATTCATTAAATCCGTTTTGACCCATGATATGTATAAATTTAGTGACTTATGGTCATGCCCAACCTGTTTAATAATACTGACATATGAAAATTGGTATCTACTTAGTTGATCCACTTTAAGCTCTTCATATATGTGTATATATATATATATATATTATTTGGATAAAATGACCACTTCAATCATATTGATTTTCAAAATTTTGTAGAATTTTCAATTTTTATATGATTTACAATAATAATAGTTCATTCAATTTGGTAATTGTTTGATTTAGTTCATTATCACTTTTAATCATCACTTTACTAATTAAATGAGATAGTATTATTTTGATCATTACTTTATTAATTAAATGATCTATTATTATTTTGAAATAAATCAACTAAATCAAACAATTACTAGCCATTTCAAATAATTTAACAATCATGCGTATTTTATAACTAGTCACATTAGTAAAATTTTCCCCAATTTTCACATCTATTCATACTTTTTCATTTATCTTATTGAATTCTTTCATAGTTTATTTGGGTTAATACTTTAAAAAACCTCAAACCGGTACAACTATGACAAATTTACGCCAAATTAATTTTTTAACCACTAAAAACCTCCCAAACTAATATACTCATGACAAATTTATCCTTTGTTAGTTTTCTTTTAAATTTTACTATCATAGAACCGAGTTGGATGGCATTTAATAATTTACTAGTGTATCGGTTTATAATTTTACTTTCTATTTGTCACAAATATACAATTTTTGTAATTTTTTATGTTATTAATCCAATTTTTTGGAAAGTATATTTATCATAAACATACTAGTTTGGGATTTTTTGTTGTCGAATAAATTAATTTAGGGTAAATTTGTCACAACCATATCGGTTTATGGTTTTTTATGGTTAATCATGGTAAATTTATCACAAGTGTATCAATTTGGAGCTTTTTAGGATATTAACCCAATTAGAACGATACAACTAAGGATTAATACCCTCAAAAACTTCAAATTAATACACGTGTGACAAATTTGCCAAAAACTTTTTTTTTTTTACCATGCAAAACCCCAAACTGGTACTCATATTATAGATGTATCTCAAATGACCACAAAAAATCCCAAATTGATAACCCCAAACTAATTTATTCAACATTTGGCAAAATGCTAAAACTTATTTTTTTTTTCCAAAATTATCATCACTCATTCAAATATCTTATTTTTCCCTCATTATTTTTTTAAATGCCAAAATAATGACAAAAAAATCAATTTATATAAATTCAAAAAATGACAAAAATTTTTAACCTCCTTTAAAAAATATTTATATATTTGAAAATTGTCAAAATTTATATTTAAAAAGTTGCATACATTATTTTTTTTTTCAATTTTAAACAAATAAAAGTTAAAAAACTTAATGAAGGGTTTGATCTTTTTTAAAAAAATTATATATATGTATTTGATTTTTTTAGCATTATTGTCAAAATTTATATTTAAAAAAGTTGCATAATTTTTTTTCATTTTAAACAAATAAAAAATAAAAATTCCAATGAGGGTTTTTTTTGAAAATAAAAATATATATGTATTTATTTTTTAGCATTATTTTCAAATTTATATTTAAAAATTTGCATATATTATTTTTTCAATTTTAAACAAATAAAAATTTAAAAAATTTGTGGCAATTTTTTTTTAAATTATTTTCTTTATATTTAAAAAGTTTATTTTTTTTTTCAATTTTAAACAAATAAAAATAAAAAATTCCAATGAAGGGTTTGGTCTTTTTTAAAAAAATTATATATATATAAATATTTATTTGTGTTATATAAAATATATGTATTTGATTTTTTAGCATTATTTTCCACTTTATATTTAAAAAGTTGCATACATTATTTTTTTTTTTCAATTTTAAGCAAATAAAAATTAAAAAATTCCGATTTTGTCTTTTAAAAAAAATTATATATGTGTTTGATTTTTTTAGTATTATTGTCAAAATATATATATTTAAAAACTTTACATTATTTTTTTTAATTTAAAAAAAGTGAAATTAAAAAAATCAATATTAATCACCAAATATGCTTTTCACATCTCTATTTAACTACAAGATGCACACGCTTTTAATATCTCGCTTTAAGGCAATGTAATCTTTTGCTTCCAACCCACTTTACATTTTCTCGACATTGCAAATAGCTCGCCAATTGTTAATTGATATAATGGCCCTAGATATGTGCCTCGCTCCAAACTCGGAATATGACAAAATGTATCTCAAATATTTTTCCCATGAAAATCATTTATAAATCGCTAAAAACCTCAAAATGATACATTTATAATAAATATACTTCCTCCAAACATCAAATTACAAAAAACCACAAAAATTATTTTTTGACATAAAAAGTAAAATTTCAAATTTACTACAATACCTAAAGTATCAAACTTAGTAATTTTAGTAAAATTTAATGTTATAAAATAAAATTTGTCATATGTATATCAAGAGTTTTTCGAGATGTTAACCCTACAATTAAAGGCCAGTTGTGGCAATTTTGTCATTTTCTTATATGTTATTTATTTGTGTTCAAATTTAAGACAAGAATCACACCTTTTTAGCGTGCCAACGGAAACGTCGTCGTCGTCGTCTCCGTGCTCTCGTTTAATCTGCTTTTCCTCGTCGCCGTCGCCGTCGTCGCCTCCTGCTTGTTCAGGGATCGGCCGCATTTTCCGAGCCGCCGCCGTCCACCTCCCGGCGCGGGATTACCCCGGCCGCGAAACGCCGCCGGCCGCCGCCGCACGCCCCCTCCCGCTCCCACGGATGTCAGCTAGCCTGCGCCGGGTGCGCAGCCCACGAGTGCATTACGCCGCCTCCATCCCTCCGCCTCCGCCGAAGTCGCACTCCATAGACGACCCTGGCACGAGAGCCCCCGTTCACTTCGCCCTAGCTCCCCGAACCCATCTCGGGCGCGGCCTGTCGCGCTCCTCTTGCCGCTCCGGCTCGCCCGGCGGCGGCCCCGGCTTCGATTTCTTGCGTCAGTTCTTGCCTCCTCATTCGAGCTCGCGCGCTGAAAATTTGAACTTCCTCAACTCGCACGAGAGGCGCAGGCTCGTTGTTGGATTATCCAGACTGATCAAGCGAAGGGAAGGTTACACCTTGAAGGGCTTCTTCGGTACGTTTTGCCCCTTTTTCCTGGCGAAGATACTGAAGGATTTGCAGTCTCGCCACACCGCTTTTGCATTCTTCAAGCTCGTGTTCCTGGGGGATTCCGAGGAGGAAGTCCGGTCGTGTTGCGTGGCCGCGCATATTTTGGCGGCCGAGGATCTCCGCCTCCTCGCGCAGGATGTTACTTCGTGGGTGATCAGTAGAATCGGGTCGGGTAGGAGTAGGGAATTGGTAGAGTTTATGTGGGAGAAGCACCGCCTTTATGAAAGTGATTTCTCTGTTCTCGATACGATTATGCGGGCGTTTCTGAATGTGGGGATGAGTGAGGAGGCGGTGGGGATTGTGGGCAGGATGAGGGAAGTGAACCTGGTGCCTAGCGAATCTGCAATGGTTATTCTTTTGAAGTCTTTGCTTAGAGTAGGTGATTTCAGTAATCTATGGAAGTCGTTCAGAGACATGATTTCTAAGGGACCTTTTCCTTCAGAAAAATCTGTAAATGTTGTGCTTCTTGGGTTTTGTAGGAAAGGTTGTGTTAGAATAGCTGAGAATTTGTTTCATGTGATGGGAAAATTCGGTTTCGAACCTGATGTTTACTCTTACAACATTCTGATTGGCGCCTATTGCGCTGGTGGGAGGGCATTGGTAGCAATGAACTGGGTGTATCTCATGATTAAGAGAGGTTGCAGACCTAGCAATGTTACGTTTAATACTGTAATCAGTGCCTTATGTAAAGATGGCAATGTGGCAAGAGCAAGACAATTTTTTGACAGTGTCCCCGAGATGGGTCTTTCCGGAAATACTTTCATGTATAACTCTCTTATGGACGGGTATGTTAAAGCAGGGGACATTCTTAAGGCAAATATTCTCTATGATGAAATGTGGAGCAATGGTATACCTCCTGATTGTGTCACCTTTAATATTCTGGTTGGTGGTAATTACAAGTATGGAAGGGAAGAGGATTGTGATAGACTGTTCAAGGATATGCTTGCGTCTAACTTGCTTCCCAAGGGTTCCCTCTATGATATAACAATTGCAGGTTTGTGTTGGGCTGGTCAAATAGATGAGGCTGTGGAACTTCTGGGGGATATACTTGAGAAAGGAGAACCTGTAGACTTGACTGCATTTAACACAATTATTGCTGCTTATGGTAGGCTCGGGATGCCTGACAAAGCCTATGAGATTTATCAGTTAATGATGAGATTTGGTCTGTCACCTTCTTCATCCACATCCAGCTCTCTTCTTTTGGGTTTGTCAAAGAAAGGAAGGTTGCAAGAAGCCAGAAGTCTTTTGTATGATATGATGGAAAGGGGTTTCCCAGTCAACAAAGTGGGCTATACAGTTCTCTTGGATGGATATTTAAAAGTAAGGGACATAAATCAGGCTCAGAGCTTTGTGGGATGAGATGGAACACAGGGGTATATCTCCTGATGTCATTGCCTTCTCAGCCTACATCAATGGACTATCAAAAGCAGGTTTTGTGGAGGAGGCTTATGAAATTTTTCAGGAAATGCTAAGGAGAGAATTAGTTCCAAACAGTTATATCTACAGCGCTTTGATTAGTGGTTTTTGTGACTGTGGGAAGCTAAATGAAGCAGTGAGGTTGGAGAGAGAAATGAGGCAAAAGGGTCTTCTTCCAGATGTCTTTACTTCCAATGTTATTATTGATGGTTTCTGCAAACATGGAAAACTGAAGTCTGCCATGGATGCATATTTGGACATGCATCGAATTGGGTTAACCCCTGATATAGTCACATATAACACTTTGATAAATGGGTATTGCAAAGCATTTGACATGACTGGTGCTGATAAATTCATGAATGAGATCTATGCCAGTGGGTGGAGCCCAGATATTACAACATTCAATATAAGAATCCATGGTTTTTGCTGTAGCAGGAAAATGAGTAGAGCTGTGATGACACTTGATGAGCTTGCTGCAGCAGGCGTTGCTCCAAATATAGTCACATATAACACAATGATGAATGCCATCTGCAGGGACATACTAGATCGTGCATTAATTGTTACTGCTAAACTGATTAAGATGGCTTTCATTCCAAATGTAGTTACGGTAAATATATTGCTGTCACAATTTTTTAAGCAGGGAATGCCAGAGAGAACCTTATGGTGGGGTCAGAAATTGAGTGAAATTTCATTTGGCTTTGATGAGGTTTCACATAGAATTATTGAGAGAGCCTATGAAAGCATACAGGATAGTGCTGAGCTGTTCAGTGGTGCCTCTGAAAAGAGACTTTTTTTGGATTCCTTGATGTACATTACTTACGACTATATGTATAGAAATAGACTGTACATTGAACCGAGTCATAGTGTGATTAAATGTATGAGTAATGGTGTTGGTGCACCATGAAGGTCGAGAATGTGATCAGTACTTGGTTCAGCTGTGAATGATGCAGCCTCTCATGCAATGGTGGACAAACATCTTTCCACTCTCAAATTTATTGAACATGCTGTATATTATTTGGCACGGAAGATGAAGGACTACTACTATGGGGCTGGAGAAATATCGTCAAGTTGATCTCATTCTGCCTCTACAGATGAAGATTTTACTGATAAGGCTAACAGGTTTGGTCTTCCTATTGCTTTAGGGTTTGTAACTATAAGTTGTGTAATAGTTCTTGCCTTGCTGACTCTTTTATAGTTGACACCTGGTTTAAATGCCAGATGATAGCAAACAGAAGAATTGTGAAATTACTGTAGAGTTGTACTTGCAGCTTACCAAATTACTATTTAGGCTATTAGAGTTCCTGAAACAAGTATTCACCAAGTTGATAATGAACCTTTAATGGGCTTTCATCTTGAAAGGGTGGGGATTGGGAGGAAAGTGGACTGGCAGTTTTTGCTGGGACATCTTGTGGCTATCTGCTAGTTAAGACTAAATGGAAAAGTTCTGGCTGAGTGACAGTGCTGTCAGATTTGTCTCTTCAAGAAGCCACGAGTTCTTTTGGCAGAGTGAAAATATGGTGGTGATTTTTATTTCTACCAAAAAAACTGTATCAATCTTATGATTTTCATCCATTACACATAATGTTTGGGAGGAAATCCCCTGATGTAGTTATTTTAAGCACCAATTGCTCAATTGGAGAAAAACCTCTAGTAATGGGGTCTCCAGAATGACTTAACTCTTGCTTTTAGTTTCTAAATCTTTTGGCTCAGGCATTTTGATATTTTTTAATATGAAACACCCGAAACTCTCAAATATATAAATGTTGGCATGTAGATACATATATAATTTCTTTCTTAATTTTTTAAAATCTAAACAATATATTTTAAATTATGGTTTGAAAGCAAACAAGTTACCTTTTGCTTTGTTCAATCTAAAACAATTGCGTGCATCTGTTAGAAACTGTCAAAATATTGTAGAGATCTCATGAAATGTAAAATGCAATCTTCTGGTGACAATAATCTGAATAAATATATTTATTGAAAACCTTCCAGAAAACAAAAATATTCTGAAAACGCTTGCCAGATTGGTAAACTTTCGAAAATAAATGCTCTACAGGTCGGAGATTCAATCTGCTACATACTGAAAGAAATTAATTGCTTTATAGAATGGAGATTCAATCTGCTATATACTAAAAGAATTAAGGAGACCTTCTGTGCTTGGATGATAGCTCTAAATAAACATGTTGCTGCTCTTGATCAGCCTTTAATTCTCTTTCCGAATCGGAGTGGTAATGTGGAGTCACGAGTGTCTGCTTGGGGAGAAAAATTAACATTGACCTCAGCCTTTGAGTTCTACCTATGAATACTTCGACAGATCAGTTAAGATAACCTTCATGCGGTTGCATTGTTGAGGACACGCTGCATGACTCCTATGAAGTCTGTGTCGGTCTTTGATTTTGGACAAAGATGTTATGCATAAAGAAGAGGGTCTAGTCTCTCGCCATTGAGTTCGATTCAACAAGTTGTTAGCTCCAGTTTGAAGTCCACCTTTTCAGGAATGCAGTTGCTTGATCATGACCAAGAAAAATATATGGATTAGCACAGCTTCATTTCATAAAGCATTTAAACTATTGGAGTGTGTGTGAAGGAAAAGTTGTGCTCAAAGGGATAGCTATTTTTCTTTTCCCCGATTATCACATGCACCCACAACTTAAGTGCATGTTCCTTATTTGAGCTTTTGCGGTGCATTATGTTCATCTGACAAATGAAACGGATACTCTGAAAATGATATGTTAATGATGTTGAAGTTCCTTTTGCAGTTTTGGTTATAGGAGAAGTGCTGTGGAAATTCAGTTTCTTGGTCTTTTGGAGCATCATATGGCGCAAAGAAGCAAAGAACAAATTCAGTTAGTACTGTTTTTGAACATGTGCCTGAGAAGAGCTCATTTATGGTACATCCAGCTCTCATGGCAGACTAATATTGGGATACTACTTGGAGGAACCCAGGTATCAGCTTATCGGATCGAAGGGTTAGGAGTTCAGGTAACATATCGAATTACTATCTTGTGTGGCTTCAAATTTGCTTCAAATTAATTTTCAGGCAATAATGATCGCCAATTACATTATCTTCGAGATTGATTGAAGAGGTTTTTTCTTCTTAGTGAAAGTGGCTAATTGGATGTTTTCTTTCGCACAGGAATAATTTAGTCTCCCCATAAAGTTCATGAGATCTGGTTTCTTGTAGTCTACGTAATGTGAAATGATCTCGTTTTAGTTTTGTGTTGCTGTACTGATCAAATGCAGAATTGCCCAGAACTGAAGCTGTTCAGAGTGGTTGCTAAAAGCACCTTTTGGGAAATGCAGACAACTTTCATGTTAGTTCTCTGAACTCTTCTCTGTTCAATCATGGCTTAGAAAGAGAGATGGCCCTTGTTTGTGATCTTCACTGTGCATGTTTTCTTTAGGTGAAATTGGTAATATGTCCTTAGTGGTTCAGCATAATCTTTTTTTTTTTGACTTCAGAAGATTTATCTGCTTAAGATCTGGAGGTGGATAATTGCAGTAGCAAACTAGCAATTAAAATCTTGGTATCATCCTCAGTTCTGGTTACTTTTAGAGAATGTGCAATCGAGTCCTTTGAGAAGATTAGTTAGAATCCTATTCTTGGTTAACCCCCCTTGCTTGAACCGTCAAGGAAAAGGATTTCTGTTCCTGCACGGATTATCTTAGCCTACACAATTCCATGCGGGAAGAAGGATTTTGATGCCATTTGTGGAGTCTGACGGTGAGAATCTAGTTGTTGCAAAATGGACCTTCTAGGCCATTGAGTCCAAATTTGATGTGGAGATCAATCTGTTGCCTACTCAGTTACTTGGATGCATATCTCAAAGAACTAAGCATTAACCGTTCTGCTAAAGTGCTTTATAACAACCTACCTCTCTACACTCATGTCTCTCTTCTTTGTTTATTTTCTAGGTTATAATGCTAGATCTATGAATTAGATGGTTGGATTGAAAAAAGTTAATCAATTTTTCAAGATTTGTCCAGTGGAATGTGTGCGCGCGTGTGTAGAGGGAGGGAGGAGGGAGTATGCTGGCTCATCGGGGGAGCCATAAAGAGGTAAGAGGAAAATTAAAGGAATTAGATAGTGGGACCCATACGACAGTAAAATGGGAAATTAAAAACGAATGAAAGTTGGTTTTGATTATAAGCAATTTACTTTTCACAAAAAATGATATCTAAGTGATTAGTAATTCTTTAAATATTGCTGCACATGCTACCAGCTGCACATCCTTGTACATTTGGAGGGGAAAATGCTGAAATGCTAGTGTTTCCAGACAAAACATTTTGAGTGGGATCTTTTTTGACAATCTGGAAAAAAGAGTTACTGTTCTGCCAAATTTTATCCTGTCAGAAGTTTCTAATATTGAAAAAAGTCCATTTTGTTTCTTTTAACCATTTAACAAACAGATATAACAAAAAAAAAATTTTATGTCCTTACAAATCTTGAATGCACCGTTGATAAGCGTTGGGATTGTTTCAATGCGAGTTTTAGGACTTCTAGTTTGATATGACCATTCATGACTGGTCTGTGTTGTTGGTCAAGATTATTTATTGTCAGAATCTACCTTTGCCTATTACTGTTAAGAACTTATATTTCTATTTTTCTAGATTCAAAAGATCTAAAGTTTATTTAATGTTCTTTATCTCGTAGATACTTTCTGATTCTGATGCATGCAGATATCCTTCCTGCCTTCCCATTGTAGAAAAACCAGCTTTCTTATCATTTTCAGCTTGATTAATTTAGGATGGTCAGTCTAGCTGAATCTAGCTATTTGCCAAAAAAGAAAATCTAGCTTAATTTAGCTTTCTCAGTTTTTACAGGTCTATTACATACCATCTGTTTTGTGGTTAATGATTTGATATTAAATAGGTGATGGACTTGGGCAACAAAGAATGGATGGTAATGATATCTGATTTTCTTGTGCATGTAATTGGAACACATGTACATGAGCTCCTGATTGCGTCTAGACTGGCAGTTTAAGAACTAAGAGTGAGGTGTGGAGTTCCAGCATGGTATTGCTTGAGTGGCTTGTCTGCAGATGATCACTTCAAGGGACCCGCCCTGGGCCAATAGCTTTCGGTTTCAGTGGAAATGGAGCAGTCTATTCTTCATCATCACAATATTTTTTTGACGCGTTATATCAGAAGAGAGCATGCCCATGGCAAATGTTACATTCAGGCCTTCTCTTATTGCTTCCTTCCCCGCTCACTTCCTCACAGAATGGAAGGAACTGATTAACAAGTTGGCTATTTTGGGGCACTTAACCTGGTCTTGTATGTGCTTCAGTTCCCGATCACAGGAGAGAGAGAGAGCGGATTTGGAATAGAAATTCGTTTTGTAAATTTTTTATTCTTGGAAACAAAACTCTTTTTTTCTAATCTCAGCAGTAGATTTGGAACAGAATCAAGAAGTAGAAAAAAATTATTTCTTTATTCCTAGGAACAATTTTAGAATCAAGTCTTTCTTCTTTTCTATTTTCTTTTATTCTCTTTCTTCCTTTTGGTTGGTTGTCGGCCTTGGCCATGGCTAGAGTATCGCCGGCCCTTTGTGACGTTGAGCGAGGGCGAATTTCGGGAATAGAAATTCTGAATAGTTATTAAACGTCTTCAAATGTTAAAAAAATGTTCATGAGAATAGAATAAAAAATAATTATTTTTTAACAGAAATTATTTTTGGAACGTAATGATTATCAAACGTACCCTTATTACAATAAAACTTTCAGGTCACAAGTTAATTATAGAATATCCAACATTTTATCCTGGAAAAGGAAAGGTAATTCTACATCCTCACCAGTCCCCTTGAATGCCTTTGGGATTGAGCTTGTTTGCTTGTTTGACTCACCAGTCCCCTTGAATGCCTTTGGGATTGAGCTTGTTTGCTTGTTTGACTCTACTTGTGTTCACCCAAAGTGAGGCAAGAACAGGCGGTGAAAGCCAGTCATTTTCTCAAGAAACGTTGGCCCATTGCAGGCCAAATCGCATCGAGAAAGACTTGAGTGTTTGTTTGGTAGTGTTTGGTGCAACCTTGTTTTGCTTCACCAAACCACGGCTGCTTTTATACAATCTTTGGCAATACGTTTCCTCAAAACAGAATTGATAGGAAATTGAAGCAGTTTACAATCGATCTTCAAGTTTTCGGTTTGACTTTTAGGAAGGCTATCGAAAAGGTTGATGCCATAGAACTTTTGAATGGGGTACAATTTTAGAATACCTAGAGCGTTCAGATCAGTAGGAGTCGAAACTAAAATAAAAAAGTTAAGTGGCAGCCCCCATTACTTATTTCACATTTCCAGAAACTAGCTCTAAAACTTTACCCTAAAATCTATTAAAGAAGAAATATTGACAAATACTGAAAATATGATTCTGTCAGTGTACAATTAAAAAATGACCGCTTTGATTGGAGTATAATCATATGCATTTCACAATTTTTTACCATATGAACTGGAGCAGTTTGCTCTTTGGGAAATCAAATGGATTGATCTCTGTAACTATCCGTGGACTTTGCGGGAGCTTCCACCAACGTCAACGAAAAAATCATTGATTGGCCCTCCGATGCCCACTAAGAAGATGAGGAATGACCAATCCGTACTTGTGTGCTTAAACTACTATTTTAAAGATTATCATTTGAGTGGGCCGTCGAGATATACTTGACAAGTGTCGATCTTCACATCACACATCGATAAGAGTTTAACAAGTGACATTTGTACGGACGTTAAGGTTCAATGCATGTCTAGTCTTTTGAATAGCGTTAGGTGATTCTCTCTCCAAGGAGGTGATTCTATTGGGTCTACCTCTGGCGTGCGCTTGGATTGTTGGCTTACAGGGAACGTGTGTTGGAAGACGTGCTAGGAGTCCACTGATTATATAAAACCCGCTTCTATCGCTTGCCCCCACTCTGTCTCGTCAGGTAGCTTGACAGGCCAAAGATTAAATGGTTTCCAATCATTTCCTTGAGGATCGATCCAAAACAAAAAAGGAAATCGAGATGTCACGTCGCCTGAACTTTTGGGCTAATCTTGGAGCGTCAATTTTCCAAATAGCATAATCCGTATCATCCCCTTCTCTTGTATTTAAAGTTGATTCCCTCTCTTCCCTCATCACTATTCATGTGCCTCGGCACCTTTCATTATCGAGGCCCAATGAAAGCCCTCAACTTCTTGTCCCTGGGTGTGAAATCCACAAACTCCTGCATGCATTTCCTTTGCAATATCCTCAGATTCTATTACAACATATCACGCTGCCCTCCAGTCGGCTATTTCCTTTCCTTACTGCCTCTATTGCCTTTAGTATTAATTGCTCTCCATTAGTGTTAACACCTAAATTTTGGGCGACCCATTTAGTCATTTATTGCATAAAAAATTAGGGATTAATTTTAACCCCTAAGAAAAAATAGTATAATTTAATTGCATAACATATAATTTTTCGGTGCATTTATTTTTAATTTACATGTTTTGCATTTTATTTATTGGACCGATGGTGGGTGGGTCGATTTAGTGGTTTTGAGTTTTAAATTAACAGGCCGGACTAAGCCCATGAAACGAGCAAATTGGCCCGAGCCCATTTTTTTTAATGACCAAAATTATCTAAATCGAGATTTGATATGATATTGCGGTGGTTTTGGAATTTAAGAAAATCGGATTGCAATCTTATCTTTAGTCTTTAGGTGATAAAATCGTTGAAAATATTAAGGAGATAAGGAAAATAAAAGGATTTTGATGATTCGGAGGTTATAGGCAATTTTCGAAATATTTTATTAGGATTTCATTTTTATTTTGCCTATAAAAGGAGTGTACGAAGTTGCTTGTAAGGGGGGCTTTTTCTCGAGGTTTAGGTAAAAAAAAAAATTTTTCAAAACAAAAAAGAAGGAAAGCTTTCCTTAGAGTTTGCTTTTTTTCAAGGTCAAGAGGAAATAAGAATAGAAGGGGTTCGGTTCTTTGGGGAAGGAAAAGTGGGCAGAAGACTTGTCCTTTCGCTAACAGCGGCAGAGAGAAAGAGATAGGAGAGAAAGGGTGGTGAGAAGACAGGGAAGAAACGGGAAAAAGGAAAAACGAAAGAAAAGCTACGTGCTTCTTCTTCGGGGGGTTTCCTTTGCTGCCGAGACCTTGCACCGCCGGTCTCCACCGCGCCATCACCGACGAGCCGCTTTGTTCCCCGCTCCGCACCGCGTGCCTCCGATCCACGATGCCGCGGCAACCGGTGTCGCCCCCTCGCCGCTCGAGCCGTTGAACCCCCACGCCGGCCGTCACATCGGCACCTCCGCTCCCGTCTCGCCTCGCCCGTTGCGTCTCCGCCACCGCCGTCATTCCGCCGTCCCAAGCTCCGCCCCGCGGGTTGCCGTCCGAAGCCCGCGAGCCCCCTCGCCCGGCCTCTCGCTGCGTCGTCGTCGTGACCCACCTCTCGCTAGCACCAGCAGCCCGTCGAAGTCGCCGCTGTGCCAATCCACGTCGACCCGACGCCTCCGCGTCGCTATTCCCTTTCGCCCGGCGACCTTGCTCTTGTCTTCCCTCGCCCGAGCCGAGTCGAGCCGCTCCACCCACAGCCCGACGCCGATCCTCCGCCAGTCCCGGTGTCGACGCCGGTTGCTCCGCCTGCGACGCCCGACGACTGCACCTATCGCTGACGCCCGTGACCTCGCCAGCCACCGTCTCCTGCAGATCTGCCCCTCGCCGGAGTGCCCGCGCCGGAGCCCGAGCGCCAGCGACCCAAACCCCCGGTGACCCATCACAGCTACCCTTGGCTGTGCACGTGCCGAGTGTGAAAGAAAAAAAAAAAAAAAGAAAAAGGAAAAGAAAAAAAGGGGAAGATCAATTAGGTAGCTTTTATTTTTTATTTATTTTGCTTTATTTTGTCTATATTTTTAAGTTTAGTTCTTTAAATTGGAATATTGGATGTCAATACTCATGAATCGTGTAGGAATTATCCGTAGGGAGTTTTCTCTAAAATTATTGTAATTATTAATTTGACCCGTAAGATGTCGGGTCATTTTTTTAATTATATTAATTTTTGGGGTTTATTGATAGTATTTTAATTGTTGAATCAGTATAATTATTAATTTGATCCGTAAGACTTCGGATTAGATTTTTAATTATTTTGAATTCTTGTCGTGATGTTCAGGGTTAAAAGTAATCGTTAATTTGACCTGTGAGATAACATGTTATTTTTTCGTTTATTTTAATCCTTTATTCTGTTGAGTATCTTGTTTGTTTAAATTTAAGATTTAGTTGATAATTGCTTGTTTTAGAAAATCATTAAGAAAAATCAAAAAAATATTTGAATTAGGATTCAGTTTGTTTTAGAATATTTCTTGCCATTTTGCATATCTAGAATATAGATTTTATTTCAAACTTAAAAAAAAAATATAAAACAAAAAATGCATTCACTTAGGATTTTAGTTTTTGTTTAATTTAAGTTGCATGTTTAATTACGTGGCAATTTTAAATTTCGAATTTTATAAAAAAATAAAATAAAAAATATCATGCATATGTCATGTAGAATTAGGGCATGCTCCGCACGTTATTGCATATTAGATAGATTGTATGTTAGATTAAGATAATGTCTTAGTTTAAATTAGGATTTAATATGACTTAATCCTTAATTTAAATTAGATAGAATTTTAATCTAGCTAGATCGTTTTTGCATTTTTCTTAAATTTCGAATCTCATAAAAAATACAAAATTTGTCTTTGCATAAGTTAGTTTCAATTTTTAAGATAGATTGCATTTGTAAAAAATAGAAATGTCAATTGCACGTCATTAGAAGTAGGTCATTTTAATTAATATAGATTGCATATTTAATTATTGCATGTTCATTAAGAAATCACATTTTTCCATGCCATATTATTTCATATTAGATTAGAAACATGCATCACATGACTTTCATTAAATAAAGTGAAAACAAAAAAAAATTGACTGCTTGTTAATTAGGAATCATATCTAGGATCGTGGATGTGAATTCTGATTTAACATCGCAGATGCTTTCGTTGCTTTGAGGTATGTTTTGCATTATTTAAATGCTTTCTTGAGTGTTAAATTGGTGGTATGCGCATCTGTATGATCACCTAACACGTTAGGAAAGTGAATTAAAATCAAATGAAGCTGCATTGAAAAACATTTTTTTTTTTGAAAATTAAAAAGAAATGGTAGCGAAAGGGCACTAGGATAGTCTAGTGTAACCAAGTCCCCGTACTCTTAGTCTCTAGTTCGTAGGAGTAAAATAATTCTCTCATTATTTTACTTAGGTGTCTAATCGACCTACCCTAAACCGATTAGTGGCGACTCCTAGATATTAATCTTTTGCATGTGAAAACTTTAAGTCGCGATTTGGTATGGGCTTGGGAGAGCCCGAGCTAAGCTTAAAGACTTAATAGTCCATTAACCTAGTTTTAGGTTATGCATCCGAAAATTAGGTCGCGACAGCTTGGTGACTCCACTGGGGATTTGTGTTAAAACACTTAGTGGACTTAGGCCAATTTGTCTTTTTACTTTAAAAATGTTTTTGTTTGGCAGCGAAGATCCCATGTACGTCCCTAACATTTTTAAGGTGTTAAATGTTCTTGCAGATGGGAGGTATAAGGGGAGTAGTCTTTGCTGACATTTGTCTTGTAGGTTGGAGTGAGGGATGAATGATTTATTTTTCCAATTAGAAGTGTTGTTTGCATTTAAACTGTTATGCATGCTTTATTGCTTTAGCACTACACTATTTGCACACACAACCTGCGGTCGGACCTGGCTGCGATAGGATTTCTAGGATGGTGTTGAGAAGTATCCTTCCTCCAAAGCGAGACTGCTATGTAGAGGTTGACCTTCTCTACCCCGAAAGTTTTTCATGGTGTTGAAATGTGTTTTGTCCATATCCGCGAGACTGCGTGACTATTGGACATTCCATTCAAGTGAGCTGGAGTTAAGGGGGCCTGACACGTTAATGCGAGACTGCAACGGTCAGATCACCCTCTTAGCTCACTTTGTTAAGCCATCTAGATAGAAATCGAGCCTCACATTTCATGCGTGTGTCTATGTGTTTGTCATCAATTTCCGGTGAAAGTAAATTGTCTAAATTCTTCGCAATTTATTTACTTTGTGGCAATTTTGTCGGTCCATGACAATAGGTTTCGTCGTCAATATCGTTTTATATGCGATGGAAAAGAATGACGTACAATTCATTTCCGCTCCCAAAAAGAGATCAAAATGTGGCTGGACTAGTTAGATCAAGGCAACCAGGCCTTAGGTCCAGCGGTCCCTGATGTGACTGAGAAGCCAACCCAATGAGCACAAATTGAGCATCTTAAGCGGAAAGTGGAAATGATTGAAGCAGAAAACAAGAAGCTTCGCAAGGCGTTGAAGTCCCGAGCATATAAAATGAGATGTCTTGAATTTTGATTCTTAGTTCAATGTTTAGGGACTTTGATTTCTAGCTCAATGTTTTCAATTTTTAGATTCAATGTTTAGGGACTTCAGATTTCAATTCTTAGTTCATTGTTAGGGAATTTGGTTCAAATTTCAATTAAATCTTGAATAAAATGAGGCGATTAGACCATTGTCATGGGCCATTTTCCTATCTTATCATTGGTTCTTATATTACTTTTATTCCAATTAGGTCATAACGGATCCACCGCGATCGCCTATTATTACACGATCAAGGGCTAAAATGGTTGACCAAAATGAAATGCGTGATCGTATGTCCGCTGTAGAGACTCAACTCCAACAAGTACTCGCTTCTATACAGCTTGTGACGGATCAACTCCAATTCCTCCAAACGAATCCAACAGCTGCACCTACTCTTCCTGAAGTAGTTATCCCGAAGCAAGCAAACAAGGTTCAAACGATTGACGACGACATGCCCGAGCTGGAAGATGACTCGGTCTTTGTTGGAAAGGCCAAACTGGACAGCGTTTCCAAGACAGATCAGGATGAGCGTGTTGCGAAGCCGGAAGAGAAAGTGAGACAGCCGCAGAGTCACAAAGCTCACTCCCGTTCGACCTCTCGGTCTATGAGAAGGTCAAAATGCCGAGCAAGTTCAAAATGCCGGAGTTTGAGAAATATGACGGTACATCTTGCCCAAAATCTCATCTGCAGATGTATCATGTGCGCATGGCACATCACGTCAAAAATGAGCCCCTCATGATCCAATCGTTCCATGCGAGTTTGACTGGGCCCGCACTAAACTGGTACGTGATGAAGAACGTGAATCTCCTCGACACTTGGAACGAAGTGGCTGACGCGTTCCTCAAACAAGACAAGTTCAACATGGACATCGCACCTTCCCGAGAAGACTGGAGCGGATGGAAAAGAAAATGAGCGAATCATTTAAAGAATATGCTCAGTAAGATGGAGAAACTCGCGGCTCAAATCACTCCCGAGCCTACCAACAAGGAGCTGATGAAGTTGTTCGTGAAGACCCTCCCGTCTCGAGTTTTGTAACCGAATGGCCAGCACGTATGTGGAGAGCTTCAACCAACTTATCCCGGTGGGTGAGCAAATTGAGATCAATGGGCTGAAAGATGGATGGTTCGACGAACCGACTCATCAAGGCAAAAGGTTCACCATGAAGAAAGACAAAGAACCAAGCATGGAAGTCAATGTTACATATGCACAATCTAGCAAGCCTCCGAGTTGTTCATGTCCCTAAGAATCAACAAGGGGAAGGCCGACCGTCCGCTCCCCGACAATTTGTTAAAAGGCGTTCACTTCTCTTCCCGGCCCTCTCGTCCCGTGTCTTAAAGGTTCTTCAAAAGAAGGGGTTGCTGTCCTATGAGCCAAAGCGACCCAATGCTAAAAAATTTTCCAACTACGATCCCTCCAAGAAATGCGAGTATCATATGGGGGAAGTAGGACATTCGATTGATGAATGCATAACTTTGAAGCATAAAGTCCAAAACTTATTGGACACCAAGGCGTTTACCTTCAGTACCGCTCAACCGAATGTTGAAAAGAATCCTCTACCTGAGCATGAGATAGGGTGAATGCCATTGATGAAGGACCTTTGGAAGAAATGGGCCCTGGCCCGCAAGAGTAACTTATTACTTTTGCACATTCCCTTACGCGAATTTTTATCACTTTTTAGGAATTTTATCGCTTTTTAGAGTTATTATCGCTATCTAGCGATTGTTTTCGATTTCTTCTTTTTCACTTTCTTTTTAGGACTTGAATTTGCATTTTCCATTCAATAAATGTAATTGATTGATGAATATCAATGAAATTACAAGTTTTATTTTGAGTTCATGATAAGGTACACCAAACCAGCCCGGTGATGTTATCCAGCCGATAAACAAAAAGAAAAAATCCAAGGAGAATTCTGAGGCCTGGGCTTCATCATGATTTCCCGTGTCAAAATGTTAAAGAAAAATGCCTTTTCAATTGCTTTTCAAAAAAATTTCAAAAAAAATCTTTCAAAAAAAAAATGATTCACCTTATTTGTCTTTTTGATCCATCTACTTTCCATTTCAAGGACGGTCATATAATATGCAACGGTGTGGAAATTGTCCAATCCAATGCGACAAGTGCTGACAATGATGGTCCCGAAGACTTGATCGAAGATGCCATTGAGATACTGGGGGCAAGTTTGCTCCAAATTACAGCGACCCATATGGGGTGAAGAAGGTACTTCCTGGAGGTGCTTTGATCCTGGTAAAATGGATGGTTGTGAGTTTTCTACTCCAGTGAATTCTGATGCTGTCAAGAAATATTACCTATGATTGAATTTGTCATGTCATGTTTTGAACTGCAATCATTTTTATGATAAATAAATTGCTTCAATGAGTTGCAGATTCGATGGTCTAAATTTGTTACAAATCTTGCATGTTTTCCTTGATGAATGGTGTGAGATAAATTGAATGTGTCAAATGGGATACTTTGGAATGATGAAAGGCAAGCCTTATTCCATACACTGTCCATACACTAATCTCTAGTGAGTTGTGCGGAAAATTCCATGCCTGCAAGGAAAATGGCGATCTCGCAAAGGGTACGTCAACCGAAGTGATGAGAGGCAGTTTCTTCTTCTACCCGAAACACTACAGGTATACCCATTGATTAGCCCTTTGAGCCCACACACGTGAAGAACTTTTTAAATTATCCCTGTCAAGGATCATCCCACATTGGGACAAATTTGAAATGAATGATAGGAATTTTCTTATTCACACTTGCATCGATCTGCAAGTATTGCTTTCGCAGTGCAACTTCTACAATAATTTGAAGTGTCTTAGGATGACGAAGAGCAGTTCTTTCTCTATCTTATACACTTTATCCATTGCATAGCCCCTTGAGCCTATAAGTTCGTTTCATATTAAACCCAGTTGGTGATTATCCCCCACACTGGGGCAAGGCAAAGAAAAGAAAAAATTCGAGTGGCATGGTCTAGAATGATAAAAAAGAAGCTGTGCAAATCCAAAGAAAACAAGTGCAAAAAAAAAAAAAAGAAGGGGGCATGAAAAAGCAGTGTGCTTAGTAAAAGCAAGGCCAATGCCCAAAGAAAAAATCAAACACTTGATGAAGTGAGTCGTATCCCCAACGAGGTGGTACTAAAAAAAAACTCAAATGCTGTTGCAATTAATGGAGTTGAGATGTGAAAAAATCTTTGATGGTGGAGAGGAAAATTGGTGAAAATGTCAAGATGATCACCAACTTTGATCCCCTAAACACTTTTTGATCCTAATGATCCTTTCGTTTCTTAAACCATGAACCCAGCCTATGTTACGTCCCTTGCAAAGTCTCTTCTGATTAGGGCACTTGAATTAACATTGGGGTTCACATGTTTTAAGCATCGCTCGAAGAAGTGCGAGTAAGGCAATTTCTACCTCATTTCGCATGTTTCTTGACTTGTAAACCCTAAGATGGTTACGGAATATCATTCATTTTTCCAATAGCCTTTACTCAAAGAGTCCCCTTTGCTAAGCCGTTGACCAAGCCCGCATTACGGTCCATGTTAAAGACCTCTCAGATCGGTAAGGTCGTACCACTTGCGAGATTGCTCAGACCCTTGTTTGACATGATGATGGTGAGATAGAGCGATTGTCAAGATCCTGCATCAAAGATCAGGATGAAACAACCCTTTCAGTGAGGATGAGTGAAAAGTCCTTTCGACCGAAAGATCCTCGCTTGACACATCCATGATACTCATTTGTTCGATTGGAACAATCTTTTGAAATCTTTCCCAATGGAAATTAGGTGATGCATGATTAATAGAAGTCATCACACATGAATCTCTCTTGGATTAATGCATGTTTGTGATTACAAATGCATGTTGCCTCTCCTATGACCATGTTTTGCAGGAGACATATCCCCGAGGGTCACAGATGTTACCAGGTAAGTATATCTCTATCCATACCTTGAATACTTGTCATTGTACAGTTATTCCCCCCCTCAAGTGCACCGATACTCGATTCGATCGAGCTGTCCCCTAGAGATTTTTCTCCCGTTCATCGATTAAGGTAACCGAAGAGAGGTTCAAGTCCCGGTCGATAATCAATGTTGCAATGCTAGGCGATCGTAGAAAGGTACGGGTCCTGGAGATGTAACACCAACTACCTTGGATCACTCTACCATCCTTGAAGGTAGGATATTCCAGGTAAGTTTCTTTACCATTTTCCAAAAATTAGACATCTCGATCTGATCTGAATGTCTCCATTCTTTTCGTTGAACATTTCACTGATGTGAATGTTCTTCAACTTTCCTCGTTATACTTTAGTCTGGATCTAGGTATTTCGAGCTTCGAAAATCTTGACATCTCTCGTCTGGACCCGGACGTCTTGATTCTTTTTGTTGAACATTTCACTCTGGATGTGAAGGTTCTTCGATTTTCCTCGTTATACCTTAATCTGGATCTAGGTATTTCGAGTTCAAAATCATGACATCTCTGTCGGACCCGGATGTCTTGATTATTTTTGTTGGACATTTCACTGATGTGAATGTTCTTCGATTTGTCTCGTTATACTTTAGTCCGGATCTAGGTATTTCGAGTTTCAAAATTTTGACATCTCTCGTCTGGACCCGGATGTCTTAATTATTTTCTTCTAAACATTTCTTTGGATGTGAATGTTTTTTCGGCCTGTCTCGTTATACTTTAGTCTCGGATCTAAGTATTTCGAGTTTCAAAATTTTGACATCTCTCGTCGGACCCGGATGTCTTAATTATTTTCGTCTAAACATTTCACTTTGGATGTGAATGTTTTTTCGACCTTCCTCGTTATATCTTAGTCTTGATCTAGGTATTTCGAGCTTTTAAAAAAATCTTGACATCTCAGTCTGGATCTGGATGTCTCAATTCTTTCCGTTGAACATTTCACTTTGGATGTGAATGTTCTTCTCAATCTCAATGTTTCAATCTTACCCGTTATGCTTTTCAAGGAACTGAGTGAGAGTTGGGTACTTGTGGAGTAAATAGGGATTTATCATGTACCTCAAAATGCTTTACCGCATTGACTGGTAAGTAATTGCAGGTACGCTCTTTCCTTTCACATCATGCATTTTGCATTAGCATTTCCATGCATCATATAAATTGCATTTTAAAATGGGATACATTTTCCGAAAAAAAAAATCAAATAAAAAAAATCAAAATCAAAACCATTCAGTGCATGTGCGTGGTCAAAATTTAGGTCTCAATTTGTCTTTGAATGCAACCTCTTCGAGCTCACCTTCAAAGAGGGGCAGCTGTTAACACCTAAATTTTGGGCGACCCATTTAGTCATTTATTGCATAAAAAATTAGGGATTAATTTTAACCCCTAAGAAAAAATAGTATAATTCAATTGCATAACATATAATTTTTAGGTGCATTTATTTTTAATTTACATGTTTTGCATTTTATTTATTGGACCGATGGTGGGTGGGTCGATTTAGCGGTTTTGAGTTTTAAATTAACAGGCCGGACTAAGCCCATGAAACGAGCAAATTGGCCCGAGCCCATTTTTTTAATGACCAAAATTATCTAAATCGAGATTTGATATGATATTGCGGTGGTTTTTGGAATTTAAGAAAATCGGATTGCAATCTTATCTTTAGTCTTTAGGTGATAAAATCGTTGAAAATATTAAGGAGATAAGGAAAATAAAAGGATTTGGGTGATTCGGAGGTTATAGGCAATTTTCGAAATATTTTATTAGGATTTCATTTTTATTTTGCCTATAAAAGGAGTGTACGAAGTTGCTTGTAAGGGGGGGCTTTTTCTCGAGGTTTAGGTAAAAAAAAAAAAAAAAAATTTTCAACACAAAAAAGAAGGAAAGCTTTCCTTAGAGTTTGCTTTTTTCCGAGGTCAAGAGGAAATAAGAATAGAAGGGGTTCGGTTCTTTGGGGAAGGAAAAGTGGGCAGAAGACTTGTCCTTTCTGCTGACAGCGGCAGAGAGAAAGAGATAGGAGAGAAAGGGTGGTGAGAAGACAGGGAAGAAATGGGAAAAAGGAAAAACGAAAGAAAAGCTACTGTGCTTCTTCTTCAGGGGGGTTTCCTTTGCTGCCCGAGACCTTGCACCGCCGGTCTCCACTGCGCCATAACCGACGAGCCGCTTTGTTCTGCTCCGCACCGCGTGCCTCCAGTCCCTGACGCCGCAGCAACCCGCGTCGCCCCCTGCGCTCGAGCCGTTGAACCCCCACGCCGGCCGTCACATCGGCACCTCCCCGCTCCGTCTGCCTCGCCCATTGCGTGTCCGCCATCGCCGCCGTTTCGCCGATCGTCCCAAGCTCCGCCCCGTTGGTTGCCGTCCAGAAGCCCGCGAGCCCCCTCGCCCGGCCTGCGCTGCGTCGCCGTCGTGACCCACCTCTGCGCTAGCACCAGCAACCCGTCGAAGCCGCCGCCGTGCCGATCCACGCGACCCGACGCCTCCGCGTCGCCGCTGTTCCCTTTCGCCCCGGCGACCTTGCTGCTGTCTTCCCTCTGCCCGAGCCGAGTCGAGCCGCTCCACCCACAGCCCGACGCCGATCCTCCGCCAGTCCCGGTGTCGACGCCGGTTGCTCCGCCTGCGACGCCCGACGACTGCACCTATCGGGCGACGCCGTGACCTCGCCGGCCACCGTCTCCTGCAAATCGCCCCTCGCCGGAGTGCCCGCGCCAGAGCCCGAGCGCCAGCGACCCAAACCCCCGGTGACCCATCACAGCTACCCTTGGCTGTGCACGTGCCGAGTGTGAAAGAAAAAAAAAGAAAAAGGGAAAAGAAAAAAGGGGGAAGATCAATTAGGTAGCTTTTATTTTTTATTTATTTTGCTTTATTTTGTCTATATTTTTAAGTTTAGTTCTTTAAATTGGAATATTGGATGTCAATACTCATGAATCGTGTAGGAATTATCCGTAGGGAGTTTTCTCTAAAATTATTGTAATTATTAATTTGACCCGTAAGATGTCGGGTCATTTTTTTAATTATATTAATTTTTGGGGTTTATTGATAGTATTTTAATTGTTGAATCAGTATAATTATTAATTTGATCCGTAAGACTTCGGATCAGATTTTTAATTATTTTGAATTCTTGTCGTGATGTTCAGGGTTAAAAGTAATCGTTAATTTGACCTGTGAGATAACATGTTATTTTTTCGTTTATTTTAATCCTTTATTCTGTTGAGTATCTTGTTTGTTTAAATTTAAGATTTAGTTGATAATTGCTTGTTTTAGAAAATCATTAAGAAAAATCAAAAAATATTTGAATTAGGATTCAGTTTATTTTATAATATTTCTTGTCATTTTGCATATCTAGAATATAGATTTTATTTCAAACTTAAAAAAAATATAAAACAAAAAATGCATTCATTTAGGATTTTAGTTTTTGTTTAATTTAAGTTGCATGTTTAATTACATGGCAATTTTAAATTTCGAATTTTATAAAAAAAATAAAATAAAAAATATCATGCATATGTCATGTAGAATTAGGGCATGCTCCGCATGCGTTATTGCATATTAGATAGATTGTATGTTAGATTAAGATAATGTCTTAGTTTAAATTAGGATTTAATATGACTTAATCCTTAGTTTAAATTAGATAGAATTTTAATCTAGCTAGATCGTTTTTGCATTTTTCTTAAATTTCGAATCTCATAAAAAATACAAAATTTGTCTTTGCATAAGTTAGTTTCAATTTTTAAGATAGATTGCATTTGTAAAAAAATAGAAATGTCAATTGCACGTCATTAGAATTAGGTCATTTTAATTAATATAGATTGCATATTTAATTATTGCATGTTCATTAAGAAATCACATTTTTCCATGCCATATTACTTCATATTAGATTAGAAACATGCATCACATGACTTTCATTAAATAAAGTGAAAACAAAAAGAAATTGACTGCTTGTTAATTATGAATCATATCTAGGATCGTTGATGTGAATTCTGATCTAACATCGCAGATGCTTTCGTTGCTTTGAGGTATGTTTTGCATTATTTAAATGCTTTCTTGAGTGTTAAATTGGTGGTATGCGCATCTGTATGATCACCTAACACGTTAGGAAAGTGAATTAAAATCAAATGAAGCTGCATTCAAAAACATTTTTTTTTTGAAAATTAAAAAGAAATGGTACCGAAAGGGCACTAGGATAGTCTAGTGTAAACAAGTCCCCGTACCCTTAGTCTCTGGTTCGTAGGAGTAAAATAATTCTCCCATTATTTTACTTAGGTGTCTAATCGACCTACCCTAAACCGATTAGTGCCGACTCCTAGATATTAATCTTTTGCATGTGAAAACTTTAAGTCGCGATTTGGTATGGGCTTGGGAGAGCCCGAGCTAAGCTTAAAGACTTAGTAGTCCATTAACCTAGTTTTAGGTTATGCACCCGAAAATTAGGTCGCGACAATTAGCTATCCGGGAAGGCAGGTTCCCCTTTAACATAGGCACAAGGGCTTTGTTGAATCGGATTGACTGAATCATTTTCGAGGACAAAGGTGTCGAAAACAGTCGGGCATGCGAAATGGATTTCAGATCACTAACAAAGTGTACCTCAAACATGTTGCATGCTCATGATGAAGTAACAACAGCACGTTTAATCTTGCCCTGTCTTTCTTACATGGAGTTGTTGGCCAATGTCCATTTTCAAAGAAGAACCAAGATATGCTTGAGACTAAGCAAAAGCATGAACGAAAATTAATGTCTTCCTGACAAAGAATTCCATTTGCTTCTTGATGATGATTGGTTATGACTGAATAACTACTTATGCAGTGAAAACCACTAAATTGGTGTAACTGCAAGCTACTACCATGTCAAGTGTGTAGGCACAAGACTTAATGTAAGAATTCGTTTGGTACAGAGCTCATACTTAAAAACGAAAAAGAAGCAAAAAATGAAAAAAAAAAAAAATCCTATTTAGAAACTTAGCCCTGTCAAATATTATTCTGATTAACAAAATTAGATACGAAAACTTAACCGTGACCTATCGAGTAACTCGAGTTAGCAACTTATCAACATTGAGGGTAACCTTTCATGGAAAAAGAAATATGGAAGTTAGTTATCTTGCTAAATCAAACAAGCAAATTAATTTTACGTTGTTATTAACTTGTTCACGTGGCCAATAAGTTTTCAAGACAGACTCACAATGGCGATTAAACACGTAAGTTTCATCACAAGGATGTAGCTTTCAGCAGACAGGTTTCTTTCTTAAGAGAAAAATGCCACAAATTCACTCTGAAAATTAGATTCTGGAGCAGCAGACTGCTGAAGTAAATACATCCCTGAATTCTATTCATGTCAAGAAGCAGGAACATGTAGATATATAGGAGAACATGATAAACAAAAAAATCTAATTACAATCTCTCTTCCGTTACCTGTACAAAGGAAGAGCTGAGTCAAGCCAAGCCTCAAAAAAACCTCAAGTTTATATGACATTGAGTGAAAATATTGGGGTATTCTGATTGCATCAATAAGAGTACGATTTATTGCACTTTTGTCCTCTGCATGATCAAAAATCTTCTCCTGCTAACGCCCTCAACATGCTCTCCCAATTTAACTAAATGGGCCATTCGTCTTTTCCATGACTCAGAAGTTCCTGTTTGACCAGGGTTCGATTCAGAGTCGACCGGTTCAGTCTCACTAAGCTCAGAGCTCCTATCCGCTGCTTGACTTGCATCATCTCCGGCTCTTGAAACCTGTATTATCTCCTGCAAACTGTGCACCACTTGACTCATCTTTGGCCGATCTTTTGAACTCTTTAACAAGCAACTGTCTGCTAATTTAGCAATCTTGCGAGCCGCACTGACCGAGTACTGATTCTCGAGTCGAGGATCAATTATTGAATTGAATTTCTTGCTATCAGCAGGATACTGTTTCACCCATTCCAAAAGTTTTTGTTCCGTTCTCGGGCGGTTCCTCTCCAGTGATCGCCTTCCAGCGAGCACTTCATACAAAACAACACCAAAACTCCACACGTCACTTTTAGCTGTCAAGTGACCAGTCTGAATGTAATCAGGAGCAGCGTATCCCTGTGTTCCTACCACCTGGTCAAGGAGAAAGTTACCATAAGCAATGAATGTGTAAAATGCATTTGTTCCTGTTGCAAGGTTTACTTCACATGAGAAAAGCATGATTTACGATAGGCCACACTGAATTTTGAGAAAAAATTCTGCTGAGAATCGAGACAAGCTATTGGTCATTTCACCAAAGCCAAACATCTTTTTCCGGTCCTATGGATAGATCTTCAAATTGGAAAAGATTGTCAAGTTACTTTCCTTATTGAGCAAAGGGATATGAGCACCATGAAAACTTTTAGCTCAACAACTGTTACCAAGTCTTCTATAGAAGAACACTTATTGCCTCTAAACAATTGGCTACGGGGGATCAAGAATGAGTTTAAGTGTAACTTACAGCAGTTGAAACATGAGTACGGTCAGCTGTTGGCCCTTCCCGTGCAAGCCCAAAGTCTGAAAGCTTTGGCTTGAAGACCTCGTCCAGTAATACATTTGATGACTTAAAGTCTCTGTGTATCACCTACACGTCCAGAACAAAAGCAAATGGATTAGAATGGGGGGTACAAAATTTCTGACAATACCCTGAAGCTTCAAACCTCAGCTCAGTGACAAACGATACAAATTTTTAGTACATCAAACAATGACCACAAAGATTAGCATCTGTACGCAGAAGTAATGAAGAATAGGAAATGACTGCTATCAAGTTGCTTGACTAGAACATCATATGGATCCTGAGTATGTTGGACTAGTGAATTCTTAAATTACGGGAACAAAATCTAACAGAAGAAGAACGGAGAACAATAATTTCTTTTTCAATAGATTCCTGAAAGGGCTTCATGTCCTTGCATAGAAAATGAGTTCTTCCACATATTAGAGACATATAGATCTTTTTTTTGTCATTCTTAGTCCAATTTCTGAACAATCACAAGAATTTAGCATCAACCTGATCTAGTGGGTTTTGTTAAGTTGAAGTAATGAACTCTTCAACAGTACTAAGTGAGGAACCTAGCTCCAGCATTTTGAAGACAACCAACCAGCAATATGGTCCACTTGTCATTAACATGAACATAACATGGTCGAGTTAAATGACTTAAGTTAAATTCAACTGTCATACGTCCTACAAAAACATTTTGCAAGCAAAGAATCCAAATAAACTGATCTTTGAGGAAAAATTACCAGTGGACTACATCATCGACATGCTGGAGATATAATTCATTCAACATACATCTCTCAGTCACCAAATTCAAAAGAGAGAGAGAGAGAGAGAGAGAGAGAGAGAGTTCAAAGGACAAAGTTGTATAAAGATCATTTATACTTGCAGCAATTTCTGTTTACTTCTTAATGTGAAAATTCTAAAAAAAGCATATAGAGAGGCTGCATCTGATCAACTTGGCTATGGTGTAATTACAATATATAAACAATCTACGATACTGGAAAAGGATGTTGAACCACATCTCAAATATTTAACTAGGGGAAGAAAAGATAACCAGCTCACTGTAAGCTAAGTTACTTAAATGCCAAAGACCTACATCGAGACTCGCTACTTCTTCAAAAACAATTGCAAATTAAAAAAAGAGAGTAAGTTTGGAAGCTAATCAAAGATTTAGAAATTGAAGCTGCAAATGCATGAATGTCAATGATGATCTATAATAGTACCTGGACTTCCAATCCTTCATGAAGATAAGCCAAACCTTGAGCTGCTCCAAGTAATATATTCAATCTAGTTTGCCAGGAAAGAGCATCATATGCTTTATTGAACAGATGATCTTCCAAGCTTTTGTTTGGCATAAACTCGTACACGAGAAGGTGCTGCATTCCTCGTTCGCTGTCTTCAGAACAGTATCCTATCAGTTTGACAAGGTTTTCATGCTCCACAATGCCGAGGAATTGAATTTCTGCAATCCATTGTTTTTGACCCTAAACAGAAAGGAGAAACATGACTGTAATATAGTGAAAAATCTAGCTGCAGAGCATCTACTTGATCTATCAATTGAATATACTGCAACATAAAATGTTTTCATTCAATGGTGACCGCTAAAAAATTGTTTAACAGAGTCATGCAAAATAAAGAAGATCTTGATGTCTGAATAAGAAGAAAATAGATTTATTGGAATTTAGGTCCAAATGAGGATACCACGGAAGTCATATAATAGGTGGTCCACAGAGAGCATCAATGCCATTTAAAGCAAGGGATAAAATGTTCAACGATAATACCAAGCCTTTCCCACTTCAAGGTTTGTGGTGAAAAGAAGCCAAACTTAATAGAACTTCTCTATTTTGTTCACAACAAATACTGTAAAAACAGGGAAAAATTCCACACCTGCAATCCATCCCTGTTAAGCTTCTTAATGGCAACCTGCATCGGCTCACCCTTTCTGTCAACAGGCTTAATTGAACCTTTATAAACACACCCGAATCCACCTTCTCCGATCTTAAGAAGCCTGCTGAAATCATGTGTTGCTTGCCTGAGTTCCAAGAAAGAAAACACCCGCAAGTGGGCCTTCTCCTCATAGAGTTCCGGTATACCGCGCTGCGAAGTAGCTGAGGATGACGACTTTGTGGCTCGATCAGCAGTGGTGGCTGAATTGTCCGATTTTGTCTCCAACTCTGGCGCTGATTTCCGTTCCTTGGGTTTTGATTTGTTCTTGAAGTAGGAGAAGCACTCCATTGCATACAACTCGATGCTGTCTTCCCAGATAAAAAAAAATGGACCTTGCCTTGTACCAGTTAATCAATGATGTGATGCCTACATATCAACAGGCAAGGACTACAGATGTAAACTCTTCCTTGTTAAGTCTTATATTGAGGAGATGTATTTTTACAAGTCAACCGAATCACCTCCCCAACAACCAATGTGGAAAGGAAGAGACAGCAACAACTCAGGAAATAGATCTCCTCCAAGTAAAAAAAGTGTCTCCGCATCGATTTTAATAAGCTCGCAGACAATTCTTTATTTCTGTTGTGTCACAATTCCACCGGCAATCGATATCAGACGCCCATGTCTAGCTAACTAGCATTAGAAAAATAAAGTCTGACAAATTGAAAAAGATTAAATAGGTCAACGCCAATGGCACCCGAGCAACTCCACACGAGAGGGGCAAGAAAAGGAGGAAAGAAGCTGTTATCTAGATAAGAAAATATCGTGCAGCCAGCTAAAGGGAACCGTTAGACACGCTCAAGATCAAAGACCCAGATATGAACACAAGACAGAAAACTTCTGCAGGAAGATGCTAAAAAGGGAAGCGGAAAGATTAACTATGTCCTCTGAATATCCATCCATGTGAAAAATGACAACAAGAAAAAGAATTAGCATGAGAAGATCCAATCAGGGAGAGAAGACTTTGAACCAGGAGAGCACCCACCAGAGAGAGAGAGAGAGAGAGAGAGAGAGAGAGAGAGAGACCGAGAACAGAAGTTAAACGGATATGTTTCAGGAAAAATCTAGAAAACGACAGCAAAGCTTTTCGTCAAATAACTCACCTACGAAAAAGGATCACAACTTCTCCATGCAAAATGCCTACATGCTCTGCCTCTGCTTCTGTTCTTTGAAATGACGAATCGAAGAGGCCAAACAAGAGAGAGCTTCTTACGGGGGCGTGATGGGTTGGTGGTCGAGTTCGGTTGGCCAAAGGAGGACCGCGGGCTTTCTTGCCAGAACGGGCAACGGAAAAAACTGCGGCGTCTTTCACATTAAACAAATCACGGGCTTTCGAGAAGCACCAAGAAAATGACAAGATTTGGCGTGTTGACTGTAGCTGAGAAAGCTTCCCATCATGGCATACGTTACGAGAAGCCAGAGACCATCATCTCTTCTCTCTCTCTCTCTCTCTCTCTTCTCTCTTCTCTCTCTGCGCGCGCACACGAAAATGGACCCAGAGTTTCAACTATTCCCAGGATGGGATTGGAACCAAAAGCTTCCTACTTTAACTCTCCTTGGCCTTTCTGAGGGGTCATGCGGTGAAGGTGCTGCTGATCTTATCACGGGCAGTTTCAACTTTTCAAGAGCTTGCGCTTTCCAGTGGAACTCTTTCTTGGGTCAACCCGGATGAACCTGGAGAGAGACGGTCGGGTGCTTTCAAGACAGCAGCATTATTGTGCACTAATTTAAGGATTCGTCTTCATCATGAAAAGAATTGAGAAACAGAGTACTTGGAATATACGGTTTTTGCGGTTCTTTATTCCGTTCATTGCTCATTAACTCTTTACTTATAATATAATTCAAAAGTTGAATGTGGGTTTGCAATAGAAAATTCATGAAAGTCTTTGCTAATAAGTGGCTTCGAAGACTTGTTAAACGAAGTGGGCGAGAAACTATTTCTAAACTCTTCAGAGGTGTTGTTTATAATTTGGAAAGAGGATCTATTGTATTAAGTGTACAAGTAGTGAGGAGAGATTATTGGAGATTCTAATGGTTACTTAATCTGGAGCGGTATTGTTGTAGAAGGAAGTTAGGTTCTACACGGCACAAAATTCTACACTTAACAAGACAATATTTGTAATTTAGCCTAATTTGGATTGTTAAAGCCGGAAGAGTGGAGTAGGCATGCCCAAGCCCAATCTACATATATCTCATTTGCAATTTCTTTCTTAAAACTCGTTAATTTCCGTTGTTTATATTACTTGTTGGTTTTGTTTATATTTCCGTTGTTTAGAACCAATTTACCCTGCTTGGTTGCTTATTCGGACCTTACAAATCTTCGACACAAAAACTGATCTTTAACAACTGGCTGAAGAACTTTTGCTCAATCACCAAATTGATGTAGGACGGAAGCGGCACTGAAAGAAAGGTTCAGAATTGTTCAAAGGGGAGAAAAATATGTTAGCAAGAAAAGGAAGGAAATCAGATAAAAGATAGAGGAATGGGGAAAGAATCATCAAAGCTTGGCAATAACTTAATAATGTTAGCAAGAAAGGAAGGATATCAGATCAAAGATAGAGGAATGGGAAAGAAACATCCAAGTTGGGCAATAACTTAATAATCCCAATATTAATTCATGATCAAAAGCTAACTAAATAAATTCATTAACACAGATATATATATAGTGTAGTGTAATCGAAAAAGAGAGCCATAATTAGTTAAATATTAATGAGATTAAAAAATTCTAAAAATAAGAAAATCAATTGAAAGTGTAATCTCGATATAATTCTGGTTCATCATCGGTTACACTATCGGACTAATACACATTAGGGCGTTTTCTTAAGTGTGATTGAGATGATTAATCATTTATTTTATACCGAAGAATACTGAACTCAAGGCGAATTGTTGTTTCTAGATCTCTCGATCACGTATAATCTTATGAATCGGGTGTAGGACTCTCATTCGAATAAATCGTCCATCAACTCAGTTCCGCGTTAGATTTGAAAAATAATCAAACTTATTGGGTTTGGATTCCCGACGAGATCAGCCGTCCCAAACTGGCCTAGCGCCCGTTACCGTCGATGCTCCTCGGACCTTTACAATGAAAAGGCGAACTTATGCAGACAAACCCTACAATATGTTTGAAATCCCAAGAAAACCCGCAGAACGATGGCAAGATTCGTTGCCCATCCAACATATGCCGTCACATTGCTTGATACGTTGAAATTCCTTATTTCGAAAGCAACGTCGTTCTTCCATTAAGAAAAAAAAAAAAGAGTTTCATTAAAGAGGACAACAAGCACGAGGACTAGAAAAGCTCAAAAGTTCATTTGACTTCGAGGCTTATTAAGGTTTCATCTGGACAGCGCCGCCTAGATTGCCCTGTTGCTAGTGTGGTTTTGCTGCTTATACTACTATTTCATTTAACAGGAACTCGGGCTTGACATTATGACCAATTATGTCGATTCAGTCTATCCGATCAATTTTGATTAGATATCGCTTACTTGAATACCAGCCATTTTACATAGCGTCGTCCGTGCTAATGTGAATAATTTTCTAAAAGCTTTATGAATTTATCATTATCATCATCTCTTTTTTACCCTTTGTAATTTCTTATTCTATGACAGAAGATTGGTAAGAAGTGTTTTTCTGTATATTTCTGTATGCTAGTACATTGTACATTTATAATGTATGAATGAGAAAGTAAACTAGGAAAGGAAACATACATCAATATACATCAACCGGAATTCCCTTTTTACTGCATTAAGCAAATATCTACTAGAATCAATTCTAAGATATTCCAACAGTCCCCCTCAAGCTGGTGGCCTATATATGTCGAGGACACCTAGCTTGCTCAATAAAACCTTGTGTTGTCTTTGGCATAGTGGCTTAGTGAAAATATCTGCAGGTTGATCCACTGTTCTGATACCTTTTGTTATGAGAACTCCTTCTTTAATCTTGTCTAGAGTGAAGTGACAGTCAACCTCTATGTGTTTCGTTCTTTCATGAAAAACTGGATTTGCTGCTAACTTAAGTGCAGTATCATTATCACATAACAATTTACTTGGTCCACTGACTTGTATTCCCAAATCTGAGAGAAGTCCTCATATCCAGACTATTTCACAAGTTGTTTTCGCCATGGCTCGATATTCTGACTCAGCTGATGACAATGACACGGTAGATTGCTTCTTTGTCTTCCATGAAATCAACGATTTTCCCAATTTAATACAAAAACCAGTGATAGATCGCCTAGTCATCTGGCAAGTTGCGTAATCGGTGTCGCAAAATGCTGTCATCTCCATATCACACTCCCGAGATAGAAATATACCGAGCCCCAGGCATCCCTTCAAATATCTCACAACTTTCAAAGCTGCATTCATATGTGACTCCTTTGGCATATGCATGAATTGACTGAGTATTTGTACGGCATAACATTTATCAGGTCTTGTCATGGTAAGATATATCAACTTTCCAACAAGTCGCTAATACCCTGATGGATCCCTAAGCAATGGATCGTTATTTGATGAAGAAGAATTGAGATCATACTCATGTGTTGTCAACTTGGCATTCTGTTCAATAGGGATTCTTTTCTTTGGTTTGCAACCTGATAACCCTGCTTCAGAAATGATTTCCAAGACAAATTTTCTCATACCAAGAGAAATTCCTTTATTATACCTGGCGATTTCAATGCCAAGAAAATATTTGGGAGGTCCCAAATCCTTGATGTGAAAAGTGGAATGTAAATATTCCTTGAATCTTGCAACATGAGAATCATTATTTCCCATAACCAATATGTTATCAACATATATCAACAAATAAATCGATGATTTTCCCACATTTGGTGTAAATAAAGCATAATCATGCTTAGAATGCTGAAAACCTGCATTGGTTAGTGCGGAAGTAAACTTGGCATACCATTGTCTAGATGCCTGTTTTAATACATACAAGGATTTGCGAAGATGACATACCCGATACTCCCCCTGTCTGCGTAATCCTTGAGGAAGGTCCATGTAGATCTCTTCATCTAAATCACCATGAAGAAAAGTGTTGTTGACGTCCATCTGATGTAAGGACCAATTGTGTATTGCTACAATGGATAGAAAAGACCGAACAGTAACTTCCTTCATGACTAGAGAGAATGTCTCGTGATAATCGAAACCTTCTCTTTGTGTGAAACCTTTGGCTACCAATCTAGCCTTGTAGCGTTCTATAGAATCGTCTGATTTGAACTTGATCTTGTAAACCCATTTACATCCGATCGGTTTTCGATGCGGTGGTAAGGGAACAACATCCCAAGTATGATTCTCCATGAGTGCAGTAAGTTCGGACTCCATTGCATGCCGCCACTTGGGATCTTTTGTTGCCTCAATGAATAAAGATGGCTCACGCTCTTCGGAAATTCGACTAATACAACACATATGTTCTGCTGATAACCGATTGAAAGAAACATAGGAGGAAACATGATATTTTGTACCTGAAGAGTTTGCAGTAGAACAGATATAGTCTTTCATCCACGTAGGTGGGCGACTTTGTCTTTCAGAACGGCGGGGTTGCTCAATCATATGCGCGAGCCACTAATAAGTCGCGGCCACTTCATTTGTGTCCACGAGGAGGAACTGCCTCAGATGAAGCTGGTAATGTTGTCTCTGGATGTGAAAATTCTACTGGTGCTAGTGCTATAGAGGTTTGAGGCACCATAAGAAAACCGGGTGCTAATGATAAGTCTTCATCAGATAGAAGAAAATGATTGTTTTCTGATAAAGTGTTCTGTGATGAAGGCAACGTGTCTTTGAAAGGGAATGTTTCTTCATGAAAAATAACATCTCTATTGGTAAAGAAATGCCCTGTAGAAAACTCCATGACATGATAACCCTTTTGAAGAGAAGGGTATCCCATAAAGACACATCGTGTTGCATGGGGACACATTTTATCTAGAGGACCCACATTTGTTGTTTAACATAAACAACCAAAAACTCTAAGATGGTCATTATCTGGCTATTTCTTGTAAAGCATCTCAAAGGGAGATTTACCATGAATAATTCAACTTGGCATGCGATTAATCAAATAGGCAACTTCGATTTCATTCCACAGGCCCGACAGCCGGTTGAAGCAGACGGTGACCGAAAGGTTCCCCTGTTTTAGCTCGGTTAGGGCTTGTGTCAACGAGAAAAGCCTCGCCCTATCTGATTTTACATACATCTCTTGTATGTTATCCCAGTATTGCTTCGGATCTTCTGTCGGAGGAAGACCGGTGGCGACATCCGGCGCCAAGCAATTTCCGATCCAGGTGCGCACCAACTGATTGCAGCGCCGCCAATGTCTCTGCAGTCATTCATCCGTCGGGCAAGTTATGGTTCCTTCAATGAATTCTTCTTTAGCTTTAGTAACGAGTGCTCGCCGGAAATCGCGAGCCCAAGAGTGGTAGTTCGCCGTCCCGGTAAGCTATTGAGTGATTAGGCGTAAACTCCGGCCCGTCTGCCGGCGACGTGTAGAGCAGATCTCCGAGCTCCGGCCGGCCGCCGTTGAAAGGAAATAGATACGGTGGTCCGTGTGAGAACGGATAGGGTTCCGACATGAATCCGGGTCTGTGACCCGTCTGACCTGACTCACTAGTCGGGTCGGTTCCATGTGGATACTGACCCCATTGTGCGGGGTACCATGGGACTGGAGGCCAGTAAGTCGGCCCTAGAATCTGTACTAGAGCAGGGGTAGGGGCGGTTGATGAATCTTCTGTTGATGGATTCATAACGTTCTTGTCTTTTGCCATGGTATTGAGAATGAATTCCTAATTGCTTTGCTAATTTGTTCTGCAGGAAGGGATCCTCAGTTACAAATCATAAAGAAGCAATGGCAATTCAGAAGCGTTGCGGAAGCTAGGGCAGGAAACGTAGCTCTGATATCATGACAAAAGATTGGAAAGAAGTGTTTTTCTGTATATTTCTGTATGCTAGTACATTGTACATTTATAATGTATGAATGAGAAAGTAAACTAGGAAAGGAAATATACATCAATCGGAATTCCCTATTTACTGCATTAAGCAAATATCTACTAGAATCAATTCTAAGATATTCCAACATTTTACATTGTGGCCAACGAGGTTTCCTGCGATCCCTATTAACCGGGTGAGGCTCGACCTTTCTAGCGACTAGGCTGGCGAGGCTTGACTCTCACTAACCTATTCACTAGTGCGTATGACTTCGCCTAGCAACAGGGAGGTCGAGCCTCAATATTATTCATTTTAAGATAAAATAGCTCTTTTTACCAATTAATTCTACGTAACTCTCGTGACCATGTCTAGTTCCTTAATTGCTTTAACATTTTTAACATTCGAGCGGTTGACATCTCTTCACCATGTCCATTTGAAGATCTAGATTTGGTCCACTTTTCTCTGTTCCATTTTTGCCCCTCCCCCGCATCTCTCTCCCTCTCTTTCTCTCTCATCTACAAAGCCGACAATGGCTTTTTATGTGACATGACTAATTTTCACACTTTAATATTAGGTCATATCAATATCTACCTTTTTGTGGATAAACAAGCATTGCATTATTGAATCTTGTGATCTTAATCTAAACCTTTTTCTTTTCCGCATGTATTACTAGTGACGGTCCAATTTATGTGTGCAATTCTCTTTCTAGTCAATGGCCTGTAAAGCAATTTAATCCTTCTCCCGCACACCAAAGGATAAGAACCTTTGAATTTATGGGTCCTCTCTGACGAAACATCCACATTACGTCAAAGGGATTCGACCAATTGATCTTATATAAAATGAGATCTTGACATTTTCGGGTTGAAGGGCTATTGGCATCCCACAAATTAGCCTTTTCCACTTGGAAGGCAACATCACGTCAAGCTTTTGTAATGCTTACAATAGTGAGCTATAATTTTGCTTTGGTAGAAAAAATTTTGACCTCAAACACCTCGATGGACCTGTGTTATGGGATTGGGCTGGCCTATCTACCGTCAGGCCTAGTGTTGAGTGATGGCTATCTCTCTGTAATCTTTAATCTAAAGATTCAGTCATTTATATCAGATCTGGCTAAAAAGAGCAGACCATCCGATCGCAGCTCACCAGATAATCCAATTTAATCAAAACTCGGGGTGCTATGGATCCAGAGGTTTGCATCTCAAATGGAGAAAAAGGATACTGTAAATATCCTAACTTTCATACAGTGCTAATTTGAGTACCATAACTTTTTTTTTTTTTTTTTCGATCTTTGATTGGTTTTCGGGAAATCTGATATAGTACGACAATTGAGATGAACATTTTTAAAAATGTTATGACACTCAAGTTATTAATTGAAAAGTAATATATACTTAAGTAATTAAAAAAAATTATGACATTCAAATTAACATCGTATAAAAGTTACGAGGGTCTTCTCGTTCTCATGTCCAGCCATCAGTGGCTATCGGAGTCAAAAGAGAATGGATTGACAAGTCGACATTGAGTTTTGTGTTCTTGATATTTAGTATTCAGATGGTGCAAAAAATACAAGAAGTTACCACGAGTTGCAACCATTTTCCGAGCTTGACGTCATAGTACATCATGCAATAAAGTATGGCCAGCATCTTCCATGCCCCACCACAAACTTGGCTAGACAATGACATGACTCGCATGCTAAATCGGCATTGACTTTATCTAGAACATCAGGAAATGACGACCGAGACGCGCGGGTGTCGATGTCAAGAATATTTCAGACGTTTTGCATTTTTCGAATAATAAACTTCTGATGTGTTAAAAAAAGAAAAAAGAATGATAAACTTCCGACAAAAACGAAAAAAAAAAAGGTATTAATCAACAACAGAGTGGAAATTCTGTGTGAATTATTTTATATGCGCTTCATTTGTAGTAAAATCTTGAAAAAAAAGTGCGTGCTCCTGTAAATAATTAATTTCCACCATACTATATATAAGAAATTACAATTGCTGAAGAAAGTTGTAGGCGGTGAAACTTACTAATTGCCAAATCAGATAGTCATTTCGCTCTTCTAAGAAATTGTCCAATCGATTCCAAACATATTGTATGGATACCAATTTAGCCTAAACATTTTATTTTTACCAATTTAGTCTTGATCCCTTGCGCGAAATTCAAATGAAGTTAATATGATCAATTTTTGTCAGAAATTGTTGTCATAAAAGTTTATGATTAAATTGATAAAATCGAAAAATTTAGAATTAATTTGACATTCGCAAAATGATTTTAGACTGGTTGAGTAATTTTCTTTTTCTCTTTTTTAGGTTAATAATGCTCATCATCATTGTTCAGTTAAAATAGGACAAATGTCATAAATTGCTAGTGTTTTTTTTGGGTCTATCTTACTCTATTCTTATTTTAACTCTCACTTTCAAAATTTTGCCCTACTTTCTTGGAAGATGTAGAAGTTGAATTTGAAATTAAATCATCCTCACGCCAACTCCCCTGAAAAGGTAGAGATTCAAGCCACTCACCTATCCTTTCCCATGTGGGAATGGTGGCTATTGGGGCAAATCTCAATGGTTTATAACTTACTAGTTGTCCAGTTAGAATTTATAAAATAAAGAGTTAATTACCACAAATGATCTCAAATTAGTGGACCCATGCCACATTTATCTCTAACTAATTTTTGTGTTATTAAAAATTCCAAACTAGTACACCCATCTACATTTACCCCAAACTAATTTTTTCATACAATAAAAAAGCTCAAACCAATACACCCATGCCACATTTACTCCAAACTAATACATTTACATCACATTTATCCCAAATTGTAGTAAATTTGGGTACGCTTATGTCACATTTACCTCAAATTATGATAAATTTGAGATTTTTGGGGGATAAATGTGGTGCATATGAATTAGTTTAGGATTTTTCATGATACAAAAATTAATTTGAGATAAATATGGCATGAATGTATCTATTTGGGATTTTAGTGATACTAGTCCTCAAACAAGCTTGGCCAATTACATAAGTTAACAACTGTCCAAATCCCGACAAAAAATTAAAATGGATTAGGTATTTGTTTAGAATTTGAATCCACACAAACATAGGAAGTCTGCAAAATTGTTGTGAAAAAAGTTAATGGAAATCAAAGCCTTTCGAGAACATTTTGTCTAATTAAGACCTCGACCAGCTTGAAAAAATCACAGTGTTTGCTATATGATTGGAGATCGACCCATTAAAAAATCCAAGGAATTGTTGCGCATGAAGTCCTGATGACAGAAAATGTCAAGTTCTCTTTAACACATTCAATCTCTAAAGATACCAAACAAAGTATTGTTAACAGCTAAAAATAATTAAATTTTGGTTATTATTGACAAGTGATAAACTTAGTTGATAAGAGTAGAGTTTGGTCACTAGTGAACTGAAGAATCAACAACTTTCTAGTGAAGTCATCGATGACACAATGTGAAGTTATTGAGAGTCTAGAAGTTTATCGACAAAGTTTCTTGATAAAGTCATTGAGTTCGATGGTCAACAATCGATAGGAAGATAATCGATGGTTAGTTATGCCATATACGTTTATGAAGTAATTTTCAATAACCACTAAAAGAAAGTTATTTGTTCTTTCAAATTTGGTAAACGCCATGGGTAACTGCCATTTATAATGGTAATAAATACCCCGAGTGTACTCTTTGTAATGCTCTCTCCAATCAATAAAAAAACTCAACATCCTCACAAATTTATCCTTATCTTTACTTTTTTGCAATTTATCTTTTATGTATCTTTCAATTCTTGTACTTTAGTTGTAGTTTCAGAAATTGTCATCGATTAAATTCAAATGTTGTATCTATCTATCATCTCACTTTGTCATTGATTAAATTCCAGCAAAATGTTATATATTTCGTTGGTAATTAAATTCTGCCAAAGTATTTTCCTCGTGACTCATTAAGACTCATGTCCAGAATCATCAAAGAACCCAATTCACGTCAAAAACCAAACATCTAACCTTTGATGAAAGGTCTTTCGTCAATGACCATTTTCAACGAAACATCTTTTTTGGCATGTCTGGTGGGACAACTTGTGATTTGATTTGAAGAAATTCAATGTTGAGAACAAGGAATCATCCAAAGTCTGACCATGCTGTAAGTAACAATCCCAATGGTAGTGATAGGTCTGTGCACTCCGGATCTTTAGCTGTTAACCGAACAACAAAAGAAGGCCAATGCAAGGGAATAGACTTTCCCCGATGTCTCATTGCAAATCAATTGAGAGAAGTTGCACCAAATCCTCATATGTTGGCCACTATGAAGAGATTGTTCGAAGAGCAGCCAATTATATCACTAGTCACATGTTAGATGTGATCAGGCCGATCATCCTTAATGGCATGAATGATGTTTTCTCAAGGCCAGGATTGTTCAATCAACCACCACTATTCAATCCAGTGGTAATAGGGTACATTCTTAGACTCTCTTCATTTATTGACGCTGAAGATGTTGGTTAAAGTAGTCAATCCCCTATAAGAACTACACAAAGGCCTTGATCTTCGAATCAATGTCACATTGGTGAGAATAATTAGGCTGATGTTAATCAAAAAACCGAATTCGTGACAATAATTTGCCAAATCAAATTGGTCAATAGGCTAGTCGATTGTCAAATGTTGAAGATATAAGGCCAATTCCACTCAATATAGATATTCCTAGGCCTAAAATGCCGATTAATGTTGATAATCTGACAAGACTAGAGTTACCGCTTAGGGGACAATATGGCCAACCAAACCCATAGTTGAACCTAGCACAATTTGTCGAAGAAGTTGAACAATGATTGAGGTTGGACAAGGGTATTACCATAATAGTTTTTAGGAAATTACATTCTAAATGGGTCAATAACTAGCCTTTTCCAAGAGGCTTTGAAATCCCTTAATTTGTCACTTTTACTGGCGAAGACGAATGATCGACTAATGAACATATTTGTCCATTTATAGCCAAATGTATAGAAGTAGGAACAAATGAGTTGTTAAGACTAAAGTCATTTCCTTTGTCTTTGTTGAAAATTGCTTTACCTAGAACATTAATTTATAACCTAATTTTGTGTGTAATTAAGTAGAGATGGAGAGACAATTCCATTCTAAATTTTACAAATTGATACTTGAGGTATTAATTGCTGATTTGGCCACACTTTATTAATACAATGACAAGTTGGTCGATCAATTTGTTGCTCGATTCAAAAGGGTTAAAAATAGATGCCTTAATTCAAGCTTAGCGAAAGAATTCACAAGTTGGCTTTCAATGAATTGAAATTCAATCTAAAAGAAAAAATTGAAGTCCAAAATTTTGCTGATATTTGAATTGGCAATGAGAGTGTGTAACTATTAGCAACTACTTAAAGACAAAGATAAAGGGCCACGTGAAGGCTTCCTGCGAAATATGTTAACCAAGATAAAAATCAGCCAAGAAAAATAAAACTTGTTGATGACAAGGGGGCACGATAACCCTTGATTATCTAATTTAAAGAATCGAATTATCATTGATCATTAGATTCTTTTAAAAGGGGCATTCTTTGACATAAAAAAAAATGGTTATTATCGACAAGTGATAGATCTAGTTGATAAGAGTAGAGTTTGATCGACAATGCATAGAATAATTGACAATTTGAAGGAAATCGACAACTTGCCAGTGAAGTCATCAACAACTCATCATGAAGTTATCAACAGTAGTCATGAAGTTTCTCTATAAAGTCATCGATAGTAATCGACACGAAATTAGTCGTTGGCTGGTTTGTCAGATTCGTTCATGAAGTAACTTCTAGGAACCACCAGAAGGAAGTTATTTGCCGCCATGTGTAATCGTTGTCTGTAAGGGTTATAAATACCCCAAGTGTAGTCTTTGTCAACTGCTCTCCAATCAATAAAAAAACTCAAAGTACTCGCAAATTTGTCTTTATCTTTACTTTCCGTAATTTATTTTTTATATAGATTTCAATTCCCATACTTTAGTCATAGTTTCAGATACTTCGTAGTCGATTAAATTTCGGAAAAAGTGTTTTATACTTCATCATTGATTATATTGTGGCGAAATACTTTGTTCCTTATGATTCATTGAGACTCTTGTTCGGATCACTGCAAAACACAATTCACTTCAAAAATCAACGATGTAAACCTTGGTGAAAGGTCTTTTGTCGACCATCATTTTCGATGAAATATGCACAAATCATTTCATCATCGATCTTAATGTGATCCATTTGGAGTATGCAATTCCTTTTTCTTTCTTTATCTTGACACCTTTTAGATAGAATGCGTGTGTAACCCTTAACTCAAAGTTGAGGCAACCCTTTTCTAAGCAAACTTCTATACTTTAACACCACCATTGAAGTCTAAGGTGCACGCACTCACACACACATACATACATATATGGTTTAAGTTTGAGGTCGTCAAGCACTAAGACATTGTCTAATCCAATAAAAGATTATGCGAAACCGTGTGATCTATTGTTCATTCTCCTTGCAACCCAATATGATGTTTGATATATCTTTCATAGCAGCAATGGTCGTGAAAAAGGAGTATTTCAGTTTTCATAACAATCTTGATGAATATCTCAAGACTGCATTATATTTAGGAAAGTGTTAAAGCAGGATTCAAAGTGGGTATGCACCTCGAAAGGACCAATCAAAATTAGGACAAGTGTCAATCTAAGACAACACGAACAGAAAAAATATTCAATGATTTGTTCTCACCACATCATCATTTGACAAGGCAAGCATTTCTATGCTCATCCAATTACAGCTTGATACATATACGCTGACGTGGAAGTAAATACAAAAATTAAAAATATCATTCCTCTCTTCCTCCTCCGTGAAAGTCACTATCCCCACCACCTTAGCATGATCGTCACCACCGCTCAAGCCATTGCAACCTCCAACCTTGAGTTCTCCACGTGGCGGTCGTACCCAGTGGCGAGTTTGTAGCCTCCGCCTTCATTGTTAAAGACTTGCTATAATCGACCAGATCCGGAGCCACAGTAATGGCAGGAAGATGGAGCCAACCAAATTTGAATAGTGACGCCGCTGGCCCATGACCAGCGAGGCGGCTCGTCTACAGACACGAGCCTTGCTCGTCCATGGCTGCTATGACCAAATTTGGCCGCTGGTGACACTATGAGCTCCAAAACAAAAACAGAGGAAGATGAATAGCTGAAGATGAAGTCGAAGCCAAACAGACGCATGGAGGAAGGCAAAGCCGAAGACGAACCAAAGAAGACGAAGGTGAAGACCATATCTGGAGCCATGGTGGTAACGGGAAGGCAAAGCGACCAGATCTCGGCGATGGCTGAAAACGAAGATGAACAGGCACACAGAGGAAGACGAAGCCGAAGACGAAGATGACCAAACAGACGATAGAGAGAGTGGTTTAATTTGGATGTGTAGCGGTTTAGGCTTGAATGCGACGATAGCACTGGCAATGGCGAAGGAGGCTTAGAGGTCAAGCTTAGAAGTGGTGTGGACGGAGGTGGAAGAGAGAGAAAGTGGGAAGAAAATATTGGGTGGTCTTGCCTCAACACTCAGCCATGCACCTCTCCACTCATTGATCACCACCCAACCTGGTGGGGCTCATGTTTCAGATTTTCAAGAATTATTTCTTAGTCGCCTTCTCTTCTTTTACAAACACCCCTTATTTTCATCTTCATCGTTTCCACAAAACCGCCATAGCCAAGCTTCAAAGTATTGTTGTCTAGAGATAGAAAGGAACATATATATATGCCTTTTGTGATATTGATGCTCTCACTTTAAAGAAGCTCGTAAATGATTTTTGCAGTGATTCAAAATTTTTGGAAATATGAAAGTGAAGAAGCGACTATATTTTTATCAATGTCAGGTAATCCACTAGTCCTACTCTATTAATGAATTAATGCTCTCTTCACCTGAAAAAATCATAGTACTGAATAAACTGATTAAGCCAAGTAAGGATACCCAGCTTAATTATCCACTTCTGACAAAGGCAAAGCACAAGCGTGCAAAGAAACACATAACACTAGCATTTCACTTGGTCATCCTTTCCGTGTCCTACCCACGCCTTATGTTTACATATACACGCATGCTCAATAATTGGAAAAGAAATCACATTGTTAGAATGAAATATTGATGCAAAGTCGAGGCAAAGAGCCATCATTCACAAAAGTAACAATGCAATGCCTAAGATTATAGATCTATGCGTCAAAAGCTGCAACTGAGTTCAAGCGACATATTTGAGTTTTGCGTGATTCGAGTATTAAAGTATAATGCAATTGAAGGGTGTTTGTGGAAGAAGAAAAATAAGTGACTTAGAAAGAGATTTTTGAAAATCTGAAATGCGAGATCCATCTAAACAAGTGTAATCATTGAGTGAAGAGGTGTGTGATTGACGTGGTGATGGAAAGTAGACAATCCAAGTAAAGTGTTATTTATTTTCATTTTATTCCATATCAGTAACTATGTGTCAAGTTGCAATCAAATTTAAGCGCAAAAATGCTTGCCTCGTCAGACCGACTTGGGAGGGGGTCAGTTTTGGTCAGCGCTTCCTCGGACGAGTGAGTTGGTCCACTGTACTATGATTTTCTGTCTCCTATGTTAAATAAAAAATAGGAAAAAATATTATAAATAATTAAACATTCCCACGTGGGTCGCTTTTTGCCAGGAGGTTTTATCGTAGAACGAGCATTTCGTATGATTCATTTTTTTCAATGAGATTTTTTATCGGTCCGAGGCGAGGGATTCCTTCGATTCCCGGGTGGCTTGTGGTTTGGTTTAACCACGATTCTTTTTGTTTTTGATATATTTAAAGTTTTCTCGATTTGCCACAAAGCAAAAGATGGAAAAAGAAAAAGAAAAACCGGACATATGTTGCTTCGAAACCTTAAAATGCAGTGCCTTCATGGATATCAATGCATGTTCAACAATTAGAGATGAAAAAAATTATTTACTTAATTTCTCACACCGTATTAGCATGTCAAGTAGAATCGGGTAAGGTGCCGTAATTATTCACAAATTTTTTTTTTTGAAAAATTGTCTAAAATGTTGTAAGCCTATTATACGACGGCTAATTTAATCCTAAATTTTCAATTTTGATCAAATTAATTTTAAACATTTTGATATTGTTTAATGTAGTCCTAAATCGTGGACCTGGCGATTTAGTTAGCATTGGCCATTGTACATGGCACATCAATGCTAATGTGGACGATTTTTGTAGTTTTTTTCTAAAATTTTTCGATTCTTTTCCTTATTTACCTTTTCTTTACTTTCATTTTCCTTTTTTTTTTTCCCAATTTTCCCTTACTAATCCGAGCCTCAACGACAACCCTCACCTATGGCCAACGAGGGCAACCCATCCCTCACTTGTTGCCAATGGAGGTCTGACCATCATTGAGGCCCTCATGATCGACAGAGAGAAATAGGGAAAAAAAGAAATAAGGGAAAGAAAAGAACAAAAAAGGAAAAGAAAAAATCTAGAAAATTTAAAAATTGCAAGAAATGTCAACATTAATATCAGTCGTGTAGGATGGTCAAAGTCTATGTAGCGTTTTCGGATCAAATTGACTGAAATGATTATATTAACAAATTTTCAAAATGATTAGGAATAATTTGGCAATATTAAAATGTTTAAGACTGAATTGGTTGCCATACAATAGGTATATAATTTTTTAAACAGTTATCCCATTCATTTTTTCAATTCTCATTGGACTCATCTTTGTGAAAATTGAAAAACCCTAGCTTGGATCGTATCATAAGACGTACTAGAAGATCTTGCCGTGTCTCCTCGAGTATCAACCATCGGATTAATAGGCTCGTCCAATTACGTTGGCACGTCGACTGCTTTGGTCTTAGAAATACCATTGCTTATGAAATCTAGGATGAAGAGCAGATCGATATGTAGCATTACTTTCAAAGTAATGCTAGAGATCAGATTTGTAAATGAAACGGGCAAACCAAACGATGTGTTAAATAATAATTAGTTAAATTAGCAGACTCAATTGATCTACCAACATTAATCTGCTTCATTACTAAGTAAGCCCATTTATTTACAATATTATTCCTACTTTCTCTAGATCTCTAAATGATCTCAGAGCACATTAAAGCACATCCAATCTATCTATAATCAGTGTCCCAAAATAAACTTGTTATCGGTCATTAGAAATTTACAATTAATTTCTTCTAAATGAAAAGGTTTTTAATGATGGTTAATTTTGCAAAAAATATGTTTATACTGACGATAAGATTACATATACTACTGCAGATAGGTATTGTACCCTTTCATATGTAGGAAACATAAATATATTATTTCTTTATATAATTGCTTGAATACTTGTAAATGCTATTGTTATGGATTTATCGTAGGCTTACTCAGCATGAAAGTTGTTGTTCACAAGAATAACTTAGGATTGATGGTAGTATCATGATTATTCCTATCCAATTGAGATGTTTTAGATGTTTTAGCAAAGCTTGCAAGGGATGGTTGATCCTATCCCCTGACCTTTCTAGTGGGCTTGGTGTCGGCTCATGTAGTCCTAGCATGTGGCACTCTATGATTGGTCAGTCCTATCCCTTGACCTTTCTAGTGGGCTTGGTGTCGGCTCATGTACTCCTAGCATGTGGCACTTTATGATTGGTCAGTCCTATCCCCTAACCTTGACATGTGGTAGCCTGTCTACCGTTGGTTTTCTATGCCAAGATTACCACATGTTATAATCCTGTCAAGCTTTCCTTTTGATCCTCTTAGTATAAGTATTTTATTAATTCACTTCATGAACTTTTTAGATGATTGAACGTCTAAACTTCAGCATTTCTATTGAGTTCGGCAGCAAACCACGGAGAAAACTTTCCCACAAGTGACTTGCCATTCCTTACTTGCGAGTCATTGCTTACCTATCTGACGTTTGGATTCAGTAATTGCTCACTCCTCCTCTCCCTCCCTTGAGATCTCTCTACTCGACAACCACCATTGTGGTCATTAATATATTTAGACTTTTGGGTTGACTTCATATCTCACAGTTAGGGACTCTGGCAGGGCCTAGGAAAGTGAATAACTGATTAAGGCTTCTAGCAGACCCATTGAAAGTGTTTCTCATAATCTTGACTTCCCCGAAAACGTATTTTAGTTACCAAGAAAAGTTTGAGAATTTTTTTTTTTTAACTGTTGGTTGCTTCATAAAGATTATTATGAATTATTTGGGAAAAAAGTTGTCCAATTAAATGGGTTGACAAAAAGAGAAAAATGTAAGTATTTTTCTAACGTAGGCTACATTAATTGATATTGTAATTTATCGTTTTACGGAATTGCTCTAAAATGAGATAGAATGTTTTTTTAATTAGTTTAATATGTGACTAGTTAGTGTGGGCCAAGTTGAGCTCGGCATATAATGAGAGGGTATGAATGGAAATTTTATAAATAATTCTTAAGTCTCTCCTCCAACCCTAACACACACAATTATCCTCACAAAAGAGCGTTTATTAAGTGCTAAGGGTGATGGGCTGTCTCATTAAGCCAGTGATATAGAGGGCAATAGATGAGAAGTTCTTGAATTTGGATCGTCACCATTTTGCATAAAAAAAGATGATCCAAATCAAGTGTATAAATGTCTTTACATGATTATATATGTGTTCTTAGTTTTAGTTATGGAGATCTTGGGTTGCTCTTTCATGTCTTACATGTGGTATCAGAGCAGCCATAGCCTAGAACTTGAGCACATATTTTTTTCCCCTATTTTCATGATCTTTAGTTCAATAAAAATCAATGTTAATCACAAAAAATGGAATGGGCTCATTAAGACAAGCAAAACCGTGGTTGGCGCGTCGCTGGGGTAAGCCATACGCACCCCTATGCGTTGTTAGGAGTCGGCGCGTGTCGAAGACGTGCCACCACATGCTCCCATGCTCCCTTACACGCGATGCCGGCTAGTGCATGTGGGGCTAACGTCATAATCACTTGACCCAACCCATTGACTTGACCCGGTTAACCATTGACCAACTCATTGACCTGACTCGAATCCAACCCATTGCCCTACTTGACCCGATTCTTCGTTGACCAGACCGATCAACCGGTTGGACCAGGAGTTGATTGGTTGGACTAGAAGTTGAGTGGTCGGACCGGTGATCAAACTTGTCTAGGCGGCCTACGCTTGCCCTGCATGCGCTGCGCACTGCGAATGCGCGTGAGAGCGCATCCGAGCTCCGATTGGGGCGTTCTTGGAGTTTATGTGGTTATATAGAGATGCTCTACATTGTGATATATTTATTTCTATTTTGATAATTTTATAGATGTGAAAATAACTACAGGACCTTAAATACGCATGTTTTTTTTTTTTTTATGAGTATTTTAAAGGTACTTTTGCATTATAATCTATAATTTTGGAAATATAGGTACAAGCTCACATGTATATCATCACATAGATATTGTGTAGAGTGTGATTAATTGATAATATATATAAAGATTAACTTATATCAATGAATAAAACAATGTAATTGGCATGATATATGATTTTAATGATGAATTGCCCCTATTACTAAAGTTAAAATCACATGTATATAATGGATGTGAGAAGTAAAGTTTATATCATTGGTACGAGAGGCTTCAATGATTCAATTGAGTTGTAACCGCCAAAGTGGCACACTTGATTGACTTTGAGAAATATCAATCTCGTATAATGATAGAATGTCCCATGTTCTAATGTGTGGTCATAATTCCTATATGAGGTGATTGCGTACTAGTTCATGGAAGAATATATAACAATATGGTGGAAGAGTGACTTATCATAATAATTCATATACTCAAATGTGATGAATTCACGAAGGTTAGAATATATTTTCATGGCTGTTGTCATGTGGGGAATATACAACTGCATGTCATGTATTATGCCCAAAGATAATTATGTGATAATGCATATAGCTCTCTAGATGTGTATTTGTGATCTTCAAATTACATAGTATTCACGTGATGCTAATTATACATTACTTGTTATTTTAGTTACCTTATCTGTAATTAATAACTCCATAACTATTGAAATTCTTACTAGTTTAAACTTTAGGCATTGAAAAGAGGATTTCTTTGGTAGATTACACTACCAATAGTACGGAACCCAAGAATGTACATTTTGCTACTTGGGAAAAGAGCAATCAGACTTGCTTGTAATCCATGAAACATTCCATTCGAATACTTGAAAAGTGATTTACCAGTTGACTGAACTACCAAAAAGATGTTTGAAATTGTGTTTTGTCTAATACCGAGATTTTGACATATCTACAATGACTCTTCAACATAAGGTATGATGGTTTTGATAAAGTTAGGGATTACATCATAAGGATGGTAGATATGAAGTCTAAAAATCATACCCGTAAAAGAATTCATGAAATCACCTGTCATTATGATAGGTCCTAAGATAAAATCCTTCAAGAAGAATTGATGACTGTTACTTTTTTTTTTAAAGGAAATGTCACATAAAGATATACTACAATAAGTATACAAAATTTGGTTGTCCGAGTGTAATCCGGTAATTAATGATTCTTTGGCATTGTTTATGAATCAAATATCTATAGTAAGCCAATCTAGTTCTTGGTAGCTAGATAATGGCGCAACAAACTTGTTATGTTTTCTATATGGGGATCCACAAATCTAAGGAAGTTAAATCAAGATAAATCATAGCTCACCGTAGGAAACAATGATAAAATTGATATTAGAGATATCATTTTTATTTTAGATTATGTTTTTAATATGATATTAAGAAACACATTTTATATACCTTCTTTGAGACGGAACTTAGTTTCCATATCATGTTTGCACATGTGTAACTATTTTTTGAAATTTAAAAGAAAAACAATGTTATTTTTTTCTTTAATTCAAATAAGATTGAGTACTACGTTATATTCAATGGATTGTACATATTTTGTTTAATTCCCAATTATATATACATTGTGTATATGGTGGAAAAGGTTGTTTCCAAAAGACTTTTGCCTAAGGAATAATTTCATGCATTAACATCTTGATCACATGTCTAAATAAAGAGTAAAAATGCTGATACCATTGACATTTTGTTCTACTCTTAAAAGTTACCTAAAGACTTGCGTAGACTATTGTAAATGTAAGATGATGAAGATAAAGAATAAAACTACAGTCTGAAGTCTGACCTATTAGAGGTCATTCACATTAATCTTAGTGGACCTTGTATGGTAACATTGTGTAGAAATTTTTATTTCAACACAGTCATTGATTATTTCTTCTGTACTTGATTAAGGAAACTCAAATCAACAAAACAATTGGGATGTCTTAAAGGTTGTCAAACCTAATCATGATGGTGAGTATTTTAGCAAGTATAGTAATGTTGGATAGCTTAAAAGGCCATTTGTCAAATATTTGGAAGATCCTAGGATGGTAATTTAATTTACTATACTAAAAATCCTAAATATAATGGTGTGGCCAAAAGGGGTAATATCACCTTTATGGAAATTAAGAGAAGTATGATTAGTAGGACTAATTTACCCGGTTTTCTATGGGGTGATGCTTTCAAAGCGATTTTTTCATATACAAAATTGTGTTTCTACCAAAGTTATTTCATTGACTCCTTTTGAGTTATGAACTGGGTGTAAATTTAATTCAAATCATCTTAAGATTTAGGGATATCTTGTAAAAGTGAAATTATATAATCCAATATTAAGTAGGTTAGAATTTAGAATCACTCGATATTATTTCATATTTTACCCAAATCATTCAAAGAGGTATCGATTTTATGACCCTAATGAAAGTACAAGAACTGTAGAATTACAAACAGTAAAGTTTTTCAAGTTCAATGTTGCCACAGAGGATAACTGTTCTTAGAATATTAAGGATAATAGTATGATGGAGACTGTTGCATCTTTGTCTTTGCCTATACAAATAATTGTGGAAATTCTACACCACAGACTAAGCCTGTTGAGGCTCGGGATACTATTATTAAGACAATTCTTAATAAAGTTTCTCAAGCCTCTCAAGTGCAGAATGAAGTGATTGTAGCTCCACTCAAGAGATCTAGTAGGGAGAGACAATAAGTTATATCACTAGATTATATAATCTATCTATGAGAGCATAACTACGATATGTGCTGCATAGTTGATCTAGTGACTTACATAAATGTTGTTTCTTGCCTTCAATTAGATAAGTGATTAGATGCAATGAAAGAGGAGATGCAATATTTGAGAACTTGTTGAGTTACCTAAAGGTTACGAGCTCATCAGCTGCAAATGGGTGTATAAGACTAAAAGGGATTCCAAAGAAAGATTGGAGAGTTTAAAGCCAAATTGGTAGCCAAGGTTCCATTATGAAAGAGGGGTGGATAGTGAAGAAATATTTTTTCTAGTCTTTTCTAAAGATTCTTTTAGAGTGAACATAGTAGATGGATGTTAAAATTATCTTTTCAAATGGATACCTTGATAGCGAAGTCTATATTGTGCAACCTGAAGGTTTTGCAGTAGATGATTCATGTAACCTTGTTTGTAGATTGAAAGGTCTTATTCATGGCCGCAAGTAAGTTTCTAGATAATATTATTAAAATCTCATAGTGTTGTCACCTCGTTAGTTGATAATAAAATAAATTAGTGTATATACTGCAAGGTTAGTGAGAGGAATTTACTTGTCTCACACTCTATGTACATAATATCTTGCTTGCAAGTAGTAATCTTGAATTACTACATGAGACTAAGTAGATATTATCACAAATTTTGACATGGAGGACCTTGATGAGGCGTCTTTTGTCCTTGGCACTAAGATTCGTAAGGATCATTCTCGCCATATAATGGGTTTATTACTGTAAGCCAGGAATTGCTTCTGTCATTAAGGGCGATGAAGACATTGAGAAAACCTAGTTGAAGGATGTACCTTGTGTTAGTACACTTGAAAGTATCATATACGCTCAAATTTGTACTAAATCAAACATCATTTTAACAATAGGACTTCTAGACATATATTAGTAAAATCTAGGACATGATCACTAGATTACTACCAATGAGGTTTTGAAGCATTTAAAGAAGACAAAAGACTATATATTGATTTACAAACATGTTTAGGTCCTACAGTTAATAGGTATTCGGATGTAAACTTTGCATGCAGTTAGGATGACATGAAGTTGACAATTGAATACATCTTTACATTAGCAGGAGGTGCAGTAAATAGAAATCTATGTCATCCTCTACCATATAGGTGGAGTTTGTAGATGGTGTAGTAAATAGAAATCTATGTCATCCTCTACCATGTAAATGGAGTTTGTAGCATACTTTTCGACTGTTACTCAGCTTATTTAGCTCCGAAACCTCATTAAGGAGTTGACCGTATTTAACTTTGTGGATAGACTCATATTGTTGTATTAAGACAATAACTCTACATTTTTTTTTAATTAAAAACAACAGAAGTCTCAAGAGGTCTAACCATATGACCGTCATGTTTTTTACCATAAGGAAACAATACATAATGGTGACGTTATAATAGAGGATATTTTCACAAATGATATGGTTGCAGATCCACTAACTAAAGGCCTTTGCTCTTGTATTCTTGAATGACATGTTGTTAATATGGGTTTGAGAGCATCATGAGATGGTGTTGTTCAGTGAGAGCTATTTCAGTTTTGCTATAATAAAATTTATATCTGAATTTGTTACATTTAGTAACATTGTGATAAATGTCAACTCTTTTGCATTTAATAAAATGATTATGAATGCATTGTTACCGAGTTAAATACATATACCTATTAAGAATCTCAATGTATTGTATAAATCTTGAGTGAAGGCTAGGTGGATGTGGTTATTAGTTTTGTACATATGTCTTGTTATAAATTAAAAAAAAAAGTTAATCATAAGAACAAGACATATGTGGGTTCATTGAACCATAATTCTCTAGTGGCACATGTTTTTATAACACTTAAGGTAAGAGAATATTGACTAATAAAATGGATGACACGTAAGACATTATTCTCTATGAGAGGTGTTATCCATTTATCACATTATCATATTGAATCCATATCAATAAAGTTAAAAATACTTGTGACCAAGGAATGTTCTATGTGTGTATATGCAATTATTACCATGATTTGGTTTTTGAGATTTTAGGGGATATAATTGATTATTAAGAATTATCTCTAAACTAAGGTGCGCACATACAATATAATTTCAATTAATATAGCCCAAGTGAAAGAATATAAGAGTTTTTCAAATGCATGCTACATTAATTGATATTTTAATTTATTGTTTTACAGGGTTGGTCTAAGATGAAATAGATGGTTTCTTAATTAGTCCAATATAGAGCTGGTTAGTGTGGGTCAAGTTGAGTCAGGCCCGTAATGAGAAGGCATTGCTGAAAAATTTATAACTAGTACTCAAGTCTCTCCTCCAACTTTAACACACACAATTATCTTTACAAACGAGTGTTTACTAAACGTTAAGAGGTGAAGGGCTGTTTCATTGAGCCAGTAATATAGATGGCAATAGAGGAGAAGTTCTTGAGTGTAGATCGTCGCCATTCCGCATCAAGAACGATGATTCAAATCAAGTGTGTAAATCTCTTTACATAATTATATATGTGTTGTTGGTTCTAGTTATGGAGATCTTGGGTTGTGCTTTTGCGTCTTATGAAAAATAGATGTCAAAAGCTGATTTTTTATTCCGGTAAAATTACATTATTTTGTATAAAAAGTTGCTTCATCATGAAGAGTTACATTTGGCACACATATGTTCTTGAACCATCTAATGCACAGTGTGAACTTTAAACCGTGTTCGTTGAATCGATTAGGAATGACGAAAGGGTTTGGTAATTGATTCGTTAACATTTGTTCATATGGCTTTTTATGTGGATTCAGTTCTCACGTGACGTTCTCCTCTTGGAGAGGAGATCCGCCATTGAATGCTTCTTGATCTTTGTGCTGTGAACAATATAAAACTGGGAAAGATTACAAAGGAGCCTTGCAGTTCTTGGAAATCGCAGGGAAGGCTGGTGGAACAAGAAATTTTGTTTCTTTTGCCCGTGATTGACCCAATCCTCTTTCAAGCTCGCCCCTGCGGTTGTTAGATTATAAGAGATTCCACGGTAAATAAAATTCACCAGCATGGATTTACTAAAAGTATCGATATGACATGCAAGAAAATGGAAATGACTCGAGCAACAGCGCATTTCTTGATTCAAATTGTTATTTTGACAGTTTTGACAGAAGATCATAATAACCGCAGGTAAGAATTTCTATATGAATTCAGAATCAAGCTTTTAGGAAGAAATTGGAAGGAAGTAAAAAAAATAACTATTAGAATTTGAAATTCTTCTCTGCTTACTCTATTGCTATCCTCCTACAAATTTGTTAATTGCGAGCAAGCAGTTGCTCATATTATCAAGAGCAACTGCCTTGCAAAGTCTTTTTCTCTTCATCCTTATCTCCTGCCTCTCTCTCTCTCTCTCTCTCTCTCTCTCTCTCTCTCTCATTTTCTCTTAAAAACTCCCCTCCCTCCTTAGTAAAAGGTCCTCCCTATCCCTCTTCCTCCCTCCCTCCTTAGTAAGAGGTCCTCCCTATCCCCTTGGTGATAGTTTTCCCCCAAAATCCAACTCCCCTTGGTGATAGTTTTCCCCCAAAATCCAACTAAATGCACATTTAACTTGCATAATTTCACATAAAAAAATTGTTTAGTGACAAAAATACTTCCGTATAAGTTGTTGCGAGGATTTGACCCAAGAAAAAATTATTGGGAGGAAATGTCAAGTTCTCTTATAACATATTCATTCTTTCAAAGATATGAAAATGTGTTAATTTTGGAGTATGTAATATATATTCTTCTTTCTTAATCTTGGCACCTTTTGAAATGTATTCCTATTTGACTCTTAACACAAAGTTGAGTAGACGGTTTTCTTGATCGAAGCAAACTCTACTCTTAACACCACCTTTGAAGTCTAGGCCACATATATATGGCTCGAGTTTAGGCCCGTCAAGTAATTTGACATTGTCTAATCTGGCAAAGATTATGTGAAACTATGTGATCTACTATTTGTTCTCATCATAGCCCAATATGATGTTTGATATATCTTTCATAGTAGCTATGGTCGTGAAAAAGGGGTGTTTCAAATTTTATAAGAATCTTGACAAATACCTCAATACTACACAATGCCATAATTATATTTGGGATAAATGTATTAAAATCCCTAAAACTTGTAATGAAAATGCAACTTAGTCCTTAAAATTGCAAAAAATATAATCAAAATCCTAAAACTCGTCACGAAAAGGCAATAGTCCTAAAATTTTAAAAAGTCCAATTAAATTCTAAAATTTTTTAAGTTGGATGGAGTTTGCAATTTTTTGAAAGTTTTATGATTCAATTGCACTTTTGTAACAAATTTAAGAACTTGATTTCATTTTGTAGAAACTGCAGAACTTAATTTCATTTTCATGATAAATTTTAAGATTTTCAATCCAATTATCTCGTTATTTTTAGGAAATTGTTAAGGTGGCTTATCACATATCATTTGTCGACCAAAGACTACGAGGAGAGGACAAGCCTGGGGGACGGTCCTACTAAGAAAGGGGTTCACATTTGGTTAGCGCTTCCTCGAACGACTCACTTGTTCCACCATACTAGGGTTTCCTGTCTCCTATGTCCATGAAAAATACGAAAATATAAAAATATAAAAATATAATGTCCCATGTGGGTCACTTGCCTGGAGTTTCTATTGTTAAACGTGCGTTGGATTCGACCTAACTATTTTCGATGAAAATCTTCATCGTTGCCAACATACCAATGTTAAAAAACTAGAAACGATAAACGATATTTAATATTAGCACGTCAAGTAGTATAGTTGAGGTGTCATACAAAATTTGTTCTTCTCCCATCTCGTAAATATTAATCTACAATTATTCTTTTTTAATTTTTATGTTCGAGTTCTAGTAGGACTCATTGATGTGCAAGTTGCAAAACCACTAGTTTTGGATTTTCATAAGACGTAATGGAAGAAGATCTTGCGATATCTCCTCGAAAATCCACCCTCGGATTGATGTACTGTGCAATTTTGTGGGTATGTTGACTGCGTTGGTCTTAGAAAGTACCTCAATATGAGAAAATGAAATTTTCTTATGAAATCTAGGAGGAAGAGCCAATAAAATACGAGATGCATCATTAGTTTCGGAGTAATGCTACAAATTCTAAGACTTGTAAGCTAAATGGGTTTGTTAGACGATGTTTTAAATACTAAGTGGTTATTTATATTAATAGACCTATTTGAGCACTCAATAGGAATTCGGTACATTATATCTCTAGCATTATTCTTACTTTTATTAGATCTCTAAACTATCTCAGAGGACACCAAAGCACATCCAATCTACCTTATAACCATTGTCCAAACAAACTTGCCATCGACCATCATAAATCTACAGTTAATTTCTCAAAGATGACAAGGTTCATTATGATGGTTCATTCTATCAATATATTAATACTAGCAATTAGATATATACTTTTGTGGATACGTAATTTATCCTTTCATATTTATGAAACATATAAATATTATTACTTGATATAGTTTCTGGAATTCACAATTGATGCTATCGTCAGGGATTTATTGCAAGCTTACTCCACGAGAGAATTTGCTATTTGCATGAATCATGAGGATTGATCGCCCTGAGTTATTCCTATCTTATTGGAATGTTTTAGAGTATTTTGGTTTGGTCGGGTGGGAGGAGGGCTTCTTAGGAATGGTATGGCCTATTCCGTAATCTTTATAGTGGGCTTGGTGCTGGCCCGTGTCTTCCTAACACGTGATAGTCCATGATAGGCCTATACCTTGACACGTGATAGCCCGTTACCGTAGGTATTCTATGCCAATATTGCCACATGGTATGATGCTATCAACCAATTCTTTTATTCCTCTCCGTATAAAAATTGTATTAGTTCACTCATTGGAGGGACTCTTTAGACGTATGAACATTCAGACACCTTAGTAATGAACCACTTCAAAACCTTTCCTACAAGTAACCCAGCGTTCCTTACCTATCGTCTAACATTTGGGTCCGCTAATGGCCCGTTCCTCCTCTTGTGCCCTTTCTATTTCATTGTACTTAAGATGCTACTTTCAAGTGACACTAACCCTTCCCCAAGATTTATGGATCTCTAGAATAGATGTGAGCATGGTTTGGGTTGGGCTTAGTCTAGTACTTAACCCAAGGACCAATCCATGCAGTATTGATCCCCAAATTTTGGGACCGAGGACCGATCCTATTGAGCTTGGGCCTGAGGACTAGATCGACCCTATGGATCCGATCCAATTCCAGGGTCAGCTCTAGATCAACCAATTATTTTTTGTTTCGTTTTTCATATTCCTTAAAAGGACAAATAGACTATTTTAAATTACATATCTATCAACAATGCGACATTGAACAATTAAACTATGAATAATAATATATATCAAACATAAATATAAGATATGGTAACAACATAGATTTGCACTTGCTAAAAGCAACAAATCATAAAACAAACACGCAAGTCGAGCGACAAGGCAAGCGAGGCAAATGAAGAGAGATGAGCCGCAAGGCGAGCAAGGCCAAGGCGAGTGAAGAGTTTTTTTTTTTTTTTGAATTAGGGCTGGGTTTTTTTTTTCTACTTTTTAATTTACAGCAAAAACTAAATTGTGAAGATAATAGAGAAGGAGGCGCTAGAATTGAGAGTAAACAAAATCATATAATATATAACACATTAGATATAAAATATTTAATATGTAGTATGTATAAGGTTGGTATGGATTTGACCAACTCTAAACTTCCAAAACTGAGGACCAACCTACACAGTGTAAGGTCTAGGGATCTCAGGATCAAAGACTGATCCCATCCCCCTGAGAACCGAGCTAGGATCGACTGAGTTGGGCTAATCCGGGATTAGTCTAGGGTTGACCCTAGACTAATATTCAACCTTGCTCAAAATCTCTCTTCTCAAGAGCTACCAAGGCAGATGTCATTAATGCAAGTAGGCTTTTGGGTTGACTCCATATCTCAGAGGCCGTGAAATGGGTCTAGAAAATCATATTTTAATCCATATTTAATGGTACAGGTCATAAACGGGCTGCTTTAAATTTTAAAAACAGAAGGCTTGGGTCAAGAAATAAATGCCTAACAATATAATGAGCCTAAAATGGGTTGAGAACTAATCTCACAAACATACACAAACTTTACTACTCTTATCAAATATAACATGAACTTTCAAGTATCTCCAGACTATACACATACTCTTTGTATGGGTATCACTTGTGTCATGAAGTTAGTTCCCATTCAAGACTATGTTTTAATTATTAACTTTCCCTTTGAAGCTTAAAATAATAACAATCTTGCCATTTAGGCCATCTTTTCTTGAAAAATCTTGGTTCAGCATTTTTTTTTACAAAAACATACATGAATATACTTTATAAATAAAAATAACTGATAGAAAACCGAATATATCTTCACCTTTGCATTATTACTCACTTAATGGGTTGCGAGTGAAGTCCACATTCTTTTAACAAAGTCTTTTGCTAAAGTTGAGAACAACTTGGTTCCCCAGATGGGAGAGATATTCTTGCAAAAGAGGTGGCCATATTAGTCCTTGAAAGGCTTGATTCCATTGAGAGAGGATATTAAGAAGAAGAAAACAGCCTAAGAGAGCTACGAGTCAAGCTCTTGACGTCCAAGATATGGGGCTGGAAATGGTTGGACCGTTTATCCTTGAACGCGCGAAAAGGGCGGCTGACCTTAGCAGTAATGATACCAATAATTTAGCCCAAGCCCTAAGACAGTCTTTCCGACTAACTGCACAAATTCCAATACATCTTGATGATCGAACATTTAATGAGCTTCTGACAGGGAAGAGGACTTATATACACCTGATTATCCGCAGATCCACACCACAATTTTTTCCAAGGCATAATCCATCAAGACCTATAGCTGGTCCCAGTGCTTAAGGATATATAAATGTGTTACATTAATCCCTATGTCACCAAAAGCGGGAGCTTATAATCCAAATGCTCCATAAGAATTATGTGAAGCCACCCTTGCGGGTAATGCTAAAGAAGTCCTAGAAGTTCTCATTATCCCGAACAGATATAAGAGACAAGATAGACCGAGAGCCTCCAGTAGACGGGGCATTAGCTATTGTAGCTCATGCTCTTTGAAAAAGAATTCGGGGATTCTCACTTTTAACGGAAACGGTGATTAGAGAACAGTCGTTAATTGCTCCAACAAAGTTACAAAATTTGTGATGGGTGTAATTTTGAGAACTAAGCCTTTGATAATTTAGATATGACGATGATAGCTTAATAGTTCGTCTCGGCAAACTTTCTTTGCCGAGCTGCCAGAGCCTTGGCCAAGAAGCGCAAAGAAGGCTTACGATTTGCTCCTTCAATACGAAAAGATAGTGAAAGATCTAGGAAGACAAATTATAGGAAGACAAATTAGTGAAAGATCTAATTTTAGTGCTCACGTAGTAAAAAATTAATGTAAAAATTAAAAAATTTAAAAAGGAGGGGGGGGGGGGGGGGGTGGGGTGGGGGGGCGCTATAGTGAAGGGAGGCGGCTGAATCCGTGCGTCAAAGAGGACTCCTTGCCCGTGTGGTTGCCCGTGTGGCTCCCGCAGCCAAGGAGTCCTCTTTGTCATCTTTCCTTTTTTAGTCTTTGAAAATTATGTGTCGTGCGGGCAAGGAGTCTTCTTTGTCATTTTTTTTTTTTTAGTCTTTGAAAATTAGGGCAAGGAGTCCTCTTCGTCGTCTTTCCTTTTTTAGTCTTTGAAAATTGTGTGTCGTGCGGCTCCCGCAGGCAAGAGAAAACAAAAGGAGAAAACACTTGCCTTTTGTTTCCTTCTCTGACTTTTAGTTGGCCCACGCGCTTTTTCTTTTGTACAGCCAAAATATTGAACTTTCGGTCAAAGCTAGGATAAAATCTCATACAATAAAAAACAAACACATAATTTTCAAAGACTTAAAAAAAAAAGATGACATCATCAGTGCTATAATTTTCGTATTATACTCGTTTAAATACTACAATTTTTTTCGATCATTCTAGTATCATAACTTATATACAGCATTTATTTAAATGTCATATAACATTTTAATTGATTATTTCAGTTTGTCATAACTTTTTTAAAACGTGCACAACAAGTGTTATGTCATGTTGGTTTTTTAGCACTTGGGCGAACGTTTTAAAAATATTTCTGTACTTAAGTTTATGACATTCTAGTGAATGTTTTTAAGATGTTATTGCACTTAAACGGTCAAAAATAAAGTTATTATTAAAATATTTAAATAATAACCTACATCTTCATTTAATGACTTAAACTTTTAAAATATGATTTCAAACTTAATGGTCTTGAGTTCAAATTTTTCTATGCCCCATTTGCCAAATTTGCCTCTCCAATTAAATTTTCATTCTTAATACTAGGCAAAAGACCAAACTAAGTGTAGGGGCTAGTATTAGAATATTTAAATAATAAATCACATATTCATTAAACAGCTTAAGCTTTTAAAATAGTCAGTTGTGATTTTAACAAAATCAAATAAGTGTTATATAAAAGTCATGACACCTATAGTATTCTTATCTCACTAAAGAAACTAAAAATCCCAAAATTTGTGTGCCCCCTTTGTTAGATAATTAGAGATTCCAATCCAAATTGGAAAGTGAATTTCTTAAGATTTCTCACATGGGCTAAAATTCAAAACATAATTTAATGAGGAAAAAACTTAAGTCTTATAAATTGGATAAATCTAAGAGCACAAATAAAAAGAATACAAGAGAGTTTGGAGGCCTTCAAAAAGAAATGCGGAAGAGAATCTGGATGCTCAAAAGCTAATCTATTGAGCAGCTTTAATTGTCGATAGATTTGCGGATTGAAACCCCTCAGGACCCGTACTTGTCCTCAAATGATCAGCCGAAATAAAATCTCCGGAGAATATGTTCGAAAACGATAGTCGTCATGACATGATGAACCTACTTTTGAATTTTCCAGGCGGCTTGTATGACTGGGTTCACTCATGACATGATGAACCTACTTTTGAATTTTCCAGGCGGCTTATATGACTGGGTTCACTCATTTTGACTTTAATATAATTCTTTTATGGTTTTTTTTTTCAGATAAAATTTTATTGCTATTTAGAAAATCAAAATATCTTCTCTGTCAGTACTCTCGTAACAATTTGATCCCTTCGCCGCTTCAAAGGCTCAATTTTGTGACGATAAAAAGTATCAAATCTTGTTTATTCTTTTGATGTTACTGGGTTGACCAACCAACCAATTCTCATTGTGTATGACAGTCCAGTCCTCGCCATCCCACACATATACACCCTAGGTAATTAGCAAAGATATATAAGTCTATGCTCAGCGTAGGTATTCGAACATAAGCCTTGAGCGAGAAGGATGAAGATGCTAACCACTTGAGTAACTCCTTAGGCTGTGTTTGGTAGTCCGGATTTGAGTCCGGATAGGATAATTTGTTATCCAATCTTATATTTGGGAATGTCCGCCGGATCGGACAAACCCGAATACATCCGGATAAAACGCCGGATAAAAAATCCAGGGGAGGGGGTGGGATAAGCCTGGATTGGAAAAGATTTTTTTTTTTTTTTTTTTTAAGGAAAGAAACAACTTAACAAAAAGGGAAGATATCATAAGCATCTACGTCAAATGGATTCCTCTGCCTCTCCGATTCATTGTCAGCCCTCTTCATCCACTTCTTCTCCCATCTTCGCTTCTCGTACGCCATCAATTGCAGAAGTTTTCTCATGGACTTGCTGAATCTGATGACCAAGAGTGGCTTTTTGAGACGAATAGGGCAAAATTTTCTCATAGGCATCTGTGGAACTAATTGAAGCATTGCTTGTGCTACCTCAAACATCGATGGTTGGAACTTTGGTTCCACCAGCGCCACTTCATTGACAATGCTAGAATCCTTACGAAGTACGTTGGACAGTCTCAAGGGAAGATGGGAAGATGGTGATGGTGATGAAGCAACTGTAAGTCTTTGGTATCATTGACAACTTGGGACCTCGATTGATTTGAGGCAATGCAAAGACTACTTCGGTGGTCGCCTAAAATTCCCCCACCCCCCTCTCTGTCGTAGTCTAAGATTTACCGATTTGTGTCACCGTTGCACGGCGATGTTGGTGCTCGCCATTTTCAATGGTGGCCACTGCAGAGGTGGCCACAATTCCTAGATCTAGGACTTTTCCATGGCCTTTAATTAATTGAATTTTCTATTTTTTAATTTTTTTAATTTAATTGAATATCATATTTATTTTGTAATCTTATCCTGAAGTGCACCAAACACTTGATAGGATTAGATATGTCCGCCTGTATTATCTAGAGGATTTAATATCCTCTTTTATCCTATCCTATCATGATTATTATCCCGACGACCAAACGCAGCCTTATCAAATCATTTATTTACTACATCAAGATAAATGTGTTTTTTTCCTGCTATTGGTGAGATGATCTTGTGGCATTATAGGAATATGTAGAAATAACTTGAAATAATGACGTAAAAAAGTTAAACATGTTGAGACCCAATAAGTGGAATATGAAACGGTGTCGTGAATTAGAATTTTGGCAAGACTATAATAGTGATATCAGGTATCACCTTGGAGGAACGAAATGAGTCATTAATGTGTTGAGCCGAGAGTCTTCAATCGTGCATAGACTGGCTAAAGTATAGACTTTACTCGAAAAGGGTTCAAAATTTGGTTTCCAAATTTGAGATAGGCCGGCCACCTTTTGAATTTTTGGCCGCCCTCAAAATTGGATTGAATATTCAAGTTAAAAGCAGACACTTCAGTGGTAGATCGAAATGTTCAGGAGATCCTGAAAAAGGATATGGATAAGAAAGAATCGACTTTAAGGCTTCGAGGATGGAACGTTCGGGTTCCATGGGGGATTGAGTGCACTTGACAGTGTAGCACTCAGGGAAAAGAAATTGTCAGAAATTTACTATGGCAGTTGCAGTATTTGGTTAGACAATTCAAAGTAGATCAGAATTGGCGTTAGCTAGATTAGTAGACTGATGTAAAGATAGATACCACCGAGCAAGTTGCAAGTGTCAGATGTGTCAATAAGTGGAAGTTCAGTAATGCAAACCAGGAGAACTTTTACCATCACTCGAGAGTCCCAAGTGGGAATGAAAATATATCACCATGGAACATTGTGACAGGCTTAGTACTAATTCCATATGAGGATATTGGTCGATCGATATATGGAGTCGGTCCACTTTGGTACAGTACGAATAAATCTTGTTTTGAATGGGTATGCCAAAACGTGTGTATATCAGATAATTCACTGGCATGGGGTGCCGAGAATGAGTTATATTTCGAATCTAGATAAGAGTTTACAAGCTTAGCAGAGTTTTCGGAGGGTTCTTTCTTAAGCAGTGCATAATAGAGGGTACATAAATTCAGTGGTGAAAAGAAAGTGAAGAAAGATCACAGACCAAAGTCAGCTTAGTAATCAGTGATTGCAGTTGTCAGATCAGTGTCAGAGTAAAGACCGCACAGAACCGTTAGAAAATTTGAATCGTTGAACTTCGAAGGTTCATTAGGAGTCGAGAAAAAGAGATCAGATGTGAACGACAGAGTGTCATATGTGAGAAGCTCAGTTCAGATGTTGGTTCAGAAAGAGCAGATTTTGTGTACCAAGATGGTCTCCTTGGTCAAAGTGGTCGGACAACACCACGAGACCGAAGGATTAGCGTGGGAAAAAGTGAGACTTGATGAGACGACAACACCCCCACCTTTTGTATAAGGATTGGTAAATGTTTAAATTTCGAGAACGGAATTTTTTATAAGAGGGGACGAGTTGTGACATCCTGATTTTCAGGTTCTGATTTCGATTGGATAAATTGGGCATTTCATTGACGCGATTATAATGTTTTTCTCTGAGTTGGCCATTTACGAGATAACTAGACTAGTTGGGTAAGCTATTAAGGACTTTAAGGCAGATTGACTTGAGAATTCAATGTGCTCATCTTTAGAGATCATTACGACACAGTTAAAAATCGATTTGAAGTTAGAGATAGGTCGGTTCGATTGAGATGAGTGACCGATCGTGGAGGACTCCACTAAATTGGAAAACTCTCATCGACCGGCACTAATTTGATTTTACTATCGTTTTGGTACCCTGTGTCCGTATTTGAATCCTCGAGATTTTCATGACAACCGAGAATCGCCAATGGGTCGAGTGGGTTCATTGTGGCTCGAAGAAAATCGACCATGGGTCATTTGTCCTAAAAAGTTCTAAAAACTATCCGGTAGCCTAGGTCACGCTCAAAACGCGTCCGAGTGAAATTAACCGCCAATCTAAGTCCGATTTCAGAAATAGAAGAGTCTGTCATGTCACAATAAATTTTAGGAACGTCGACTCAGTCTCAAAAGATTTTTCTAACAACTCAGACTTTTTGGGAAAAAGTTGAGTTAGGGTCGTTTTTAATCAGAATTTGCAGAGGACCGTTTTTATTGTGAAATTGGGATGCAAGTGGGCTACATTGGTAAGGAAAAATACCAATTTAATCAATGAGGTGTTGAATGGATTTATGGGGGTCAATTTGATTTGAATCAAGAGGGATTAAGGTCCAATTGGGAAGAAAACTTAGCAAAATTCGTATGCCCATAGACCTAACATTTTGAATTATCTAAAGGCTTCTAGAAGGGGCATTTTGGGGCTTGAAAAGGTGGGTGGATGACAGCCTTTTTGGTGGGCCACATTTGAAGACCAAAGGGAGAGAGAGAAACAAGTTTTCTTCTTCCCCTCTCTCTCCCCGTTGCTACCTCTCTTCCCCCCATCTCCCTCTTCGGCTGCTCGACTCCATAAAAAAACAAAGACCAGCGGAGCAACAGCCGTTGTCGCTTGGACTAGAGCTGCCATCGTCGTCGCACCAGAGTCGCCGCTGCTGCTCCACGGCCGCCCGCGCGCCCTCCGCCCCCTCTCTCTCCTTCCTTTGGTTCGAGCAAGCCCGCCCGCAGAAGCGTGCGTAGCGACTGGCGACGCTTGAAGGAGCTGCAGCCACGCCGGAGCTGCCGTCGCCGTCGTGCCGTCGGGCCAGAGCGTCGCCTCGCCGCCGTTCGCCTCACACTCGCTCGCCGTGCGCTGTCTGTCCCCTGTCCGATCGAGCTGTCGTCTAGCTCCTGCCGCCTCTGTTCAGCCCCGTTCGGCCACCTCAGGCCACTGCCCAACCACCTCCGGCCACCGTTCGACCTCGCCGGAGCTTCGCCTGGCCCTAGCTGCCCTTGGCCCCCTCAACCGGCACCGGATCCGCCCCCAACCAGCAGCGAGCAAAGAGTGCAGAAATGGGTATGACAGCAACTGTTTGGCCCGTTTTGGCCGTCTTCTCGAGCCCGGATGCTCGGCCCGCCTTGAGGAAAATCAATCCTCGCGTCGATCCCATCGTTTTGGGTGAGTTTTGCTCACTAATGCCTTCTTAGTTTGCGAATTATACTTAAATATTGATTAGTGTTAGTTAAGTGTAATTAGGTGGTCATATTAGAATTGATTAGTGATTATTAATTAATTGCACTGCATATTAGTTGTTTGGTTAGTGTACTTAACTAGAGAATTGCCTATAGTATTTATTGAATGCTTCTCAGGATTTTTTCCGACCCTTATCGGGCTTCAATTAGGCATTTCGGGCTTAAATGGAATTTTTAGTAATTATATTTAATTTTCGAAATTAATTTAATTAATTATTTATTTTCCGGAAATTCAACTAGGATGTCCAGTCACCGAGATTTTATGCTGGTGACCGTGGTGTAGTTCGTTTATTTAATTGAGCTTTATATTGTGCTAAATTGGAATTATTGTATTTAATTATTGATTTTCGAAATTTATTAGTTAATTATTTCTTTTTTTGTTTTTGGAAATTAGACCGAGATGGTCGACGCTCAGAATTTTGTGCCAATCGTTGCTGTGTATTTAGAATTTGAATTTGATGGAATAATGCAAATTGAGTGTTGGTTGTGAAAAGTATGGATTTTATTCAGAAAATCCTAGGTGTCGGATTTGGCACTGAAATTGGATTTTTAAGGATTACTATTGTAATGGGAGTATTTGAGTGAAATGCAAAGTATCCCGGGGTCAGTATTGAATTGTCATGTGCTGGTTGAAAGACTCGATCGCAGTAGTGGCTAGGCCAACTGGACCTATATTCCTTTAGAATCGCCGTCAACATAGTGATGAGGCTCGAGTCGAAGTAGAGGCTAGGCCAATTGGACCTATGCTCCTTCGGGAACACCGTCGACGTAGTGACGAAGCCGCGCTCCAAGGGAGGAGGCGATGCATGGCGTTAATGTTAGTAGATAGCCGAACTGCGAGTAGGCTATGCCCTTGTGTGGTAGTGAATATTAATTGGAATATGTGCGGAGTGTGATTATCGATTATATTGAAAGTTGCCGAGTTGGGCTGTGATGCCACTAAATCTAAGAAAATTGCTCAGTGGGGCCGTGATTTCCACCTATAAATAAGTTGTGTTCTAAGGACCGTGATTTATAATTTGGAATTGAGTTGAAATAATTGAAATGACCATAAGTGGTCATGTTGAAATGTAATCGATTAGGTCGATTGATCTTTACCTTGATTTGATGTTGTGGATTGATTGATTGAATGGAAATGACCGTGAGTGGTTTGTTGGTGTGTAATCGACTAGGTCGATTTGATCGATACTTCGATCAGTGATGTGATTGCTTGGGTGCCTATTTGATCTGTGCTAATATGCAGGTGGAATATGAGGCCAAGGTAAGTCCTCTGACTTATGTTGTGCATAGGCAGCCCTAAGGTGTATTAGTTTACTAATCGGGTCTTAGGGGGTAGAACTTGTTGAGACGTAGTCTCATTGGTTATTGAATAACCATTTCAGGTCCCTAGATGCAGTAGACTTGGATGTTGAAGATCTCGAAAGTCCGGTGTAGTCTGCTAAAGGCTCCAGTTGGAGTGTGGAGGATGATGAAGAGGAGGACGGGAACCCGTAGCTTGTAGAACCCCACTTCTGCTTGTAGACCTTGTTTTAAACTGTCTTAATGTGAATTGGACTTAATAGTTCACCTTGGATATTTATATGTGCATTGGTTTGTAATGCATATAAGAATGAAGGTTTTTAAGAGTTTGAAATTTAGTCATATTGTTCTATCCCAATGTTTTATTGTCTGGGGATTTATTATATGCTTCCGCATGCGTATTAAAATGAAAGGGTAGGCGATACGTCCTGGGATATCGCAAATTTTTTTAATCGACCAAAGTGAGGGATGGGCACGTGCTCGAGGATCGGGGTGTGACATGTAGGCATTAATGACAATTAGATAACGTGGTGCACGCCACACTGTTTATGGTTCTATAATTGTAGTATAAATTTCAACTAGCGTTATGGTCTCATTGACGTCGCTGAGCACCATGTAATTCATCGGAAAGAGATTATTTCGGACAAAGAAGCAATGTCAACCATCTACCATAAGCAAAGGAAGGCAATTTCTTGCATTATTGGAGGGAAAACAGACACGAGAAACTGACAGAAATTCAAAGTTTTGGCAAAAGCCGAGACTAACACAATTTGATATGCTTGAACCCCTGTCCAAAGACTAGTTTCTTAGCAACGACGCGGGACGAAATAGATTATTGGCTTGGGCAAGATGGAACGATAAGAATGGCCACCCCAACCAACAAGTCGTCTTTATCAGGCATGGCCATGACGATGAGGGGTGGCAACCACATAAAGATCGCTCTTTCTCGTGACGGTGGCCGCGAAAGCCTCAGTCATGTCAAGTTCTTCAGGAGTTTGGCCATTTGGAAGTGCCCAGTCGAAGTGGTACAGCAAAAGTGCTAGTAAGAGCTCGATATTTGCCGCAGCAAATGCGATGCCCGGACACACCCTCCTGCCAAACCCAAATGGAACGAAATGGTTATGTGTCCCGATAAAGTCTACTGATGATTCAAGAAACCTCTCCGGCACAAATTTTTCTGGGTCTTCCCAATGATTTGGATCCCTTCCAAATGCCCCGGCATGAATAAGCACCCTCGATTTCACAGGTATATCGTAGCCCCTGATCTTGCATGCCTTCCTTGCTTCTCTGGGGACTAATGGTACTGGAGGGTGTAACCTAAGAGTCTCTTTGATCACTGATTTTAAGTACTTAAGATCCTCGAGATCCGATTCTTGCACTCGATCCTTTCCTTTCAATGCCATGCGTACCTCAGCCTGCGCTTTTGCCATCGCTTGTGGGTTCTTGAGCAGTTCCGACATTGCCCATTCTGCTGTCACTGATGAAGTATCGGTTCCACCACCATAGAATTCCTAAAAAGGTGCAAACGCAATAGAAACATGCATTTAGCTTAAGAAAAGGAGAACTTTACTTTGGTAGGTCCAATCTAATGAGCCAGACTTTTCAAATAACGCTGAAAGGACTTCGAAGGTGCTCGATACATTTCTTTCTACAGTGATTTGAACTGTGAAAAGAAGTACTACGGTTTTTTTAAGGTGTTTGACTAAAACCTATCACCACAGCACTTCGTAGCAACTGGTAAAAAATAACAACAACCGACTTTATGGTGTTATAGCTTCGAAACATGTATTACCAAATCTACTAGCATAGCTATAGGATCTAAACATACCAGGATGATAGTTTTAATGTGGTCGTCGGTAAGATGAAATCCAAGTTCGTTTGACTCTTGAATCCGCAAAAGTACATCGATAAAATCTTCCTTGACAAAGCTATCTTCCTGGGTACTTAAGTTTTCTCTCTGCTTCTTATGATCATTGAGGATATGATTTGAGATTTGATCACATCTTCGCCGAACACTGTCTAGCCTCCATTTCCTCCCACTAATGTAACGAAGGATTCTGAGGGATGGAAAAACATCCACGACACTTAACCCACCGGCCTGCTCGACTGCGTCCTTAAGAGCTGAAAGGTACTCCTGGCACTTGTAGCTTTCACCAAATGCTGCTTTGGATATTATGGCATTTAAGCATGAAGAGATCTTGTTGGTAAGATTGAGAGGGCAACCCTGCGACGAGTGCACAAACTGGATCAGATTACTCATCTCATCTTCTCTTATTGATTGGAAAGACCGAACACGTTTGACGCTGAGAAGTTCCAAGACACAAATCTTGCGAAGCTGCCTCCATTGTTCTCCATAAGGCGCATACATGAAGCTTGAGCATGTGTCGAACATCATCTCTAAAGATGGGAATAGTGGCTTCTGAGCAAAGTCGATCTCGTGCGTCTTTAGGACCTCTTCGGCAATTTCAGGAGTCGTAAGAACGACCAGCATGAGCTCGCCAACCTTGAGGTGATAAATCGGACCGTAGGTTTTTGCTAGGTTATTCAGATGATGGTGTGGCAGCTCGGGACTTATCAACTGGGGCAAATTTCCGATAAGGGGCAGTTTCTTTGGCCCCGGGGGTAACTTTAAAGCATTGGAACTTTTTGCTCTGAAAATTTTGATGAGCATGAACAGAAAGAGAAGACAAGGTAGGATGAAGGCAAAATGACTGAAACGAAGCATTGTGGGAGACTCTGTGTTTAGACTGAAACGAAGCATTGTGGGAAGCATTGTGGGAGACTAAGTGTTTAGGGCTTAGATGACATGCGTATTTATGGTGGCTTCTCTGTGTATGTGATTGGCTATCATGTCATATTCCAAGTAAATAATGATTAAGTCCGCCTGATTCAAGTGAACACAGTGGATCACATCTATTATATTATGTGAATCTACTTAGGATATGCCAAAATTCGATGGGCATGGGATTAGAACTCACATAATTTAGATGCTTTTTAGGCAGGGAAAAACCCAATGTTCCATGTGGGCTCCACGAATTTTATGTACAGAGAAAACAACGAACAATTTGGCAAGTTGTGTAAAATTAGGTGGTCAAATTGAATTTTCTTTTTGGGTCAGTATCATTTTATTCTTCTTGACTCGTTCAAGAACGATGTCCAAGAATTTTATGTACAGAGAAAACAACGATCAGGCGGTCAAATTGAATTTTCTTATCGGGTCAGTATCAAATTTATTCTTCTTGACTCGTTCAAGAACGATCCACATTGCCGTCCTATTGACAAAACTCTTATTAAGTTTTGAAGTTGATAAAACTTTCATTTTCTTATTCTTATTTAGAGAAACATTGGACTTCTTAGGAATGCTGTCAAAGTCTATTTTACATCAGAAATCTTTCCCACTCTGACGAAGATCAAGACTGAACTAAGTCTAGAATGGAGAAATAATCAGACTCAGGATAATTGATCTTTCAACAAGGATTCAGTACAATCAAGACATATCTGGCATTTTGGCGGAAAATCTCACTTACCTTTTCTAAATATATTGATGAAATCAATCACGGATTGGTGGAATCAATTTCGAAGACAAGTTCCTTTTTTGGGAAGCATTTACTTATGGAAACCTAGATTCTGATTGTATGGGCGACCAGGGTCATCGGATTTTTACTTCAATCTTCAAACGGCTACAAGATTTCTTTAATTGATTATGTCCAACGGATTGATTGGAAGAAATTCCTCTAGAAAGTGTTAACGGTTAGAAAGGCATGAAAGAGTATTTAAGGAGGTCATTCGGTTCATTTGATGACGTGTGTGAGAATTAAAAATTCCAAAGTCTGAAGCTTTTTAAATCATTTGTTCTTAATTGATTGTGCTTACAACTGTATTCAAAGAGAGAAAAACACAAAGGAGTGACTTAGTGAGAGAAAAAGAAACTCTGCACTGAGTGATCATACTCAAATCATTGTAATTTTCTTTTGATTCATGGTGGAATCCAACTAAAAGACAGCGTTGGAGAGTGGACGTATGCTTGATCTAAGCCGAACCACTATAAATTATGTGTTCAATTTCATCTTTTCTTAACTCCTTTAATTTGTTTGTTGCAATATATTTCTAAGTTCTACTAATTTCCATAATATCTTATTTGAGTTTGAATTTTTATCAGAAGTCTGGTGTTAATCAGACTTTGTTTGAAGAAAATTATTTTTATTGCTTTTATTGACCAAATTTGTCTTTATATCTATTCATCCCCCTTATAGGTGGTAATACTAGCACTTTCAGTCCCCTCTCTTGTTTGGCATGAGGGAGAGAACAAAAGAGTCCGTCACACTCAAGAATGGGGCTGTTTTCCCATCGTTACTCAAATTAATTTTTGAACTACTAAAAATCCTTTCGTTAGTTTTCATTAGAGTTGGCAGAATGGGTCTTAGACCCATATATGACCCATTTAAATTATATATGGGTCATGTATGGGTCACTTATTTTTTAAAGAAACTAATTAAATGAGTTTAAAAATTGGAGGTTTGAGATAAATGGATCTTAAATGGATTGGACTCAAAACCCATTTTCAACTAAAGCCTCACAATCTCTCTCTTCCCTCTTAAACTTTATGAAAATTGAAATTATAATTATTTTTTTATATTTCAATTTTCTTTCCTTTTTTTCTTTCTCCTTCCCCCTTCTTAAGTTGGTGGCTGGCACGACGATAGCTAATGTCTGACCAGGTGAGGCTCAAGCTCACCGATCTGGTGAGGTAGAGGCCTCACCGATGTTGGGCGAGGCTCGAGCCTTGTCAATCTAGCAAGCCTCGAGCTTGCCGTCGTTGAGCGAGCCCGCGAGTTGGAAGCTCGCTTATGGTCGATCGCTAGTTGTCTCATGGTTGGCAGCTGGCTAAAGAAGAAGAAAAAGAAAAAAGAAAAGAGAAAAAGAAAAATTAAATTCTTAAAAAATAAAAATAACTAAAATTTCAATTTTAAAAAATAAAAAATATGAAAAAATCGATTTTTTTAAAATAAACTTTAAAAAAATTAAAAAAATTGTCCATTAAATTTATATTGCATAAAAATATTTTAGCAATACCATTTATAAAAAAATCATAAGCAATAAGCCTTCTTAAATTTGGTAAAATAGGTTGGGTATGAATCAACTATGAGTCAAGTCGGGTATGTGTAAAAACTTTTGCACTACGATAAATGGGTCATAAATAAGTTAAATGAATTGATTTGGGTCGAACCATTTATGATCCAACCCAAACCCCACCTAACTCACATGTTTAATAGGTCTCATTTTTATTAAATTTTACCGTCAAATTATTAAGTTGGATAACATGTGACATTTGATAGATATATTAGTTCGGGATTTTATTCTCCATATTAATTTATAATTTTTCATAATATTAATTTAATTTAATGAAAGTTAATAAAATATATTATCGATTTAAAATTTTTAGTGGTACAAACATATTAATTTGAGATTTTCTGTGCGAGACCGGGGGGACCAGGCTTCTTGGACTTCATAGGCACGAAGAACAAAGAGATCCATCCAAACGCCAATCTCGACTTTGCCCAGCACGTGATGAAGACTTTGAAACTTAACCCCCACGTGTCGGCTCTTTCACTTTGTCAGGACTCAAAGACATTCTAGTAGATAATGATGTTTCGTACTTTCGTAATCGAGCTAGCTCTCAATTGGTGGTTGGGCTTCACGGCGAATCGATTTTAGTCGTGCCGTGTTCGGCCGTTCCTTCAGAGGCACGAAGCACAAAGAGATCCATCCAAACGCCAAGGATCTCAACTTTGCCGGGCACATGATGAAGACTTTGAAACTTAATTTCCACGTTGTCGGCTCACACTTTGTTGGACTCAAAGACATTCTGCTAGATAATGACAGTTCTGTACTTTCGTAATCCAGCTAGCTCTAAATTGATGCTGGGGCTTCGTGGCGAATCGATTTCAATCATCTTGTGTTCATTGTGCCGATCACGACAACTCCTTTTAGTTCAATATTGCCTAGTTGCTAATGCCTCTAAAGATTTTCTTTCGTTCAGAGGAACGCATCAAAAAGTTATGAAAATGAGAAATGATTATATAACAATTTTTAATCTAACGGTTATTCTAAACAAATAAAATAAAAAATCAATAATTATATATTATTGCATGATTTACTCTTTTAAAAATTTATGACTCACAATAAACTGACATTCTTACGGTAGCTCAAAAACTGCTATATTAATATAAAGACAATTATGCTAATAAATAACTGTGGAAATATTGGCTAGTGGTGCATTTTTTTGGCTGCCCAACAATCCATGCCGTTCGTTGGTAGTGTTTGTCAGACCCTGAGTCCCAGAACCGCCCCATTTGTCTTATAAACAACACGCACATATTGACATTTTTGCATTGGGTAATGTTAGAGATACTCGGACTCATATGATAAATAGAATTTTCCAGGCGGCTTATATGACTGGGTTCACTCATGACATGATGAACCTACTTTTGAATTTTCAAGGCGGCTTATATGACTGGGTTCACTCATTTTGACTTTAATATAATTCTTTTATGGTTTTTTTTTTTCAGATAAAAAGTTATTGCTATTTAGAAAATAAAAATATCTTCTCTCTCAATACTCTTGTAACAATTTGATCCCTTCGTCACCTCAAAGTCTCAATTTTGTGACGATGAAAAAGTATCAAATTTTTTTAATCGACCAAAGTGAGGGATGAGCACATGCCCGAGGATCGGGTGTGACATGTAGACATTAATGATAATTACATAACGTGGTGCACGCCACACTGTTTATGGTTCTATAATTGTAGTATAAATTTCAACTAGCGTTATGGTCTCATTGACGTCGCTGAGCACCATGTAATTCATCGGAAAGAGATTATTTCGGACAAAGAAGCAATGCCAACCATCTACCATAAGCAAAGGAAGGCAATTTCTTGCATTATTGGAGAGAAAACAGACACGAGAAACTGACAGAAATTCAAAGTTTTGGCAAAAGCCGAGACTAACACAATTTGATATGCTTGAACCCCTGTCCAAAGACTAGTTTCTTAGCAACGACGCGGGACGAAATAGATTATTGGCTTGGGCAAGATGGAACGATAAGAATGGCCACCCCAACCAACAAGTCGTCTTTATCAGGCATGGCCATGACGATGAGGGGTGGCAACCACATAAAGATCGCTCTTTCTCGTGACGGTGGCCGCGAAAGCCTCAGTCATGTCAAGTTCTTCAGGAGTTTGGCCATTTGGAAGTGCCCAGTCGAAATGGTACAGCAAAAGTGCTAGTAAGAGCTCGATATTTGCCGCAGCAAATGCGATGCCCGGACACACCCTCCTGCCAAACCCAAATGGAACGAAATGGTTATGTGTCCCGATAAAGTCTACTGATGATTCAAGAAACCTCTCCGGCACAAATTTTTCTGGGTCTTCCCAATGATTTGGATCCCTTCCAAATGCCCCGGCATGAATAAGCACCCTCGATTTCACAGGTATATCGTAGCCCCTGATCTTGCATGCCTTCCTTGCTTCTCTGGGGACTAATGGTACTGTAGGGTGTAACCTAAGAGTCTCTTTGATCACTGACTTTAAGTACTTAAGATCCTCGAGATCCGATTCTTGCACTCGATCCTTTCCTTTCAATGCCATGCGTACCTCAGCCTGCGCTTTTGCCATCGCTTGTGGGTTCTTGAGCAGTTCCGACATTGCCCATTCTGCTGTCACTGATGAAGTATCGGTTCCACCACCATAGAATTCCTAAAAAGGTGCAAACGCAATAGAAACATGCATTTAGTGGAAGTTAATCAATTGTCGTTTCCCCCGACTGACTTCGAGCAGGCCATGATTCATTGGTATCGTCAAGCAAAGGAATTAAGTGGAGATGGAGCTACTGGCTCATACACCTTTGCCCAATTCAGAGAGGCGAAACCACCCACTTATGATGGAAAAGCTGATCCTCTTGCAACTGAGCAGTGCACTAGAAAGATTGAAGGGATCTTTGAAGCTGAAGGTGTTCCCGAAAACAAGAAGGTTAGCTTTGCTTCTCGATACTTAGAAGGCGAGGCAGAGCATTGGTGGGAGGGAATGAGGCCAGCTCTTGGAGATAGGGGTGGTGCTATAGCTTGGGAGGACTTTAAGCAGGCTTTCAATGCCCAATTCTTCCCAGTGTCATTTCAGACAAAAATGAAGAGTAATTTTATACACATACCTCAAGGTGACTCCGCGGTTTTGGAGTATGCGGCCCGCTTTAATCAGATGAGTAGATTTGCTGAGCAATATGTGTCTAATGAGCAAGATAAGGCCGATCACTTTCTGAGGGGGCTCCAATATGAAATTGGTTCTGCACTCACACCTCTAGCATTGACATCTTATAAAGACGTGCTGGAACGAGCGATCAGAGTGGAACAAAAGATTTTGGAGCGTGACGTGCAAGGTGTACCTCAGCATAAGAAGTTGAGATCCACTGACTATTAGGATAGCGGCGCCGGTGGCAGCGGAAAGATGAAAGCTTTTAACCAGCCAAGAAAGCCCAGAATTCAGAATAATCTAGGCCCTTGTACTACCTGTGGGAGACGACATAGCGGTCCTTGTTACCGCAAGAGAGGAGCATGTTTCACTTGTGGAAAAATGGGACATATGGCACGTGAGTGTCCAACATAGAAGAATGCCCCTGGAGATAGTAGAGTATGTTTTGTATGTGGGCAACCTGGACATCGAGCCTATACTTGTTCTATGAGGAAGACTGCCCCTCCAGTTGATAGGCCACAAGAAGGCCAGCAAAGGCAAAGGATGACTGGGAAAGTTTTTACGATGACAGGGAGGATGCGGCGGCTTTTAATACGGTTGTTGCAGGTAATATTTCTATTGCCTCGCAACTTGCTTATGCATTGTTTGATCCCGGTGCCACGCATTCCTTTACTTCCATTGACTTTGCAAAGAAACTTGATGTATTGCCTGAGCTTCTAAAATATGAATTGTGTATTGATACTCCCACTGGTGATTTCTTAATTGCTGACCGTAATTTTCAAGAATTGTTTGTTGCGAATTGATGATGTACCGTTGCCTGTGGATTTGGTGGAGTTAGATATACGGGATTTCGATGTTATTCTAGGGATGGATTGGTTATCAAAATATCATGCCACTGTTGATTGTTATTCAAAGAAAATTATTTTTCGACCTCCTAATCAACCCAAATTTTCTTTTTTGGGAAGTTATAAAGGCACTTTTCCAAGGTTGATTTCAGCTATGCAAGCAAGAAAGCTTTTGAGAAAGGGTTGTTACGGTTATTTGGCTTATGTAAAAGACACAAGTAAGGAGCCGGTAAAGCTAGAAAATGTTCATGTTGTCAGAGAATTTCCTGATGTATTTCCTGAAGATTTACCCGGCTTGCCTCCTGATAGAGAGATAGAGTTTTGTATCAATTTAATGCCTGGTACGACACCTATCTCTAAGACCCCATTTCGGATGACACCTTCTGAATTGAGTGAATTGAAAACACAACTGCAAGAGCTTTTGGATAAGGGTTTTATCAAGCCTAGTGTATCGCCTTGGGGAGCTCCTGTTCTATTTGTGAAGAAGAAAGACGGTAGTATGCGACTTTGCATAGATTACCGAGAACTTAACAAGGTGACAAGAAAAAATAAATATCCTTTACCTCGGATTGATGATTTATTTGATCAACTTCAAGGGGCTCAGGTATTTTCTAAGATCGACCTTCATTCTGGGTATCATCAGTTGAAGATAAAAGTTGACGATGTGCCAAACACCGCTTTCAAAATAAGGTATGGGCATTATGAATTTCTTGTCATGCCTTTTGGGTTAACGAATGCACCTGCGGCTTTTATGGATTTGATGAAGAGGGTATTTAGGTAATTTCTTGATGGATATTGTGGTATTCATTGATCATATTTTGGTGTATTCGAGGAGTTTGGAAGAACATGAACAGCACTTGAGAGTTGTTTTACAAACTTTGCGTGAAAAGAAGTTGCATGCTAAATTTAGTAAGTGTGCCTTCTGGCTTGATCATATAGAATTCTTGGGTCATGTAATATCAAAGGATGGTATCTCAGTTGATCCAAAGAAAGTTGAAGTAGTTGTTCAATGGAATTGCCCTACCAATGTCACAGAGGTAAGGAGTTTTCTTGGATTAGCAGGTTATTACAGGCGATTTATAGAAGGGTTTTCTAAAATTGCCAGTCCACTTACTTGCCTAACTCAGAAGGGAGTTAAATTTGTGTGGTCAGATCAATGTGAGTGCAGTTTCCAAGAGTTGAAGAGGCGATTGGTGTCAACTCCTATATTAACTTTGCCTTCAGGAACTGGTGGCTTTACAATTTATTGCGATGCATCTAAGGAAGGTTTAGGTTGTGTTCTTATGCAGGATGGTAAAGTTGTGGCATATGCCTCTAGACAGTTGAAAGCTCATGAGAAGAATTATCCTACTTATGATCTGGAGTTGGCGGCGGTTGTGTTTGCCTTAAAAATATGGCGGCACTACTTGTATGGTGAAAAATGTGAAGTCTTTACCGAGCACAAGAGTTTGAAATATAATTTTACTTAGAAAGAACTTAACATGAGGCAGAGGAGATGGTTAGAACTTCTGAAGGATTATGACTTATCCATCAATTACCATCCAGGTAAAGCTAACGTGGTAGCTGATGCCTTGAGTCGCAAATCCTCTGAAAATATGGCAACATTGCTTACTTCTCAAAAGCTTATTCTTGAGGATATGAGAAAGCTAGACCTAGAGGTTTTGGTCCATCGGCTTGGTGCTCGATTAGCTAATCTTCAAGTACAACCAACATTGATTGATAGAATCAAGGCTGAACAAAATGAAGATCCTCAATTGGAAAAGATCAAAGAAGGTATAGAAGCTGGGAAACAAGATGACTTTAGTATCTACGTAGATGGGTCATTGAGGTTTCGTGGTCAATTATGTGTTCCCGATGATTCAAAATTGAAAAAGGAGATATTACAAGAAGCTCATAGCACTAGATTCTCGATTCATCCAGGAAGCACCAAGATGTACAGGGATTTGAGAGGAAATTTTTGGTGGATTAATATGAAGAAAGATATTGTGAAGTTTGTCGACCAATGTCTAATTTGCCAGCAAGTGAAAATTGAGCATCAGAAACCAGGTGGCCAGTTGCACCCATTTGAAGTACCTAAATGGAAGTGGGAGCATATTACCATGGATTTCATCGTCGGCTTACCGAGGACGCCTAGTGGTAAGAATGCCATATGGGTGATTGTTGATCGATTGACTAAATCTGCACACTTTTTGTCTTATCGATTTGGTCTTTCACTTGAAGACATGGTGAACCGATACGTTAATGAGATAGTGAGACTTCATGGAGTTCCAGTGAGTATTGTTTCCGATAGAGATCCCAGGTTTGTGTCCAACTTTTGGAATAGTTTACAAGGGGCGTTAGGTACTCAACTCAACTTTAGCACATCTTTTCACCCATAGACGGATGGTCAGTCAGAGAAAACTATTTAGACGTTAGAGGATATGCTACGATCTTGTGTTATTGATTTTGGTGGTTAGTGGGATGAACATTTACACTTGGCAGAGTTTTCTTATAATAACAGTTATCATTCCAGCATTAAGATGGCTCCTTTTGAAGCTTTGTATGGGCGTAAGTGTAGGACTCCTGTTTGCTGGGATGATGTTGGTGAGAAAAGATTAACCGGCCCTAAATACATACAACAATCAGAAGAGAAAATCAGACTCATTCGAAAGCGTTTGAAAACAACACAAAGCCGTCAGAAAAGTTATGCGAACCTTAAGAGGCACAAAGTAGAATTTAATGTAGGAGACCATGTATTCTTGAAAGTTTCTCCTATGAAAGGCGTCATGAGATTTGGCATGCGTGGTAAATTAAGCCCAAGGTACGTGGGACCATTTTTGATATTAGAAAAGATTGGTAAAGTTGCTTATAAACTGGCTCTACCACCAGCATTATCTGGAGTCCATAATGTGTTTCACGTGTCCTTATTACGGAAATATGTGCCAAGTCCTGATCACGTTCTGGATTTTACACCGTTGAATTTGAGAGAAAACTTATCATACGAAGAGCAGCCCATTCGTATTATCGACAAAAAGGATCAGGTGTTACGACGACGCACTATTCCTTATGTGAAGATCCAGTGGAAAATCACATGGAGAGAGAGGCCACTTGGGAACTCGAGGAAGAAGCAAGGCGCAAATACCCTCACTTGTTTCATGATTGAGGTACCTGTAAATTTTGAGGATGAAATTTTTTTAAGGAGGGGAGAATGTAATGTATGGGCTTTAAAACAAGAAAATAAAATAAAATAAAATAAAAAGAAAGGGTTGAAAAGTCAAAAAGGGAAGCTAAAGGAAAGTGGAGGAAGCTTCGGCTGAGTTTAAAAAGATAGAGAGAGGGAGAGAAGAGAAGAGTACCGGCAGAAACAGGGGAAAACGTGAAACAAGAGAGAAGAGAGAAAGAAGAGAAAGGAAAAAGGGAAAAACGGAAAAAGGGAAAAATTTCGGCTCACTCGTGGTCCGGACGCCTCATCAAGCTGACTCAAGTGTGTTTTGCAACGCCGGTAAGGAATCAAAGCTTTTAATCACCTACTTCAAGCAATCGCCGCAATTAGGGCTCGAAATTCGGATTTCTTGGATATTTGTGTGGCAAAGCCCGATTTTTGAGTCGTTGAGCTGTATATTTTTTTTATAGAAATGGTACTTTGGGACATTGTGAAGCTATAGCATCTTACGGATCGTGATTTGAGCTTGCGGTTTGTCCGGAACGGAATTTTGAAGTTGGGGGTGCATTCTGGTACTGTAGCGAATAGTATCTTCGAGGTTGTTTTCTGTTGTTGTTTTCGGTACTGTTTTGGGGTGGCTAAGTTGGGGTTCTTGTTGTACGTTAAAAGAGGTTTCTAAAGACTGTAAGATGGCTTGAAACGGAAATTTGTGGAGGGAGTAATGGCGTGACGAAGTTGGCGCATGGACCGTGCCTAGCTGAAAATGATGGGTTTCCGCTAAATTGTGAGCTTTCGTGGCGCATGGGTGTCATTTTATCTACTAATAGGCCTAGTATAGGTGAGTCGTTGTTAGAATATCCCGTTTTACTCGGCATTTTGATATTGTTTTTCCATTAATTGTTAGAAATCCGAGTGCGTGGTTCGAGTGAGCGTCGTAATTAATTTTTGACTCTTCCCAGGTGAGTGACACTATTTCTTCTTTGTATTTTAAACTCATCTTTTGAGAAACGTGGTGGATTATATAATCCATGAGTTGATAAAAAGCATATCTTGATTGGAATGGTTGTTTGAAAATAGTTTATGAAATTCTTTATGAAAGAATCGAATAATGCTTTGATAATTATTTATCAAATTTTGAGTTGTGACATGACTTCCTTTCTGATGTTGGATTACTGGATATTGTGATTGGTGGTTGGTGCTCAATGTCTCTGTGGACCCTGAGGGGTGTGGGTATGCGCATACTAGTCTAGGATATCCTTGTGGGCCGAGCCATCGGCTAATAATAGGTGGAGACCTTGCCAAGGGGGAATCTTGGTCGTCTTGTCACGGGCGTTACGCGTGACCATGGTTAGACATTTGAGCATAAATTGGTCAATGGAGTGGACCATTGACGTGTGATTTGAGTTTGGTCGATGGAATGGACCATCGATGTGATTTGATGAGATCAATCAATGGAATAGACCATTGGTACTTTTGGTATTTGAGTTATGATTTTGTATTATGATAAAGTGAGTTATGTTTGTGTTTTAAAATGTGCATAGTAATTTCTCGATCCGCTTAGAAGAAATGTGTTACTCACTGAGCCGTGGTAGCTCACTCCTCTCATCTACTTGTTTTTCAGGTTCTTCAGCGAGTCACGACTAGGCGTGAGCGTTCGTTCGGGGAGGACTTTTGTGGTGGAAATTTTTGGGTATGACTTGTGCATAGTTGATAAATTTATAAGTTAGTCTTTGTAATAGGTGAATGTTTTGTTTTGGTGGATTGTAGAGATACTCTGACATTGTAATCAAATACCATTTTCGTCATACATATATATATGGATGTATATATGTTGATATCGGGTTAAATTTTGGTTATGTTGAGGTTGCATCTTTTGGTGAAAGGACGGCCGTGTCATGCCCTTGTTCTAGTGGATTGGGGTGTGACAGGAACATTGTCTGAAGGTGTTCTTGGCATGGTTGTCGGGCTTGAGACTACTGCTGAGGTACGGAATACCATAATCAACTCCTTTGCAAGAATCTCAAGAACGTGAATATTATCAAATCAACAACTTCAATATGCACAAGAAAGGCACTTACATTACGAATGAGTATAGCAGCATTTCAAGGGGATGTGCGACGATCTTGCTGCTATTGAAAAGCGCACGAGTGACAGCACCTCATGATCAGATTTTAGAATTTCTGAAGAATGATACGTTAGTATCAGTCAATAATAGGAATACAGAGGAAGCATTTTTAGTGGTTGTCAAATGGTCAAGTCTTGTCGTTTGCCTTTTATCTTGGCTAAGGAATTTAGCAATGAGCCTTTTGCTAAATTCGCTAATATCTCTGGGGATCATCTCCAGTGCTTTCTAATCAGAAATTTAAGGGGAGAATTACTAAAAAAAGTCTTAAACCTATGGCAATTGTGCCAATTCAGTCTTAACTTTTTTTTTTTTGCCAATTTAGTCATAAACCTTTTACAATTGTACCAATTCAGTCCATCTATTTGACCGGCGTTGACATGGACGCCGGCCGAGGACAGCTAGCCGGCGAACGCTGATGTGATAATTTTTTAATATATATATATATATTCGAATTTTTGAATTTTTTTTTGAATTTTTTATTTTTTTTTCTCTTTTTTTTCCCCACCTTCTTCTTCCTCTGGCCGGTGAGGTCAGCCTCGCCGGCCACTGGCAAAGGCGAGCCTCGCCCAGCGACGGCGGCCTCGCCAGCCACCAGTGAGGATCGTCGCCAGATCTTGAGGGTGTCCCTGGAGAGGGTGCGGACGACGGACGAGTTCGAAGGGGGCGACAGGGCCTTGGATCGGGTCGCCGACGACCAGAAGCGCAAGAGGTCACCAAATCTGGTGACGGCTGCGCGATGGCGGCCTCGCCATCGGCCCAGGTGAGGCTCGCCTTCGCCGGTGGCTGGCGGGGGCGAGTCTTGCCAGTGGCCGGCGAGGCTGACCTCGCCAGCCTGCTAGAGGAAGAAGCAGGTTGGAAAAAAAAAAAAAAAAATTAAAAAAAATCGAAAAATTCGAAAAAAATATTAAAAGATATTAAAAAAATTTCCACGTCAGCGTTTGCCGGCCAGTTGTCGTCGGTCGGCGTCCACGTCAGCACCGGTCGACCAATTTTGGTCGAATGGACTGCATTGGCACAATTGTAAAAGGTTTAGAATTAAATTGGGAAAAAAAAAAGCTTATGATTGAATTGGCATAATTGTAATAGGTTTAGGACTTTTTTTTGTAATTCTACCAAAATTCAAGTATTATCTAATCTCATTGATCGAGCGCACTAGATCCATTTGGGTTCTTCCCTAGCGGCGAAAGTTTGACTTTTATAGCATGCTTCGATTAATTCATTCAAAAGTCAATTTAAAAACAATGAAAGTTTCTCAGTCAGATGAAGGAAAGCCAAGGAACGAGTTTAATAATCATTTTAGAGATGTCATTCAACACGTGAAAGCTTGTCCAAAAACGCACGAACAGAATGGATTAGTAGAGTGCAAACATTGAAATATTACAGAACTTGGATCCGGGCCTCGGGTTCGGGTCACGGGTCACGGCACCCCCTGGCCTCGTGAGGTCACTCACCACGGCCATCACCGGGGCCGTCCTGCACCGTTGAAGGCCGCGCCTGGTCCCGTTGCGAGACCGTGCAAACGGGCGTGAGAGGTCATGGTCCTCGGCGGTCCGCTCTGGCAGGGGCTCGGCAAGGGAGTCGAGAAAAGGGCGAAAGTGGTCATCGTCGTCCTCCATGCGCACGACGAAATATGCCTGGGTACTGTCGCACAGGCTTGATGCTGTCATATCCGTCGGCCATTCTTGGCATGTTCAGATCACCTGGTACAGAAGAATATGCTGTGCATCACTGATGTTGATGCGGCTGTCTTAAATCACAATTAACATTCACAAATTTTAATAATATTTAAATATATATTTTTTTGTATTTTTTTTTTTACAACTATAGTCGGGCCCTCACTACGACCCTCACTAGCCATCGCCCACAGCCATGAAGCCCTCGTTGGTCATGGCGAGGGTCCACTATTAATGTGGCCAGGGTGGTCGACTGACGGAAAAATAAAAAGAGAAAGAAAAAAAAAGTAAAAAAAAAAGGGAAAAACACAGAATTAATAAAAAGATTTCAAAAAAATATTGAAATATTATTAAAAATAATTCACGTCAGCATTGGCCATACCACATAAGATGGTCGGCATCACATTGACGATTTCCGATCAAATTTAGTCGGATGAACTTAATTCGCAAAATGTGAAAAAATTTATGATTCAATTGGCAAAACTAAAAAGTTTAAAATTGAATTGGCAAAGTACAATAAGTTTAGACAAATCTCCCATAAATAATCAAAAGGTGGACTCACCAACTTTTCAAAGGATCTAAAAAAATTTATCAAAAGGGATAAAAAGACTTACCATTAAGATTTTCATACATGTAAGCTAGTACAAAAATGTGACTAAAGACACTAACGCGAACATATGACACGTCAACAAGACAAGACGATGTTGATCTTTTGATTTTTTCAATCAAAAACTCATATGCTTCAATAAATAGCAGCTGAAATTGAATGAGTTGGGGTTAGTGAACCGAGTGTTTTTTTGCACCAAAACAAAACAAGTATTCCAAATCTACAATTTCAAGTGAATTCATCAGTTTGCCTGATGGAAAATTTAATGCATCTCTAAAGTAAGAGTCCATGCATCTTTGGATCGTCTAAGAGGCGAAGATATTTGTATCCCGTGTGTATATTTACATGCATTTTTCTTTTTTTGAATTTGGGTGGAAGTATTAAAAGTGAAAACATTTTTATGCCATTAAAAAGAACTATAACAAAAAGATTTCCAAATTCAACATTTCAAGATGTTTTCATTTGGTAATAAACAGTAAGTATATTACAGGTCATATTAGCAGGAAATAAATAATTGGATGACAGTTTTTAATTTATTATGAGAATAACAGTCTATTCTGAACGAAAAAATTAAATAACATATAATTATAAATTGTTCTGAAGTCCAATCCTTTAAGAATTTGTAACTCATAATAAGCTATTATTTTCACGGTAACCTAAAAATTATTATGCTAACAAAGCCCTTAAGAGGATTCTATCATAGCTTTAGAAAGGAAAACTGCATTTCTCTCGAAGCTATCTACCTACAGTGGCAAGCTCAACCTCCAATAAGTAACCCTCATCCATCGACCTTGAATGTTGCCAACGTTGTGACATTTAAGCAAAGCCACTCGAATTTTTGCTTTCTTTGATCCAAATTATGGGTCTCATCGAAGGCCAGGATATGCTGGGATTTGTTGCTGGAGATTATCCTGCACCAGTTCTGAAATCGAAGTCCCAAACACAGAAGAGCAGAACGCATGGAGATGGTCTGATCGTCTCCTGCATAAATGGATCACTGGAACATCATCTATAGGCCTTCTCGGCATGGTTGTTGGGCTTGAGACTGCCACTGAGGTGGGGAATACCTGGATACCTTCATCCCACATGGCTGCTAGCGCTGGGAAGCTTCAAAGTGTTGGTATTTGCGGAAGCGTGTGTTTGATGTGTGTGCAAGTGTGTTTTGTGTGTGAACTATCAAGAGAGCAAAAGAACTAAGAACAATGTGGGTAAGAAAATAATTTAGCAAAGTAATAATAGAGAGTGGCAGCAAGGGAGCACAAGGGAACAAAAGAAAACTTTTTTTATTAAGTTATTGTAGTACAAAGGGAAGAGGAGGAGCTTACCTTTTTGGTCTGCCCCTCAAAACGGACGACCACAAGCCTATTTATAGGCCTACATCACCGACTTCTTCATGCAAAAATCTCTACTCAAGTTAGAGATTTTCTTGTCCTTAGTCAGCTCTATTAATGAGTTTGTAAACCAACTTTCAAGGGGAAATATCTCTGCAAATTGCAGAGATAATATTGTGGCCTACTCTACATAAATCTAGTATACTCTAGAGATTTGCTTTGCTACCAAAGTCAAGATTTTTCTTATAGTATCATCGAGTTGATTCTAGAAATTGGATAAGGAATTTAACACTCCTCTTTGATCCAATTTCGTGTTACTCCAAGCATATCCCATAATGTCTCGAACTTGGCTAGCGATAGTGCTTTGGTGAAGATGTCCACTACTTGATCCTCAGTCTTGCAATATTTCAGCTCGATTTCTCCGTTATTTTGCACCTCTCGAATGAAGTGATATTTGATGTCGATATGTTTGGTTCTTCCATGGAATAGTGGATTCTTTGATATAGTGAATGCAGACTTATTGTTGCAAAGTATCGGGGTCTGTTCTGTCTGTGCTTCTCCAATGTCTTCTAGAATTCTTCGAAGCCATATTGCTTGACTGGTGGTCATAGCAGCTGCGCTGTATTCAGCTTCTGCAGTAGACTATGCCACTGAGTCTTGTTTTTTGGATTCCCATCAAAATATTGCAGAACCCAGTGTGAACGCATAGCCAGTAATACTTCTCTTGTCATCAGCTGAGCCTACCCAATCGCTGTCAATGTAGGCAATGAGATTGGCGTCTGCATTTGGCCAATACCAAATGCCATAATCTATAGTTCCTCGTAAATATCTAAGAATTCTCTTGGTAGCTCCAAAGTGAATTTGACTTGGACTTTGCATGAATCATGATAGTAGACTCGTGGCATACATAATACCTGGTCATGTAGTAGTGAGATATAGTAGACTATCAATCAGACTTCTATAGAGGGAGGCGTTAGCTTTTTCTGCTCCATCTTCCTTGAACAGTTTCTCATTTTTCTGAGCGGAGTCGAAACTACTTTGCAATAGTTCATCTTGAATTTCTTTAGGAGGTTCGTGGTAAATTCTTTTGCAAGATAAAAACTCCTTCATTTTGGTTGATCTCGATGCCGAGGAAATAATGCATCAAACCCAAGTCCGTCATCTCGAATGTCTTCATCATTTCTTCTTTGAATTCTTGGATCATTGTCTCATTGTTTCATGTATAGATGAGATCATCCACATACAAAGAGACAATGAGAGTGTCAGACTTACCTTGAGTTTTGATGTAGAGCGTTGGCTTGCTCATACTCCTCCTGAATCCTTGCTTGATGAAGTATTCATCGATTCTACTATACCACACTCGTGGTGCTTGCTTCAACCCATAGAGGGCTTTTTTGAGTTTGAGAATCTTGGCCTTTTACAGTATAGCCTTGTGGTTGTTCCATATATATTTCTTCTTGAAGATATCCATTTAAGAATGCCAACTTCACATCTAGTTTATGGATCTTCCATTCTTTTTGTGCTACCAAGGCTATGAGTGCTTGAATAGTATCAAGTCGAGCAACGAGAGCGAAAGTTTTGGTATAGTCGATACCTAGTTGTTGCAAGTAGCCTTTTGCCACAAGCCTTGCTTTGTACTTATGGATTGATCCATCTGCATTGAGCTTCATCTTGAAGACCCACTTGACGCCAATGATCTCTTTGTCTTTGGGTTGATCAACAAGCTCCCAAGTTTCATTTTTCTCGATCATCTTGATCTCTTCCTTCATGGCTTTTATCCAAACTTCTTCTTTGGATGCCTGTTCGTAATTTTCTGGTTCTAAAGCAGTAACGTTGCATGTGTCGTAAATTCTTCTAAGGGTTTTTACTCTTAGTACAGGTGATTCTAGAGTAGATTCTTCTTGCGTCACTCTTGGAGAGGTTGGTGGGGTTACACCATGAGTGGTGGAATCCGGCACTTCTCCTTCTTCTTGTGACATTGATTCCTCTTAAGCAGGTGATATGTCTAGTAAGGTGAAATACTTCTTCTTGATTTTCTCATCCTCCCAATTCCAGGCAACATTTTTGTCGAACTCAACGTCTCAACTAATCATGAGCTTCTTAGTCCTTAGGTTGTAAACCCGATAGCCTTTTGATTGGTTACTAAGCTGAGGAATATTCCCTTTTTTGTCTTTTCATCTAGCTTACTCCTTTTCTGAGCAGGGATGTGGACGTAGCATATGCATCCGAACACCTTAAGGTGCTTTGCCGAAGGCTTCCATCCGCTCCATGCTTCAATTGGATTTTTATTTTGGACTGCTTTAGTTGGACGCCTATTTAAGATGTATACGGCCGTGTAGACTACTTCTGACAGCACGAGTTAGGAAGGCCTTTCTCCTTTAGCATAGACCTTGCCATCTCCATAATAGTTCTATTATTTCTTTTGGCTACTCCATTTTGCTCTGGGGCGTAGCCAACGGTTAATTGATGATGGACTCCATCTTCACAAAATTTAATAAACTCCTTTGAATTGTATTCCGTGCCTTTGTCACTCCTTAGAACTTTGATTCTTCGACCACTTTGACTCTCGACATGGTTCTTGAATTTTCTAAAGATACAGAAAAATTTTGATCTTTCTTGAAGAAAGTATAACCACGTCATTCTTGTGTAATCGTCAATGAATATGATGACATATTTATTCCGATTGAGTGTGGGGGTTCTCATTGGACCACACACATCCGTATGAATTAGCTCCAATGGCTTCTTAGTTCTCCATGCACCTCCAGATGGAAAGGACTGCCTTTGTTGTTTTCCAAGTAGGCAACCTTCACAAACATCTAAGATATCTTAAATAGCTGGAATATCTCTCATCATATTTTTCAAGTTGATGTGGCCAAATCTTCGATGCCATAGCCATGAATTATCAAGTTGAGCTTTCATGGCTATATCTTTAACATAGTTCCATCGAATAGGAAAATTCTTATTCTTCATCTTAACAGAGGCAATGATATTTTTATATTAATCATAGATAATGCAGGCATCTCCTCTAAAGTATAAAGAATACCCACTTTGCATCATTTGGCCCACACTCAAGAGATTTTGTGCAAGACTAGGGACTAACTATACATTATGTTTATATTTTTGGCCTTTATTCGTTTCCACGGTGATGGTGCCTTTTCCTTTGACATCTACTAATGCACCATTGCCCAATTTTACTTGGGATTTCACTGACTTATCAATATAAGTGAATATAGATTCGTCCCCTATCATATGATTGCTACACCCACTATCAACGTACCATGTTTCATTTTTATTATAATTTTTCGCTTGGTCTGCGTAGAATGTATTCTCTTCACTTTCTTTTTTTCTTACATAGTTTGCTTGATTATTTATTTTTTAGCGACAATCTTTTTCTACATGGCCATATCTTTTACAAAAGCGGCATTGTTTTTTTATTTTTAAACCAACAATCCTTCTCCAAATGATTTGTTTTCTTGCAAATACCACAAGGTGGATAATTTTCCTTTTGTGTAGTTTCTCCTCCTTTTTTACTTTTTCCATGAGCTACTCTACCATTTTTAGATTGATGAGACCATATAATTACTTTAAACTAAAAGGCACTTTCAACTGAATCTTCGTCCTGTGCCATTAGTCTTTTCTCATGTGCTTCTAGAAAGCCAATTAATTCACTCACTGATAAGGTCGTCAAGTCCTTAGTTCCTTCTATAGTTGTAACTATGGGGTTGTATTTATTAGTAAATGACACCAATATGTTCTCAACAACCCTTTGATTGGTGATCCCATCTCCATAGGCTCTCATTTGATTAACTAGCTCTTTTAATTTTCCACAATATTCTTGGACGGTCTCATAATTTTTCATTTTAGAATTCTCAAAATCTCTTCTCAAAGTTTGAAAGTGAATAGTGCATACCTTTTTTGATCCTTGAAATTCCTCTCGTAGTATTTCCCAAGCCCCTTTTGCAGTCTTCGCTCCAATTATTCTTGGAAATATCATTTCGGAGAGTGCTTGCTAAATAAAATATAGTACCCTTGCATCTTTTTGTAGTTGATCCTTCGAAACACTTGCACCTTCTTGTGGAGCCTCGCAACTTTTTTCCACGATGTCCATAAGTCTTGGGCCATCAAGAATGTAGTCATTTTTATGCTCCAAAAGTCATAGTTGTTCCCATGAAAAATGGGGATGGGAAATGAGATGAGATAGAGTTGGCCATGGTTTAGTTATTGGGCATTTGGAAAGGGTAGTTTTAGGAATGGGTAGGTAGGACAAACTGTGACAGCCTGAATTTTCAGATTTTGTTTTCGATTGAATAAATCAAGCCTTTCATCGACGCATCTATAGTGTTATTCTCTGAGCTGATCACTCACGAGATAACTAGACTATCTGGTGAAGCCGTTAAGGAATCTAAACGCAATAGACTCGAGAATTCGACTAAGAATCGACTGCTCGACCGTGTTGATCTGCAAAGGGTCATTACGGCACCGTTAAAAATTGATCAGAGACCGGAGATAGGTCGATTTGATAGAGATATGTGATTAGTGTGTGGGTGATTCCACCTAATTGCAAAATTTCTGTCGAACGGCACTAGACCGATTTTTCTATCATTTCTGTACCCTATGCCCGTATTTGAAACCTCGAGATTTTCACGACAACCGAGAGTTGCCAATGTGTCAAAGATGTATAATATGGCTCGAAAATAATCGACCACCGGTCAATTGCACTAAAAATTCCTAAAAGCTACCCAGTAGGTTAGGTTATGCTAAAATCGCGTCAGATTGAAATTTACCGCGAATTTGAACCCGATTTAGAAAATTGAAAGTTCAGTCATGTCACGATCTATTTTAGGAACATCGAATCATCCTCTAAAGAAATTTTGGCGAGCCCAAAATTTTTACGGAAAATCGATTCGGACAATTAGGAAAATGAACGGAAATTCGGACGGGCCAAATTTAAGGGAATTTTGACTTTCAAACCAAGCTATTTGGCGATGGGCACTTGCATAAATGATGTGGGTTTTTTCATCGAAATTGGACCTCAAATTGGAGAATTGGTGAAGAAATTGAAGATTATTTGAGTGAAATTCGGAACCATGGAAGGGGTGCAACTTTTGCATCAAAAATTGGATTAATTGGTGGGAATTTTTGCTAGAAAGTAATAAGGGACAAGTAATTAATTGGATGGCTAATTTTTGTTGAATCTTCCGCCACCCGCGGCTTCTTCGGCAAGCTTTGCCAACTACGTCTATCCTTCGGCTTCTCCTCTTCTCTCTCCTTTGACGCCCACCTCATCCATTTATGCTTTGCTTTTACTCTCATTTTCTTCGAAGCTCCTTCCCCTTTGCCACGCCAGCTGCTCCACTGGATTCCCCAGCCAAAGCCACATGTCCAATGCCTTTTCCCCTTCATCCCTCTCTCTCCCTATTTGCTGCTATTTTCCACTGAGTTCCCTGCAGTTGCCATCCAACGCCCGCATGTCTCCACCATTTCGGTCTTTGTTTTGCTTGGTCAAAACCCCCAGCAAAAGCCCCCCAACGTTGACTCATCTTCAACGCCAACTCCTCCTCCATTTTGGTTCTGCCAGCGCCTCCACCGAAGCAGTCCAGCCACGATTGATCCCATCTCTTTGTGCAGCCCTCCACCGAAGCCAGTTGCTGAGTCAACACACCTTCCTCGAAGCCCCTCGTTGATTTGCCAGCAACTCCTTCATGCTTTGTTGTTTGGCCAGCATCCACCAAAGTCCATCTCCACGATTTCTTCACACAGCCAGCCCGTTTTTGGCCCAAATCTCTAGCTATAGCCTAGTCCAGAATCGAGCTCATTTGAAGCCCGCATGTTCAGTAGCTGCAGCCCACAAACTCAGCAGTCTAGCCAATGAATTTCAGCTCAATAGCCCGCTTCTCAATCCAACTTTCGAGCATAGCACTTGCTGTGGGCTTGCAAGGCCTTTTTGGCCCGGTCCAAGTGTTCGTTGACGCCACCGAAAGTTCTAGTTTCGGCCACCGTCGTGCCGCCGTCGCAGTGAACCGATTTTCGCATTAAACCGATGAATTTATGCACTAAACTCTACTTAGTAGGCTAATGACGTTTAATGGATGTTTAGTTTAGGTTAATTAGGGATTAGGTGGTTAGTTAGATTAAATTAGCAATTTAATTATTCAATTATGCATGTTAGGTCGTTAGATTAAATTAATTAAGGCCTAGATAGGATGTGTTATTTATCTAGACAGGTTCGAGAATTTTCGTGACCCGTTTAGGCGATCAATTTAGCAATTTCGGCCTATGTTAGTATTTATGGTAATTAATTGTAATTATTTAATTAATTTTGGTAATTATTTAATTATTAAATATTTTCTGGAAATTAGACCGGGATAGCCGGTGATCGGAATTTCGTGTTGATTTCAATGGTGTGGTTAATTTCTGCAATTGAGTGTTAAATTGTGCAAATTGAGTGCTGATTGGAATTTTGAGTATTTAATTCCAAAACTTGTGAATTTTGATATTTATTTAGAAAATCTCGGGTGTCAGATTTTAATACCGAAGATGATTTTATATACTATGTAAAATAGTGAGATTTTAAATTGGAAGATATCACTTTTTCTTGGTCGAGTTGACCGTGTACCCACACACGACTATTTTACCGTGTATTTCTAATACGAAGAAAATAGGACAGGCTCACCATTTTGATTGAAGTATTTGAGTGCAATGCACGGTGTCCTGAGCCGAGATTGAGTGGTCGAGATTGAGTGGTCGTGTGTTGGTTAAGAGAATCCGTTTCGGGTTGTTAAGCTAGACGTTACCCCTATATGGAACGCCCCTAAACAACGGGAAGCTTCCGCATTATCTTTTTGTAACTCACTTCATTGATATTCATTCAGATTCAAAAAATTCGGATGAATCCCTGCAATATATTATGGACCCTTGCTCCTTCGAGAAAGCCATCTGATAGAGACGTTGCCGTGCTCAATGGGGTGAGAAGACGCCTGACTATGCCAGAAGACCGCCGAACAAAGAGTAGGCCGTGCTATATGCCGAGATCAAAACTAGGATCGCATGATTAATTGAGTTGAATTTGTCGGATTATGGGACAAAATTGTGTGGCACGATATGGGATGTGTCATAACAATTTGGCTTTATAATCAGGACCCTGATGCTTGTTTGAAATTTGAGTATGGCGTTCCAGTTAATTGAGCTTGGTTGTTGCTCATGCTTTCATGTTGTATATGATATGAATTGTGCTGACCTGCAGGGTGGATCTGAGATGAGATAAGTCTATGTGGTTGTATGATTGTGTGGTTAGAACGTCTCTGGGCGTATTACCCTCCTAATCAGGGTTTAGAGCGTGAACTCGTTGAGATTTATATCTCACCCCGTTGTGAGCTAAATTTTCAAGGCCGTAGAGTGGAGGACCCGGAGCCGAACTGAGGGGATCCGAAGAGTAGGTCAGTTAGGACAGTTCCTTTTTGAGAATTGGTCTTTTGAAGTCTCTTGGTTATAGACTTTGTACATTACTCAGTATGTTTATAAAAGCATGTTTGTTTGTAAATTTATTGTCATGCTTTTTTATCCCGATGATGTTATTATCAGGGGATTTATTATTCACTTCTGCATGTGCAATAAAATAAAAAGGGTCGGCGACTCGTCCTGGGAGGTCGGAAATTTTATCGACCACCGAGGGATGGGCACGCGCTCGAGGATTGAGGCGTGACACAAACGTCCAATACCAACCAAAGGCGTGGCTCTAATACCATTGTTGGTATTTGCGAAAGCATGTGTTTGATGTGTGTGCAAGTGTGTTTTGTATGTGAACTATTAAGAGAGCAAAAGAACTAAGAACAGTGTGGGTGAGAAAATAATTAAGCAAAGTAACAATAGAGAGTGAAAGCAAGGGAGCACAAGGGAACAAAAGAAAACTTTTTTTATTTAGTTATTATAGTACAAAGGGAAGGGGAGGAGCTTAGACGACCACAAAGCCTATTTATAGGCCTACATCACAAACTTCTTCATGCAACAATCTCTGCTCAAGTGAGAGATTTTCTTGTCCTTAGTCAGCTCTATTAATGAGCTTGTAAACCAACTTTCAAAAGGAAATATCTCTACAAATTGCAGAAATAATATTGTGGCCTACTCTAGAGAAATCTAGTGTACTCTAGAGATTTCCTTTGCTGCCAAAGTCAAGATTTTTCTTATAGTATCCTCTAGTTGATTCTAGAAATTGGATCATGAATTTAAAGCAAAGCCTCGTGGAACATGCCAGTATAGAGAAAATAATGGTTGCTAATGAGGATATCGTTTTTGTAGTTTTCCAATTAGCAGAAACAAATTGAAGCTTAATGATATGTGTAAAATACGGGTTTTGACCCAGTCAAAAAAGAAAAAGGTAGAAGCTTCAGCAGAGAGAGAGAGGAATCGAGAGTTTTCGGGAGAGAGGGAAAAGAGAAGAGAGAGAGAGAGAGAGAGAGAGAGAGAGAGAGAGAGGAAGAAAAGAAAGAAAGAAAAGAAAAAGGAAAAATAAAAGAAAAAGGAGGAGATAAAAGGGAAAGAGAAAAGGAAAGAAGGGGAGAGAGAGGGACGGCAGAGAGCTCGAACACATAAAGAAGAAGAAAGAGAAGAAGAAGAAGAAGAAGAAGAAGAAGAAGAAGAAGAAAAGGGGCTTTGCGCATTCTCGTCATGGGAGCCTCGCCAAACCACGTTAACTACGCAATGCAACGCTTGGTAAGCACTCGTGCTCCCCCTTCGTTCAATCGGAATAATTTTGGACCTAGGGCTTGAAATTCGGAATTTTGGGAAAATCAAGCGGTGAAGTATGATTTTTGAGTTGTTAAGCTGCGTATTTTTGTAGAAATGATAGCTTGGGATGCTGTGGAGCTGTGGGATTTTACGGATCGTGATTTGAGCTCACGGTTTGCCCGAAACAAAATTTTGAAGTTTATCACGCGTGATGAACAGTGCAAGACCAGAACTTCAGGGCTATATTTTGTTGATTTTCGGCTTGATTTCGGGTTGGCTAAATTGGGGTTCTTGTAGTATGTTGGATGGGCTTTCCATTGATTATAAGTACATTTTAAACGGAGTTCGGTGGAGAAATTATGGCATCATGAAGTTTCGTGCTCGCACTTCGCGCTAAGGACGGCTTTGAGTAATTGTTTTGGTTGAGTGATTTATTAGCACGTAGGTGTCGTTTTCTTGATGAACAAGCATAATTTAGTCGAGTCATTAGTTGGAGAGTAGCTTATTACTTGGTTTTAATATCGTTTTCGATTTACTAATAGGAATACGAGTGCGTTGGCTTAAGTAACCACATAGATTGATTTTCGACTTTTCCAGGTGAGTGGTGCTATCTCTTCTAAGAATTTATAAGCTCATGTCTTCAAAATGATAAAGATTTGATATTTCATCAGTTATAAATAAGCATGTTTATTGCATAAAAGTTGGATCGAGCATTTACTAAGTTTTGATATTTGAAAATAGTGTGAGAACTTTTTATGAATATATTCTGTTTGATGAACGAAGTTGAGAAATATTACATGTTTTGGGTTTGTGAAACCATTTCACGAAAAGCTCGACTTTGAGATGATTAATGGAAGGTTATATAGATATTGATTTGTGATCAGCTTTTTGAAATGTATTTGATTTGAAATTGATTTATGAGACGGGTATTGAAATTATTTGAGAATGTTTTATGAAAAGTATTTTTGGCGGATAAGTTGAGTTGCGAAATCTTTTTGTGATATATGAAATGTTTTATGGATTTGGTTTGAGAATTATGGATGGTGTTGTTCTGGATTGATGTGGATGCTCAATATCGCTGTGAGCCCAGCGAGGGGCTTGTGGGTATGCGCATACTATTCTAGGATATCCTTGTGGGCCGAGCCACCGGCTAATAATAGGTGGAGACCTTGTCAAGGGGGGAATCTTGGTCGCCTCTTCACCGAGCGTTGTATCGTGACCATGGTTTGATATTGAGCAATGGATTGGTCAATGGAGTGGACAATTGACACGTGATATGAGTTGGGTTGATGGAATGGACCATCGACGTGTAATTTGAGATTAGTTGATGGAATGGACCATCGATGTGTAATTTGAGATTAGTTGATGGAATGGACCATTGACGTGTAATTTGAGATTAGTTGTTGGAATGGACCATCGACGTGTAATTTCATTAAATTATTGATGTGTGGTTTGATAAGATTAATTAATGGAATAGACCATTGATACATGTTTTATGAGATTGATTAATGGGTTAGACCATTGGCATTTGCCTATTATTATTTTGAATATTTTTGCTTTGAACATATTATGTTAAAGTAAGAAATATTATATTTTGGCCTTGAAGGTTTGTTAAATTTCTGGGTTTGGTGTGGTATGAGATTAACCAATGGAATGGACCATTGGCGTGTGAATTAATGAGATTGATCAATGGATTAGACCATTGATCAATATTTTGATATTATCGTTAAATGATTATTTCTGTTGTAAATATAAGCACACGTACTTATTATTTTACTGTATGTTTGTTATATCTTGGATTTGAGTTAAAAGAGTTGTAGTTTGGTTTTGTAAACATGCACAGTGGGTGCTCGATTCGCTTAGAAGAGATGCACTACTCACTGAGCTGAGGTTGCTCATCCCTTTATTTTCCAATCTTTTTTCAGGTTCCTTGACTAACGATGAGTAAGCACGAGAGCGATATGGATATGGGGACTTTTAGGAGTTGAATTTTGGGAGCTTTAAGGTTGTGTCCTTTGAGTGGAAGGACGGCCATGTCATCCCCCATTCTTGTTGGTTTTGGGGTGTGACAATATGTCAGTCGTGCCTTTGATAAAACAGAACCCATCTCTGTCAGTAAATTTACTACTGATTATCCCTATCATTTTGTATTCTCATTACTGGGTTCATGATAAAGGATGAGGAAACGAAGTCGGCGGTAGCAAAGGGTTAAAAAATGGTGACTTGTATTCCTTGAGGCCAAATGATGGAACCTTTATGGTCCGAAAGGTTTCGCACAACAACCACTGGGGTTCGGCATCGTCGGCTGAAGAATAATAAAACTAATATCTGTCAGTAATAGGAGCAACAGATGAAAGCATTTGTAGTAGTTGCCAAATGGCCAAGTCTGGTTTTCCTTTTTATCTTGAATAAGGAAGTTAGCTGTGAGCCTCTTGCTAAATTCACTGCTATCTCTGGGGATCATCTCCGTTGCTTTCTAATCAGTAACTCAAATATTATCTGATTTCATCGACGAGTGCACCAGATCCACTTAGGTTTTTCCCATGTGGCAAAGGTCTGGCTCTTCATCGTGCTTCATTGCTTCGATGAGTTCATTCATACTCAGTTTGAAAAAAGAATGAAAATTTCGCAGTTAGATGAAGGAAGCAAGTTCAACGGAAATGAGTTCAAAACTTATTTGAGATAACGGCGTTCAACACATGAAAGGAAAGCTTCTCCAAGGTGCCTGAACACAAAGGCTTAGCAAAGCGCGAAGGCTGAAACATTACAGAAATTGGATTGAGTGTGATGTTTTAAAGTTCTGTCCCCAAGGGCTTTTGAGAGACTATTACAAAACAAAGCTGGATCTACGGTCATTCCCTTGGTTTTTATGGGCTAGAGGCATGGGCACGAGGGTTACGGTGGTTCTATCCTCCCACTGGACAAGTCTATAGAGCACGCCATGTTGGGTTTTGATGAAATGACATTTCCTTTCAAGAATCTAGAAACTAATGTGTTTCTCTAGTTGTGGAAGCAAGCTATTGAATAATAAAATAGACAAAACAAGAAAATAAATCGGACACCAGATTTATGTGGTCCCATCGAGGTAACTTGTATTTACCGGGAGAGTAATTTTTCATGGTCAAAGTCCTACAAATATTTGGAATCCACCATGAAAATATCATAATTGACTACCCTACAGCATGGAACAACTTCCGTTCTTGATCATAACTTCTATCAGATAACTTCATATTAACCAGTTTCTTTAGCAAAAATACATGATTTGATGTGGACGGCTTCTCATAAATATTCGTTAGAATATCCATAGCTTCTTTTGCAGTTTTTGCTTTCGCGATGTGGTACCCTGTCTTTTTTGTCAACCATAGATGAATCGCACCTAATGCCTTTCGATCAAGAATTTTCCATCCTGCTTCTGCCGTCGGATCCACTTCCGCCATCTCGGGTTTCCAACCCTCAAGTGGTGCATAGAGATCTTTTTGATAAAGATAATCCTTGATTTATAGTTTCCACCATCCGAAATCCTGCCCATCGAACTTATTGATTCTGATTTTATCTTTTTCCATACTGTTTGCTTTCAATCGAACGTCACCGAAAAACCCTCAATGTTCTTGATTAGCCAACCCGGGCTCGATACCGGTTGTTACAAAATCGCACGTCGATTCCAAAAAATAACGCTCTCAAACAATTCACTAGGCAGAATATAATAATAAAATAATAGAATCCGAAGAACATGCCAGCAAATTTTTTATCGAAGTTCACCCAAACCTGGGCTACGTCTCCGCGCAAAGGCCTCCGCGAATCCACTAGACTTCGAAAAAAGTTGGAATACAATGATGATCTTCTCTCAAGATCGGGGCACAAAGAGATTGAGAACCCCCATAAAGAAAAAACTCACTTTTTCTTCTCTCTTTTTTTTGCCTCTCTATTTTCTTTTTTTAGAGTCTTGACGGCTTGCGTCTTGCCACCGCTAATATAAATGTATCACTTTTAACCTAAAAGCAAATCTAATAGAAAAGACAAAAAAACCCCTAAAAACAAATATTTTGCTTCATCTATAACAAGATGGAGCAGTGGCAGCCAAAGGGAAATTGGTGGGGTTCAATGGGGGCAGAAACGTGCAGAAAAAATGAAAAATAAGGAGAAGCAAAAACGGCCAAGGGACTGACGAAGCTGCGGGGCCAAAGAGAAGACCGAAGGAGATTGGAGTTGACGAAGCTAGCGTGATCCAGTTGAAGACCAAAGGGGGGAAAATTAGGGGCAGTTGGCAGCGTGATCAAGTAGAGAGGGAGGAGAGAGAAGAATGTGTGTATAGAGAAAGATGTCGGCTTCAAGGAGAAAGGGGAAGAAAAACGCACGAGAATAAAGAGAAAGGGAGAGGGGGAGAGACGTGTGTGAGGGGATGACTCCAAAATTAAAAGAAGAAAAGAATTTGAAGACTACAGCAGAGAAACTTGTCGGATTGGGGGGGGGGGGCATGTGAGAGAGAGTGGGACCGAACGAGGGGTGGGAAATTAAATCTGAAATATCTTATTCTCATCAAAACTTGATCCCACAAATTTCCATGTAAAATGCTTGGTCCTCACTTGCTTCCTTGCGCCATAATTCTCCCAAAATAACAAGCCTTGGGTAACAAAAATGGCCATTCCCCTCAATTTCGAACTCTTTTTATTTTTCTCGGAATCCAATTTCTTAACTAATTTCTCCGATTGATGCCCAATTTTGTTGAAGAAAAAACCTACACAATTTCCTTTCACCAAGTAACTCACATTGGAGGCCAAAAATCCCTTCAAATTGGCCAATTCGAATTTCCGTTCGTTTTTCGAATCGTCCGAATCGATTTTCTGCAAAAATCCCGAACTCACTGGAAATTTCTCAAAAGATGAGTCGACATTCCTAAAATGACTCGTGACATTACAAAACTTTCAATTTCTGAAATCGGGTTCAAATTCACGGTCAATTTCAATATGGCGCGATTTTAGCGTGACCTAACCTACTGGGTACCTTTTAGGAATTTTTGGTGCAATTGACCCGTGGTCAATTTTTTTTGAGCCACACGTACCTCTTCGACACATTGGCGACTCTCGGTGGTCGTGAAAATCTCGATATTTCAAATACGGGCAACCCAAAACGACAGAAAATCGGTCTAGTGTCGATCGACGAGAATTTTGCAATCAAGTGGAATCACCCACACTTTGATCACACATTTCAGTCGAACCAACCTATCTCCGGTCTCTGATTGATTTTTAATTATGCCATAATGACCCTTGCAGACTAGCACGGTCGAGTATTCAATTTCTGGTCGAATTCTCAAGTCTATTGCGTTAAAACCCCTTAATGGCTTAATCGGATAGGCCAGTTATCTCATGAGTGGCACGTTGACGAAAGGCCCAACTTATCCAATCGAAATCAGAACCTGAAAATCATGATGTCACAACTCTCCCTTCTTATAAAAATTTGGTCCTCGACATTTAAACTTTTACCAATTCTTAAACAAAAAGGTGGGGGTATCTTCGTCTCATCGAGTCTCACTTTCCCCGGTTGCTTCTTCAGTCCCGTGGTGTTGTCAGACCACTTTGACCAAGGGGACTATCTTGGTATACAAAATCTGTCTTTTATGATCCATAATCTGAACTAGGCTTCCACATACGACACTTTGTCGTCCACGTCTAATTCCTCAAAATTTAGCACATGGGTCACGTCAAGTTCATACGTCCTCAACCTCGACACGTGAAAGACGTCATACACTTGCACCTACCTTGGCGACAATGCAAGACGATACGTTAGGATTTCGATTCATTACGGAATCTCAAAGGGACCTACATACCTCGAACTCATCTTTCACTTCTTGTCAAAGCGCGAAATATCACTCATTGGTGACACCTTCAAAAAGATGCAATTGCCAACTTGAAATTTCGGTCTTCAACGCTCAACAAGACAACTTTCTTGGCGAAACTAAGCGGTCTTTTAATATATCTCTGATCACGGCAACTGCAATCACTAACTGCCGAACTGACTCTGGGCCCGTGATCTTTCTTCATCTAACTTCCTTCCCACCACTAAAATTCTGTACACTCTGTTATGCAATGCTTAAAAAGAAACCATTTGAAAGTTCTGCTGAAACTGGGAATTTCGGGTCTAGATCTGATATAAATTCATTACTAGTACTTTATGTAGACGAACTATCTGACGCACATACAACTATGCATGTCTGTCTAAGTCCAGATCCTTTTGTACTACCAAGAAGTGAGCCGACTTCGTTAGTCTGTCGACCACAACCTCAAATGGAATCATTACTCCTTTGACTCCTTGGTACGCCCATCACAAGGTCCATTGTGTCATTTTCCATTTCCACTCGGGAATCTTGAGAGGTTACAGAAATCCTGCTCGACTAACAGTACTGCGTTTTCATTTGTTGACACGTCAGATTTTTTACGACAAACTTGGTGATGTTCACCTTCATACCAGGCCATCAATAGAGTTGATGCAATTTCTGATATATTTTCGTACTGCCAGGATGAATGCGTCCGATCTACGGTAGCGGTGGCTGTGCTCCCTTGGATTCTCACTGACAATCCCTCACCTGATGGCCATGCTGGTCACAATCACAGCACGTTCTAGCCATATCCGGACACTGGATTGATCCATGCTTCCTTCTACAAACTCGGCCCACATCTGGTGAGTCCTTTGTCTTCTGTCGAGTGGCAACATGCACCCCTTTCTTGTACTTGAGGCATGTTCCAAGTGCCCCACTGAATGTTCTGCAGCGCATTCCCTCTGATCTATCCCATCAGCAACGATGGCACTTATGATCCCATCAGCCTATGCGGACAATCCTTGACCAGGTGATCGTGATGGCGAAACTCGTAACAAATTCTTGTCCTAGGAAAGACACGAGGTCGATCTCTGTCGTCTCCCACAGGAATGACATACTCTATTATGATTCGGTGCTGAATTGTCTATCCCACCCTTCCTATTGGGTGGAATAGATTACTTTTCTCTTGACATCGACCTTTTCCCTAACCGATTTCCGTTTCTGCCTGAACTGAATCTTGACTTAGATGTATGGTTCGCTCCTAGATCGCATCTCCATGCTAGACCTCAGCAGGTGCGGCAACAATAGCGGTTACGGCATTGATGGTGGTAGTGACAGCAGCAATAGTAGCAGCTTGGTCCTGAGCTTGTTGACTCAACAAGTTCCCAAGGGTCACTAGTGCCTGAACGATCCCGTCAAACCTAGGATCGCTCGGTGCTGCTACACTAGTACCAACTTGCAGCGATATTCTTAAACTCGAGCTGACCTGAGCCGGCGCTTTGCCACAACCACTTCGGGTATCGACCTTTGTCAGCGTTTTGCCCCAAGTTACAAAGGCTATTGCCCTCTTACTAGGAGTCCTCAGCTCCTGATCACTCATACTACATGATCTTTATAGAAACCTGTTTTCTAATTCCAATACAAGATTAGAAGTTGAGTGACCCACACAAACAAGCTACCAATCAGCTATCACAGACATACACCAACAAATTACAAGTGCCCTTTCCTACTAATTATCACAAACCCCATTGCACATTATCACTCCAAACACAGACCTGCTCTGATACCACTTAAACAGGGATGTCACTCCCCGATCCTTCGAGCACGTGTCCATCCCTTGGTGGTCAATTAAATAACGACGTCCCAAGACGCATCGCCGACCCATTCATTTTAATGTGCATGCGGAAGCGAATAAATAATCCCCAAACAACAACAAGATGGGATAGAAAAGTAGGGCCACCATTATTGAAAACCACATCACACCTTTATACATATCAGACTAATTCATATGCATTACTAGCTGATGCTTACAAGGTCTACAAGAAGGTTTATTCTCAAAACTAGCTGTCCTATGACTAGCTAATCCGACTCGTTTGCCGATTCTTCAGTGTCCACGGGATCCGAGCGAGACAGCGAGTCCTCCACTACACCATCAGGAGGGTCGGTTGGATCCTCATCCAGAGCAGCATCAATCACTGCAGCAGGGATATCAAAACTCCTAAAGGGGGCCAAGCCTAACACCATAGGGAGCAATGCGAAACCACGCTCTGAATCGATTAAGTATCTCCTAATATGGAACCTCTTCAACCCAGACGGTGGTTACAACCAACTCGTAAACCCAAAAACCTCTAGGATCGGGGACACTAGAGACCCGTTCGGTAACCCTCATGGGACGACCATGACGCCTAGAGGAAATCGCCATCTGCAAACCTAAAAATGTTATCCCACAATGGGGTGAGACGACGTCTCAGCAAGTTCACCCCCTAAGACCCGACTAGAAAAAAAATACGCCTCAAGAGCTGCCTAAGCACAAACACGAGTTAGAGGATTTATCTTGTCCTCAGTTCCTTCCTGCAAGTCAATATATTCAAGTAACCATCCAATCATTTCAACCAATCGGATCAAAGCATTGATCAATTGACTCCGTTGATTCCATGTCAACAAGACCATCACTCGGTCCACTATTTCAATACTATCTATCACCCAATACCATCTATCCAGTCGTTTCATTGAAACGATCATTGCTCACCTAAGCTAATACGAAGGAATGCTCGCCAAAACTGATAAGGATAGATAGTATAGCTCGCTGAAGCTAATATAGATAGATAGTATAGCTCGCTGAAGCTGATATAGGTATTATAGCTCGCCTAAGCTGATTTGTGCTCACCGAAGTTGATTCATGCTCACCGAAGCTGATATATACATATTATACTCATCCACTACCTAGTTCACCGTTTTCATTATACCCGGTAAAATAATCGTGTGTGGGTACACGGTAGGCCTCAGCCAAAAATATAATATCTTTACTTTAGTAAGTCCCATTAATTATATGATTGATAAAAAAAAATATTTTTGGCATTGTTAACTAACGCCCGGTGATTTTCCAATTAATTACTGAAATTAATTAATTTTGGGATAAATACCCAATATTGCAAATCACACTTAATTTGCACAAAATAAGAGTCAATTAAATAAACGAATCACACAATTGCAATCAGCATAAAATTCCGGTTAGCGGCTATCTTGGTCTAATTTTCGAAAATTAATTAATTAATTAATTAATTACGGAAATTAATTAATAAATACCAAAAATACTCTTAGGCTCGTAAAGCCTAATTAAAAGTCAAGACGGGCCCGGAAAATTTCTAAACCACTCTAGATAAATACTAGAGCTTGTCTAGACTCTAATTACACTACTCTAACTGCCTAACATGCAATAACAATTAATTAAATTGCTAATCTATTCTAACTATCCACCTAATCCATACTTAGTCTAAACTAATCAACCCTTAAACGTCATTAACTTACTAAACAGGGATTGGTGAGTTAAACTTACTTGGTTAACGAACCGATTGAACCACAACGACGGGGACACAGAGATGGGCCACGAACTCCGAAGCGGGGTACCAAGCGAGGCCACGGGCCTGAAAACAGGCCTTAATGCCCACAAACCCTTACTGGTTTTTAGACCCTGCTCTTGGGCTGAAGGAGCTGCAACGACAACTGGTTCGGGCACGGCTTGGGCTAGACTCGACGGCCGTCGGTGGTGGTGCGGGCCGTGATTGGAATGGCCATAAACCGGGCCGAGTTGTGGCTGCTGGACTTGTTGGAAATGGACGTGTGAGCGTTGCTGCTGGGCTACGAAGGTGGGCCAATGTAGATGAATGATGGAGCGACTTCGGACAAGCCTAACTTCATGGCAGATGAAGACACGAACGAAGAAAGATGGAGAGGTGGCAGCCAAAGGGAAATTCGTGGGGTTCGGTGGGGGCAGAAACGTGCAGGGAAAATTAAAAATAAGGAGAAGTAGAGACAGCTAGGGGACTGACGAAGCTGCGGGGCCAGAGAGAAGACCAAAGGAGATTGGAGTTGATGAAGTTGGCGTGATCCAACTGAAGATCGAAGGGGGGAAAATTAGGGGCAGCTGATAGCGTGATCAAGTAGAGAGGGAGGAGAGAAAAGAATGTGTGGATAGAGAAATATGTCAGCTTTGAGGAGAAAGGGAGAGGGAGAGAGACGTGTGTGAGGGAATGACTCCAAAATTAAAAGAAGAAAAGAATTTGAAGACTACGGTAGAGAAACTTGTCGGATGAGGGGGGCCCTGTGAGAGAGAGTGGGACCGAACGAGGGCGAGGGAAATTAAATCCGAAATATCCTATTCTCATCCAAACTTGGTCCCATAAATTTCCATGTAAAATGCTTGGTCCTCACTTGCTTCCTTGCGCCACAATTCTCCCAAAATAACAAGCCTTGGGTAACAAAAATGGTCATTTCCCTCAATTCCGAATTCTATTTCATTTTTTTTTCTCGGAATCCAATTTCTTAACAAACTTCTCCGATTGAGACCCAATTTTGTTGAAGAAAAAACCCACAAAATTTCTTTCACCAAGTAACTCACACCGGAGGCCAAAAATCCCTTCAAATTGGCCAATCCGAATTTCCGTTCGTTTTCCGAATCGTCCGAATCGATTTTCCGCAAAAATCCCGAACTCACCGGAAATTTCTTGAAAGATGAGTCGACGTTCCTAAAATGACTCGTGACGTGACAGAACTTTTAATTTCTGAAATTAGATTCAAATTCACTGTTAATTTCAATTTGGCGCGATTTTAGCGTGACCTAGCCTACTGGGTAGCTTTTAGGAATTTTTGGTGCAATTAATCCGTGGTCGATTTTCTTTGAGCCACACGTACCTCTTTGACACATTGGCGACTCTTGGTGGCCGTGAAAATCTCGAGATTTCAAATACGGGCACAAGGTACCCAAAACGATAGAAAATCAATCTAGTGCCAATCGACGAGAATTTTGCAATTAGGTGGAATCACCCACACTTTGATCACACATCTCAGTCGAACCGACCTATCTCCAGTCTCTGATCGATTTTTAATTTTTCTGTAATGACCTTTGCAGACTAGCACGGTCGAGCATTCAATTCATGATCGAATTTTCAAGTCTATTACGTTAAAATCCCTTAATGGCTTAACCAAATAGGTCGGTTATCTCATGAGTGGCCATTTCAGAGAAAAGCACTATAGGCGCGTCGACGAAAGGCCCAACTTATCCAATCGAAATTAGAACCTAAAAATCATGATGTCACAAACGCCATCATACCCACTATCATACATTGAATAGTTTAGTTCTTCACATCCCTCAACTGGTGCAAAATGAAGCAAAAATAAAGTCAAATATTTCCATGCAAAACGTACACTGGGAAAAAACAAAACAAAAATAGTAAACAATTGCAATAAAATTGTACCATGCTTTGATTAATGAAAGAAAACTAGGCACACTAGTGACTATATACCACACTTTTATTGGATACCGTTTGTCAAAATATTGTGCATTATGGAGTTAAAATGTTTTCGATGTTGCCATAACTTTCTCCTTAAGCGAGCCAACCATGGTGGCCCGAGAACCAAACTTAGAGATATATACCGTAATAGAAAGAAAACTAATCCCATTCAAAGCATTTCTTAGGCTCATATGTTATCAGTTTGAAAATTATGGAAACGACTACTAAGTTTGGTCGACTCAACTTTTGTTTGGATTCTTTCTTTCTTGTTCAACAAACAAGGCTGAAACACAATCCTATCAAGAAGACTTAATTGCAAATTTACTGAGTAATTGTGGAATGATAACTAGCAGGATCTACGATGCATCTTGACACAAAGATTACATAGTCTTCATATTAATAACTTGGGAAGAAGAACTTCTAACAAGTTATCTAACAAATTGCTACTTTTGAAATTACGTCCATTATAGGGCACAGAAACTGCAGAAAACAAGACACCTCCGGTTCCTAATAACTAGTGCGCACAAAAATTATTGGAAACAAGATGCCCATATGCTCTAACTATAAACTCATTCGCACGTAGACTCAATTGATTTTGTATCAATGTGTTTCCACCAAATTTTCTCCTCTAAATACTTTCCATCAGAGAACCCATATAAGAGTAATTATAGTTTTTTTTTAATGTCTATCTACTTTCCCTGTGAGAATCTATGTATTCCATGACAGGCCGTGAGCTCCGACCATCAACAACAAAAAATAAACCAGAAAAAAACAAAAAGAGAGTATTAAAAAATTGCAAAACAAGGACCACCATCACAACATGTAGGACCCCAACGGCAGTAATATCTAATTAAAAATCCATAGTGGACACAACTCATATGCATTTTTTCGGACAAAAGAGACATTAACTCAGAAAGTCGACAAAACAAACAAAAAAAACACCATAAAACAAAAGAATTCATCCTACCATCACCATCCTCGCTGCCATCTGTGTGATATTCCACCACATGCCTGCACCTTGTTGGCATGTTGCTTCGACAAGTTACAACCACTTTGAACGAACAAAGGATCGATTGCACCAATTTGAATGAAATTGGCCTCGGTTGAACGGGAGTGTGAATCAAAGTGTATGGCGAACCTAGGAAAAGATAATGAAGAATCGAGGCCCTCGTGTTACATACGAGTGTCTCAATAATGAAAAGGTGGCTTTACTCGAGATTTGTCTTCTTCGTTGGAAAGAAACAAAGACAAAAAACAAAATAAGAAGATGTGAAGAAACGAATGTAGGGTTTTCTTGTTGTGTTTCAATTCGTGTTCCATTAATAGAAAATTTCGGTGCTCCAAGTGAGAAGACAAAGAACAGAGAAGATGAAGAGCAGAAGAAGAAAAACGTGAGAACGTGAAGAGTTTTTTTTAGGTCAAAAGAACATGAAAAGTTTGGAGGGTTTTGTTTTTAGGATTTGTTAATTTCTATCTATATTTTTTGTGGACAAAATTGCCCATATTCCAGGCACCAAAAATGTCACATGCTTGCCAGCCGGCGGGTTCAGGTCCTTATTTGAGACTTGTTAGCTATTTCGGGTCATTATTTGGGACAACGGCCACTTTAAGTCCTTATTTGAAAAAATAGGCTCACTTTGAATCATTATTTGAGATTTTCCCTTTTTGCAAGCATTGTCTTTCCCATGCCATCATACGCATGTATAATTAATGATTTGAAAAGTTAAAATTTCTTTTATTTATAATGACCCTTTTGCTGATGTAGTTAATACAAATAGATGGGCCGAAGAATTACTGTACGGAGTTTCTTTTTAAAACAGGGATTAGAAATTCTATAATCAATGTGAGGGGAAAAAAATACTCAAAACAAATATTGGCACGTCCATTGACATACCATTTTGTAATAATTATTAAAATTCCGATGGTTTAGGCTTTGCTTGGATATTGCATTAGCTATAATTTACTTAAGTACAAAAAACAAATGGTACTTTAGTAGTGCTTAGCCATTTTGTCCTCTCGCGGGTATTGTTCACGCGGGTCCTCTCTGCTGGTTCCTGTGCTGCTGTTCATCCGTCTGTTGTGCCGCTTGTTCCCGGAGATCTAGCCATCCGTTTTGGCTGAAATTTGGAGGGTCGGTTCCTCTAACATCCCTCTTCATTTCCACCGAACGGATTTGTCTGGGTTGGCCTACAGCTCGAGATCTAGCGATTCCTTGGAGTCGCGCGCGGGTGGCTCTTCTGGTCCGCTTTCATGTCCGGTGTGGGGTCTCGGCGGATTGTTTTGGCCCGAGCTTTGGAGGGAAGGGTCATATACCTTACCCCCTGCTCCACCAAGCCGCTCCTCCTATCTCAGCCCCCATCTCGGATTTTCATTGCTCAAGGAGTCGCGATCTGCTCCGCTCGCTTTCTACTGAGCAGTTGTTCTGCGGTTAGTGTTGGAATCTTGAGGGGAACTAAGCTTTGAATTCTTGGTATACCGGGACCTTTTCTACCTTGATCGAAGCTGGTCCCCTGTTTTGAACCATCTTCCTTTGGGCCTCGAGTTGTGGGTTGTTCCGTTGGCTCCGCCGTGCGTTCCGCTGGTGTGGCTTAGTCCATTAACAGTAGGGCCTTCTCGAAGCAGGAGCGTTCCACGTCTTCCTCTCTTTCGAGCCGTCGAAGCATCCTGGTACGCATTTCTTTCTTGATGGCTATTCTGTGGTAGAGGTTGGGTTGCAGCCCAAGTGTTTGTGATATGTCCTCAACCATGTCTGGCACTTCCCGCGAGGCCCACCTTGCTGCAACCGCCGTCGAGCGGCGTATTCCTTCAGCTCCAAACCAATCCGGCCCTTCCAAGGATGGCCCCGCAAATCATTGAGGCAAACAGCAAGCTCTACTTAGGGCTCCTTCCCGTTCGGGTCGTTCTAGGGGGCGGAGTAGGGCTCGATCCCCCTCCAAACGACCAAATGGCCATGCTCCGCGTCCAGGTGACCAGAACCCTTCTCCCTCCCGCACTTGGGCCAATGTGGCCAAGCTTGCGGCGAAGGGATATGATCTTGCATACTCCCCTCCTACTTTTGTGGATGGCAAGCCAATTGTTTATCTCGGGGAGGAAGTATTGGAGGCATTTGATCCTAAGTGGCACGAATGCCTTGTTGGTTATTATGTTGGGAAGAAGCTTCCCTTCAAACTTACGGAACAAACGTTGATGCGAACTTGGGGCTCCAAGCTTATAGAAGTGATGGCGGATAATCAAGGCTTCTTTTTCTTCCATATCCCGGACCCGGCTTTCCGACGGAAGATTATTGAAGATGGACCCCTCACGGTGGCGAGGGTTCCTCTCATTTTGCGGCAATGGCAGCCACTTATGGATTTGAAGAAGGACAAGCAAACCGCCGTATCGGTTTGGATTAGGTTGAAGAACCTTCCCTTGACTTATGGTCCGCTTCGGCTATTGGTGGTATTGCAAGTGCGGTTGGGAAACCCCTCTATGTTGACCAACGCACGGAGGAAATGAAGATGCTATCCTTTGCAAGGGTGTGTGTTGAAATATATGCCAATCAACCTAGATGCTCCGCCGTTGAAGTGATTTTGAATGGGGTCTCGCGCTCAATTGCAATTGAATTTGAATGGAAGCCACCTGAATGTCCTTCATGTGGCACTTTTGGCCATAGATGTGAGGATAATGCTGCCGTTCATAGCACGGACAAAGGGAAGCTGCCGGTTATTCCTGCACCCGATCATACCCCCTCTGGCCATCCTGGTCCTGAACCTCCTGCCCCAATTTAGGCTCCCGAATCGGTTCCGGTTTTGGAGGAGAATCCCGAGGTGTCGCAGCATGGTTGGAGCCAGGTGAAGGGGAAAAAAAAAGAAGGCCTTTCTCTTGAAGGATGGTTCCCTAGCTCGGATGCCCTTATCCAAATGGGCGGAAACTTGTTAAAGATCAAGGACTCCACTAGTGAGAAAACTATGCCCCGTCCACAGGCTCGTAAGGCTGTGAGGAGTGTCAAAGAGTCGAAGCCGGAGTCTTCTCCTCCTAGCCCTGTTGAGGAAAGGCCTAGCTCGGTACAAGAGGTTTCGGCCTCTCATCTTGCGGAGGACAAGGACCAGAACGAAGCTACCAATTTCGATATTGGCGCTGATTCAGTGCTTTCAGAAAGCTATGTTAGCTCTGATGATGATTTACTATCACCCGCCTCATCACCGAAGGCTCCTACTACTTCTAAGAAGGTGGAGTCCATCCAAGACAAGCTCTTGGCCCTTGATCCAGCTCCTCCTCCGGTCGCGGATCCATCTACTTTGGTGGCCACATGGTGGAAGCCGAATAGGCGGAGGTAGGTCCTCCGTTCCTCCTTTGCTGTTTTCCTTAGCTATTTATAGATATATATATATATATATGTATGTATGTATGTATTTTGGGTTTTGGAATGTGAGAGGTCTTTGTGACCCCCTGAGGCAAGCAGAAGTGAGGAACCTTGTGTCTTCTAAGGGCCTTAATCTGATCGGTTTGTTGAAAACCAAAGTTCCGAATGCTCTGTTCGACTCCATATCTGACAGAATGTTGTCGGGGTGGAATTGGGTGGCCAATTATGAATTCTCTCACAGGGGTAGGATTTGGGTTGGCTGGAACCCTTCTGTGGTGAGCTTTGAAGTGATTTCTTCCAACAAACCCGTGCAATACATGGTAGTGTGAAGTTTCTTATGTCTGGTATCTGCTGTTGTGTCTCGGTGATATATGCGGAACATACCTTTGTAACTCGGAGGCCTTTATGGGCGGATCTTGTTTAGAGGAGTGTGTTGTGCCGGGATGTGGCTTGGCTTGTGGCGGGGGATTTCAATGTGATCAGGGATCCCTCTGATCGGATTGGAAGCTCTGACACTTGGATTCCTTGCTTTGATGATTTCTATCATTGTCGATTCAATCGAGTTAGAAGACTTGAGGTATGTTGGCTTTCGCTTTACTTGGTCTACTTCCTCGGGGTTAACCGCAAGGCTAGGAAGATTGATCGAGTGCTTGTGAATGCTAATTGGAGCCAAGAGTTCTCTTATTCGAAGCGTCTTTCCTCGCACCGGCATTTCGACCATACTCCTATGGTGGTTAGAGTGATGCGGCCGATGTTCACCGAAGGCCTTTTAAATTCTTCGACTTGGATGAAACACCCATCTTTCCATAACATTATTTCTCAAGTTTGGGAAAGCCCGGGTGAAGGGGTTCCTATGTACGTGCTGGTGAGTAAGCTAAAGGTCCTTAAAGTCCGCTTAAAGCAACTCAAGAAGGAGTCTTTCTCTAATATTTCTGAGAAGGTTTCTGCAGCGAGGAATGCTCTATCTTTAGCCCAGGTTGGCCTTCAGCAGGATCCTACTAGTGAGATTTTGGCAAATTTGAAGAAGACTCATCGGAGGACTTTTCTGGAGTTGAGGAGTCAGGAGGAGTCCTTCTTCAGGCAGAAGTCCAGGATCAGGTGGCTCAAGGAAGGTGATCAGAATACAAAATTTTTTCACCATTCCGTTAATAGAAGGCAGCTGAGGAACATAATTCTTTCTGTCATGGATACTTCGGGTACTATTATCTCAGAGCCGAGCTTAGTGCAACATACTTTTGTCTCCCATTTTCAGGAGCTCTTGGCACCTCGCCCTCGGTCTTCCAACCCCTCCTTACTGGATATTCGGGAGGTCATACGGTGCCCTCTTAGGGGGAACAGGGTTAGTTTTCTCTCTCGTCCATTCTCGATGCGGAAATTCATGATACAATCTTCTCCCCGGCTCAAGGCAAGGCTCCAGGACTCGATGGCTTTGGTGTTGAGTTCTTTAAGCATAATTGGGAGATAGTAGGGCCTTTGGTCATTGAAGCGATTAAGGATTTTCTTACAACAAGGAGGCTTCTCGGGAAATCAATAACACCATCCTGGTGTTGATCCCGAAAGTTCCAAATGCGACTTCGGTCAATGATTATAGACCTGTTGACTGTTGTATTATTTACAAATGCATTACTAAGATTTTAGCTAACCGGATTGCTGCAGTCCTTAATGACATTATCAGTCCTTATCAGAATGCTTTAGTCAAAGGCAGGCGAATTAGAGACAACATTCTTCTTGCCCATGAATTATTTGTTGGATTCCATCTTGACCCATACCAACCCAAGTGTGCAGTTAAGGTAGATTTTTAGAAAGCTTATGACACGGTGGACTGGGACTTTCTTGAGTTAGTTCTTCGTGCTTTTGGCTTCCCGATCATTTTGTTCAGATTGTTATGGTATGTGTTCGTACTCCTAAGTTCTCCATTTCTTTAAACGGAGAGCTTCATGGGTTTTTTCCTAGTGGCCGTGGTCTTCGCCAAGGGGATCCGATTTCTCCCTACCTATTCACCTTAGTTATGGAGGTCTTTTCTGGGATCCTTAGTGCTTGGGCCAGGCAACCGGGTTTCAAGTTCTTTGGAGATGTAAAACGTTGAGCCTTTCCCACCTCTTTTTTGCAGACGACGAATTTCTATTTTGCGGAGCTGATTTGACTTCATCTCTCTTTTAAAGAATGGTTTGGACACCTTCTCTGCGTGGAGTGGACTCAAGCCAAACTCCAATAAAAGTGAGATCTTTCTTGCTTTGGAGGGTCGGCAACCTTGCGCAAGGAGATTCTCCTTGCTTTTGGATTCATTGAGGGGACATTGCCGGTGCGTTATCTTGGAGTTCCTATTATCTCATCCCGGCTTGGCAAGGCGGATTGTATCTCCCTCGTGGATCGCATAACCAATAGGGTCCAATCGTGGACTCAACGCTTCCTCTCCTTTGTTGGTCATCTTCGACTTATAAGGTCGTTCTCCATGCAATCCAAGCATACCGGGCAAGTGTATTTACTATCCCTATTGCGGTGTTGGATCGCATTGAGCAGATCCTGAGACAGTTTCTCTGGAAGGGGCCTGGATTGGGGAGGGGTGGAGCTAAGGTCTCCTGGGATGATGTTTGCCTTCCTAAGGAGGAAGAAGGGTTAGGTATTCGCAATCTGAGGGACTGTAATAAAGCAGCGATGCTAAAACACATCTGGATCCTTTTTACAGATAAGGAGTCCTTGTTGTGTAAGTGGATTCATTCGACGTTCCTGAAAATGAAGAGTTTATGGGTGGTTAATCAACCCACCTTTTGCTCTTGGGCGTGGAAGAGAATTCTCCATCTTAGGTCTGAGTTTCGACTATCTTTTCTCTGGAGGGTTGGAGACGGCCGTTCTATCTCTTTCTGGTATGACCATTGGCACCCGAGAGGTCCCCTCAACCTTTTATTTTCTGACTCTTTCATTAATAGCTCGGGCTTACCCAGACATGCTACGGTGGCTGATCTTTTTTCACCGGCTGGTCAGTCCATGCGATTAGTGTTAGAATCTTCGGAGCAGCCCCTCCCTTTATTAGCTCAATTATCGGATCGATTTACTTGGTTAGGAAGTACTTCCAATTTATTCTCGATTACTTCGGCGTGGCACCTTATAAGAAAGAAGAAGCCTCCGGTCAATTGGGCTTCCTTGATCTGGAACAATGATATATCTCCAAGATATCAGTTCAACCTCTGGCTTATCATCAAGAACCGCCTTCCCCCTCAGGCCCGGCTTTTGTCTCATGGCAGGATTGCGGATGCGGTTTGTGCCTTTTGCAAGTCGACGCAAGATTCTATTGATCATTTGTTTTTTGGATGTAGCACTACGGCCACGTTAGCATTCCCGTGGGCGGCTAAATGTAACCTCCCTTGGCGTAACGGGACTTGGGTCGAGAACCTATCTTTGGGGCTCAAGTTCCTTCCCGGTAAGGACTTCTATCACTCCATCGCCCGGTTTTCCTTTGGAGCTCTCTGCTACCTTATTTGGAAATATAGGAATGAGATTCTGTTTAGAAATTACACCTTCACGGCTCCAGCTTTGAAGAATCACTTGATTAAAGTGGTTAAAGATAAGGCCCTGATTTTCACTAATGTTGAAGACAATCCAAGAAATAGGAGGCTTCAACGCAGATGGGGGATTGACCCTTGTATTTTCTATTCCTCTTCGCATTTTCCTTAGCATTCGGCTGTCCGGATTTTGTTGCTAGGTGGGCCATTGCTATGCTTTGTTGCTACCGTGGAGTCTCTCGTTGCCGCTTGTGGACTGGGTCTTTAGTCCCGATTTTGGACTTCGGCTGCCACTTTGTTTGGCTTGCTTTGGTCACCTTCTTTTGTATTGGTCATACTTTTGGTTGTGATCGTCGTTGTGTGACCGAGCCTTCTTGCTCTTCTGCCTTGTAGGCTTTTGTTTTTTCTTCTTTCGGCACCCTTCCACTCAGTATGTCTTGTTCATTTTGAGTGTAAGTTTTGGTGCCATGTGCTTGTACATATTGGTTAAGCTTAATACAATTACCTTTCACCAAAAAAAAAAAAATGGTACTTTAGTAGAGAACAGGTCTATATAAGACGTTTGATTGCAGATATGTGGTATCCAATGAGTTCATCAAGGGTCAGCATTATAGTTTAGACCATGATCTACAATACCATAGCCTATAATTATGCTTATAATTTAAAACCGATAACTAATTAACAAGATGTGAAGTTATATATTCATGGTTTATCATGCTAATGAATTTCAGTTTGAAACATATTAGACCGGGTGACTGCATATTATACTTTCCATCTTGTCCCATATCTCAAGAACCACCAATTTCTAAATATGTATTGGTATTTATAGTTTAGTTGCGACAGAAACTACCGTAAAGAACGGGCATATAAAATGATGGTGGCTTCCTAGATCACAGACCCAAAAAAAAAATGAAGCATATTTCTAAGGTCTCTAAGAAGAAGATACAAAATGCAAAGGGATCCATAGAACTAGCCTCACTTCATGGGACAAGTCTTTGATTGTTGTAGATGATGTTATTGCTATTGTAGTTGTTCTGAGGGTTCTGTTCTCCAATAAGATTCGCGCACGAAGCCGACATACACCTTCGCGTTTTGTGCCATACACTAGTTTAGTAGTAATTGAATCACATCATAATTCTGTCTTTTCTCACTTCGTCTCAGCTAAAAGAAAAGAAAAGCCGAGGCACACCATGTCTCTTCACAGAACTATTTTTCAAACAAAAAGGATTAAAAAAAATACATGAAAAGGAAGCACCATGCATCTTGAAACACCTGTCTAAAGAACCCAAAGTGCATAATACTAGAGCAGTACTACCCATCACCAAATGCAGAAAAGACAACTTACTAGCTGGCAAGTAACCAACCCCACAAACGGCCAACACGAGCTAATTAACTCTTAACTCTACATCTTAAGATTTCTCAGATTGCATGCACTGAGACTGGACTGATTTTAAGCATGTGCAACTATCTATGTTAAGATAGCATCTGAAAGGAAAAACCTAGATAAGTTTCATCCTAAGCTTGCTCCAAGCAAAAGTAACGAGCAGATGGAGATAGTGAAATAAAAGATTGACCGAAATGTAAGGCCGATGACATCTGCGGGGAGAGGGCACCATGCCAGAATAAAATGGGTCCTCAATAATTTCTCCGTATCAAGAATTCTTGTTACTCGCATATCGATTTATCTTGCAAGGACAATAACCAAAAGCAGGCATCGCAGAGAGGTATTTTAACACTATGGCAGTCACCATATTGGTTCCTATTCTATGAGGAATAATTTGCATCACCAGAAGCTCAAATTGAAACCCTACAACAAACCAATGGGCTTCCATTAGTTCAGTTCAGACAATGCTAGACTCACATAAGTCTGAACTCAGCATATGAAATGCAGATGGCAATAATTTCCATGAGTAGATTATATTCGCTACACGTACAGAATAGGTAGATATCCTGGAACTAAAATGTAAGCGTACCAGCTTTCACCCTAATGTCTACCCTCTACAAGTGAATCCATTTAAAGTGATGAGTCTGTACACCTAGCCGTAACCAATTTTAATGAAAACCCCGATAACTGCAGTACTAACAGATAAACAGGTCTTTCTGAGTATGTTTAATAGGCAAGGTAATGACTAGCAGCTTGGATGTAGTAAGAATAAAGGTGCTCGCACATGGGGACAAATAAGGAGGCAGAATATGTAAGAGCTAAGAGCGGCAACTGAGCAATTTGAAGGACAGACAAGTGCAGCCTGCTTTACTACCTTCAGACTACAGCATAAAACAGTCATTTCAATACAGCAGGATATGTAATAAATCATGGTGACTGACCAATTAACACATATAAGTCCACACGTGGAATTTCTGCCTGTGATATGTCAATCAGTTGTTTAAAAGGTAATGACAATTTTTTATTACAAAAAAGTTCTGATTGATATATACACTTCCTTTAAGAAGACAATAGGTAGATACAGGAAAGTGTTCCAGGACAGGGTATGATATGTTAGTAGGGTTGTAGATTTTACATTAGACGTCATGTCCCTGGAAACTATGAAGAATGGAGATTAACAAAGAAAAGTATACCCCAGAAAAAAACCAAATAATTTCCCATGCATACTTGGTGTAGAGAGTAAGGTAAACAAAATGGCCCAAGAAAGTATGAAAATGGGCGTTATAGTATGTAAACTGACAACCCGCCAAAATGCATATTCTACACTATATTTTTATTCGGATAAGAAGGTCCTCTAACAAATAGTTCCCTAACATAGCAGAACTACATTACCGATCTTAACACTTAAACACCATCAACTTCAAATTCGGGATTTCTACTCTCCGACTGATGTCACGTGTCTCGAAAATTCAATCAATGGCCATGCGCCTTTAACGTTTCAGAAACAGAGATCCACATCAAGAACACAATATTACTCCCACCATTTCGTAGAGATGAATAGTAGCTTGGGATGCTGAAGATGACTAAAATTTTGCATATGAAAATTATCATCCCAACAGAAAATCATTGACAAAATGTTGCACAAACTTCTCCAAAGTCAGAGTACATCTCAAGTTCCCCAGTGTCGATGCCACTTAGATGTGGCTACCTAACTGGCTACATCTTAAAGAACCCAAAATCTCCACCATTTACAGAGTTCTCAAGAGGACCTCATTATCATCCACTAATAATTAGTACTGCTAACCACTAACAAAGTAGAACACGCCAGGTAAAATATCTTAAATCAGGTGACCACATATTATAGCCCTGAGAACCACTATTTCAATGAAAAAAAATTACCATAAGCATGCGAATTAATTGATCAGGACTGGCTACCTCACAACCACAAACAGAAGGAAAGGACATATTACAAGGGCTAATTGATGAAGATACATGTTAAAATGCCTGGGCAAAGGCTCATAAAGATGCACAAAGAGACCGTCCAGCTAAAATCTCGAGTAGTTGGAGCTCAATGTAGACTGACCAGCGCAGCAAGCAAGATGATCTGTGCAACTAGCCTAAATTAGCAGGATGAGTCTCAGTTGTTGTTGTTATTGTTTGTTATCATTGTAAGAGCTCTGCTTCCAATATCAGTCAAGTACAAGGCAGAAATACATTCTGCTCATTTTAAGCATTAGTTAGCATGACTAGTTTACAATAACTGAAGCACATCATTATGATGTCTTTTCTCACTTGATAAAACCCAGGAAGGTACAGCTTATACAGAATAATTAATAGAGAAAAAAGAAAAAGAAACAATGAATAAGAATCACCATGCATCTGAGACATCTCCATAAAGAAGCCGAACTTTGCAATGCTGGAAAGAAGTACCCATTGCCCAAAGCAGTATAGAAGATAAATTAGGAGGAACTAACCAACCATATACATAGTGGCATAGCCATAACAAACTAACCAAATCAAATCTTAATAATTATCTCAGATGCAGGCAGTAAGACCGATTTTTTAGCATAAATAACAACACATGTTGGAATGAGCTCCCAAAGAAAAAACCCCAATGTATTCCTCCTTAGTGTGCGGCAAGCAAATTAATAACCAGATGAAATGACATCAATTGGGGAAAAGAGAAGGAAAAATAAAATAAAAAGGATATAAAAGGGCGAAGGCATCTGCAGAAACAGGCAGTGCCAGAAAGGATCTTTAACAAATATGAATATTCAATGATTTCTTAGCATCAAGCATTCTTATTGTTACTCTCCCAACAAATTTATCTCACAAGGGCATTAAATAAAAAGCAAGAATTGCAGAAGGATTTTTTCCTAGCAACCACCAATCACCATTTTGACTGTTTCAGGAGCTGTATAAATTGAACTCGAGTCATCTTTCACTAAAAGTTAGCAGACCAATCAGCTTCCACTAGTCTCGACAGTGCAAGACTTATATAAGTCTGAACTCAGCAAAAATGGATGTAATATGTACCGTCCACGAGCACACAAAATGTAGATGTCCTGGCAATAAATTTAAGCAAACTAGTTTTTCATTTTAATGCATACTCATTGCAAGTGAATCCATTTGTAATGACAAGTTTGTATAGCTAGATGTAAACCAATATTGCTTGGTTAATGCAAAACTCAGTCCGTTCTATCCAGAAAGGAACAGCACAAACAGATAGGCAGATCTTTCTGAGTATATTCAATAGGCAAGGAAAGATGACAGCCTGGATGTAAAAGGGAGAACTGTTTCGCACTTATGATAGGTCCAATGTATGCAACCATTTGGAAAGTCTCTTCTACTAGGAAATTACTAAAGAAAAAGGCGACGGACTTTTAAAAGAACACTGACACGGAAGGGGAAGAAAATGGCAATCTAAGGGAGAAGAAAAGGTGCCTCTATGGGGATAAATAAGAAAGGAAAGAACTATGGAAAAATCAAGAGCAGCAACTGAGCATTTTAAAGGACAGATAAGTGCACCCGCTTTATTACCTTTGATTTGTGACAAACGCCCATCACTTCAGATACAATGGGATATGCAGTAAGTCATGTTATGATCAGATCATATTGCACACAAGTGAACAAGTCAATCTTCCATATTGTGATTTGTCAATCAGTTATATAAAAAGTAATGACTATTTTTTCAATTACAACAAAGTACTGATTAAGGATACGTGTCTTTCAAGAAGACAATAGTTAGAACAGAGACAGGAATATCTACAATGTAGGGTTTGATGTCTGTGTTTCAGCAGGATTTGCAGATTTTACAGCTGACTGTCCCCGGAGAACTAATAAGAATCAATATTGACAACACAAAGCATCATACCCCATGGAACTGATTAATTTACCTTCTGTTCTGGGTAGAGAGAGAACGATAAATAAAATAATGGACAAAGGCAAGAAAATGGAACATTCATGGTAACCTGCCAAAATGCACATTCAAAGCTACACTTTTATTCGGCAGAAGCTCCTTGAACATGCATGATACCCACACATGGATGACCTACATTTTCGTTCTTTACACTTTAGACCATCAAATTCAAATTTTGATTTCTACTTTCCACGTGTCATCATACAAATGTTCCCTAGATATCACTTGTATGCCATTCTGTGAGACTTCTTCACTGTTCTAAAAATGATCCACACCAAGAACTTATACTTTTTCCTATCAGTTCATTGACAATACAAACTGGATTGGGAATCTGAAGATATATAATGTTGAATATGAAGAATGCAACCCAAAGAGAAGATCATCAACAAAAAGTTGCAAAAATGTTGAAGTTGAGAATGCTGAAATGTTAGTTGAGATTTCTGAAGTATGTTGTGTCAAATTTAGGGACAGAAAAACCATATTCTACCCATAAAGTAATGGCAGGAATAGTAGCCTTGCAGACAAAAAGTCTAATAACCAGAATAAATTGCAGAAACCACAATATATATATCATCAGATCGCTCGTGCAATGCAATAAATACATCGATCTGAGAGTACCACATCAACTATCTAATGATAATTCACAGCAAATTATTGATGTAATCACCCATCTAGTACATATAATTGTTTCAAAAAAACAAAATTCTTAAGCCATATACGAGGTTACCAAAAGAATACCCTTTTCAGGTCACATAATGTGGTGCCCTGGCAGCCATGCTCGCAACCTGAGCTTGCATCTGCACCGCTCGGACCTTAATCCCCGTCGCCCTGTGGAAAAACTGCTCGCGGGACAACAGCCTCACACTCCTCAAGTACTGATCGAATGGGATAGCCCCTTCCTGCGCTGCCTTATCCATCGAGTAAATCACATCTTCTATCGCCAAGTCCGCAGCTGTGCACTCGAGCATCTGCTTAGAGAGCGCGTCGGTGCACTCGAACGCGTCCTCGGCCTCCAAACTCCCCGGCTTCTTGCCTGCATTCTCCCTCAGCCACCCCTCGAGCACATCGCTGTTCATCAACACCATCTGCAGCTGCTGCTCCAAGGCCTCCTTCTCGTCCTGCATCTCTTTCACTCCCCGGTTCAACACCTCCTCCCTCTGCCTCAGAACCGCCTGCCCATTGAACAGCCCCTCCATCTCTCCCTCCCGCGCCTTCCTCAGGGCGGCCATGTCCCCGTGCACCGTCTCGATGAGCTTATTCACCGCGTTCCTCTTATAAACCTCGCTCGGATCCTCCGTCTGGATCCGCTGCTGCGACGCCCCGCCCGCGGGGACCGCCCCATACGGCGAAGCCGGGTAAGAGCGGGGCGGGATCGCGGGCCTCGGCGCGTAATTCCCGGAGCCCGGGCTCGGCGTGAGGCCGAACCCTTGCCCGGGGCTAGGGCTGGGGCTCGGTGGGGCGGGCGCGGCGAGGCGGCAGTGGGAGTAGAGCGGGGGCTCGCGGGCGAAGACGAGGCTCAAATTGCGGACGAGGTCGACGAGGTTGGAGCTGGGGTAGACCCAATTGTGGAGGTAAGGGAGGGAGACGAGGCCGGAGGGGTTGACGTGGGGGTGGGGGCGCTTGATGACCATGTCGCGGGTGGGGTTGACGTAGACGCAGGGCGGGTGGCGGGGGTAGGACTCCATGAGCCAGACGACGACGGGGATGTTGTAGGTCACGCCCTGGAAGGGCATGGGGACGGTGCCGTCGGCCTGGAGGAGGTTCACGGTGCGGCCGTCGTTGTGGGTGAAGGACGCCGTCTTGGGCTCCAGGGACGGGTAGGCGGTCACGAGGGCCAGCAGGTGCTGCCGGATCAGCCACTTCGTGTCCTCCGCGTACGGCAGCGCCGACGGGCCGCGCTGCGACAGGACGGAGCTGAGGAACTGCTGCGTCAGCTGCGGGTTCGGCGGCGACGGGCCCGGGTGCACCATGGCTTTCGGAAGCGGGGGGCAAGCTCCGATCGATCGATCGGGATCGCGCCGAGGCGGAGGGACGGCGGAGGCGGCGGCGGTTGCTTGATCGGAGAGGAGAAGTAGAGATAGAGAGAGAGGGAGGCGTATGCAATTGACGACGGTAGAGACGATTTTACAGAGGTGTAGCCGAGCCCACCGAGGAAATTTCTTTCGATCTTCGACTTTCCCTTTTTTTTTTGGAGAAATTACGGAACGAACACTCGAGTGGGGCGTTCTTTCGAAATTTCACCCTCGGAACCGGTTTCCGTCTCAAAATAGCCCCCCCGAGGCGGTGGGTTCGTCTAAATAGAATTGTCAATATAGATTAAAGACCCATTTTTTAATCATATATGATCTTTAAAATAAAATAAAAAAAGCGTAGTGATCTGAATTAAAAAAAAAAAGTTAGGAAATTGATTATGATGAGTTTAAACCGTAAAGTCCAATAAAGTGGGGTTCATCCACATGTTGTCCCCCTCTTGAAGTTGGCTCGGTCCTCTCTTCACACTCGCTTGCTCCTCGTTTTCGTTTTCGATGGGAGGGTTCTTCTTTATTCTTGGAAATGTCTTGCAATAACGTTTAACACTATTATCTGTAATTTTCCCTTATCCCTTTATTATCTGTAATGCCCTTATCCCTTTATTTTGTTACAAAAAAAGAGCAGGGGGAGGATGACCTTTGTGGCTTTTCCCTTTGGAATATATATATTGATCGGTAAAGCTTTCTTTCATTATCAAAATGTCAAAGGTCCCAAACAAGGACAATCTAAAGACATAAGAGCCCATAGGGCTTGCGGTGGCGCACAAAGCCAGTTTTGTGGAAGATGGCCTAGTCTAAGAGATTTGGCAGCCCAGTCAGCTACTCTATTTGCAACCCCAGGACACTGGGCTACAGAAAACCGTGGATGGGCCTCTAAAATTTCCAAACAATCCAAGATAAGTAAACCTTCTTCCCAGTTGCAGCTATCTGTGGACTGGCTTATCAGAGTGCTTATCAAATCCTGCCGATCCTATTCGACACAGATCACTTCGTGCGAGACTTTACCGTACTTACGAACTAGGAGAGCTTCGTGGATGGCTAGGGTTTCCACCGAGCCATTGAAGACGCCTTCACCCGTTTAGCAAACCCAATAATAATATTTCCTTTATGATCTCTACGGATGCCGCCGATCGCTCCATCTCGTCGAGCCTTCGATGAAGAAGCCATCAACATTGAACTTTAGGGATCCTTCGGCTGCATTTGTTCCGGGGTTGTTTTTGTACTATGGGTGTTCCATCTCTTGAAATTAGCATACAAACTCTCAGCCGATTCCACTGTTTCCGCTATATCTGGTAAAATACCTCTACAAAATTGAGTTGTTGCGGGGTTTCTAGATACACTAGAGAGTCGTCGCCACCAATTCCATCCGAGGTAAATCTGCTCCTTTAACTGTGAATTTCATCAACCAGTCATCAAGATGTGAGATTTCTCGATTATTGATTTGGATTTTCAAGTGAGGGTCAATCCATACAAACTGCGTCCAGGGACAAAGGAGAAAAATATGTTGAACTGTTTCAACTCTCTACTAGCACAGAGAACATACCGGGTTAGGTAATAACTTCATTTTCCACAAATTTTCCTTCAACGGGATGGCATTAGTATAGATATTGCGTGCCAAAGTGCTTTGGGAATAAGAGGATGAGGCTTGTTCACTTTTCTGGTTTTTTTTCGATATCTACTCTACTTAGGTTGTGCCCATTGTTAACTATGTAACAACCCGATTTAGTCTTGGTCCAAACTAATTTTTCCTGTGCACTGAGGGGTCCGACTTGGATGGTAAGGATTTCCTACACTAATTGCTCATCAAAGAGATCGTTAAGCTTCGAATGTCCCATTATTTTGTTTCAGCAAAAATTAAATATGAAACAAGAATAGGATCATTCCTATTTGTTGGTCCACCTATCCGGCCTTGTTTAAGCTACCTATTCTCCCTAATTTTCATTTTTTTTCCATCATCGATCAACCACATAATTGAATGTACAATGACTTCTCGTCCTAGTAGCAAACTCGCCATCCCCAAGAAGGTCGAGAACCTTACTTAGCCTGCCAAAAGTCTCCTTGGTTGAAATAAATTCCCTTGAAGAGCTTGCTCCAAAGAGAGTCTAGATTTTGCAGCAATCTCCATGGTTGTTTTCTGAGCATGACTTTGTTCATTGAAATCAAATCTCTAAAACCCGTAGCACCCTTGTTTTTCTTCAACTTCAAGATGTCCCATTTCTTCCAATGAATTCCTTATCTTAGATTCGTTGCTCTTCCACCAAAATTTGGCAATTTTTTTCTCAACAGCTTTGCACACTGAAATAGGAATTTTAAAGATTAACATGGCATATTATGGAAGGGCTTGGACAATAGCTTTTACTAAAGTCTCCTTTCCTACTTTCGAAATCAAATGCTCCTTCAAACCCTCTAGTTTAGCATTCACTCTTCCCAAAATCCAGGCGAACATATTTCTCTTTGAAGCACCCCAATCCGATGGAATACCTAAGTATTTGCTAGTATGGCCAATCTCAAGTATTTTTAGTTCACTGGGCATGTTGTCTCTTAACAATTGGGGCCATCCCTTACTGAAAAATATGCTAGACTTGTTTAAATTTATAACTTGGCTTGAAGCGTAACAATATTGATCAAGTGTGGGTGAGACATTCTAACATTCCACAATGGTTCCATCCAAGAAAAAGATGGAATCATCTGCAAACAATAGGTGAGACAGTGTTAGGTAAAATTTGTTCAACTTAATGCCTCTTATGTTCCCATCCTCCACTGCTTTGTCCATCAAGAAATAAAGGCAGTTAGCCACTTAAATAAATAGATGGGGAGAGAGAGGATCTCCCTATCTAGTGCTCCTCGAGGGGTTGAAAAAGGGAAGAGACTCCCCATTGAATTTCACATTGAATGACATAGTCATTATGCACCGCATAATCCAACTGACCCATCTTTCACTGAAACCCATTGTAATCAAGCAAGCTTCCAAGAAATCTCACTCTACACAACCGTAGACTAAGAGAAAAATGTTCATACTTAAGTTTGTAGAGAGATTGTCACATGGCATGTACGACCCATTTTGCAGCTTGTTTTTGACTACTCGATGTTGCTAAAAAAAGTAGAAAAATTCATTGATTATTTTTCAACAAATTATTAATTTAGCAATTAATTCATGATTGATATGAGCTTTTACTTTTAACTTTTTAAATTTACTACAAGGCTAGAAAATCTCAAATAACTCATAAAGGATGACATACTCAAAATTACTTTTTATACGGGAAATATATTAACCATTACAAAAAGTTGCTAATGAATTTGGAAAATTTACTGAGGAAAACTCAATGAATAATATGGAAATTTCAGTATACTCCCGACCGATGGGCCAGTGACCCAAGAAAACGAAAGAGTGTTAATATCGAAGTGAGTTCTCCTCTAGGCTCATGGGCCATTTTTGACAATTGATCCACTCTTATTGGGCTGCTCGGGGTATATGAGGAATCGAAGTTGGGCTATGAATAATTAAGAAAGCCCAACGGAGAAGAGGGGGTGGTTTTGTCATTCCGTTGCTACTGTATGGATTCTCATTCTTGGGTCATCACCACCCTTCATTTTAGAAGGAAGCAAGAAGCACCGTTAGATCAACCAAACTAAAAACTTGGAATTTATGTTTTTAAGTATGTTTCTTAACAAATGAGTAACTTTGTATTGTATTTAGGGTGTGTACGTTTGTTTGAGAGAAGATGTTTTCCGAAAATTAGTTTTCTGAACTTTCACTTGATTGATTTGCCAAAAAACGATTAGTTAATTGAAAAAACTTTTTGATCAAGGAAAATATTTACGCATAAAATTAGGAAAGTGAAATTCCTAAATCTAAGAAGGTGAAAAAACTTTTGGAATTGTTTATCTCAATTTTTTTAAATATTTTTCTTTTTCTTTTTTCTTTACTTCAATATTATTTCTATTTCTCCTTTGCACCGGATTTTCTACTCTTGAGAATTTAGAGTTATTTCACTAGATTGATGTTAACCCGCCTACTTTTGTTCTCGAGTCATCAACTCCGAAATCTTGCTCAACCGAACCATGTGGAGTTCACTTGTGATATAAAAGTCATCTCGAAAGATGCACGATGTTAACGTGGTAATTGCACCTATAACTCTTGCGTAATACCTCCTATTTAAATGAGGTGAATTGATTGTGCATGTTGATTAGGGTAAGCATCGTATTGTGGTTTGAATCCAGAATTGGAATCAAGAACCGAACTAGGGAAAATCAAGGACTTTTTGAGGATAAAATCAAATCAAGGACTTTTTGAGGATGCTAGCCAGCTGAGTTTTTTTTTTTCCTTCAAGGAAAGGTCAGTTGAAAAATGGCATCCGAAATCTTTGATGAAATCTATGAAAGTCACGCCAATTTTGTCTTCAACGAAGACACCTATTATCAAAATTTGGTAGGATATCTCTAGGGTGTGTGTATATAAATATTTTATTTTCCTTGGTGTTATCTTTACTTCAATATTATTTCTATTTCTCCTTTGCACCGGATTTCCTACTCTTGAGAATTTAGAGTTATTTCACTAGATTGATGTTAACCCGCCTTACTTTTGTTCTCGAGTCATCAACTCCGAAATCTTGCTCAACTGAACCATGTGGAGTTCACTTGTGATATAAAAGTCATCTCGAAAGATGCACGATGTTAACGTGGTAATTGCACCTATAACTCTTGCGTAATACCTCCTATTTAAATGAGGTGAATTGATTGTGCATGTTGATTAGGGTAAGCATCGTCTTGTGGTTTGAATCCAGAATTGGAATCAGCAACCGAACTAGGGAAAATCAAGGACTTTTTGAGGATAAAATCAAATCAAGGACTTTTTGAGGATGCTAGCCAGCTGAGTTTTTTTTTTTCCTTCAAGGAAAGGTCAGTTGAAAAATGGCATCCGAAATCTTTGATGAAATCTATGAAAGTCACGCCAATTTTGTCTTCAACGAAGACACCTATTATCAAAATTTGGTAGGATATCTCTAGGGTGTGTGTATATAAATATTTTATTTTCCTTGGTGTTATCTTTACTTCAATATTATTTCTATTTCTCCTTTGCACCGGATTTCCTACTCTTGAGAATTTAGAGTTATTTCACTAGATTGATGTTAACCCGCCTTACTTTTGTTCTCGAGTCATCAACTCCGAAATCTTGCTCAACTGAACCATGCGGAGTTCACTTGTGATATAAAAGTCATCTCGAAAGATGCACGATGTTAACGTGGTAATTGCACCTATAACTCTTGCGTAATACCTCCTATTTAAATGAGGTGAATTGATTGTGCATGTTGATTAGGGTAAGCATCGTCTTGTGGTTTGAATCCAGAATTGGAATCAACAACCGAACTAGGGAAAATCAGGGACTTTTTGACAATAAAATCAAATCAAGGACGTTTTGAGGATGCCAGCCAGATGAGTTTTTTTTTTCCTTCAAGGAAAGGTCAGTTGAAAAATGGCATCCGAATTACGTCTTGAATTATGTCGCCCAATTTATTTTAGACCCAAGGATAATGGGAAAATTTCAAGTACCCTGAAGATTATTGTGCAATTTATCTCTTATTCTATCATTGCACTAGACAATTCCAACATCTCATAATTGGTACGATCCGACACACAATCACAAGGAAATAGAAAATAAAAGTAAGAAAAAGAAATCGAAATACAAGATTTTATCTTGATTCACCATTAATTTAGGGTTACATTCAATAGATGATTCTATTATAATTGGCAACCTTAAATTGGGACTACCGTGCCATTTTGTCAATTAGGAGTATGAACCGCACTCCAACAATAATGGGGTCACACGCAAACTAACGAGTTATATGTGCAATAGAGTACATTGACTTCTCTTTTTTAAATTCATCTATATAACTAAGACTCACTTTCAATAATTCCCTTACATTTACTCCTCAAGTTAAAGTTAGGTATTCCGTTACGCTACTGCCATTAATTTCCAAATTTAATTTGTTTTCCTGTTGGTCATGCGTTCAAACTTCAAATTAGTTCTTCAAAATCCAAGCTAAATAGGATTTCGTTTCCTGGCAGCACAAAAGCGAATTTAAAAGATTTCCGGAGGTGGACTAAACTGCTAAAAGGCCCATCCTTGCTATTATATTTGGAAGGAGTTGAAGATTTGTCTAATGTTCACATGACATGAGATCCATCACTATTTGCTTGCTTTTAAAATCACCCCTAAGGTAGAGGGACCCTTGGACCGCCAGATCTACAGTCCTATATGTTGTATCCAAGTGCATTTTGTGGTGCCTTCTACTTAAAATGCAGTATTTCATTCACACTTTAGAAAGTTGGAATGAACGATCTGTTCTTTTGTGATTTAACCGTCACCGACTGTCGTGGATCCAATCCTCGGAACTTTGTAGAAGAGTCCATTTCTTGTCTATCCTTGAATGAAGGGCGGTTTCGCCGCATCAGGCTTTGGGTGGCTCAAAGGAATTAAAGACGGAATCACCATGGATCCAATTCCAGCAAACTCAGCACCATGTTGATATTTCGGTTGCATTGGATGGGATTGGCAAGAGAATGCAATTTACTTTGAAAACTCAAAAGTGATTTAGGCAAGTTTGAGATGCTTAGAGTCAACCATTCACAGATCACATTTAAAACAGACGCCAACTATCTGAGAAAACGATGTTCCAACAACTGGAAAGATCACATGCCAACCAGTGGATGAAACACAATAAAAGAGCCTCCAATGCACGCAAAACCTTCACCAAAACACAAGAATTGCCTTTATCCTTTCATTGCTTCTAGAATGCTTCAGCTCTCTGTCTTTTCCTTTATTCTTTTATTGCTTCTCTTCTTGTTCTTTCTGATTAAAGTGATCTCTAGCGGTCATGGAAGAAAAGGGTGCAATCTTAAGCTGCCTCCCGGCCCAAAGAAGTTGCCACTTCTAGGGAATCTGCACCAGATGTTCGGCGAACTACCGCACCATCGCCTAACCAACTTAGCAAAAACATACGGACCGGTTTTCTATCTTCAACTTGGCGAGTTTCCCGTCATAACAATTTGCACTCCTGAAGCAGCCAAGGAGGTCCTCAAGACCCAAGAGCTCACTTTCGCCGACAGGCCGCCATTCCCAGCAGCTGAAATGACGAGCTATGACGGCTCAAGCATGTTTTTCTCCCCATACGGAGAATATTGGAGGCAACTCCGCAAGATATGCGTTTTGGAGCTTCTGAGTGTCAAGCGCGTGCGGTCGTTCGCCTGGGTGCGAGAAGAGGAGGTGAGCAATCTCGTCAAGCACATCAAATCCTCGTCAGGTCTCCCTCTCAATCTCAGCGAGAAGATCTTCGCCTGCACGAATTCCATCATTTGCAAGGCAGCTTTCGGCCATAAATGCAAACAGCAGGACGAGTTTATCTCAACGTTTCAGGAATCCATGAAGCTGTTAAGCGGGTTCGGCCTGGCCGAGCTTTTCCCTTCCCTGCGGTTTCTAATTTACATTAATGGGATGAAATTGAAGTTGGATAAGATAAAGCGAAAGTACGACGAAATCTTGAATATTATTCTTGCGGACCACAAAATACAACGAGAACAATGCTTAAATAGGCCGGAAGATACCTCGGGTAAGGAAGATTTAGTCGATGTGCTACAACATCTCCAAGAGTCCAACGAGATCGGGTTTCATCTTACCACGGACAATATCAAAGGCGTCATCTTGGTACGTTACAGAACTATGTCTTATAATTACATCTCTAGTTCTGAGTAAAAATTCGACTAGGCAGATCCTCTTTGATTTGGTCATATCAAGTTGTGAATCGTAATTTTATTTCTTCATATTCAATTTCCAATAGACAATCCTTATGCAAAAATAGAAAGACATGCATTAACAATAAGGAAATTTTTTTTACTCCGATGTAGGAATAAGAATATGGCTCGAACATAATCAAAAGATAAATCTACAGAACCTAGAATATAACTGACGTATGATATGATATCAGTCAATGCAAAAGGTCAACAAAAAATGGGGTTTGTTCTTACTAGATTTTTTGCAGTTAGCATCGCGCAATTATTTGGAGAGATATTATAAACTCACGTTTCTTAAAAGCTCCTTCCACGACTCTTCTTCCTGACTTTCAACTACCATCATTGACTTCTTGTCAAATCTTATTACAAAGACAAATTATGATTTTGTACACCTTCAGAAAAAACGTTCTGTGAAGGAACATAAAAGTTAAAGTCGTTAATGGATGACACATTACGTATTTCCCAAAATATGTAGCCCATAATGTAAAAAATATATACTTACACTATATTACAAAGTATTATTTGTACGGTATTATTTGATGTTAGAAGCTCATGCACAGAATAACCAATGCTGCGATGCTCGAGGGAAACTATATTTTTTGAAATAATAGCTTTCGAACAATATTCCCATCCAACTTTTATGAGAATAAAAATGTCAAATACTAAATAACTTATACGAATATATTGTTTTAATATCCGTAAGCTACTGCCTTTTAAATTTATATGCTTATGGTGGAATTGAAGACCTTTTTAGCAATTGTTTTTATCTTATTGATACCTCATATTAATTAAAAATGAAACAAATTTTCACCTGACTTCCGTGCAACAACTGCTCAAGTACCATAAAAAGCAATAGATTAATTATAAATAAGTTTTATTAAAACTAAACATAACATGTTAATAGAGAAACTTGTCAGCCTCATGCGCTAATGCATTTTAATTTTTTTTTTTGTTTGGTCGGTCGCCAATGCATTGTAATTTACACTTACCAAAGTCGATTTTTTATTAAGTGTTTCTAATCTCTTACGATATTCCATGAAGCATATTGAAGAATAAGACAAACAGCAACTTAACAATGAACAAATTTCACATCAAATTGATATGGCTTTAGTAACTATAGATTTGAAATTTTATTATGATATTTACATTAATTTGATTATGGTTCAGTATTCCAATTTTATGTGTATTTGTAGCTGTCCAGTTAAAAACATGATGAAACATAAAGATTGAGAAACTGCTTTTAAAATAAGATATCTCCATTTAATCTCCCTATTAATAAGTCCATTAAATTATCTTTGCTATTTTTATTTTACAAAAATATGGGAATTTTTGTTCAAACTTGTTTGCCATAAAATTTTGTCTTTGATTGAACCATGTCAAGAGTGCAAATAACACCTTGCCTAGAAATCACCTCCTTCTACAACTACCTCATTATAGATTCAATCACTATTAGACTCCTCTTGCTAGAATATTTAAATAATAAGACTAGTCATTAGATGAAGACGTGTTTTATTATTTAAATGTCCTAACACTTCCAATAGTTGTTCTCACACCTTGTCCACGTGACATAGTACACTCACTCCCAAGACCATAAACTACACCTCTGAAGTGCATACAAACTGTTTCCCGCACACTTTTTCTCACTTAGGCAAATGTCTTCTCTCTATGTACTACCACCACTTACCTTGTATGTTTACAAAGGGGGTGGACACTCTTGCTAGCTTTTCAGATGAATCGACTGCAATGCAGCAAGGGAGAGACAAACTCAAGAATTCTCTAAAAATGCTTCAAATGAACCCTTTTAATCAACAAATGTCTTCGCTCTAAGTAATACCGCATATCTCGTTTGGTCTTCTTATAGGCATCAAATTTGAACGTTAAGCATGGATCTAGTAGCCATTATGTCCATCTGTCTACGGGTAAAAGAGCTAAGAGAAATTCCCTCAAAAATTTAAGTGTAGAACCTTCAATCAATCTGACCAGTCAGACAAATTTTCCAAATGTGGCAGGTTTTATGCACGTCAATATATCAAACTCTTTATCAGAATATTCCCGGGTTCGTTTTATATCAAATTCATATAATGTAGCTGCATACTTGATAAATTCCATTAAAGACTCAAATGAGCTTTACTATCGTCAAATCATTTCCAAGATGGTCGCAAAAAATTATATATAGTGGGGTATATATGCATGACTCTCACAGGATATAATCGCTGCGGGAAGCGAGACATCATCAACGGTGCTAATATGGGCCATGTCAGAAATGCTCAAGAACCCGAACGTGATGGCCAAGGCGCAGGATGAGACACGGCGGGTTTTGAAGGGAAAGGACCGCGTTCAAGAATCCAACATCGAAAAGCTCAGTTACCTGAAGTGTGTTATCAAAGAAACTCTAAGAATGCACCCGCCGGCACCGTTTATCCCCAGAGCACCAAGGGAAGAATGCAAGATCAACGGATACGATATTCCTATGAACTCGAGAGTCCTTATCAATGCATATGCTATAGGAAGAGATCCAAGATATTGGACAAACCCGGAGAAATTCGAGCCTGAGAGGTTTTTCGAATCTTCAGTGGATTATAAGGGGTTGCACCATCAATTTCTCCCATTTGGATCTGGTCGGAGGATCTGTCCGGGCATTTCATTCGCCACAGGCAGCGTCGAACTTATACTAGCATCACTGTTGTATCATTATGATTGGAAACTGGCAAATGGGCAAACGCCGGAACAACTTGACATGACTGAAGGTTTTGGTTTTGCAGTTGGCAGAAAGGATGATTTGTATGTAATTGCTTCACCGTGTTCTTTGATTTCAGCTTGATAAAGAAGGCATGTGGAAGACCGTCCTTCATTGAAAAATGTATCATTTAAAGACTTAGTGTGATATTGAACTGAAATAAGATTGACGTTGTCTGTATTTCCGAACCAAAACTTTTAAGCGACATCCAACCCGTCTCTTTATTCGAACATTCATTCGTCAAAAGCGAGAAAATAACATCAACCCACTTTAAAATGAGAGACCGGGGGGGAGGATGAGGGTAGTAAAACCCAATCAAAGCTGCACATCCTCCTCCTCGTATCGACAGCAACGCAATTAGCACATTAGCTTACATCTCTACCGATTGGATTGTACTTGATGTTGAGAAGACTTTCTAATGCATTTTGAAGTTAACAAAACTATCAAGAGCTGAAATCCTTGCGAATTCCCGATTGTCTTCGAAAGTGGCCGGAGTTGTCCAGTAGCTAGGCTCTTGAGGACGTTACGAATCTGTTATACATGTCCGCCACATCCATGCATCTCTACTTATAATCTGCTGCCCCTGCTTTTATTTTAGCTAGAGAGAATGCCGCTTTAATGGACGTCATCGCCTTGCCTAACCCAAAAATTAAACCTAAATCGACCAAAAACTTACCTAGGGCGGCAGATTTTTCATTGCCTTTTGGTGCCAATTTGGCCTGAAGATTGAACTACGGCAACGAATTTTTATCGCCATAGGCTCCACAAACGTGACGAATTTTTTTGTCGTATTTGGCTAGTCCATGGCGACAAAAATGAGTTTTGATGCCTTTGAGTAAGACAACCTTATTTTTTGACCTTTGCTTTCTAAAGGCGACAAATTTATTATTCGTTGCCTTTGGCCACCGAAGGCAATGAATTATTGTCCGTCGCCTTTGGTAGCTACAGCAAGAAATAGGTATGAAAGGCAACAAAATAAAAAGGATTTTTGTTAACTCAGGTAAAATCAAGGAAGCAAATGCAACAAACAGTTTGCAATAAAAAATTGTCGTCTTTAGTTAAGGGGACAAAGTAGGGTGTGTTTCGTTCAACATTCGCAATAGACTTTCGACCTCCAAAACCCCTTGAAAAATCTTTGGACCATTTGACAATTATTTTAAAAGAAGTTTTCATTTGAAAATCAGCATTGGAAAGGCTGAAAACCCAATCCTAATGGGGCTCTTAGCATTTGGCCAAATACTAAAACTCATTTTTCCTTCCAAAACTGCCCTCACCAATTCTTTAAATTTTTTATTTTATCCCTCATTACTTTCTTTTTATTAAAAAAGGACCTAACCCTTCGCCGGACCAGCGAACGGTTTTGTCTCTCTCTTTTTTATTTTTTTTAATTATATATATTTGATTTTTTTCAATTTTAAACAAATAAAAATTAAAAAAATAATATTAATCGCCAAAGAGTTTTTCAATTGTGTTTTCTATCAAATGGCATTTCTTTCAAAGTTACTTATTAAAACATAGTTTACCAATCGACCTTTTCATTTACTCAAAACCCTTTAGGCTAAATTATTTTGCATCTTCCCAATGTGGTTTCAAAATACTCAACCAAACGCACCATTTGTCTCCTCAGCCCATTTTCTTTAGTGAAATAAGGACTCAAAATTGAAGTGGTGAAAATGTATTGAACCTAATCAAAATGATGTTCTGCTTCTTAGGGAACAGAATTGTCAAAGTTACCCCAAACAATTAATCTTATTTTACACACATGAAACTACTTTAATTCATTGATGATACCACTAACTGGTCAGTCTTTGGGAATTGAAATTGATGAAATAGTCAAAAATTGAAGGTGTGGAATTTATGATACACGTAGACGAATTTGTCGCATAAATATGTGAAAGAGAAACTTAAAACAACTTTGTAGATGGTCAAGCCACGACACACGACGCACGAGTAATATCCAGAAACGCGTGTGCAAGGGCACGCATATATAAATCATTTCATGCATATTCAAACATAATTTTATTGTACACATATAGATGATTTTTGACACTAAACATGTATGCTCAACGTGAACCAATTTAATTACGTGCAAGTATTGTGCAATTGTGTTGTATTGAGAATTGATAGCCGTAAACAAATTGAGAGAAAAGCTCTTAAAATGACAATTAGCATACTCGTTATAAAGATGAGAAGTAGAATGTCTGGAAAAAGTAAAGAGAAAATAGATTTGAATGATCGTATCTTAACCACACAACTTAATGAAAAATATTATATGGGTTGCTATGGATACTGTTTTCATTTTCTGCCCTAAATAAGCTCCAGCCATGTCAGGAGAGTTCCGGATGTCCTTGATAAGCCTCGACACTCCTCATTTTCCATCCAGAAAGCTTTGAACTTACAATTTTTCTTCCTCTTCACTAGTTCAGCCAGTAGAGATATTAAAATAGGGTTGTGGTCCGACACTATAGCAGGTAGCGCAAAAGCTTATGCTTTAGAGAACAATAATCTCCATTCTATATTACATACCGCCCTATCTAATATATTTCTAACAAATTCCCCCGCTTTCCAATTGTTAGTAAAACTTTCCATACGATGGTCAAGGTTTACCCTTCACTAAAGAATTCTTCATTACCTCAGTGGGTGAAACTTAAGGTAAATAAGATTAAGGGAATATATACTCCAAATTGCAAAGACAACAACCCATTTATTGTACACATATAGAGATCTTTCTCATGTTATGCCATTTATGACGCCAACCCATTTATGTTAAACGAGAACCTATCAATGACATGCTAGTACAGTACAAATGGGTCCTGTTAACTATTGGCCTCAAACAGATTCAGAGAAAAGGCTCCTAAATAGAAAGTGAAACATATTCATTATGAAGATGAGAACAGCCGAAACATCACTATGAGATGTCTGAGGAAAGTAAAGAGAACATAATTTTAAATGACCGTATCTTTACCACACAACGTAATGGAATCATATATGCTCCAGTTTACAGGCATTATGTACGCTTGCTTGTTGGATGGAGAATACAAATAGTGAATACTTCAATAATCATCTAGCTAGGATTCAAGATTTTACGTGAATTGCTGAAAATCGAATAAAGATTCTAATCAGTTAAATGATTAATCGCATTAAAGGGATTTTATGCCTACTTTGGAAGCATAACCAGCCTCTAACAACTTTAAATTCGAAAAAATTAAGGGTGTGCAACTGGATTAGTTCTACTTGAGAACCAAAATAGACTACCTTGAAAATAGGTCTGACCCTCGATTCCAAAATTTTGGGACCCATAGGAATAGGTCCCGTTCCAGTTCCAAATGAGGACCTACCCATGAACCAAACTGGTTTTGGAGCCAAATTCATAAAATTTAAACAAAAAAAGTAAATAATCTAGTTTCTCTGTTTCCAACATCTAGGCTAAGGTTTTATATAAATTTATTGTAAATTTAACTATATTTTTTGTTTTGTTTTCAGGTAGTTAGAATTTGGAACAATATTTTAATGGATGAAAAATAGGTTCTCAAATAGACTCTAAAATAGGACCGGAAAAACAAGATATGTTCCAAAAGGGAAAAGTACCAAAACAGTCATAAACCTTTTCTATTGGTACCAAGTCAGTCCTAAACTTTTCAATTGGACCAATTTAGTCATAAACCTTTTCATATTGGTACCAATTTAGTCCATCTGGCTAATTTAAGCCGCAAATTGCTGATGTGGCCGCCGGCGGTCTTATGTTGCGCCACGTGGACAAATTTTATAATTTTTATATTTTTCAGATTTTTTAAATTATTTTTCCTTTTTTCTATATATATATTTTTTTTTTCTCCTTAGCCCTTGGCCGGCAAGGTCGCCGGCCGACCGACCATCGCCAGCCACAAGTTGGTCGGGGCGAGGGCCCCGCGCCCTCGCCGGCCACCGGCGAGGGTCGCCGCGCCTTGCCCGCCACAAGTGAGGGCGTCGGCCCCCGCCCGATCCGAGGCAAGGGTCGCCGCACCCTTGCCCGCCACGAGCAAGGGCTACCGTGCCCTCGCTTGTGGCGGGGCTCTCACCGGCCAACGGGCGAGGGTTTTAGCCCTTGCCTAGATCTGGGCGGGGCTGACGCCCTCGCTTGTGGCCGGCGAGGACGCGGGGCCCCTCGCCCCAACCAGCCCGTGGCCGGCGATGGTTGGCCGGCCAAGGGCTAAGGAGAAAAGAAGAAGAAAAAAAAAAAGAGAAACAGAGAAAAAAAGGAAAAAAGAAAAATATAATTTAAAAAATCTGAAAAAAATATAAAAAATTATAAAATTTGTCCACGTTGCGCCACATAAGACCGCCGGTGGCCACATCAGCAATTTCCAGCTTAAATTAGCCGACTGACTGAATTGGTACCAATATGAAAATGTTTAGGACTAAATTTGTCCAATTGAAAAGTTTAGGACTGAATTGATACTAATACAAAAGGTTTATGACTATTTTGGTACTTTTCCCTATTCCAAAACTGGTTCCGGGGCATATACGATAGATTCCGAGTTCCAAAAACTAAGAATAAATTTTAACAGGGTAGGTGTTAGGTTCCAAATATGGAACCTACCCACATCAACCCTAGCAAAATCCACTAATTATTAGTGTTAAAATAATTGATCCAATTTTCAGAATTTTGCTGAAGGATATGTGTAGAAGAGTCTGGCATACACAAGAAATTTCTTTTAACAGTATTGATGTCTCTAGTCCTACGTGGGAAGCAAGAAATGCCAGCTGTATAAGTCTTAGGTGGAATTGGTCAAGAAGGTTGCCTTGTTGTCGACGTTGTAAGCAAGAAAAGTCGATTAATATTTGCAGAGCAAATCTTCAAGCGTAAACAAATGTCTAGTGTTATCTAGCTGTCTAAGCGGTCAAGAAAGAGGCGGTGACATACGCCTATAAATAGGACGGTGGACGTCCACTCTCTTTTGTAGAAGACCAACTACCAAACCTCTCTTCCTTCTTTTGTATTACCCACCAAATAATAAAGCCTTTCTTGTTGTTCCCTCATGCTCCACTGTCGGCACTCTAAAAAATTGGGAAAAGTGTTAAAAAAAGTCATAAACCTTTTGTATTTGTGCAAATTTAGTCATTAACCTTTTTTGGTATCAATTTAGTCCTAAACATTTTTACTTTGTGCAAATTCAGTCATTTCTGGCTAATTTTGATTGGATCTTACTGATTGGGCATCAATTGGCTAACAAAGCACGATCGGCACTCACATGAATAATTTTTAATAATATTTTAATATTTTTGAATTTTTTTTTATTTTGCTTTTTTTTCTTTTTTCCTTCTCCTCCTCCTTCCTCTAGTCGGTTGCCAAACCTTGGCAATTGGCCAAAGGTAATAGACCTTGGTAACCGACCAGACGTGACAGTTGACAAGGTAGAGGTCGACCTTGCCGGCCACTGCCGAGGCTCGAGCCCTCGCTAGTGGCCGCAAGGTCAGCCTCGCATTGGACTGTGGAGGGATGGCGGCCGCGGCAATTGCTTGATCGGAGGGGAGAAGGGGAGAGAGAGAGAGAGAGAGAGAGAGAGAGAGAGAGAGAGAGAGAGAGAGAGAGAGAGAGAGAGAGAGAGAGAGAGAAGCGTATGCAATTGCACATGGGTGGGGCAACTACGGTAGAGACGATCTTACAAAGGCGTAGCGAAGCCCACCAAGGAAATTTCTTTTGATCTTCGACTTCCTTTTTTTTTTGGGAAATTACAGAACGATCCCTCGAGTAGGGCATTCTTTTGAAATTTCACCCTTGGAACTGGTTTCTGTCTCAAAATAGCCCCCCCCCAAAAGTGGTGGGTTCTCAAGGGGCGTGCAAGAGAACCGGGAACCGCGGACCACCGAGAAGTGGACCTGACCAAAACTGGCGATTCCCATGAGAGCCCATCCAATTCCCGATTCCAATTTAGTGGAATCGGTGAGTGCCGATCCAATTCCTGATTCTAGGTGTGGAACCGCCCACCTACCAGAATCGGATTGATATATATATTGAAAAAGGATTTACTTAATTATTTTGTAGTTTTTTGACCATATATATTTGTAGGTAGTGGATATTATTGACTAATTTTGTCTCTTGATTGTGTAATAGGATTAATCCTTTACTTTTCTTTTTCATTCTAATAATCCATTTACTTGCTTTTCTCAACCAAAATGAAATAAACAAACGTGAACAAAAGAGAGAATCGATCGGAGATGTTTATAAGAGCCAATGGCTCATTTTAAGAGTATAATTAGATCTTTCCTTAGCCATTCTCATGATTAAATCAGGTTGACGTTGAAAAAAGATGAATCAAGCGATAAATATTTTAACTTTTGTGAGATTAGGACTTTTAATGGAGTCTAATTCTCCATTTATTTCATGTGTCGAGAAACCTTAAGAGAACCACACCATGATCTTTTATTAGCTAACGAATATTGTCTGTTCATTTTACCTTATAATTTTCAATTCTTAATCAAAATAAATGGCATGTAATTCAGCTTGAATATAAGGCCAAACAAGCTTTGTAGGAATTGGAGATTAGTTCCATGAACTCACTTGGCAATCGGACTGAACTGGTGGTCTGATTCTCCAGTGGATGCATGGAATTAATGGACGAGTCTTGGTTTCAATTTTTCGAAACGGATCTTTAGTGGACAGTTTATGGTTTCAAGGTGGGAACTGTCGATCCAAACAATGCTTACCCATAGGGTTCCCCCAATAGAATTGGCAAAATAGATTAAAAAAAACCCAATTTCTTTTTTTTTTTATCATATATGATCTTTAAAAGAACCGTATGTGATCTGATAAAAAAAAATTCGATATATGATGAGTTGTATTAGTTAGCATAATTTTAGAGAATTGTATATAACAAGTTTAAACTGTAAAGTCCAATAAAGTGGGTTCTTTCTCATGCAGTCCCCTCTTGAAGTTCGCTCAGTCCTCCCTTCGCGCTCGCTCGCTTCACATTTTCATTTTCATTGAGAGGGTTCTCCCTCGTTCTTGAAAATGTCTTGCAATGACGTTTAACACTATTTTACTATATTAGTGCCGAAAATATAGAATATAATAATTCGTCGATATCTTTCCTGGTTTAAAAGTGCTCAATCCGCGTGGACAAAATATTATTTCATAAAATTTAGAATATAAATATTCCGTAAATACATGATATCTTGGCACTACTTTACTTTAATTTTGCACTTTTACTTAATTTAATAACTTTTCTTTGTGTTAATTTACTTTTTTTAAATATGATATGAAATTTGAATCCAAGTAATATCTACACATTAAAAACTTTAATTAGGTCAAATAGGTAATATGAATGTGTTTTTGTGGTATTGATCGGTTATGAGCCAAACACGAATTGAATATGAGTCACTAAATTTATGTTGCATTAAATAAGTTAAAACGGGTTAACTTTGTTGACCTAACCTAATTCACCCATTTGATAGGCCCGATCACTTATGATTAGCATCGTCAAAATTACCCGAATCAAACCAAACCAAATTAAACATTAAGGGAGAAATCCAAACACTGAATCGGGGGGAAGCATCATGGGAAGTTTTTTTTTTTTTTTTTTTTTTTTTTTGGTAGGTTCTTGGATTTTAGAAAGTGAAGAGAAGGGCACGGAGAAAGAGAGAGGGCAAGCGGGGTGTCATTGCTTGTTGGATTCTTGGAAGCTTCGACCCGACAGCGATAGCCACCGCATTTGTGGATGCGTAGACATTGAACCTTAACTTCCGACGTTCGGCGGCACCTCCTCCTCCGGATCAACACGAACAGCTCACCGCCGACCCTTGCCGGAGCCGCTGTCCGCAGCCGTTTAAGTCCTCATGGTAGTCCAGCTATCCATACATGCACGTCCAAATCTCCGGGGCTGTGTCCATGGTCGTCCACACTCGAACTCCGTTCCTCTCCTCCGTGGCCGTCTAGACCTCGACAAGATCGGCAGTCATGGAGCCTCCTTACAGTTCGGGTCACTAAAACAAATATAGCGTTCGTGTTTCGGGGCTTGTACGGGTGTTAGTAGAAACCCGAACTTAATTGGCCCATTAATACCCCTACGGCGACTCAAATCTTCCCTGAAAGACAACCATGTTCGCATCATGTGCCATTATCCGAGCCATGAATGGGGCATTTTCGCCCGAAATTGTAACTCAATTTCCTAATCCCAAAATCTCTAAACTTTACCCTAACCCCCAAATTTTCCAAATTTCTCAATTTCTCCGACCAAATTCCGCCATGTGATTCAATCGAAGCCAAAAACCCAACAAAATTCTCTCGGTAAACCCAAGGCTGTCTCGCCTTGAGCTTCGATCATAGGGAAGTGAGTTCGGAGTAATAGCGGGCGGTCACAGAGCAGACGACTGCCACTACCTTTTCAAGGCGATGCCCATCGGCGATTCCGTCATCGGCAAACCCACGCAGATCGAGACTTCTGGCTGTAATATGCCTCTTCTGCGTATGCGATTGGGGCTTAGTCCTTGCTAAGTCTCATCTCTACCAAAGCTAACGTTTCGTAGGATCAATCCCCATGGGATGTTAAACTACGTTTAACTCCAATTGGTTGGGTTCCACTCGACTGAAATAGCACCGAAATGTTTTTTTTTTTTTTTTTTCGAACTAGACTTCTTTAGCTCCAATTACGGAGGCCGCCGGCCATCGACCACACCCAGAAATGACCGGTGGAGGGAAAAAGGAAAAAAATGAAAAAATATTAAAATGAATGAGTTCAGACATAATTTTACAACTTACTTTTGACTATGGGACGTTGCTAAGAAAGTTGAGAAATTCACTGATCACTGGTATTTCTTAAAAAAAAAATTAAAATTACCAACCTAGCAATTAATTCATGATTGATATGAACTTTTACTTTTAACTTTTGAAATTTACTGCAAGGTCAGAAAATTTCAACTAACCCATAAAGGATGCAATCTTCGAAATTAATTTTTGTGCGGAAAATTTATTAACCATTTCAAAAAGTTACTAATAAATTTGGAAAATTTATTGGGGAATGCTCAATAAATAATATGAAATTCATTTTACTTCTGACCGAAGGCCGTGGCCCAAGGAAATGAAAGAATCTACTAATGCTGAAGCGAGTTCTCCTCTAGGCCAGGCCCATTGTGACAATTGGCGCACACTTATTGGGCCGCTCAAGGAGTAGGAGGAATCGAAGTTGGTCTATGAATACTTAAAAAGCCCATTGGAGAAGGAGTGTGGTTTTATCGTTAGATTAATATCATGAAAAATCATAAATTGATACACTTATAACAATTTTTTTTTACTATCTTAAGCTCCAAATTAGTACATATATGATAAATTTACCCTAAACTAATCTTTTAACCACCAAAAATCACAAACTAGGGTTTTTTCAAAGTATTAATCATATTTAACGGAAACTCACAAAGAATAAAACAGGCATACCAATTTGAGGCTTTAAAGTAAACTTATTATAAGTATATCAATTTAGGGTTTTTCAAGGTATCAACCATTTATAATTTCGTTGTTGCTATACGGATTTTCATTCTTGGGCCAGCACCACCCTTCATTTTAAAAGGAAGCAAGGAGCAACGTTAGATCAAGTAAACTGAAAACTTGCTATTCAAGCTTTTGAGTTAGTTTCTTAACAATGAGTAACTTTGCATTTAAAGTTTACTAACACATCGCTTCTAAAGCTCGTCCCCTTAATACTGTTAATGATATGTGTTGGAATTCAAGTCGGCGGAAGACGACTTACCTGATTCCGATGCGCAAACAGCAAATAGCCCCGGAACGATCGTTGAATTGCGAATAAATCACGAACAACACTTCCTCACGTTAGTCTGGATGCAATCACAAGGAAAACACCCGATTTCCACGGCGTAAATGCCGATTGTTCTTACAAAGATGAAATGGAACGCCTTGATCTTCTTTGATGGAGATAGAGAGAAAATTTGGTACGAATGAATGGCCAACCCCTCCAACGGTTGTGTTCGGGAGGCTTATATACGTCTCCATGACACCCTTACAAATGGTGTCCTTCCATCGTACCGTATCAAGTCCAAAAGGTGCGGTCCAATCGCATCCCATCATGGACACTAGCTACCTGGCTAAAGTACAACATCTCCCACTCGGACATGATGAGCTTGATAGCTCTCTATCAAGAATATAAGGCATTCAACATTCATCAACTTTACAAAACAATTCATACTGGCAAATAAGCCGTGCGACCAGTGAGTACACCTGCACTTGGGAGCTCAAATTATGCACCTGTTAGGGATAACATAATGGCTACAACCCTGAATAGAAATAAACAATCGATGTCTCATAGTGCCCCAGACATATTTTGTTACATCGGTCCAAGTATACCTATCCCTTAAAGGCTATACTTGACTATTCTCAAAACACCATGTATTTACAATTACATCCGCAACCACATAGGGCGATATAATTGGTCGACTAGTAAATACACGCGATAGATGTCAAACAACAATAGTCTTCCTTCGCACTCATGTCTCTCTCAATTTCAGAACAAGCGCTTTCCTAGACACGTCCCATAGGCCATATCTATTCATGACCGCCCGTAACATGCTAAAGTAGCAACATTGATCTTTCACTTCGAGAACATAGTCGAAGTAACATAGGGCACAAAGTTGAGGTAAATTATAAATTACCTCAAAAGCTCACACAATGAGTAAATAGGGATAATTTTACTCACATTTTCTTGTCGGTCATACAATGCACATGTAGTATGAATTACATGCTATAGTGGATTACTCTTTCTATAAGAGCGTATGTCAATCATCAAATATATCCACCATACAGATCTTAGCCTAAACATAGTCACGTGCTTCTTACGTACTCATGTTTAGCCCGAGTGCTATATCAGCTCGCTTTCTATAGCGCCCAATTAGGTACTCGCATCCGGCATCTTACAAGCATACATGATTGTGGGACTATCATGTTCGGTCTTGTTATAAACCAATCACAGACCTCATCTTGACTCCAATCAAGGCGACATATTTTATGTACCAAACTTGCTCTTTAGCATTTATTTGTACATAACGTCTCATCTCAACGTGCTAACTACAGCACTTGAGGCGATTGCTCATGTGAGTGAGCCAATCATTGCCTGCTGACATACTTTTCAATAATATGTGTGTTTGTGCTAGTCTCATAGTGGATTTGTACTTATTGATAAAACATCAAATCACTAATAAACAAACAAGTACAATACATCTGTCCACAAATATATAAACCAATGATCCTCTACAATAACGAGACATCACATTCTACGCAATCCTAGTGACATCCTATGGGTCAAGAATATGTCTCTAGGAATAGCCTTCGTAAATGGATCGCAACCATTCTATTGGTTGAAATGTATTGAAGGATCACTTCTTTCTGCGCTATAATATCTCTGATGAAGTTATTCTTTATGTCAATGTGCTTTGTCCTTCCATGATACTTGGGATCTTTCACATAGGCAATAGCAGCTTGACTATCGCAATAAACTGTCACCGGTCTTGGAACTTCAGTGACATTGGCTAAATTTTCCAAGAAACGTTTTAGCCATACTGCTTCTTGCACTGCGGCAGAACATGCAATAAATTCTGCCTCCATCGTAGACAAGGCCGTGCATGTTTGTTTCTTGCTATTCCAAGAAATCACACCTCCATTGAGCAAGAACGCATATCCGAGTCGATTTACGCTCATCCAGTCTCCACCCCAATCGGCATCTGAATAACCTAATAGGCGTAAATCATTCCCTTGGTAACATAGTCGATAGTCCATGGTGCCCTTCAAGTATCTCAGAATCCTCTTCATTGCTTTCCAGTGTGCTTGACCGGGATTTGATTGATATCGGCTCACCAATCCCACGGCATAACATATGTCGGGTCGAGTACACATCATAGCATACATCAAACTTCCGATTGCACTAGCGTAAGGAACAGTTTCCATCACTTTGATTTCTTCTGGAGTCTTAGGACACATCTCAGTACTTAGGCCTTCACCTTGCATGACAGGGGTATCAATGGGATTACAATGCTGCATATTGAAACGCTCAAGAATCTTCATAATATAAGACTCTTGTGATAAAGTAAGGAGTTTTCTTGATCGATCTCTTTCGATCTTAACTCCTAATATATAAGCAGCTTCTCCCATGTCCTTCATCTCAAAATTGGAGGACAACCATTCTTTTATGGTGATAACCAAAACCTTGTCATTTCCAGCCAACAGAATATCGTCCACATAAAGTGATAAAATTACAAATTTATCTTTGGACCGCTTGACATATACACAGTGATCTTCTTCGATCATCGTGAAACCAAAAGTTATTATTGCTCGATGAAAACGAAGATACCACTGTCTAGATGATTGCTTAAGGCCATATATTGAGCGATTAAGCTTGCAAACTTTATGCTCTTGACCTTTAGCTATGAAACCTATTGGTTGTTTCATATAGATTTCCTCATCTAATTCTCCATTGAGAAATGCCGTCTTTACATCCATTTGATGTAATTCAAGGTCCAAATGTGCAACGATGACTAGAATAAGGCGTATTGAGGCAAACCTTACAACTGGTGAAAAAGTTTCCTCATAGTCTATACCCTCTTGTTGAGTATAACCTTTTGCCACAAGGCGAGCCTTATACTTTTCAATAGATCCATCCGCCTTTCGCTTCATCTTGAAGACCCATTTGTTTCCAATGGCCTTACGATTGGGTGGTAGATCAACCAAGTCCCAGACATGGTTTGCCCTCATTGACTCCATCTCATCTTCCAAAGCTTTTCTCCATTCTTCCTTGTCGAGGATGAGAGAGCCTCTTGAACAGTCTTAGGCTCGGCATCGTCTTTTTGAGCAATCATAAATGCTTCCCCTTCAATCTCAAAACGACGACGAGGAATACTTTTATGATTACTTTTACGCAATTGAATTTCTCTTGAATTCAATTCATCAGGCGATGCAACACTCCCACTAGGTCTTGTGTGTTGAGGTAAATCTTCATTTCCCTTTACAACATCAGTGGGTGTGTTATCAGGATCTTCCATCTCATATAATTGGAAGTCCTTATCAATCTCACCTCTACTAGGAAAATCGATCTCCAAGAACGTGACATCTCGTGACTCCATTTCGGTCACACTTCCATCAGCTTGTTCACCTATGAACACGTACCCTTTGGAGTGTTCGGAATATCTTATAAAGATACATTTCTTCCCTCTATGACCTAATTTGCCATGTTTATGGGAAGAATCATGAACATAAGCTGCACATCCCCATGGACGTAGACTACTCAAGTCTGGTTTTCTACGAGTCCATAATTCATAAGGGGTGGAAGTGACCGATTTTGAGGGCACACGGTTAAGTATATAGGCAGCAGTCAATAACGCATCTCCCCAATAGGAGATAGGTAAATTTGCTTGCGCCATCATAGACCTAACCATTTCCAATAGGGTTCTATTCCTTCTCTCGGCTACCCCATTTTGTTGTGGAGTACCGGGAATAGTCAATTGTCGTACAATTCCCTTTTCATCACAAAGAGCCTTGAATTGCTCCGATAGATACTCACGTCCACAATCGTTCTTAATGCCTTTATTGTTTTGTTCAACTGATTCTCTACCATCGCTATATATCGTCTAAAGCAGTCTAATGCTTCGACTTATGGGAGATCGAAAGACATAACCGAAACGTGTGAAGTCATCTATGAAAGTGATGAAATATGAGGCTCCATGCCTCGCCCTCACATTCAAAGGACCACAAATGTCAGAATGTATGAGATGCAATGGAAATTCAGCTCTAGTCCCTTTACCGAATGGTTTTCTAGTTGTTTCTCCCGCCAGATAATGTTCACATACGGATAGACTAACATTAGTGAGTGACCCTAAAAGGCCTTCTCTAGCTAATCTTTGCATTCTTTGCAATCCAATGTGACCTAATTTAGCATGCCAAGTCCTTGCATCAAACTCAACATTGTTAGAAGACGCAATTAAAGAAAAACAACCATCAACATTAACATTGTACTGATCATAGTCAATGTCTAACACCATAAAACCATTCGATACATGACCTGAACCATAATAAACCGTTCCATACAAAATGTCAACACAATCACCATGGAAATTCAATACATAACCTAAGCTAAGAAGAACAACTACGAGACCAAGTTTCGTCGAATATCCGGAGCATAAAGGACATCATGTAGGAACGGGTTTCGACCACCACGTAAGATTAATTTACATGTGCCGGTACCCTTCACTTCAACTCTTGAGTTATTTCCAACATATATCCATCTTCTTCCAGGCGGTATCCGACGATACTCCACAAATGCTTCTCGGTCTCTAGCTACATGGTCTGTTGCTCCTGAGTCTATAGTCCACATTGGATAAGATTCAGCAAGCATTACAAAGTACTAGAAACAAAAGCATTACTCAAAGTAATGGAGTAATGAGGTACCTTTTTCGGCTCGGTGCATTCACGAGCAAAGTGACCCAACTTGCCACAATTGTGGCACTCCATCTTGGCCTTGTCCTTCTTCCCACCACGCTTCTTGCGTCGGAAAGTCTTAGCCCTCTTGGGTGCCCGATCGATCATCTTCCCTTTGTTGTTGAACTGAAGATTCCTCTTGCGCTTGAAGCCCGAAGCTTTGCGCGAACTCGATTTCAGCAACATAAGCATGGGTAGAGGATCTCGCAGCCTCTAGGCGCTCATCCTCTAATTCCAAATGACGCGCAATATCATCAAAAGTGACAATATTCTCATTATGCGTCATATTGATCTTCATATGCTCCCAATTGTCAGGAAGAGACCTTATAATAGCCTGAACTTGCTGTTCATCGATAAGGGAGTGACTCGCCGACTTCAGCTCACGGATCATGTTTGACATCTCCCGAAGATGCTGCCTCATCGTTACATTTGGGTGCTTTCGGAATGTGTCAAACTTGATGGTAAGTCTCCTCGGCTTAGTGGCGGATGTACCCCCAAACTTATCTTTCAAGGCAACCCACATAGCTTGAGCTTTGTCATAACTCTCAAACTCACACATGAGATCATCTTGCATACAACTCAGCAACGTGATACGAGCAATGCTATTTTTATTTTCCAAGCTTGATAAGCTTCCGATCTCTCCTATGTGTTGAGCTGAAGTTCCATGCTCAAGTTCATCCATGGTATGGTTGAGGGTTTCCAAAACCTCTTGCTCCTCAAGAATGTACTTGAACCTTTCGGTGCTAAATATCATAATTGTCACCGTTCAGCTTCTCACCCTTATTGAGGTCAGCCACAATGGTCTTGGATGCTGATGCCATAATCAATTGCTATAACACATTGACATAATAAACGCAGAATCAATACTAGCACACTATACAGAGTAACACACATATTTAATTTGCAGCAAAGACAAACTAAATTAATGATAATTCAACAAAAGACACAGAGGCAAAAGTTCACTATGTTCCCAATCAACTTCTATGTACAATTGTTCTATTATCTTTAATTAGTTTAATTTGCACAAATTTTGAGTTATAGGTGAGAACTTCTTTCAATTCTACCAACCTACGAACTCTCACTAGGAAAAATAATTACATGACCTTATGTAATTTCTACATTTTTCCTTAACACAAAAACATAGCATGATAATAACCAACGTATAAACAACAATCATGCTTCAACTATGCAATTCAACATGTAATGGATTTCCTACCATTGTTCTTATTTTCTAGCAACTAGAAAATTGCAAGTATATTAAAATATATACATCATATCATTGAACCAAGCTCTACACAGCATATATAACATCATTTGCACACAAGCTAGCTACTGTATTTCCCTAATCACAAGAAAATACAAGCTACAAATGAATAAGCTGCATTAAACCCCAAAAAATACGTGTACATAGGGTTCCCTTAGCATTTTCATACATTTATAAAATTCCAAAGTATAAAATAATTATACCACTGTGTAGAGGACACTCATACGAACCAAACGAGACCGACCACGCTCCAATCACGAACAACACTTCCTCACGTTAGTCTGGATGCAATCACAAGGAAAACACCCGATTTCCACGGCGTAAATGCCGATTGTTCTTACAAAGATGAAATGGAACGCCTTGATCTTCTTTGATGGAGATAGAGAGAAAATTTGGTACGAATGAATGGCCAACCCCTCCAACGGTTGTGTTCGGGAGGCTTATATACGTCTCCATGACACCCTTACAAATGGTGTCCTTCCATCGTACCGTGTCAAGTCCAAAAGGTGCGGTCCAATCGCATCCCATCATGGACGTACTAGCTAGCTGGCTAAAGTACAACAATATGCGTATCATGTTTAAAGCACACTGGTTTCCTTGTCACCTTCCTCGCTCGCAGGAGCTCTCTTGGCCATCGATTAACCTATAAATCCTGAAACTACTCTGCCTTGCCCTTCCTCCTTCGCACAACAATCAGGATAGGAGGGAATATCCTCCACTACAGCTTGGGATCAAATGTTCTCGAATATCGGACGTCGACTCCAGTTAAGGATTCTCTTATTGGGAATCTCTTTTAGGAAGCAATGCTTCACAACCCCGTTCTGAAGCTGCGTTTGGAGATTCGAACGTTGAAGTCTCTGATGATGAAGTCGTAGATGAGCGGCCAACGGGTTTTGAGGATGTCCAGATTATGAAGTAAAGCAAGGAAGAGAAGACAGATTGCGTCAACCTCGGCGCCAATCTTTAATTATCAATTTGATGGGTCGAACTGAGGACTATAATTTGCTTTATAAGAAACTTTTGCAAATTTGACCTCCAATTGTACGTAAAATATGGCTTAACTTGGTCCCACAACAATGTTAGGACGAATTCTTTTCAATGAATGTGACTCAATGGTTCAGAACAAATTTTGCTGGTCAAGGGCATTCAAAATTCAATCAAGAATGGATTATTACTAGACCCGTCAAATGGGTAGATCAGGTCGGGTTTGGATCGGGTTGAAAATGGTCCGATCCATATTTAACCCATTTTAACCCATATTCATTTAATATAAATCTAGTGACTCATCATACCTAACTCAATCTATATTGCTAAAACCCATTAATATTTTAGGCAAAACCACGCCCACTTTAAGCTATATGCTAATTGGATAAAAACTTGAAATTACATTAAAAATGAAAATTAAACAATTAAAAATAGTAAATAAAAAAAGCTATAAATTGAAATATTTATAAAGAATTTGACCATTTAAACATATATTCATCATTCTAGGACATTTGAACGGTGAAGGGAAGCTAGAGGGCGTAAGATCACATCTGGTGGCCTCTCCCATTCATATCCGCTACTAAGGAAAGCATTTTGTATCATCTCATATATTTTGAAACCGAGCAAGTCTTAGACGTTCGACTAAAAGTGATACGGCATACCCATGAACTGCCACTTTGGTGTGGAGTGACAACATTTCAAGTCGATGAAAATATGTCAAATAGATCCATGGTATGCTTTCACGGAAACAAACAAAACCGTAGTCCATTTTTAGAACAACACTAAGGCATCATATCGAGCATGTGATGAGCACGGATTAAAGAGAGGTCATAAACCCATTCTAAACTCTAGCTTGTGTCCAAACTCAAAAGAGAACAATAAGTGAAAGTGACACTCAAACTCGACAAAAGGGATGGCTCGTTCAAATTGAGCATGCTCGTGGATCGGGGAAAATGAGACCCCAACTATTGCTTCAGTTTCGTTTTAAATAAAACCAAGCAACGGAGTTCCCAGAGAGAAGTGTTTGATCGCAGATGTCCCTACCTAGTTCGGTGGACAGCCAAAGACGAGCCCGAAGCGAAACGAGCTATGGTCCGCCGCCTCGATATCGAATGCGAGGGCCCTCAGGATAAAAGTGGATCAAACCCAGAGAAAACTCACCGGGAATTTAGGCTCCGGGGAATGGGTAGCTAGTTGCTTGCGTCACAGCGGAGGCGAGCTGCCAGTTGCTTGTGTCGCGGAAGCTTTAGGTCACCGACAAGGATGAGGAAAATGGGTTGTCATCTCCTGTGCACTTCTATTAAGTGGGCCACTTGATATTCTAAATGGGTCGAAAATCCATTTTCGACCCATTAAAATGAGACTCATTTTTTGGATCCAATTTTAGTCGGGTCTTTGAAAATCTCTAATCATATGTAATCCATATAGATAAAATATGAGTTCAAAAATGGGTCTATGAACCATTTTGATGCCCCTAATTATTACCTTTGGAGCAAGCATTTGACAAAAAGTGGCCCCGCGTACTTCTCCCATTTTAGCCGGCTAGGATCCTTCACCTCCAGGGAGGATTAAACTAAACATTGATGAGGCCTATAAAGGCAGCCCAAGACTTGCAGGTGTAGGAGATTTATTCAGAGACGAAGGGGATAATTGGTTAGGCGGTTTTGCCTCTTATATTGGAATATGTTCCTTATTTTAAACGAAACTTTGCTCACTCTAGCGATTGAGGTTGGTATTTACTGACTCCTTGAGATTTCTCCTTTTCTTCCGGCAAATTTAATAATGGGAGATGACTGGGACCAAGACAGACACATGGCTGCCCCGTGTAAAAGATTGGGACATTTGTGGTCCGGAAGGAAAAGAGCGGTGCTAGATGAAGTGGTGACAGAGGAAAAATTGCTAAAATGTCTACCTTGCTTGGTCGACTGTATTGCTGCACTAATATGATTTTTCAAGCCTTCCAATCTACAATGATAAAGGCATGGAAATCTGAAAGTGTCATAATTAAGCACCTCGAGCCTAGGCTATTTTCCTTCAAATTTCCAGAGGAGAAAAATAGAACATTAGGCTCTGGGCCTTGGTCTTTCTCAGGCTATCTTCTAGTGCTCAAAGCGTGGGAGCCGAGTACACCTCCTCACAGCGTTCATTTCGACTCCTGTCTATTTTGGATGCAAATACATGGGCTGCCTATAGGAGGAAGAACAAAAGAAGCTATTAGAAGTATTGTAGAAAGTATGAGGGCGGTGTCTGAGATGAAAATAGAATCAAAAGGCTATGCTGCAATTACAATTGGGAGAGCTAGGGTAGTATTAACACTGAACACTCCCCTTTTATCTAGCATAAATTCAAGCTTTAAGGGAGGGAGCATTGGCTGGATTTAAAGTACGAGAGGTTGCCACGCTTTTGTTATTCTTGTAGAAGAATCAACGAGGTACGGACACCCTGGAGTGCCAAAACTTGGCACGGAAGGACACTTAAGTGCCAAAAGTTTGGAAATGTACACTTAAGTGCCAAAATCGGAGCAAAATAGATCACTTAGGTAGTGCATGGTAACACTTCTAATCCTCTGAATTTCTGTTCTTTTGTTCCCCGGAACAAAAAAAGAACAGAAATCTGTTTGGTAATGTCAAGTTGTTTTTCTATTCCCCGAAATAGAAAGTTAGCCCGGGAATAGATTTGGAGCAGAAACGAGAAACATAAAAAGTTGTTTCTTGTTCCTGGGAACAATTTCTAAAAATAAGCCAATTTTCTTTTTTATTTTTCTTTTATTCCTCTCTCTTGCCGCGGCCACCTCCAACAGCCGCCGCCGGCAGGCGGCGGCGAGAGGTGGCGGCCGATGGGCTGTCCGGCGGCGGTGACGGTCGGCGGGCGGTGTCGGTCGGCGATTGGCAGTCGGCGATTCGTGAGCAAGAATAAAAAAAGAATAAATATAAAAAAGAAACTGTTGCGTTACCAAACACATTTATATTCTTTTTCTATTTCAAGAGTAGAAATTTTGTGTAGTTACCAAACGCGTTCTTTTACTCAGAAATTATTCCCCGGAATAGAAATAGAAAAGAACTACTTCTGAAAAAAAAAAAACTATTCCCCAGCCAAGAAATGTTGTCATGCACAGCCTTAAGTGCCACTCCGGCCAAAATCCGGCCAAATTGCCGACGTGGCAATTTTCCGGCAATGTGAGTGCAAAACGGCGTCGTTTTGCACGCTAATGTAGCGAGAAAATGCAAAAACGATGTTGTTTTATATCTGATGTGGTAAATAATTAATATAAAAATTAATTAAATTAAATTTAAAACTAAATTTATTTAAAATATTATAAAAATTAAAAAAATTTAAAAAAAGGGTGGGGGTGGCGAAGGGAGGCGGGCGAGGGCCGAGCCTCGCCACCTCCCCGCCGCCGGGGAAGGGCCGGCGACGGAGGGGGAGGGTTAGCCGGGGTTGCGGCCCCCGGCCGACCGGCGTAGAGGGCTTGCAAGCCCTCGCCGCCTCCCCCCGCCGTCGTGGGGAAGGGCCGGCGACGATGGTGGGAGCGTCGGCCGGGTCACCCCGGTTGACCCTCCCCCTCCGTCGTCCCGCCCTTCTCGGCGGCGACGGGAGGCAGCGACGGCGGAGGGCTAAGCCTTAGCCGCCTCCCTTTGCCCCCCCTTTTTTTTTTTAAGTTTTTAAATTTTTAGTTTTTTTTAGAATATTTTAAATAAATTTACTTTAAATTTAATTTAATTAATTTTTATATTAATTATTTACCACATTAGAGACAAAACGTCGTCGTTTTTGCGTTTTCTCGCCACGTTAGCGTGCAAAACGACACCGTTTTGCACTCACCTCGCTGGAAAATTGCCACGTCAGCAATTTGGCCGGAGTGACACTTAAGTGATCCATTTTACTCCGATTTTGACACTTAAGTGTACATTTCCGAACTTTTTGGCACTTAAGTGTCCCTTCGTGCCAAGTTTTGGCACTTAGGGTGTACTTTTGCCAAGAATCAACCATTATGCTAAGAATTGTGAGGAGGTGCCTTATGATGAAAATTTCTTTGCCTCGAATGACAAGATCCTCTTTGGTTCTTGGTTAAAAGCTGAGTCCAATGCTAATAGCCCTTTCTAGAAAGCCTTTTATGGGGACATTTTTGAGGAAGAAGGAGATGAGGATATGATACTAAAAAATCTAGCCTACTCGGGACAGTCAGTAACGTTTCAGAGAATCGCTATGGACCCCCAGGGTCTAAACAACATGGTGCAAGAAGAGAGGGGCAAAAGGAAAATTATGGAGGCAAATTCTACATCCCAATTTATCATAGAAGAGAGGGGCAAAAGGAAAGTTATGGTGTGTGGTGTAGTAAATGAAGCCTCCGCTGTATCTCCCACACTATGCTTAGAGCCCCTGCAATGCAGGAAACAGAGACCCAAAATACAAGAGAAGAATAGCAAGACAAGGACTAGAGAATCGAAAAAAATTGTGTAGATATAACCCGCATGATAGGAAAAACTCAAGCAAGCCTTTGTTAGATGATTCTAAGCTTCTTGATACCCCAATTCTATTTGTAGGGGAAGATGATAATAAGCCACAAAATTACAAATGAAGCTAATATGTTGAAACTATCAAGGGTTGGCACACCTTTGACAGTTCTTACCCTAAGAGCCCTTGTAGATCAAGAAAAAGCCTAATGTGGTGTTTTAATTAAAACCAAAAATTAGGAGATATTGATTTAAAGGCTGCAAAGGGGACTAAAATTCCAAAATTGTTTTGTAATGAATCCAGTAGGGCTTAGGGAAGGATTGGCCCAGTGATGGAATGAGTTGATATTGATATCGGTGAACTTAGCTACTAATGAATTCTTGGATTTAAATGTGGAAGAGAATGAGACAAGGAAGTAATTTAGGCTTAATTTTGTGCATCCAACAAAGCATTATAGGAACTCCTGAGTTCATATGGATTGGGATATCATTATAGTATGGGACTTTCTTTGGAGACTCCCAGAACTCAATCCTACCCAATGGACTCCAGTTCAAAGGGCAATTTAAAGACTTTGTGGATACCAGAAGACTATATCTCATTTACCCTAAAAATCTTGATCCTATTTTTGAGAACTTCTATGCTGAAACACGTTTGAAGTTTCTCCAAAAGTGCTCCAATCCTTTGTAGAAAAACAAAGAGTTCTTTACCCACTTGCCTTTCAAGAAGAATGAAGATATTAACCCAACAAAGGCAAGTCATTCAGGAATGAACCTAGAAAATCTCCAGCCTGCCCAAAAGGATTGTGATGATCTAGTTCACTAGGGACTTATGGAGGTTACAAATTCCCAATGGGCGTGTGAGACTTTTTATGTTAAAAAAAGAGCTGAGCAAGTCCAAGGCAAAAAGAGATTGGTAAACAACTACTAGTCCCTTAATCGGTTCTTCCAGGATGACAAATTCTCCTTGCCAAATAGGAAAACCTTATTCTTGAGTCTATCCCATGCCAAGATTTATTCAAAGTTTAATTTAATTGTAGGATTTTGGCAACTCGGAATTCATCTAGAGGATAGACACAAGACCGGTTTATGCATCCCAAACAAGCACTTCCAATGGAATATTCTTCCTTTTGGGCTCAAAACAGCACCCTCACTATTTCATAAAGCAATGTGCAAAATCTTCTACCCAATCTCCACCATTGCCCAAATTTATATTGATGACATTCTCCTTTACAATCTCAATGATGAGTCTTATTGTAAGTTGCTTAAACAGTTGCTAATTTGGTTAAGTAATGTGGCATATTATCGTAGAGGAAGATGGTCATTGCCCAAATGGAGATCGAATTCCTGGGCATGCATTTGAAAGACGGAGCTTTCCATCCAAGCGAACACATCGCAAAAGAACTTCTAAGATTCCTGAAAGATAATCCCTCTCATAGGCAAGTTCAATAGTCCCTTGGGATTGTCAATTGCCTTAGGGATTTTGTTCTCAAAATTTCAGAATTCATACATCCTTTACAAAAAAAAAAAAAAAAAAAAAAAAAAAAAAAAAAAGCTCGAGAAGGAACCACCCCCGTGGGGAAAACCTCAAAGAGAAGTTATTAGAGATTGAAGGAAAACTTGCAAAATCTACCTCCATTGTAGATAACCTTAAATGGAAAGCATATCCTCCAAACTGATGCCAATGAAAAATATTGGGCAGCAATGTTATTTGAAGAAGAAAATGGTAATTGGAGAATCTGTGGATACGAAAGTGGAAGATTCTTCCAGGCTAAGATATTTTATCATTCTACAGCCAAAGAAATCCTAGCATTTAAGTATGGAATAAAAAAAGTTTGAATTCCATCTTATTAGCTATCATTTCCTCGTAAAAATAGATTTGTCATCTTTTTCCCATATTTCAAAATTCAAGCAAAAAACAGTCCCTCATCCATAACTTCTGCATTGAGCAAAATGGTTTTCCAAGTATTTGTTTGACACCAAGCACATCAAAGGGAAAAAAAAATATCATTTCTGATTTTCTCTCCAAGCCTATTGAATCCACCTCCTCCATCTTCATGATAAAAGGACTATCCTTGTCCTCTTCATCAGATGTCCGTAGAGACATCTCTCCAGACATCATAGAATCACATCAACAAGGACTATTCTACTCTGAATGCAAAGAAAAGATGTGAGAATACCAGAATAATATTTTTTGAAAGTATAGGGGACTCAATCCTAGACCATTTGGAATGCGGCATGATTATCCATTCATTCATGTATTCACCCTTGATCATGTCACATTCCCTAAAAACTCAAATGGTTTTTCAGGTATGTCTTCTATAATCTCACCATAGCAATCAAGTTTCCCACTACTGACATCCATAGGATGGCTAGAAGATGGGAAGAAAGCCATGAAGATCCTTATTTCCAACATCTCGCAGAAATGTTGTAATGGTTTTGGCCCATGTGCTACTGGAGAGTCCAGTTTGAGTTACAGCTACAATTCATGAAGAGAAAGTATAACTTTCCAGAAGAGGTGATCCAAACCACGGTGATTTTTCACAAATCATGGTGTTACCTGTCACCTACAAATATATTCCTTGTCCCTAGGTCCCTAAAACTAGAATACCTAGGCCTTGTAATTTCTCTTGCCATGATCCATGATTCTTATGGATGCAGCATTGCCGATCTTGATGGGCCATACAGAGTAATCCAAAAAGTCCTTTTTGAAAAGAACTAGGTGATTCCCATAGAAATTTGACCAAACGCCTACAATGAAAAAGTTCCATGGGATTATTCCCAGGCATACTCACCCACCAAGGATGCTGTCAACCAAGCCCTCACATAGTTTAATGCAAACCGACAGTCCTCATAGCCAGGCCAATCGACTCAAGGAAATCTTGAACCAAATCTCTGGGAGGACTATTGTCATAAGGCTAGTGGGACCTTGTAAGTCCTCTAATGAACATGATAATTAATGTTCCAACATGTGCCGTACCATCATGTGAAACTTGTGACGCCTCCACTTGGCCTCAACCAATAATGCCTACGAAAGCAATTAATGACCCTAGTCCTAGCACCAGTAGGAAGAGACTAGAATTTGAATGTTAGGTCAAAGAGATTGTCGGTATGCTGGCAGAAAGGACATGTACCATTTGTCATGTCAAAGCATTTGGTGCCAGATGTCAGTGGAAACATTGGGAGTAGAATCTCAACTCAGCCATGCACGGTAAAATGATGCCATATTGGAAAAGTAAAGAGCATAGCAACTTCATGACTCTATCAAGCACATAGATTTTGTCATTGTAACAGAGCTAAATTACTTCTTCTTGTTTCCTTTGGTCTGGTGAATTACTTCTTTTAAAATGATGCATTTTTTCATCTCTACATCCATAAAACACAAATAGCAAATCAAATGACAATCATTCTAGATAAGAAGTTCAAATAACGCAGAGACAATAGGTTTCTCAATAAGCTCTCACCATAACAGCACAAGTTCCATGGATAAACACCTCAATAATCACGTGCATGCTACGGGCAGATAAGCCAGGAACTTGTCGGTGCCCATCGTTGCTTGATGAATTTTTTTAGCCTATTTCTTTGCAAAAACTTTTCTTGGCCGCAGCTACATCTGCATCTAGTGTCACGGCCTCAACTGTAACAAGATTTGGGGTTGCGAATTTTCTATTAATAATTAGTTCTCTATGCTGCCAATTTTCTATTGATCATGAGTTCTACATGCAAATTCTCTATAGACTATTGATCATGAGGATAAGTATACTAGAAGTGCCAAAAGTTGTGTACGGCGCTCACTTAAGTGCTAAAAGTTTTTGTCGGCTCACTTAGGCGCGTTTGATAACCATTCTGTTTTGAGGAACAATTTTTTTTTATCAAAAATGATTCTTTTTTATTCTGCTCTCGGAAATAATTTCTAAGCATTTGAAGGCATTTGGTAATGGTCCAAAATTTCTATTCCTGGAATAGAATTGCATTTGACACCATCCTCAAAATTTCTACTCCAAACCATATTCTTTTAATTTTTTAATAATTTTATCACTTCTTCCTTTTTTTTTTCTTTTCTTTCTTTCTTTTCCCTCCCTTCTTCTTCTTCTTCTTCAAGCTCTGGCCCACGATCTCATCAGTGCGTTGTTGGCCCTTTGCAAGACCGCACCTCGCTGGCCGACCCTCATTGGCAACTAGGTGAGGCTCAACCTCGTCTAGCCATTGTTCGGACAAGCCTGGCCACCGCCCGGCTAGGTGAGGCTCGCCGGTGGCTGGTGCGAGCCTTCGGCAAGCTCGTCGAACCGCGGCCAACTGGTCATTGGTGACTGGCGGCAGTGGACATCAACAGTAGCAGCAGTGGAAGAAGAAGAGAGAAGGAAGAAGAACAAGAAGAAAAGAAGAGAAAAGAGAAAAAAAAAATGGGTTGGCTTAATTCTAGAATTGTTCCTAGAAATAAAGAATCAACTTTTTTTTTACTTGTTAATTCTACTCCAAATCTATTGCTGGGAACAAAAAATTTATCAAACAGATTTATGTTTCAAATCTACTCTTGAAAACAAAAGAATAAAAATTTTCACTATTTGGCCAATTGTCAAACAAGTCCTTAAGTGCGAAATCGGAGAAAGAACAATCACTTAAATACCAATGGCGAGAAATTCCAACCAAATTGATTACGTGGCATTTATAATTAAAATTATAATATGACTTGGCAAATTTTTTAAAAACTCCATGTTTCCATGCGGCATGGTTAACATTAAAGTGATCACTTTTTAACAACAACTGGCACCGAAATGATCATTTTAAATAAAATTTGGCACTTAAATTATTACTATTTACAACTTTTAGACGACATCGTTTAGGGGGTAATCTACTGACTAGGCACACTGACGAGCCACGTAGAACTGAGAAATTAATAAAATATAGTCATACCAGATTTCCGGTGACTCAGATTAAAATTAGCACCTAAGTGATCTTTTTTTTTTTTTTTTTTTTTTTTAAAGTGACACTTAAGTGATTTTAAAAAATCTTTTGGCACTAAAGTGAGCGCCGCACATAATTTTTTGCACTTCTAGTATACTTATCCCATTGATCATGTGTTCGACATGCTGAATTTTATATTCTTCACCAGGTATTTTAGATGAAATAATGTGGTCCCATCTTTCATTTACTTCAATTCTTAAAGAGAGCACGTGAAAAGAATTACTCATATTCTGTACTATATAGTAAAGCAAGCTACAACAATAGATAATGACCTCTAGGTAATTTGTCTGTAAATTTAACGTATGGTTAATAAGTTAAAATCAAAGTCAAAATTGGTTAGGGAGTAAGAGATGTTCAGCTTAGGAATCAGGAATTACATGTTGAAATCCTACCAAACCACGCACAAGTTATTATGGACTATGTTAGAGACACCTCCATAGGGCAAAGAGTTCGACCTTAGCTTGTTCAAGGAGTTTCCGTGTGTTTGTGGACCTCTAAGTAGCGAGCCTCTGGGTTACTAAAAAACAAAGTTAATTATTATAGAGAAACAGATTTTCCAACAACTATGGATGACTTGTCAAATCAGTGGATCCTATAAAGAGGGAGGCATAGAACTGATGTCCTTGCATACAATATTATTTCCAAAGCCCAACATCTACCAAAGTTCGAAATAATGCTTCAGTTCTCCGCCTTTAACATTATCCTTTCTACATCTCTCTTTTTGTTGATACTGATTTATAAGGTGATCTTTAACCGACGTGCAACAAAAGGCTCAAATCTTAAGCTACCTCCCGGTCCGAAGAAGTTGCCGGTTATCGGAAATCTGCACCAAATGATTGGCGAATTGCCACACCATCGCCTATACAAATTGGGCAAGATGTATGGACCAGTCTTCTATCTTCAACTCGGCGAGCTTCCTTTTGTAATAATCACAACCCCGGAAGCAGCCAAGGAGGTCCTAAAGACCCAAGAGCTCGCCTTCCTGGACCATCCACCTTATCCACCCAATCAAACGACGAGTTATGAGAACTCAAGTATCTTCTTTACTCCATACGGAGAATTCTGGAGGCAACTCCGAAAGATCTGTATGCTAGAACTCCTCGGGGTCAAAAGTGTGCGGTCATTCAAATCAATAAGAGAGGATGAGGTAAGCAATGTCATTAAATACATTGAGTCCTTGTCCGGTCTTCCTTTCAATCTCAGCGAGAGGATTAGTGCATGTATGAACCGTGTTGTCAAAAGGCATATTTCGGCGACGCGTGCAAACAACAGGATGAGTTCATTGCATTACTTCACGAAGGGTCGAGTCTAGCAAGCAGGCTCGACATAGCCGAGGTTTTCCCTTCACTCAAATTTCTCCGTTACCTTAGTTGGGTGAAACTTAAGCTTAATAGGGTATACAGAAAATATGACAAAATCTTGAGCACTATTCTTGCTGACTACAAAATGCGAAGAGAAAACTTAGGTGGCCAAGCAGGGGTGCCGGATAAAAAAGATTTAGCCGATGGCCTATTACGTCTTCAGGAATCCAACGACAGCGGATTCCATTTTACAACCGATAACATTAAAGGCGTCATTTTCGTAAGTTATCTATTTACTTCTTAAAACATATCACTGGCTCTTTAATGAAAATTTACTCTACTTCCGATCCTTTCGATGTACTTTTCCATTGAACCAAATCTTTGCAGGAAATTATTAGTGCTGGAACCGACACATCATCGGCCACGTTAGAATGGGTAATGTCTGAATTGCTCATGAACCCAAGGGTGATGGCCAAGGCACAAAATGAGATACGGAGGGTTTTAAAAGGAAAGGACCGCGTTCAGGAATCAGATATCGAAGAACTGAATTACCTGAAGTGTATTATTAAAGAAACTCACAGAATGCACCCCCCAGCACCACTGATCCCCAGAGCACCGAGGGAAGAATGCAAGGTCAACGGATACGATATTCCTATGAACTCAAGAGTCCTTATCCATGCATATGCTCTAGGAAGAGATCCAAGATATTGGACAAATCCGGAGAAATTTGAGCCAGAGAGGTTTATCGAATCTTCGGTGGATTATAAGGGGTTGCACTATCAGCTTCTTCCATTTGGATCTGGTCGGAGGATGTGTCCAGGCATGGCATTTGGCACAGCCAGCATTGAGCTTATGTTAGCATCACTGTTATATCATTTTGACTGGAAGCTAGCAATTGGGCAAACACCAGAACAACTCGACATGACTGAAGCTTTTGGTTTGTCAGTTAGAAGAAAATATGATTTGTATGTGATTGCTTCACCCTGTACTTCGGGTTCAGCTTGATATAGTAGGCATGTGGAAGACCTACTTCAATATTTTCGTTATGGAAAAATGTATTATTGAAAAACTTGGTGTGAGCTTGATCTGAAATAAGATTGAGGTTATTTGTAATTCTGAAGCAAAAGTTTTTGAGCGACATTCAACCTGTCTCTTTTTCTGAGCATTGAAAGATTCAATTGTTGAAAGCAAGAAGAAAACATCCACTCACAATGAAATGAGAGACCAGGAGGGAAAATAAGGGTAAGAACACCCGATAATAGCTGAACATTCTCTCCTTGTATTGACTGCAACCTAAGTAGCACCATTGTAAAATAATGCAGAAGCTAATACATCCTACCATTCAAGTCAAACGCAAGACAACAAAATTACAAGAGAAATCAAGAATGAACTATAACGAACACGATAGATTATGTGGTTCGATCTGAGTATCGAAACCTACTTCACTGGAAAAACTAACAGTAAATAATCTATTAATCAGTCAAAAAGTTACAAAGTCACAGTTGCTCGCATGTTTGAGTTTCTCAATCTTAAATTACACTTAAAACCACCGTGTTTAGCCTAAGGTAACAGTTTGAATCATGGCCACCTGTTGAAGTCACGGCACATACGCGCATTGACGACAGCACCAATTGACAAGTGAATTCTCTTCTGACCAGCCAAATAAGAACCCCACAAACTCAGTAATATATGTGTAGAAAACGTGAGCCCCAAATCAGGAACTTGGCCGAATCTGAAGGCAACTTACTTTGTTATTTCTTTGAAGATTATTTGGCCGACTAAATAGGAGTTAATTTTCTTCTTGTTTTTCACGCACCAAAGGCAACAACAATCTGGACTTTGCTAATTCATTTCGAATTGGGTTTTTTCAACAGCTCAAATTCAAGAGATATATTCTAACAAAATCTCTACCTTAGTACTCAGCAACCATGTCAGCTCTCCCAACACCCCAATGGCCACTCATTCTACGCAAACACCAATTCAGCTCCAACAAAGCTCAAGCTTCACCTAAGGAATAGGCTTCATCATCATATCTATCTTCGTTTTTGTGATCTTATTCACAACAATTTATGAAAATATGTCTCGAGTTTGAGTACATTCAAAGAGTTTCTATTGATTATAAGTACATTTGGAAGGGGTTTAATAGAGAGTTATAGCGTGATTATAAGGGACCGCCCCATACGGCGAAGCCGGGTAAGAGCGGGGCGGGATCGCGGGCCTCGGCGCGTAATTCCCGGAGCCCGGGCTCGGCGTGAGGCCGAACCCATGCCCGGGGCTAGGGTTGGGGCTCGGTGGGGCGGGCGTGGCGGGGCGGCGGTGGGAGTAGAGCGGGGGCTTGCGGGCGAAGACGAGGCTCAAATTGCGGACGAGGTCGACGAGGTTGGAGCTGGGGTAGACCCAATTGTGGAGGTAAGGGAGGGAGACGAGGCCGGAGGCGTTGACGTGGGGGTGGGGGCGCTTGATGACCATGTCGCGGGTGGGGTTGACGTAGACGCAGGGGCGGGGGTAGGACTCCATGAGCCAGACGACGACGGGGATGTTGTAGGTCACGCCCGGAAGGGCATGGGGACGGTGCCGTCGGCCTGGAGGAGGTTCACGGTGCGGCCGTCGTTGTGGGTGAAGGACGCCGTCTTGGGCTCCAGGGACGGGTAGGCGGTCACGAGGGCCAGCAGGTGCTGCCGGATCAGCCACTTCGTGTACTCCGCGTACGGCAGCGCCGACGGGCCGCGCTGCGACAGGACGGAGCTGAGGAACTGCTGCGTCAGCTGCGGGTTCGGCGGCGACGGGCCCGGGTGCACCATGGCTTTCGGAATTGGGGGGCAAGCTCCGATCGATCGATCGGGATCGCGCGGAGGCGGAGGGACGGCGGACGGCGGAGGCGGCGGCGGCGGCGGAGGTTGCTTGATCGGAGAGGAGAAGTAGAGATAGAGAGAGAGAGAGAGAGGCGTATGCAATTGACGACGGTAGAGACGATTTTACAGAGGTGTAGCCGAGCCCACCGAGGAAATTTCTTTCGATCTTCGACTTTCCCTTTTTTTTTTTGGAGAAATTACGGAACGAACCCTCGAGTGGGGCGTTCTTTCGAAATTTCACCCTCGGAACCGGTTTCCGTCTCAAAATAGCCCCCCCGAGGCGGTGGGTTCGTCTAAATAGAATTGTCAATATAGATTAAAGACTCATTTTTTAATCATATATGATCTTTAAAATAAAATAAAAAAAGCATAGTGATCTGAATTAAAAAAAAGTTAGGAAATTGATTATGATGAGTTTAAATCGTAAAGTCCATTAAAGTGGGGTTCATCCACATGTTGTCCCCCTCTTGAAGTTGGCTCGGTCCTCTCTTCACACTCGCTTGCTCCTCGTTTTCGTTTTCGATGGGAGGGTTCTTCTTTGTTCTTGGAAATGTCTTGCAATAACGTTTAACACTATTTCACTTAATCCACCCATTTAACAGGCCTACTCAGTGATGATTGGCATCATTAAAAGTACTCAAATCAAACCGAACCAAATTAAACATTAAAGAGAGAAATCTAAACGCTGAATTGGGGGAAGCACCATGGTAATTCTTTTGTAGGTTCTTGGTTTTTCAGAAAGTGAAGAAACTGGTACAAAGAAAGAGAGAGAGAGAGTCGGCGTCATTGCCTGTTGGATTCTTGGAAGCTTCGACCCGACAGGGATGGCGACCGCGTTTGTGGATGCAGAAATTGAACCTTAATTTCCAAAGTGCTGCTCCGCGAACAGCTCACCATCGACCTTTGCGACCTTTGCCGGAGCCGCGACCATGGTTGTAACTTTGATTTCCCAATCCCGAAACCGCTAAACTTTACCCTAGCCCCCGAATTTTCCAAAAGTTCCTTTATTTCTCCGACCAGATTCCAACATGCGATTTAAATGAAGCCGAAAACCCGACAAAAATCTCTCTATTCATCTACCCATTTTGCTAAGCTACCTTTAACTCCAACTGCTTAGGTTCCACTCCGTTTGAAATAGCACCACAATGTTATTTCAATTGGACTCTTTTAGCTCCAGTTATGGGGGCTGCCGACCATCGATGAGCCCAGCAACGACCAAAAGAGGAAAAAAAGAAAACTTTCGAAAAAAAATATTTAAATATTATTAAAAATTATTCACATTAATATCAGCTATATCACGTAGAACAACCGATGTCTATGTCAACGATTTTTTTGCCAAAATTAGCTAAATTAACTCAATTAGTAAAATGTGAAAATATTTAGGACTACAAATTGGCAAAAAAATGTAAAAAGTTTAGAACTTTTGCAAATAATTTTCCCATTTTTATTATCTATAATGCCCTTATCCCTTTATTTTGTTGGGAAAAAAAAAAAAAAGAGCAGTGGGAGGATGACCTTTGTGGCTTTTCCCTCTGGATTTTTTTTTTTCTTGGTCGATAAAGCTTTCTTTTATTATCAAAATGTCAAAGGTCCCAAACAAGGACAATCTAAAGAGAGAAGAGCACCATAACGTTATTTCAATTGGACTTTTTTAGCTCCAATTATGGGGGCTACCAACCATCAACAAGGCCTAGCAATGATCGTCAGAGGAAAAAAGAAAAAATTCGAAAAAAAAAATATTTCAATATTATTAAAAATTATCCACGTCAATGTCACCGTGTGTCACGTAAGACAGTCGACATCTATATTAGTGATTTTTTGCCAAAATTAGCTAAATTAACTCAATTAGCAAAATGTGAAAATATTTAGAACTAAAATTGGCAAAAAAAAAAAAAAGTTTAGAACATTTGCAAATAATTTTCCCGTTTTTATTATCTGTAATGCCCTTATCCCTTTATTTTGTTACAAAAAAAAGAGCAGGGGGAGGATGACCTTTGTGGCTTTTCCCTTTGGAATATATATATTGATCGGTAAAGCTTTCTTTCATTATCAAAATGTCAAAGGTCCCAAACAAGGACAATCTAAAGATAGAAGAGCCCATAGGGCTTGCAGTGGCGCACAAAGCCAGTTTTGTGGAAGATGGCCTAGTCTAAGAGATTTGGCAGCCCGATCGGCTACTCTATTTGCAACCCCGGACACCGGGCTACGAAAACCGTGGATGGGCCTCTAAAATTTCCAAACAATCCAAGATAAGTAAACCTTCTTCCCAGTTGCAACTATCTGTGGACTGGCTTATCAGAGTGCTTATCAAATCCTGCCGATCCTATTCGACACAGATCACTTCGTGCGAGACTTTACCGTACTTACGAACCGGAGAGCTTCGTGGATGGCTAGGGTTTCCACCTGAGCCGTTGAAGACGCCTTCACCCGTTTAGCAAACCCAATAATAATATTTCCTTTATGATCTCTACGGATGCCAGCCGATCGCTCCATCTCGTCGAGCCTTCGATGAAGGAGCCATCAACATTGAACTTTAGGGATCCTTCGGCTGCATTTGTTCCGGGGTTGTTTTTGTACTCTGGGTGTTCCATCTCTTGAAATTAGCATACAAAATCTCAGCCGATTCCACTGTTTCCGCTGTGTCTGGTAAAATACCTCTACAAAACCGAGTTGTTGTGGGGTTTCTAGATACACCAGAGAGTCGTCGCCACCAATTCCATCTGAGGTAAATCTGCTCATTTAACTGTGAATTTCATCAACCAGTCATCAAGATGTGAGATTTCTCGATTATTGATTTGGATTTTCAAGTGAGGGTCAATCCATACAAACTGCGTCCAGGGACAAAGGAGAAAAATATGTTGAACTGTTTCAACTCTCTGCTAGCACAGAGAACATACCGGGTTAGGTAATAACTTCGTTTTCCACAAATTTTCCTTCAACGGGATGGCATTAGTATAGATATTGCGTGCCAAAGTGCTTTGGGAATAAGAGGATGAGGCTTGTTCACTTTTCTGCTTTTTTTCGATATCTACTCTACTTAGGTTGTGCCCATTGTTAACTATGTAACAACCCGATTTAGTCTTGGTCCAAACTAATTTTTCCTATGCACTGAGGGGTCTGACTTGGATGGTAAGGATTTCCTACACTAATTGCTCATCAAAGAGATCGTTAAGCTTCTGAATGTCCCATTATTTTGTTTCAGCAAAAATTAAATATGAAACAAGAATAGGATCATTCCTATTTGTTGGTCCACCTATCCGGCGTTGTTTAAGCTACCTATTCTCCCTAATTTTCACTTTTTTTCCATCATCGATCAACCACATAATTGAATGTACAATGACTTCTCGTCCTAGTAGCAAACTCTGCCATCCCCAAGAAGGTCGAGAACCTTACTTAGCCTGCCAAAAGTCTCCTTGGTTGAAATAAATTCCCTTGAAGAGCTTGCTCCAAAGAGAGTCTAGATTTTGCAGCAATCTCCATGGTTGTTTTCTGAGCATGACTTTGTTCATTGAAATCAAATCTCTAAAACCCGTAGCACCCTTGTTTTTCTTCAACTTCAAGATGTCCCATTTCTTCCAATGAATTTCTTATCTTAGATTCGTTGCTCTTCCACCAAAATTTGGCAATTTTTTTCTCAACAGTTTTGCACACTGAAATAGGAATTTTAAAGATTAACATGGCATATTATGGAAGGGCTTGGACAATAGCTTTTACTAAAGTCTCCTTTCCTGCTTTCGAAATCAAATGCTCCTTCAAACCCTCTAGTTTAGCATTCACTCTTCCCAAAATCCAGGCGAACATATTTCTCTTTGAAGCACCCCAATCCGATGGAATACCTAAGTATTTGTTAGTATGGCCAATCTCAAGTATTTTTAGTTCACTGGGCATGTTGTCTCTTAACAATTAGGGCCATCCCTTACTGAAAAATATGCTAGACTTATTTAAATTTATAACTTGGTGTTGGGAATAACGGATCCCCTAAAACCGGATTCGACACTAAATCGAAGCCAAAAACGAATGCGGAAGACAAGCCCGGGAAAATCACGTATCACCGATCCTAAAGCACACCACGGATTCGAGCGTACCTTGTTAGCCACAGATTAAACACCAATGCCGATAAGAGGAAGAGAATTTGGCCCTGTTCGATCCGATGACATTGATTAGCCTTGAAGGGAAGATCGATTCGCCTTTTTGCGTTTGTTTTCCTTTTTGGTGGGAGAGAGGGAGAGGAACGTACGTTCGTTATGCCAACAGGTGTGTTCCTCCCTCTCTCTTTCTCCTTTTATACGTTCCCTCCAACAAAGGAACGTACCCCTTCATCCATGGGCCCTAATCTTGTGGGCCGGGCTTTTAGCCCCAACATGGGCGGACGGGCCTTAAGCCCATCACATAAAACCATCATCTAATCTTGTGGGCCGGGCTTTAGGCCCAACATGGGCGGACGGGCCTTAAGCCCATCACATAAAACCATCATCTCCCACTCGCACATGGTGGGCTGAACAGATTCTCTTTACCTCTCTTCAACATTCATACCGGTGAATAATCCGTGCGACCAGCATACTTTGAGAGCTCGTTGCTATACATCTCGTTAGGAATATATAACAGCTCATAATGGGCATTGCACTCTGAGTAGATTTAGTATGCAGTTCCCTAGATCGATCAATCACATTTATATCTCTCTTGATCTCTTTTAAACAATGATATATATATATATTGTATTCACAATTATGATTATCCCAAAGACAGTCATAATTGGTTAACCAGTGAATACAAAACTACAATGTGATTCTTCAAATTCGATCTTCCTCTTTCCTTCAAACTCTCAATTTCAGTTTAGCTTGCTTTTCTAGAAATGTCCCATTAGATCGAATCAAACTCATGACCATTGGCAACATCCTAAGATAGCAAACACTAAATAGAAATCTTGAGAATAAGTAAGAGTCATGAGGGCACTAAAATTGAGGAACTCTTTTCCTCAAGAGTCTCACACGGCATAAAAGTTGAGATCAAACTTTTGCCACTCTTATTGGTCGTCTCATGCATACGTAGTATGATATACGTATTACGGTATTAACTCCTTTCCCATGGAGCGTATGTCTACACCTTCAATACCGTACAGATGATAGTTCAGACATACCCAATGTCTAACTTGAGTTCACGTACCTACTCATTTACAAAATTCATCGAACTCACATCTGCATCATAGACATAAAGTAAAATATGTGGGGTATTTTACTTTCGAACATAGTAAGTATTATGTCCTCATCTTAACACCCAGTTAAGACGACATACGTATTTTAAGCTTGAGCTCTCGATTATCACCTAGATAATAAGCTTAAAAACAGTCTCATCTCTATTTATCACACAGTAAATAGAGGCAATTACCCGTGTGAGTGGGCTAATCTTATATCTGTCCGACATACTTTCTTAACTTAAAGTAATGCACTGAGCATTAAGATGCATAAAGATCAAACAAAGATTCATAGGCATTAATGATGAAAACACAAATTCATCAAACGTGAACACTTAGGGAAATTACAATATTCAGTACATCACCTCTACGCAATCCTAGAGATTTCATATGGCCACAAAACACATCTCTAGGTATTGGCTTTGTCATAGGATCTGCTACCATTCTATGCGTAGTATGTACTCTAAGTTCACATCTTTTCGTGCAATCATATCCTTGACAAAATTATACTTGGTATCTATAGGTTTGGTCTTGCCATGATATTTTGGATCTTTGGTGTACACTTTTGCTGCTTGGCTATTACAGTTAACCAACAATGAATCTGCAGCACTTCCAATAACACCTAAATGATCCAAAAAAATCTCTTAAGCTAAATACCTTCTTATACTGCTGCTGATAATGCCACGAACTCAACTTCCATCGTGGACAAGGCTATACATGTTTGTTTCTTACTGCTCCAACATATGGCGCCATTATTATTCGGTAACAAAACAAATCCAGAGGTAGATTTTCTTTCATCTAAATCTCCTCCTCAATCAGCATTAGAATAGCCTTTGAGTTGCAGATCCTTTCCTTAATAACTCAACGTATAATCAGCAGTCCCCTTTAGATACCTCAGTATTCTCTTAACGGCTTTCCAATGTGCTTGACCTGGATTGGATTGGTATCTCCTCACCATTCCAACTGCAAAACATATGTCAGATCTTGTACACATCATAGCGTACATCAAGCTTCCAACAACACTAGCATAAGGAACATGTTTCATTTGTTCCTTCTCTTGTGGAGTCCTTGGACACATCTATGGCTCAATCCTTCACCTTTTGCAATAGGAGTGTCTATGGGTTTACAATCTTGCATACGAAATCGTTCAAGAACCTTGTTTATATATGTTTCTTGCGAAAGAGACAACGATCTCTTCGAACGATCTCTTGAAATCTTAACTCCAAGAATGTATGCAGCCTCACCCATATCCTTCATCTCAAAGTTGGAAGACAACCAACTCTTGACAGTATTAACAAGCTCCATATTGCTTCCGGCAATCAGTAAATCATCAACATATAATGATATAATCACAAATTGATCTTTGGATCTTTTGATATATACACAATGATCCTCATCTATCATTGTAAAGTCATATGCCATTATGGCATTATGAAAACGTATATACCATTGTCTCTATGACCGCTTAAGGCCATATATCGACCTCAAAAGTCGACATACCTTTTCTTCTTGGCCTTTCACTATGAAACCAGCAGGTTGTTCCATATATATTTCTTCCTCTAATTCTCCATTGAGGAAAGCAGTCTTTACATCCATTTGACGTAACTCAAGATCCATACTAACCACTATTGCCAGAATAATGCGAATCGAGGCAAATCTTTCTACAGGAAAATGTTTCCTCATAATCAATTCCTTCCCGTTGATTATACTCCTTCGCTACAAGGCGAGCCTTATGCCTTTATATCGAGCCATCAGCCTTTCGCTTTATTTTGAGAACCCACTTGTTCCCAATAGCTTTGCGTCCTTTTGGAAGATCAACCAATTCCTAAACTTGGTTTGACTTCATTGACTCCATTTCCTCTTCCATTGCATGAATCCATTTTTCCTTACTAGGGCAATTCGAGCCTCATTAATATTTCTTGGCTCATCCTCATCTTGCGGAGCAATCATAAAAGTTTCCCCTTCAATGTCAAAACGTCGACGGGGAATACTTTGGCGACTTGTTCGCCGTATGGGAGATTGTACACTTTGCACATCATTCCCCATTATGCTCCCACTTGGATTAGATAATGATGACGTAGTCTCATCATGTGGTTGCAATTGAGAATGAGTTGAATTCAATTCATCATTTCTCATATTACTCCCACTTGGACGAACTCCACTAATATCATTATCTTGATCCAAGATTACAAATAGGGAGTAATCTGCCCCTATTTCGCCCTTCTTAGGAAATTCATCCTCTAAGAATGTGACATCCCGTGATTCAAATTCAGTTATACTCCCACTTTCCTGCTCACCTATGAACACATACCCTTTCGAGTGTTTGGAGTATCTCATTAAAATACTCTTCTTTCCTTTGGGACCCAATTTCCCAAACTTGTGAGAGGACTCATGAGTATAGGCAGCATAACCCCATGGCTTAAGAAAACTTAAGTCCGGTTTTCTACCTGTCCATAACTCATATGGAGTAGAAGTAACTGATTTTGGAAGGCACTCGATTAAGTATATAGGCAGCAGTTAACAACGCATCACTCCAAAAAGTGATAGGTAAGTTAGCATGCGCCATCATGGACCTAACCATTTCTAGTAGGGTTCTGTTTCTTCTTTCCACAACACCATTTTGTTGAGGAGTATATGGAATAGACAATTGTCTTTCTATTCCTTTTTCATCACATAATTTTCTGAACTCATCAGATAAATATTCTCGACCTCAATCGGATCTCAATACTTTTATTTTCTTGTTTAATTGATTTTCTTCCAAGTTCATAAACCTTTTGAAACAACTTAATGCTTCAAATTTATGAGAAATCAAATAGACATATCCGAATCGAGTATAATCATCTATAAAAGTGATGAAATAAACAGCCCCATGCCTTCCTCTCACATTCATTGAACCACGTACGTCGAATGGATTAAATGCAGAGGAAATTCAGCTCTTTTACCTTTTCCAAATGGTTTCCTTGTCGTTTTCCCTACTAGGCAATGCTCATATATGGGCAAATTGACTTTTTCAATGTTGCCCAACAAGCCCTCTTTGGCCAATCTATTCATATGTTGTTGGCCAATATGACCAAGTCTAGCATGCCACATAATCACATCATTATCATATTAAGTAGAAGACGTGAAACAAGGGAATAACAAGTATTTACATCACCACAAATCAACATTTAGTACGATAAAACCATCCAAAAAGTGACCACAACCATAGTAGTTTGTATCCAAATACAAATCTACACCGCTATTATGGAAGTTCACACTAAAACCAAGCTTAACCAACATCAAAACAGACACTTAAATTTCGACGAATCTCCGGAGCATATAGAACATCATGTAGAAACAAGGTGCGTCCACCACGCATGTTCAATTGGCAGGTGCCAATTCCTTTAACTCTCAGCTCTGGAGTTATTTCCTACATAGATCCACTTAGTTCCAGTTGGTATCGTCGGAATTCCACGAAGGATTCTCTATCCTTCGCTACATGGTCTGTTTCTCCTAAATCTACAGTCCACAAAGGATTGGATTCAGCCAATAATACAGAACTTGACACATAAGCAAAGTTCTCAAATGTACAAGAGGTGTTTACCTTTTTCGGCTCACAACAATTGTGAGCATAGTGACCTTTCTTGTCACAATTGTAACACCTCACCCTTGACATTTTCTTCACTTGAGGACGTTTTCCTCTCTTGTGTTGGTTAACTCTTGATCTCTTGCAACAAGGACTTGATCCTTTGCAATCCCACATATTGAACGAATCAATACGCTTGCGCTTAGAGCTCAAAGCCCTTTCTGAGCTAGAACCAGCATAGCAAGTATCTATTTTCGGCTCACATGCAGTTAAGCGGTCCTCTACCAGCTCAAGGTGGCGCACAACATCCTCAAGATCTTCCATAATATGGTCAAGAGCTTCTAGTGCTTCTTGCTTTTCCAGCACATATTGAATCTTCTTATTCAATATTTCACAATTGTTGCCGTCCATATCAGCAATTACGTTCTTAGTTGCTGAAACCATCGATCTGAACACATCAGACATATATGCACGAATAATTAATGCCTATCATTTATGCATCCACTTTGCACAGACCCATCATATCAATGAAAAATTTCAAGTAAGGTTTCGAATCAAAAGGTCACTACGTTTCCAATCATCCTCCAAAAATCCTAACTTAAAACTATTATTAATATAATTGTCTTATGCAAAATAAATTCTATGAAGTTACAAAAACTTCTATGAACTACCCACAAACTAATAACAATAACAAAAGCAAATAATATCTAACATCCAATAGAATAATAATGCTTTCACATAATACAACAATCAATTACACTAAGTAATATATTCAAAGAAGAAATATCAACATAGAAAGAGATATTCACACTTAAAAAAAATATCTCAAACTAATCTAAGAAATAAATAGGGAATGTCCCTTCTAATCTATCAATCAAAATATCTGAGAAATTTGTAGGCACATTTGCCAACCATGGAAAAACTTTTGGAGAGCTCTCATGTCGCCTCCAAGGCGCATTTACTCGCGCCATGTGGCGCTCAATCTAAGGGTTGAAGTTTTGGTTAACTCAATCCTATAGTACTCTCTTACAAAAGCTACCACTAGCCTTCTATAACCCGGGACCACGTTGACCTCCCATAGCCGATCTAACACCGCTTGCCATTCGTGTGGAAGAGTGTTCATCAAAGCCGGTACCTTCTCAAAATCCGGCATAAGATAACCATTACAGATGATTTCTTGTATCATCCGATTGACCCTGACCACGTGTGATACTAAATCACCGTCATGCCACCGATAATCAGCTAACTCTGTCATCAGCCTTTTAAGTCTTGCTTTTCCTTCGTCCGTTCTCGGGATTGCAGGTATCCGTGCATAACGCATCATAGTTCCCGCAACAAATGCGTAACTAAAAATGGATCACTTATAATCCACAATGAACATAAGGGAAAATACATAATTTTCCATGATTCATGCAACAAATGCACAATTAAAAATGGATTACCTATAACCCACACAGACATAATTGAAAAAGAAACAAATTCCTTTTTTTTTTTTTCTTTTTTTTCGGTCAACGGTCAACGGTCAACGATCGGTCAACGGTCGTCGGTCAACGGTCAACGACGGTCAACGGTCACCGGTCGTCGGGCTTGCCGGTCGGACCGGTCGAACCGGACGGGCCAGTCGGACCGGGTCGGACGAACCGACCGGCACGTGCCGCGCGCGTGCGTGGGATGACGTCACGCATACGTCATCCGGCACGTGCCGCGCGCGTGCGTGGGATGACGTCACGCAGACGTCATCCGGCACGTGCGCGGCATGCGCCAGGCTACGATGCGGGTCGGGTCGGGTCGCCGTCGGTCGGGTCACCGGCGGTCGGGTCGCCGGTCGGGACCGGCCGTCCAACGGTCGTCGGCGATGACGCCATCGATGACGCATCCCGGCGGTTACCGTGACGTCACGGTGACGCCGCACGCGTCGGTTCGCCGACCGGCGCGTGCCGGTTCGCCGGCGGCAGCGTCGCGCATGCGCCGGTTCGCCGACCGGCGCGCGTGTCGCACGCGCCGGGCCGAGCCAGCCGCCAGCGCGTGGCGCCCACGCGCAGCGGCTTCGGCCGTGCGTGTGGGCGCGTGCGGCGTCGCCCGGCGGTGGTCGACATGTCGACGGACTCGTCTCGACGAGCTCTTTCACCCTATGCCTTCAAAATTGATTTCGACTTACGAAAACTCGAAAAATGGATGAACAAGTGCTCGGTGTCGGGATTTCTCGCCCGATCCGTGTCGGCCGAATATTTTCGCGAAAAATCAATCATAAAACATCAAAGGGATCGGGAAAACATGAACTAGGGCTCTGATACCAATGTTGGGAATAACGGATCCCCTAAAACCGGATTCGACACTAAATCGAAGCCAAAAACGAATGCGGAAGACAAGCCCGGGAAAATCACGTATCACCGATCCTAAAGCACACCACGGATTCGAGCGTACCTTGTTAGCCACGATTAAACACCAATGCCGATAAGAGGAAGAGAATTTGGCCCCGTTCGATCCGATGACGTTGATTAGCCTTGAAGGGAAGATCGATTCGCCTTTTTGCGTTTGTTTTCCTTTTTGGTGGGAGAGAGGGAGAGGAACGTACGTTCGTTATGCCAACAGTGTGTTCCTCCCTCTCTTTTCTCCTTTTATACGTTCCCTCCAACAAAGGAACGTACCCCTTCATCCATGGGCCCTAATCTTGTGGGCCGGGCTTTTAGCCCCAACATGGGCGGACGGGCCTTAAGCCCATCACATAAAACCATCATCTAATCTTGTGGGCCGGGCTTTAGGCCCAACATGGGCGGACGGGCCTTAAGCCCATCACATAAAACCATCACTTGGCTTGAAGCGTAACAATATTGATCAAGTGTGGGTGAGACATTCTAACATTCCACAATGGTTCCATCCAAGAAAAAGATTGAATCATCTGCAAACAATAGGTGAGACAGTGTTAGGTAAAATTTGTTCAACTTAATGCCTCTTATGTTCCCATCCTCCACTGCTTTGTCCATCAAGAAATAAAGGCAGTTAGCCTCTTAAATAAATAGATGGGGAGAGAGAGGATCTCCCTATCTAGTGCTCCTCGAGGGGTTGAAAAAGGGAAGAGACTCCCCATCGAATTTCACATTGAATGACATTGTCATTATGCACCGCATAATCCAACTGACCCATCTTTCATTGAAACCCATTGTAATCAAGCAAGCTTCCAAGAAATCTCACTCTACACAACCGTAGACTAAGAGAAAAATGTTCATACTTAAGTTTGTAGAGAGATTGTCACATGGCATGTACGACCCATTTTGCAGCTTGTTTTTGACTACTCGATGTTGCTAAAAAAAAGTAGAAAAATTCACTGATTATTTTTCAACAAATTATTAATTTAGCAATTAATTCATGATTGATATGAGCTTTTACTTTTAACTTTTTAAATTTACTACAAGGCTAGAAAATCTCAAATAACTCATAAAGGATGACATACTCAAAATTACTTTTTATACGGGAAATATATTAACCATTACAAAAAGTTGCTAATGAATTTGGAAAATTTACTGAGGAAAACTCAATGAATAATATGGAAATTTCAGTATACTCCCGACCGATGGGCCGTGACCCAAGAAAACGAAAGAGTGTTAATATCGACGTGAGTTCTCCTCTAGGCTCATGGGCCACTTTTGACAATTGATCCACTCTTATTGGGCTGCTCGGGGTATATGAGGAATCGAAGTTGGGCTATGAATAATTAAGAAAGCCCAACGGAGAAGAGGGGGTGGTTTTGTCATTCCGTTGCTACTGTATGGATTCTCATTCTTGGGTCATCACCACCCTTCATTTTAGAAGGAAGCAAGAAGCACCGTTAGATCAACCAAACTAAAAACTTGGAATTTATGTTTTTAAGTATGTTTCTTAACAAATGAGTAACTTTGTATTGTATTTAGGGTGTGTACGTTTGTTTAAGAGAAGATGTTTTCCGAAAATTAGTTTTCTGAACTTTCACTTGAATGATTTGCCAAAAAACGATTAGTTAATTGAAAAAACTTTTTGATCAAGGAAAATATTTACGCATAAAATTAGGAAAGTGAAATTCCTAAATCTAAGAAGGTGAAAAAACTTTTTGGAATTGTTTATCTCAATTTTTTTAAATATTTTTCTTTTTTCTTTTTTCTTTACTTCAATATTATTTCTATTTCTCCTTTGCACCGGATTTTCTACTCTTGAGAATTTAGAGTTATTTCACTAGATTGATGTTAACCCGCCTACTTTTGTTCTCCGAAATCTTGCTCAACGAGTCATCAACTCCGAAATCTTGCTCAACCGAACCATGTGGAGTTCACTTGTGATATAAAAGTCATCTCGAAAGATGCACGATGTTAACGTGGTAATTGCACCTATAACTCTTGCGTAATACCTCATATTTAAATGAGGTGAATTGATTGTGCATGTTGATTAGGGTAAGCATCGTCTTGTGGTTTGAATCCAGAATTGGAATCAATTAGAACCGAACTAGGGAAAATCAAGGACTTTTTGAGGATAAAATCAAATCAAGGACTTTTTGAGGATGCTAGCCAGCTGAGTTTTTTTTTTCCTTCAAGGAAAGGTCAGTTGAAAAATGGCATCCGAAATCTTTGATGAAATCTATGAAAGTCACGCCAATTTTGTCTTCAACGAAGACACCTATTATCAAAATTTGGTAGGATATCTCTAGGGTGTGTGTATATAAATATTTTATTTTCCTTGGTGTTATCTTTACTTCAATATTATTTCTATTTCTCCTTTGCACCGGATTTCCTACTCTCGAGAATTTAGAGTTATTTCACTAGATTGATGTTAACCCGCCTTACTTTTGTTCTCGAGTCATCAACTCCGAAATCTTGCTCAACCGAACCATGTGGAGTTCACTTGTGATATAAAAGTCATCTCGAAAGATGCACGATGTTAACGTGGTAATTGCACCTATAACTCTTGCGTAATACCTCCTATTTAAATGAGGTGAATTGATTGTGCATGTTGATTAGGGTAAGCATCGTCTTGTGGTTTGAATCCAGAATTGGAATCAGCAACCGAACTAGGGAAAATCAAGGACTTTTTGAGGATAAAATCAAATCAAGGACTTTTTGAGGATGCTAGCCAGCTGAGTTTTTTTTTTCCTTCAAGGAAAGGTCAGTTGAAAAATGGCATCCGAAATCTTTGATGAAATCTATGAAAGTCACGCCAATTTTGTCTTCAACTAAGACACCTATTATCAAAATTTGGTAGGATATCTCTAGGGTGTGTGTATATAAATATTTTATTTTCCTTGGTGTTATCTTTACTTCAATATTATTTCTATTTCTCCTTTGCACCGGATTTCCTACTCTCGAGAATTTAGAGTTATTTCACTAGATTGATGTTAACCCGCCTTACTTTTGTTCTCGAGTCATCAACTCCGAAATCTTGCTCAACTGAACCATGTGGAGTTCACTTGTGATATAAAAGTCATCTCGAAAGATGCACGATGTTAACGTGGTAATTGCACCTATAACTCTTGCGTAATACCTCCTATTTAAATGAGGTGAATTGATTGTGCATGTTGATTAGGGTAAGCATCGTCTTGTGGTTTGAATCCAGAATTGGAATCAGAACCGAACTAGGGAAAATCAAGGACTTTTTGAGGATAAAATCAAATCAAGGACTTTTTGAGGATGCTAGCCAGCTGAGTTTTTTTTTCCTTCAAGGAAAGGTCAGTTGAAAAATGGCATCCGAAATCTTTGATGAAATCTATGAAAGTCACGCCAATTTTGTCTTCAACGAAGACACCTATTATCAAAATTTGGTAGGATATCTCTAGGGTGTGTGTATATAAATATTTTATTTTCCTTGGTGTTATCTTTACTTCAATATTATTTCTATTTCTCCTTTGCACCGGATTTCCTACTCTTGAGAATTTAGAGTTATTTCACTAGATTGATGTTAACCCGCCTTACTTTTGTTCTGAGTCATCAACTCCGAAATCTTGCTCAACTGAACCATGTGGAGTTCACTTGTGATATAAAAGTCATCTCGAAAGATGCACGATGTTAACGTGGTAATTGCACCTATAACTCTTGCGTGATACCTCCTATTTAAATGAGGTGAATTGATTGTGCATGTTGATTAGGGTAAGCATCGTCTTGTGGTTTGAATCCAGAATTGGAATCAACAACCGAACTAGGGAAAATCAAGGACTTTTTGACAATAAAATCAAATCAAGGACTTTTTGAGGATGCCAGCCAGATGAGTTTTTTAACTTCAAGGAAAGGTCAGTTGAAAAATGGCATCCGAATTACGTCTTGAATTACGCCCAATTTATTTTGGACCCAAGGATAATGGGAAAATTTCAAGTACCCTGAAGATTATTGTGCAATTTATCTCTTATTCTATCATTGCACTAGACAATTCCAACATCTCATAATTGGTACGATCCGACACACAATCACAAGGAAATAGAAAATAAAAGTAAGAAAAAGAAATCGAAATACAAGATTTTATCTTGATTCACCATTAATTTAGGGTTACATTCAATAGATGATTCTATTATAATTAGCAACCTTAAATTGGGACTACCGTGCCATTTTGTCAATTAGGAGTATGAACCGCACTCCAACAATAATGGGGTCACACGCAAACTAACGAGTTATATGTGCAATAGAGTACATTGACTTCTCTTTTTTAAATTCATCTATATAACTAAGACTCACTTTCAATAATTCCCTTACATTTACTCCTCAAGTTAAAGTTAGGTATTCCGTTACGCTACTGCCATTAATTTCCAAATTTAATTTGTTTTCCTGTTGGTCATGCGTTCAAACTTCAAATTAGTTCTTCAAAATCCAAGCTAAATAGGATTTCGTTTCCTGGCAGCACAAAAGCGAATTTAAAAGATTTCCGGAGGTGGACTAAACTGCTAAAAGGCCCATCCTTGCTATTATATTTGGAAGGAGTTGAAGATTTGTCTAATGTTCACATGACATGAGATCCATCACTATTTGCTTGCTTTTAAAATCACCCCTAAGGTAGAGGGACCCTTGGACCGCCAGATCTACAGTCCTATATGTTGTATCCAAGTGCATTTTGTGGTGCCTTCTACTTAAAATGCAGTATTTCATTCACACTTTAGAAAGTTGGAATGAACGATCTGTTCTTTTGTGATTTAACCGTCACCGACTGTCGTGGATCCAATCCTCGGAACTTTGTAGAAGAGTCCATTTCTTGTCTATCCTTGAATGAAGGGCGGTTTCGCCGCACCAGGCTTTGGGTGGCTCAAAGGAATTAAAGACGGAATCACCATGGATCCAATTCCAGCAAACTCAGCACCATGTTGATATTTCGGTTGCATTGGATGGGATTGGCAAGAGAATGCAATTTACTTTGAAAACTCAAAAGTGATTTAGGCAACTTTGAGATGCTTAGAGTCAACCATTCACAGATCACATTTAAAACAGACGCCAACTATCTGAGAAAACGATGTTCCAACAACTGGAAAGATCACATGCCAACCAGTGGATGAAACACAATAAAAGAGCCTCCAATGCACGCAAAACCTTCACCAAAACACAAGAATTGCCTTTATCCTTTCATTGCTTCTAGAATGCTTCAGCTCTCTGTCTTTTCCTTTATTCTTTTATTGCTTCTCTTCTTGTTCTTTCTGATTAAAGTGATCTCTAGCGGTCATGGAAGAAAAGGGTGCAATCTTAAGCTGCCTCCCGGCCCAAAGAAGTTGCCACTTCTAGGGAATCTGCACCAGATGTTCGGCGAACTACCGCACCATCGCCTAACCGACTTAGCAAAAACATACGGACCGGTTTTCTATCTTCAACTTGGCGAGTTTCCCGTCATAACAATTTGCACTCCTGAAGCAGCCAAGGAGGTCCTCAAGACCCAAGAGCTCACTTTCACCGACAGGCCGCCATTCCCAGCAGCTGAAATGACGAGCTATGACGGCTCAAGCATGTTTTTCTCCCCATACGGAGAATATTGGAGGCAACTCCGCAAGATATGCGTTTTGGAGCTTCTGAGTGTCAAGCGCGTGCGGTCGTTCGCCTGGGTGCGAGAAGAGGAGGTGAGCAATCTCGTCAAGCACATCAAATCCTCGTCAGGTCTCCCTCTCAATCTCAGCGAGAAGATCTTCGCCTGCACGAATTCCATCATTTGCAAGGCAGCTTTCGGCCATAAGTGCAAACAGCAGGACGAGTTTATCTCAACGTTTCAGGAATCCATGAAGCTGTTAAGCGGGTTCGGCCTGGCCGAGCTTTTCCCTTCCCTGCGGTTTCTAATTTACATTAATGGGATGAAATTGAAGTTGGATAAGATAAAGCGAAAGTACGACGAAATCTTGAATATTATTCTTGCGGACCACAAAATACAACGAGAACAATGCTTAAATAGGCCGGAAGATACCTCGGGTAAGGAAGATTTAGTCGATGTGCTACAACATCTCCAAGAGTCCAACGAGATCGGGTTTCATCTTACCACGGACAATATCAAAGGCGTCATCTTGGTACGTTACAGAACTATCTCTTATAATTACATCTCTAGTTCTGAGTAAAAATTCGACTAGGCAGATCCTCTTTGATTTGGTCATATCAAGTTGTGAATCGTAATTTTATTTCTTCATATTCAATTTCCAATAGACAATCCTTATGCAAAAATAGAAAGACATGCATTAACAATAAGGAAATTTTTTTTACTCCGATGTAGGAATAAGAATATGGCTCGAACATAATCAAAAGATAAATCTACAGAACCTAGAATATAACTGACGTATGATATGATATCAGTCAATGCAAAAGGTCAACAAAAAATGGGGTTTGTTCTTACTAGATTTTTTGCAGTTAGCATCGCGCAATTATTTGGAGAGATATTATAAACTCACGTTTCTTAAAAGCTCCTTCCACGACTCTTCTTCCTGACTTTCAACTACCATCATTGACTTCTTGTCAAATCTTATTACAAAGACAAATTATGATTTTGTACACCTTCAGAAAAAACGTTCTGTGAAGGAACATAAAAGTTAAAGTCGTTAATGGATGACACATTACGTATTTCCCAAAATATGTAGCCCATAATGTAAAAAATATATACTTACACTATATTACAAAGTATTATTTGTACGGTATTATTTGATGTTAGAAGCTCATGCACAGAATAACCAATGCTGCGATGCTCGAGGGAAACTATATTTTTTGAAATAATAGCTTTCGAACAATATTCCCATCCAACTTTTATGAGAATAAAAATGTCAAATACTAAATAACTTATACGAACATATTGTTTTAATATCCGTAAGCTACTGCCTTTTAAATTTATATGCTTATGGTGGAATTGAACACCTTTTTAGCAATTATTTTTATCTTATTGATACCTCATATTAATTAAAAATGAAACAAATTTTCACCTGACTTCCGCGCAACAACTGCTCAAGTACCATAAAAAGCAATAGATTAATTATAAATAAGTTTTATTAAAACTAAACATAACATGTTAATAGAGAAACTTGTCAGCCTCATGCGCTAATGCATTTTAATTTTTTTTTTTTTGTTTGGTCGGTCGCCAATGCATTGTAATTTACACTTACCAAAGTCGATTTTTTATTAAGTGTTTCTAATCTCTTACGATATTCCATGAAGCATATTGAAGAATAAGACAAACAGCAACTTAACAATGAACAAATTTCACATCAAATTGATATGGCTTTAGTAACTATAGATTTGAAATTTTATTATGATATTTACATTAATTTGATTATGGTTCAGTATTCCAATTTTATGTGTATTTGTAGCTGTCCAGTTAAAAACATGATGAAACATAAAGATTGAGAAACTGCTTTTAAAATAAGATATCTCCATTTAATCTCCCTATTAATAAGTCCATTAAATTATCTTTGCTATTTTTATTTTACAAAAATATGGGAATTTTTGTTCAAACTTGTTTGCCATAAAATTTTGTCTTTGATTGAACCATGTCAAGAGTGCAAATAACACCTTGCCTAGAAATCACCTCCTTCTACAACTACCTCATTATAGATTCAATCACTATTAGACTCCTCTTGCTAGAATATTTAAATAATAAGACTAGTCATTAGATGAAGACGTGTTTTATTATTTAAATGTCCTAACACTTCCAATAGTTGTTCTCACACCTTGTCCACGTGACATAGTACACTCACTCCCAAGACCATAAACTACACCTCTGAAGTGCATACAAACTGTTTCCCGCACACTTTTTCTCACTTAGGCAAATGTCTTCTCTCTATGTACTACCACCACTTACCTTGTATGTTTACAAAGGGGTGGACACTCTTGCTAGCTTTTCAGATGAATCGACTGCAATGCAGCAAGGGAGAGACAAACTCAAGAATTCTCTAAAAATGCTTCAAATGAACCCTTTTAATCAACAAATGTCTTCGCTCTAAGTAATACCGCATATCTCGTTTGGTCTTCTTATAGGCATCAAATTTGAACGTTAAGCATGGATCTAGTAGCCATTATGTCCATCTGTCTACGGGTAAAAGAGCTAAGAGAAATTCCCTCAAAAATTTAAGTGTAGAACCTTCAATCAATCTGACCAGTCAGACAAATTTTCCAAATGTGGCAGGTTTTATGCACGTCAATATATCAAACTCTTTATCAGAATATTCCCGGGTTCGTTTTATATCAAATTCATATAATGTAGCTGCATACTTGATCAATTCCATTAAAGACTCAAATGAGCTTTACTATCGTCAAATCATTTCCAAGATGGTCGCAAAAAATTATATATAGTGGGGTATATATGCATGACTCTCACAGGATATAATCGCTGCGGGAAGCGAGACATCATCAACGGTGCTAATATGGGCCATGTCAGAAATGCTCAAGAACCCGAACGTGATGGCCAAGGCGCAGGATGAGACACGGCGGGTTTTGAAGGGAAAGGACCGCGTTCAAGAATCCAACATCGAAAAGCTCAGTTACCTGAAGTGTGTTATCAAAGAAACTCTAAGAATGCACCCGCCGGCACCGTTTATCCCCAGAGCACCAAGGGAAGAATGCAAGATCAACGGATACGATATTCCTATGAACTCGAGAGTCCTTATCAATGCATATGCTATAGGAAGAGATCCAAGATATTGGACAAACCCGGAGAAATTCGAGCCTGAGAGGTTTTTCGAATCTTCAGTGGATTATAAGGGGTTGCACCATCAATTTCTCCCATTTGGATCTGGTCGGAGGATCTGTCCGGGCATTTCATTCGCCACAGGTAGCGTCGAACTTATACTAGCATCACTGTTGTATCATTATGATTGGAAACTGGCAAATGGGCAAACGCCGGAACAACTTGACATGACTGAAGGTTTTGGTTTTGCAGTTGGCAGAAAGGATGATTTGTATGTAATTGCTTCACCGTGTTCTTTGATTTCAGCTTGATAAAGAAGGCATGTGGAAGACCGTCCTTCATTGAAAAATGTATCATTTAAAGACTTAGTGTGATATTGAACTGAAATAAGATTGACGTTGTCTGTATTTCCGAACCAAAACTTTTAAGCGACATCCAACCCGTCTCTTTATTCGAACATTCATTCGTCAAAAGCGAGAAAATAACATCAACCCACTTTAAAATGAGAGACCGGGGGGGAGGATGAGGGTAGTAAAACCCAATCAAAGCTGCACATCCTCCTCCTCGTATCGACAGCAACGCAATTAGCACATTAGCTTACATCTCTACCGATTGGATTGTACTTGATGTTGAGAAGACTTTCTAATGCATTTTGAAGTTAACAAAACTATCAAGAGCTGAAATCCTTGCGAATTCCCGATTGTCTTCGAAAGTGGCCGGAGTTGTCCAGTAGCTAGGCTCTTGAGGACGTTACGAATCTGTTATACATGTCCGCCACATCCATGCATCTCTACTTATAATCTGCTGCCCCTGCTTTTATTTTAGCTAGAGAGAATGCCGCTTTAATGGACGTCATCGCCTTGCCTAACCCAAAAATTAAACCTAAATCGACCAAAAACTTACCTAGGGCGGCAAATTTTTCATTGCCTTTTGGTGCCAATTTGGCCTGAAGATTGAACTACGGCAACGAATTTTTATCGCCATAGGCTCCACAAACGTGACGAATTTTTTGTCGTATTTGGCTAGTCCATGGCGACAAAAATGAGTTTTGATGCCTTTGAGTAAGACAACCTTATTTTTTGACCTATGCTTTCTAAAGGCGACAAATTTATTATTCGTTGCCTTTGGCCACCGAAGGCAATGAATTATTGTTCGTCGCCTTTGGTAGCTACAGCAAGAAATAGGTATCAAAGGCAACAAAATAAAAAAGATTTTTGTTAACTCAGGTAAAATCAAGGAAGCAAATGCAACAAACAGTTTGCAATAAAAAATTGTCGTCTTTAGTTAAGGGGACAAAGTAGGGTGTGTTTCGTTCAACATTCGCAATAGACTTTCGACCTCCAAAACCCCTTGAGAAAATGCTAGACCATTTGACAATTATTTTAAAAGAAGTTTTCATTTGAAAATCAGCATTGGAAAGGCTGAAAACCCAATCCTAATGGGGCTCTTAGCATTTGGCCAAATACTAAAACTCATTTTTCCTTCCAAAACTGCCCTCACCAATTCTTTAATTTTTTTATTTTATCCCTCATTACTTTCTTTTTATTAAAAAAAAGGACCTAACCCTTCGCCGGACCAGCGAACGGTTTTGTCTCTCTTTTTTTTTTAAATTATATATATTTGATTTTTTTTTCAATTTTAAACAAATAAAAATTAAAAAAATAATATTAATCGCCAAAGAGTTTTTCAATTGTGTTTTCTATCAAATGGCATTTCTTTCAAAGTTACTTATTAAAACATAGTTTACCAATCGACCTTTTCATTTACTCAAAACCCTTTAGGCTAAATTATTTTGCATCTTCCCAATGTGGTTTCAAAATACTCAACCAAACGCACCATTTGTCTCCTCAGCCCATTTTCTTTAGTGAAATAAGGACTCAAAATTGAAGTGGTGAAAATGTATTGAACCTAATCAAAATGATGTTCTGCTTCTTAGGGAACAGAATTGTCAAAGTTACCCCAAACAATTAATCTTATTTTACACACATGAAACTACTTTAATTCATTGATGATACCACTAACTGGTCAGTCTTTGGGAATTGAAATTGATGAAATAGTCAAAAATTGAAGGTGTGAAATTTATGATACACGTGGACGAATTTGTCGCATAAATATGTGAAAGAGAAACTTAAAACAACTTTGTAGATGGTCAAGCCACGACACACGACGCACGAGTAATATCCAGAAACGCGTGTGCAAGGGCACGCATATATAAATCATTTCATGCATATTCAAACATAATTTTATTGTACACATATAGATGATTTTTGACACTAAACATGTATGCTCAACGTGAACCAATTTAATTACGTGCAAGTATTGTGCAATTGTGTTGTATTGAGAATTGATAGCCGTAAACAAATTGAGAGAAAAGCTCTTAAAATGACAATTAGCATACTCGTTATAAAGATGAGAAGTAGAATGTCTGGAAAAAGTAAAGAGAAAATAGATTTGAATGATCGTATCTTAACCACACAACTTAATGAAAAATATTATATGGGTTGCTATGGATACTGTTTTCATTTTCTGCCCTAAATAAGCTCCAGCCATGTCAGGAGAGTTCCGGATGTCCTTGATAAGCCTCGACACTCCTCATTTTCCATCCAGAAAGCTTTGAACTTACAATTTTTCTTCCTCTTCACTAGTTCAGCCAGTAGAGATATTAAAATAGGGTTGTGGTCCGACACTATAGCAGGTAGCGCAAAAGCTTATGCTTTAGAGAACAATAATCTCCATTCTATATTACATACCGCCCTATCTAATATATTTCTAACAAATTCCCCCGCTTTCCAATTGTTAGTAAAACTTTCCATACGATGGTCAAGGTTTACCCTTCACTAAAGAATTCTTCATTACCTCAGTGGGTGAAACTTAAGGTAAATAAGATTAAGGGAATATATACTCCAAATTGCAAAGACAACAACCCATTTATTGTACACATATAGAGATCTTTCTCATGTTATGCCATTTATGACGCCAACCCATTTATGTTAAACGAGAACCTATCAATGACATGCTAGTACAGTACAAATGGGTCCTGTTAACTATTGGCCTCAAACAGATTCAGAGAAAAGGCTCCTAAATAGAAAGTGAAACATATTCATTATGAAGATGAGAACAGCCGAAACATCACTATGAGATGTCTGAGGAAAGTAAAGAGAACATAATTTTAAATGACCGTATCTTTACCACACAACGTAATGGAATCATATATGCTCCAGTTTACAGGCATTATGTACGCTTGCTTGTTGGATGGAGAATACAAATAGTGAATACTTCAATAATCATCTAGCTAGGATTCAAGATTTTACGTGAATTGCTGAAAATGGAATAAAGATTCTAATCAGTTAAATGATTAATCGCATTAAAGGGATTTTATGCCTACTTTGGAAGCATAACCAGCCTCTAACAACTTTAAATTCGAAAAAATTAAGGGTGTGCAACTGGATTAGTTCTACTTGAGAACCAAAATAGACTACCTTGAAAATAGGTCTGACCCTCGATTCCAAAATTTTGGGACCCATAGGAATAGGTCCCGTTCCAGTTCCAAATGAGGACCTACCCATGAACCAAACTGGTTTTGGAGCCAAATTCATAAAATTTAAACAAAAAAAGTAAATAATCTAGTTTCTCTGTTTCCAACATCTAGGCTAAGGTTTTATATAAATTTATTGTAAATTTAACTATATTTTTTGTTTTGTTTTCAGGTAGTTAGAATTTGGAACAATATTTTAATGGATGAAAAATAGGTTCTCAAATAGACTCTAAAATAGGACCGGAAAAACAAGATATGTTCCAAAAGGGAAAAGTACCAAAACAGTCATAAACCTTTTCTATTGGTACCAAGTCAGTCTAAACTTTTCAATTGGACCAATTTAGTCATAAACCTTTTCATATTGGTACCAATTCAGTCCATCTGGCTAATTTAAGCCGCAAATTGCTGATGTGGCCGCCGGCGGTCTTATGTGGCGCCACGTGGACAAATTTTATAATTTTTATATTTTTCAGATTTTTTAAATTATTTTGTCCTTTTTTCTCTATATATATTTTTTTCTTTTCTCCTTAGCCCTTGGCCGGCAAGGTCGCCGGCTGACCGACCATCGCCAGCCACAAGTTGGTCAGGGCGAGGGGCCCCGCGCCCTCGCCGGCCACTGGCGAGGGTCGCCGCGCCCTTGCTCGCCACAAGTGAGGGCGTCGGCCCCCGCCCAGATCCAGGCAAGGGTCGCCGCACCCTTGCCCGCCACGAGCAAGGGCTACCGTGCCCTCGCTTGTGGCAGAGGCTCTCACCGGCCAACGGGCGAGGGTTTTAGCCCTTGCCTGGATCTAGGCGGGGGCTGACGCCCTCGCTTGTGGCCGGCGAGGACGCGGGGCCCCTCACCCCAACCAGCTCGTGGCCGGCGATGGTTGGCCGGCCAAGGGCTAAGGAGAAAAGAAGAAAAAAAAAAAAAGAGAAACAGAGAAAAATAGGAAAAAAGAAAAATATAATTTAAAAAATCTGAAAAAAAATATAAAAAATTATAAAATTTGTCCACGTTGCGCCACATAAGACCGCCGGTGGCCACATCAGCAATTTCCAGCTTAAATTAGCCGACCGACTGAATTGGTACCAATATGAAAATGTTTAGGACTAAATTTGTCCAATTGAAAAGTTTAGGACTGAATTGATACTAATACAAAAGGTTTATGACTATTTTGGTACTTTTCCCTATTCCAAAACTGGTTCCGGGGCATATACGATAGATTCCGAGTTCCAAAAACTAAGAATAAATTTTAACAGGGTAGGTGTTAGGTTCCATATTTGGAACCTACCCACATCAACCCTAGCAAAATCCACTAATTATTAGTGTTAAAATAATTGATCCAATTTTCAGAATTTTGCTGAAGGATATGTGTAGAAGAGTCTGGCATACACAAGAAATTTCTTTTAACAGTATTGATGTCTCTAGTCCTACGTGGGAAGCAAGAAATGCCAGCTGTATAAGTCTTAGGTGGAATTGGTCAAGAAGGTTGCCTTGTTGTCAGACGTTGTAAGCAAGAAAAGTCGATTAATATTTGCAGAGCAAATCTTCAAGCGTAAACAAATGTCTAGTGTTATCTAGCTGTCTAAGCGGTCAAGAAAGAGGCGGTGACATACGCCTATAAATAGGACGGTGGACGTCCACTCTCTTTTGTAGAAGACCAACTACCAAACCTCTCTTCCTTCTTTTGTATTACCCACCAAATAATAAAGCCTTTCTTGTTGTTCCCTCATGCTCCACTGTCGGCACTCTAAAAAATTGGGAAAAGTGTTAAAAAAAGTCATAAACCTTTTGTATTTGTGCAAATTTAGTCATTAACCTTTTTTGGTATCAATTTAGTCCTAAACATTTTTACTTTGTGCAAATTCAGTCATTTCTGGCTAATTTTGATTGGATCTTACTGATTGGGCATCAATTGGCTAACAAAGCACGATCGGCACTCACGTGAATAATTTTTAATAATATTTTAATATTTTTGAATTTTTTCTTTTTTCCTTCTCCTCCTCCTTCCTCTAGTCGGTTGCCGAACCTTGGCAATTGGCCAAAGGTAATAGACCTTGGCAACCGACCAGAGGTGACTGTTGACAAGGTAGAGGTCGACCTTGCCGGCCACTGCCGAGGCTCGAGCCCTCGCTAGTGGCCGCTAGGGCAGCCTCGCATTGGACTGTGGAGGGATGGCGGCCGCGGCAATTGCTTGATCGGAGGGGAGAAGGAGAGAGAGAGAGAGAGAGAGAGAGAGAGAGAGAGAGAGAGAGAGAGAGAGAGAGAGAGAGAGAGAGAGAGAGAGCGTATGCAATTGCACATGGGTGGGGCAACTACGGTAGAGACGATCTTACAAAGGCGTAGCCAAGCCCACCAAGGAAATTTCTTTTGATCTTCGTCTTCCTTTTTTTTTGGGAAATTACAGAACGATCCCTCGAGTAGGGCATTCTTTTGAAATTTCACCCTTGGAACCGGTTTCTGTCTCAAAATAGCCCCCCCCCCCCCCCCCCCAAAAGTGGTGGGTTCTCAAGGGGCGTGCAAGAGAACCGGGAACCGCCCGGACCACCGAGAAGTGGACCTGACCAAAACTAGCGATTCCCATGAGAGCCGATCCAATTCCCGATTCCAATTTAGTGGAATCGGTGAGTGCCGATCCAATTCCTGATTCTAGGTGTGGAACCGCCCACCTACCAGGATCGGACTGATATATATATTGAAAAAGGATTTACTTAATTATTTTGTAGTTTTTTGACCATATATATTTGTAGGTAGTGGATATTATTGACTAATTTTGTCTCTTGATTGTGTAATAGGATTAATCCTTTACTTTTCTTTTTCATTCTAATAATCCATTTACTTGCTTTTCTCAACCAAAATAAAATAAACAAACGTGAACAAAAGAGAGAATCGATCGGAGATGTTTATAAGAGCCAATGGCTCATTTTAAGAGTATAATTAGATCTTTCCTTAGCCATTCTCATGATTAAATCAGGTTGACGTTGAAAAAAGATGAATCAAGCGATAAATATTTTAACTTTTGTGAGATTAGGACTTTTAATGGAGTCTAATTCTCCATTTATTTCATGTGTCGAGAAACCTTAAGAGAACCACACCATGATCTTTTATTAGCTAACGAATATTGTCTATTCATTTTACCTTATAATTTTCAATTCTTAATCAAAATAAATGGCATGTAATTCAGCTTGAATATAAGGCCAAACAAGCTTTGTAGGAATTGGAGATTAGTTCCATGAACTCACTCAGCAATCGGACTGAACTGGTGGTCTGATTCTCCAGTGGATGCATGGAATTAATGGACGAGTCTTGGTTTCAATTTTTCAAACGGATCTTTAGTGGACAGTTTATGGTTTCAAGGTGGGAACTGTCGATCCAAACAATGCTTACCCATAGGGTTCCCCCAATAGAATTGGCAAAATAGATAAAAAAAAACCCAATTTTTTTTTTATCATATATGATCTTTAAGAGAACCGTATGTGATCTGATAAAAAAAAATTCGATATATGATGAGTTGTATTAGTTAGCATAATTTTAGAGAATTGTATATAACAAGTTTATACTGTAAAGTCCAATAAAGTGGGTTCTTTCTCATGCAGTCCCCTCTTGAAGTTCGCTCAGTCCTCCCTTCGCGCTCGCTCGCTTCACATTTTCATTTTCATTGAGAGGGTTCTCCCTCGTTCTTGAAAATGTCTTGCAATGACGTTTAACACTATTTTACTATATTAGTGCCGAAAATATAGAATATAATAATTCGTCGATATCTTTCCTGGTTTAAAAGTGCTCAATCCGCGTGGACAAAATATTATTTCATAAAATTTAGAATATAAATATTCCGTAAATACATGATATCTTGGCACTACTTTACTTTAATTTTGCACTTTTACTTAATTTAATAACTTTTCTTTGTGTTAATTTACTTTTTTTAAATATGATATGAAATTTGAATCCAAGTAATATCTACACATTAAAAACTTTAATTAGGTCAAATAGGTAATATGAATGTGTTTTTGTGGTATTGATCGGTTATGAGCCAAACACGAATTGAATATGAGTCACTAAATTTATGTTGCATTAAATAAGTTAAAACGGGTTAACTTTGTTGACCTAACCTAATTCACCCATTTGATAGGCCCGATCACTTATGATTAGCATCGTCAAAATTACCCGAATCAAACCAAACCAAATTAAACATTAAGGGAGAAATCCAAACACTGAATCGGGGGGAAGCATCATGGGAAGTTTTTTTTTTTTTTTTTTTTTTTTTTTTTTGGTAGGTTCTTGGATTTTAGAAAGTGAAGAGAAGGGCACGGAGAAAGAGAGAGGGCAAGCGGGGTGTCATTGCTTGTTGGATTCTTGGAAGCTTCGACCCGACAGCGATAGCCACCGCATTTGTGGATGCAGACATTGAACCTTAACTTCCGACGTTCGGCGGCACCTCCTCCTCCGGATCAACACGAACAGCTCACCGCCGACCCTTGCCGGAGCCGCTGTCCGCAGCCGTTTAAGTCCTCATGGTAGTCCAGCTATCCATACATGCACGTCCAAATCTCCAGGGCTGTGTCCATGGTCGTCCACACTCGAACTCCGTTCCTCTCCTCCGTGGCCGTCTAGACCTCGACAAGATCGGCAGTCATGGAGCCTCCTTACAGTTCGGGTCACTAAAACAAATATAGCGTTCGTGTTTCGGGGCTTGTACGGGTGTTAGTAGAAACCCGAACTTAATTGGCCCATTAATACCCCTACTGGCGACTCAAATCTTCCCTGAAAGACAACCATGTTCGCATCATGTGCCATTATCCGAGCCATGAATGGGGCATTTTCGCCCGAAATTGTAACTCAATTTCCTAATCCCAAAATCTCTAAACTTTACCCTAACCCCCAAATTTTCCAAATTTCTCAATTTCTCCGACCAAATTCCGCCATGTGATTCAATCGAAGCCAAAAACCCAACAAAATTCTCTTGGTAAACCCAAGGCTGTCTCGCCTTGAGCTTCGATCATAGGGAAGTGAGTTCCGAGTAATAGCGGGCGGTCACAGAGCAGACGACTGCCACTACCTTTTCAAGGCGATGCCCATCGGCGATTCCGTCATCGGCAAACCCACACAGATCGAGACTTCTGGCTGTAATATGCCTCTTCTGCGTATGCGATTGGGGCTCAGTCCTTGCTAAGTCTCATCTCTGCCAAAGCTAACGTTTCAGTAGGATCAATCCCCATGGGATGTTAAACTACGTTTAACTCCAATTGGTTGGGTTCCACTCTGACTGAAATAGCACCGAAATGTTTTTTTTTTTTTTTTCGAACTAGACTTCTTTAGCTCCAATTACGGAGGCCGCCGGCCATCGACCACACCCAGAAATGACCGGTGGAGGGAAAAAGGAAAAAAATGAAAAAATATTAAAATGAATGAGTTCAGACATAATTTTACAACTTACTTTTGACTATGGGACGTTGCTAAGAAAGTTGAGAAATTCACTGATCACTGGTATTTCTTAAAAAAAAAAAAAAAAAATTACCAACCTAGCAATTAATTCATGATTAATATGAACTTTTACTTTTAACTTTTGAAATTTACTGCAAGGTCAGAAAATTTCAACTAACCCATAAAGGATGCAATCTTCGTAATTAATTTTTGTGCGGAAAATTTATTAACCATTTCAAAAAGTTACTAATAAATTTGGAAAATTTATTGGGGAATGCTCAATAAATAATATGAAATTCATTTTACTTCTGACCGAAGGCCAGTGGCCCAAGGAAATGAAAGAATCTACTAATGCTGAAGCGAGTTCTCCTCTAGGCCAGGCCCATTGTGACAATTGGCGCACACTTATTGGGCCGCTCAAGGAGTAGGAGGAATCGAAGTTGGTCTATGAATACTTAAAAAGCCCATTGGAGAAGGAGTGTGGTTTTATCGTTAGATTAATATCATGAAAAATCATAAATTGATACACTTATAACAATTTTTTTTTTTACTATCTTAAGCTCCAAATTAGTACATATATGATAAATTTACCCTAAACTAATCTTTTAACCACCAAAAATCACAAACTAGGGTTTTTTCAAAGTATTAATCATATTTAACGGAAACTCACAAAGAATAAAACAGGCATACCAATTTGAGGCTTTAAAGTAAACTTATTATAAGTATATCAATTTAGGGTTTTTCAAGGTATCAACCATTTATAATTTCGTTGTTGCTATACGGATTTTCATTCTTGGGCCAGCACCACCCTTCATTTTAAAAGGAAGCAAGGAGCAACGTTAGATCAAGTAAACTGAAAACTTGCTATTCAAGCTTTTGAGTTAGTTTCTTAACAAATGAGTAACTTTGCAGTTTCTTAACAAATGAGTAACTTTGCATTTAAAGTTTACTAACACATCGCTTCTAAAGCTCGTCCCCTTAATACTGTTAATGATATGTGTTGGAATTCAAGTCGGCGGAAGACGACTTACCTGATTCCGATGCGCAAACAGCAAATAGCCCCGGAACGATCGTTGAATTGCGAATAAATCACGAACAACACTTCCTCACGTTAGTCTGGATGCAATCACAAGGAAAACACCCGATTTCCACGGCGTAAATGCCGATTGTTCTTACAAAGATGAAATGGAACGCCTTGATCTTCTTTGATGGAGATAGAGAGAAAATTTGGTACGAATGAATGGCCAACCCCTCCAACGGTTGTGTTCGGGAGGCTTATATACGTCTCCATGACACCCTTACAAATGGTGTCCTTCCATCGTACCGTATCAAGTCCAAAAGGTGCGGTCCAATCGCATCCCATCATGGACATACTAGCTACCTGGCTAAAGTACAACATCTCCCACTCGGACATGATGAGCTTGATAGCTCTCTATCAAGAATATAAGGCATTCAACATTCATCAACTTTACAAAACAATTCATACTGGCAAATAAGCCGTGCGACCGGAGTACACCCGCACTTGGGAGCTCAAATTATGCACCCGTTAGGGATAACATAATGGCTACAACCCTGAATAGAAATAAACAATCGATGTCTCATAGTGCCCCAGACATATTTTGTTACATCGGTCCAAGTATACCTATCCCTTAAAGGCTATACTTGACTATTCTCAAAACACCATGTATTTACAATTACATCCGCAACCACATAGGGCGATATAATTAGTCGACTAGTAAATACACGCGATAGATGTCAAACAACAATAGTCTTCCTTCGCACTCATGTCTCTCTCAATTTCAGAACAACTGCTTTCCTAGACACGTCCCATAGGCCATATCTATTCATGACCGCCCGTAACATGCTAAAGTAGCAACATTGATCTTTCACTTCGAGAACATAGTCGAAGTAACATAGGGCACAAAGTTGAGGTAAATTATAAATTACCTCAAAAGCTCACACAATGAGTAAATAGGGATAATTTTACTCACATTTTCTTGTCGGTCATACAATGCACATGTAGTATGAATTACATGCTATAGTGGATTACTCTTTCTATAAGAGCGTATGTCAATCATCAAATATATCCACCATACAGATCTTAGCCTAAACATAGTCACGTGCTTCTTACGTACTCATGTTTAGCCCGAGTGCTATATCAGCTCGCTTTCTATAGCGCCCAATTAGGTACTCGCATCCGGCATCTTACAGGCATACATGATTGTGGGACTATCATGTTCGGTCTTGTTATAAACCAATCACGAGACCTCATCTTGACTCCAATCAAGGCGACATATTTTATGTACCAAACTTGCTCTTTAGCATTTATTTGTACATAACGTCTCATCTCAACGTGCTAACTACAGCACTTGAGGCGATTGCTCATGTGAGTGAGCCAATCATTGCCTGCGACATACTTTTCAATAATATGTGTGTTTGTGCTAGTCTCATAGTGGATTTGTACTTATTGATAAAACATCAAATCACTAATAAACAAACAAGTACAATACATCTGTCCACAAATATATAAACCAATGATCCTCTACAATAACGAGACATCACATTCTACGCAATCCTAGTGACATCCTATGGGTCAAGAATATGTCTCTAGGAATAGCCTTCGTAAATGGATCAGCAACCATTCTATTGGTTGAAATGTATTGAAGGATCACTTCTTTCTGCGCTATAATATCTCTGATGAAGTTATTCTTTATGTCAATGTGCTTTGTCCTTCCATGATACTTGGGATCTTTCACATAGGCAATAGCAGCTTGACTATCGCAATAAACTGTCACCGGTCTTGGAACTTCAGTGACATTGGCTAAATTTTCCAAGAAACGTTTTAGCCATACTTTGCTTCTTGCACCGCGGAACATGCAATAAATTCTGCCTCCATCGTAGACAAGGCCGTGCATGTTTGTTTCTTGCTATTCCAAGAAATCACACCTCCATTGAGCAAGAACGCATATCCAGAAGTCGATTTACGCTCATCCAGGTCTCCACCCCAATCGGCATCTGAATAACCTAATAGGCGTAAATCATTCCCTTGGTAACATAGTCGATAGTCCATGGTGCCCTTCAAGTATCTCGAATCCTCTTCATTGCTTTCCGAGTGTGCTTGACCGGGATTTGATTGATATCGGCTCACCAATCCCACGGCATAACATATGTCGGGTCGAGTACACATCATAGCATACATCAAACTTCCGACCGCACTAGCGTAAGGAACAGTTTCCATCACTTTGATTTCTTCCGAGTCTTAGGACACATCTCAGTACTTAGGCCTTCACCTTGCATGACAGGGGTATCAATGGGATTACAATGCTGCATATTGAAACGCTCAAGAATCTTCATAATATAAGACTCTTGTGATAAAGTAAGGAGTTTTCTTGATCGATCTCTTTCGATCTTAACTCCTAATATATAAGCAGCTTCTCCCATGTCCTTCATCTCAAAATTGGAGGACAACCATTCTTTTATGGTGATAACCAAAACCTTGTCATTTCCAGCCAACAGAATATCGTCCACATAAAGTGATAAAATTACAAATTTATCTTTGGACCGCTTGACATATACACAGTGATCTTCTTCGATCATCGCGAAACCAAAAGTTATTATTGCTCGATGAAAACGAAGATACCACTTTGTCTAGATGATTGCTTAAGGCCATATATTGAGCGATTAAGCTTGCAAACTTTATGCTCTTGACCTTTAGCTATGAAACCTATTGGTTGTTTCATATAGATTTCCTCATCTAATTCTCCATTGAGAAATGCCGTCTTTACATCCATTTGATGTAATTCAAGGTCCAAATGTGCAACGATGACTAGAATAAGGCGTATTGAGGCAAACCTTACAACCGGTGAAAAAGTTTCCTCATAGTCTATACCCTCTTGTTGAGTATAACCTTTTGCCACAAGGCGAGCCTTATACTTTTCAATAGATCCATCCGCCTTTCGCTTCATCTTGAAGACCCATTTGTTTCCAATGGCCTTACGATTGGGTGGTAGATCAACCAAGTCCCAGACATGGTTTGCCCTCATTGACTCCATCTCATCTTCCAAAGCTTTTCTCCATTCTTCCTTGTCAGAGGATGAGAGAGCCTCTTGAACAGTCTTAGGCTCGGCATCGTCTTTTTGAGCAATCATAAATGCTTCCCCTTCAATCTCAAAACGACGACGAGGAATACTTTTATGATTACTTTTACGCAATTGAATTTCTCTTGAATTCAATTCATCAGGCGATGCAACACTCCCACTAGGTCTTGTGTGTTGAGGTAAATCTTCATTTCCCTTTACAACATCAGTGGGTGTGTTATCAGGATCTTCCATCTCATATAATTGGAAGTCCTTATCAATCTCACCTCTACTAGGAAAATCGATCTCCAAGAACGTGACATCTCGTGACTCCATTTCGGTCACACTTCCATCAGCTTGTTCACCTATGAACACGTACCCTTTGGAGTGTTCGGAATATCTTATAAAGATACATTTCTTCCCTCTATGACCTAATTTGCCATGTTTATGGGAAGAATCATGAACATAAGCTGCACATCCCCATGGACGTAGACTACTCAAGTCTGGTTTTCTACGAGTCCATAATTCATAAGGGGTGGAAGTGACCGATTTTGAGGGCACACGGTTAAGTATATAGGCAGCAGTCAATAACGCATCTCCCCAATAGGAGATAGGTAAATTTGCTTGCGCCATCATAGACCTAACCATTTCCAATAGGGTTCTATTCCTTCTCTCAGCTACCCCATTTTGTTGTGGAGTACCAGGAATAGTCAATTGTCGTACAATTCCCTTTTCATCACAAAGAGCCTTGAATTGCTCCGATAGATACTCACGTCCACAATCAGTTCTTAATGCCTTTATTGTTTTGTTCAACTGATTCTCTACCATCGCTATATATCGTCTAAAGCAGTCTAATGCTTCTGACTTATGGGAGATCAGAAAGACATAACCGAAACGTGTGAAGTCATCTATGAAAGTGATGAAATATGAGGCTCCATGCCTCGCCCTCACATTCAAAGGACCACAAATGTCAGAATGTATGAGATGCAATGGAAATTCAGCTCTAGTCCCTTTACCGAATGGTTTTCTAGTTGTTTCTCCCGCCAGATAATGTTCACATACGGATAGACTAACATTAGTGAGTGACCCTAAAAGGCCTTCTCTAGCTAATCTTTGCATTCTTTGCAATCCAATGTGACCTAATTTAGCATGCCAAGTCCTTGCATCAAACTCAACATTGTTAGAAGACGCAATTAAAGAAAAACAACCATCAACATTAACATTGTACTGATCATAGTCAATGTCTAACACCATAAAACCATTCGATACATGACCTGAACCATAATAAACCGTTCCATACAAAATGTCAACACAATCACCATGGAAATTCAATACATAACCTAAGCTAAGAAGAACAACTACAGAGACCAAGTTTCGTCGAATATCTGGAGCATAAAGGACATCATGTAGGAACGGGTTTCGACCACCACGTAAGATTAATTTACATGTGCCGGTACCCTTCACTTCAACTCTTGAGTTATTTCCAACATATATCCATCTTCTTCCGTGGCGGTATCCGACGATACTCCACAAATGCTTCTCGGTCTCTAGCTACATGGTCTGTTGCTCCTGAGTCTATAGTCCACATTGGATAAGATTCAGCAAGCATTACAGTACTAGAAACAAAAGCATTACCCAAAGTAATGGAGTAATGAGGTACCTTTTTCGGCTCAGTGCATTCACGAGCAAAGTGACCCAACTTGCCACAATTGTGGCACTCCATCTTGGCCTTGTCCTTCTTCCCACCACGCTTCTTGCGTCGGAAAGTCTTAGCCCTCTTGGGTGCCTGATCAGTCATCTTCCCTTTGTTGTTGAACTGAAGATTCCTCTTGCGCTTGAAGCCCGAAGCTTTGCGCGAACTCGTTTCAGCAACATAAGCATGGGTAGAGGATCTCGCAGCCTCTAGGCGCTCATCCTCTAATTCCAAATGACGCGCAATATCATCAAAAGTGACAATATTCTCATTATGCGTCATATTGATCTTCATATGCTCCCAATTGTCAGGAAGAGACCTTATAATAGCCTGAACTTGCTGTTCATCAGTAAGGGAGTGACCTGCCGACTTCAGCTCACGGATCATGTTTGACATCTCCCGAAGATGCTGCCTCATCGTTACATTTGGGTGCTTTCGGAATGTGTCAAACTTGATGGTAAGTCTCCTCAGCTTAGTGGCAGATGTACCCCCAAACTTATCTTTCAAGGCAACCCACATAGCTTGAGCTTTGTCATAACTCTCAAACTCACACATGAGATCATCTTGCATACAACTCAGCAACGTGATACGAGCAATGCTATTTTTATTTTTCCAAGCTTGATAAGCTTCCAGATCTCTCCTGTGTTGAGCTGAAGTTCCATGCTCAGGTTCATCCATGGTATGGTTGAGGGTTTCCAAAACCTCTTGCTCCTCAAGAATGTACTGAACCTTTCGGTGCTAAATATCATAATTGTCACCGTTCAGCTTCTCACCCTTATTGAGGTCAGCCACAATGGTCTTGGATGCTGATGCCATAATCAATTGCTATAACACATTGACATAATAAACGCAGAATCAATACTAGCACACTATACAGAGTAACACACATATTTAATTTGCAGCAAAGACAAACTAAATTAATGATAATTCAACAAAAGACACAGAGGCAAAAGTTCACTATGTTCCCAATCAACTTCTATGTACAATTGTTCTATTATCTTTAATTAGTTTAATTTGCACAAATTTTGAGTTATAGGTGAGAACTTCTTTCAATTCTACCAACCTACGAACTCTCACTAGGAAAAATAATTACATGACCTTATGTAATTTCTACATTTTTCCTTAACACAAAAACATAGCATGATAATAACCAACGTATAAACAACAATCATGCTTCAACTATGCAATTCAACATGTAATGGATTTCCTACCATTGTTCTTATTTTCTAGCAACTAGAAAATTGCAAGTATATTAAAATATATACATCATATCATTGAACCAAGCTCTACACAGCATATATAACATCATTTGCACACAAGCTAGCTACTGTATTTCCCTAATCACAAGAAAATACAAGCTACAAATGAATAAGCTGCATTAAACCCCAAAAAATACGTGTACATAGGGTTCCCTTAGCATTTTCATACATTTATAAAATTCCAAAGTATAAAATAATTATACCACTGTGTAGAGGACACTCATACGAACCAAACGAGACCGACCACGCTCCAATCACGAACAACACTTCCTCACGTTAGTCTGGATGCAATCACAAGGAAAACACCCGATTTCCACGGCGTAAATGCCGATTGTTCTTACAAAGATGAAATGGAACGCCTTGATCTTCTTTGATGGAGATAGAGAGAAAATTTGGTACGAATGAATGGCCAACCCCTCCAACGGTTGTGTTCGGGAGGCTTATATACGTCTCCATGACACCCCGACAAATGGTGTCCTTCCATCGTACCGTGCAAGTCCAAAAGGTGCGGTCCAATCGCATCCCATCATGGACGTACTAGCTAGCTGGCTAAAGTACAACAATATGCGTATCATGTTTAAAGCACACTGGTTTCCTTGTCACCTTCCTCGCTCGCAGGAGCTCTCTTGGCCATCGATTAACCTATAAATCCTGAAACTACTCTGCCTTGCCCTTCCTCCTTCGCACAACAATCAGGATAGGAGGGAATATCCTCCACTACAGCTTGGGATCAAATGTTCTCGAATATCGGACGTCGACTCCAGTTAAGGATTCTCTTATTGGGAATCTCTTTTAGGAAGCAATGCTTCACAACCCCGTTCTGAAGCTGCGTTTGGAGATTCGAACGTTGAAGTCTCTGATGATGAAGTCGTAGATGAGCGGCCAACGGGTTTTGAGGATGTCCAGATTATGAAGTAAAGCAAGGAAGAGAAGACAGATTGCGTCAACCTCGGCGCCAATCTTTAATTATCAATTTGATGGGTCGAACTGAGGACTATAATTTGCTTTATAAGAAACTTTTGCAAATTTGACCTCCAATTGTACGTAAAATATGGCTTAACTTGGTCCCACAACAATGTTAGGACGAATTCTTTTCAATGAATGTGACTCAATGGTTCAGAACAAATTTTGCTGGTCAAGGGCATTCAAAATTCAATCAAGAATGGATTATTACTAGACCCGTCAAATGGGTAGATCAGGTCGGGTTTGGATCGGGTTGAAAATGGTCCGATCCATATTTAACCCATTTTAACCCATATTCATTTAATATAAATCTAGTGACTCATCATACCTAACTGAATCTATATTGCTAAAACCCATTAATATTTTAGGCAAAACCACGCCCACTTTAAGCTATATGCTAATTGGATAAAAACTTGAAATTACATTAAAAATGAAAATTAAACAATTAAAAATAGTAAATAAAAAAAGCTATAAATTGAAATATTTATAAAGAATTTGACCATTTAAACATATATTCATCATTCTAGGACATTTGAACGGTGAAGGGAAGCTAGAGGGCGTAAGATCACATCTGGTGGCCTCTCCCATTCATATCCGCTACTAAGGAAAGCATTTTGTATCATCTCATATATTTTGAAACCGAGCAAGTCTTAGACGTTCGACTAAAAGTGATACGGCATACCCATGAACTGCCACTTTGGTGTGGAGTGACAACATTTCAAGTCGATGAAAATATGTCAAATAGATCCATGGTATGCTTTCACGGAAACAAACAAAACCGTAGTCCATTTTTAGAACAACACTAAGGCATCATATCGAGCATGTGATGAGCACGGATTAAAGAGAGGTCATAAACCCATTCTAAACTCTAGCTTGTGTCCAAACTCAAAAGAGAACAATAAGTGAAAGTGACACTCAAACTCGACAAAAGGGATGGCTCGTTCAAATTGAGCATGCTCGTGGATCAGGGAAAATGAGACCCCAACTATTGCTTCAGTTTCGTTTTAAATAAAACCAAGCAACGGAGTTCCCAGAGAGAAGTGTTTGATCGCAGATGTCCCTACCTAGTTCGGTGGACAGCCAAAGACGAGCCCGAAGCGAAACGAGCTATGGTCCGCCGCCTCGATATCGAATGCGAGGGCCCTCAGGTTAAAAGTGGATCAAACCCAGAGAAAACTCACCGGGAATTTAGGCTCCGGGGAATGGGTAGCTAGTTGCTTGCGTCACAGCGGAGGCGAGCTGCCAGTTGCTTGTGTCGCGGAAGCTTTAGGTCACCGACAAGGATGAGGAAAATGGGTTGTCATCTCCTGTGCACTTCTATTAAGTGGGCCACTTGATATTCTAAATGGGTCGAAAATCCATTTTCGACCCATTAAAATGAGACTCATTTTTTGGATCCAATTTTAGTCGGGTCTTTGAAAATCTCTAATCATATGTAATCCATATAGATAAAATATGAGTTCAAAAATGGGTCTATGAACCATTTTGATGCCCCTAATTATTACCTTTGGAGCAAGCATTTGACAAAAAGTGGCCCCGCGTACTTCTCCCATTTTAGCCGGCTAGGATCCTTCACCTCCAGGGAGGATTAAACTAAACATTGATGAGGCCTATAAAGGCAGCCCAAGACTTGCAGGTGTAGGAGATTTATTCAGAGACGAAGGGGATAATTGGTTAGGCGGTTTTGCCTCTTATATTGGAATATGTTCCTTATTTTAAACGAAACTTTGCTCACTCTAGCGATTGAGGTTGGTATTTACTGACTCCTTGAGATTTCTCCTTTTCTTCCGGCAAATTTAATAATGGGAGATGACTGGGACCAAGACAGACACATGACCGCCCCGTGTAAAAGATTGGGACATTTGTGGTCCGGAAGGAAAGGAGCGGTGCTAGATGAAGTGGTGACAGAGGAAAAATTGCTAAAATGTCTACCTTGCTTGGTCGACTGTATTGCTGCACTAATATGATTTTTCAAGCCTTCCAATCTACAATGATAAAGGCATGGAAATCTGAAAGTGTCATAATTAAGCACCTCGAGCCTAGGCTATTTTCCTTCAAATTTCCAGAGGAGAAAAATAGAACATTAGGCTCTGGGCCTTGGTCTTTCTCAGGCTATCTTCTAGTGCTCAAAGCGTGGGAGCCGAGTACACCTCCTCACAGCGTTCATTTCGACTCCTGTCTATTTTGGATGCAAATACATGGGCTGCCTATAGGAGGAAGAACAAAAGAAGCTATTAGAAGTATTGTAGAAAGTATGAGGGCGGTGTCTGAGATGAAAATAGAATCAAAAGGCTATGCTGCAATTACAATTGGGAGAGCTAGGGTAGTATTAACACTGAACACTCCCCTTTTATCTAGCATAAATTCAAGCTTTAAGGGAGGGAGCATTGGCTGGATTTAAAGTACGAGAGGTTGCCACGCTTTTGTTATTCTTGTAGAAGAATCAACGAGGTACGGACACCTGGAGTGCCAAAACTTGGCACGGAAGGACACTTAAGTGCCAAAAGTTTGGAAATGTACACTTAAGTGCCAAAATCGGAGCAAAATAGATCACTTAGGTAGTGCATGGTAACACTTCTAATCCTCTGAATTTCTGTTCTTTTGGTCCCCGGAACAAAAAAAGAACAGAAACCTGTTTGGTAACGTCAAGTTGTTTTTCTATTCCCCGAAATAGAAAGTTAGCCCGGGAATAGATTTGGAGCAGAAACGAGAAACATAAAAAGTTGTTTCTTGTTCCCGGGAATAATTTCTAAAAATAAGCCAATTTTCTTTTTTATTTTTCTTTTATTCCTCTCTCTTGCCGCGGCCACCTCCAACCGCCGCCGCCGGCAAGCGGCGGCGAGAGGTGGCGCCCGATGGGCTGTCCGGCGGCGGTGACGGTCGGCGGGCGGTGGCAGTCGGCGATTGGCGGTCGGCCATCCGTGAGCAAGAATAAAAAAAGAATAAATATAAAAAAGAAACCGTTGCGTTACCAAAAACATTTATATTATTTTTCTATTCCAAGAGTAGAAATTTTGTGTAGTTACCAAACGCGTTCTTTTACTCAGAAATTATTCCCCGGAATAGAAATAGAAAAGAACTATTTCTGAAAAAAAAAAAAAAAAAAACTATTCCCCAGCCAAGAAGTGTTGTCATGCGCAGCCTTAAGTGCCACTCCGGCCAAAATCCGGCCAAATTGCCGACGTGGCAATTTTTCGGCAATGTGAGTGCAAAACGGCGTCGTTTTGCACGCTAACGTAGCGAGAAAATGCAAAAACGATGTTGTTTTATATCTGATGTGGTAAATAATTAATATAAAAATTAATTAAATTAAATTTAAAACTAAATTTATTTAAAATATTATAAAAATTAAAAAAATTTAAAAAATGGGTGGGGGGTGGCGAAGGGAGGCGGCGGGGCCGAGGCCTCGCCACCTCCCCGCCGCCGTCGGAAGGGCCGGCGACGGAGGGGAGAGGGTTAGCCGGGGTTGCCGGCCCCTGGCCAACCGGCGTAGAGGGCTTGCAAGCCCTCGCCGCCTCCCCGCCTTCGTGGGGAAGGGCCGGCGACGATGGTGGGAGCGTCGGCTGGGGTCACCCCGGTTGACCCTCCCCCTCCGTCGTCTGCCCTTCTCGGCGGCGACGGGGAGGCAGCGGCAGCGAGGGCTAAGCCCTCAGCCGCCTCCCTTTGCCCCCCCCCTTTTTTTTTTTAAGTTTTTAAATTTTTAGTTTTTTTTAGAATATTTTAAATAAATTTACTTTAAATTTAATTTAATTAATTTTTATATTAATTATTTACCACATTAGAGACAAAACGTCGTCGTTTTTGCGTTTTCTCGCCACGTTAGCGTGCAAAACGACACCGTTTTGCACTCACCTCGCTGGAAAATTGCCACGTCAGCAATTTGACCGGAGTGACACTTAAGTGATCCATTTTACTCCGATTTTGACACTTAAGTGTACCTTTCCAAACTTTTTGGCACTTAAGTGTCCCTTCGTGCCAAGTTTTGGCACTTAGGGTGTACTTTTGCCAAGAATCAACCATTATGCTAAGAATTGTGAGGAGATGCCTTATGATGAAAATTTCTTTGCCTCGAATGACAAGATCCTGTTTGGTTCTTGGTTAAAAGCTGAGTCCAATGCTAATAGCCCTTTCTAGAAAGCCTTTTATGGGGACATTTTTGAGGAAGAAGGAGATGAGGATATGATACTAAAAAATCTAGCCTACTCGGGATAGTCAGAACGTTTTTCGGAGAATCGCTATGGACCCCCAGGGTCTAAACAACATGGTGCAAGAAGAGAGGGGCAAAAGGAAAATTATGGAGGCAGATTCTACATCCCAATTTATCATAGAAGAGAGGGGCAAAAGGAAAGTTATGGTGTGTGGTGTAGTAAATGAAGCCTCCGCTGTATCTCCCACACTATGCTTAGAGCCCCCTGCAATGCAGGAAATAGAGACCCAAAATACAAGAGAAGAATAGCAAGACAAGGACTAGAGAATCGAAAAAAAATTGTGTAGATATAACCCGCATGATAGGAAAAACTCAAGCAAGCCTTTGTTAGATGATTCTAAGCTTCTTGATACCCCAATTCTATTTGTAGGGGAAGATGATAATAAGCCACAAAATTACAAATGAAGCTAATATGTTGAAACTATCAAGGGTTGGCACACCTTTGACAGTTCTTACCCTAAGAGCCCTTGTAGATCAAGAAAAAGCCTAATGTGGTGTTTTAATGAAAACCAAAAATTAGGAGATATTGATTTAAAGGCTGCAAAGGAGACTAAAATTCCAAAATTGTTTTGTAATGAATCCAGTAGGGCTTAGGGAAGGATTGGCCCAGTGATGGAATGAGTTGATATTGATATCGGTGAACTTAGCTACTAATGAATTCTTGGATTTAAATGTGGAAGAGAATGAGACAAGGAAGTAATTTAGGCTTAATTTTGTGCATCCAACAAAGCATTATAGGAACTCCTGAGTTCATATGGATTGGGATATCATTATAGTATGGGACTTTCTTTGGAGACTCCCAGAACTCAATCCTACCCAATGGACTCCAGTTCAAAGGGCAATTTAAAGACTTTGTGGATACCAGAAGACTATATCTCATTTACCCTAAAAATCTTGATCCTATTTTTGAGAACTTCTATGCTGAAACACGTTTGAAGTTTCTCCAAAAGTGCTCCAATCCTTTGTAGAAAAACAAAGAGTTCTTTACCCACTTGCCTTTCAAGAAGAATGAAGATATCAACCCAACAAAGGCATGAAGATATCAACCCAACAAAGGCAAGTCATTCAGGAATGAACCCAGAAAATCTCCAGCCTGCCCAAAAGGATTGTGATGATCTAGTTCACTAGGGACTTATGGAGGTTACAAATTCCCAATGGGCGTGTGAGACTTTTTATGTTAAAAAAAGAGCTGAGCAAGTCCAAGGCAAAAAGAGATTGGTAAACAACTACTAGTCCCTTAATCGGTTCTTCCAGGATGACAAATTCCCCTTGCCAAATAGGAAAACCTTATTCTTGAGTCTATCCCATGCCAAGATTTATTCAAAGTTTGATTTAATTGTAGGATTTTGGCAACTTGGAATTCATCTAGAGGATAGACACAAGACCGGTTTATGCATCCCAAACAAGCACTTCCAATGGAATATTCTTCCTTTTGGGCTCAAAACAGCACCCTCACTATTTCATAAAGCAATGTGCAAAATCTTCTACCCAATCTCCACCATTGCCCAAATTTATATTGATGACATTCTCCTTTACAATCTCAATAATGAGTCTTATTGTAAGTTGCTTAAACAATTGCTAATTTGGTTAAGTAATGTGGCATATTATCGTAGAGGAAGATGGTCATTGCCCAAAAGGAGATCGAATTCCTGGGCATGCATTTGAAAGACGGAGCTTTCCATCCAAGCGAACACATCGCAAAAGAACTTCTAAGATTCCTGAAAGATAATCCCTCTCATAGGCAAGTTCAATAGTCCCTTGGGATTGTCAATTGCCTTAGGGATTTTGTTCTCAAAATTTCAGAATTCATACATCCTTTACAAAAAAAAAAAAAAAAAAAAAAAAAAAAAAAAAAGCTCGAAAAGGAACCACCCCTGTGGGGAAAACCTCAAAGAGAAGTTATTAGAGATTGAAGGAAAACTTGCAAAATCTACCTCCATTGTAGATAACCTTAAATGGAAAGCATATCCTCCAAACTGATGCCAATGAAAAATATTGGGCAGCAATGTTATTTGAAGAAGAAAATGGTAATTGGAGAATCTGTGGATACGAAAGTGGAAGATTATTCCAGGCTAAGATATTTTATCATTCTACAGCCAAAGAAATCCTAGCATTTAAGTATGGAATAAAAAAAGTTTGAATTCCATCTTATTAGCTATCATTTCCTCGTAAAAATAAATTTGTCATCTTTTTCCCATATTTCAAAATTCAAGCAAAAAACAGTCCCTCATCCATAGCTTCTGCATTGAGCAAAATGGTTTTCCAAGTATTTGTTTGACACCAAGCACATCAAAGGGGAAAAAAAAAATATCATTTCTGATTTTCTCTCCAAGCCTATTGAATCCACCTCCTCCATCTTCATGATTAAAGGACTATCCTTGTCCTCTTCATCAGATGTCCGTAGAGACATCTCTCTAGACATCATAGAATCACATCAACAAGGACTATTCTACTCTGAATGCAAAGAAAAGATGTGAGAATACCAGAATAATATTTTTTGAAAGTATAGGGGACTCAATCGTAGACCATTTGGAATGCGGCATGATTATCCATTCATTCATGTATTCACCCTTGATCCTGTCACATTCCCTAAAAACTCAAATGGTTTTTCAGGTATGTCTTCTATAATCTCACCATAGCAATCAAGTTTCCCACTACTGACATCCATAGGATGGCTAGAAGATGGGAAGAAAGCCATGAAGATCCTTATTTCCAACATCTCGCAGAAATGTTGTAATGGTTTTGGCCCATGTGCTACTGGAGAGTCCAGTTTGAGTTACAGCTACAATTCATGAAGAGAAAGTATAACTTTCCAGAAGAGGTGATCCAAACCACGGTGATTTTTCACAGATCATGGTGTTACCTGTCACCTACAAATCTATTCCTTGTCCCTAGGTCCCTAAAACTAGAATACCTAGGCCTTGTAATTTCTCTTGCCATGATCCATGATTCTTATGGATGCAGCATTGCCGACCTTGATGGGCCATACAGAGTAATCCAAAAAGTCTTTTTTGAAAAGAACTAGGTGATTCCCATAGAAATTTGACCAAACGCCTACAATGAAAAAGTTCCATGGGATTATTCCCAGGCATACTCACCCACCAAGGATGCTGTCAACCAAGCCCTCACATAGTTTAATGCAAACCGACAGTCCTCATAGCCAGGCCAATCGACTCAAGGAAATCTTGAACCAAATCTTTGGAAGGACTATTGTCATAAGGCTAGTGGGATTTTGCAAGTCCTCTAATGAACATGATAATTAATGTTCCAACATGTGACGTACCATCATGTGAAACTTGTGACGCCTCCACTTGGCCTCAACCAATAATGCCTACAAAAGCAATTAATGACCCTAGTCCTAGCACCAGTAGGAAGAGACTGGAATTTGAATGTTAGGTCAAAGAGATTGTCGGTATGCTGGCAGAAAGGACATGTACCATTTGTCATGTCAAAGCATTTGGTGCCAGATGTCAGTGGAAACATTGGGAGTAGAATCTCAACTCAACCATGCACGGTAAAATGATGCCATATTGGAAAAGTAAAGAGCATAGCAATTTCATGACTCTATCAAGCACATAGATTTTGTCATTGTAACAGAGCTAAATTACTTCTTCTTGTTTCCTTTGGTCTGGTGAATTACTTCTTTTAAAATGATGCATTTTTTCATCTCTACATCCATAAAACACAAATAGCAAATCAGATGACAATCATTCCAGATAAGAAGTTCAAATAACGCAGAGACAATAGGTTTCTCAATAAGCTCTCACCATAACAGCACAAGTTCCATGGATAAACACCTCAATAATCACGTGCATGCTACGGGCAGATAAGCCAGGAACTTGTCGGTGCCCATCGTTGCTGAGGCCACCTGTTCTCTTGATGAATTTTTTTAGCCTATTTCTTTGCAAAAACTTTTCATGGCCGCAGCTACATCTGCATCTAGTGTCACGGCCTCAACTGTAACAAGATTTGGGGTTGCGAATTTTCTATTAATAATTAGTTCTATATGCTGCCAATTTTCTATTGATCATGAGTTCTACATGCAAATTCTCTATAGACTATTGATCATGAGGATAAGTATACTAGAAGTGCCAAAAGTTGTGTACGGCGCTCACTTAAGTGCTAAAAGTTTTTGTCGACTCACTTAGGGCGCGTTTGATAACCATTCTGTTTCAAGGAACAATTTTTTTTTTATCAAAAATGATTCTTTTTTATTCTGCTCTCGGAAATAATTTCTAAGCATTTGAAGGCATTTGGTAATGGTCCAAAATTTCTATTCCTGGAATAGAATTGCGTTTGACACCATCCTCAAAATTTCTACTCCAAACCATATTCTTTTAATTTTTTAATAATTTTATCACTTCTTCCTTTTTTTTTTTTTTCTTTCTTTCTTTTCCTTCCCTTCTTCTTCTTCTTCTTCTTCTTCAAGCTCTGGCCCACGATCTCATCAGTGCGTTGTTGGCCCTTTGCGAGACCGCACCTCGCTGGCCGACCCTCATTGGCAACTAGGTGAGGCTCAACCTCGTCTAGCCATTGTTCGGACAAGCCTGGCCACCGCCCGGCTAGGCGAGGCTCGCCGGTGGCTGGTGCGAGCCTCCGGCAAGCTTGTCGAACCGCGGCCAACTGGTCATTGGTGACTGGCGGCAGTGGACATCAACAGTAGCAGCAGTGGAAGAAGAAGAGAGAAGGAAGAAGAACAAGAAGAAAAGAAGAGAAAAGAGAAAAAAAAAATGGGTTGGCTTAATTCTAGAATTGTTCCTAGAAATAAAGAATCAACTTTTTTTTTACTTGTTAATTCTACTCCAAATCTATTGCTGGGAACAAAAAATTTATCAAACAGATTTATGTTTCAAATCTACTCCCGAAAACAAAAGAATAAAAATTTTCACTATTTGGCCAATTGTCGAACGAGTCCTTAAGTGCCAAATCGGAGAAAAAACAATCACTTAAATACCAATGGCGAGAAATTCCAACCAAATTGATTACGTGGCATTTATAATTAAAATTATAATATGACTTGGCAAATTTTTTAAAAACTCCATGTTTCCATGCGGCATGGTTAACATTAAAGTGATCACTTTTTAACAACAACTGGCACCGAAATGATCATTTTAAATAAAATTTGGCACTTAAATTATTACTATTTACAACTTTTAGACGACATCATTTAGGGGGTAATCTGCTGACTAGGCACACTGACGAGCCACGTAGAACTGAGAAATTAATAAAATATAGTCATATCAGATTTCCGGTGACTCAGATTGAAATTAGCACCTAAGTGATCTTTTTTTTTTTTTTTTTTAAAGTGACACTTAAGTGATTTTAAAAAATCTTTTGGCACTAAAGTGATCGCCGCACATAATTTTTTGCACTTCTAGTATACTTATCCCATTGATCATGTGTTCGACATGCTGAATTTTATATTCTTCACCAGGTATTTTGGATGAAATAATGTGGTCCCATCTTTCATTTACTTCAATTCTGGATGAAATAATGTGGTCCCATCTTTCATTTACTTCAATTCTTAAAGAGAGCACGTGAAAAGAATTACTCATATTCTGTACTATATAGTAAAGCAAGCTACAACAATAGATAATGACCTCTAGGTAATTTGTCTGTAAATTTAACGTATGGTTAATAAGTTAAAATCAAAGTCAAAATTGGTTAGGGAGTAAGAGATGTTCAGCTTAGGAATTAGGAATTACATGTTGAAATCCTACCAAACCACGCACAAGTTATTATGGACTATGTTAGAGACACCTCCATAGGGCAAAGAGTTCGACCTTAGCTTGTTCAAGGAGTTTGCCGTGTGTTTGGGGACCTCTAAGTAGCGAGCCTCTGGGTTACTAAAAAACAAAGTTAATTATTATAGAGAAACAGATTTTCCAACAACTATGGATGACTTGTCAAATCAGTGGATCCTATAAAGAGGGAGGCATAGAACTGATGTCCTTGCATACAATATTATTTCCAAAGCCCAACATCTACCAAAGTTCGAAATAATGCTTCAGTTCTCCGCCTTTAACATTATCCTTTCTACATCTCTCTTTTTGTTGATACTGATTTATAAGGTGATCTTTAACCGACGTGCAACAAAAGGCTCAAATCTTAAGCTACCTCCCGGTCCGAAGAAGTTGCCGGTTATCGGAAATCTGCACCAAATGATTGGCGAATTGCCACACCATCGCCTATACAAATTGGGCAAGATGTATGGACCAGTCTTCTATCTTCAACTCGGCGAGCTTCCTTTTGTATAATCACAGCCCCGGAAGCAGCCAAGGAGGTCCTAAAGACCCAAGAGCTCGCCTTCCTGGACCATCCACCTTATCCACCCAATCAAACGACGAGTTATGAGAACTCAAGTATCTTCTTTACTCCATACGGAGAATTCTGGAGGCAACTCCGAAAGATCTGTATGCTAGAACTCCTCGGGGTCAAAGTGTGCGGTCATTCAAATCAATAAGAGAGGATGAGGTAAGCAATGTCATTAAATACATTGAGTCCTTGTCCGGTCTTCCTTTCAATCTCAGCGAGAGGATTAGTGCATGTATGAACCGTGTTGTCTCCAAGGCATTTTTCGGCGACGCGTGCAAACAACAGGATGAGTTCATTGCATTACTTCACGAAGGGTCGAGTCTAGCAAGCAGGCTCGACATAGCCGAGGTTTTCCCTTCACTCAAATTTCTCCGTTACCTTAGTTGGGTGAAACTTAAGCTTAATAGGGTATACAGAAAATATGACAAAATCTTGAGCACTATTCTTGCTGACTACAAAATGCGAAGAGAAAACTTAGGTGGCCAAGCAGGGGTGCCGGATAAAAAAGATTTAGCCGATGGCCTTTTACGTCTTCAGGAATCCAACGACAGCGGATTCCATCTTACAACCGATAACATTAAAGGCGTCATTTTCGTAAGTTATCTATTTACTTCTTAAAACATATCACTGGCTCTTTAATGAAAATTTACTCTACTTCCGATCCTTTCGATGTACTTTTCCATTGAACCAAATCTTTGCAGGAAATTATTAGTGCTGGAACCGACACATCATCGGCCACGTTAGAATGGGTAATGTCTGAATTGGTCATGAACCCAAGGGTGATGGCCAAGGCACAAAATGAGATACGGAGGGTTTTAAAAGGAAAGGACCGCGTTCAGGAATCAGATATCGAAGAACTGAATTACCTGAAGTGTATTATTAAAGAAACTCACAGAATGCACCCCCCAGCACCATTGATCCCCAGAGCACCGAGGGAAGAATGCAAGGTCAACGGATACGATATTCCTATGAACTCAAGAGTCCTTATCCATGCATATGCTCTAGGAAGAGATCCAAGATATTGGACAAATCCGGAGAAATTTGAGCCAGAGAGGTTTATCGAATCTTCGGTGGATTATAAGGGGTTGCACTATCAGCTTCTTCCATTTGGATCTGGTCGGAGGATGTGTCCAGGCATGGCATTTGGCACAGCCAGCATTGAGCTTATGTTAGCATCACTGTTATATCATTTTGACTGGAAGCTAGCAATTGGGCAAACACCAGAACAACTCGACATGACTGAAGCTTTTGGTTTGTCAGTTAGAAGAAAATATGATTTGTATGTGATTGCTTCACCCTGTACTTCGGGTTCAGCTTGATATAGTAGGCATGTGGAAGACCTACTTCAATATTTTCGTTATGGAAAAATGTATTATTGAAAAACTTGGTGTGAGCTTGATCTGAAATAAGATTGAGGTTATTTGTAATTCTGAAGCAACATTTTTTGAGCGACATTCAACCTGTCTCTTTTTCTGAGCATTGAAAGATTCAATTGTTGAAAGCAAGAAGAAAACATCCACTCACAATGAAATGAGAGACCAGGAGGGAAAATAAGGGTAAGAACACCCGATAATAGCTGAACATTCTCTCCTTGTATTGACTGCAACCTAAGTAGCACCATTGTAAAATAATGCAGAAGCTAATACATCCTACCATTCAAGTCAAACGCAAGAGAACAAAATTACAAGAGAAATCAAGAATGAACTATAACGAACACGATAGATTATGTGGTTCGATCTGAGTATCAAAACTTACTTCACTGGAAAAACTAACAGTAAATAATCTATTAATCAGTCAAAAAGTTACAAAGTCACAGTTGCTCGCATGTTTGAGTTTCTCAATCTTAAATTACACTTAAAACCACCGTGTTTAGCCTGAGGTAACAGTTTGAATCATGGCCACCTGTTGAAGTCACGGCACATACGCGCATTGACGACAGCACCAATTGACAAGTGAATTCTCTTCTGACCAGCCAAATAAGAACCCCACAAACTCAGTAATATATGTGTAGAAAACGTGAGCCCCAAATCAGGAACTTGGCCGAATCTGAAGGCAACTTACTTTGTTATTTCTTTGAAGATTATTTGGCCGACTAAATAGGAGTTAATTTTCTTGTTGTTTTTCACGCACCAAAGGCAACAACAATCTGGACTTTGCTAATTCATTTCGAATTGGATTTTTTCAACAGCTCAAATTCAAGAGATATATTCTAACAAAATCTCTACCTTAGTACTCAGCAACCATGTCAGCTCTCCCAACACCCCAATGGCCACTCATTCTACGCAAACATCAATTCAGCTCCAACAAAGCTCAAGCTTCACCTAAGGAATAGGCTTCATCATCATATCTATCTTCGTTTCCGTGATCTTATTCACAACAATTTATGAAAATATGTCGCGAGTTTGAGTACATTCAAAGAGTTTCTATTGATTATAAGTACATTTGGAAGGGGTTTGATAGAGAGTTATAGCGTGATTATAAGGGACCGCCCCATACGGCGACGCCGGGTAAGAGCGGGGCGGGATCGCAGGCCTCGGCGCGTAATTCCCGGAGCCCAGGCTCGGCGTGAGGCCAAACCCTTGTGCGGGGCTGGGGATGGGGCTAGGGGGGCGGGCGCGGCGAGGCGGCAGTGGGAGTAGAGCGGGGGCTCGCGGGCGAAGACGAGGCTCAAATTGCAGACGAGGTCGACGAGGTTGGAGCTGGGGTAGACCCAATTGTGGAGGTAAGGGAGGGAGACGAGGCCGGAGGGGTTGACGTGGGGGTGGGGGCGCTTGATGACCATGTCGCGGGTGGGGTTGACGTAGACGCAGGGCGGGTGGCGGGGGTAGGACTCCATGAGCCAGACGACGACGGGGATGTTGTAGGTCACGCCCTGGAAGGGCATGGGGACGGTGCCGTCGGCCTGGAGGAGGTTCACGGTGCGGCCGTCGTTGTGGGTGAAGGACGCCGTCTTGGGCTCCAGGGACGGGTAGGCGGTCACGAGGGCCAGCAGGTGCTGCCGGATCAGCCACTTCGTGTCCTCCGCGTACGGCAGCGCCGACGGGCCGCGCTGCGACAGGACGGAGCTGAGGAACTGCTGCGTCAGCTGCGGGTTCGGCGGCGACGGGCCCGGGTGCACCATGGCTTTCGGAATTGGGGGGCAAGCTCCGATCGATCGATCGGGATCGCGCGGAGGCGGAGGGACGGCGGACGGCGGACGGCGGAGGCGGCGGCGGCGGCGGAGGTTGCTTGATCGGAGAGGAGAAGTAGAGATAGAGAGAGAGAGAGGCGTATGCAATTGACGACGGTAGAGACGATTTTACAGAGGTGTAGCCGAGCCCACCGAGGAAATTTCTTTCGATCTTCGACTTTCCCTTTTTTTTTTTTGGGCGAAATTACAGAACGAACCCTCGAGTGGGGCGTTCTTTCGAAATTTCACCCTCGGAACCGGTTTCCGTCTCAAAATAGCCCCCCCGAGGCGGTGGGTTCGTCTAAAAAGAATTGTCAATATAGATTAAAGACCCATTTTTTAATCATATATGATCTTTAAAATAAAATAAAAAAAGCATAGTGATCTGAATTAAAAAAAAGTTAGGAAATTGATTATGATGAGTTTAAACCGTAAAGTCCAATAAAGTGGGGTTCATCCACATGTTGTCCCCCTCTTGAAGTTGGCTCGGTCCTCTCTTTACACTCGCTTGCTCCTCGTTTTCGTTTTCGATGGGAGGGTTCTTCTTTGTTCTTGGAAATGTCTTGCAATAACGTTTAACACTATTTCACTTAATCCACCCATTTAACAGGCCTACTCAGTGATGATTGGCATCATTAAAAGTACTCAAATCAAACCGAGCCAAATTAAACATTAAAGAGAGAAATCTAAACGCTGAATTGGGGGAAGCACCATGGTAATTCTTTTGTAGGTTCTTGGTTTTTCAGAAAGTGAAGAAACTGGTACAAAGAAAGAGAGAGAGAGAGTCGGCGTCATTGCCTGTTGGATTCTTGGAAGCTTCGACCCGACAGGGATGGCGACCGCGTTTGTGGATGCAGAAATTGAACCTTAATTTCCAAAGTGCTGCTCCGCGAACAGCTCACCATCGACCTTTGCGACCTTTGCCGGAGCCGCGACCATGGTTGTAACTTTGATTTCCCAATCCCGAAACCGCTAAACTTTACCCTAGCCCCCGAATTTTCCAAAAGTTCCTTTATTTCTCCGACCAGATTCCAACATGCGATTTAAATGAAGCCGAAAACCCGACAAAAATCTCTCTATTCATCTACCCATTTTGCTAAGCTACCTTTAACTCCAACTGCTTAGGTTCCACTCCGTTTGAAATAGCACCAAAATGTTATTTCAATTGGACTCTTTTAGCTCCAGTTATGGGGGCTGCCGACCATCGATGAGGCCCAGCAACGACCAAAAGAGGAAAAAAAGAAAACTTTCGAAAAAAAATATTTAAATATTATTAAAAATTATTCACATTAATATCAGCTATATCACGTAGAACAACCGATGTCTATGTCAACGATTTTTTTGCCAAAATTAGTTAAATTAACTCAATTAGTAAAATGTGAAAATATTTAGGACTACAAATTGGCAAAAAAATGTAATAAGTTTAGAACTTTTGCAAATAATTTTCCCATTTTTATTATCTATAATGCCCTTATCCCTTTATTTTGTTGGGAAAAAAAAAAAAAGAGCAGTGGGAGGATGACCTTTGTGGCTTTTCCCTCTGGATTTTTTTTTTTTTTTTTTTTGGTCGATAAAGCTTTCTTTTATTATCAAAATGTCAAAGGTCCCAAACAAGGACAATCTAAAGAGAGAAGAGCACCATAACGTTATTTCAATTGGACTCTTTTAGCTCCAATTATGGGGGCTACCAACCATCGACAAGGCCTAGCAATGATTGTCAAAGGAAAAAAGAAAAAATTCGAAAAAAAAATATTTCAATATTATTAAAAATTATCCACATCAATGTCAGTCGTGTCACGTAAGACAGTCGACATCTATATTAGTGATTTTTTGCCAAAATTAGCTAAATTAACTCAATTAGCAAAATGTGAAAATATTTAGAACTAAAATTGGCAAAAAAAAAATAAGTTTAGAACATTTGCAAATAATTTTCCCGTTTTTATTATCTGTAATGCCCTTATCCCTTTATTTTGTTACAAAAAAAGAGCAGGGGGAGGATGACCTTTGTGGCTTTTCCCTCTGGAATTTTTTTCTTCGGTAAAGCTTTCTTTCATTATCAAAATGTCAAAAGTCCCAAACAAGGACAATCTAAAGACAGAAGAGCCCATAGGGCTTGCGGTGGCGCACAAAGCCAGTTTTGTGGAAGATGGCCTAGTTTAAGAGATTTTGCAGCCCATTTAGCTACTCTATTTGCAACCCCAGGACAATGAGCTACAGTAAACCGTGGATGGGCCTCTAATATTTCCAAACAATCCAAGATAAGTAAACCTTCTTCCCAGTTGCAGCTATCTGTGGACTGGCTTATCAGAGTGCTTATCAAATCCTGCCGATCCTATTCGACACAGATCACTTCGTGCGAGACTTTACTGTACTTACTGAACTGGAGAGCTTCGTGGATGGCTAGGGTTTCCACCTGAGCCATTGAAGACGCCTTCACCCGTTTAGCAAACCCAATAATAATATTTCCTTTATGATCTCTACAGATGCCAGCGATCGCTCCATCTGTCGAGCCTTCGATGAAGAAGCCATCAACATTGAACTTTAGGGATCCTTCGGCTGCATTTGTTCCGGGGTTGTTTTTGTACTATGGGTGTTCCATCTCTTGAAATTAGCATACAAACTCTCAGCCGATTCCACTGTTTCCGCTATATCTGGTAAAATACCTCTACAAAACTGAGTTGTTGCGGGGTTTGTAGATACACTAGAGAGTCGTCGCCACCAATTCCATCCGAGGTAAATCTGCTCCTTTAACTGTGAATTTCATCAACCAGTCATCAAGATGTGAGATTTCTCGATTATTGATTTGGATTTTCAAGTGAGGGTCAATCCATACAAACTGCGTCCAGGGACAAAGGAGAAAAATATGTTGAATCTGTTTCAACTCTTTGCTAGCACGAGAGAACATACCGGGTTAGGTAATAACTTCATTTTCCACAAATTTTCCTTCAACGGGATGGCATTAGTATAGATATTGCGTGCCAAAGTGCTTTGGGAATAAGAGGATGAGGCTTGTTCACTTTTCTGCTTTTTTTCGATATCTACTCTACTTAGGTTGTGCCCATTGTTAACTATGTAACAACCCGATTTAGTCTTGGTCCAAACTAATTTTTCCTGTGCACTGAGGGGTCTGACTTGGATGGTAAGGATTTCCTACACTAATTGCTCATCAAAGAGATCGTTAAGCTTCTGAATGTCCCATTATTCTGTTTCAGCAAAAATTAAATATGAAACAAGAATAGGATCATTCCTATTTGTTGGTCCACCTATCCGGCCTTGTTTAAGCTACCTATTCTCCCTAATTTTCATTTTTTTTCCATCATCGATCAACCACATAATTGAATGTACAATGACTTCTCGTCCTAGTAGCAAACTCTGCCATCCCCAAGAAGGTCGAGAACCTTACTTAGCCTGCCAAAAGTCTCCTTGGTTGAAATAAATTCCCTTGAAGAGCTTGCTCCAAAGAGAGTCTAGATTTTGCAGCAATCTCCATGGTTGTTTTCTGAGCATGACTTTGTTCATTGAAATCAAATCTCTAAAACCCGTAGCACCCTTGTTTTTCTTCAACTTCAAGATGTCCCATTTCTTCCAATGAATTCCTTATCTTAGATTCGTTGCTCTTCCACCAAAATTTGGCAATTTTTTTCTCAACAGCTTTGCACACTGAAATAGGAATTTTAAAGATTAACATGGCATATTATGGAAGGGCTTGGACAATAGCTTTTACTAAAGTCTCCTTTCCTGCTTTCAAATCAAATGCTCCTTCAAACCCTCTAGTTTAGCATTCACTCTTCCCAAAATCCAGGCGAACATATTTCTCTTTGAAGCACCCCAATCCGATGGAATATCTAAGTATTTGCTAGTATGGCCAATCTCAGGTATTTTTAGTTCACTAGGCATGTTGTCTCTTAACAATTGGGGCCATCCCTTACTGGAAAATATGCTAGACTTGTTTAAATTTATAACTTGGCTTGAAGCGTAACAATATTGATGTGGTGTGGGTGAGACATTCTAACATTCCACAATGGTTCATCCAAGAAAAAGATGGAATCATTTAAAAACAATAGGTGAGACAGTGTTGGGTAAAATTTGTTCAACTTAATGCCTCTTATGTTCCCATCCTCCACTGCTTTGTCCATCAAGAAATAAAGGCAGTTAGCCACTTAAATAAATAGATGGGGAGAGAGAGGATCTCCCTATCTAGTGCTCCTCGAGGGGTTGAAAAAGGGAAGAGACTCCCCATTGAATTTCACATTGAATGACATAGTCATTATGCACCGCATAATCCAACTGACCCATCTTTCACTGAAACCCATTGTAATCAAGCAAGCTTCCAAGAAATCTCACTCTACACAACCGTAGACTAAGAGAAAAATGTTCATACTTAAGTTTGTAGAGAGATTGTCACATGGCATGTACGACCCATTTTGCAGCTTGTTTTTGACTACTCGATGTTGCTAAAAAAAGTAGAAAAATTCACTGATTATTTTTCAACAAATTATTAATTTAGCAATTAATTCATGATTGATATGAGCTTTTACTTTTAACTTTTTAAATTTACTACAAGGCTAGAAAATCTCAAATAACTCATAAAGGATGACATACTCAAAATTACTTTTTATACGGGAAATATATTAACCATTACAAAAAGTTGCTAATGAATTTGGAAAATTTACTGAGGAAAACTCAATGAATAATATGAAAATTTCAGTATACTCCCGACCGATGGGCCAGTGACCCAAGAAAACGAAAGAGTGTTAATATCGAAGTGAGTTCTCCTCTAGGCTCATGGGCCATTTTTGACAATTGATCCACTCTTATTGGGCTGCTCGGGGTATATGAGGAATCGAAGTTGGGCTATGAATAATTAAGAAAGCCCAACGGAGAAGAGGGGGGTTTTGTCATTCCGTTGCTACTGTATGGATTCTCATTCTTGGGTCATCACCACCCTTCATTTTAGAAGGAAGCAAGAAGCACCGTTAGATCAACCAAACTAAAAACTTGCAATTTATGTTTTTAAGTATGTTTCTTAACAAATGAGTAACTTTGTATTGTATTTAGGGTGTGTACGTTTGTTTGAGAGAAGATGTTTTCCGAAAATTAGTTTTCTGAACTTTCACTTGATTGATTTGCCAAAAAACGATTAGTTAATTGAAAAAACTTTTTGATCAAGGAAAATATTTACGCATAAAATTAGGAAAGTGAAATTCCTAAATCTAAGAAGGTGAAAAAACTTTTTGGAATTGTTTATCTCAATTTTTTTAAATATTTTTCTTTTTTCTTTTTTTTTTTACTTCAATATTATTTCTATTTCTCCTTTGCACCGGATTTTCTACTCTTGAGAATTTAGAGTTATTTCACTAGATTGATGTTAACCCGCCTACTTTTGTTCTGAGTCATCAACTCCGAAATCTTGCTCAACTGAACCATGTGGAGTTCACTTGTGATATAAAAGTCATCTCGAAAGATGCACGATGTTAACGTGGTAATTGCACCTATAACTCTTGCGTAATACCTCCTATTTAAATGAGGTGAATTGATTGTGCATGTTGATTAGGGTAAGCATCGTCTTGTGGTTTGAATCCAAAATTGGAATCAAAGAACCGAACTAGGGAAAATCAAGGACTTTTTGAGGATAAAATCAAATCAAGGACTTTTTGAGGATGCTAGCCAGCTGAGTTTTTTTTTTTTTTCCTTCAAGGAAAGGTCAGTTGAAAAATGGCATCCGAAATCTTTGATGAAATCTATGAAAGTCACGCCAATTTTGTCTTCAACGAAGACACCTATTATCAAAATTTGGTAGGATATCTCTAGGGTGTGTGTATATAAATATTTTATTTTCCTTGGTGTTATCTTTACTTCAATATTATTTCTATTTCTCCTTTGCACCGGATTTCCTACTCTTGAGAATTTAGAGTTATTTCACTAGATTGATGTTAACCCGCCTTACTTTTGTTCTGAGTCATCAACTCCAAAATCTTGCTCAACTGAACCATGTGGAGTTCACTTGTGATATAAAAGTCATCTCGAAAGATGCACGATGTTAACGTGGTAATTGCACCTATAACTCTTGCGTAATACCTCCTATTTAAATGAGGTGAATTGATTGTGCATGTTGATTAGGGTAAGCATCGTCTTGTGGTTTGAATCCAGAATTGGAATCAGCAACCGAACTAGGGAAAATCAAGGACTTTTTGAGGATAAAATCAAATCAAGGACTTTTTGAGGATGCTAGCCAGCTAAGTTTTTTTTTTTTTTTTTCTTCAAGGAAAGGTCAGTTGAAAAATGGCATCCGAAATCTTTGATGAAATCTATGAAAGTCACGCCAATTTTGTCTTCAACGAAGACACCTATTATCAAAATTTGGTAGGATATCTCTAGGGTGTGTGTATATAAATATTTTATTTTCCTTGGTGTTATCTTTACTTCAATATTATTTCTATTTCTCCTTTGCACCGGATTTCCTACTCTTGAGAATTTAGAGTTATTTCACTAGATTGATGTTAACCCGCCTTACTTTTGTTCTGAGTCATCAACTCCGAAATCTTGCTCAACCGAACCATGTGGAGTTCACTTGTGATATAAAAGTCATCTCGAAAGATGCACGATGTTAACGTGGTAATTGCACCTATAACTCTTGCGTAATACCTCCTATTTAAATGAGGTGAATTGATTGTGCATGTTGATTAGGGTAAGCATCGTCTTGTGGTTTGAATCCAGAATTGGAATCAGCAACCGAACTAGGGAAAATCAAGGACTTTTTGAGGATAAAATCAAATCAAGGACTTTTTGAGGATGCTAGCCAGCTAAGTTTTTTTTTTTTTTTCCTTCAAGGAAAGGTCAGTTGAAAAATGGCATCCGAAATCTTTGATGAAATCTATGAAAGTCACGCCAATTTTGTCTTCAACGAAGACACCTATTATCAAAATTTGGTAGGATATCTCTAGGGTGTGTGTATATAAATATTTTATTTTCCTTGGTGTTATCTTTACTTCAATATTATTTCTATTTCTCCTTTGCACCGGATTTCCTACTCTTGAGAATTTAGAGTTATTTCACTAGATTGATGTTAACCCGCCTTACTTTTGTTCTGAGTCATCAACTCCGAAATCTTGCTCAACTGAACCATGTGGAGTTCACTTGTGATATAAAAGTCATCTCGAAAGATGCACGATGTTAACGTGGTAATTGCACCTATAACTCTTGCGTAATACCTCCTATTTAAATGAGGTGAATTGATTGTGCATGTTGATTAGGGTAAGCATCGTCTTGTGGTTTGAATCCAGAATTGGAATCAGCAACCGAACTAGGGAAAATCAAGGACTTTTTGAGGATAAAATCAAATCAAGGACTTTTTGAGGATGCTAGCCAGCTGAGTTTTTTTTTTTTCCTTCAAGGAAAGGTCAGTTGAAAAATGGCATCCGAAATCTTTGATGAAATCTATGAAAGTCACGCCAATTTTGTCTTCAACGAAGACACCTATTATCAAAATTTGGTAGGATATCTCTAGGGTGTGTGTATATAAATATTTTATTTTCCTTGGTGTTATCTTTACTTCAATATTATTTCTATTTCTCCTTTGCACCGGATTTCCTACTCTTGAGAATTTAGAGTTATTTCACTAGATTGATGTTAACCCGCCTTACTTTTGTTCGAGTCATCAACTCCGAAATCTTGCTCAACTGAACCATGTGGAGTTCACTTGTGATATAAAAGTCATCTCGAAAGATGCACGATGTTAACGTGGTAATTGCACCTATAACTCTTGCGTAATACCTCCTATTTAAATGAGGTGAATTGATTGTGCATGTTGATTAGGGTAAGCATCGTCTTGTGGTTTGAATCCAGAATTGGAATCAGCAACCGAACTAGGGAAAATCAAGGACTTTTTGAGGATAAAATCAAATCAAGGACTTTTTGAGGATGCTAGCCAGCTGAGTTTTTTTTTTCCTTCAAGGAAAGGTCAGTTGAAAAATGGCATCCGAAATCTTTGATGAAATCTATGAAAGTCACGCCAATTTTGTCTTCAACGAAGACACCTATTATCAAAATTTGGTAGGATATCTCTAGGGTGTGTGTATATAAATATTTTATTTTCCTTGGTGTTATCTTTACTTCAATATTATTTCTATTTCTCCTTTGCACCGGATTTCCTACTCTTGAGAATTTAGAGTTATTTCACTAGATTGATGTTAACCCGCCTTACTTTTGTTCTGAGTCATCAACTCCGAAATCTTGCTCAACTGAACCATGTGGAGTTCACTTGTGATATAAAAGTCATCTCGAAAGATGCACGATGTTAACGTGGTAATTGCACCTATAACTCTTGCGTAATACCTCATATTTAAATGAGGTGAATTGATTGTGCATGTTGATTAGGGTAAGCATCGTCTTGTGGTTTGAATCCAGAATTGGAATCAGCAACCGAACTAGGGAAAATCAAGGACTTTTTGAGGATAAAATCAAATCAAGGACTTTTTGAGGATGCTAGCCAGCTAAGTTTTTTTTTTTTTTTTCCTTCAAGGAAAGGTCAGTTGAAAAATGGCATCCGAAATCTTTGATGAAATCTATGAAAGTCACGCCAATTTTGTCTTCAACGAAGACACCTATTATCAAAATTTGGTAGGATATCTCTAGGGTGTGTGTATATAAGTATTTTATTTTCCTTGGTGTTATGTTTACTTCAATATTATTTCTATTTCTCCTTTGCACCGGATTTCCTACTCTTGAGAATTTAGAGTTATTTCACTAGATTGATGTTAACCCGCCTTACTTTTGTTCTGAGTCATCAACTCCGAAATCTTGCTCAACCGAACCATGTGGAGTTCACTTGTGATATAAAAGTCATCTCGAAAGATGCACGATGTTAACGTGGTAATTGCACCTATAACTCTTGCGTAATACCTCCTATTTAAATGAGGTGAATTGATTGTGCATGTTGATTAGGGTAAGCATCGTCTTGTGGTTTGAATCCGTAATGGAATCAGAACCGAACTAGGGAAAATCAAGGACTTTTTGTGGATAAAATCAAATCAAGGACTTTTTGAGGATGCTAGCCAGCTGAGTTTTTTTTTTTTCCTTCAAGGAAAGGTCAGTTGAAAAATGGCATCCGAAATCTTTGATGAAATCTATGAAAGTCACGCCAATTTTGTCTTCAACGAAGACACCTATTATCAAAATTTGGTAGGATATCTCTAGGGTGTGTGTATATAAATATTTTATTTTCCTTGGTGTTATCTTTACTTCAATATTATTTCTATTTCTCCTTTGCACCGGACTTCCTACTCTTGAGAATTTAGAGTTATTTCACTAGATTGATGTTAACCCGCCTTACTTTTGTTCTCGAGTCATCAACTCCGAAATCTTGCTCAACTGAACCATGTGGAGTTCACTTGTGATATAAAAGTCATCTCGAAAGATGCACGATGTTAACGTGGTAATTGCACCTATAACTCTTGCGTGATACCTCCTATTTAAATGAGGTGAATTGATTGTGCATGTTGATTAGGGTAAGCATCGTCTTGTGGTTTGAATCCAGAATTGGAATCAGCAACCGAACTGGGGAAAATCAAGGACTTTTTGAGGATAAAATCAAATCAAGGACTTTTTGAGGATGCCAGCCAGATGAGTTTTTTAACTTCAAGGAAAGGTCAGTTGAAAAATGGCATCCGAATTACGTCTTGAATTACGTCGCCCAATTTATTTTGGACCCAAGGATAATGGGAAAATTTCAAGTACCCTGAAGATTATTGTGCAATTTATCTCTTATTCTATCATTGCACTAGACAATTCCAACATCTCATAATTGGTACGATCCGACACACAATCACAAGGAAATAGAAAATAAAAGTAAGAAAAAGAAATCGAAATACAAGATTTTATCTTGATTCACCATTAATTTAGGGTTACATTCAATAGATGATTCTATTATAATTAGCAACCTTAAATTGGGACTACCGTGCCATTTTGTCAATTAGGAGTATGAACCGCACTCCAACAATAATGGGGTCACACGCAAACTAACGAGTTATATGTGCAATAGAGTACATTGACTTCTCTTTTTTAAATTCATCTATATAACTAAGACTCACTTTCAATAATTCCCTTACATTTACTCCTCAAGTTAAAGTTAGGTATTCCGTTACGCTACTGCCATTAATTTCCAAATTTAATTTGTTTTCCTGTTGGTCATGCGTTCAAACTTCAAATTAGTTCTTCAAAATCCAAGCTAAATAGGATTTCGTTTCCTGGCAGCACAAAAGCGAATTTAAAAGATTTCCGGAGGTGGACTAAACTGCTAAAAGGCCCATCCTTGCTATTATATTTGGAAGGAGTTGAAGATTTGTCTAATGTTCATATGACATGAGATCCATCACTATTTGCTTGCTTTTAAAATCACCCCTAAGGTAGAGGGACCCTTGGACCGCCAGATCTACAGTCCTATATGTTGTATCCAAGTGCATTTTGTGGTGCCTTCTACTTAAAATGCAGTATTTCATTCACACTTTAGAAAGTTGGAATGAACGATCTGTTCTTTTGTGATTTAACCGTCACCGACTGTCGTGGATCCAATCCTCGGAACTTTGTAGAAGAGTCCATTTCTTGTCTATCCTTGAATGAAGGGCGATTTCGCCGCACCAGGTTTTGGGTGGCTCAAAGGAATTAAAGACGGAATCACCATGGATCCAATTCCAGCAAACTCAGCACCATGTTGATATTTCGGTTGCATTGGATGGGATTGGCAAGAGAATGCAATTTACTTTGAAAACTCAAAAGTGATTTAGGCAACTTTGAGATGCTTAGAGTCAACCATTCACAGATCACATTTAAAACAGACGCCAACTATCTGAGAAAACGATGTTCCAACAACTGGAAAGATCACATGCCAACCAGTGGATGAAACACAATAAAAGAGCCTCCAATGCACGCAAAACCTTCACCAAAACACAAGAATTGCCTTTATCCTTTCATTGCTTCTAGAATGCTTCAGCTCTCTGTCTTTTCCTTTATTCTTTTATTGCTTCTCTTCTTGTTCTTTCTGATTAAAGTGATCTCTAGCGGTCATGGAAGAAAAGGGTGCAATCTTAAGCTGCCTCCCGGCCCAAAGAAGTTGCCACTTCTAGGGAATCTGCACCAGATGTTCGGCGAACTACCGCACCATCGCCTAACCGACTTAGCAAAAACATACGGACCGGTTTTCTATCTTCAACTTGGCGAGTTTCCCGTCATAACAATTTGCACTCCTGAAGCAGCCAAGGAGGTCCTCAAGACCCAAGAGCTCACTTTCGCCGACAGGCCGCCATTCCCAGCAGCTGAAATGACGAGCTATGACGGCTCAAGCATGTTTTTCTCCCCATACGGAGAATATTGGAGGCAACTCCGCAAGATATGCGTTTTGGAGCTTCTGAGTGTCAAGCGCGTGCGGTCGTTCGCCTGGGTGCGAGAAGAGGAGGTGAGCAATCTCGTCAAGTACATCAAATCCTCGTCAGGTCTCCCTCTCAATCTCAGCGAGAAGATCTTCGCCTGCACGAATTCCATCATTTGCAAGGCAGCTTTCGGCCATAAGTGCAAACAGCAGGACGAGTTTATCTCAACGTTTCAGGAATCCATGAAGCTGTTAAGCGGGTTCGGCCTAGCCGAGCTTTTCCCTTCCCTGCGGTTTCTAATTTACATTAATGGGATGAAATTGAAGTTGGATAAGATAAAGCGAAAGTACGACGAAATCTTGAATATTATTCTTGCGGACCACAAAATACAACGAGAACAATGCTTAAATAGGCCGGAAGATACCTCGGGTAAGGAAGATTTAGTCGATGTGCTACAACATCTCCAAGAGTCCAACGAGATCGGGTTTCATCTTACCACGGACAATATCAAAGGCGTCATCTTGGTACGTTACAGAACTATCTCTTATAATTACATCTCTAGTTCTGAGTAAAAATTCGACTAGGCAGATCCTCTTTGATTTGGTCATATCAAGTTGTGAATCGTAATTTTATTTCTTCATATTCAATTTCCAATAGACAATCCTTATGCAAAAATAGAAAGACATGCATTAACAATAAGGAAATTTTTTTTACTCCGATGTAGGAATAAGAATATGGCTCGAACATAATCAAAAGATAAATCTACAGAACCTAGAATATAACTGACGTATGATATGATATCAGTCAATGCAAAAGGTCAACAAAAAATGGGGTTTGTTCTTACTAGATTTTTTGCAGTTAGCATCGCGCAATTATTTGGAGAGATATTATAAACTCACGTTTCTTAAAAGCTCCTTCCACGACTCTTCTTCCTGACTTTCAACTACCATCATTGACTTCTTGTCAAATCTTATTACAAAGACAAATTATGATTTTGTACACCTTCAGAAAAAACGTTCTGTGAAGGAACATAAAAGTTAAAGTCGTTAATGGATGACACATTACGTATTTCCCAAAATATGTAGCCCATAATGTAAAAAATATATACTTACACTATATTACAAAGTATTATTTGTACGGTATTATTTGATGTTAGAAGCTCATGCACAGAATAACCAATGCTGCGATGCTCGAGGGAAACTATATTTTTTGAAATAATAGCTTTCGAACAATATTCCCATCCAACTTTTATGAGAATAAAAATGTCAAATACTAAATAACTTATACGAACATATTGTTTTAATATCCGTAAACTACTGCCTTTTAAATTTATATGCTTATGGTGGAATTGAACACCTTTTTAGCAATTATTTTTATCTTATTGATACCTCATATTAATTAAAAATGAAACAAATTTTCACCTGACTTCCGCGCAACAACTGCTCAAGTACCATAAAAAGCAATAGATTAATTATAAATAAGTTTTATTAAAACTAAACATAACATGTTAATAGAGAAACTTGTCAGCCTCATGCGCTAATGCATTTTAATTTTTTTTTTTTGTTTGGTCGGTCGTCAATGCATTGTAATTTACACTTACCAAAGTCGATTTTTTTATTAGGTGTTTCTAATCTCTTACGATATTCCATGAAGCATATTGAAGAATAAGACAAACAGCAACTTAACAATGAACAAATTTCACATCAAATTGATATGGCTTTAGTAACTATAGATTTGAAATTTTATTATGATATTTACATTAATTTGATTATGGTTCAGTATTCCAATTTTATGTGTATTTGTAGCTGTCCAGTTAAAAACATGATGAAACATAAAGATTGAGAAACTGCTTTTAAAATAAGATATCTCCATTTAATCTCCCTATTAATAAGTCCATTAAATTATCTTTGCTATTTTTATTTTACAAAAATATGGGAATTTTTGTTCAAACTTGTTTGCCATAAAATTTTGTCTTTGATTGAACCATGTCAAGAGTGCAAATAACACCTTGCCTAGAAATCACCTCCTTCTACAACTACCTCATTATAGATTCAATCACTATTAGACTCCTCTTGCTAGAATATTTAAATAATAAGACTAGTCATTAGATGAAGACGTGTTTTATTATTTAAATGTCCTAACACTTCCAATAGTTGTTCTCACACCTTGTCCACGTGACATAGTACACTCACTCCCAAGACCATAAACTACACCTCTGAAGTGCATACAAACTGTTTCCCGCACACTTTTTCTCACTTAGGCAAATGTCTTCTCTCTATGTACTACCACCACTTACCTTGTATGTTTACAAAGGGGGTGGACACTCTTGCTAGCTTTTCAGATGAATCGACTGCAATGCAGCAAGGGAGAGACAAACTCAAGAATTCTCTAAAAATGCTTCAAATGAACCCTTTTAATCAACAAATGTCTTCGCTCTAAGTAATACCGCATATCTCGTTTGGTCTTCTTATAGGCATCAAATTTGAACGTTAAGCATGGATCTAGTAGCCATTATGTCCATCTGTCTACGGGTAAAAGAGCTAAGAGAAATTCCCTCAAAAATTTAAGTGTAGAACCTTCAATCAATCTGACCAGTCAGACAAATTTTCCAAATGTGGCAGGTTTTATGCACGTCAATATATCAAACTCTTTATCAGAATATTCCCGGGTTCGTTTTATATCAAATTCATATAATGTAGCTGCATACTTGATCAATTCCATTAAAGACTCAAATGAGCTTTACTATCGTCAAATCATTTCCAAGATGGTCGCAAAAAATTATATATAGTGGGGTATATATGCATGACTCTCACAGGATATAATCGCTGCGGGAAGCGAGACATCATCAACGGTGCTAATATGGGCCATGTCAGAAATGCTCAAGAACCCGAACGTGATGGCCAAGGCGCAGGATGAGACACGGCGGGTTTTGAAGGGAAAGGACCGCGTTCAAGAATCCAACATCGAAAAGCTCAGTTACCTGAAGTGTGTTATCAAAGAAACTCTAAGAATGCACCCGCCGGCACCGTTTATCCCCAGAGCACCAAGGGAAGAATGCAAGATCAACGGATACGATATTCCTATGAACTCGAGAGTCCTTATCAATGCATATGCTATAGGAAGAGATCCAAGATATTGGACAAACCCGGAGAAATTCGAGCCTGAGAGGTTTTTCGAATCTTCAGTGGATTATAAGGGGTTGCACCATCAATTTCTCCCATTTGGATCTGGTCGGAGGATCTGTCCGGGCATTTCATTCGCCACAGGTAGCGTCGAACTTATACTAGCATCACTGTTGTATCATTATGATTGGAAACTGGCAAATGGGCAAACGCCGGAACAACTTGACATGACTGAAGGTTTTGGTTTTGCAGTTGGCAGAAAGGATGATTTGTATGTAATTGCTTCACCGTGTTCTTTGATTTCAGCTTGATAAAGAAGGCATGTGGAAGACCGTCCTTCATTGAAAAATGTATCATTTAAAGACTTAGTGAGATATTGAACTGAAATAAGATTGACATTGTCTGTATTTCCGGACCAAAACTTTTAAGCGACATCCAACCCGTCTCTTTATTCGAACATTCATTCGTCAAAAGCGAGAAAATAACATCAACCCACTTTAAAATGAGAGACCGGGGGGGAGGATGAGGGTAGTAAAACCCAATCAAAGCTGCACATCCTCCTCCTCGTATCGACAGCAATGCAATTAGCACATTAGCTTACATCTCTACCGATTGGATTGTACTTGACGTTGAGAAGACTTTCTAATGCATTTTGAAGTTAACAAAACTATCAAGAGCTGAAATCCTTGCGAATTCCCGATTGTCTTCGAAAGTGACCCGAGTTGTCCAGTAGCTAAGCTCTTGAGGACGTTGAATCTGTTAAACATGTCCGCCACATCCATGCATCTCTACTTTAATCTCCTCTCCTGCTTTTATTTTAGCTAGAGAGAATGCCGCTTTAATGGACGTCATCGCCTTGCCTAACCCAAAAATTAAACCTAAATCGACCAAAAACTTCCCTAGGGCGGCAAATTTTTCCTTGCCTTTTGGTGCCAATTTGGCCTGAAGATTGACCTAAGGCGACGAATTTTTATCGCCATAGACTCCATAAACGTGACGAATTTTTTTTTCGTATTTGGCTTGTCCATGGCGACAAAAATGAGTTTTAATGCCTTTGAGTAAGACAACCTTATTTTTTGACCTTTGCTTTCTAAAGGCGACAAATTTTATTATTCGTTGCCTTTGGCCACCGAAGGCGATGAATTATTGTTCGTCGCCTTTGGTAGCTACAGCAAGAAATAGGTATCAAAGGCAACAAAATAAAAAATATTTTTGTCAACTTAGGTAAAATCGAGGAAGCAAATGCAACAAACAATTTGCAATAAAAAATTGTCGTCTTTAGTTAAGGGGACAAAATAGGGCGTGTTTCGTTCAACATTCCCAATAGACTTTCGGCCTCCCAAACCCCTTAAAAAAATGCTAGACCGTTTGACAATTATTTTGAAAGAAGCTTTCATTTGAAAATCAGCATTGTAAAGGCTGAAAGCCCAATTCTAATGGGGCTTTTAGCATTTTGCCAAATGCTAAAACTCATTTTTCGTTTCAAAACTGCACTCACCAATTCTTCAATTTTCAATGTTATCCCTCATTACTTTCTTTTTATTAAAAAAAGGACCAAACCCTTCGCCGGACCGGCAAAGGGTTTGGTCTCTTATTTATTTATTTATTTATTTAAATTATATATATTTGATTTTTTTTCAATCTTAAATAAATAAAAATTTAAAAATTAATATTAATCACAAAAGAGTTTTTCAAATGTGTTTTCTACCAAATGACATTTCTCTCAAAGTTACTTTTTAAAACATAGTTTACCAAACGGTATTTTCATTTACTAAAAACCTTTTAGGCTAAACTATTTTACATTTTCCCAATGGGCTTTCAAAATATTGAACTAAACACACCATTTGTTTCCTTAGCCCATTTTCTTTAGTGAAATACCGACTCAAAATTGAAGTGGTGAAAATGTATTGAACCTAATCAAAATGATGTTATGCTTCTCAGGGAATAGAATTGTCAAAGTTACCTCAAACAATTAATCTTATTTTACACACATGAAACTACTTTAATTTATTGATAATACCTTTAAATGGTCAGTCTTTGGGAATTGAAATTGATGAAATAGTTAAAAATTGAAGGTGTGAAATTTATGATACACGTGGACGAATTTGTCGCATAAATATGTGAAAGAGAAACTTAAAACAACTTTGTAGATGGTCAAGCCACGACGCACGACGCACGAGTAATATCCAGAAACGCGCGTGCAAGGGCACGCATATATAAATCACTTCATGCATATTCAAACAGATTTTTATTGTACATATATAGATGATTTTTGACGCTAAACATGTATGCTTAACGTGAACCAATTTAATTACGTGCAAGTATTGTGCAATTGTGTTGTATTGAGAATTGTTAGCCGTAAACAAATTGAGAGAAAAAGCTCTTAAAATGACAATTAACATACTCGTTATAAAGATGCGAAGTAGAATGTCTGGAAAAAGTAAAGAGAAAATAGATTTTGAATGATCGTATCTTAACCACACAACTTAATGAAAAATAGATTCTCTAGTTAATGGGCGTTATGTATGCTTGCTCGTTGGCTGGATGATCCAAAGAGTGAATACTTCGACAAGCATCTAGCTAGGATTCAAAATATTATATGGGTTGCTATGGATACTGTTTTCATTTTCTGCACTAAATGAGCTCCAGCAATGTCAGGAGAGTTCCAGATGTCCTTGATAAGCCTCGACACTCCTCATTTTCCGTCCAGAAAGCTTCGAACTTAAAATTTTTCTTCCTCTTCACTAGTTCAGCCCGTAGAGATATTAAAATAGGGTTGTGGTCCGACCCTATAGCAGGTAGCGCAAAAGCTTCTGCTTTAGAGAACAATAATCTCCATTCTATATTACATACCGCCCTATCTAATATATTTCTAACAAATTCCTCCGCTTTCCAATTGTTAGTAAGACTTTCCATACGATGGTCAAGGCTTACCCTTCACTAAAGAATTCTTCATTACCTTAGTGGGTGAAACTTAAGGTAAATAAGATTAAGCGAATATGTACTCCAAAATGCAAAGACAACAACCCATTTATTGTGCACATATAGAGATCTTTCTCATGTTATGCCATTTATGATGCCAACCCATTTATGTTAAACGAGAACCTATCAATGACGTGCTAGTACAGTACAAATGGGTCCTGTTAAGACCTATTGGCCCCAAACTGATTCAGAGAAAAGGCTCCTAAATAGAAAGTGAAACGTATTCATTATGAAGATGAGAACAGCCGAAACATCACTATGGGATGTCTGAGGAAAGTAAAGAGAACATAGATTTTAAATGACCGTATCTTTACCATACAACTTAATGGAATCATATATGCTCCAGTTTACAGGCATTATGTACGCTTGTTTGTTGGATGGAGAATACAAATAGTGAATACTTCAATAATCATCTAGCTAGGATTCAAGATTTTACGTAAATTGCTGAAAATGGAATAAAGATTATAGTCGGTTAAATGATTAATCGCATTAAAGGGTTTTTATGCCTATTTCGGAAGCATAACCAGCCTCTAACAACTTTAAATTGGAAAAAAATTAAGGGTGTGCAACTGGATTAGTTCTACTTGAGAACCAAATTGAACTACCTTGAAAATAGGTCCAACTCTCGATTCCAAAATTTTGGGACCAGTAGGAATCGGTCCCATTCCCAGTTCCAAATGAGGACCCACCCATGAACCAAATTGGTTTCGAAACCAAATTCATAAAATTTAAACAAAAAAAAAAAGTAAATAATCTAGTTTCTCTGTTTCTAACATCTGGGCTAAGGTTTTATATAAATTTATTGTAGATTTAACTATATTGTTTATTTTGTTTTCAAGTAGTTAGAATTTGGAGCAATATTTTAATGGATGAAAAATAGGTTCTCAAATAGACTCTAAAATAGTACTGGAAAAACAAGATAGGTTCCAAAACTGGTTCCGGAGTATATACGATAGATTCCGAGTTCCAAAAACTAAGAATAAATTTTAATAGGGTAGGTTTTAGGTTTCATATTTGGAACCTACCCACATCAACCTTAGCAAAATCCACTAATTATTAGTGTTAAAATAATTGATCCAATTTTCAGAATTTTCTGAAGGATATGTGTAGAAGAGTCTGGCATACACAAGAAATTTCTGGCAACAGTATTGATGTCTCTAGTCCTACGTGGGAAGCACGAAATGCCAGCTGTATAAGTCTTAGGTGGAATTGGTCAAGAAGGTTGTTGCCTTGTTGTCAGACGTTGTAAGCAAGAAAAGTCAATTAATATTTGCAGAGCAAATCTTGAAGCGTAAACAAATGTTTTGTGTTATCTAGCTATCTAAGTCGGTCAAGAAAGAGGCGGTGACATACGCCTATAAATAGGACTGTGGACGTCCACTCTCTCTTGTAGAAGACCAACTACCAAACCTCTCCTCCTTCCGTTGTATTACCCACCAAATAATAAAGCCTTTCTTGTTGTTCCCTCGTGCTCCATTGTCGGCACTCTAAAAAATCGAGGAAAAGTGTTAAAAAAGTTCTACACCTTTTGTATTTATGCCAATTTAGTCATAAATAATTTTTTTGTATCAATATAGTCCTAAACATTTTTTACTTTGTACTAATTCAGTCATTTCTAGCTAATTTTGGCTGGATTTTGCTGATTGTGCATTGATTGGTTGATGTAGCATGATCGTTGCTCACGTGAACAATTTTTAATAATATTTTAATATTTTCGAATTTTTTTTATTCTTTTGCTTTTTTTTCGTTTTTCCTTCTCCTCCACCTTCCTCTAGTTGGTCACTGGACCTTGGCGAATAGCCAAAGGCGACGGACCTCGGCGATCGGCCAAAGGCGATGGCCAACAAGTAGAGGTCGACCTCACCGGCCATTGGCCAAGCTCGAGCCCTCGCCAGTGGCCTCGAGGGCAACATCACATTGGACAACAGAGGGACGGTGGCCACGACGATTGCTTGATCGGGGAGAGAGAGAGAGAGAGAGAGAGAGAGAGAGAGAGAAGCATATGTGACTGCGCGTGGGTGGGGCGACGACGGTAGAGATGATCTTATAAAGGCGTAGCCGAGCCCACCAAGGAAATTTCTTTTGATCTTCGACTTCCCTTTTTTTTTTTTTTTTGGGAAAATTACAGAAAGATCCCTCGAGTGGGGCATTCTTTTGAAATTTCACCCTCGGAACTGGTTTCCGTCTCAAAATAGCCTCCAAAGCGGTGGGTTCTCTAGGAGTGTGCAAGAGAATTGGGAACCGCCCGGAATCGAACTAGACCAAAACTGGCGATTCCCATGAGAGCCGGTTCAATTCCCATTTCGATTTAGTGGAATCAGTGAGTGCCGATCCGATTCCCGATTCTAGGCATGGAACCGTTCACCTACCAGGATCGGACCGATATATATTAAAAAAAGATTTACTTAATTATTTTGTAGTTTTTTGACCATATATATATTTGTAGTTAGTGGATATTATTGACTAATTTTGTCTCTTGACTGTGTAATAGGATTAACCCCTTACTTTTCTTTCTCATTCTAATAATCCATTTACTTGCTTTTCTCAACCAAAATAAAATAAACAAACGTGAAGAAAAGAGACAACCGATCGAAAATGTCTATAAGAGCCAATGGCTCATTTTAAGAGTATAATTAGATCTTTCCTTAGCCATTCTCATTATTAAATTAGGTTGACGTTACAAAAAGATGAATTAAGCGATTAATATTTTAACTTTTGTGAGATTAGGACTTTTAATGTGGAGTCTAATTCTCCATTTATTTCCTATGTCGGGAAACCTTAAGAGAACCACACCATGATCTTTTAGTAAATTTAGTTTTTAGCTAACGAATATTGTCTATTCATTTTACCTTATAATTTTCAATTCTTAATAAAAATAAATGGTATGTAATTAAACTTGAATATAAGGCCGAACAAGCTTTGTAGGGATTGGAGATTAGTTCCATGAATTCACTCAGCAATTAGATCGAACCGGTGGTCTGTTTCTCAAGTGGATGCATGGAATTAACGGACAAGTTTCGATTTCAATTTTTCAAAACTGGTCCTTAGTAGACAATTCCTAGTTTCAAAGTGGGAACTGCCGATCCAAACAATGCTCACCCATAGGGTCCCCCCAATAGAATTGGCAAAATAGATTAAAAACCCAATTTTTTTCACAATATATGATCTTAAAAAAAAAAACCATAAATGATCTGATAAAAAAATCGATCTATGATGAGTTGTATGAGTTAGCATAATTTTAGAGAATTGGTTATAAGAAGTTTAAACTGTAAAGTCCAATAAGTGGGTTCATCCTCATGCAGTCCTCTCTTGAAGTTCGCTCGGTCCTCCCTTTGCGCTCGCTCGCTCGCTCGCTTCACATTTTCATTTTCAATGAGAGGGTTCTTCCTCGTTCTTGAAAATGTCTTGCAATGACGTTTAACACTATTTTACTATATTAGTGCCGAAAATATAGAATATAATAATTCGTCGATATCTTTCCTGGTTTAAAAGTGCTCAATCCGCGTGGACAAAATATTATTTCATAAAATTTAGAATATAAATATTCCATAAATACATGATATCTTTAATTTTGCACTTTTACTTAACTTAATAACTTTTCTTTGTGTTAATTTACTTTTTAAAAATATGATATGAAATTTGAATCCAAGTAATATGCACACATTAAAAACTTTAATTAGGTTAAATAGGTAATATGAATGTGTTTTCGTGGTATTGATCGGATATGAGCCGAACACGAATTAAATATGAGTCACTAAATTTATATTGCATTAAATAAGTTAAAATGGGTTAACTTTGTTGACCTAACCTAATTCACCCATTTGACCGGCCCGATCACTGATGATTAGCATCGTCAAAATTACCCGAATCAAACCAAACCAAATTAAGCCAAATCAAATTAAACATTAAGGGAGAAATCCAAACACTGAATAAAGGGGAAGCATCATGGGAATTTTTTTATTCTTTTTGGTAGGTTCCTGGATTTTAGAAAGTGAAGAGAAGGGCACGGAGAAAGAGAGAGGGCAAGCGGGGTGTCATTGCTTGTTGGATTCTTGGAAGATTCGACCCGACAGCAATAGCCACCGCGTTTGTGGATGCAAACGTTAAACCTTAACTTCCGACGTTCAATGGCACCTCCTCCTCCGAATCAACGCGAACAGCTCACCACCGACCCTTTCCGGAGCGGCCGTCCCAGCCGTTTAAGTCCTCATGGTAGTCTAGCTCTCCATACATGCATGTCCAAATCTCCAAGGCTGTGTCCATGGTCGTCCATGTAAGAGTTTTCCTGATATGAGCTACATTAATTGATATTGTAATTTACCATTTAACGGTTACCGTTCTCCTGGGTTTGGTTTAAGGTGAGATAGAAGGTTTCTTAATTAGTCTAATATGGGGCTGGCTAGTGTGGGCCGAGTTGAGCCTGACCCGTAATGAGGGGACCTGGCTGGAAACTCTATAAATAGTGCTCAAGTCTTTCCTCTAACCCTAATTTCTCACATGTATCATCACCTAAAGAGCGTTTACCTAACGCTAAACGTGAGGGGGCCGCCTCATTGAGCCAGTGATACAGAGGACAATAAAGGAGAAGGACTTGCGCGTGGAACATTGTGTTTCTGCTTCCGCTTTAAGAATGATGATTCCCAAGTGCGTTAATCTTTCTATTTAATTATGCATGTTCTTGTTCTGGTTATGGAGATCTTGGGATTGCGTAATTTGCATCCAACATGTGGTATTAGAGCAACCATAACCCTAGAACTCGAATGCATAAGATTTTTGCCCTAATTTGTGATTTTCAAGATTTTTTGTTCAATAAAAATAAAATTAAATCACAAATTCGGACTGGACTCGATGAGACGAGCAAGACGGTCGGTGGCGCATCGCCGGGGGAGGCTTCATGCACCCCCACGCGCGTCCACCTCCCGCTAGGGCGTCGGAGACGCGCCCCATGAGCGGTCACGCGCCCTCACGCGCTCCCATGCGCGGGGTGCGGCTCGCGCGTGCGCTCCACGCGCCGCGCGCTCAGGCGGCGCGTGCGGGCGCGTGGAGCGTCGGATCGCGCGTGGCCGGCGGCGTTAGGTCCGTATGGTCATCCTTTATCTTGTGGTGAATTTATTTTACATGTTTGATGATTTTATGGATGTGAAAATACATACGGAACCCTAAATACGTGTATTTTTAGAGTATTTTTGCGTATTTTTCTTGTATTTTCTATGATTTTGGAAATAAAGGTGTTGGGTTACAGGTATGTTATCACATAAATGTTATAAAAGTGTGATTCATTGATAATATATTTAAAATTTAATTTCTATTAATGAGTCACACCCTTATAATGAGATACAACCATTATTGAATAGTAATTGAGCTATGTATTGAGGTAATGAGAAACAGTAAAAGTTATTAAACTTTTGTTGCTCAAGCATACTCCTTTACACGCTGGTAACCTTTAAATAATGGACGTCTTAAGAACTCGTGACCAAATTGATTGTACACATCTGTTGAATGTGGGTAATGCATGTAAATTAAGTTATTGCATATTGTACCTAAACTCATTTGTTCACTTGGTAATGTCTATCAAGTTGAACATTTTTTTATGGTTAAGAAATATGACAACATTTACATAGAGCAATAGTATCTACTGTTATAGTTTAGATATTTGGTTTTGTGGTTTGACTCAATTAATAGGCCACTGGTTGATGCAATGATAAGTTATTACTTAAAGTTGGCTAATAAATCAATTGTTGGCCTTGGAGTCATGTTTTGCCTTATGAAACTCATGAGCGATAGTGGATCAGCTGTCAGGCTTGTCGATCTGTGGTACCCTGTATTGCTATTGATGTTAACTTGTGATAGATCCTCTAGATCAGCATTCTTTTTATGTTGTTATGGTAATTTGTAATTGGGGTGCACAAGAGATGCTTGCTTCTATGTTATGAGAAATTTCTTGTGTTGCTATGATCGGTGATTTTCCTGGATGAATAAAGCAGTGTAATTAGCATGATATGTGATTTTGGTGATTTACTGTCCCCTGTCACTAAAGTTAAAATCCCATATATAAGGTGTATGTGAGCAGTATGGTTTATATCCCTGATATGAGAGAGTTTCAAGGATTCAATTGAGTAGTGACCGCTAAAGTGGCACGCTTGATTGGATTTGAGAAATTTCGGTCTCGTATATTGATTGAGATGTCTCCTGGTCTAATGCGTAGTCATACTCTCAAAGGAGATGATTGTGTATTAGTTTATGGATGGATACATGATGATAAGGTGGAGGAGTAGTTTTCATGATGGATAAGATATTGTCATGATCGCTCATGTGGGGAGTATACAATTGCATGTCATATATTCTGCCCAAAGGTGATTATATAATTTTGCATGTAACTCTTTGGATGTGTAATTGATGCTAATTACATGTTCAATTGAGTAGTGACCGCCAAAGTGGCACGCTTGATTGGGTTTGAGAAATTTCATGTGGTCATACTCCCAAAGGAGGTGATTATGTATTAGTTCATGAAGAGATACCAAAATGTGATTATATGATTATGCATGTCATGTATTCTGTGATTATATGATTATGCGTGTAACTCTCTGGATGTGTACTTGTATGTCAAGTTACACAATGCTCACATGATACTAATTACAGGTTACCTTTCTATAATTAATAACTCCACTATTATTGAGGTTTTTACTACTACAAATTTTAAATTGTGAACATATGATTTGTTCCTTGAGAAAAGAGCAATAGAATTTGCTTACTGTCCATGAAGCGTTCCATTCTGGAACACTTGAAAAGTGGTTTGCCTGCGGACTACACTGCTATAAGATGATGGAAGCCATAGTGGCTTGTAATTATGTCTTGTCTAATATCAAATTTAGGATACATTTGCAAAGATTGTGTTTAAGTCCTAATGGCATATACATATCGTATATGGTTGAAGAGGTTGTTTCCAAAAAATTTTGTTTAAGGAATAATCTCACATATGTCTAAAGGAAGAGTAGAAAAGTTGACAATGTTGATATTCTATCTACTCTTAACAGTTATTTAAAGAATTCTATTGATTATTGGAAGTAAAATGACCGAGGTAAAGAATAAATCGGTTAGAATTATTCTTAAATGTTGTCAAACTTAATAGTGGCCGTGAGTATTTTGGCAAGTATGACAATGTGGAATAGCTTAAAAGGTCATTTGTCAAATAATTGGTAAATTATGAGGTGGTAATTTAATTACTATGCCTGAAAATTCTGACAATAAGGTTTGACCAAAAGGCATAATTGCACCATAATGAACATGGTGATGAGTATGATGAGTAAGACTAATTTATCTTGTCTTCTGTGGGTTGATATTGTGAAAGCAACTCTTTTCACATACAAAAGATGTTTTCTTACCAAAGTTATTTCATAAACTTCTTTTGAGTTATAGACTGGACATAAATTACTTGAATCATATTAAATTTAGAGGTGTCATGTAGAAGTGAGGTTATCTAATTCAATATTAAGTGTGTTGCAATTCAGATCCACTCGGAATTATTTTGTATCTTACATAGATTGTTCAAAGGGGTATTGTTTTTATAACTCTAAAGAATGTACAAGAATTATGGAATCACATACAGTAAAGTTTCTGGAGATTGACGTAATTGTAGATGATAGCTGCTCTCAGACAATTAATGATAATAGTATGATGGAAAATTACTGTGTCTTTGTCTTTGCCTATATAAATAATTGTGATATAGACAATGATGGAATCTCATGTACCATAGACTAAACTTGTTGAGGTTTAAGATACTATTCTTGATATAGTTTAAGATGAAACTTATCGAACCTCTCAAGTGCAGAATGAAGTGGTTGTAACTTTTATTCAGGAGATTTGTTAGGGAAAGACGGTCGGTTATACCATCAGACTATATAGTCCATTTGTGAGAGCATGATTGCAATATCCACTACATGGTTCATTGAGCGACATATATGAATGTTGTTTATTATCCTTAACTAAGTATGTGATTAGATGTCATAAAAGATTATATGTAATCTATGAAATATTATAGTGTTTGGAAACTTACTGACTTGCCTAAAGATCACAAGTTCATTAGTTGCAAATAGGCGTACAAAACTAAAAGGATTTCAAAGAAAGATTATGAAATTTAAAGCCAAATTGGTAACTAATGTTTTCACTCTGAAAGAGGGGTGGATAGTTAATAGTGAAGAAATAATTATTCTTTTCTAATATTTTCTTAAAGATTCTTTCAGAGTGAACGTGGCATTAATAGCTCTTTTTTATATGAAGTTACGTCAAATAGATACAAAATCTATATAGTGCAACTCGAGGATTTTACAGCAGATTCAAGTAAACTTGTGTGTAGACTGAAAAGTCTTATTCATAGTCTTAAGAAAGTTTCCAGATAATATTATCAAAGTTTCATAGTATTGTTATTTTGTTCAATTGAGAACAAAGTAATTCAATATACTGCAAGGTCACTGGGAGGAAATTTATTTTTCTCATACACTATGTACATGATATTTTGTTTACAAGTAGTGACCTTGAGGCATCTTTTGTCTTTTGTACTGAGGTCCATAAGGATTGTTCTCGCTATATAAATATTGGATTTTATTAGATTTATATCAGATGACATTTGCTGATTGTATTTTGGAAATATTCAATATACATCAATGCAAGCTCGGAATTGCTCATGTTGTTAAGGGTGATGGACCAAATCCATTACATTGTCATGATTTAGATATTGAGAAAATTTAGTTGAAGGGTGTACCTTCTGTCAGTGCACTTGAAAGTATAATGTATGCTCAAATTTGCACTAGACTAAATATCGTCTTTACGATGGGACTTCTAGGTAGATATCAGTTAAATTCATGACTGCCAAGAAGATTTTAAGGTACTTAAATAAGACAAGAGATTATATGTTAATTTACAGACATGTTCAGTTCTTGCAGCTAGAAGGGTATTTAGATGTAAACTTTGCTGGCTGTTATGATGACATGAGATTAATAACATAATATATATTTGTTTTAGTAGAAAGTGTAGTAAATAAAGTTCTATGTCTACTATGTAAGTAGAGTTAGTAACATTCTTTTAGGTTATTACTTGGGCTATTAGGTTTCGAAATCTCATTAAGAAGTTGACCTTTTTAATTTTATGGAATGACCCATACGGCTATATTGAGATAATAAATTTGTAGTATTATTTATTAACTATAGAGGTCTCAAGGGGTCTATATATGTATGTGGCGATCAAAATTTTTTACTAAAAAGAAATAGTACAGAAATGTGACATTATAATATAACATATTTCCACAAATGATATGGTTGCAGATCCACTAACTAAAGGCCTACGCCCATGTGTATTTGAGCGACATGTCATTAGCATGAGCCTAGGAGCATCATGAGATGTTATTTAGTGGGAGCTATTTTGGTTTACTCTGATAAAGGTTTCATCTATGTTCGTTACACTTTGTAACGGTTTGATATGTATTAACTTTTGCATTCAATAAAATATTTTTGAATGTATTATTATTATGTTGAATACATATTGGTAAAAGTCTCAAGGTATTATTTAAACCTTGAGTGAAGGCTAGGGCATCCGGTTATTAGCCTTATGCATATGTGGGTTCATTGGAACCATAAAGACATTCTTTAGTGGCACAAGTTTTTTGTGACGCTTAAGGTAAGAGAATGTACATTCTCTAGTGGCACAAATTTTTGTGACACTTAAGGTAAGAGAATGGTGATTGACAAATGTGGTCTCTCTATGAGAGATGTTATCTATTTGACACATTATTATATTGAATCCATATCAATAAAGTTGAGAACATTCGTGACCATGGAAGGCTTTGTGTGTATACATGCAGTTATTACCATGATTCGGTGTTTGAGATTTTATGGGATAGGATTGACTATTAAGAATTATCTCTAGAGCAAAGTACGCACATATAGTACGATTTCAATTAATATAGCCCAAGTGGGAGAATGTAAGAGTTTTCCTGATATGAGTTACATTAATTGATATTGTAATTTACCATTTAACGGTTATCGTTTTACGGGGTTTGGTCTAAGGTGAGATAGAAGGTTTCTTAATTAGTCTAAATGGGGCTAGCTAGTGTGGGCCGAGTTGAGCCTGACCCGTAATGAAGGGGCCTGGCTGGAAACTCTATAAGTAGTGCTCAAGTCTCTCCTCTAACCCTAATTTCTCACATGTATCCTCACCTAAGGAGCGTTTACCTAACGCTAAACGTGAGGGGGCCACCTCATTGAGCAAGTGATACAGAGGGCAATAGAGGAGAAGGACTTGCGCGTGGAACATTGTGTTTCCGCTTCCGCTTTAAGAATGATGATTCCTAGGTGCGTTAATCTTTCTATTTAATTATGCATGTTCTTGTTCTTGTTATGGAGATCTTGGGATTGCGTAATTTGCATCCAACAGTCCACACTCGAACTCCGTTCCTCTCCTCCGTGGCCGTCTAGACCTCAACAAGATCGGTAGTCATGGAGCCTCCTTATAGTTCGGTCACTAAAACAAATATAGCGTTCATGTTTTGGGGCTTGTACGGGTATTAGTAGAAACCCAAACTTAATTGGCCCATTAAAATCCCTACTGGAGACTCAAATCTTCCCTGAAAGACAACCATGTTCGCATCATGTGCCATTATCCGAGCCATGAATGGGGCATTTTAGCCCGAAATTGTAACTCAATTTCCTAATCCCAAAATCTCTAAACTTTACCCTAACCCCCAGCTTTTCCAAATTTCTCAGTTTCTCCGACCAATTTCCGCCATGTGATTCAACCGAAGCCAAAACCCCAACAAAATTCTCTCGGTAAACCCAAGGCTATCTCGCCTTGAGCTTCGATCCATAGGGAAGTGAAGCTCGGAGTAATAGTGGGCGGTCACAGAGCAGACGACTGCCACTACCTTTTCAAGGCAATGCCCATCGGCGATTCCGTCATCGGCAAACCCCCGCAGATCGAGACTTCTGGCGGTAATATGTCTCTTCCGCATATGCAATTGGGGCTCATTCCTTGCTAAGTCTCATCTCTGCCAAAGCTAACGTTTTAGTAGGATCAATGCCCATGGGATTCTAAACTACCTTTAACTCCAATTGCTTGGGTTCCACTCTGACTGAAATAGCACCAAATGCTTTTTTTTTTTTTAAACTAAACTTCTTTAGCTCCAATTATGGAGACCGCCGGCCATCGACCACACCCAGCAATGATCAGTGGAGGGAAAAAGGAAAAAAATTCAAAGAAATATTAAAATGAATCAGTTCAGACATAATTTTACAACTTGCTTTTGACTATGGGACGTAGCTAAGAAAGTTGAGAAATTCACTGATAACTGGTATTTCTTTAGAAAAAAAAATTATTAACCTAGCAATTAATTCATGATTGATATGAAGTTTTACTTTTAACTTTTGAAATTTATTGCAAGGTTAGAAAATTTCAAATAACCCATAAAGAATGCAATCTTCAAAATTAATTTTTGTGCGGAAAATTTATTAACCATTACAAAAAGTTAATGCTCAATAAATTACATGAAACCACTGGGGTTTGTCCCAGTGGCCACCCTTCCAACATGAAATGGGGAGGTGGGGGATTCGAATCTCCACATTCTCAGGGGGGTTGGGGTGGGGACGATGTAGTTTCAAGAATGGGTTTCGACTCCCACGCCTTGTAAGGAAGCAATGCAAAAGTCTGAGAGTGAGAGTTAGAGTAGGAATATAGTAAGACCGACCAAAAAAAAAATGATAATTCATTTTACTTCTGATTGATGGCCAGCGGCCCCAAGGAAATGAAAGAATCTATTAATGCTGAAGCGAGTTCTCCTCTAGGCTAGGCCCATTGTGACAATTGGCCCACACTTATTGGGCTGCTCAAGGAGTAGGAGGAATCGAAGTTGGTCTGTGAATACTTAAAAAGCCCATCGGAGAAGAGGAGTGGTTTTATCATTGGTAATATCACGAAAAATCATAAATTGATACACTTATAATAAATTTACCTAAAACTAGTTTTTTTACTATCTTAAACTCCAAATTAGTACACTTGTAATAAATTTATCCTAAACTAATCTTTTGAACACCAAAAATCACAAACTAGGGTTTTTCAAGGTATTAATCATATTTAATGGAAACTCACAAGGAATAAAACAAGCATACCAATTTGAGGTTTTTAAGTAAACTTATTATAAGTGTATCAAATTTAAGATGACTTTTTCAAACAGGTATTAACCATTTATAATCACGAGGAAAACATCCGATTGTTGCTGTAAAAGTGAAATGGAATTCCTTTTCTTCTTTGATGGAAATTTTCATTCTCTCAATGGTTGTGTTCAGCACCACCCTTCATTTTAGAAGGAAGCAAGGAGCAACGAGATCAAGTAAACTTAGAAAATTAACTTTATAATTCCGCTATTTTCAAGCTTTTGAGTAAGTTTCTTAACAAATGAGCAACTTTGCATTTAAAGTTTACTAACACATCGCTTCTGAAGCTTGTCCCCTTAATACTGTTAATGATATGTATATCATGTTCAAAGCACACTGGTTTCCTTGTCACCTTCCTCGCTCGCAGGAGCTCTCTTGGCCATCGATTGACGTATGAATCCTGAAACTACTCTGCCTTGCCCTTACTCCTTCGCACAACGATCAGGACGGGAGGGAATATCCTCCACTACAGCTTGGTATAAAATGTTCTCGAATATCGGACATCGACTCAAGTTAAGGATTCTCTTATTGGGAATCTCTTTTAGGAAGCAATGCTTCACAACCCCATTCTGAAGCAGCATTTGGGGATTCAAACGTTGAAGTCTCTGATGATGAAGTCGTAGATGAGCGGCCAACGGGTTTTGAGGATGTCCAGATTATGAAGTAAATCAAGGAAGAGAAAACAAGATTGCGTCAACCTCGGCGCCAATCTATAATTATCAATTTGATGCGTCAAACCGAGGACTATAATTTGCTTTATAAGAAAATTTTGCGAATTTGATCTCCAATTGTTTCGTAAAATATGGCTTAACTTGGTCCCACAACAATGTTAGGACGAATTCTTTTCATTGAATGTGACTCAATGGTTCAAAACAAATTTTGCTGGTCAAGGGTGTTCAATTTGAGAATGGATTATTACTAGACTCGTGAAATGGGTGGGTCGGATTGGGTTTGGGTTTGGGTTGGGTTGAAAATGGCCTGATCCATATTTGACTCATTTAACATGTTTTGACTCATATTCATGTAGTGTAAATCTAATGACTCATATCTAACCTAACTCATATCCAACTCAACCCATATTACTAAAATCCATTAATATTATAGGAAAACTTATGCCCACTTTATGCTATATGCTAATAGGATAAAAACTTGAAATTAAATTTAAAAAGAAAATTAAACAATTAAAAAAAAGTAAAAAGAAGTAAAAAAAATCTATAAATTAAAATATTCATAAAGAATTTGACCATTTAAATATATATTCATCATTGTAGGAGATTTGAATGGTGAAGGGAAGCTAGTGGGCGTAAGATCACATCTGGTTGCCTCTCCCATTCATACCCGCTGCTAAGGAAGGCATTTTGTATCATCTCATATATTTTGAAACCGAGCAAGTCTTAGACGTTCAACTAAAAGTGATACGGTATACTTACGAACCGCCACTTTGGTGTGGAGTGACAACATTTCAAGTCGATGAAAATATGTCAAATAGATCCATGGTATGCTTTCACGGAAACAAACAAAACCTTAGTCTCATTTTTAGAACAACACTGAGGCATCATATCGAGCATGTGATGAGCACGGATTAAAGAGAGGTCATAAACCCATTCTAAACTCTAGCTTGTGTCCAAACTCAAAAGAGAACAATAAGTGAAAGTGACGCTCAAACTCGACAAAAGGGATGGCTCGTTCAAATTGAGCATGCTCGTGGATCAAGGAAAACGAGACCCAACTATTGCTTCAGTTTCGTTTTAAATAAAACCATGCAACGGAGTTCCCAGAGAGAAGTGTTTGATCGCAGATGTCCCTACCTAGTTCGGTGGACAGCCAAAGACGAGCCCGAAGCGAAACGAGCTATGTTCCGCCGCCTCGATATCGAATACGAGGGCCCTCAGGATAAAAGTGGATCAAACCCAGAGAAAACTCACCGGGAATTTAGGCTCCGAGGAATGGGTAGCTAGTTGCTTGCGTCACAGCGGAGGCGAGCTGCCTGTTGCTTGTGTCGCGGAAGCTTTAGGTCACTGACAAGGATGAGGAAAATGGGTTGTCATCTCCTATGCACTTTTATTAAGTGGGCCACTTGATATTCTAAATGGGTCGAAAATCCATTTTCAACCCATTAAAATGAGACTCATTTTTTGAATCCAATTTTAGTTGGGTCTTTGAAAATTTCTAATCATATATAATCCATATAGATAAAATATGAGTTCAAAAATGGGTCTATGAACCATTTTGATGCCCCTAATTATTACCTTTGGAGCAAGCATTTGACAAAAAGTGGCCCCGCGTACTTCTCCCATTTTAGTCGGCTAGGATCCTTCACCTCCAGGGAGGATTAAACTAAACATTGATGAGGCCTATAAAGGCAGCCCAAGACTTGCAGGTGTAGGAGATTTATTCAGAGACGAAGGGGATAATTGGTTAGGCGGTTTTGCCTCTTATATTGGAATATGTTCCTTATTTTAAACGAAACTTTGCTCACTCTAGCGATTGAGGTTGGTATTTACTGACTCCTTGGGATTTCTCCTTTTCTTCCGGCAAATTTAATAATGGGAGATGACTGGGACCAAGACAGACACATGGCTGCCCCGTGTAAAAGATTGGGACATTTGTGGTCTGGAAGGAAAAGAGCGGTGCTAGATGAAGTGGTGACAGAGGAAAAATTGCTAAAATCTCTAGCTTGCTTGGTCGACTGTATTGCTGCACTAATATGATTTTTCAAGCCTTCCAATCTACAATGATAAAGGCATGGAAATCTGAAAGTGTCATAATTAAGCACCTCGAGCCTAGGCTATTTTCCTTCAAATTTCCAGAGGAGAAAAATAGAACATTAGGCTCTGGGCCTTGGTCTTTCTCAGGCTATCTTCTAGTGCTCAAAGCGTGGGAGCCGAGTACACCTCCTCACAGCATTCATTTCGACTCCTGTATATTTTGTATTAAAATACATGGGCTGCCTATAGGAGGAAAAACAGAAGAAGCTATTAGAAGTATTGTAGAAAGTATTAGGGCGGTGTCTGAGATGAAAATAGAATCAAAAGGCTATGCTGCAATTACAATTGGGAGAGCTAGGGTAGTATTAACACCGAACACTCCTCTTTTATCTAGCATAAATTCAAGCTTTAAGGGAGGGAGCATTGGCTGGATTTAAAGTACGAGAGGTTGCCACGCTTCTGTTATTCTTGTAGAAGAATCAACGAGGTATGGACACCTGAAGTGCCAAAACTTGGCATGGAGGGACACTTAAGTGCCAAAAGTTTGGAAATGTACACTTAAGTGCCAAAATCGGAGCAAAATAGATCACTTAGGTAGTGCATGATAACACTTCTAATCCTCTGAATTTATGTTCTTTTGTTCCTCGGAATAAAAAAAAGAACAGAAATCCGTTTGGTAACGCCAAGTTATTTTTCTATTCCCCGAAATAGAAAGTTAGCCATGGAATAGATTTGGAGCAGAAACGAGAAACAAAAAAAAAGTCGCTTCTTGTTCCCGGGAACAATTTTTAAAAATAAGCCAATTTTCTTTTTTATTTTTCGTTTATTCCTCTCTCTTGCCGCGACCACCTCCAACCGCCGCCGGCGGCAGGCGGCGGCAAGAGGTGGCTGCCGATGGGCTGTCCGGCGTCGGCGGGCGGCAGTGGGCGGCGGTTGGCGGTTGGCGATCCGTGAGCAAGAATAAAAAACGAATAAATATAAAAAAGAAACTGTTGCGTTACCAAACACATTTATATTTTTTTTTTATTCCAAGAGTAGAAATTTTGTGTAGTTACCAAACGCGTTCTTTTACTCATAAATTGTTCCCCGGAATAGAAATAGAAAATAACTATTTCTGAAAAAAAAAAAAAACTATTCCCCAGCCAAGAAGTGTTGTCACGCGCAGCCTTAAGTGCCACTCCGGCCAAAATCCGATCAAATTGCTGACATGGCAATTTTCTGACAATGTGAGTGCAAAATGGCATCGTTTTGCACGCTAATGTGGCGAGAATGTGGCATCCCAAAAATTAATGACGACCTCTAGTTACATTAAAGTCTATGAATAGGTGATGGAAGTACCATCAAGTTATTTTCTGGCCATTTAATCCATAATTTGCAATAAGATTTATGGCCAAGCTATTAATGGATAATTATGTGATAGGAAAGAAAATTCTATCATTGGCCACGTGCATTATAAATTGGAATTTATGGATTTGTGACTACAAGTCTTATGGCCTTATTATTTTTGCAAGTTAGGTATTTATTTAAGTGGAAAATGTTAATAGATTATTAAAAGGTTAGTGGGCCGAAATTCTTGGGCCAAGCTAGCCCAAAACCCAGCCCAAGACCCCCACCACTTTGGCCCAAAGCCAGGCCCATGAAGCCCATTGGGCTGTCGACGCATGGAGGGGGAAGGAGGAGCCGCATGGCCTCCTCCAAGTGTCTTCGGCAAGGGAGACACTTGTCTCCTTCTTGGGGACAAGTGTCCCCCATGCAAAATGAGGATGCATGCAAGTATATAAACAACCAAAAAGAAAGAAAGAGAAGGGAAGTGACCGGTTTTGAGGGGGTGAGAGAGAGAGCTGTCGAGAGAGTGAGAGAGGGAAACCGAGAGAGGAAGAGGGAGGCCGCGCGAGGAAGAAGTCCGCCTGTTCGTCGCCGTTTTTCCTTTGCTTGTTGCTGATTTGTGCTTGAATCTAAAGCAAGTAGAGTCCTAAAACCTACCCTTTGCTTGCTGTAAAGTGTGTGTACAAGATGATAAATCGTGGTTGTGGTAAGTGCTGCAATTTCGGAGCTTTGGGGAGAGGTTTGTTGGTCTTGCAAGCTGTTTCTGGAAAATCAGCTTGACTGTTCACGAGTTTGGGGGTTGTTTGCGACTTTTTATTTGGAATTTCACTTCCACCTCTTCATGAAAGTTATATAGAACATCTTTAAGTATAACATACTAAAATTTGAGACAAAATGGACAAGTATTGTGGGGTGAAACCCTTTTTGTACGAAAATGTTAGATCTGGAAACTGTTTTGTTGACCTCTTGGTGATTTCGTGTGTTGCATGTCACTTTTTACTTGAAATTTCACTTCGACCTCTTCATGAGAGTTTTAGAGAACATATTGAAGATTAACATACTCAAATTTGAGATAAAACAAACAAGTTTTGCTTGGAGAAACGATTTTTCCTTTGAAGACGTTACATCTGGAAATGTTGTACTAAGCTTCACTGATTTCGTGGACTATAAAGTGATTCTCTTTTGAAAATCTCGCCTTTATCTCTCAATGAAAGTTGTAGTAGACTTCTTGAGGTAAAATATATCAAAAATTCATAGGAAAAGAAGAAAGATAAGTCGGTGAAATCGTTTTTCTTTGAGAAAACCGGGTCTGGAAAATATTACTTCGACCCAGTAAGACTCCGTGATTTTTATAAAATCATCTGGTCAAAATTTGATCATATGTTATGAATGAAAGTTGTATTTAATATTCTGAGGAATAACATACTGAAAAATTAGAAGAAATGAAGATATATAAGTCGAAGAATCGAGTTTTTTTGAATGATGATAGTCTGGAAAAGATAAACCCGAAAACATTAAAGTAAACTGGTTTTAAATTTTAATCCGGAACGAATTTGACTTCGAATTCTTCATGAAACTTGTAGCTATAGATCTTAACTACAACGTGTCCAAATTTCAGAATTTTCTGAGTCCATTTGAGGGTTCAATTGAAGTTGTTTTCGAAACTGTGCATGGGTCATGTTAAAAACCCTTTTTAGTGATATATACGGATCTGTACGTATTCTGTGAAGCCTTGTTTGATATGGTGTTCTTCATGAAATGTATTTTATTAGATCTTATCTACAATGTGTTAAATTTTCAGAATTAATTTCCATCGTTTACTAATTTTCCAGAATTGTTCATAAACAGCACGCATTCTGTTTAAGCTGAAAAACTGTTCTATTTACAGGTTATTGATTTGCTATATAAATTGTGATACCTTGGATTCTCATTCGTGCAATGATGTGGTGACATTCATGCATATCATATGACATCAAAAGATTTATGAATTTTCATGAATTCAATGAAATTTCTCAAAAACCATTGCATCAAATAATATTTTTTTTCCAATGCATATTATATGATTTTAAAAAGGGCCGTTGTCAAATCATTGGCATTGTTGCATCAAATGTGAAATTGAAAATGAGATGTATGGGAATATGCATTGTGGTGATGAGAAGGCCGTCGGAGGTGTGAGCCGACGATGCCTCGGGAGTGTCGGGATGCCCGGAATGTGGGGGTGCCGGATGCCCGGTGGCCTAGTGGCGTAATTCCGGAGGGTCCTCGGGAGTTTCGAGATGCCCGGTGGTTTACGGTACGTAATTCCAGAGGGGGGGAATCCTGGTGGTATGGCGGTACGTAATTCCGAAAGCCTCGGAGGTTTGTGCCCGGGGGGATGCCTCGTGATGCTAGTTGGGATGCGAGATGCCCGGAATGTGGGGGGCCGAATGCCCGGTTGTATTTTGAATACATGCCCGGAGGTTCCTCACGATGCCTGGTTGGGTGCGAGCGATGAATTGTGGGATGCAAACATTGGTCCCTAGAAAGAAAAACTGATGAGATCCTTGTGAAAGATAAGAATTGAAAATGAATCATGTGCATGGGTGTATGCATATGGCATGATGCATGATCGGCTTATGAAAATAAATTGATGCTATTTGATATTGATAATGTGATCATGAAGGCATGAATGGATCTCATGGTGATGTATGCTTGATAGCATGGATGATATGAATCATGGTGCTATATGCACGATGGCATGGTGAGATATGCATGATTGCATGGTGGTATATGCACATATGGCATGGATATGCATGAATGCTTGATGATGAGTGCGTAGTGGTATATGCACATATGGCATGGTGATGTATGCATGAATGCTTGATAATGAGTGCGTGGTGGTATATGCACATATGGCATGGATATGCATGAATGCTTGATGATGAGTGCGTAGTGGTATATGCACATATGGCATGGTGATGTATGCATGAATGCTTGATAATGAGTGCATTGTGGTATATGCACATATGGCATGGATATGCATGAATGCTTGATGATGAGTGCGTAGTGGTATATGCACGTATGGCATGGTGATATATGCGTGAATGCTTGATGATGAGTGCATGGTGGTATATGCAGTGTTGACTCCTAAATTTTGACGACCCGTTTAGTCATTTATTGCATTAAAAAATTAGGGGTTAATTTTATCCCTGAAAAAAATAGTTAATTGCATAGCATATAGTTTTAAGTGCATTTATTTTAAATTTGTATTTACATTGGGCCAGTGACGGATGGGTTAAAATTGATGGTTAATAAACTTTAATTTGATAAGTTGGGCTAAGCCCACAAAAGGAGTAAATCAGCCCAAGCCCATATCCTCGAGGAGATTTTACGGATTCATCTAACAAATATTGTGCTCCGAAAAGAAAATATTGCGTTTGGAAAAACAAATATTGCATCTAAAAAAAGAAATCTTCGTGGATGTTGATTTGAAAAAATTAAAACCCTAATGCGTGACCTATAAATAGATTAAAGTGCCTAGGGTTTTGGGGGGCCACACAATGCACATACGGCCATTGAGAGGGCAAATCAGAAATTGAGAGTCGTGAGAAAAGAGAGAAGAGGGAGAGGAGACCCACGGCCAAGCTTCCCTATCCGGGTGACCCCCTCCGTGGCTGAACCAAGCCCCACGACCTTGCTGCCCGGGTCACCTCCCTGCAGCATTGATCCGAGACGCTGCACCGCCTCACGGTTACGTCTCCAGCTGCAAGACCGCGGCCAAGCACCACTCCGAGCGCTGTTGTCCACTGCTAATGCTTTGGTTGCCGTCACCCTCCCATAGCCACACGACCAACACTATGGTCGCTCTCCTCCATTGCTTCCAAATCAGCATCGTCTATTCTCTTGCCGAAACACATCAAATCTCGTTTTGCTTGCTAGTTTCATCCTGATGCCCTAGTGGCCCTCGATAATCCATGGGGAAGCACCAAATCAAAGGCATTATATAAAAGGATAAGACTTGGCACTTTGGATGAAAAACCATTGAAAATAGTGCAAAATTCGTGACAAAGGGCACACTTGGTCAATTGGGAGAAAGGAGACCACTCGTCGAGAGTGTCCACTCACAATCACGTTCAACACGAGGCTTCAAGATTTCACGGGCTTCCTTCAAGATTTCCTGGGGCTCGAGAAAACCCGATGTTGCTGCTGATCCCAAACCGTGGCCAGTACCACCCTCACCGCGAAGCCGCCTGAAGTTCCAGCTACCATTCTGAGCCGCGTAAACCCAAGCCATGTCGCACCACCCGTGACCTGCGACGGCCTGTTGTCGCGTCGCACTGAGCTGCCCATGACGTCCATGAAGTCTCGCTGCCGCACTTGAGCTGCTCCCGACCCAAGATATTCGTTGTTATTTTTGTAGGTTCTCGTTGAGAACAGCGTATCGTGACATGCTGTCCGTCGCTCACCACCACCAGCAACCTCAGCAGTTTCCTGGCGAGCCTCAAAATTCACATAATTACGGCAACAAATCGAAGGATTCTCGGCAAAGGCCTGGCTTTAAGTTTGATGATTTCTTTTCCACTGCTTGCGGTGTGGAATTTGCAAGCGTCCGGTGGCTAGCTAGTTTTTTTAAGGTGGTGCTCCCTTGTCTCGCCGGGTCTCCTACGTGCATGCCAACATAGAGTTGACATTAATCCCCGAACTATCCATCGTTGCTTTGATCCGTGCCACGCACGAGGAGTGCCATCCATCCAAGGTGCGACGCCATCGTGTCAAACCGTCCCTCTTGTTCCACAATCCATGAGTTGCCGCCGTGCCCTGCCTTGAATCGAGCGATCCCCGCAAAAGTTTCCTTTTTGTAGGTCCATTGGCACGATTGCCGTTGACAACCAGGTTCGAGTTACCCACCGCTAGGCACATCGACCGTGAATCATCCACTACGAGCCATTGTTGGTCCCATCATCCGACGAGTCCAAATTCGGGAACATATTACAAAGTAGGTAAAGATATTATCCAAATTTAATTTGGTAATTTCCTTACTTAATTCATTAATATTGCAATTAAATTCAAATCTTCGAAAAATGCATCTTATCCAAAGTTTCCCGAAAAGCTTTTTTTAAATTAGGGATTATTCCCTAATTTCACGACGTGCATATGATTGATAGTCCGATTTCACGCTTGAAATATGACTCGCAATCGCATGGAAAAATCGCCAATCCGATCTCACGCTTGAGATACGATTCGTGATTTTATTTAAAAATTGGCCAATCCGATCTCATGCGCGAGATACGATTCATCAATTTATTTCCCAAAATTAAATAGACATGGATGATATCTTGCTTGATTTGGTGTTGTGCAGTTCTTGATGCCTTTATTTGATTGCTCCCGTAAAATAAAAACCCAAAAAATACATATTTGAGTTAGACTAGGATCAGGTTTGTTTTAGAATATTTATTGTTATCTTGCATATTTAGAATAGAGATTTTATTTTGAAAAAATATAAAATGAAAAAATGCATTCATTTAGGTTGTTAGTTTTTTTTTTTTAATTTGCATGTTTAATTATGTGTCAATTTTAATTTCGAATTTCATAAAAGAAAAAGAAAAAAAATTAGAATTAGGGCATTATTTTCATGTCATTGCATATTAGGATAGATTGCATGCTTATTAAGAAATAAAAAATCATGTGCACGTCATATATAATTAGGTTCATGAAATGCACGTCATTTAGTGATTATTGTTAGGTTCATTTAATTAAAAATTGCCTGTCATTAGATTAGGTCATTTAATAAATGTCACGTGACATATAGCTCGTATATCATTACATGTTGCATGTCATTTTAGTTGAAATGATTTTGTACGTCGTTGCACATCATCAGAATTAGGTCATTTTAGTTAATTTAGATTGCATATTTAATTATTACATGTTCATTAAGAAATCACAAAATTTTTTACTCATTCATATAATTTAGGACATGTTGCCATGCCGTATCATTTCATATTAGGTTAGAAGCATTGCATTGCATATGGATTATATTATCGTTAAAAAAGTGAAAACAAAAAAATTGAGTGATGGCGTGTTAAATAGAAATCATATCTAGGATTGCTGATGTGAATTCTGATCTAACACTGCAGATTCTTTCGTTGCCTTGAGGTAAGTTTTGCAATTTATTCATTGTTTATCTGGGTGTTAAATTGGTGGATTGCGCCCCGCATGATCGCCTCACATATTAAGGAATTAGATTTAAAATCAATTTAAGCTGCCTACAAAAACATTTTTGAAAATAAAATAATGGTACCGAAAGGGCATTAGAGAAATCTAGTGTAACCAAGTCCCCGTACGCATAGTCTCTGATTCGTAGGAGTAAAGTAAATCTCCCTTTACTTTACTTGAGTTTCTAATCGACCCACCAAAAATAGATTAGTGGCGACTCCTAGTTAAAAATCAATTGCATGTTAAAAATTTGAACCTAAGTCGCGAGTTGGTATGGGTTTGGGAGAGCCCGAGCTAAGTCTAGGCTTAGCAATCCATTAGCCAAATTTTAGGTGGTTCACCCCGAAAAATTAGGTCGCGACAGCTTGGTGACTCCACTGGGGAATTGAGTTGAAACTCTTAGTGGACTTAGGCCGATTTATCTTTTCTTTTGAAAAATGTTTTTGTTTGGCAGCGAGGATTCCAGGTACGTCCCTGACATTTATGTGTTAAATGTTTTTGCAGATTGGGAGGTATAAGGGGAGTAGTGATTGTTAACCCTTGTCTTGCAGGTTGGAGTTGAGGATGGATGTTTTAAATTCAATTTTTTGAAGTGTTGTGTGATTTAAACTGTTGTGTATGCCTTGCATCTTGCACTACACTTTTGCACACACGACCTGCTGTCGGACCTGGGCCGCACAGATCATTTAGGATGGTGTTGAGATGGATACCCCTCTGACCGCATGCTCGCGGTACGAGTCGCCCATCTCAATCCCGAAGTTTCTTTCATGGTGTCAAGAGTACCCACCTCGGTCCGCATGCCCGCGACCCGGGTTGGCTCTTTGACCAAGCCGGAGTCATGAGGACCCGACATAGTCCAGAAGCTCGTGGCTAGTCTGATCATCCTTGTGGCTCCACCTTGATAAGCCTTATAGACTAGAAATCGAGCCACTTACCATGCGCATGTCTATGTGATTGCCATTGATTCTCCTTGGTGAAGTAAGTCTTCTATCCTTATACTATGCAATTTACTCTTGGTCCGTCCATGACAATCTAGGTCAATCATTGATTTAATTCATTTGTCAATTAGAAATGAAATGAGGAAATTGTCATGCAATGAATCATTTGGAAAATAACAAAAAAACTTTGGAGAATTTGTTTTCAATTCATGTCTAGGAAATTTGGTCTTGTTAGGGTGTCTATCTTTATTTTCCTAGTCCATTTTTAGGAAATGCCCATTCTTGTACGAACTTTTCATGAATAAATGGAAAAAGATGGAAAAATCTATTAGATCATTGTCATGGATTGACTTTCTATTTACACCTCATGCTTACATGTTCCCGTTCATTAAATTAGGTGATTATGGAACGATCCCGCTCACCCATCCGTTCACGATCGAGAGCTAAAATGACGGATCAAAAAAATCTTATCTCGTCAGGCAAAAGTGCTGCGATCTATCTTCAGTGAGAAATTGCGGCTCGCTAAGAGGACTTTTGAACCGTCTCATTTTCCTGAGGTAGCCGAATTTGACGTCGCCATGAAGAGACTAGTGACATATCTGGAGGAAGAACTCAGGGACACATGATTCATGATCCTAAGTAGTTCAATTTCCTTATTTAATTGGGGCATGTTTAGTTGCGTCTTCCTCTGCGTGGGAATTTTTATTGTTTTTCAGAGATTGTTTTCAATTTCTTCAAGTTTTGCTTGAATATCACATTTTTCATTCCAATAAACGTTTTGAGGACATGATTGGGTACACCAAATCGGCCCGGTGACGATATCCAACAATGAAAAGAAAATATCACCCATGGAGAAAATCTTAGGACTGGGCTTCTTCATGCTTCCTCATCCAAAATATTCCTAAAAAAAAAAAAAATCATTTTTGAAGCAATTTCCAAAAGCATGCATTAGGTTACCCTTGTTTGTTTTTCTAACTCATTTACTTCATGTCTCAAAGCATAACAGAAAGGCATTTGAAAATAATACGTCAATTTCCAGTGATAGTTCGCCTGTTGATTTGGGAACATACATCCGAAGGAAAATAGACATGAGGGCAAATGATCATTTCCTAGCCGATTGTGATGGCATCTCCCAAGAGTGAAGAAAATCATCTTGATTCCAAAGTGTGATATGTGGCACATCTCATAACAATTTATGTGAGATGTCATTCTCGAAGGCCAAATGAAGTTTCTCATTTCCATGAGAAAATAATGGAACAAATCAAAAGAGGATAATCCGTCTAGGATGAAATGGATACATTATGTTAATGAATATAATTAATTCTGGAATTGACACTCTGTTCTTTTCCTTGCAGATGACGAATTGGGGCACTACAAATTCTAGTAATGACGTGACTGAGACAAAATCTCGATATGAGCCAAAATGGTGGTGCAATTTGAATTCACTCTAATGCTGCATGGTATCCTATCCATGCACGTTCTCTTGTGCAGGGACAAAAGCGGATTTTCAGGAACAATCCAAAATCACCAAATCCTGAGACAATCCTCTCGTGGGACAATTCCTTGAATGAATGCTCAAAATCATGTTTTTCATACTTACGAAAGCATTTTTTTTTTAGTGCGGTAAACTGTTTGTTCTGAAGTTTGCAATTTTTCATGCTTAAAGCTATTGAGCTCGTTTAAAAAAGATTTTGCATGATGACTCTTACATGTTTGGTCCACCAATTCCACTAAAGAATATTAAGATGGACTGATGCAATGAATGATGCGGAATGGATTAAGCATGCTAAATGAGACGTGTCAGGATGATGAAAGGCAAGCCCTATCCTATACACAGTCCCTTACTTATACACTTGTGAGATGAGTGTATGAAAGTTCCATATCCGCAAGGTGAAGAGTTCTCTCGCAAAAGGTACGATGACTGAAATGATGAGGGGCAGCTTATTTCTCTATCCCAAACACTACAGGTAATCCATTGCTTAATCCCTTTGAGCCCTATACACTTATGGAGATTTTTTTTTCAAATTATCCCTATCAGGAACCACCCCACACTGGGGCAAATTGGAGGGTAAGGCAGCGCCATAAGGTGAGGAAAAATGGATTGAAATTTTCTTGTTCTCACTTGCATCAATCTTCTAGTCATGCTATTACATTGAATTCATGTGATAATTTAAGTGCCTTAAGATGACGAAGAGCATTTCTTTCACTACCCTATACACTTATATCCTTTACATAACCCACTTGAGCCTGCAATTTCATTTCTTTAAACCCAGTTGGTGATCATCCCTTATACTGGTGCAAGGTAAAAGGTAGATGGAGACTCTTGAAAGTTTGAGTGTCAGTCAAAGTGTAATTGCTTGACGCATGCATTGAAATCAAAATAAAACTAAAGGGCATGAAAAAGCAGTGTGCCTGGTAAAAGCAAGGCCAATGCCCATGAAAAAGAAGTGAAAAAATGAATAAGAACCAGGGGCATGAAAAAGCGGTGTGCCTGGTAAAAGCAAGGCCAATGCCCATAGATGAAAAAAGAAAGTCAAGATAGGTGACTGTCAATTGCAAGAATTGAATCCCAATGGAGCAGTATTCAAAGAACTCAAATGCTGAGTTTTTACAATCAATGGGGCACTTCATGAAGACAATCCTCGATGGTGAAAAAGAAAATTGGTGGCAATGCCAAGATGATCATCAACTTTCACCATTTACACACATTTTGAGCCTAATGATCCTTTCATTTCTCAACCCATGAACCCAGCCTACGTTACATCCCTTACAAAGTCTCTTCAGATTATGGCACTTGAATTAACATAGGAGTTCATATGTTTATAAGCATTACTTGAAGAAGTGCGAGCAAGATTATTTCTTTCTCATTTTGCAGGGTTCTTGACTTGTAAACCCGGAGATGATTACAAAATTGTTATTTCAATTACCTTGACTTAAAGAGTCCCCTTTGTTAAGCCGTTGACCAAGCCCACATTATGGTCCCTATTAAAGACCTCTTGGAATTGGTAAGGTCGTACTGATTGCGAGAATACTCGGACCCTTGTCGATATGATGATGTTGAGATTGAGTGATTCTCACAACATAGCCATTTTAAATGAGAGTGAGTGAAAGTCATTTCTAACTGAAAGTCTCTCATTTAGCATTTTTAAGAAAATCATGTCATTGTCTTGAACGACAATTATCTCCTGTGGAAATTTGAGTGATGCAAATATGGTAAAGTCATTATGCGTAAACCTTGATTGAATGGATGGAAACCCCACTGAACTTTGAAATGTGCATGCTAGAGTAGCTCAGATTGTCTATCTCTTTGATGAATGTATATCAGTTTTTGCTCTAAATCATGTTTGACAGGTAATTCAAGTTCCTTTCAGAATGCCTTAAGAGATGAAAAACCTCCACCATGATATGAAAGACCTCCACGGGATATCTAAATTCCAAAAGACATATCCCCAAGAATCAGAGATATCACCAGGTAAGTATATCTCTACCCATACTCTAAATACTTGTCATTATGCAGGTATTCTCTCTCAAGTGCATCGACACTTGACTTGGTCAAGCTGTCTAGTTCTTGACCTGGTGTGCTTTCGTAGCCCAGAGTCATTTTCATCGACTCGGTGTGCTTCCGTAGCTCGATGTCCTTTTATTGACCCAACGTGCTTCCGTAACCCGGAGTTCCTGACCCGGCGTGCTTTCGTAGCCCAGTGTCTATTTATATTGACTCGGCGTGCTTCCATAGCCCGATGTCCCTTTTAATAGACTCGGCATGTTTTTGTAGCCCGGAGTTCTTGACCTGGCATGCTTCCGTAGCCCGATGTCCCTTTCTTGACCTGGCGTGCTTTCGTAGCCCAGTGTCCATTTTAATAGACTCGACGTGTTTCCGTAGCCCGATGTCACCTTTAATAGACCCGGCGTGCTTCTGTAGCCCGGAGTTCTTAACATGGTGTGCTTTCGTAGCCCAGTGACTATTTTCATTGACTCGGCGTGCTTCCGTAGCTCGATGTCCTTTTATCGACCTAGCGTGCTTTCGTAGACTAGAGTCCTTTACACCGACACTCGATTGAGTTGTCCCCCAAAAATTTTTCTCCAGATTCAGTCCGATTAAGGCGACCGAAGAACGGTTCGGGTCCTGATCAGATGATCTATGTTGCAACACTGGGCGACCGAAGAATGGTTCGAGTCCTAACTAAGCAAAATCTCCGTTTAGGCGACTGTAGAATGGTACGGGTCCTAAACAACATTTATTGCTCTAACAGGCGACCGTAGAATGGTACGGGTCCTGGAAAAGCAATTTCCCCATTCAGGCGACCGTAGAATGGTACGAGTCCTAAAAAATCAATTTTCCGTTAAGGCAACCGTAGAATGGTACGGGTCCTCGACAACACCTATTCCTTATTCAGGCGACCGTAGAATGGTACGGGTCCTGGAAAGTGAATCCTCGTTTAGGCGACCGTAGAATGGTACGGGTCCTAGACAAAACCTATTTCTCTATTCAGGCGACCGTAGAATGGTATGGGTCCTAGACAACATTTATTTCCCTATTCAGGCGACCGTAGAATGGTATGGGTCCTGGAAGGTAAATCCCCGTTTAGGCGACCGTAGAATGGTACGGGTCCTAGACACAACCAAACACTGCCATACTAGGCGATCGTAGAATGGTACGAGTCCCGGGAAAGCAGTCTCTTTACAAAGCCATGTTACTATTCGGGCGACCGTAGAATGGTACTGGTCCTGGACATATAACACAAACTATCTCGAATTACTCTATCCTCCTTGAAGGTAAGTTGTTCCACGTAGGTTCCTTTGACATCTCAGTTTGGATCTGGATGTCTCAATTATTTTCGTTGAACATTTCACTTTGGATGTGAATGTTCTTCCATCGTTCTCGTTATACCTTAGTCGGATCTAGGTATTTCGAGTACAAAAATCTTGACATCTCGATCCAGGCCCGGATGTCTTGATTCTTCTCGTTGAACATTTCACTCTGGATGTGAATGTTCTTCAATCTTCCTCGTTATGCCTTAGTTTGAATCTAGTTATTTCGAGTTTCCAAAATCATGACATCTCTGTCTGGACCCGGATGTCTTGATTCTTTTTGTTGAACATTTCACTCTGGATGTGAATGTTCTTCGATTTTCCTCGTTATACCTTAGTCTGGATCTAGGTATTTCGAGCTTCAAATATCTTGACATCTCATTCTGGACCCGGATGTCTTGATTCTTTTCGTTAACCATTTCACTTTGGATGTGAATGTTTTTCGAGCTTTCTCGTTATATCTTAGTCTGGATCTAGGTATTTCGAGCTTTAAAAAAATCTCGACATCTCAGTCTGGATCTGGATGTCTCAATTCTTTTCGCTGAACATTTCACTTTGGATGTGAATGTTCTTCTCAATCTCAACGTCTCAATCTATTGCCTGTTGCACTCTTCAAGGAGCCTAAGTGAGAGTTTGGTACTTGTGGAGTAAATGGGAATTTATCATGTACCTTAAGATGCTCTACCACACTGATTGGTAAGTGACTGTAGGTACGTTCTTTCCGTTTGCATCATGCATTTGCATTAGCATTTCCATGCATCATATGAATTACATTTTAAAATGGGATTCATTTCCCGAAAAAAAAAATCAAAATCAATCAAAAAAATAAAAAAAAAAAATCAAAAAATCATTTATTGCATGTGTATGGTCAAAATTTAGGTTTCAATTTGTCTTTGAAGGCAACCTCTTCGAGCTCACCTTCAAAGAGGGGCAGCTGTTGACACCTAAATTTTGGCAATCCGTTTAGTCATTTATTGCATTAAAAAATTAGGGGTTAATTTTATCCCTAAAAAAATAGTTAATTGCATAGCATATAGTTTTAAGTGCATTTATTTTAAATTTGTATTTACATTGGGCCAGTGACGGATGGGTTAAAATTGATGGTTCATAAACTTTAATTTGATAAGTTGGGCTAAGCCCACGAAACGAGTAAATCGGCCCAAGCCCATATCCTCAAGGAGATTTTACGGATTCATCTAACAAATATTGTGCTCCGAAAAGAAAATATTGCGTTTGGAAAAGCAAATATTGCATCCGAAAAAAGAAATCTTCATGGATATTGATTTGGAAAAATTAAAACCCTAATGCGTGACCTATAAATAGATTAAAGTGCCTAGGATTTTGGGGGGCCACACAATGCACATACGGCCATTGAGAGGGCAAATCAGAAATTGAGAGTCGTGAGAAAAGAGAGAAGAGGGAGAGGAGACCCACGGCCAAGCTTCCCTATCCGGGTGACCCCCTCCGTGGCTGAACCAAGCCCCACAACCTTGCTGCTCGGGTCACCTCCCTACAGCATTGATCCGAGACGCTGCACCGCCTCACGGTTACGTCTCCAGCTGCAAGACCGCGGCCAAGCACCACTCCGAGCGCTGTTGTCCACTGCTAATGCTTTGGTTGCCGTCACCCTCCCACAGCCACACGACCAACACCGTGGTTGCTCTCCTCCATTGCTTCCAAATCAGCATCGTCTATTCTCTTGCCGAAACACATCAAATCTCGTTTTGCTTGCTCGTTTCATCCTGATGCCCTAGTGGCCCTCGATAATCCATGGCGAAGCACCAAATCAAAGGCATTATATAAAAGGAGAAGACTTGGCACTTTGGATGAAAAACCATTGAAAATAGTGCAAAATTCGTGACAAAGGGCACACTTGGTCAATTGGGAGAAAGGAGACCACTCTGTCAGAGAGTGTCCACTCACAATCACGTTCAACACGGGGCTTCCAGATTTCCTGGGGCTCGAGAAAACCCGATGTTGCTGCCGATCCCAAACCGTGGCCAGCACCACCCTCACCGCGAAGCCGCCCGAAGTTCCAGCTACCATTCTGAGCCGCGTAAACCCAAGCCATGTCGCACCACCCGTGACCTGCGACGGCCTGTTGTCGCGTCGCACTGAGCCGCCCATGACGTCCATGAAGTCTCGCTGCCACACTTGAGCTGCTCCCGACCCAAGATATTCGTTGTTATTTTTGTAGGTTCTCGTTGAGAACAGCGTATCGTGACAAGCTGCCCGTCCCTCACCACAACCAGCAACCTCAGCAGTTTCCTGGCGAGCCTCAAAATTCACATAATTACGGCAACAAATCGAAGGATTCTCGGCAAAGGCCTGGCTTTAAGTTTGATGATTTCTTTTCCACTGCTTGCGGTGTGGAATTTGCAAGCGTCCAGGTGGCTAGCTAGTTTTTTTAAGGTGGTGCCCCCTTGTCTCGCTAGGTCTCCTACGTGCATGCCAACGTAGAGTTGACCTTAATCCCCTGAACTATCCATCGTTGCTTTGATCCATGCCACGGACGAGGAGTGCCATCCATCCAGGGTGCGACGCCATCGTGTCAAACCGTCCCTCTTGTTCCACAATCCATGAGTTGCCGCCGTGCCCTGCCTTGAATCGAGCGATCCCCGCAAAAGTTTCCTTTTTTGTAGGTCCATTGGCACGATTGTGTTGACAACCAGCTTCGAGTTACCCACCGCTAGGCACATCGACCGTGAATCATCCACTACGAGCCATCGTTGGTCCCATCATCCGACGAGTCCAAATTCGGGAACATATTACGAAGTAGGTAAAGATATTATCTAAATTTAATTTGGTAATTTCCTTACTTAATTCATTAATATTGCAATTAAATTCAAATCTTCGAATAATGCATCTTATCCAAAGTTTCCCGAAAAGCTTTTTTTAAATTAGGGATTATTCCCCAATTTCACAACGTGCATATGATTGATAGTCCGATTTCACGCTTGAAATATGACTCGCAATCGCATGGAAAAATCGCCAATCCGATCTCACGCTTGAGATACGATTCGTGATTTTATTTAAAAAATTGGCCAATCCGATCTCATGCGCGAGATACGATTCGTCAATTTATTTCCCAAAATTAAATAGACATGGATGATATCTTGCTTGATTTGGTGCTGTGCAGTTCTTGATGCCTTTATTTGATTGCTCCCGTAAAATAAAAACCCAAAAAATACATATTTGAGTTAGACTAGGATCAGGTTTGTTTTAGAATATTTATTGTCATCTTGCATATTTAGAATAGAGAGTTTATTTTGAAAAAATATAAAATGAAAAAATGCATTCATTTAGGTTGTTAGTTTTTTTTTTTTTAATTTGCATGTTTAATTATGTGTCAATTTTAATTTCGAACTTCATAAAAGAAAAAGAAAAAAATTAGAATTAGGGCATTATTTGCACGTCATTGCATATTAGGATAGGTTGCATGCTTATTAAGAAATAAAAAATCATGTGCACGTCATATATAATTAGGTTCATGAAATGCACGTCATTTAGTGATTATTGTTAGGTTCATTTAATTAAAAATTGCCTATCATTACATTAGGTCATTTAATAAATGTCACGTGACATACAGCTCGCATATCATTACATGTTGCATGTCATTTTAGTTGAAATGATTTTGTACGTCGTTGCACATCATCAGAATTAGGTCATTTTAGTTAATTTAGATTGCATATTTAATTATTACATGTTCATTAAGAAATCACAAAATTTTTTACTCATTCATATAATTTAGGACATGTTGCCATGCCGTATCATTTCATATTAGGTTAGAAGCATTGCATTGCATATGGATTATATTATCGTTAAAAAAGTGAAAACAAAAAAATTGAGTGATGGCGTGTTAATTAGAAATCATATCTAGGATTGCTGATGTGAATTCTGATCTAACACTGCAGATGCTTTCATTGCCTTGAGGTAAGTTTTGCAATTTATTCATTGTTTATCTGGGTGTTAAATTGGTGGATTGCGCACCCGCATGATCGCCTCACATATTAGGGAATTAGATTTAAAATCAATTTAAGCTACCTACAAAAACATTTTTGAAAATAAAATAATGGTACCGAATGGGCATTAGAGAAATCTAGTGTAACCAAGTCCCCGTACCCATAGTCTCTGGTTCGTAGGAGTAAAGTAAATCTCCCCTTACTTTACTTGGGTTTCTAATCGACCCACCAAAAATAGATTAGTGGCGACTCCTAGTTAAAAATCAATTGCATGTTAAAAATTTGAACCTAAGTCGCGAGTTGGTATGGGTTTGGGAGAGCCCGAGCTAAGTCTAGGCTTAGCAATCCATTAGCCAAATTTTAGGTGGTTCACCCCGAAAAATTAGGTCGCGACATGCACATATGGCATGATGATATAAGCTTGGCTGCAAGGTAAGTTATGCTTGAATGCATGGACGATATGTGCTTTGTATGATGCCTTGATTGTTCTGTTTGGTGCATTGAATAGTTTGGTGGATCTTTACTGCTGAGTGGTTGTACTCACCCCTTTTGGGGATTAACATTTCAGAATAGATAAGATCCTCTGCCGCCACTGCCACCAGTAGATGGATCAAGTGGTTGGATATGACCGCGAGGAGGAGGATAGCAAAGGAAGGACCTTTTGGACGCTGACACTGATCGATGGACATTAAGTATACGAGTGTTGGAGGAAATGTCGGTCATCTTTTGAAGTGTAGCCAAGTATAGAAAACAATGGCATTTTGATGTATCGATGAATGATGTCCATCTGGTTTAAGTAAATAAAAGTGTTTGGCTTTTACCTATAAATGTTTAGTTGGTGTGCATCGTTTTCTGAATATAGGGAAGGGAATTGTTGGATATGCTTCCGTTATATGAATTGCGCAAGGGACTGATCAAAAAAAAAATGTAAACCCCCAGGTTGTATGGACCCGCTGCAATTGAAATGGTATCAGAGTGACATGTTATTAGGGAAAGTGAAAGGTGAGTGAACTATGGCGACCCAAACGGTTTGGGGGCCATCGAGGGGTGCCACATCCTGTTTTTGGTATCAGAGCTATGGTCTATTTGGAGTGATAAGGTGCCTCAGATGGAAATGAGGATAGAATGATGCCCACCATAGGATACTAACTGGAATTGTTTGACTAACTTTGAACAACGGGTGATGAGTATTCACTCGTAGATCCCTGGTAACTAGTGTGATGTTGCTTTTGTGTGTTAGTAACATTCTATGTTACTTATGTGACTTTAGTAATAACCTTAATTAATGATCTGACTAGTGACACCGAGTTACAAATTATTCTTGAGGCAAATGCTTGGAAAACGCTGGGAAAATCATGGTGCGAGCCGGGAAGTGCTCATCCATCGAGGGCTGAAGGCTCTACTGCAAGGGCTGAACCCCGAATGGAAGATATCCTGCAGGCATTGGCCAATATAGGAAATTTGATGGAAAGGCAAGCTCAGGAACAACCCGAAGCGGAACGTCGCCCTCAAGGACTGGTGGAACAATTCCTGAAGTTGAAACCACCTAAGTTTAGTGGAATGGGAAGTCCTGAGGAGGCGGAGCATTGGATTGATGGAATGGAACGGATTTTCCGGTTGTTGAACTGTAGCGATGCTGAAAAGATAACCTTGGCAGAGTACCAACTGGAAGGAAATGCAAAATTTTGGTGGAGAGCTTCTAAGGATACAATATTTCCATCAAGTACTGACCTAAACTGGGATGAGTTTGTTAGAGCTTTCAATAGAAAGCATTTCTCTGATTGTGCTAAGGATAAGAAGATCACTGAATTTGTTCAGTTAGAACAAAGGGAGCTGACAGTGGACCAGTATGAAGCAAAGTTTTCTGAATTGTCTAGGTATGCTCCCAGATTGATTAAGGATCGTGAGGAAAAAGCTAAGAGATTCCTGAAAGGATTAAGGACTGATATTAGAAAACAACTAGTGCCTCTGAATATAAGAGATTATAATGAAACTTATGAGAGGGCATAGTTGGTAGAGCAAGAATTAGTGAGAGAGCAATCAGAATCTAAGAAGCAGATGACCTTTAATGATATTCGAAGGGGTAAGAGACCTTATCCTGATCAAGGCCAGCCTTGAGAACCTAAGAAAAAGAATAACTTTGGAAATTTTAGAAGAAACTAGAATGGCCCGACTTTTGGGAGAGTACCATACCAGGGTAATTTTTGTGAGAGATGTGGTGGACAACATGGGCCAGGATCTTGTAATAGCCAATTGAGGTGTAATGGATGTGGGCAAATAGGACACTTTAAGAGAAATTGTCCACGCGATGGGTCGTAGCCGAATGTCAGCTCGATGCGACAAATGCAACAACGTACTGCTGTACCAAATCCACCAAGGAATCCACAGAGGCCACCAGCACAAGGAAGGGTGTATGCGGTCACCCAAGAGGAAGCGAAAGCTTCCGAAAATGTTACCTCAGGTACGATTTCGATAGAGGGATAAGAAGGTATATGCGTTATTTGATATGAGTGGCACGCATTCATTTGGTCTGCAAAATATAGATGATTGTGAGAAATAGGAGCAAATCTCTAAATATGTCTCTTCGTATTTTTACGTCACTGAAGGACATGTTGTTATCTACGTTAGCATGTGAGATGAGTGAGATAACCATAAGGGAATGAGATCTGGAAATGAACTTGATAGTGATAGTTATGCATAACTTTGACCTCATCATAGGAATGGACTAGCTCCGTAAGCAATTGACTAGGATGAATGATCTTCTGAGATAATGCTTACCTATGCGCTAAGGATAAAACCGTGAGGCTAAGAATGGGATAGGCCAAAGCGGATAATATCTCTGTAAGTTAGTCCCTATCGAAACGAGACCCTCCAATGGATATGTAGTTTGGGTTCGAACCAGGCGAAAGCTGGTGTTCCTGTAACGACCCGATCTGATGAGGGCGGGGAGTGGACGCCGAGGTCAGAGAACCTGAACAAGGAGTGGCTCCTAGCAGGCTTCTAGGATGGCAAAAAGGGGGCAGGAATGAACCAAACTATGAACTGAACTGGGAATGCAGTGTTTTTGGGATAATTTTATCAGAGTGGCGGAGCGGAAGCATGGTTAAGCTTGTAGAACTCTTGTTTGTGAAAAAGAAGGACATGTCGATGCGTTTGTGCATTGATAATAGGCAATTGAATCATGTAATTGTTAAGAGTAAGTACTCATTACTTAGAATTGATGATTTATTTGATCGATTTGCAAGGAAGTTCAGTCTTTTCTAAAATTGACTTAAGGTCGGGATACCATCGCTTAAGGATTAAGAAAGAAGACATTCCTAAGACCGCATTTAGGACTCACTATGGACACTACGAGTTCCTAATTATGCTATTTGGATTGACGAATGCCTTAGCTGCATTCATGGATTTAATGAATAGGATATATAGGCCTTATTTGGATCAAATTATGATTGTCTTCATTTGATGATATCCTGATATATTCTAAAGGACCTGAAGAACATGCGCAGCATCTAAGCGTAGTGCTGCAAACAAGGCTTAAGAAGTGAATTATAGAGAGTAAGTTATGAATTTGAGGATTAAGTTATGATCATTTGAGCTAAGTGGTGACTTCCTATTAGAGGATCTCATTGGAAGTCTTGATGCATTACATGGAGGCATTTAGTATGTATAGATTGATCTTGGAAGTCATGAGTTTGAGTGGTCATATGAGACATGAAATTATTTGTGGTTTATATGTCGGAATAATAGGTTTAATCGATGGTGGTCAACTTTTAATTTTAGGCGATGATCTCAGTTTCAAAAGGTTTGGTGGAACTAGTGGATATGATCAATTGTGGTTATACCTTTCCAAGGTGAAATGGAGAAAGTTCAAGTTGTAGATTTGATGAGTGGTTAATCCAAGTGATGATCCTTTAGAGTGAGACATGAGATATACTCGATGGAAACTAGACAAGTTCTTATTTTGGTGGATTGTCGATTTTTGAATTGAATAAGTCTTGGTGGACTATCGATATTTGAATCGAAGGAATGATGCTATATTTTAGGCTTGAATCTATGTTGCAGTGAAAGTGTAGTGAATGTCTTTGTTGGACTGAACCAGATGAGTTGTTAATGGTGTCGATTTTGATGGTTCTAGGCTTGAATTGATGGTGACAAAGGTATAGGAATGATTCGGCTAAATGGTGTGTTAGATTGAGACCATTAGATATACTAGAGTGGAAATGAGATCATGTGACGATTGATTTTGTGCAAGGATTACTAAGGACATCAAGTAGCCACGACTCTAACTAGGTGATAGTAGATCGCTTGACTAAGTCTGCCCATTTCCTAGCAGTTCGCGTAGATTATCCGATGGATAAATTTGTTGATTTATGTGTAAGCCAAGTGGTATGCTTACATGATATTCCCGTAACGATTACATCTGATCGAGACTCAAGATTTACTTCCAACCTTTGGTGAAGTCTTCAAACCGCCTTAGGGACTAAAGCTCCAATTTAGTATTGCTTTTCATCCACAAACGAATGGACATACAAGAAGAGTGATCCAGACACTAGAGGACATGTTAAGAGCTTGCATCCTTGACTTTAAAGGAAGTTGGGATGAAAAGTTTACCTGGTAGAATTTGTGTATAACAATAGCTTTCAGAAAAGTACAGGCATGGATGAGGAAGTATCAACCAGACTCTGGTCACATACTTGATCATGAAGCCATCAAAATGGATGAGGTAGTGAGCTACATTGAGGAGCCTGTGCAAGTACTTGATCGAAAGGAACAAATTCTCAGGACCAAGAGAATTCCATTGGTTAAGATATTATGGCAATATCATGATGTAGAGGAAGCCACATGGGAAAGTGAGAAAAAAATGAGGGAAAGGTATCCTGATCTGTTTATAGAGACATGAGTGATGTCAAATTTCGAGGACGAAATTCTCTAAGGAGGGGAGAATTGTGGCATCCCAAAAATTCATGACGACCTCTAGTTACATTAAAGTCTATGAATAGGTGATGGAAGTACCATCAAGTTATTTTATGGCCATTTAATCCATAATTTGCAATAAGATTTATGGCCAAGCTATTAATGGATAATTATGTGATAGGAAAGAAAATTCTATCATTGGCCACGTGCATTATAAATTGGAATTTATGGATTTGTGACTACAAGTCTTATGGCCTTATTATTTTTGCAAGTTAGTTATTTATTTAAGTGGAAAATGTTAATAGATTATTAAAAGGTTAGTGGGCCGAAATTCTTGGGCCAAGCTGGCCCAAAAACCCAGCCCAAGACCCCCACCACTTCGGCCCAAAGCCAGGCCCATGAAGCCCATTGGGCTGTCGACGCATGGAGGGGGAAGGAGGAGCCGCATGGCCTCCTCCAAGTGTCTTCGGCAAGGGAGACACTTGTCTCCTTCTTGTGGACAAGTGTCCCCCATGCAAAATGAGGATGCATGCAAGTATATAAACAACCAAAAAGAAAGAAAGAGAAGGGAAGTGACCGGTTTTGAGGGGGTGAGAGAGAGAGCTGTCGAGAGAGTGAGAGAGGGAAACCGAGAGAGGAAGAGGGAGGCCGCGCGAGGAAGAAGTCCGCCCGTTCGTCGCCGTTTTGCCTTTGCTTGTTGCTGATTTGTGCTTGAATCTAAAGCAAGTAGAGTCCTAAAACCTACCCTTTACTTGCTGTAAAGTGCGTGTAGAAGATGATAAATCGTGGTTGTGGTAAGTGGTGCAATTTCGGAGCTTTGGGGAGAGGTTTGTTGGTCTTGCAAGCTGTTTCTGGAAAATCAGCTTGACTGTTCACGAGTTTGGGGGTTGCTTGCGAATTTTTATTTGGAATTTCACTTCCACCTCTTCATGAAAGTTATAGAGAACATCTTGAAGTATAACATACTAAAATTTGAGACAAAATGGACAAGTATTGAGGGGTGAAACCCTTTTTGTACGAAAATGTTAGATCTGGAAACTGTTTTGTTGACCTCTTGGTGATTTCGTGTGTTGCATGTCACTTTTTACTTGAAATTTCACTTCTACATCTTCATGATAGTTGTAGAGAACATCTTGAATATTAACATAACTCAAATTTGAGATAAAACGAACAATTTTTTCTTGGTGAAACGATTTTTCCTTTGAAGACGTTAGATCTGGAAATGTTGTACTAAGCTTCACTGATTTCGTGGACTATAAAGTGATTCTCTTTTGAAAATCTCGCCTTGATCTCTTAATGAAAGTTGTAGTAGACTTCTTGAGGTAAAACATATCAAAAATTCATAGGAAAAGAAGAAAGATAAGTCGGTGAAATCGTTTTTCTTTGAGAAAACCGGATCTGGAAAATATTACTTCGACCCAGTAAGACTCCGTGATTTTTATAAAATCATCTGTTCAAAATTTGATCATATGTTCTCAATGAAAGTTGTATTTAATATTCTTAGGAATAACATACTGAAAAATTAGAATAAATGAACATATATAAGTCGAAGAATCGAGCTTCTTTGAATGATGATAGTCTGGAAAAGATAAACCCGAAAACAGGAAAGTAAACTGGTTTTAACTTTTAATCCGGAACGAATTTGACTTCGGATTCTGCATAAAACTTGTAGCTATAGATCTTAAATACAACGTGTCCAAATTTCATAATTTTCTGAGTCCATTTGAGGGTTCAATTGAAGTTGTTTTCGAAACTGTGCATGGGTCATGTTAAAAACCCTTTTTAGTGATATATACGGATCTGTACGTATTCTGTGAAGCCTTGTTTGATATGGTGTTCTTCACGAAATGTGTTTTCTTAGATCTTATCTACAATGTGTTAAATTTTCAGAATTAATTTCCATCGTTTACTAATTTTCCAGAATTGTTCATAAACAGCACGCGTTCTGTTTAAGCTGAAAAACTGTTCTATTTACAGGTTATTGATTTGCTATATAAATTGTGATACCTTGGATTCTCGTGCAATGATGTGGTGACATTCATGCATATCATATGACATCAAAAGATTTATGAATTTTCATGAATTCAATGAAGTTTCTCAAAAACCATTGCATCAAATAATATTTTTTTTTGGAATGCATATTATATGATTTTAAAAAGGGCCGTTGTCAAATCATTGGCATTGTTGCATCAAATGTGAAATTGAAAATGAGATGTATGGGAATATGCATTGTGGTGATGAGAAGGCCGTCGGAGGTGTGAGCCGACGATGCCCCGGGAGTGTCGGGATGCCCGGAATGTGGGGGTGCCGGATGCCCGGTGGCCTAGTGGCGTAATTCCGGAGGGTCCTCGGGAGTTTCGAGATGCCCGGTGGTATACGGTACGTAATTCCAGAGGGGGGGAATCCTGGTGGTATGGCGGTACGTAATTCCGGAAGCCCCGGAGGTTTGTGCCCGGGGGGATGCCTCGTGATGCTAGTTGGGATGCGAGATGCCCGGAATGTGGGGGGCCGGATGCCCGGTTGTATTTTGAATACATGCTCGGAGGTTCCTCGAGATGCCTAGTTGGGTGCGAGCGATGAATTGTGGGATGCAAACATTGGTCCCTGGAAAGAAAAACTGATGAGATCCTTATGAAAGATAAGAATTGAAAATGAATCATGTGCATGGGTGTATGCATATGGCATGATGCATGATCGGCTTATGAAAATAAATTGATGCTATTTGATATTGATAATGCGATCATGAAGGCATGAATGGATCTCATGGTGATGTATGCTTGATAGCATGGATGATATGAATCATGGTGCTATATGCACGATGGCATGGTGAGATATGCATATGCATGGTGGTATATGCACATATGGCATGGATATGCATGAATGCTTGATGATGGTGCGTATATATGCACATATGGCATGGTGATGTATGCATGAATGCTTGATAATGAGTGCATGGTGGTATATGCACATATGGCATGGATATGCATGAATGCTTGATGATGAGTGCGTAGTGGTATATTCACATATGGCATGGTGATGTATGCATGAATGCTTGATAATGAGTGCATGGTGGTATATGCACATATGGCATGGATATGCATGAATGCTTGATGATGAGTGCGTAGTGGTATATGCACGTATGGCATGGTGATATATGCATGAATGCTTGATGATGAGTGCATGGTGGTATATGCACATATGGCATGATGATATAAGCATGGCTGCAAGGTAAGTTATGCTTGAATGCATGGATGATATGTGCTTTGTATGATGCCTTGATTGTTCTTTTTGATGCATTGAGTAGTTTGGTAGATCTTTACTGCTGAGTGGTTGTACTAACCCCTTTTGGGGATTAACATTTCAGAATAGATAAGATACCTCTGCCGCCACTGCCACCAGTAGATGGATCAAGTGGTTGGATATGACCGCGAGGATGAGGATAGCAAAGGAAGGAACTTTTGGACGCTCACACTTATCGATGGACATTAAGTATACGACTGTTGGAGGAGATGTCGGTCATCTTTTGAAGTGTGGCCAAGTATAGAAAACTATGGCATTTTGATATACCGATGAATGATGTCCATCTGGTTTAAGTAAATAAAAGTGTTTGGCTTTTACCTATAAATGTTTAGTTGGTGTGCATCGTTTTCTGAATATAGGGAAGGGAATTGTTGGATATGCTTCCATTATATAAATTGCACAAGGGACCGATCAAAAAAAAAAAAATGTAAACCCCCGTGTTGTATGGACCCGCTGCAATTGAAATGGTATCGAGTGACATGTTATTAGGGAAAGTGAAAGTAAGCGAACCGTGGCGACCCAAACGGTTTGGGGGCCGTCGAGGGGTGCCACGGAGAAAATGCAAAAACGATGTCGTTTTATCTCGATGTGGTAAATAATTTATAAAAATTAATTAAATTAAATTTAAAACTAAATTTATTTAAAATATTCTAAAATATAAAAAACTTTAAAAAAAGGGTGGGGGGAGGGGTGGTGAAGGGAGGCGGTTAAGGGTTGAGCCCTCGCCGCCTCCCCGCCGTCGTCGGGAAGGGTCGGCGACGGAGGGGGAGGGTCGGTCGAGGTCGCCGACCCGGCTGACGGCGTAGAGGGCTTGCGGGCCCTCGCCGCCTCCCGGCCGTCACGGGGAAGGCCAACGGCGGTGGGGAACGTCGACCGGGGTCGCCCGGTTGACCCTCCTCCCTCCGTCACCGTCCTTCTCGGTGGCAACGGGGAGGCGGTGGTAGTGAGAGCTAAGCCCCGCCCCCTCCCTTTGCCCCCCTTTTTTAAAGTTTTTAATTTTTAATTTTTAATTTTTTATAATATTTTAAATAAATTTAGTTTTAAATTTAATTTAATTAATTTTTATATTAATTATTTACCACATTAGAGACAAAACGTCGTCGTTTTTGCGTTTTCTCGCCATGTTAGCGTGCAAAACGACGCCGTTTTGCACTCACCTCGCTAGAAAATTGCCACGTCAGCAATTTGGCTGGATTTTGGCCGGAGTGACACTTAAGTGATCCATTTTACTCCGATTTTGATACTTAAGTGTACCTTTCCAAACTTTTTGGCACTTAAGTGTCCCTTCGTGCCAAGTTTTGGCACTTAGGGTGTACTTCTACCAAGAATCAACCATTATGCTAAGAATTGTGAGGAGGTGCCTTATGATGAAAATTTATTTGCCTCAAATGACAAGATCATGTTTCGTTCTTGGTTAAAAGCTGAGTCCAATGCTAATAGCCCTTTCTAGAAAGCCTTTTATGGGGACATTTTTGAGGAAGGAGATGAGGATATGATACTCAAAAATCTAGCCTACTCGGGACATCGAAACGTTTCAGAATCGCTATGGACCCCCGGGTCTAAACAACATGGTGCAAGAAGAGAGGGGCAAAAGGAAAGTTATGGAGGCAAATTCTACATCCCAATTTATCATAGAAGAGAGGGGCAAAAGGAAAGTTATGGTGTGTGGTGTAGTAAATGAAGCCTCCGTTGTATCTCCCACACTATGCTTAGAGCCCCTGCAATGCAGGAAACAGAGACCCAAAATACAAGAGAAGAATAGCAAGACAAGGACTAGAGAATCGAAAAAAAAGTGTGTAGATATAACCCGCATGATAGGAAAAACTCAAGCAAGCCTCTGTTAGATGATTTTAAGCTTCTTGATACCCTAATTCTATTTGTAGGGGAAGATGATGAACTAGCTTTGGTGGCTAGTCCTAATAAGCCACAAAATTACAAATGAAGCTAATATGTTGAAACTATCAAGGGTTGGCACACCTTTGACAGTTCTTACCCTAAGAGCCCTTGTAGATCAAGAAAAAGCCTAATGTGGTGTTTTAATGAAAACCAAAAATTAGGAGATATTGATTTAAAGACTGCAAAGGAGACTAAAATTCAAAAATTGTTTTGTAATGAATCCAGTAGGGCTTAGGGAAGGATTGGCCCAATGATTGTTGACACATAATTTAAATTCATTAGATAATCTTTTATTATAGAGTGAAATTTTGAAAAAAAAAAACTTTTAATTAAAAAATGCAACACCCGTGTGATTTTGGAGCCACTTTTTTGTTGAGAAGTTGAGTGAATATGTGCAATTATATCGGAAAATCTTCACCTGCAAAAACAAACTCGAGTCTTTCCTTTATAAATAAAGAATGCAAAGCTTCGGTGAAGGGGGGTCTTTTCTCTTCGTCGCCGAAAAAGGGAAAAACCAAAAGGGTGAGAAAATGGCCTTCGGTTCTTCTTAGCAAAAAGCAGAAAAGTGAAGAAGAAAAGTCAAACAACAAAAAGAAGCTTTTGCTTCTGCAAAAAGGAACAGAGAAGACAGAGATGTGCGGGCAAAAAAAATGAGAAATCATGTTCATCTTCTTCCCTTTTGCTCCGCGGTCACTCCACTTCGCAGCCGTTCGAGTTTCTGTTGCGCCGGTCGCTATGTGGCGTCGTCCGTGATTTCGCCTTGCTACCTTGCCTCTACGTGCTCTTTCCGAAATGCCGCAGCAACACCACTGAAGCCCGCCGACGCCGCTATTGCTGCTTCCTCCTCTGCCGTAGCTGAGCACCACCAGAGCCCGACGCCTCTGCCTAGCCTCCAACAACCTGCGAGCCCGAATGCCTGCAGAGCTCGCATCCAACTCCGCTCGCTGATCTCCTCGTTCTCGCCGTGCTCGACACCGCGGCCCTCGATGGCAGCAAATCCTAATACGTGCGTGACCCGCCTCTGCTCCGACGCCTTTGCAGATCCCATGACGACCCCGCTTCCGATCAAAGCCTAAACCTGGAGTTTCCCAGCCCGCGATGCCCTTCGCCGGTGGTCCGAGCCGCTGCCGCACGCATCCACTCCGCCAGCTCGAACCAGATCCGCACCGCTTGCGCCCTCCTCTGCAGCGCCCAGACCTCCCGCGCTGCTCTGCCTTCGACGCGCCCTCCCGAGAGACACCTGCCGTCGTCGCTCCTGATCCGAGCCTGCTGCTATGCCCACGACCCACCTATTGCCTCCCCTGTTTTTATTGTAGGTCCGGTTATCACCCGCACCTCGCCGGAGTTCCGACGAACAGCCCTTGTTCCGAGCGGCGACCCATTACCGAACCACCATTGCAACTCGGCCACCACTGTTTCTTCGCCATTCCTCAAGTTAACCGTGAGGTAGATTAGGTAGATTTTTATATTAAGTTTATTTTGAGTATTTGGACTCATACTTTTCTTTTTATTCTAACTTGATTTGTTCTGATTTATTATCATTATCCCATTTAGGAAATTGGTCATATTAAGTCATGATAATCAAAAATATTGAGCCGCAAGACGTCGGGTTAGATTTTTTATTATTTCGACTTTTTATGGTAAAATTCATGAATTGCTTTGCATCATTAATTCATATTAAAATAATATGTCATTGATTTACATGGATGAATTTTTTATTTTGGCGTGTTATTGTTATTTGCTCATCACATATCATGCATCATATTAGGTATTTAGGTCTATACACATTTCATATTTAAAGCAACACATTTTAATTTTTAAGATTCATATAGAATTAAGATAATTTTCCTTTAATAAAACCAAAACAAAAAAGGAACAAAAATGTTATTTAGGTTATATAGATTTCATAATGTGCACACCACATGTTGCTTTAATTAGTGGGTCATATGTTAATATTTTTTTAATATTTCCTTCGTATATTTTTTTAATAAAAAAGATAAAGATTAGTGTTGCACCATATGTTATTAAGTCATTAAAAAAAACACAAAGGTCATTTACTTGGTTAGTTAATAGTTAGTTCATAATTAATCCCATCTTATGTCATCATTGTTTAGTATAGGTTGCATATATGTATAAAAAAAATCATAAAAAGAACATGCACATAGAATTACCATGTCATCCATCCCATGTCATGTAGCACATGCATATTTAGGATTATGTAAATTAGATTGCATACATAGGGTGATAGTTCAAATTATGCCATATAAATCGCATTTCATATATCATTAAAGTAAAATTCATGCGTATTAATTTAGATTAAGATTGCGTAATAATAAAAATTAGGTGTCATATCATTTAGAAAATCATGTTTAGGGCATGCATTTTTATTAACACTTTTGAGAAGTTTTTTAGAGAATAGACCTTAATAAAGTTGTAATTTATAATTTCTTATAATTTGTCATTTTGGTTTATTGAATGTTATTTCATTGATTGTGCACCCGCATGACCACCATTTGCATGTTAGTATCTTAGGTTAAAATTAATCAATAATGCCTGCAAAATATTTTGAAATTAAAAATAAAAAGGTACCGAAAGGGCGTTAGATTAATCTAGCGTAACCATGTCCCCAGACCTATTGAATTTCTGGTTCGCAAAAGTAAAGTAGGCTCCCATACTTTACTTGAGTTTCTAATCAACCCTAATTGGTTAGTGGCGGCTCCAAATTGAAATATAATTGCATGTTTTAATGGGTCAATTTCTTAGTATCAAGTCGCGATTGGTAGGACTTGGGAGGGTCCGTGCCAAGTCTTCTGACTTAGTAATCCATTAGCCTTCTTTAAGTACTTTACCTTTGGGAAGGTCGCGATAGCTTAGCGACTCCATTGGGGACAGAGTTAAAACTCATAGTGGACATAGGCCTGTTTCTTTTTAAAAAAATATATATATTTTGTTTGGCAGCATGGAAACAAGGTACGCTCATAACATGAAGTGTTAAATGTTTTTACAGAAGGGAGGTATAAGGGGAGTAGTGCTTGCTAACTCTTGTTTTGTAGGAAGGTGTTGGGATTGAATGTTTTTCTTATATATTGAAGTGTTGCTTGCATTATAAATTGTTGTGCATGATTTTCAAATTGTTTTAGCACTACACATTGCACACACAACCTGCCGTCGGACCTGGACCACATTTAAGGATTCTAGGATGGTGTTGAGAAATGAACCAACCTTGAACGCGAGACCGCAATGTAGATGTTGCCTTTCTCAACCCCGAAAATTTTTCTTGGTGTCAAAAAGTTTATCCTTGTTCACAAAATTGCGTGACCATGGGATTTTCTTTTGACTGAGCCAGAGCTAAGAGGACCCGACATTTGTACGCGAGACTATGACTAGTCGGTCCATCCTCTTAGTTCTAACTTGCTAAGCCTTGTAGTTTAGGTGTTAAGCCTCACATCTCATGCGCCTGTCTATGTGGTTGCCATTTTTTTTTTCCTTTGTGAAGTAAGTATTCTTACCTTATAATATGCAATCTATTTACTTATTTGCACTTTCTTTTGGTCCATGACACTAGGTCGATCGTAAGTCTTAATCTATATACAATGGGGAGATCCGATGTTCAATTCATTCCAACTCCTAAGATTGAGCTCAAAGGGTGGTGGAATAAATTAAGTAAAGAAGGTCAAGATTATGTGGAGTCGATACTGGGACGGCTCATTCCCCTTTTGGATATTGGAGTCCATAGTGGTGTTTTGCAAGCTATCTCACACTTTTGGTGTCCCGAGACAACTACTTTTATTTTTGGTAAAAATGAGCTAACTCCAACACTGGAAGAGTATGGCGTTATCATAGGAATGCCCATTGAGACTAAACTTGTTAGGCCACCTCTTGGTATGGAGCCCACATCGATTTTATCTCAATTTCTAAGAATTAAAACTGATGAGGTTAAGGAAGTTTTGAAAGCTAATTGTAATGCATGCCCATTCTCCTTTTTGGCTAATCACTTTTTAAATCAATCTTCAATGCGCCAAAAGGGTAGAGTATTCATCTTAGCATTCTTTGGATTTATAATCTTTCCTCATCGACAAAATGCCATTAATCCTTCAATTGCATGGGTGGATAGACAAGCATGCGTTGGCATGAACTTTATAAACATGATTTTGGCCGAGACATTTTTGTCCCTCAACCGTTTTAAACAAAATGGAGGAAAAATCATGAATGCCTCTCCTGAACTTTTACAAATTTGGTTTCTTTCTCACATGAAGGAGTTTGGTCATTTCATGCGCCGAGGTGAAATTGTTGATTCTAATCACCCAATAAAGAGATTTTCAATCTTAGAGAAAAAGTATACCGGAAAGTCATTTTCCGATTGGGTAACTTTTTTAAAAGATCCAAATCTCAAGGGCTTCCTATGGTATGCTAAATGGTTCCGTGTTAGCATGGCTCGTTTCTCTCACAAGACTGATAATCCAGTTCCACTTGATGGGAATCACTAGAGCAACATCTTACTATCCTTATAGAGTGGCTTGCCAGTATCGAGTGCTTCAAGATATCTCGCCTCCTCTCCGAATGGACCTGTTTTAAGCTCACTTCGTGCGCAAGGATCACAAGTACCTCGACGAGATCGAACGCCTTGAAAATGCATGGAAGGAATGTCATCCGGAAAAGATAATGGTGCCTAGAATGTTGAAGGGAAAAGAGAGGGCTTTTCACGCCTCGGATTATTATATCCACCATCACGAGATCCCTCAAGCTCTACTTCCCGTGATACCTGAAATGACTATAAAGCCCACTCGTAAAGCACAGATTGAACATCTTGAAGAAACAGTGGAAAGGAATGAGGTTCGTATCTCTGAGTTGGTTCGATAGAACAAAAAGCTTCGAAAGACTGTGATCTCCCAATTGTATATGAAAATTAGGAGTTTAATTCTAGCTTTAGGGTGTTATTTCAATTTCTTAGATTGATGTTTTAGGAATTTTATTTCCTAGGGAGTTGTTTTACTGTTTTAAGTTGATGTCTTTGGAATTTGATTTCACTTAATAAAATGAGGCGATTAGACCATTGTCATGGGCCATTTTCCTATCTCGTCATCGTTTCTTACATTATCTCTTTTACTCTCTCCTAGGTAACAACACGGCTCACCCAAGATCGCCAACAATGGCTAATGACACTGAACAAGTGTGTGGTGCTGAACAAGCTTGCGTCGCCGCCCTCAAAACGGAAATGAAGCAAGTCCTGAATGTTCTTGAGCAGCTCTCTAAACAAATCGATTCTCTCCAAGCAAAGACCGCCCCACTAGCTCCGCAAGTTGAAGTGGTGTTACCACAATATGCTCCCTTAGCTCATTCGAGAGATAAAGGCAAGAATGTCTCTGTAAGTGGGCCATCAACCTCTGATGATCCCTCCAGTGTCAAAATTACTGACTCGCCTCAAATCGTTGTTGATGATGAGGTGCAAGTCATACATCCGGCTGTATCGAAAACCGAGCAAGAAAAACGCTTGGCGAAAATCGAGGAGAAACTTAAGCAGCCGCAGGGTGCGTTTAGCCAAGACCCAACTGATCTGTCCCATTATGCAAAGATCAAGATACCAAAGAAGTTTAAAATGCCAGACTTTGAAAAGCATGATGGCACCTCTTGCCCGAAGATCCATTTGCAGACTTATGTGGTTAGGATGACCCCATATGTTGATAACATCCCCTTGATGATTCAACAATTTCAAGCAAGCCTAACAGGACCGGCGCTTCAATGGTACATTATGAAGAAAATTAATCTGCTAGAGACTTGGGAGGATTTGACTGATGCCTTCTTCAAGCAATATAAGTATAATATTGATGTCACTCCATCTCGAGAGGATTTACTTCGCACTGAGAAGAAGAGGACTGAATCTTTCAAGGCATATGTCACGAGATGGAGGACCGTAGTTGCTCAGATTACTCTGAAGCCGATAGAAAAGGAGCTGATGGATTTGTTCATGAAGACATTCCCACCTGAATATCGAAATCGGATGTTAGGATCGACTGCCGAGTCGTTCAATCAGCTAATCCTTGTTGGCGAGCGAATTGAAGTAGCATTGCATGATGGATGGGCGTTTGATCAAACCAGCTCGTATAAGAGAATCTCAACCAAGAAGGATAAGGAACCTATAACGGAGGTTAATGCAACTTATGTTCAACTACCTCGCCCAACTCCGAACACCCAACAAGGAGGAGCACGACCATTCTTTGGCCAGCAGAAAAACTCTTTCAGGCGTCAATTTACGCCACTTCCTAAGCCCTTGTCCAAGATCTTACCGACCCTTCAGAAGAAAGGATTACTCACTAAGGAGCCTAAGCGATCTAATCCCGAGCGTTTCCCCAACTATGATCCGTCCAAGACATGTGCTTATCATATGGGGGAGGTAGGGCATTCCGTTGATGATTGCTATACGCTGCGACATAAAATCCAAAATCTTTTGGATGCCAAGGTGGTATCATTCCGCGATGCACAGCCGAACATCCAGAACAACCCACTTCCTGACCACCTAGAAGTTGTGAATGCCATTTTCAGTTTTGATACCGTAGAAAGAAGAGCTTGAAAGTGCATGTAGACGATGTTTATAATGGCTTAGTTCGAGCTGGATATTATTCAGATGCAGAAGAGCCCACCATGTTTCAGAAAATGCAAAGAGTTAAGACCATGTCCAAGAAGGGGATGATTGTTTATATAGATCATACCAGCATAGTTTCGACTATCACTCCAATCATCATTGATTTGGAGGATGAGTTTTCTGATTTTGAGGATGAGTTTAATGGCTTGAATATTGAAGCTAATGATTCCCTAGCTCTTAACATGCCACCGTTGGAAGATGTGTCGGATGAAGATGGTTTAATCATTAACGATGTGCCACCATCAAATGATGAAATCCCAGATAAAGAGAGAGGACACGGCAAAGCCCTTTATATCTCAGCCAAGTGTCGAAATACCTTGGTGTCTCGTGTACTCATTGGTAATGGATCGGCTCTAAAGATATGCCCTCTAGCAACTTTAAAGCGCCTTGGGTATGATTTAGGGAAAATTCGCAAGGCTAAAATCTCTGTTCGAGCATTTGACGGAACCAAAAAAGAAGCAGTTGGGGAGGTTGATTTAGACTTGCAAATAGGGCCAGTGCTATTTAATGGAGTTTTCCAGGTCCTGGACATACCTACAGCATTCAACTTTTTGTTAGGTCGTCCATGGATTCATGCAGCCGGGGCAGTTCCTTCAAGTCTTCACCAGAAAGTGAAATTTGTGACGAAAGGAAAGCTTATTACGGTCCGAGAGGATGAGTTCAAGATTTATCACGAGCTGGTTATCCCTTATGTTGAACCAGATTGTAAAGAAGAATCCAGTTTTCAAGCATTTGAGTTGGTTTCGACCATTCACATTTCTCAAGGCACTACCCTACCCACTCCAAAATTATCAAAATCGGCAATCATAGTAGGAAAGATCATGGTGGGGAGTGGTTTTGTCCCAGGAAATGGTTTAGGCCGACATGGTTAGGGCACTCACCAACCAATTAAAGCCGGGCGGAATTCATATACGACTGGATTGGGCTATCATGGTAGAGGTGGACGATCTTGTAGAGGAAGAGGATGAGGACGAACTGGTTTCACTATACCCCATATTAGGCCACATTCCCTAGGCTTGCAAAGATAATGCATGAGGAAGAAGGGGCAATCGATACCTATGTTCAATACTCCAAGCCTCCAGGTGCTGATATCGATGTGGGATGGGTAATGGTAGACAAGCCGGTTGCAGACACCACTCGATCCACTGGAAAAGACAACGCGCTCGAAGGAATGACTGAATTGTTCGAAGAAAATTTAGTGTTTGCCATCGACGAATCTCGAGAGTAGGAGAATTTTAATTATTTGCACACTCCTCTGCGTAGGAGTCTTTATTGCTTTCCTTAATTTACATGTTAGGATTTTCAATTCTAGGATTTCTCTCATTTCAATAATGTAATTTGCTTTTCATCCAATAAAATACATGGAGATTTTCATGTTTTAAGGGCATGTTGAAGTACACCAAACTAGCCCTGTGATGAAATCCTACCAAAAGAAAACGGCAAGGAACTAATTCTGAAGGCTGGGCTTCTTCATGTTCCCTTTAAAAAATTTTCAAAATAAAATAATTTTCAGCATGCATCTAATTTACCTTGTTTGTTTCTTTTAATTATCTACTCCATGTTTCAGGTGCTTTGATCTTAGCAGAAATGGATGGGTGTAAATTCATGAATCCTGTAAACTCTTATGCAGGGGCAAAGAATGGATGTGAACGATGGTGTCTTATTTTTGTAAGGAACCTCTATGAGCTCCCTTACAAAGAGAGGGCAAGATATGGACACCTAATAGTTTTGACTTTATGAGCATGCCCTCTTTATCATTATAGAATGCTTTCACATGATATTGTGCAATTCGTCAATTCCACTTGAAATTTATCAAAATGGATAATTCAGTGAAGGATGCTGAGTTAATTGAACATGCTAAATGATGCTAAATGGGGCGTGAAAGGCAAGCTTTATCCCATACACAGTCCTTTGTCTATACATTGTGAGGTGAGTGTAGAAACATTTTGTGTTTCAAGGTGAAGAGTTTTCTTGCAAAAAGTACGACAACTAAAATGACGAGGGGCAATTCATTTCTCTACTAATGAACCCTTGTTTAACCATTCTTTGAGCCTAAATACTTGAAGATTTTCTTTCATATTACCCCTGTCAAGGACCACCCCACATCGGGGCAAATGGAGGTAAGTTGACATTGAAGGAGAGGGAAATGGATAGAAATTTTCTTGCTCTCACTTGCATCAATCTTCAAGTCATGCTATTACATTGAATTCATGTGGTAATTTAAGTGCCTTAGGATGACGAAGAGCGTTTCTTTCACTATCCTACACACTTATATCCTTTGCATAGCCCACTTGAGCCATATAATTTCATTTCTTTAAACTTAGTTGGTGATCATCCCCCACACTGGGGCAAGACAAGAGATAGATGAAGACCCTTGAAGGTTCGAGTGTCATTTAAAGTATACTTGTCACACGCATTGTGCGCAAGAACTGAAATCACTATAGAACTAAGGGGCATGAAAAGGCAGTGTGCCTGGTAAAAGCAAGGCCAATGCCCATAGATGAAAAAAGAGAGAAATGAGATGAATTCAAGGGCCATAAAAAAAAAAAAAAAAATCCCATCGATGCCCATCATCAAAGAAAATGATTTTTTCAAAAAAAATGTTGAGAAAATATCTCCAGTTGAATAAATCATTGGCATCAGGTGATAAACTCTTGAGCCAATAAAGAAATATGTCAAGAAGACAATCCGTGGCGAAGAAAACTAGTGGCAATGTCAAGATGATCACCATACACATCTTTGAGCCTAACGATCCTTTCGTTTCTCAACCCATAAACCTAGCCTATGTTACGTCCTTTACAAAGTCTCTTCAGATTAGGGAATTTGAATTAACATAGGAATTCACATGTTTTAAGCATTGCACGAAGAAGTGCGAGCAAGATTATTTCTTTCTCATTTTGTGGGGTTCTTGACTTGTAAACCCGGAGATGATTACAGAATTGTTCTTTCAATTGCTTTGACTCGAAGAGTCCCTTTGTTAAGCTATTGATTAAGCCCGCATTACAGTCCTTGTTAAAGACCTCTCAGGTTGGTAAGGTCGTACTGCTTGCAAGAAAATTCGAACTCTTGTCGACAAGATGATGATAAGATTGAGTGATATATTCCCGCATCAATGGTCGGGACAAATAACCCCTCTTAAATGAGAGCGAGTGAAAAAGCCTTTTTCACACCAAAAGTGTCTCATTTAGCATGTCCAAGAGACTTACGTTATACCTGAAAATTGTCCTAGTGATAATTTTTCCGATGAAAGCTTGATAAAACCATCATGCATGGACCTTCATTGAATTTTTCCTCAAAGACCAAAAAAATTGTCTTTGAAGCCCTGAGTTTGTTCAGTCATCTTTGTACTTGATGAGAATTCCAAGTACCCATTTATAAAAATGTTTTCAAATGTCCAGTGTGACTTCCAGATATTTGAACCTTTAAACGCTTGATGTGACTTCCAAGTGTTTGTCTTTCCAAACATCTGATGTGATTTCCAGATGTTTAGTAAATGTTTTCAAATGTCTGACATAAGAATCAGATTTTTGAAATTTCAAGTACTTGATGCAATTTCCAGGTGCTTAGAATCTTATGAGAATTCCAGATCCCTAAAGACTTTGAGCCTTTCAATTATCTGAAGGGAGTTCCAGATGATTGTCAGGAATTATTTCACGCCTAAATCCCCAGACAGGTACGACAGGTACGTGTTCTTCTTTGTATTCGCATTTCATTGGTCATAGACACATAGAGATCTATGTTCCTGACCAAATCATTGCATTTACATTGTATCCTTTATTCTTAAAAAAAAAAAAGTCATTAACGTTTGCGTATTCATTTCATATTTCATTTTGCATGTTTTAAATTTAGGTGTCACATATCTTTGAAGGAAACCTCTACGAGCTTCCCTTCAAAGAGGGGTAGCTGTTGACACCTAATTTAAATTCATTTTTAGAAATAAAAGATAATCTTTGATTATAGAGGGAAATTTTGAAAAAAAACTTTGAATTCAAAAATGCAACGGCCGTGTGATTTTGGAGCCACTTTTTTGTTGAGAAGTTGAGTGAATATGTGCAATTATATTGGAAAATCTTCACCTGCAAAAACAAACTCGAGTCTTTCCTCTATAAATAAAGAATGCAAAGCTTCGGTGAAGGGGGATCTTTTCTCTTCATCGCCGAAAAAGGGAAAAACCAAAAGGGTGAGAAAATGGCCTTCGGTTCTTCTTAGCAAAAAGCAGGAAAAAAAGCAAAAGGAGAAAAGTGAAGAAGAAAAGTCAAACAGCAAAAAGAAGCTTTTGCTTCTGCGAAAGGAACTAAGAAGACAAAGACGTGCGGTCGAAAAAAGGAGAAATCTTGTTCATTTTCTTCCCTTTCGGCTCCGCAGTCACTCCACTTCGTAGCCGTTCGAGTTTCTGCTGCGCCCGTCGCTGCGCGGTGTCGTTCGTGATTTTGCCTTGCTGCCTCGCCTCTCCATGCTCTTTCCGAAGTGCCGCAGCAGCACCACTGAAGCCCGCCGACGCCGCTGTTACTGCTTCCTCCTTTGCCGTCGCTGAGCACCACCAGTGCCCGATGCCTCTGCCTAGCCTCCAACAACCCGCGAGCCCGAATGCCTGCAGAGCTCGCGTCCAGCTCCGCTCCCTGATCTCCTCATTCTCGACGTGCTCGACGCCGCGGCCCTCAACCACAACGGATCCCGATTCGTGCGCGACCCGCCTCTGCTCCGACGCCTCTACAGATCCCACAACGGCCCCGCTTCCAATCAACGCCTGCACCTGAAGTTTCCCGGCCCGCGACGCCTTTCGCCGGTGGTCCGAGCCACTGCCGCATGCATCCACTCCGCCAACTCGAACCAGATCCGCATCGCCTGCGCCCGCCTCTGCAGCGCCCAGACCTCCCGCACTACTCTGCCTTCCACGCGCCCTCCCGAGCGACACCCGCGCACCGCGCTCTCCCGATCCGAGCCTGCTTGCCGTGCCCACGACCCACCCGCTACCTCCCCGTTTTTGTTGCAGGTCAGGTTATCACCCGCGCCTCGCCAGAGTTTCAACGAACAGCCCCTGTTCTGAGCGGCGACCCATTACCGCACCACCATCGCAGCTTGGCCACCATTGTTTCTTCACCATTCCTCAAGTTAACCGTGAGGTAGACTAGGTAGATTTTTAGATTAAGTTTATTTTGAGTATTTGGACTATTATTTTTCTTTTTATTCTAACTTGATTTGTGCTGATTTATTATCATTATCTGATTTAGGAAATTGGTCATATTAAGTCATGATAATCAAAAATATTGAGCCGCAAGACGTCGGGTTAGATTTTTTATTATTTCGACTTTTTATGGCAAAATTCATGAATTGCTTTGCATCATTAATTCATATTAAAATAATATGTCATTGATTTACATGGATGAATTTTTTATTTTGGCGTGTTATTGTTATTTGCTCATCACATATCATGCATCATATTAGGTATTTAGGTCTATACACATTTCATAGTTAAAGCAACGCATTTTAATTTTTAAGATTCATATAGAATTAAGATAATTTTCCTTTAATAAAACCAAAACAAAAAAAGAACAAAAATGTTATTTAGGTTATATAGATTTCATAATGTGCACACCACATGTTGCTTTAATTAGTGGGTCATAGGTTAATATTTTTTTTAATATTTCCTTCGTATAGTTTTTTTAATAAAAAAGATAAAGATTAGTGTTGCACCATTATGTTGCTTTATTTTTAATAAGAATTATTAAGTCATTTAAAAAAAAAAAAAAGAAAAGAAAACACAAAGGTCATTTACTTGGTTAGTTAATAGGTTAGTTCATAATTAATCCCATCTTATGTCATCATTGTTTAGTATAGGTTGCATATATGTATAAAAAAATCATAAAAAGAACATGCATATAGAATTACCATGTCATCCATCCCATGTCATGTAGTACATGCATATTTAGGATTATGTAAATTAGATTGCATACATAGGGTGATAGTTCAAATTATGCCATATAAATCGCATTTCATATATCATTAAAGTAAAATTCATGCGTATTAATTTAGATTAAGATTGCATAATAATAAAAATTAGGTTTCATGTCATTTAGAAAATCATGTTTAGGGCATGCATTTTTATTAACACTTTTGAGAAAAAAATTTTAGAGAATAGAACTTAATAAGGTTGTAATTTATGATTTCTTATAATTTGTCATTTTAGTTTATTGAATGTTATTTCATTGATTGTGCACCCGCATGACCACCATTCGCATGTTAGTATCTTAGGTTAAAATTAATCAAAAATGCCTGCAAAATATTTTGAAAATAAAAATAAAAAGGTACCAAAAGGGCGTTAGATTAATCTAGCGTAACCATGTCCCCGGACTTATTGAATCTCTGGTTTACAAAAGTAAAGTAGGCTCCCATACTTTACTTGAGTTTCTAATGAACCCTAATTGGTTAGTGGCAGCTCCAAATTGAAATATAATTGCATGTTTTAATGGGTCGATTTCTTAGTATCAAGTCGCGATTGGCAGGACTTGGGAGAGTCTGTGCCAAGTCTTCGGACTTAGTAATCCATTAGCCTTCTTTAAGTACTTTACCTTCGGGAAGGTCGCGACAGTGATGGAATGAGTTGATATTGATATCGGTGAACTTAGCTACTAATGAATTCTTGGATTTAAATGTGGAAGAGAATGAGACAAGGAAGTAATTTAGGCTTAATTTTGTGCATCAAACAAAGCATTATAGGAACTCCTGAGTTCATATGGATCGGGATATCATTATAGTATGGGACTTTCTTTGCAGACTCCCGGAACTCAATCCTACCCAATGGACTCCGGTTCAAAGGGCAATTTAAAGACTTTGTGGATACCAGAAGACTATATCTCATTTACCCTAAAAATCTTGATCCTATTTTTGAGAACTTCTATGCTGAAACACGTTTGAAGTTTCTCCAAAGTGCTCCAATCCTTTGTAGAAAAACAAAGAGTTCTTTACCCACTTGCCTTTCAAGAAGAATGAAGATATCAACCCAACAAAGGCAAGTCATTCAAGAATGAACCCAGAAAATCTCCAACCTGCCCAAAAGGATTGTGATGATCTAGTTCACCAGGGACTTATGGAGGCTACAAATTCCCAATGGGCGTGTGAGACTTTTTATGTTAAAAAAAGAGCTGAGCAAGTCCAAGGCAAAAAGAGATTGGTAAACAACTACTAGTCCTTTAATCAGTTCTTCCAGGATGACAAATTCCCCTTGCCAAATAGGAAAACCTTATTCTTGAGTCTATCCCATGCCAAGATTTATTCAAAGTTTGATTTAATTGTAGGATTTTGACAACTTGGAATTCATCTAGAGGATAGACACAAGACAGGTTTATGCATCCCAAACAAGCACTTCCAATGGAATATTCTTCCTTTTGGGCTCAAAACAGCACCCTCACTATTTCATAAAGCAATGTGCAAAATCTTCTACCCAATCTCCACCATTGCCCAAATTTATATTGATGACATTCTCCTTTACAGTCTCAATGATGAGTCTTATTGTAAGTTGTTTAAACAGTTGCTAATTTGGTTAAATAGTGTGGCATTATATTATCGTAGAGGAAGATGGTCATTGCCCAAAAGGAGATCGAATTCCTAGGCATGCATTTGAAAGACGGAGCTTTCCATCCAAGCGAACACATCGCAAAAGAACTTCTAAGATTCCCGAAAGATAATCCCTCTCATAGGCAAGTTCAATAGTCCCTTGGGATTGTCAATTGCTTTAGGGATTTTGTTCTCAAAATTTCAGAATTCATACATCCTTTACAAAAAAAAAAAAAAATGCTCAAAAAGGAACCACCCCTGTGGGGAAAACCTCAAAGAGAAGTTATTAGAGATTAAAGGAAAACTTGCAAAATCTACCTCCATTGTAGATAACTTTGATGGAAAGCATATCCTCCAAACTGATACCAATGAAAAATATTGGGCAGCAATGTTGAAGAAGAATATGGTAATTGGAGAATCTGTGGATACGAAAGTGGAAGATTCTTCCAGGCTAAGATATTTTATCATTCTACAGCCAAAGAAATCCTAGCATTTAAGTGTGGAATAAAAAAAGTTTGAATTCCATCTTATTAGCTATCATTTCCTCGTAAAAATAGATTTGTCATCTTTTTCCCATATTTCAAAATTCAAGCAAAAAACAGTCCCTCATCCATAGCTTCTACATTGAGCAAAATGGTTTTCCAAGTATTTTTTGACACCAAGCACATCAAAGGGGAAAAAAAATTATCATTTCTGATTTTCTCTCCAAGCCTATTGAATCCACCTCCTCCATCTTCATGATAAGAGGACTATCCTTGTCCTCTTCATCAGATGTCCGCAGAGACATCTCTCCAGACATCATATAATCACATCAACAAGGACTATTCCACTCTAAATGCAAAGAAAAGATGTCAGAATACCATAATAAGATTTTTTGAAAGTATAGGGGACTCAATCTTAGACCATTTGGAATGCGGCATGATTATCCATTCATTCATGTATTCACCCTTGATCCTGTCACATTCCCTAAAAACTCAAATGGTTTTTCAGGTATGTCTTCTATAATCTCACCATAGCAATCAAGTTTCCCACTACTGACATCCATAGGATGGCTAGAAGATGGGAAGAAAGCCATGAAGATCCTTATTTCCAACATCTTGCAGAAATGTTGTAATGGTTTTGGCCCATGTGCTACCGGAGAGTCCAGTTTGAGTTACAGCTACAATTCATGAAGAGAAAGTATAACTTTCCAGAAGAGGTGATCCAAACCACGGTGATTTTTCACAGATCATGGTGTTACCTGTCACCTACAAATCTATTCGTTGTCCCTAGGTCCCTAAAGCTAGCATACCTAGGTCTTGTAATTTAACTTGCCATGATCCATGATTCTTATGGATGCAGCATTGCCGACCTTGATGGGCCATACAGAGTAATCCAAAAAGTCCTTCTTGAAAAGAACTAGGTGATTCCCATAGAAATTTGACCAAACTCCTACAATGAAAAAGTTCCATGGGATTATTTCCAGGCATACTCACCCACCAAGGATGCTGTCAACCAAGCCCTCACATAGTTTAATGCAAACCGACAGTCCTCATAGCTAGGCCAATCGACTCAAGGAAATCTTGAACCAAATCTTTGGGAGGACTATTGTCATAAGGCTAGTGGGACTTTGTAAGTCCTCTAATGAACATGATAATTAATGTTCCAACATGTGCCGTACCATCATGTGAAACTTATGACGCCTCCACTTGGCCTCAACCAATAATGCCTACGAAAGCAATTAATGAGCCTAGTCCTAGCACCAATAGGAAGAGACTAGAATTTGAATGTTAGGTCAAAGAGATTGTCGGTATGCTGGCAGAAAGGACATCTACCATTTGTCATGTCAAAGCATTTGGTGCCAGATGTCAGTGGAAACGTTGGGAGTAGAATCTCAACTCAACCATGCACGGTTAAATGATGCCATATTGGAAAAGTAAAGAGCATAGCAATTTCATGACTCTATCAAGCACATAGATTTTGTCATTGTAACAGAGCTAAATTACTTCTTGTTTCCTTTGGTCTGGTGAATTACTTCTTTTAAAATGATGCATTTTTTCATCTCTACATCCATAAAACACAAATAGCAAATCAGATGACAATCATTCCAGATAAGAAGTTCAAAGAACGCAGAGACAATAGGTTTCTCAAAAAGCTCTCACCCTAACAGCATAAGTTCCACGGATAAACACCTCAATAATCACGTGCATGCTACGGGCAGATAAGCCAGGAACTTGTCGGTGCCCATCGTTGCTGAGGCCACCTCTTGATGAATTTTTTTAGCCTATTTCTTTGCAAAAACTTTTCATGGCTGCAGCTACATCTGCATCTAGTGTCACGGCCTCAACTGTAACAAGATTTGGGGTTGCGAATTTTCTATTAATAATTAGTTCTCTATGCTGCCAATTTTCTATTGATCATGAGTTCTACATGCAAATTCTCTATAGACTATTGATCATGAGGATAAGTATACTAAAAGTGCCAAAAATTGTGTACAGCGCTCACTTAAGTGCTAAAAGTTTTTGTCGGCTCACTTAGGGCGCATTTAACAATTTTTTTTTATCAAAAATTATTCTTTTTTATTCTACTCTCGGAAATAATTTCTAAGCATTTTAAGATATTTGGTAATTGTCCAAAATTTCTATTCCTGGAATAGAATTGCGTTTAACACCGTCCTCAAAATTTCTACTCCAAACCATTTTCTTTTAGGCTCCGTTTGTTTCGCCAAAAATAATTTCCGAGAAAACGTTTTCCGGATTTTCCAATGTTCGTTTCATAGAAAATGAATTCCTTGGGAAAAAAATATTTTCCATGAAAGGAAAAAAAGTCTTCTAAATTAGGGGAAAATGTTTTTCACTTTTGAAAAGTGGAAAACATTTTCCTCACTTGATCTCTCTTATCTCACGCCTCTACAAATCCTCACTTTCTCCTCCCTATTCTTCTTCTTCGTTTCTTTTTTTATTAAAATTATTTTTTATTTTAATTTTCTTTTTTAATTCGAATTATTTTTAATTTCCTTTTTCTTTTATTTTTCTTTGTTTCCCATCTTCTTCTTTCTTGGCTAGTCGTCGGCCGTTGCTAGGCAAACCTCGAGCTCGTCGATCTCAAGCTCGCGTTCTGCACTCTTGCTTATTCTTTTCTTTATTTACTTTACTTTGCAGTTGTACATTACTCAAGCAAATGGCTCTACATGCTTTGCTTCCTTTTTTTTTATTTTATTAGAACACAAAAGACGCAAGGGGAGAACATGCCACTCAACTGGAAGATTCTCATTAAGGCAGTACATGCTTTGCTTCTTTTCTCTTTTGCTTCTTTTTAAAATCCATACGAACATATTTTAGAATAGATAAGCGTTTGATGATAATGAGGGAACAAAGATATGAAGCAAGTTTACTCGGATTTAAGGGTAAGTTCATATTTGATGGATTTATAGGTCGGTAAGTGATGCATGGTTGAGTGGTGAAGTCTTAGAAAATATTTTCTTACCGAACACTAGAAAATATTTTCCGAAACATTTTTTAGGTTTTAGCCGAATACCAGAAAATATTGTCATTTTCCTGGAAAATGACTTCTGGGAAAATATTTTTCGGAAAGGGCCCATTTTCCGCAAAATGAACGGACCCTTAATTTTTTAATAATTTTATCACTTCTTCCTTTTTTTTTTCTTTTCTTCTTCTTTTCTTTCTTTCTTTTCCTTCCCTTCTTCTACTTCTTCAAGCTCTGGCCTACGATCTCATCAGTGCGTTGCTGGCCCTTTGTGAGACCGCACCTCGCTGGCCGACCCTCATTGGCAACTAGGTGAGGCTCAACCTCACCGAGCCATTGCTCAGACAAACCTGGCCACCGCCCGGCTAGGCGAGGCTCGCCGGTGGCTGGTGCGAGCCTCCAGCAAGCTCGTCGAACCGTGGCCAACTGGTCATTGGTGACTGGCGGCAGTGGACATCAGCAGTAGCAGCAGTGGAAGAAGAAGAGAGAAGGAAGAAGAACAAGAAGAAAAGAAAAGAAAAGAGAAAAAAAAATGGGTTGGCTTAATTCTAGAATTGTTCCTAGAAATAAAGAATCAACTTTTTTTTTTACTTGTTAATTCTACTCCAAATCTATTGTTGGGAACAAAAAATTTATCAAACAGATTTATGTTTCAAATCTACTCCCGAAAACAAAATAATAAAAATTTTCACTATTTGGCCAATTGTCAAACGCGTCCTTAAGTGTCAAATTGGAGAAAAAACAATCACTTAAATACCAATGGCGAGAAATTCCAACCAAATTGATTACGAGGCATTTATAATTAAAATTATAATATGACTTGGCAAATTTTTTAAAATCTCCATGTTTCCATGCGGCATGGTTAACATTAAAGTGATCACTTTTTAACAACAACTGGCACCGAAATGATCATTTTAAATAAAATTTGGCACTTAAATTATACTATTTACAACTTTTAGACGACATCGTTTAGGGGGTAATCTGCTAACTAGGCACACTGACGAGCCACGTAGAACTGAGAAATTAATAAAATATAGTCATATCAGATTTTCGGTGACTTAGATTGAAATTAGCACTTAAGTGATCTTTTTTTGTTTTTTTTAAAAGTGACACTTAAGTGATTTTAAAAAATCTTTTGACACTAAATTGAGCGCCGCACATAATTTTTTGCACTTCTAATATACTTATCCCATTGATCATGTGTTCGACATGCTGAATTTTATATTCTTCACCAGGTATTTTGGATGAAATAATGTGGTCCCATCTTTCATTAATTTCAATTCTTAAAGAGAGCACGTGAAAAGAATTACTCATATTCTGTACTATATAGTAAAGCAAGCTACAACAATAGATACTGACCTCTAGGTAATTTGTCTGTAAATTTAACATATAGTTAATAAGTTAAAATCAAAGTCAAAATTGGTTAGGGAGTAAGAGATGTTCAGCTTAGGAATTAGGAATTACATGTTGAAATCCTACCAACCACGCACAAGTTATTATGGACTATGTTAGAGACACCTCCATAGGCCAAAGAGTTCGACCTTAACCTACTTTGCCATGTGTTTGTGGACTTCTAAGTAGCGAGCCTCTGGGTTATTAAAAAACAAAGTTAATTATTATAGAGAAACTAATTTTCCACCAACTATGGATGACTTGTCAAATCAGTGGATCCTATAAAGAGGGAGGCAGAGAACTGATGTCCTTGCATACAATATTATTTCCAAAGCCCAACATCTACCAATGTTCGAAACAATGCTTCAGTTCTCCGCCTTTTCCTTTATCCTTTTTTCATCACTCTTTTTGTTGATACTGATTTATAAGGTGATATTTAACCGACGTGCAACAAAAGGCTCAAATCTCAAGCTACCTCCTGGTCCGAAGAAGTTGCCGGTTATCGGAAATCTGCACCAAATGATTGGCGAATTGCCACACCATCGCCTATACAAATTGGGCAAGATGTATGGACCAGTCTTCTATCTTCAACTCGGCGAGCTTCCTTTTGTAATAATCACAACCCCGGAAGCAGCCAAGGAGGTCCTAAAGACCCAAGAGCTCGCCTTCCTGGACCATCCACCTTATCCACCCAATCAAACGACGAGTTATGAGAACTCAAGTATCTTCTTTACTCCATACGGAGAATTCTGGAGGCAACTCCGAAAGATCTGTATGCTAGAACTCCTCGGGGTCAAAAGTGTGCGGTCATTCAAATCAATAAGAGAGGATGAGGTAAGCAATGTCATTAAATACATTGAGTCCTTGTCCGGTCTTCCTTTCAATCTCAGCGAGAGGATTAGTGCATGTATGAACCGTGTTGTCTCCAAGGCATTTTTCGGCGACGCGTGCAAACAACAGGATGAGTTCATTGCATTACTTCACGAAGGGTCGAGTCTAGCAAGCAGGCTCGACATAGCCGAGGTTTTCCCTTCACTCAAATTTCTCCGTTACCTTAGTTGGGTGAAACTTAAGCTTAATAGGGTGTACAGAAAATATGACAAAATCTTGAGCACTATTCTTGCTGACTACAAAATGCGAAGAGAAAACTTAGGTGGCCAAGCAGGGGTGCCGGATAAAAAAGATTTAGCCGATGGCCTATTACGTCTTCAGGAATCCAACGACAGCGGATTCCATCTTACAACCGATAACATTAAAGGCGTCATTTTCGTAAGTTATCTATTTACTTCTTAAAACATATCACTGGCTCTTTAATGAAAATTTACCCTACTTCTGATCCTTTCGATGTACTTCTCCATTGAACCAAATCTTTGCAGGAAATTATTAGTGCTGGAACGGACACATCATCGGCCACGTTAGAATGGGTAATGTCTGAATTGCTCATGAACCCAAGGTTGATGGCCAAGGCACAAAATGAGATACGGAGGGTTTTAAAAGGAAAGGACCGCGTTCAGGAATCAGATATCGAAGAACTGAATTACCTGAAGTGTATTATTAAAGAAACTCACAGAATGCACCCCCCAGCACCATTGATCCCCAGAGCACCGAGCGAAGAATGCAAGGTCAACGGATACGATATTCCTATGAACTCAAGAGTCCTTATCCATGCATATGCTCTAGGAAGAGATCCAAGATATTGGACAAATCCGGAAAAATTTGAGCCAGAGAGGTTTATCGAATCTTCGGTGGATTATAAGGGCTTGCACTATCAGCTTCTTCCATTTGGATCTGGTCGGAGGATGTGTCCAGGCATGGCATTTGGCACAGCCAGCATTGAGCTTATGTTAGCATCACTGTTATATCATTTTGACTGGAAGCTAGCAAATGGGCAAACACCAGAACAACTCGACATGACTGAAGCTTTTGGTTTGTCAGTTAGAAGAAAATATGATTTGTATGTGATTGCTTCACCCTGTACTTCGGGTTCAGCTTGATATAGTAGGCATGTGGAAGACCTACTTCAATATTTTCGTTATGGAAAAATGTATTATTGAAACACTTGGTGTGAGCTTGATCTGAAATAAGATTGAGGTTATTTGTAATTCTGAAGCAAAATTTTTTGAGCGACATTCAACCTGTCTCTTTTTCTGAGCATTGAAAGATTCAATTGTTGAAAGCAAGAAGAAAACATCCACTCACAATGAAATGAGAGACCAGGAGGGAAAATAAGGGTAAGAACACCCGATAATAGCTGAACATCCTCTCCTTGTATTGACTGCAACCAAAGTAGCACCACTGTAAAATAATGCAGAAGCTAATAGATCCTACAATTCAAGTCAAACGCAAGAGAACAAAATTTCCACAGAAATCAAGAATGAACTATAAGGAACACGATAGATTATGTGGTTCGATCTGAGTATCAAAACCTACTTCACTGGAAAAACTAACAGTATATAATTTATTAATCAATCAAAAAGTTATAAAGTCACAGTTGCTCGCATGTTCGAGTTTCTCAATCTTAAATTACACTTAAAACCACCGTGTTTAGTGTTGGAATATAATGCACAGAAACGACAGGATCTTGCAATTTACATCAACGCGAAATTGCTAGAGAAATAAACGAGAAATAAAAAGGACACTAGAAATTTACATGGTTCATTTCGAGTATCGGTACATACGTTCACGGGGAGAGCCAGCGGCAAATAATCAACTATAATCGGAAAATTAGAGTTTACAATCGCTCACGCGCTTGAGTATTTCCCACACCTAGATTTAACCACAAACCCAAAGTATTTATAGATAAACAACTCACTTGAACATAAACTCACGGTACAAAATTGTTGGAGAAAACTCCTTCATTGTTTTAAAGTTGACAAAACTTATCAAAAGTTTATTCTAAAGACTTCCAGACTTCAGTGTCACGGTTTGAAGACCACTAGACTTTAGGTTCAAACTCTGCTCACACTGACATATTCCAGATTGAACGCTACTGAAGAATGAAGACTTATCCAAATTGTAACTCAATTTCCTAATCCCAAAATCTCTAAACTTTACCCAAATTGTAACGCAATCTTCGAAATTAATTTTTGTGTGGAAAATTTATTAAATATTACAAAAAGTTACTAATAAATTTGGAAAATTTATTGAGGAATGCTCAATAAATAATATGAAAATTCATTTTACTTCTGACCGATGGCCAGTGGCCCAAGAAATGAAAGAATCTATTAATGCTTAAGCGAGTTCTCCTCTAGGCCAGGCCCATTGTGACAATTGCCCACACTTATTGGGCTGCTCAAGGAGTAGTAGGAATCGAAGTTGGTCTAAGAATATTTAAAAAGCCCATCGGAGAAGAGGAGTAGTTTTATTACGAAAAATCATAAATTAATAGACTTATGATAAATTTACTTAAAATTATTTTTTTACTATCTTAAGCTCCAAATTAGTACACCTATTATAAATTTATCCTAAACTAATCTTTTGACAACAAAAAATCACAAACTAGGGTTTTTCAAGGTATTAACCATATTTAACGAAAACTCACAAAGGATAAAAAGATTTATCAATTTGAGGTTTTTAAGTAAACTTATCATAAGTATATCAATTTAGGGTTTTTTAAGGTATTAACTATTTATAATTCCGTTGTTGCTATATGGATTTTCATTCTTGGGCCAGCACCACCCTTCATTTTAGAAGGAAGCAAGGAGCAACGTTAGATCAAGTAAACTGAAAACTTGCTATTCAAGCTTTTGAGTAAGTTTCTTAACAAGTTAGTAACTTTGCATTTAAAGTTTACTAACACATCGCTTCTAAATCCTTACCAAAAAAAAAAACACATCGCTTCTAAAGCTTGTCCCCTTAATACTGTTAATGATATGCTTATCATGTTTAAAGCACACTGGTTTCCTTGTCACCTTCCTCACTCGCAGGAGCTCTCTTGGCCATCGATTAACCTATGAATCCTGAAACTACTCTGCCTTGCCCTTCCTCCTTCGCACAACGATCAGGATGGGAGGGAATATCCTCCACTACAGCTTGGTATCAAATGTTCTCGAATATCGGACGTCGACTCCAGTTAAGGATTCTCTTATTGGGAATCTCTTTTAGGAAGCAATGATTCACAACGCCGTTCTGAAGCAGCGTTTGGGGATTCGAACGTTGAAGTCTCTGATGATGAAGTCGTAGATGAGCGACCAACGGGCTTTGAGGATGTCCAGATAATTACGTAAAGCAAGGAAGAGAAGACAAGATCGCGTCAACCTCGGCGCCAATCTTTAATTATCAATTTGATGGGTCGAACCGAGGACTATAATTTGCTTTGTAAGAAACTTTTGCAAATTTGATCTCCAATTGTTCGTAAAATATGGCTTAACTTGGTCCCACAACAATGTTGGGACGAATTCTTTTCAATGAATGTGAATCAATGATCCAAAACAAATTTTGCTGGTCAAGGGCGTTCAAAATTCCATCAATAATAGATTATCACTAGACCTATCAAATGGGTGGGTCGGATCGGGTTTAGGTCAGATTGAAAATGGTACAATCCATATTTGACCCATTTAACCTGTTTTGACCTATATTCATGTAATGTAAATCTAGTGGCTCATACCCGACTTAACTCATCTCCAACCTGACCCATATTGTTAAAACCCATTAATATTTTTGGAAAATTTACGCCCACTTTAAGCTATATGCTAATTGCATAAAAACGTGAAATTAAACTTAAAAAGAAAAATAAACAATTAAAAAAAGTAAAAAAAAGTAAAAAAAAAAAAAAAAAAAAAAAAAAACCTATAAATTGAAATATTTATAAAGAATTTGACCATTTAAATATATATTGATCATTCTAGGACATTTGAATGGTGAGGGAAGCTAGTGGGTGTAAGATCACGTCTGATTGCCTCTCTCATTTATACCCTCTGCTAAGGAAAGCATTTTGTATCATCTCATATATTTTGGAACCGGCCAAGTCTTAGACGTTTGACTAAAATGTGATACGGCATACCCATGAACCGCCACTTTGGTGTCGAGTGACGACATCTCAAGTCGTTGAAATTATGTCAAATAGATCTCTGGTATGCTTTCACGGAAACAAACAAAACCTTCGTCTTATTTTTAGAACAACACTAACTGAGGCATCATGTCGAGCATGTGATGAGCACGGATTAAAGAGAGCTCATAAACCCATTCTAAACTCTAGCTCGTGTCCAGTCTCAAAAGAGAACAACAAGTGAAAGTGACGCTCAAACTCGACAAAAGGGATGGCTCGTTCAAACCGAGCATGCTTGTGGACCAGGGAAAACGAGACCCAACTATTGTTTCAGTTTCGTTTTAAATAAAACCAAGCAACGGCGTTCCCAGAGAGAGGTGTTTGATCGTAGATGTCCCTACCTGGCTTGGCGGACGGCCAAAGACGAGCCTGAAGAGAAACGAGCTATGGTTGGCTGCCTCGATATCACGCCGAGCTAGGACCCTCGGGATAAAAGTGAATCAAACCTAAAGAAAATTCAGTGGGAATTTAGGCTCCGGGGAATGGGTAGCCAATTGCTTGCGTCACAGCGGAGGCCAGCGGCGGAGGTGAGCTACCGGTTGCTTGCGTCGCAGAAGCTTTAGGTCACTGACAAGGATGAGGAAAATGGGTAGTCATCTCCTATCCACTTCTATTAAGTGGGCCACTTGATATCTTAAATGGATCGAAAATTCGACCCATTTAAATTAGACTCACTTTTTTAATATAGTTTTAGCTTGTTCTTAAAAAATCTCTAACCCATATGCAACCCATATATATATATAAAATATGAGTCCAAAAATGGGTCCATGACCCATTTTGATGCCCTTAATTATTACCTTTGGAGTAAGCATTTGACAAAAAGTGGCCCCGCGTATTTCTCCCATTTTGGTCGGGATCCTTCACCTCTAGGGAGGATTAAACTAACCATTGATGGGCCTATAAAGGCAGCCTAAGACTTGCAGGTGCAGGAGATTTATTTAGAGACGAAGGGGATAATTGGTTGGGCGGTTTTGCCTCTTTTATTAGAATATGTTCCTCGTTTTAAACGAGACTTTGCTCACTCTAGCGATTGGGGTTGGTATTTACTGACTCCTTGGGATTTCTCCTTTTCGTCCGGCAAATTTAATAATGGGAGATGACTGGGACCAAGACAGACGCAGGCTGCCCCGTGCAAAAGATTGGGACATTTGTGGTCAGGAAGGAAAAAAACCTTGCTAGATGAAATGGTGACAGAGGAAAAATTGCTAAAATGTCAATGGACCTTGCTCGGTCGACTGTATTGCTGCCCTAATATGATTTTTCAAGCCTTCCAATCTACAATGATAAAGGCATGGAAATCTGAAAGTGTCGTAATTAAACACCTCGAGCCTAGGCTATCTTCCTTCAAATTTCCATCATTTGAGGAGAAAAACAGAACATTTGGCTCTGGGCCTTGGTCTTTCTCAGGCTATCTTCTAGTGCACAAAGAGTGGGACCGAGTACACCTCCTCACAGCATTCATTTTGACTCCTGTCTGTTTTGGATGCAAATACATGGGCTGCCTATAGGAGGATAAACGGAAGAAGCTATTAGAAGTATTGCAGAAAATATGAGGGTGGTGTCTGAGATGAAAATAGAATCAAAAGGCTATGCTGCAATTACAATTGGGAGAGCTAGGGTAGTATTAACACTAAACACCTCTTTTATCTAGCATAAATAAGATTTTTCAAAACTATGGGGGACTCAATCTTAGACCATTTGGAATACGACATGATTATCCATTCAGTCATGTATTCACCCTTGATCCTATCGCATTCCCTAAAAAACTCAAGTGGTTTTTCAGGTATGTCTTCTATAATCTCATTGTGGCAATCAAGTTTTCCACTACCAACATCCACAGGATGGCTAGAAGATGGGAAGAAAGCCATGAAAATCCTTATTTCCAGCATCTCCCAGAAATGCTGCAATGGTTTTGGCCCATGTGCTATTAGAGAGTTCAGTTTGATGTACAACAACAATTCATGAAGAGAAAGTATAACTTTCCAGAAGAGGTAATCCAAACCACGGTGATATTTTTACATATCATGGTGTTACCTGTCACCAACAAATCTATTCTTTGTCCCTAGGTACCTAAAACTAGAATATTATCTTGCCATGATCCATTATCTTGCCAGATCCATTATTCTTATGGATGCAGCGTTGCCGACCTTGACGAGCCATATAGAGTAATCCAGAAAATCCTTTTTGAAAAGAACTTGGTGATTCCCATGGAAATCTGGCCAAGAGCTATCAGAAAAGCCCTCACAGCTGGCCAATTTTATTTTATTATTTTTTTTTTTTTTGGTCTAAACAGCCGGCCAATTGACTCAAGGAAATCCCGAGCCAAATCTTTGGGGGGGCCATTGATCGTGTGTTTGACATGCTGAATTTTATAGTCTTCGCCAGGTATTTTGGATGAAATAATGTGATCCCATCGTTCATTTACTTCAATTCTTAAAGAGAGCACGTGAAAAGAATTACTCATATTCTATACTATTCAGTAAAGCATGTTACAGCAATAGGTAATGACCTCTAGGTAATTTGTCTGTAAATTTAACGTATGGTTAATAAGTTAAAATCAAAGTCAAAATTGGTTAGGGAGTAAGAGATGTCCAGCTCAGAAATTACGAAATCCGTTTGGGCGCGCATGACAACATTTATGTTTCTCTATTTATCTGTTTTTCTTTTCTCCGAAATAGGTTTGGAACAGAAATCCGTTTGGCAATACAATTTCATTTTTTATTTCTGGAACAGATTTATATTTCAAAAATGGATTTTGAGCAGAAATCAGAAGTTAAAATTTTTAGCTTTTCTATTTCTGAAACAGAAATGAGAAATCAAAATTTTTCTCATCGTTCACTCTCGTCACCGCCCATCGCCCACTTGCCGCCTGAGGGATGCCCACCACCCGCCGTCGGTTGTCAGCCGCTAGCCGCCCGGCAAGTGGCTGTTGACCGCCGGCCACCGAACGTCGACCGCTGGCCACCGCACTCCGACCGCTCGTCGCCAATCGCCAGTCGCCGGATGCCGAACGCCCACCAGTCGTTGGCCGCTCATCGCCAATCATTGGATGCCGAAGGCTCACTACCAACCATCGAATGCTCGCCGCCAACCATCCGCCGCTCGCCACCGGCCGCCGGATGTTGGCCACCGGATGTCGGCCACCCGTTGCCGGACTCCGGATGTCGAACGTCAGACGTTGAACTCCGGATGTTGAACGCCGAATGCCGGTCATCGGATTTCGAACTTTGGCCACCCGCTGCCGGCCACTGGACTTCAGCACCGAACGATGAACGTCGGACTTCAGACTTCGGCCATCCGCCGACGGTCACCGAATGTCGAACGCCAGTCGCCGGACGTCGGACTCCGACCACCGGACGCCAGTCATTGCTGCTCCTAGAAATAGAAATTTTATTTTGTTATCAAACGAATTTTTATTTCAGAAATAAAAATTTTGAATTGTTATCAAACGCGTTTCTTTCCTCAGAAACTCGTCCATGGAATAGAAATTGATTTCTGTTTCAAGAAATTTTGTCATGCGTGCCCTTCACAGCTGGCCAAATTTTTTTTTGGTCTAAACAGCCGGCCAATTGACTCAAGGAAATCCTGAGCCAAATCTTTCGGGGGACCATTGATCGTGTGTTCGACATGCTGAATTTTATATTCTTCGCCAGGTATTTTGGATGAAATAATGTGATCCCATCTTTCATTTACTTCAATTCTTAAAGAGAGCACGTGAAAATAATTACTCATATTCTATACTATTCAGTAAAGCATGTTACAGCAATAGGTAATGACCTCTAGGTAATTTGTCTGTAAATTTAAGGTATGGTTAATAAGTTAAAATCAAAGTCAAAATTGGTTAGGGAGTAAGAGATGTCCAGCTCAGGAATTACGAATTACATGTTGAAATCCTACCAACCGCGCACAAGTTATTATGGACTATGTTAGAGACACCTCCAAACGCCAAAGAGTTGACCTTAACCTAGTTTGCCATGTGTTTGTGGACCCCTAAGTAGCGAGCCTCTGGGTTATTAAAAAAACAAAGTTAATTATTATGGACCATGTTAGAGACACCTCCATACGCCAAAGAGTCGACCTTAACCTAGTTTGCCATGTGTTTGCGGACCCCTAAGTAGCGAGCCTCTGGGTTATAAAAAAAAAAAAAAAAAAAGTTAATTATTATAAAGAAACTAATTTTCCACCAACTATGGATGCGTTATCAAATCAGTGGATCCTATAAAGAAGGAGGCATAGAACTGATGTCCTTGCATACAATATTATTTCCGAAGCCCAACATCTACCAATGTTCGAAACGATGCTTCAGTTCTCCGCCTTTTCCTTTATCCTTTTTTCATCACTCTTTTTGTTGATACTGATTTATAAAGTGATATTTAACCGACGTGCAACAAAAGGCTCAAATCTCAAGCTACCTCCTGGTCCGAAGAAGTTGCCGCTTATCGGAAATCTGCACCAAATGATTGGCGAATTGCCACACCATCGCCTATACAAATTGGGCAAGATGTATGGACCAGTCTTCTATCTTCAACTCGGCGAGCTTCCTTTTGTAATAATCACAACCCCGGAAGCAGCCAAGGAGGTCCTAAAGACCCAAGAGCTCGCCTTCCTGGACCATCCACCTTATCCACCCAATCAAACGACGAGTTATGAGAACTCAAGTATCTTCTTTACTCCATACGGAGAATTCTGGAGGCAACTCCGAAAGATCTGTATGCTAGAACTCCTCGGGGTCAAAAGTGTGCGGTCATTCAAATCAATAAGAGAGGATGAGGTAAGCAATGTCATTAAATACATTGAGTCCTTGTCCGGTCTTCCTTTCAATCTCAGCGAGAGGATTAGTGCATGTATGAACCGTGTTGTCTCCAAGGCATTTTTCGGCGACGCGTGCAAACAACAGGATGAGTTCATTGCATTACTTCACGAAGTGTCGAGTCTAGCAAGCAGGCTCGACATAGCCGAGGTTTTCCCTTCACTCAAATTTCTCCGTTACCTTAGTTGGGTGAAACTTAAGCTTAATAGGGTATACAGAAAATATGACAAAATCTTGAGCACCATTCTTGCTGACTACAAAATGCGAAGAGAAAACTTAGGTGGCCAAGCAGGTGTGCCGGATAAAAAAGATTTAGCCAATGGCCTATTACGTCTTCAGGAATCCAACGACAGCGGATTCCATCTTACAACCGATAGTATTAAAGGCGTCATTTTCGTAAGTTATCTATTTACTTCTTAAAACATATCACTGGCTCTTTAATGAAAATTTACCCTACTTCCGATCCTTTCGATGTACTTCTCCATTGAACCAAATCTTTGCAGGAAATTATTAGTGCTGGAACGGACACATCATCGGCCACGTTAGAATGGGTAATGTCTGAATTGCTCATGAACCCAAGGGTGATGGCCAAGGCACAAAATGAGATACGGAGGGTTTTAAAGGGAAAGGACCGCGTTCAGGAATCAGATATCGAAGAACTGAATTACCTGAAGTGTATCATTAAAGAAACTCTCAGAATGCACCCCCCAATACCATTGATCCCCAGAGCACCGAGCGAAGAATGCAAGGTCAACGGATACGATATTCCTATGAACTCAAGAGTCCTTATCCATGCATATGCTCTAGGAAGAGATCCAAGATATTGGACAAATCCGGAGAAATTTGAGCCAGAGAGGTTTATCGAATCTTCGGTGGATTATAAGGGGTTGCACTATCAGCTTCTTCCATTTGCATCTGGTCGGAGGATGTGTCCAGGCATGGCATTTGGCACAGCCAGCATTGAGCTTATGTTAGCATCACTGTTATATCATTTTGACTGGAAGCTAGCAAATGGGCAAACACCAGAACAACTCGACATGACTGAAGCTTTTGGTTTGTCAGTTAGAAGAAAATATGAGTTGTATGTGATTGCTTCACCCTGTACTTCGGATTCAGCTTGATATAGTAGGCATGTGGAAGACCTACTTCAATATTTTCGTTATGGAAAAATGTATTATTGAAAAACTTGGTGTGAGCTTGATCTGAAATAAGATTGAGGTTATTTGTAATTCTGAAGCAAAAAATTTTTTGCGACATTCAACCTGTCTCTTTTTCTGAGCATTGAAAGATTCAATTGTTGAAAGCAAGAAGAAAACATCCACTCACAATGAAATGAGAGACCAGGAGGGAAAATAAGGGTAAGAACACCCGATAATAGCTGAACATCCTCTCCTTGCATTGACTGCAACCTAAGTAGCACCATTGGAAAATAATGCAGAAGCTAATAGATCCTACAATTCAAGTCAAACGCAAGAGAACAAAATTACCAGAGAAATCAAGAATGAAGTATAATGAACACGATAGATTATGTGGTTCGATCTGAGTATCGAAACCTACTTCATTGAAAAAACTAACAGTAAATAATCTATTAATCAATCAAAAAGTTATAAAGTCACAGTTGCTCGCATGTTCGAGTTTCTCAATCTTAAATTACACTTAAAACCACCGTGTTTAGTATTGGAATATAATACGCGGAAATGACAGGATCTTGCAATTTACGTCAACGCAAAATCGCCAGAGAAATAAACGAGAAATAATAAGGACACTTGAAATTTACGTGGTTTGGTTGGAGTATCAGTACCTACATCCATGGGGAGAGCCAGCAACAAATCCACTATAATCGGAAAATTAGAGTTTACAATCGCTCACACGCTCGAGTATTTCTCACACCTAGATTTAACCCAAAACCTAAAGTATTTATAAATAAACAACTCACTTGGACATAAACTCACGTTACAAAATTGTTGGAGAAAACTCCTTCATTGTTTTGAAGTTGACAAAACTTATCCAAAGTTTATTCTGAAGACTTCCGGACTTTAGTTTCAAAGTCTGAAGACCGCCAGACTTTAGGTTCAAAGTCTGCCCACACTGACATATTCCAGACTGAACGCTACTGAAGAATGAAGACTTATCCAAATTGTAACTCAATTTCCTAATCCCAAAATCTCTAAACTTTACCCTAACCCCCAAATTTTCCAAATTTCTCAATTCCTCCCACCAAATTCCGCCATGTGATTCAATCGAAGCCAAAAACCCAACAAAATTCTCTCGGTAAACCCAAGGCTGTCTCGCCTTGAGCTTCGACCCATAGGGAAGTGAAGCTCGGAGTAATAGCGGGCGGTCACAGAGCAGACGACTACCACTACCTTTTCAAGGCGATGCCCATCGGTGATTCCGACGTCGGCGAACCCACGCAGCTCGAGACTTCTGGCTGTAATATGCCTCTTCTGCATGTGCGATTGGGGCTCATTCCTTGCTAAGTCTTATCTCTGCCAACGCTAACGTTTCAGTAGGATCAATGCCCGTGGGATGCTAAACTACCTTTAACTCCAATTGCTTGGGTTCCACTCTGACTGAAATAGCACCGAAATGTTTTTTTTTCTTTTAAACTAGACTTCTTTAGCTCCAATTACGGAGGCCGCCGCCATCAACCACACCCAGCAATGATCGGTGGAGGGAAAAAGGAAAAAATTCGAAAAAATATTAAAATGAATGAGTTTAGACATAATTTTAAAACTTGCTTTTGACTATGGGACGTTGCTAAGAAAGTTGATAAATTCACTAATCACTGGTATTTCTTTAGAAAAAGAAAATTATTAACCTAGCAATTAATTCATGATTGATATGAACTTTTACTTTTAACTTTTGAAATTTACTACAAGGTTAGAAAATTTCAAATAACCCATAAAGGATGCAATCTTCGAAATTAATTTTTGTGTGGAAAATTTATTAAATATTACAAAAGTTACTAATAAATTTGGAAAATTTATTGAGGAATGCTCAATAAATAATATGAAAATTCATTTTACTTTTGACCGATGGCCAGTGGCCCAAGGAAATGAAAGAATCTATTAATGCCGAAGCGAGTTCTCCTCTAGGCCAGGCCCATTGTGACAATTGCCCACACTTATTGGGCTGCTCAAGGAGTAGGAGGAATTGAAGTTGGTCTATGAATACTTAAAAAGCCCATCGGAGAAGAGGAGTAGTTAAAATCATAAATTAATATATTTATGATAAATTTACCTAAAATTATTTTTCTTACTATCTTAAGCTCCAAATTAGTACACATGTTATAAATTTATCCTAAACTAATCTTTTGACAACAAAAAATCACAAACTAGGGTTTTTCAAGATATTAACCATATTTAACGAAAACTCACAAAGAATAAAACAGACGTATCAATTTGAGGTTTTTAAGTAAACTTATCATAAGTATATCAATTTAGGATTTTTTTAAGGTATTAACTATTTATAATTCCGTTGTTGCTATATGGATTTTCATTCTTGGGCCAGCACCACCCTTCATTTTAGAAGGAAGCAAGGAGCAACGTTAGATCAAGTAAACTGAAAACTTGCTATTCAAGCTTTTGAGTAAGTTTCTTAACAAGTGAGTAACTTTGCATTTAAAGTTTACTAACACATCGCTTCTAAATCCTTACCCAAAAAAAAAAAAAAACACATCGCTTCTAAAGCTTGTCCCCTTAATACTGTTAATGATATGCTTCTCATGTTTAAAGCACACTGGTTTCCTTGTCACCTTCCTCACTCGCAGGAGCTCTCTTGGCCATCGATTAACCTATGAATCCTGAAACTACTCTGCCTTGCCCTTCCTCCTTCGCACAACGATCAGGATGGGAGGGAATATCCTCCACTACAGCTTGGTATCAAATGTTCTCGAATATCGGACGTCGACTCCAGTTAAGGATTCTCTTATTGGGAATCTCTTTTAGGAAGCAATGCTTCACAACCCCGTTCTGAAGCAGCGTTTGGGGATTCGAACGTTGAAGTCTCTGATGATGAAGTCGTAGATGAGCGGCCAACGGGCTTTGAGGATGTCCAGATAATTACGTAAAGCAAGGAAGAGAAGACAAGATCGCGTCAACCTCGGCGCCAATCTTTAATTATCAATTTGATGGGTCGAACCGAGGACTATAATTTGCTTTGTAAGAAACTTTTGCAAATTTGATCTCCAATTGTTCGTAAAATATGGCTTAACTTGGTCCCACAACAATGTTGGGACGAATTCGTTTCAATGAATGTGAATCAATGATCCAAAACAAATTTTGCTGGTCAAGGGCGTTCAAAATTCCATCAATAATAGATTATCACTAGACCTATCAAATGGTAGGGTCGGATCGGGTTTAGGTCAGATTGAAAATGGTACAATCCATATTTGACCCATTTAACCTGTTTTGACCTATATTCATGTAATGTAAATCTAGTGGCTCGTACCCGACTTAACTCATGTCCAACCCGACCCATATTGTTAAAACCCATTAATATTTTAGGAAAACTTATGCCCACTTTAAGCTATATGCTAATTGCATAAAAACGTGAAATTAAATTTAAAAAGAAAATTAAACAATTAAAAAAAGTAATAAAAAGTAAAAAAAAAAAAAACCTATAAATTGAAATATTTATGAAGAATTTGACCATTTAAATATATATATTCATCTTTCTAGGACATTTGAATGGTGAAGGGAAGCTAGTGGGTGTAAGATCACGTCTGATTGCCTCTCTCATTTATACCCTCTGCTAAGGAAAGCATTTTGTATCATCTCATATATTTTGGAACCGGCCAAGTCTTAGACGTTTGACTAAATGTGATACGGCATACCCATGAACCGCCACTTTGGTGTCGAGTGACGACATCTCAAGTCGATGAAATTATGTCAAATAGATCTCTGGTATGCTCACGGAAAAAAACAAAACCTTAGTCTCATTTTTAGAACAACACTAACTGAGGCATCATATCGAGCATGTGATGAGCACGGACTAAAGAGAGGTCATAAACCCATTCTAAACTCTAGCTCGTGTCCAGTCTCAAAAGAGAACAACAAGTGAAAGTGATGCTCAAACTCGACAAAAGGGATGGCTCGTTCAAACCGAGCATGCTTGTGGACCAGGGAAAACGAGACCCAACTATTGTTTCAGTTTCGTTTTAAATAAAACCAAGCAACGCAGTTCCCAGAGAGAGGTGTTTGATCGTAGATGTCCCTACCTGGCTTGGCGGACAGCCAAAGACGAGCCCGAAGAGAAACGAGCTATGGTCGGCTGCCTCGATATCACGCCGAGCTAGGACCCTCAGGATAAAAGTGAATCAAACCTAAAGAAAACTCACTGCGAATTTAGGATCCGGGGAAATGGGTAGCCAATTGCTTGCGTCATAGCGGAGGCCAGCGGGGGAGGCGAGCTACCGGTTGCTTGCATCGCGGAAGCTTTGGGTCACTGACAAGGATGGAGAAAATGGGTAGTCATCTCCTATCCGCTTCTATTAAGTGGGCCACTTGATATCTTAAATGGGTCGAAAATTTGACCCATTTAAATTAGACTCACTTTTTTAACATAGTTTTAGCTTGTTCTTAAAAAACCTCTAATCCATATGCAACCCATATATATAATATGAGTCCAAAAATGGGTCGATGACCCATTTTGATGCCCTTAATTATTACCTTTGGAGTAAGCATTTGACAAAAAGTGGCCCCGCGTACTTCTCCCATTTTGGTCGGACTCCTTCACCTCTAGGGAGGATTAAACTAACCATTGATGGGCCTATAAAGGCAGCCCAAGACTTGCAGGTGCAGGAGATTTATTCAGAGACGAAGGGGATAATTGGTTGGGCGGTTTTGCCTCTTTTATTGGAATATGTTCCTCGTTTTAAACGAGACTTTGCTCACTCTAGCGATTGAGGTTGGTATTTACTGACTCCTTGGGATTTCTCCTTTTCGTCCGGCAAATTTAATAATGGGAGATGACTGGGACCAAGACAGACGCAGGCTGCCCCGTGCAAAAGATTGGGACATTTGGGTCAGGAAGGAAAAAAGCGGTGCTAGATGAAATGGTGACAGAGGAAAAATTGCTAAAATGTCAATGGACCTTGCTAAAAATTGGTCGACTGTATTGCTACCCTAATATGATTTTTCAAGCCTTCCAATCTACAATGATAAAGGCATGGAAATCTGAAAGTGTCGTAATTAAACACCTCGAGCCTAGGCTATTTTCCTTCAAATTTACATCATTTGAGGAGAAAAACAGAACATTAGGCTCTGGGCCTTGGTCTTTCTCAGGCTATCTTCTAGTGCTCAAAGAGTGGGAGCCGAGTACACCTCCTCACAGCATTCATTTCGACTCCTGTCTGTTTTGGAAGCAAATACATGGGCTGCCTATAGGAGGAAGAACAGAAGAAGCTATTAGAAGTATTGCAGAAAATATTAGGGTGGTGTCTGAGAAGAAAATAGAATCAAAAGGCTATGCTGCAATTACAATTGGGAGAGCTAGCTAAAAACTCCTCTTTTATCTAGCATAAATTCAAGCTTTAAGGGGAGGGAGCATTGGCTGGATTTAAAGTATGAGAGATTGCCATGCTTCTATTATTCTTGTAGAAGAATCGGCCATTATGCTAAGAATTGTGAGGAGGTGCCTTATGATAAAAATTTATTTGTCTCAAATGACAAGATCCTGTTTGGTTCTTGGTTAAAAGCTGAGTCTAATGCTAATAGCCCTTTCTAGAAAGCATTTTATGGAGACATTTCTGAGGAAGATGGAGATGAGGATATTAGTAACGTTTCAGAGAATCGCTATGGACCAGGATCTAAACAACATGGTGCAAGAAGAGAGGGGCACAAGGAAAGTTCTTGAGGAAAGTTATGGTGCGTGGAGCCTCCGTTGTATCTCCCACACTATGCTGGGAAACTCCTTCAATGCAGGAAACAGAGACCAAAAATACAAGAGAAGAATAGCAAGGTAAGGACTAGAGAGTCAAAGAAAGTGTGTAGATATAACCCACATGATGGGCAAAACTCAAGCAAGCCTCTGTTAGATGATTCTAAGCTTCTTGATACCCCAATTTTGTTTGTTGGGAAGATTATAAACAAGCTTTGGTGGCTAGTTCTAATAAGCCACAAAGTTACAAATGAAGCTAATATGTTGGAACTATCAAGGGTTGGGCACACCTTTGACACTTCTTACCCTAAGAGCCCTTGTAGATCAAGAAAAGCCTAATGTGGTGTTTTTTAATGGAAACCAAAAATGAGGAGATACTAATCTAAAGGCTGCAAAGGAGACTAAAATTTTCCAATACTGTTTTGTAAGGAATCCAGTAGGGTTTGGGGGAGGATTGGCCCTGCTATGGAATGAGTTAATATTGATATCGGTGAACTTAGCTACTAATGAATTCTTGGATTTAAATGTGGAAGAGAATGAGACAAGGAGGTAATTTAGGCTGAATTTTGTGCATCTAACAAAGCATTATAGGAACTCCTAAGTTCATCTGGATCGGGATATCATTATAGTATGGGACTTTCTCTACAGACTCCCAAAACTCATAATCCTACCTAATGGACTCCGGTTCAAAGGGCAATTTAAAGACTTTGTGGATACCAAAAGACTTTATCTCATTCAGTCTGAAGATCTCGATCCTATTCTTGAGGAACTTCTATGCTGAAACACATTCGGAGTTTCTTCAAAAGTGCTCCAATCCATTGTGGAAAAATGAAGAGTTCTTCATCCACTTGCCTTTTCAAGAATAATGAAGATATCAACCCAACAAAGGCAAGTCATTCAGGAATGAACCCAGAAAATCTCCCACTTGCACGAAAGGAGTGTGATGATCTAGTTCACCAGGGACTTATGGAGGCTACAAATTCCCAATGGGCATGTGAGACTTTTTATGTTAAAAAAGAGCCGAGCAAGTCCAAGGCAAAAAGAGATTGGTAATCAACTACTAGTCCCTTAACCAGTTCCTCTAAGATGACAAATTCCCCTTGCCAAACAAGAAAACCTTGTTCTTGAGCCTATCCCATGCCAAGATTTATTCAAAGTTTGATTTAAAGGTAGGATTTTGGTAACTTGGAATTCATCTAGAGGATAGACACAGGATAGGTTTCTGCATCCCAAACAAGCACTTCAAATGGAATGTTCTTCCTTATGGGCTCAAAACTGCACCCTCACTATTTCAGAAAGCAATGTGCAAAATCTTCTACCCAATCTCCACCAATGCCCAAATTTATATTGACGATATTCTCTTTTACAGTCCCAACGAGAAGTCTCATTGTAAGTTGCTTAAATAGTTTGATGATCTGGTTAAGTAATGTGGCATTATATTATCACAGAGGAAGATGGTCATTGCCTAGAAGGAGATCAAATTCCTGGGTATGCATTTGAAAGACAGAGCTTTCCATCCAAGCGAACACATTGCAAAAGAACTTCTAAGATTCCCGAAAGATAATCTCTCTCACGGGTAAGTTCAACATTTCCTTGGGATTGTCAATTACCTTAGGGATTTCGTTCCCAAAATTTCAGAATTCATACATCCTTTTCAAAAAATGCTCAAAAAGGAACCACTCCCGTGGGGAAAACCTCAAAGAGAAGCTGTTAGAGATCGAAGGAAAACTTGCAAAATCTACCTCCATTGTATATACCATTTGATGGAAAGCGCATGCTCCAAATTGATGCTAATGATAAATATTGGGCAACAGTGCTACTTGAAGAAAAAAATGGTAAGAGGAGAATCTGTGGATACAAAAGTGGGACATTATCCTAGGCTAAGATACATTATCATTCTACGTCTAAAGAAATCCTAGCAAATAAATATGGAATAAAAAAGTTTGAATCTCATCTTGTTAGCTATCATTTCCTCGTAGAAATAGATATGTCATCTTTGTCCCATATTTCAAAATTCAAGTAGAAAACAGTCTCTCATCCATAACTTCTGCATTGAGCAAAATAGTTTTCCAAGTATTCGTTTGACATCAAGCACATCAAAGGGGAAAAAAATATCCTTGCCGATTTTCTCTTCAAGTCCAATGAATCCACCTCCTCCATCTTCATGATGAGAGGACTATCCTTGTCCTCTTCATCAGATGTCCGCAGAGACATCTCTCCAGACATCATAGAATTACATCAACAGGGACGGATCTACTCCGGATGCAGAGAAAAGATGTGGGAATACTAGAATGAGATGTGATGTACCCCGAGTGTTGGGATGCCTGAAGGTGTGATGTAACATGCTCCGAATGCCCGAGGACTAAAAAATGAAACCGGAGGTCCTCGTGATGCCAGGTGGGGTGCGAGATGCCTGGATGTGTGATGTAACATGCTCCGGATGCCCGGGGACTAAAATATGGAACCGGAGATCCTCGTGATGCCAGGTGGGATGCGGGATGCCTGGAGGGATGTAAACACGGGTCCCTCTAGAAGATGGCGGTAGTTAGAATTAAAGTAGAGTTGATTATCGAAGTTGTTTTAAGTGTTGATGCAGGTTCTGGCATGTTATGTTGCATTATTCTTTTAGAATCATGATCTCATGAGTTTATCGTTCTTTCTTTATTGCATGTATATTGCATGTTTAGAATGTCGTCGGTTGAGTAGCGGTAGACCTATGTAATATGGTCTGACAGGCTTCTATATGCTGAGTAGTCGTACTCACCCCTTGTGGGACTATCATATTTCAGAGATGTAGCCATGCTGCTTCAGCCTGCGTCATCCTCCATGTTCTATGGTATTCCCATAGACCTTACATGGGATCAGGTGGAGCATGCAGACCCTAACTTTACGAGCGTCACATTCATTCGGATCACGGTGATCCTCATCGTGGACGCACGTCTCACCACGAGCCCTGTACGTATGGGATTCATCGTCCTGTATGCTCGAGTCAACAAGCGTACGGTGGGGCCGCTACCGTTGCCGGATGAGGATGACGGCGGAGGACCCGGGAGGGAGATGGCAACATTTTTGGACGCCAGGACATGACCGGAAGACGACGATGTAGATAATCCGCAGGATAGTCGTACAAATTTTGTTTTAGCCAGAAATGGGATCATTTGGCCTATATATACCGATTGGTGTCATCTGAAAATTATAAATAAATAAGAGTGACTGGATTTACATATCATGTGCATCATTTTAAATTAAGTTGAAGTTAGATACTCGCTTCCCCAATGAAACAAGCGCAATGACGTAGAAAAAGGGAGTGGCGGACCCTAAGGGTCGAGGGTCATCACCAGCCGGATTGGTATATTGCATGTTTAGGTCGAGTAAGTGGAGGACCCGGGAGGGAGATGGCAACATTTTTGGACGCCAGGACATGATCGGAAGATGACGATGTAGATAAACCGCAAGATAGTCAGACAAATTTTGGTTTAGCCAGAAATGGGATCTTTTGGCCTATATGTACCAATTGGTGTCGTCTGAAAATTATAATAAATAAGAGTGCCTGGTTTATATATCATGTGCATCATTTTAAATTAAGTTGAAGTTAGATACTCGCTTCCTCAATGAAACAAGTGCAAGGATGTAGAAAAGGGAGTGGCGGACCCTAAGGGTCGAGGGTCGTCACCGGCCAGCCCTCACACGGCATGATTATCCATTCATTCATGTATTCGTCCTTGATCCTATCACATTCCCTAAAAAACTCAAGTGGTTTTTCAGGTATGTCTTCTATAATCTCATTGTGGCAATCAAGTTTTCCACTACCAACATTCACAGGATGGCTAGAAGATGGGAAGAAAGCCATGAAGATCCTCATTTCTAGCATCTGCCAGAAATGCTGCAATGGTTTTGGCCCATGTGCTATTAGAGAGTCTAGTTCGATGTACAGCTACAATTCATGAAGAGAAAGTATAACTTTCCAGAAGAGGTGATCCAAACCACGGTGATTTTTCACATATCATGGTGTTACTTGCCACCAACAAATCTATTCTTTGTCCCTAGGTCCCTAAAACTAGAATACCTAGGCCTTTGTAGTTTCTCTTGCCATGATCCATTATTCTTATGGATGCAGCATTTCCGACCTTGACGAGCCATACAGAGTAATCCAGAAAATCCTTTTTGAAAAGAACTAGGTGATTCCCATAGAAATCTAGCCAAGCGCCTACAATGAAGAAGTTCCATGGGATTATTGTCACGCCCCGATCCTCGAGCACGCGCACATCAATCTGCGGTCGATACAATTGCGACATTCCCAGGACTCGTCGTCGACCCATTCATTTTAAGCACATGCGGAAGCAAAACATTAAACCCCTGACAACAAACAGCATGGGATAGGAAAGCAAGGCAACATTTCACAAATGCGCACTTTTATAAACAACGGGTTTAGATACAAAAATACAAAAAGAGTCTGGTCCAAAGTCTACAAGAAGGTTGGCTCTCAAAAAGGAATTGTCCTACGACATATTAGTCGGACACAAATGCCAAGCTTTCAAACTCTACCTCACAGACTCCGGGGCTTCGGTCCTCCACGACCACCTTCTAAGGACTTGAAAATGGTTATACAATAACTAGTGAGACAATGTCTCAGTAAATCCACCCCCTAAACCCTTATTAGGAAGGAAATATGCCATCAGAGTGCTCTAGCCACAACACCACACAATTAGAACAGAGGACTTACCTCGCCTCAGTTCCTTCCTGCACGTCAGTACAATTTATATAACACATAAGTGCAATAATAACACTCGATCAAATGGAACGTCTCAAATCACATCTCTGTCAATCACCACATCTCAGTCGATCATATATTCCAATTGATCACTGTCACACGGCACAACCTATCATGCATTTCAATTGATTACAGTCACACAGGTACGATCTAACCGTCACACAACGGATCTAACCATCACATAGCGGATCTATCCATCACATGGTGGATCTACCCAGCACCCAACAGACCTAACCGTCACATAGCGGTTTTATCCGTCACACAGCGGATTTATCCATCACATAGCGGATCTAACGGACACACAGCAGATCTATCCAGCACCTAGCAGACCTAACCGTCACATAGCGGTTTTATCCGTCACACAGCGGATTTATCCGTCACATAGCGGATCTAACTGACACACGGCAGATCTATCCAACACACAGTTAGGCGTCGTCTCGCCCCATCGAGCACGACAACGTCTACCTCAAGACGGCTTTCCACATGAAAGCATCATTCACCCGACACACAACGGGAGACGAATTGTGGCATCCCAAAAAAAAAAAAAAATTCAAGACGACCCCTATGATGTATTAAAGCCCATGATTAGGTAATGAAATTACCTATGGTTTATGCTTTAGCCATTGATTTTCTCTTAAGACCAAGTGTTATATATTTGTGTTCAAGAGTTATTAAAATTTGTGTTATAGGATAAATTAATGAGAAGGATTTATTCTTGGCTATGCACCTCATAGATTTAATCCCTATAGATTTAAATATTACAAGATTTTGGCCATATGAAATTTAAAATTTAAAATCTATAAAAGAAAGATTTAAAAGTGAATTATTAAAAGTAGAAATTGGGATTTAATTAGACTTGGGTCTTAGGCCCAAGAGCTTGGACCTAAGATGGGCCAAAAGTTGGCCGGCCCATGAAGCCCAAGGAAGGGGCTGTCGTCGACCAAGGAGGGCCCGGCCCATGAGGCCCACTCCCTTGCATGAAGATGGTGCCAAGTGTTGCTTCCCTTTATCCAAGTGTCCTCCATGCAATTAGCAATCATTGCTAATGATGGAAGGGGAGAAAAAAAGAGGGAAAGTGGCCGGTTTAGGGAGGAGAAGTGTCGCCCAAGAGAGAGGAGAGAACCGAGAGAGAGGAGGAAGGAGCCGCTCGCCCGCCCGCCCGTCCGTCCGTCCGTCCGTCGCGCGTTCGCCGTCCGTGTGCCGTTGTTTGCTCGATTTTGGAGGCAAGTTGGGATCCATATTCTGCTCTTGCATGTTGTGTCTTGCTTGTGTGTTTGAATGGTGGTGAGTCTCGGACGTTTAGGGTGTGAGAAACCGAAGCTTTGTGTGTTGTTCTTGAAATAGCTTGCTGTTTTCGAGTATACCGCCTGACCCAGAATGTTGTAGAGGCTTGCATGGGTTTTGAGTCGGATTTTGGCTTCGATTCTTCATGAAAGTTGTAGACAACATTCCAAAGGTATAACATACTAAAATTTGAGACAAAATGGTTGAGATTTGAGGGGTGAAACCCTTCTTCTACGAAGACGCTAGATCTGGAACTGTTTTGTCGACTTCTTGGTGGTTTTGTGTGTTGCATGTTGCTTTTTACCGAGAATCTTACTTCGACTTCTTCATGAAAATTGTAGAGAACATCCTAAATACTCACATACTCAAATTTGAGGTTAAATGAGCAAGTGTAGCCTAGTGAAACGATTTTCTTTTGAAGACGGTAAATCTGGAAATACGGTACTGGACTCCCGAGACTTCTTAGACCTATATGGTTACTATTCTTTGAGAATCTCACTTAGATCCCTTAGTTAAAGTTGTAGGGGACCTCTTGAGACAAAACATATCAAAATTTCAGAGGAAACGAAGAAAGATAAGTAGGCGAAACCTCGATATTTCGGAGATAGCTAAACTGGACAGTTCGGTACTAGAAACAGGAACTTCGAACGTCTATAGAAAATTATCTAGAACGAATCTGGCCTAGATGTCTTCATAAAAAATCTACCTTAGGGTCTTGACTATAACCTGGTAAAATTTCAGAATTTTTGGAGGTCATTCGAGTATTTTAATCAAAATATTTCAAAAACTGTGCAATCTGACTTTGTCCGAATTTTGCATGTTGAAATGTGTGAGCTATATCTTTTTGTGTGAAGCTCTTTTGGGCATGTGTTCTTCATGAAATTGTTACCTTTATGTCTTGTCTATTACATGCTCTAATTGTGTGATTTTTGAGAATCATATGGATATTTAATTTAAATGTTTTCCAAAATTGTGCAAGCTGGAATTTAGTAAATTTCAAAAAGGCATGATATATGGACTATTCTAAATTGTAAGGACCCCATGAATTGTATTGTCATTAGTGGTTGTATCTTGCTGCATGTATGATGATGATTGGAAATGCATATAAAAGAATTAAAATGATGAAAGTGATCTTGTTTGCCATTACATCATGTGCCATGCTGAATTTGAGACATAAAGTGGTGAACATGAATTATGATGAATGAGGAAATTGTTAGTGGCGGATGATAATGCCCTGGGAGTGTCGGGATGCCCGGGATGAGGGGTGCCCGATGCCCGGATGTATTGAGATACATGCCCGGATGTCCTCGGGAGTTTCGAGATGCCCGGAATGGTTGGGTGTCGAAGCACCGAAGGTTTGTGCCCGGGGAGTGCCTCGTGATGCCAGTTGGGATGCGAGATGCCCGGAATGTGGGGGTGCCGGATGCCCGGTGGTGTGTGCCGGAGGTTTTCTCGCGATGCCAGGATGGGGTGCGAGTGATGAAGTGGGGATGCAATTATTGATCCCGGAAAGAGAGATGTGGTGATCAAATTCAAAGATAAAAGTGGAAATTGAATCATGCGCATGAGATGTGATGACATACGTATGGATATGTGACATGATGATGATCACCTATGGCATGATGATATGTATGTGACACGATGATGATCACCTATGGCATGATGATATGTATGTGACATGATGATGATCACCTGATGGCATGATGATATGTATGTGATGATGATCATGGCATGATGATATGTGTGAGACATGATGATGATCACCTATGGCATGATGATATGTGTGAGACATGATGATGATCACCTATGGCATGATGACATATGTATATGATGTGATCATGATGATGATGAGTACATGAGGATGTATGTACATATGGTGTGATGACATATGCATGGCTGCAAGGTAAGTTATGCTTGGATGCATAGATGGTATGCACTATGCTATGATTGATATATTGTATTGTGTGATGCATTGAGTGGTTAATTAGATCTTTTACCCGCCGAGTGGTTGTACTCACCCCTTCGGGGACCAACATTTCATATTAGAAAGATGCCGCTCTCTCCGGTCACGCGTGGTACTTTTTATGGCCTTCCATCTGACGTGGAGGTCGAGTGCTCGGAGATGGACTGCGTTACCATCCCCGGTCTGACGTTCGTGCGGGTTCGTGTGCTAGTGATGTATGATGTGGGCTTAGGTGGAGGCCCGGTCATTCAGGAGTTCTTGTCGGTCCACGTCCGCCGTGACGGAGTGATGCGGGGGATGTTGCCGCCGCCACCGCCCGATGCACCGGGGTGGGTGTGATGGCCGCGTGAGGAGGGGAGAGCTGACACTTTTTGGACATAGCCGACACTTGTAGATGGAGGATCATACATGAGATAGACATAGGGGTCGAGTTGTCTCTTTTAGGTCGTGGCCAAGTCTAGATGAAAATCTTGGCCTTTCTTTTTTATTGTACCGACCCAAATCCATCTTGAAAATATACGTAAATAAAAGTGGCTCGGCTTCATCTTTTCATATGATGTGTAGTTGGTGTGCATTGTATCATGATTGTTGGAGGGAGAAATGGTGATATCAAATTATGCTTCCGCTAATAAGTTGCGCCGGGACCGTTTTCAAAAAAAAAAAAAAAAATGCCTATGAACTGCGATGCTTCTACTAAGAGATGTAACTAGCGTTCATTAGGTATAGCGATAGGTACCTGTGGCGACCTTAGGCGAGTCGGGGGTGCCACAGCAGCCTTTTTTGGTATCAGAGCAATGGTTATAGATTGGAGTGATAAGGAGCCTCATTTGGAAATTGAGGACCATGATGACAATGCACACCATAAGGTACTAACTGGAACAGTTGGGTAACTTTGAATAACGGGTGATGATGTAATCACTCGTAGATCCTTAGTAGTTATTATTAGTTGCTTTTAGGTACCAGTAACATAGTTATGTTACTTGTTTCCCTTAGTTGTTGTTGTTTTTTAATGAAGACATTGAGTCACAGATCTTTCCTGAGGCAAATGCTTGGAAACTACAGGAAAATCATGGTACGATATGGAAGTCAACATCCATCGAGGGCTGAAGCCTCTGCTGCAAGGGCTGAACCCCGAATGGAAGATATCCTGCAGGCATTGGCCAATATAGGAAATCTGATGGAAAGACAAGCGCAGCAACAGCCTGGAGCAAAACGCCATACTCAGGGACTAGTGGAGCAATTTTTTAAATTGAAACCACCAAGGTTTAGTGAAATGGGAAGTCCTGAGGAGGCGGAGCATTGGATTGATGGGATGGAACAAATTTTCCGGCTATTGGACTGCAATGATGTTGAGAAAATAACTTTGGCAGAGTACCAACTGGAGGGAAATGCAAAGTTTTGGTGGAGAGCTTCGAAGGATATAATCTTTCCACCAGGTATTGATGTTAATTGGGGAGAATTTGTGAGAGCTTTCAATAGAAAGCATTTTTCTGACTGTGCTAAGGATAAGAAAATTACAGAATTTGTTCAATAGAACAAAAGGAGCCGACAGTGATCAATATGAAGCAAGATTTTCTGAACTGTCTAGATATGCTCCTAGACTAATTGAGGATCAAGAAGAGAAAGCTAAGAGGTTTCTGAAAGGTTTGAGGACTGATATCAGGAAACAACTAGTGCCTTTGAATATAAGAGATTATAATGAGATCTATGAAAGGGCGCAGTTGGTGGAGCAAGAGTTAGTAAGAGAACAGCGATCGGAGAATAAGAGACAATCGTCTTTAATGATGTGAGAAGGGGTAAGAGACCTTACCCCGGTCAAAGTCGACTTGGAATACGAAGAAAAAGAGTAATTTTGGAAATTTTGGAGGAACAAGAAATGGCCTAAATATGGGGAAAACACCCTATCGCCGATGTTTGTCAAAGGTGTAATGGGCGACATGGCCCCGAGCCTTGTAATGGACGACTGAGATGTTTTGGTTGTGGACAAGTGGGCCACCTTAGGAGAAGTTGCCCACAAGAAAGGTCGCAAATGAGTGTTGGCTCGGTGCGATAGGGACAACAGAGTGCTGTTAGATCAAACTTACCAAGGAATCCCCAGAGGCCACCAGCACAAGGAAGGGTGTATGCGGTCACCCAAGAGGAGGCGGAAGCTTCCAAAAATGTTATCTCAGGTACGATCCTTATAAATGGTAAAAAAAAGGCATATGCATTGTTTGATACGGGTGCTACGCATTCATTTGTGTTTGAAAGGTATAGACAGTTGAGTAAAATAGAAACTACGCCTCTTGAGACGCCTCTTTGTGTTTCTACGCCTTTAAAGAATGTTGTATTGTCTACGCTGGTGTGTGGAAATTGTAGGATAACAATGGGAGGAAAGGATATGGAAATAGACTTGGTCGTAATGGCTATGTATGATTTTGATGTTATCATAGGAATGGATTGGCTTCGTAAGTATCGGGCCAAGATGGATTGTTATAGAAAAGTGATCCAATTTGTCTTACCTGATCAGTCTAGTTGTGAATTTTTGGGAGGTCAGACCCACCTACCTGTAGCACTTATTTCGGCAGTAGAAGCCCGTACGTTACTTGACAAAGGATGTCAAGGATACCTGGCCATGGTTAAAGATTATACTAGAGAAGAGCCTAAGCTTGATGAAATTCGAGTAGTTAATGAATTTCAAGATGTATTCCCTAAGGAGTTACCTGGATTACCGCCAGAACGAGAAATTGAGTTTGAAATTGAACTAATGCCTGGAACAGGACCACTATCGAAAGCCCCGTATAGGATGGCCTTAGTCGAGTTAAAGGAATTAAAGGTGCAATTACAAGAGTTGCTTGACAAAGGATTCATTAGGCCAAGTGCTTCACCTTGGGGTGCGCCAGTTTTGTTTGTGAAAAAGAAAGATGGATCGATGCGCTTGTGCATTGACTATAGGCAACTGAATCAAGTGACCATTAAAAATAAATATCCTTTGCCTAGAATTGATGACCTATTTGACCAACTCCAAGGAAGTTCGGTCTTCTCTAAGATTGACTTAAGGTCGGGGTATCATCAGCTGAGAATTAAGAAGGACATTCCTAAGACTGCGTTTAGGACTCGTTATGGACATTATGAGTTTCTTGTCATGCCATTTGGATTGACAAATGCGCCGACTGCATTCATGGATCTAATGAATAGGGTATTTAAACCTTATTTAGACCAGTTTGTGATTGTTTTTATTGATGATATTCTAATATATTCAAAAGGGCCTAAAGAGCATGAACAACATTTGAGGACAGTTTTGCAAACTTTAAGAAATCATAAGTTGTATGCCAAATTTAGCAAGTGTGAATTTTGGCTGGATCAGATAATATTTTTAGGGCATGTGGTATCAGGAGAAGGAATTGCAGTAGACCCGACAAAAGTTGAAATGGTAATAAATTGGCCGAGACCGACGACACCTACTAAAATACGGAGTTTCTTAGGATTGGCTGGTTACTATAGAAGGTTTATTGAAGGATTTTCACGATTGGCGTGTCCTTTAACAAAATTGACTCGAAAGAATGTGAAGTTTGAATGGAATGGGGAATGCGAAAGGAGTTTCCGGGAGCTTAAAAGAAAATTGACCTCGGCTCCAATCTTGACTATACCAACCCCATGAATTGGATCGGATGGTTTTACGGTATATAGTGACGCATCTCACAAAGGACTAGGATGTGTTCTGATGCAGCATGGCAAGGTCATAGCCTATGCATCCAGACAATTAAAACCCCATGAATTGAACTACCCAACGCATGATTTAGAATTAGCAGCCATAGTATTTACTTTGAAGATATGGAGGCATTATTTATATGGGGAAAAGTTTGAGATTTATACGGATCATAAGAGCTTGAAGTATCTATTCTCACAAAAGGAGTTGAACATAAGACAAAGGAGGTGGATGGAGTTGTTAAAAGATTATGATTGTGAGATACGATACCATCCAGGGAAGGCGAATAAGGTAGCGGATGCTCTTAGTCGTAAGTCAGCTATGGAGATGGCTAGTTTAAGAATGGCGAAATGGAGCTTGTTAAAATCCATAGCGGACTCAGAGTTTAAATTGAAAATGGATTGTCTTACTAGTATGCTTAGTGCATTAAGAATTGAACCTGAAATTATTCAGAAAGTTAAGACATTACAAGAATCTGACCTAGAGATTATGAAAGTAAAAGACACAGTATCTTTAGGAAAAAGATCAGAATTTCAAGTTTCTGAAGATGGGGTGGTAAGATGTCAAGGACGACTTTGTGTTCCCGGCAATGAGGAAGTAAAGAAGGAAATTTTGTCGGAGGCACATAGGAGTAATTATAGTGTTCATCCAGGATGTACAAAGATGTACAGAATTTACGTCGGCAATTTTGGTGGAATGGTATGAAAGCGGAGATACGGCTAAGCACGTTTCTCAATGTTTGATCGTGCCAACAAGTAAAAGCGGAACATCGCAAACCCGCGGGACTTTGAGACCGTTAGACATACCAAATGGAAATGGGAACATATAACAATGGACTTTTGTGCAAGGATTACCAAGGACATCAAGTGGACACGACTCAATCTGGGTAATAGTGGACCGTTTAACCAAGTCTACACATTTCCTAGCAGTTCGCATAGACTACTCGATGGACAAATATGCGGATATATATGTAAGCCAAGTGGTACGCTTACATGGTGTTCCAAAGACTATTACCTCGAGATCGGGATTCGAGATTTACTTCAAATTTTTGGCGGAGTCTTCAAATTGCCTTAGGAACCAAACTTCGGTTTTAGTATCTTTTTTTCATCCTCAAACAATGGACAAATAGAGAGAGTAATCCAAACATTAGAAGATATGTTGAGGGCTTGTGTGATTGATTTTAAAGGAAATTGGGATGAAAGATTGCATTTGGTGGAATTTGCTTATAATAATAGTTTTCATAAAAGTATAGGCATGGCTCCCTATGAAGAATTGTATGGAAGGAGATGTAGGACTCATGTCTGTTGGAATGAAGTAGGTGAAAGGAAATTGACAGGACCTAAATTGGTACAAGTTACCACTGAAGCTGTCGAAATTATCAGGAAAAGACTTAAAACAGCCCGAGTAGACGAAAGACTACGCGAGATAGGCGTAGAAGGCCTTTGGAATTTAGTGTGGGAGATCATGTATTCTTTAAAGTATCTCCGATGAAAGGAATATCTCGATTTGGAATGAAGGGTAAATTAAGCCCTAGATTTGTTGGACCTTTTGAGATACTTGAAAGAATAGGAGATGTGGCTTATCGTTTGGCGCTGCCTCCTAAGTTGGGAAATTTGCATGATGTGTTTCATGTATCGATGCTGAGAAAATACCAACCGGATCCTGGTCACATACTCGATCATGAAGTCATCAAAGTGGATGAGAAAGTGAGGTACATTGAAGAGCCTGTGCAAGTATTGGATCGGAAGGAACAAATTCTTAGGACCAAGACAATTCCCATTGGTTAAGGTATTATGGCGACATCATGATATGGAAGAAGCCACATGGGAAAGTGAAGATCGAGATGAAGGAAAAGTACCCCTACTTGTTTCAAAAGGGCACGAGTAGTGTTTAATTTCGCGGACGAAATTCTCTAAGGAGGGGAGAATTGTGGCATCCCAAAAAAAAAAAAAAAAATTCAAGACGACCCCTATGATGTATTAAAGCCCATGATTAGGTAATGAAATTACCTATGGTTTATGCTTTAGCCATTGATTTTCTCTTAAGACCAAGTGTTATATATTTGTGTTCAAGAGTTATTAAAATTTGTGTTATAGGATAAATTAATGAGAAGGATTTATTCTTGGCTATGCACCTCATAGATTTAATCCTATAGATTAAATGTTACAAGATTTTGGCCATATGAAATTTAAAATTTAAAATCTATAAAAGAAAGATTAAAAGTGAATTATTAAAAGTAGAAATTGGGATTTAATTAGACTTGGGTCTTAGGCCCAAGAGCTTGGACCTAAGATGGGCCAAAAGTTGGCCGGCCCATGAAGCCCACGGAAGGGGCTGTCGTCGACCAAGGAGGGCCCGGCCCATGAGGCCCACTCCCTTGCATGAAGATGGTGCCAAGTGTTGCTTCCCTTTATCCAAGTGTCCTCCATGCAATTAGCAATCATTGCTAATGATGGAAGGGGAGAAAAATTAGAGGAAAAGGTGGCCGGTTTAGGGAGGAGAAGTGTCTCCCGAGAGAGGGAGAAACCGAGAGAGAGGAGGAAGGAGCCGCTCGCCCGCTCACCCGCCCGCCCGCCCGTCCGTCCGTCCGTCCGTCGCGCGTTCGCCGTCCGTGTGCCGTTGCTTGCTCGATTTTGGAGGCAAGTTGGGATCTATATTCTGCTCTTGCATGTTGTGTCTTGCTTGTGTGCTTCAATGGTGGTGTATCTCGGACGTTTAGGGTGTGAGGAACCGAATCTTTGCATGTGTTGTTCTTGAAATAGCCTACTGTTTTCGTGTATACCGCCTGACCCAGAATGTTGTAGAGGCTTGCATGTGGGTTTTGAGTTGGATTTTGGCTTTGATTCCTTCATGAAAGTTGGATATAACACCTTAAAGTATGACATACTAAAATTTGAGACAAAATGGTTGAGATTTGAGGGGTGAAACCCTTCTTCTACGAAGACGCTAGATCTGGAACTGTTTTGTCGACTTCTTGGTAGTTTTGTGTGTTGCATGTTGCTTTTTACCGAGAATCTTACTTCGACTTCTTCATGAAAGTTGTAGAGAACATCCTAAAGACTAACATACTCAAATTTGAGGTTAAATGAGCAAGTGTAGCCTAGTGAAACGATTTTCTTTTGAAGACGGTAAATCTGGAAATACGGTACTGGACTCCCGAGACTTCTTAGACCTATATGGTTACTATTCTTTGAGAATATCACTTAGATCCCTTTATGAAAGTTGTAGGGGACCTCTTGAGGCAAAACATATCAAAATTTCAGAGGAAACGAAGAAAGATAAGTAGGCGAAACCTCGATATTTCGGAGATAGCTAAACTGGACAGTTCGGTACTAGAAACAGGAACTTCAAACGTCTATAGAAAATTATCTAGAACGAATCTGGCCTAGATGTATTCAAGAAAAATCTACCTTAGGGTCTTGAATATAACCTGGTAAAATTTCAGAATTTTTGGAGGTCATTCGAGTATTTTAATCAAAATATTTCAAAAACTGTGCAATCTGACTTTGTCCGAATTTTGCATGTTGAAATGTGTGAGCTATATCTTTTTGTGTGAAGCTCTTTTGGGCATGTGTTCTTCATGAAATTGTTACCTTTATGTCTTGTCTATTACATGCTCTAATTGTGTGATTTTTGAGAATCATATGGATATTTAATTTAAATGTTTTCCAAAATTGTGCAAGCTGGAATTTAGTAAATATCAAAAAGGCATGATATATGGACTATTCTAAATTGTAAGGACCCCATGAATTGTATTGTCATTAGTGATAGTATCTTGCTGCATGTATGATGATGATTGGAAATGCATATAAAAGAATTAAAATGATGAAAGTGATCTTGTTTGCCATTACTTCATGTGCCATGCTGAATTTGAGACATAAAGTGGTGAACATGAATTATGATGAATGAGGAAATTGTTAGTGGCGGCCGATAATGCCCTGGGAGTGTCAGGATGCCCGGATGGGGGGTGCCGGATGCCCGGATGTATTGAGATACATGCCCGGATGTCCTCGGGAGTTTCGAGATGCCCGGAATGGTTGGGTGCCGGAAGCCCCGGAGGTTTGTGCCCGGGGAGTGCCTCGTGATGCCAGTTGGGATGCGAGATGCCCGGAATGTGGGGGTGCCGGATGCCCGGTGGTGTGTGCCGGAGGTTTTCTCGCGATGCCAGGATGGGGTGCGAGTGATGAAGTGTGGGATGCAATTACTGGTCCCGGGAAAGAGAGATGTGGTGATCAAATTCAAAGATAAAAGTGGAAATTGAATCATGCGCATGAGATGTGATGACATATGGATATGTGTGTGTATGGATATGTGACATGATGATGATCACCTATGGCATGATGATATGTATGTGACATGATGATGATCACCTATGATATGCATGATGATATGTATGTGACATGATGATGATCACCTATGGCATGATGATATGTATGTGACATGATGATGATCATGATGATGATCCCTATGGCATGATGGTATATGTGTGACATGATGATGATGAGTACATGAGGATGTATGTACATATGGTGTGATGACATATGCATGGCTATGTATGTGAAGGTAAGTTATGCTTGGATGCATAGATGGTATGCACTATGCTATGATTGATATATTGTATTGTGTGATGCATTGAGTGGTTTATTAGATCTTTTACCTGCTGAGTGGCTGTACTCACCCCTTCGGGGACCAACATTTCAGATTAGAAAGATGCCGCTCTCTCCGGTCACGCGTGGTACTTTTTATGGCCTTCCATCTGACGTGGAGGTCGAGTGCTCGGAGATGGACTGCGTTACCATCCCCGGTCTGACGTTCGTACGGGTTCGTGTGCTAGTGATGTATGATGTGGGCTTAGCTGGAGGCCTGGTCATTCAGGAGTTCTTGTCAGTCCACGTCCGCCGTGACGGAGTGATGCGGGGCATGTTGCCGCCGCCACCGCCCGATGCACCGGGGTGGGTGTGATGGCCGCGTGAGGAGGGGAGAGCTGACACTTTTTGGACATAGCCGACACTTGTAGATGGAGGATCATACATGAGATAGACATAGGGGTCGAGTTGTCTCTTTTGGGTTGTGGCCAAGTCTAGATGAAAATCTTGGCCTTTCTTTTTGATTGTACCGACCCAAAATCCATCTTGAAAATATACGTAAATAAAAGTGGCTCGGCTTCATCTTTTCATATGATGTGTAGTTGGTGTGCATTGTATCATGATTGTTGGAGGGAGAAATGGTGATATCAAATTATGCTTCCGCTAATAAGTTGCGCTTGGACCGTTTTCAAAAAAAAAAAAAAAAAAAAGCCTATGAACTGCGATGCTTCTACTAAGAGATGTAACTAGCGTTCATTAGGTATAGCGATAGGTACCTGTGGCGACCTTAGGCGAGTCGGGGGTGCCACACGAATTCTCTTAACCAGCACACGATTATCCAATCCTAGCCAAGGACATTGCGTTTCGCACTTAAATTCTTCAATTAAAATAATGTCCTTGCATATTTTCTTCGTATTAAAAATACCCGATAAAAATAATCGTGTGTGGATATACGCTCGACTTGAGCCAAAAATATAATATCTTTGTTTTGGAAAATCCCACTAATTCCAACAGTCCAAAAACACATTTTGGCGTTGTAAACCGACGCCCGGTAATTTCTAATTAATTACTTAAATTATACAATTTTGGGATAATTACCAAAAATTACTACTTTAATTCAAATTGCACAATATAACATTCAATTAAATAAATCAATCACACCATTGCAATCAGCACAAAATTTCGGTCGCCGGCTATCCCGGTCTAATTTCCGGAAAATAATAAATAATTAAATAAATTACAAAATAATTAAATAAATGCAATTAAGTAAATAAATAAATTGTGATTAATTAAACTGAACTAGTTAATTAACCTAACCATGCTGGCACCTGATCAATCAGGTGTACCTTAGCCTCCATATAGTCAAAGCTCGAAAACCCCATTTTTAAAATAAACTTGACACCCCTTTTTTTTTTTGTTCAAACTCTTTGAAATAAATTCGTACGGGGTCTGGTATTTAAAATTAACCCACCAAACTTTGCATGCACCTCATACAAAACCTCCTCGTTTTATTGAGCACATAAGTCTTGGTGTCTGGACCCGACACCTCATTTATTTTCTATTTAATAGTCCAAGAAGTCACTTTTTGCAATAGTAATAAATCACCAACATAGAACAAACATTCGTATAACCTCACGCGTAAGTCCTAAGCAAGCCAAAAGTCAACCACATCACCAAATACACATGATTCAGCAAGCATTACACCCAGAACAACAACAAAATCACAACCGGTCCCAACCGGCAGATACCGGGCCACTCGCGCGTCTCCAAGTTTAAATCCAGAAACCTAAACAAACGAGTTCAGAAAATTTTCAAATTTGAATATGTTGTAAAAGACACATAAAATAACATTTTTCATGAAAAAACCTTAACCCAGATCCTTCTAGGTTCGGCCCAGTAAATCACTCAATCTAATACCCAAAACTGGGTCCATTTTCAGAAAGTCTATTTTCCGAAATCAGTTTGTTTTGAGATCCAAAACATGTCCGTTTGATCTAAAATTTGAGTATGTTAAACTAGAAGATGTGACAAACAACTTCTGTAAAGAAACCATTTTAAAATTCGAACTCTAAGAGTTGATAAAAACCCCTAGAATCCCAAAAGGTCACAAATTCCAGCACAGTCTGAGACTCTGTTTGCAAATGACGGAGCTGATATCTCCTTCTTTTAAATCCCTAAAAATTTTTAGAAAAAATTATGTTATAGCTGAAGATATTTAAAACATTTCCCAAGAAAGAATCAACCTCAAATTCGCAACCCATTTCGATCTGTAAAAATGGCAAACGGCGAGGGTCCAGAGATCCGAATTGCAGAAAGTCCTCTGATTTGGACTAATCCATCTCAAAGGTGCTAATCTCACTAATTAGATTAATACTAATCAATTCTAAGGCTAATCTAACAATTCTAGATTATCACTAATCCATTCTTAATCTAAACTAACCAACCCTTAAGCATAATTAACCTCCTAAGCAAGGTTTAGAGAGTAAACTCACCGGTTTAGCGGTCCGGTGAGTCCACAGTGATGGCAACGCGACAGTGAAAGAAACTCGGGCTCACGACGACACCAACGGAGGCCCGGACCAAGCTGAAAACAGCCTTGCAAGTCACCTGCTTGGCTGGTCGAGCTGCTGGCTTCTGCTCGGTTTTGTTCTGCTCTGAGGATGCTGAGCTGATCTTGGCCTGAGATGGAGCTGGTTGCGGCGCCGATGGCTGGACGACGGAGCTGCTGGCGGTTCAGTGGCTGCTCGGGGATGGCGAGATGACTAAGGCAAAGCTGGTCGAGCGGGGCTGAGCTGGTGCGAAGCTTGCTAGACACGGTGCGGGGACAATGGGGGTGAGCTGGGGGGACCAGCTACTGGTCGTTGGCGTTGGCTGGGCGTGGGGTTGCTCTGCCGCTGGAGTTGGGATGCTGAACGATGGTTGTGAAGTGCGCTGGACGGTGAAGATGACGCTGCCATAAGGAGTCGCTGGTGGTATGAAGATGGGATGGAGATAAGATGGCGTGATGGTGGGTGGATGAAGATGGTGATGTGTCGATGGTGGAGTTGGGCATGAGGTTGATGCTGCTTGTGAGATGAATGTGCTGGCAGAAGTGAAGTGTGCGTGTGGTCGCAAAATCGAGGAGGGACAGCGCCTGGTGAAGAGAAAAATGAAGAAGGAAGGGCAAAGAGGAGTGAAGTCGGCTGAGGTTCACGCATGGGGAAAAAGTGCACGTTCAATGGATGAGAGAGGGAAGGAGAGAGGAGAGGAAGGAGAGGTGAAACCAAGAAGTCAAGGGTAAATATCTAATGCACTCATTGCATTACCCCTAAAGTCTTCATACTTTATCCCTTCCTCCCAAAATACTTTCTTGAATATAAATTCCCACAGCAAATCCATTTTGGGCAGCCATTTCCCCCATTTCCCCCTAATTCCGAATTTCCTCTTATTTTCCAATTTGTCTGAAAAATTGGCTTTCCGCAAAAAATCCCGAACTCGTCGAAATTTCGCCGAAAGATGAGACGACGTCCTAAAAATGAATTGTGATGCACTCAAACATCCGTTTCCCAAAACCGAGCTCAATTCTGTGGTTAAAATCGGCCGGACGCGATTTTAGTCCAATCCAACCTACCGAGTAGCTTTTAAAGATTTTACCGCGGTTATATCCCTTAACGGCTTCACCCAATAGATTGGTTAACTCGTGAGTGATCAGCTTAGAGAAAAAGGACCATAGGCACGCCGACGAAAAAGCTCATTTCGTTTTATCGAGATGGGTTGAAAATTCAAGATGTCACAATTATTCCCAGTCATACTCACCCACTAGGGACGCTATTAGACAAGCCCTCACAGAATTCAATGCAAACCAACAGTCCTCACAGCCTGGCCAATTGACTCAAGGAAATCCTAAGCCAAATCTTTGGGGAGGACCATTGTCATAAGGCCTGTGGGGTTTTGCAAGCCCATTAATAGACACGATAATTAATGTTTCACCATGTGACGTACCATCACGTAAAACTTCTCACTTCTCCACTTGGCCTCAATTGATAATGCCTACAAGAGCATTTAATGACCCTAGTCCTAGCACTAGCAGGAGAGACCAGAAGTGACCTCATAAATTTCGACAGAGTTCAACTTGCTCTAGAGAAAGAGAACCAGGAAAGCAATGTTCTCTCAAAACAACAATTCTGAAGACACCACATCATCAGATTATGTAAATGTAATGAAATTCTTTACTGCTTGAGTAACTTGAGTATTATTGTAATATCCATCATATCGCTTGATCCATAATGAAATTCTTTACTATTCTCCTTGTGAACGTAAATTACGTCGATCAAATTACGTAAATTTAGTATCCAATTTATTTAATTGCTCTACCTATTTTATTGTTCGATTGTTTGCCTTTCATAGCACTACCAATGTCTAGATTGAGTTTCCCCATTTCAAAAAGTGTCCATGCCAACCCCTTGCCGTTTACCCTCATGCCAAGCACCCTCGTAACGATAACCATTGGCAAAAGAATAGATGCTGGAACCATGCATCTTGTCTGCAAAGTAATTTCCAGCATCCGTGCCACCATTTTGACAAAAGGAAGATGAATTAGTTTAACGTGGAATGCAATAGAGGTAGAGGACATCAAATATTGCAAAATAAAGGACAAACTATTTTCCCAGAAACATAACATCAGCAACAATGCTGAAAAGGCATTGCGATCAAGGATGCACCGTGTTGCGAAACTCCAGAAAAAGCAAATGAAGAGGAGCTTTGGCTTGTCTTTTTTATGCTAGGAAGGCAGAAAAAAGACCTTATGTCATAAAAGTACGGAAATTATCAGAAAGATATATCTTCCAAGCAAGCAATATGTCTCTTTCCTACCGCAATAGCTCATCTTTAGCTAGCATCATCAAAAGATAATTGACCGCCAAAAGTTCGACTAGCAACTCTCCTAACAAAATTACTGTACTCTGAACACAAGTTCAGTTTAGATGCATTAAGCAATAATATTCTCCATGCTGAATCCCTATCATTTGTCCAGCTTCCGATCTCGCAAAAGTAGTTTAGCATACGGCCTATCCCATGACAAAACGCTGCCTTCACCACCCCCTTCCCCCACCCATCTTCTCCCCCAGTCGGTAATTTTGAAGTCTCTCTTGGATAAGCGAATACTTCTTCAGCAGTTGACTGTTAGGTCATAGAGATTGTCGGTATGAAGGCAGAAAGGACATGTACCATTTGTCATGTAAAAGAATTTTGTGCCAGATGTCAGTGGAAACATTCGGAGCGGAATCTCAACTCAACCATGCACGGTAAAATGATGCTATAGTGGAAAAGTAAAGAGCATAGCAATTTTTTTAGCCTATTTCTTTGCAAAAACATTTCATGGCCGCAGCTGCATCTGCATCTGGTGTCACGGCCTCAACTGTAACAAGATTTGGGGTTGCGAATTTTCGATTGATAATTACTTCTCCATGCTGCCAATTTTCTATTGATCATGAGTTCTACACACAAATTCTCTATAGACTATTGATCACAAGGATAAATATACTAGAAGTGCCAAAAGTTATGTACGGCGCTCACTTAAGTGCTAAAATTTTTTGTAGGTCACTTACAGCGCGTTTAATAACCATTCTGTTTCAAGGAACAATTTCTGATCATAAATGATTTTTTTTTATTTTGCTCTCGGGAATAATTTCTAAGTATTTTAAGGCGTTTGATAACTGTCTAAAATTTCTATTTCAGGAATAAAATTGCGTTTGGCGCCGTTCTCAAAATTTTTACTCCAAACCATTTTCTTTTCACCGGAGCGTTTTCGGCCCGTGGTGAGGCCGCGCCTTGTCAACCGAGCATCGTCGGCAACTGGGCAAGGCTAGGCCAAGCCTTGGTTGGGTGAGGTTGAGCCTCGCCTAGCCATAGCTCAACCAAGCTTGGCTACCGCCCGGCTAGGCGAGGCTTGCCAATGGCTGGGCAAGCCTCCGGTGAGCTCGTCGGACCTCACCCTGGCCTGGCGAGCCTCCGGCGAGATCAACGAACCTCGACCAACTGGTGACTAGCGACCGGTGGCAATGATACCAGTGGAAGAAGAGGAGAGAAGGAAGAAGAACAATAAGAAAAGAAGAGAAAAGAGAAAAAAATTGGTTGGCTTGATTTTGGAATTGTTCTCGGAAACAAAGAATAAACTTTTTTTTACTTCTCAATTCTACTCCAAATCTATTCCCGGGAACAAAAAATATACCAAACGGATTTCTATTTCAAATCTACTCTCGGGAATAAAAGAATAGAAATTTTCACTGTTTGACCGATTGCCAAACGCGCCCTTAAGTGTCAAATCGGAGAAATAATCGATCACTTAAATGCCAACGGCGAGAAATTTCGACCAAATTGATTACGTGACATTTAGAATTATAATTATAATTATAATGACTTGGCAATTTTTTTAAACACTCTAGTCCCCATGGCATTTTCACACGGCATGGTTTCCATTAAAGTGATCACTTTTTAACAACAACTAGCACTAAAATGATCATTTTAAACAAAATTTAGCACTTCAATTATCACTATCTATAACTTTTAAACGACGTCTATTGACTAGGCACACTAATGAGTTACGTAGAACTGAGAAATTAATAAAATATAGCCATATCAGATTTCCGGTGACTCAAATCAAAATTAGCACTAAAGTAATCCTTTAAAAAAAAAAAGTGGCACTTAAGTGATTCAAAAAAAAATCTTTTGGCACTAAAATGAGCACTGTACATAATTTTTTACACTTCTAGTATACTTATCCCACTGATCATGTGTTCGACATGCTGAATTTTATATTCTTCGCCAGGTATTTTGGATGAAATAATGTGATCCCATCTTTCATTTACTTCAATTCTTAAAGAGAGCACGTGAAAAGAATTACTCATATTCTATACTATTCAGTAAAGCATGTTACAGCAATAGGTAATTTGTCTGTAAATTTAATGTATGGTTAATAAGTTAAAATCAAAGTCAAAATTGACCTCTAGGTAATTTGTCTGTAAATTTAATGTATGGTTAATAAGTTAAAATCAAAGTCAAAATTGGTTAGGGAGTAAGAGATGTCCAGCTCAGGAATTACGAATTACATGTTGAAATCCTACCAACCGCGCACAAGTTATTATGGACTATGTTAGAGACACCTCCATAGGCCAAAGAGTTCGACCTTAACCTACTTTGCCATGTGTTTGTGGACTTCTAAGTAGCGAGCCTCTGGGTTATTAAAAAACAAAGTTAATTATTATAGAGAAACTAATTTTCCACCAACTATGGATGACTTGTCAAATCAGTGGATCCTATAAAGAGTGAGGCAGAGAACTGATGTCCTTGCATACAATATTATTTCCAAAGCCCAACATCTACCAATGTTCGAAACAATGCTTCAGTTCTCCGCCTTTTCCTTTATCCTTTCTTTATTTCTCTTTTTGTCGATACTGATTTATAAGGTGATCTTTAACCAACGTGCAACAAAAGGCTCAAATCTTAAGCTACCTCCCGGTCCGAAGAAGTTGCCGGTTATCGGAAATCTGCACCAAATGATTGGCGAATTGCCACACCATCGCCTATACAAATTGGGCAAGATGTATGGACCAGTCTTCTATCTTCAACTCGGCGAGCTTCCTTTTGTAATAATCACAACCCGGAAGCAGCCAAGGAGGTCCTAAAGACCCAAGAGCTCGCCTTCCTGGACCATCCACCTTATCCACCCAATCAAACGACGAGTTATGAGAACTCAAGTATCTTCTTTACTCCATACGGAGAATTCTGGAGGCAACTCCGAAAGATCTGTATGCTGTTGGATATTTCAATAATATTTTGAAATATTTACAATAATAGCTTCGATAAAAGTTATGACCACATTGAAGACCATCATTATTTTTAACGGTCACATAACGGTTTCTTAACGGTCATATAACGGCTTTTCAATCGGTTTGTAACGTTTAATTTATTTCTCAAATAAATCGTTCATTATTTTACAACGGCTCTTTTAATGGCTCTATTTTGTCTGAATATAAAATCTCATAAGGCAATCTTAAAAATACACACTGAATAAAACAGAAAATATTCTTTCTTTTTGAAATCTTTCCTTTCCTTTTCTTTGCTGGGTTATACACAGACGTTGTTTCTATTCCTTCTAATATTCAGTGCGGAATATAGAAGAAGGTCTGTTGTATCTTGGGAGGATAGCCGTCAGAAGCCTATCGCACCGAGTTTCGCACTCCGAGGGGCGGAATTATCCTTAAGGACAGTGCTTACGCTTGCACGCCTCAGACAACATTTATTTGTTCTCATCAGTTTTTTTCCTACATATGCTAGAACTCCTCGGGGTCAAAAGTGTGCGGTCATTCAAATCAATAAGAGAGGATGAGGTAAGCAATGTCATTAAATACATTGAGTCCTTGTCCGGTCTTCCTTTCAATCTCAGCGAGAGGATTAGTGCATGTATGAACCGTGTTGTCTCCAAGGCATTTTTCGGCGACGCGTGCAAACAACAGGATGAGTTCATTGCATTACTTCACGAAGGGTCGAGTCTAGCAAGCAGGCTCGACATAGCCGAGGTTTTCCCTTCACTCAAATTTCTCCGTTACCTTAGTTGGGTGAAACTTAAGCTTAATAGGGTATACAGAAAATATGACAAAATCTTGAGCACTATTCTTGCTGACTACAAAATGCGAAGAGAAAACTTAGGTGGCCAAGCAGGTGTGCCGGATAAAAAAGATTTAGCCGATGGCCTTTTACGTCTTCAGGAATCCAACGACAGCGGATTCCATCTTACAACCGATAACATTAGAGGCGTCATTTTCGTAAGTTATCTATTTACTTCTTAAAACATATCACTGGCTCTTTAATGAAAATTTACACTACTTCCGATCCTTTCGATGTACTTCTCCATTGAACCAAATCTTTGCAGGAAATTATTGGTGCTGGAACCGACACACCATCGGCTACGTTAGAATGGGTAATGTCTGAATTGCTCATGAACCCAAGGGTGATGGCCAAGGCACAAAATGAGATACGGAGGGTTTTAAAAGGAAAGGACCGCGTTCAGGAATCAGATATCGAAGAACTGAATTACCTGAAGTGTATTATTAAAGAAACTCTCAGAATGCACCCCCCAACACCATTGATCCCCGGAGCACCGAGCGAAGAATGCAAGGTCAACGGATACGATATTCCTATGAACTCAAGAGTCCTTATCCATGCATATGCTCTAGGAAGAGATCCAAGATATTGGACAAATCCGGAGAAATTTGAGCCAGAGAGGTTTATCGAATCTTCGGTGGATTATAACGGGTTGCACTATCAGCTTCTTCCATTTGGATCTGGTCGGAGGATGTGTCCAGGCATGGCATTTGGCACAGCCAGCATTGAGCTTATGTTAGCATCACTGTTATATCATTTTGACTGGAAGCTAGCAAATGGGCAAACACCAGAACAAATCGACGTGACTGAAGCTTTTGGTATGTCAGTTAGAAGAAAATATGATTTGTATGTGATTGCTTCACCCTGTACTTCGGGTTCAGCTTGATATAGTAGGCATGTGGAAGACCTACTTCAATATTTTCGTTATGGAAAAATGTATTATTGAAAAACTTGGTGTGAGCTTGATCTGAAATAAGATTGAGGTTATTTGTAATTCTGAAGCAAAATTTTTTGAGCGACATTCAACCTGTCTCTTTTTCTGAGCATTGAAAGATTCAATTGTTGAAAGCAAGAAGAAAACATCCACTCACAATGAAATGGGAGACCAGGAGGGAAAATAAGGGTAAGAACACCCGATAATAGCTGAACATCCTCTCCTTGTATTGACTACAACCTAAGTAGCACCATTGTAAAATAATGCAGAAGCTAATAGATCCTACAATTCAGGTCAAACGCAAGAGAACAAAATTACCAAAGAAATCAAGAATGAACTATAACGAACACGATAGATTATGTGGTTCGATCTGAGTATCGAAACCTACTTCATTGGAAAAACTAACAGTAAATAATCTATTAATCAGTCAAATAGTTACAAAGTCACAGTTGCTCGCACGTTCGAGTTTCTCAATCTTAAATTACACTTAAAACCACCACGTGTTTAGCCTGAGGTAACAGTTTGAATCATGGTCACCTGTTGAAGTCACGGCACATAAGCGCATTGACGACAGCACCAATTGACAAGTGAATTCTCTTCTGACCAGCCAAATAAGAACCCCACAAACTCAGTAATATATGTGTAGAAAACGTGAGCCCCAAATCAGGAACTTGGCCGAATCCGAAGGCAACTTACTTTGTTATTTCTTTGAAGATTATTTGGCCGACTAAATAGGAGTTAATTTTCTTGTTGTTTTTCACGCACCAAAGGCAACAACAATCCGGACTTTGCTAATTCATTTTGAATTGGGTTTTTTCAACAGCTCAAATTCAAGAGATATATTCTAACAAATCTCTACCTTAGTACTCAGCAACCATGTCAGCTCTCCCAACACCCCAATGGCCACTCATTCTACGAAAACACCAATTCAGCTCCAACAAAGCTCGAGCTTCACCTAAGGAATAGGCTTCATCATCATATCTATCGGGTTCTTCAATTCTGTGATCTTATTCACAACAATTTTTAAAAATATGTCTCGAGTTTGAGTACATTCAAAGAGTTTCTATTGATTATATGTACATTTGGAAGGGGTTTGATAGAGAGTTATAGCGTGATCAAGTTTTGCACTCAAGCTCCGCATTGCGAACAACATTAATGATCGCTTTAAGTATGGGATTTGTTTGCCCATAAGAGTCATTTTGTTAGCAATTAGGCGTAGTATAGCCGTTTCATAATTGAGGTGGCATTATTACTCAATTTTAATGTTGTTTTTCCCTTATTTGATAGAATCGAGATCGACGATTCGAGTAATGTTATTATTTGGTTTTGGGGCATCCCCAAGTGAGTGGTATCTTCTTTGGTTTTGGTAAAACCCATGTAATGAGGTAATGGTAACTCAATATGTACATAGATATATAAGTAAGAACATACTTGTTGTATAAAGTTGAATGGAGTGTTTGGCACTTTTGAGTTATTGTGGGATGGTTCAAGAAATCTTTCCTGAAGGGTTATGCATACTACTTTGTGCATCTGATTTATGAGATAACTCTTGGAAGATTTTATGTTTTAGGTTGAGAAACCAATGGTAATATGAACTGGTAAAGGATTAAGTACTATAAGATAACAAAACTTCGTGTGAGCCACCTCTAGGGCTTAGTAATCAAGAGTTTAATGCTACATGGTGACTTGAGTCATGTGGGGCCCTCTCTAGGGCATTGTACTATTGACATGAGTAGTAAAGAACTAAGTGCTACACGATAACATAACTTTGTGGAAGTCATATCTAGGGCCTTGTACTATTGATATATGTTGGGTAAGGACTAAGTGTTGCATGATAATGTAAAGCTGTGAGAGCCATCTTTAGAGCCTTGAGTTAGATATTGAGCATGGAATGAACCATTGACATGAGATATGATGAATTGGATTATTGAATTGAACAATTGATACTTGTTTAGATATTATGCATGAAAGGGAAATTCTTGATGCGAAAGCATCTGACTAAGCTCCATCAACCAACTAGGCACCAGCAATGCTCATTCAACCAAGACAAGATTTGGGCATAACGTGCTTCGATGGGTCTAGAGAATGGAGTTATCGATAAAATGACGCTACTGAGAAGACGGCTATTGATGGGTTACCAAGCATTATAGAGTTACCGACGAATAAAGAGTTATCAATACTTCTTGGTACACCATATTAGTTGTTGATTTCGAAGTTTATCAATGACCTATCAATGAGAGGCTATTATGGACAACTTCCTTGGTTATTTGAAAGTGTCTTGAGTTATTTATTTTTTGGTCAAGGTGGGAGTACAAATTTTGCAAAACTGAAGAATTAAGAATGCAAGTTCGCTAGTCATTTAATTGCATCTCTAATTTCCTAGGCGTTTTTAATGTTATTTACGTTTCAAGAGTCAAAATTCTAAGTCCCTAGGTCTACAATTAATAACTAGTCCCCAATGTCTTAATGCTTCAGTAATTCCTAGATGTCATTTCTCCTATAAATAGAGGAAGACTCTCCCTTGTAATGCCAACTAGATAGTTTTGATGAATGAGAAAATGTGATTTTCTCTGTGAGAGTGAATATCTTCGGAGAGTGGATAACCCTCAATTTGGTCTCTTTATCCTTGAAGAGTGGATTACTCCTAGATGGTAAGCCAAAAAGCACTCTATCCTCGGCTGATGGATTTTCTTTTAGGCCTTAATGGTGAGCTTCTCCTATCCCGAAGTCCTTTATCCTTGGCGGGTGGCTTGTCCTTTAAGTTTTGGTGGTGAACTTCCTATATCCCGATCTTCTTCCTCGGTTAGTGGTGCATCCTTTATACCTTAATGGTGATCATATTCCTCGTATCCAGAGTCACCCGCCCATGCACACATCAAGTTGGTATCAAAGCTCAAGGTTTAACTCATTTTGAGTGTTTCCTTTGGTTATCTAACTAATATTCAACATGGATAATCATATTCCAAGAGTTTTGACTTTAGAGAAAGTGTACAACGAAAGGCAAGATCGTGCTATATAGAATCTACAATAATAAATAGAGCGAGTCCTCACTCTTCTAGAAGATCTGGTAAGACAAGGACAACCGACAAGGTGTCCTAACAATCGTCGACATGACGATTCGGATTCTCATCAAAGTTCAAGTGGTTATTCCGATTCCGCTAGAGGTAATTCTAGTGATTCAAAATATCAAACCCAGAGAAGAAGAGGGAGGCATAAGGAGGATGATCATGAAATGAAAGTGGAAATGTCTGAATTTGAAAGAAGCCTCAATCCTAATTACTTCGTTGATTGGTTACACGCAACCGAACGAGTTTTTGACTTCAAGTCCTACTTGGACAAGAAGAAATGTAAGGTTGCCATCCTCAAATTGATGAAGTATGCTTCTCTTTGGTAGGAGAATCTAAAACATCACTGAAACGGAGAAGGAAAAGGTCGAAATAAGTCTTGGGAAAAACTTAAGAAGTTGATAAAGAAAAGGTTCTTGCTCGACAATTATAAGCAAGAATTATTCCTTAGGCTCAATTCCCTAAAATGATGAGGGATAAGTATTAAAGAACACATTAGAGAGTTTGAACAATTGAAGATAAGATGTGAAGTTCCACAAGTGTCGAAGCAAACCATCGCACAATTCCTCGACGGAATGAATTGAAAAATTGCTAACTTGGTTTAATTTTAACTTTATTGGTCCTTCGAAGGCGTATGTAAGTTGGCCATGAAAGTTGAAAAGAAATTGAAGAATAACAAGATGTTTTATTCCAAAACCTTAACAAAATGGACATCCTACCTAAAGGGTGCTTCCTCTAGCAAGATCGAGAATATGTTGACCAAAGACAACGGTAAGGAAAAGTTTGCGGAGTCCTTGAAAGAATTCCAAAAGAAACCAGAAAGTGATACGAGGAAATGCTTTGGGTGCCAAGCTATGGGCATTTACAAGCTAATTTTCCTAATCAGATAGCTATGACTCTTCAAGAAATTGAGAAGATAGATTTGGAACTTCAAGAGGCTGAGAACAATCTGGACCAAAATGGTTCCAAATCTAAAAAGGAAAGGGAGATTGTGGAGAAAGCTGATGATAGCGACTTATTGGTTATCCGAAGAGTATTACATGCCGAAGTTTCTCCTGATGTGAATGAGCAAAGGGAGAACATCTTCCACCCTCATTGTACCATTAATAGGAAGGTTTGTTCGATGATAATCGATGGCAGGAGCTGCACCAACATCACTTCGACAGCCTTGGTTGACAAAGTGAAACTTCCGACATCTAAACATCCACAACCATATAAGCTTTAATGGCTCAACAAAGGGAGTAATCTCAAGGTAATCAAATGACCTCTCATATCATTCTCGATTAGGAAGAATTATCGAGATCAAGTTCTATGTGTTGTGATTCTCATGGATGCATGCCACTTGTTATTGGGAAGACCTTGGCAATATGATATAAATGCCATGCATGATGGCCGTAAAAACACATACTCTTTTCACAAAAAGAAAAATGCATTACTCTTCTGCCCTTGAATCCTACCATGATATTTAAAAATCAACCTTGGAAGGGAAAACAAGTAAGGAAAATCTATTCTTGAGTAAAACACTGGTTGAGAGAGCCATTAGTAAACAAAATAATGTATTTGCTTTGCTTATGGTCAAGAAATGAGTAAGAAAGATAGACCTCTACACCCCAAAATGCATTCCTTGTTGAAAGAATTTGCATATGTATTTCAGAGGAATTGCCATTTGGAATACCTCCCATAAGAGGTATTAAGCATCACATTGATTTGCTACCCAATGCTCCTCTACCCAACAAACCAGCCTATCGATTTAATCCAAAAGAGATAAAGGAGTTGCAAAGACAAGTCAACGAACTTATCGACAGATAATATGTCTGAGCAAGCATGAACCCATGTTCTATCCAACTCTACTTGTGCCCAAGAATGATGGTTCATTCATAATGTTTGTCGATAGCCGAGCCATCAACAACATTACCATTAAATATAGGTACCCTTTACTTAGACTTGACGACATGCTTGATGAATTATATGATTCTATTATATTCTCGAAGATAGATATGCAGAGTGGACATCACCAAATTAGAATGCGAGAATGAGATGAGTGGAAAATGATTTTCAAAACTAAAGGAGGTCTTTATGAGTGGGTGGTTATGCCATTTTGATTATCAAATGCTCCGAGTACCTTCATGAGACTTATGAACGAGGTTCTTCGTTCTTTTATTGATCGATTTTTGGTTGTATATTTTGATGACATTCTTACTTACAACAAGAACGAGGAGGAGCATATATCCCATTTGAAGCGGGTTTTCAAAGTGTTGAGAAAACAAAAACTCCATGCCAATATGAAGAAATGTGAGTTCTTCTCTCCAAGTATTGTATTCCTTGGCTATGTGGTTTCTAAAGATGGAATCTTCATCGATGAGCCTAAGGTGAAAGTTATGAAAGCTTGACCAGTTCCAAAGTCCATTTTTTATGTAAGAAGTTTTCATGGACTTGTTTCTTTTTATTGGCGATTTGTGAAGGATTTTAGCACTATCATGGCTCCAATCATCGAATGCGTGAAGAGAGGTGCTTTTGAATGGATAACGGGTGCTCAAAACGCCTTTGAAGTAATCAAGTAGAAACTTTGTGAATCCTCTATTCTTGCCCTTTCTGATTTTGACAAAGTATTTGAACCCAAGGTCAAGCGAGACCCATCCATAGCCCAGGGCGTACTTCCACTCACAAATCTATAATCATGAGCAAACATAGAAAAAATATCGCAAAAACAAGACATAGAACAACTGAAACACACAAGCACAGTTAAGAATACAATTAGCTCAAGCAACGCATCACAATGCCCTAGTCAAGAGTTAGGGGATCTACTTGCTCATGCAAAGACATGACTAGCATATTCACAATCAAACCCAACAACGTAGTACGTCGCCCTAACCAAAGATTAGAGATTCTACTTACCTTGATGAACCTCAAGAGCTAGAGAGACAATTCGGTGAGGGTGGTGTACGTAAGGTCAAGAGAGGGAGAGGAGAAACATGCAAGGTAAAAGAGGAGGAAGGCTCTAAAGGTGAGAAATGAATGGGTGATGCCTCTATTTATAGGCAAAGCCCTCATCATTGTTTGTCCAAATGATCCAATCTCCTTCTTGAAATGGCACGCCTACTTAGTTGAGGTGGCACGCTTATTTTCATGCTGCGGCATTCTAGTGGCCTATGGGAGTGATTTGAGGTTTATTTATTTATCTCATATTAGTCCACTTAAGCATGAATCACTAACTTCTTCTCTAAGGCAAATCTTTTACCATCAATACCAAATTTTCCTATGGCCACCTAAAGGGGTGATTCATCCTTTTGCATTTAATGACCTAGCATTCTGAAACCTTCTCTTATGTCCTCTTCTAAAGAGCATAGCCAACATGGAAATGAAGTCATTGGATGAGTCAATAACTTCTTCCCCAAGACAAATCTTAAATTATCATTACACAATTTTAGAGTGGACCCTTAAGCGTGGTGGCTCATCCTTATATTTAATGAGGTGTTCTAGAACCTTCTTTCCAATTAGTATACTTAAGCCATGAGTCCTTTACTTCTTCCACAAGGCAAATCTTAAGCCGTCATTATCAAATATTTAAGTGAACACCTAAGAAGGTGATTCATCTCATGCATTTAATGATGTGATGTCCCAGTAGCGTCACGTACTAAGCACAAGCGGAAATTTCATAAATTATTACCGTATAGGACTTATAAGATTATGTCTTCAGACTATGGCGTTCACGTTTGAAGGTTAGCATGTATAACATGGATAATTTAAAATTTAAAATTTATATTACAAGGTTAACCTACAATAGTGCTATCAATTCAAAATAGACAATCCTATTAAGATCATATATAAAGATCACTAGAAGCTTCATTACTTTCCTGTTAACATCATTCGGGCTTACAAAAATCAACCTGGATCACCTCTAGTTTTTCGCCTATTTACATCATACTTACAAGATCAAAAGTAAAGGTGTAAGTAAAATCCAGAGAAAAAGGTGAGGGATACCTAACTCCACTATCCCACACAAGCCCACGTTCATCAAAAAAAAAAAAAGACGTTCCTCCAGCTTCTACATGATCAAAGGCGTCTAGGCGCCATCCGTCCCAACTCCAGGTCCATCAGCGCCAAAAGGAAGAGGGCCAAACATCTCTCCTTCGTGGTTTATGAACCACGCAACAAACTTCATCGGAATCATCTCAGCTCCACCATCGGCCATCCACAGCATAGCCTCATATTTCGAGAAGGTCATCTCGACATCAGGATCAAACACATCACTAAAGGTAACCTCAATGCTCGATATCACCCCATAACGAGCTATCAAGGGCACGTCCATACTATCAATCTGAAAAATATAAGGAATGAGCAACAACAATGCCCAGTAAAGAAAGAATAAACTCTAACCTAGACAATCCACAGTTGCCAAAGTATACAAGAAAATCATAACCAAACAGCTTAAGATACTAAGACAGGATTGTCACAGGTACTACTAAATTAATATTGATGCATCACATGTATAACCATTCTATACAAGACATACTAATTGCATCTGTATATGTACATATCACATTCTCACCCTATATTAAAATGCAACAGTAATATGCACAACTCACATGCCAAATAGAGATTATAATTTTAGTGTGAATATCACATCCACCCTCGATCATTTTACCCACTGGAACACAGCCGGCCCGATCAAGTCACTTTTGAAATCCCACATCCGGACTTTCACAATATTTCTATCATGGGCATCTCACTCCGAGGCATCCTAGTATCACACAACCGAGGCCTCCCAAGATCACACAGCATGGGGCATCTCACTCCGAGGCATCTCAGTATTCCACAACCAAGGCATCCTTGATCACACACAAGGGCATCTCACCCCGAGGCATCCCGGTTTCTCTGGACCGAGGCATCCAAGAACACACAACATGGGCATCCCACTTCCGAGGGACATCACCGGCATCTCAGTACCAATGGAAATCTCTTACTCATTCAAGCACACATTTCATACATTACACCTTCAATTAATGTAATCACCGTATGTACAAACCTCAAAAGTGTACAACTACCTCAAGTATAATCTATACACTTAACTTTCATGTATGAAACATACGTGTGTGTCCAAATTATAAGATAAAACCCATTTCGGCACGTTCCATACCATGCCTAACAGATCTTTACCCCATAATCAAGCACTATGCATCACACTCAATGCACACGCATGCCACCTTTGGTATCTATACCATAACCATACTTCAAATGATGGATAAGACATACTCATGTACAAACTAACTACTTTTATGAGGTCACTAGACTCCATATGTGTCATGAAAGTCAAGTACAAATGACACAACAACTAATGCATATTCTCGGATCAAGGCAGTTTATAAGCTAATATGAACAGTTTCGAATACAGACACAGAAAATATGTCTAATCTTATCGGAATGTTACGAAATTTTAGTATATTATAGAAGAGACATAGATTAACATTTTCCGTGAAGAAACCTAAGTCTATATCTCACTGTATAAAGAGCAGTAATTGCTGTCTTCTTTCCAAAATTCTGCAGTAACTTTCAGATTTAGTACTTACAAAAGAAAATTTGTTTCACTACCCGAACCGTGTCCATTTGTTCTCAAATTTTGATATGTTATTCCTAAGGATGTTTCCTACAACTTGCATCAAGGGTTTGAGGTCCAATTCTTTCTATAAAATTACAGAAAATTCGTAGAATCATCAAAGGTCTTGTTGTCATCTACAATACAGCTTACTGTTTCAAAGAGTAATACTCTCGCCTATACATTTTTGCATCCATTTTGCTATAACTAGAAGTCGAACTTAATCTAATGGATGTTCTCTTAAATAAACTTGTTCTTTTCCTTCTCTTCATCTTTAGAATTCAAGGCGACACAAAACAAAAGGCTTTCCATCTATATTTCTCTAGAACAGAAATGTTTTGCACCATTTTCTTCATCTCTAGCTCAATAAAACCACTAGTTTATCTAGCAAACCCTCTTATAGTATCTCGGCACTCTTCTACAGCATTTAGGTATAACCATAGTATGTTTTCACTCACCTAGAATCTTCCACAGCTCGGTTCAAAGCTAGTACTTGCATCTCGGCTCATCTACCGCAACATGCATCACTCTTACTCACTCGGTGAACACCTCTCCACCTTGCTCGACAAACACAGCCAACTTACACTCAATTTTTAAGACATGCAAGGCTCTAATGCAACATGCAAAGACTCATAGCTTCAATCTAGACCTCATCTAACTCAATCCAACACAAAACAGCAACATCACACCTAATCCTCCACCATTCGGCTAGATCCGCAAGTTCCTATGAAAAAATCAACGGATAACTTCTGGTTTAGAGGTTCATCTTTCCTTACCTTTGTTCAGCTACTTGATGACTCAACACCTTTCAAAGATCAGCACCTATTCTCACGCAAGAAGAAGAAGAAAAATTCGCTGAAGTGCTGCCGGTTCTTCGCTACTCGACCGAGAGAGAGAGAGAGAGAGAGAGAGAGAGAGAGAGAGAGAGGAAGAAGAGAGAAGTTTTCGGTTTTTAAGAGAGAGAGAGAGATGGCGAGAGTTATGAGGAAATAGGTCTATAGGCTAATCCCTAGGGTAGTTTAATCATTAGCAAGATCTAATGATGATGTTTCCCTTTGGCTGTTTCGGTTTTGGAGAAGATAAAACTGTGGAAGAAGAGAGAAGTCGTGGCCTCCATGCACGATTTCTTCCAACATCTGTCGTTCGATATCGATTAGTCTCTAATCCGTGTCGTTAGTCGGTTTTTTAGTTTCTAATATTTTCATTTAATTCCATTTCTCTTGTAACTATGCAAACTTATGGAATCATATAACATATTAGAAATCTGACACTAATCTACGAAAGATTTATCACAAGAAATGCTAAAGTTAGGAATTGAAAATAAAATTACTTGATATTAGCATTACAATCACTAATCAAATCATCATAACTATAATTTATAAACTTAATTGAAAATAGAATTACTTGGGCCTAAATATCCGTCTCTGGCCCAACAGGCTCAATCTACAACAATTCGGCCAACTAAACTATTCTAATAGATCCGAGCCTTGGCCCGCTCCAAGCCATGCCCAAGTCCAGATCTTCCATTCGACTAAATAAGCCCAATTCGATAACTCGTGTGGCCCGCTTACTTCTTAAGCTCACACTCACGGTCCATCGGGTTTGCTTTCTGGCCCGATTTAAAATAATTCAAGTCTTAAACGATCCAATTATACTAATAGGGTCAGTGAATTTTTGGGATGTCACAAATGAGGTGTTCTAGAATTTCTATTATGTCTTCTTCCTAAGAACATAGCAAACATGAGAGTTAAGCCATTTGAAGTGCTAATGGGATCAGGTGAGGACTCCTCGCATTTATCCAAGATCGAAAATCCCAACCCATCCGAGATTCATAGCCAAACCACCATCATCATAGTTGGTCGTAGGCAAAAATTACCTATCTCGACTAAGTCGGTGGCCTAGTGCATGGGCCCAATGGCCTGCACTTTGGTCGCCACAGCCGAGCAAATTGGGCCCGTGACTAGCCTCGAGCCTATCATAAAGCCAAGCTCAGTACTTAGCACTTGCCTATCCGTGACTTGTTAATGCAATCCATGGTCCTCCCTCAATTGTCATGTGGCTAAGTGGAATCGATCGATCCATGGCCAAAGCACAGTTGAACGGGATTGATTCATGGCCGTCCATGGTCAATACGTGCCCAAGCGGAATCACCCGTGAATGATGCACGTCCACGCGAAATCGATCCATGATTGCTTCTAGCTCCGTGGTAGCGTGCAATCATCACACAACCAACCATTAAAGTCGAGTGGTCGATCCATGGCCTGATACAAAGCATGGTGCCCTCGTGCATAGGCACGTTGCAAAGCGCGATGTCTTTGTTTATGGACACAATACAGGTCATGGTATCATTGTCCCAAGCCAATCCTTACTATTGGCGCATCAATTCCATAGCCCTTTTTCCCATAGCTCAAAACTGTGGATGTTACACTCTAAAGGATGCTTGGAACCGAACTTTTATTTAGCATTATTTGTCATCCCCAAACTGATGGCTAAAAGAAGGTAACCAATTGTACCCTTACCACTTTTCTTCGAAGTATAGTGAGTGAGTCTTTGAAAGATTGGGATTTGAAACTTGCACATGCTGAATTTGCTTATAATGGACCACCAAATTATACTACTGGTCGAATCACCTTTCGAAGTTGTGTATGGAATTAACCCTCTTACACCGATATCTTTAATGCTCCGGTAGTTTCCTAGATGTCATTCCTCCTATAAATATAGGAAAACTCTCCCTTGTAATGCAGACTAGACAATTTTGGTGAATGAAAATATGAGATTTCTTCTGTAAAAGTGAATATCTTCGAAGAGATTAGCTTTTATTTCTGTCTCTTTATCCTTAGAAAGTGGATTACTCCTTAGTAGTAAGTCAAGAAGCACTTTATCTTCGGCTAGTGGATTTTCCTTTAGGCCCTAGTGATGAGCTTCTCCTATCTAGAAGTTCTTTATCATTGGCGGGTGACTTGTCTTTAAGCCTTGGTGGTGAACTTTGTCTATCCCTATCTTCTTCCTTAGTTGGTGGCACGTCCTTTATACGTTGGTAGTGATCGTATTCTATCCTGCAACTTATATTTACCTTTTGATAACCATCCCACCCAAATCAGAAAAATTCCCTATACTCAGAATCACTCATCCGTGCACGCATCATTTTGCTATTGATATAGTTAGGTTGAAGTGATATAGAACTCTTTTCTTTTTTTTAATTTTTGTAAGTTGTTATATTTAGATGGGCCTAAATGAATCATGCCTTTGAGTTCTAAATGTGTAATGTGGGCTTGATCTGCTTAGAAGTTATGTACTATTCATTAAGTTGTGGTTGCTTATTCTACTCGTCTTTCATGTTTTCAGATCCCTCGATTAGAGGCAAGTAGGAGGAGAACACTATCGATGTGAAAATTTTGGAAGTTGCATTTTTGGGTATGGCTTAAGAAAGTTGTGTATATAATTGTTGTAAATTTGTTGGGTTAACTAAGTTCTAGCTATACATATTCTTCTTGAAAACTCTAATGTTCTAACAAACGTATTGGTTTATTCGATATGTGTGTGTGTGTATAGCTAGAGATATATATATATTTTTTTTTTTGGTAAAAATAGCTAGAGATGTATATTTTGATATCATTTTGTTGGTTATATTTTAGACTGCGTCCTTTATGTAGAATGATGGCTATGTTACCCCATTTCTTGTAGTTTGGGATGTCACATATTTTATCATGTTGCTTACTTATTCGTGTTATTGGTTAATTATACACAAACGGAAGTAAGAATAAAATCACTCAACCATTCAGAATAGGGACAGCATAAAACACACTTGTATACATTCATAACATCATACTTCCATACATACTTATGCATCACCCATTGCACACCACTTCATACACATTCCAAAAGTGTGTCTATACACACTTTCAAAAGGGGTTCGGGGTTAAGCCTAATACCTCTAGTACTATGAGAGCGACTTCAAAAATTGATGCATCTCACTAACCCCTAGCACCCTAAAGGCTCCTTATATCAAGGCTCCAGGTCAATAATTAGGTCAAGGTTCACCTCCGGGTCAAACATCGCATTGTCGGGCACGTTGAAGTCATCAGGTCCCTCCTTTGGTTCCTTAGTCCCGCACCTAGAGGCCCGTCAAAGCCTCCAATGGGGCCTCCAATGGGGCCGTATAGGTCCTCCCTAAGTAGCACCGACACGCGACACGGACACGTGACGCGACACGACACGACACATTGACACGTCATTTCTCAAAAATAGAAAATTCCGACACGTTAGAACACGTTGTATATTAAATGAATATTTTTTTTTAATTAATTTGATTCAAATTTATAAATAATTAATTAATTAAAAAAAGAGCCTATAATGAATTTACACTAATAATATTAATAAATTGACAAAAGTTATTAATGAAACTAAGAAATTAGAATCAACTTATTTAAATCAATCCATGATCTTCTATAATGACCAAAATTTATCACCATTCAACATTCAGTATTTTTATTTTTTGAAATTACTATTTAATCTCATTTATTTATTTTTCCGATTAAAAAAAAGTCCCATCGTGAGGTCCACCCCCAACCCCCGCCACCAACTCCCTTCTTTCCCTCGTCTCTTCCCACCCCCAAACCCCAACCCCAACCCCAAATTTATTTCTCTTTTATTTCCCTCCCCCACCACCTGACACGCTTTCCCCCACCCCCAATCTCAAATTTATTTCTCTTTTATTTCCCTCCCCCACCACCTGACATGTTGTCACTTCCCCCTCTCTAAAATTAAAAATCAACCCCCCCCAACACTCCCTTCTTTCCCTCGTCTCTTTCCCCCACCCCCAAATTTATTTCTCTTTTCTTTCCCTCCCCTACCACTTAACAAGCTGTCACTTCCCCCTCTCCAAAATGAAAAATCACGCCAAGTCCATAGAATCCCCCTTTTTTTAATTCTTTTTGAGTTTCCTTCTCAAAAACCCTAGCCATCGCCCTCCTTCTCCTCCTCCTCCTCGCCACATGACCCCCTTCCTCTCCTCTTTCTCTCGATCTCTGCTTGCTCTCGGTCCTCGTCACAATCGTTCACCACATCGCCTCCGGCCCTTCCTCCCTCGCAGCTGTAGCCTCGTCGCCGATCCATCGCAGCATCACAGTGGCGGCCCTCGCCTCAGTCTCTGCTCTTTCTCTTGCCGTCTCTCGCCGTCATGGGCTCATCATCGCGTGCGGCCTTGTCTCTGCTCCCTTCCCCTCGCCTCCACCCTCCATCGTCTTCCGGACACACATGTCAAAACGTGTCGAAAAAAGTTGACCACATGTCGGAAAATCCGACACGTGTCAGACACGATACGAAAGCACGTGCAACGTGTCCGTGCTTCATAGGGTCCTCCCCAACCTAAAAATAGCAAGCCATGAAACAATGGGGCACTAGGTTCTAAGCCCCTCGTATATTCAAATCGTAGTCACATAACGTTTGTAGCGGGCATTCATCCCTACTATCGAATATTTGGTCACCTTCTGACTCTATTCAACAAGGACCCCGAACTGGACATGGTGGAAGGGTTCAATCATGCTTAAAGCCCAAAAACATTTAAACAGCAACAGTGAGATAAAACTCAGCGTGTAAACTCCCTGATCCTCAAATAGAAAGGTAATTCAACCCGAAGTTACCCTTGTTGCGACCAATTTTTCGGGTGTGAACCACCTAGGGTTTGGCTAATGGATCGTTAAGCCTAAACTTAACTCGGGCTCTCCCAAGCCCATACCAATTCGCGACTTAGGTTCAAGTTTTTTTAACATGCAAATGGATTTTATCTAGGAGTCGCCACTAATCTATTTTTTGGTGGGTCGATTAGAAACCCAAGTAAAGTAACAAGAGTTTTACTTTACTCCTACGAACCAGAGACTCTAGATACGGGGACTTGGTTACACTAGATTTCTCTAATGCCCTTTCGGTACCATTCTTTTATTTTCAAAAATGCTTTTGCAGGCAGCTTAAATTGATTTTAAATCTATTTCCCTAACATGTGAGGAGATCATGCGGGTGCACAAACCACCAATTTAACACCCAAGTAAAGCAATAAATAAATTGCAGGACTTACCTCAAAGCAACGAAAGCATCTGCGTTGTTAGATCAAAATTCACATCAACAGTCTTAAATATGATTTCTAATTAACACGCAATCACTCAATTTTTGTTTTCACTTTTTTAATGAGAATCATGCTTTATGCAATGTATGCTACTAATCTAACATGAAATAATATGACATGGCAATATGACCTAAGCTATATGACGGGAGTAAAGTAATTTCCAAAGAAATGCAGTAATTAAATGTGCAATCTAAACTCAGCAAATGACCTAACTCTAATGACAAGGAAGTTCTAATTAAATGAACCTAGCAGTCACTAAATGACGTGCATTTTATGAACCTAATTCTATATGATATGCACATGATTTTTTTTTTTTTTTTGAATTTTCTTAATAAAATGCAATCTATCCTAGAGAATGAAATGAATCTATCCTAACACATTTTTTGTATTTTTCATGAAATTCGAAATTAGGAAAACATGCAAAAATTATCTAGCTAGTTAAGATTATATCCAACTTATATTAAGGATTAGGTCAAAATAAATCCTAATTTAAATTAAGATATTATCTTAACTTAGCAACATTTAACCTAAGATGCAATCTATTTAAAAAAATCCATCTACACTTGAAATGAGACATGCAATTTTATCCTAATGTGCAATGACATATAAAGAATGTCCTAATTCTACATGACACATGCAATTTTATCCTAATGTGCAATGACATATAAAGAATGTCCTAATTCTACATGACACATGCATGATGATTTTTTTGTATTTTTCTTTTATAACATTCGAAATTTAAAATTGCCAAATAATTAAACGTGCCATTTAAATTAAAGAAAACTAACATCCTAAATGAAACGCATTTTTTTGGATTTTTTATTTAAAAATTTGAAATAAGATTGCAGTTCTAAACATGCAAGATAACCCTAAGACTAGGAATATTCTAAAACGAACCTAATCCTAATTCAAATTTGTTTGGATTTTTTTCTTTTTACGAAAATAAAATTGACTCAAACACCACGACAGCAAATTAAACAAGATAAGATTGATATCCAAATTGACGAACCATATCTCGCGCATGAGATCGGGTTGGCCAATTTTAAAATAAATCGCGAATCGAATCCCGAGCGTGAGATCGGATTGGCGATTTTTGCAAAAGATTGTGAGTCAGATTTCGGGCATAAAAATCGTACTGTCAATCATATGTACGTTGCGAAATTAAGAAGATTTCCCAATTCATGAGGGATCAAAAGATTTCTTTTGAACATGACAATATCAACTGAACATTCAAACATGATTGCAATCTGCGAATTAGGCATAAGATATATGAAACTGAATTAATCCAGATTCTTACCTAATTTGCGATATCGCCCGGATATTTTTTCTGACTTTGGACAAACGGCAGATTACGAGAACCACAATGAGGATGACCGACGATGGCTCGCGGTGGCTGTTCACGGAACTCACACGTCCTGACCCGAATATTCTAAATAGCCTGCAAAATAGAAAACCCAGCACTTCGGCTTGGTGCGTGTCCGGTAAAGGCTCGTAGGTGAGGCTCGGTACAGCAAATGGGTCTCGGGTCAGCACACGACAAGAGACTCGTGTAGTGATGGCCTCAAGGATATTGTAGAAGTCACGAAATGCATTGGGCCCGGCTTGGCAATGGCCTGGAATTTCGCCAAGATACCTACACATGTCGCTGCAAAGCTGTTGATCGTGATTTGGCTGCAACAAAGACCTGATTTGGATCTGCGAGGTAGCTGCGGAGACGCCTTAATGGTGGAGATCTCAAACAATAACCTGTCGTTGAAGCAATAGCAGAAAAATCTGTGCGACCGAGGACTTGGGCGTGTATTCCCTCAAGAGAGAAAGGAGATGAAAGTGAGATTTTAATGGAGAATGGGCATGAGTCTCCAAGTAGCAGAGAAAATTTGACTTTGTAGACTTGGTGTGTAACGGAATATTCAATTCTCCAAGTGCGGGTCTCCTTCACGATTTCTCCTACATGCGCAGAACCTCCGCTGTATGTTCACTTTGCTATCAAGCTTCACCCTTTTAAAAAAAAAAAAAGTAGGCAAAACAGGACAAATTTCACCGCCTCTTTTGTATTGGGAACGCCCTCTTGTGCCCATTGAAGAACCTGGTGTTTGTTCAAAGAATCATCAAAGCGGTTGCGGCGGGTTCAAGACTTGCTAATAGATGACTCGATTAATTGCCTCTAGATAGACGTCAGGGCGGCCGTGAGAGATGACCGATGCTCCCGAAGACACCTAATTTGAACACATCCTGATTCAGATCACGGTTTGCAGATGGTGGCAAATCAGCTTTTGCTGGAGTTCCCAGTGTTGCTCACAGTGGACAGGTATTCACCGGGAGCAATACTCGGTTGCTCACAACGATGGCGGACAAGTGTCCAACGAGGCAAAACACGTCAAGGGTTAGACACCGATCCTCGCCAGGAACATCAGGCGATCTTAGAGGCTGGACAGGTACACCTGGTGGCTGCTTGGCAGAGTCTAAACGCACGTGGCCGCGGGGAATTAGTGATTGTCAACGATCAGCCCGCTTGCTGCAGGGATTGTCGACGTCTTCACGGGCTGTTATCGCTGCTACGAGATGATTGGCAATTCTGCGTGGAACGTGGGGACGGCAAGAGCGTGGGGACTCGGTGGGCAGCGGCGGCGAGGTAGAGAAACAAACCAACGCGGCCCGGTCAAGTGCGAGCCCTTGGTGATTTCGCGCGATACGGGACGCGAAAAGCTCCCATGGATGAAGATGAATTCTCTCTCTCCTTCTCTCACTCTATCTATATCTGTGGCCGAGTGTATCAATAAAGTGTGGCCCCCTTTATAACAAAACCAAAATGTGATCTTTTTTTCGTTAATATTTCATCTCACGAATATTGCTTATAACCTCCTAATCACAAAAATCCTTATCTCATGAATATTCTCCCGTGATTTCATCATCTATTGATAAAAATAAGATTACGATGCGATTTTCTTAATTTCCAAAAATCATCATAATATCGCATCAAATCTTAATTTTTCACAAGATAATTGATTAAAAAAACAACGGGCTTGGATTAATTTGCTCATTTCGTGGGCCTAGTCCGGCCTGCCACACTAAAGCTCAGAAACATTAATTCGAACCCATCCACCGGCTCACCGTAAATGCAAATTAAAAATAAATGTTCTTAAAACTACATGTCATGCAATTATTTATTTTTATTATTATTATTATTATTATTTTTTTTTTTAGGGATAAAATTAACCCTTAATTTTTTAATGCAGTAAATGACTAAATGTGCCGTCAAAATTTAGGTGTCAACAGCCCTAAACGTGCAACTTATCTATCAATAGCATATCAATAACAAAATTCTTGATTTGTCTTATCTATTAACAAGAGACAGATAACTCAACCTCTCAAATCATCAATACATAAGCGCATAGACAATTCCCACAATGATTCACATACTCATAAGGCATGAATAAGAACGTACAATATATCATAATCATGCACAAATGCCATAATCCAAACGCAATCAAATATTAATCACATGCACATTATACATATATATATCCAGATTATTATGGTCGCTACCGGCCACAGTCAACCCAAAGATCGGCGGTCTTCCAATATAACCGGACATTAACCCATCCCATCGGACATCGTATCGTCCCATTTATGCATACGTTTCAGGACGACATTCTAGTTTAGAAGCTTTGTTCCAAAATCCATCCGCGAAGGTCGTGCCGTTGATGTGAAGGCATCCAAACTTAATCGGGTATCGTCTCGCATAATTATATATATTAGGACGGAACTATCACCCCGTATAATCATACAAATCATGGCATTTATGTGATCATATGAGCATACCACCATTCAAGCTTATTTCTTATCTTCCTTATTAGCCAATGCATGGGTGTGTAATACTCATACCACATGCAATAGTATTAAGCGCACACAATCATGTCATGCTATCATGCCATGTAATCACATCCCAAGTATGCATTCATCAAAGTAATCATACCCCTATCCCATAACATATTACAACACAATGTCACTTAAACACTTCAACAATTTATCCTTCCAAACAATCTTACATACATTCTCATTAACCACACTAATTGAATGCCATAGATGCTTACCATTTTCCACACTAAGGATTGCATGAGCACATGTCATACTTAAAATTAGCATTCAACAAGCACTAATCATTTTAGAATTCATAACATAGAGAGTACCCATCCCGTGATAACCTATAACGATAACTTATCATATTAAGTTATAACTTATTATTATAACTTATCACATATTAGTATAACTTATCACAATAGCCTATCACATATTATAATAACCTATCACGATAGCCTATCACAATTTAGTATAACTTATCATGATAACTTGTCACAACTAACTATCACTTTAATCTACTTATCACTTAAACTAATTACTATTTATCCTTAATCTAATACTAATACTAGTCCTAAAGGCAACCACAACCCTCAATAGGGTTTAAAAGCTACTCACACCCAAATCTTGGCTCAACAAGCGATGGCAGCAGCAGCAAAAGGGGCTAACGATGGTGATGGTGCAAGGAGGAGGTTGGACAGCCACCAAATAGTCCACAGCAAGGGCTATGGACGGCAGTATGGGTGATGAACAGCAACAGCAACAGCAAGGGGCATGCAGCCTCTGGTGGCTCACTGCAGTTCCAACCGAAGGGAAAAAAGAGAGAGAAAGAGGCAGCACGAGGTGCTGGACGGTCACAGTTAAAGGCGAAAGCTTGGCATAGTGGTGAAGACGATGGCACGGGAACGGTGGACGGTGGACGATGGCCGGCAAGTGAGATCTAAGAGGGAAGATGAGAGAGAAATGGATATGAAATGAATGTGGAAATGGAGGCAAAGAGGTTCGACTGGCAAGGGAAAGAGAGGGAATGAGAGAATGAGAGAAAGCGAGAGAATTGAGAGAGTGTGGGGTACCCGAATGAGCTAAGGAAAGAGAGAGAGAAAGAGAATGAAAGATAGGCAATTAATGAGATTGTACTTACAATCCCACAAAATCCTCATGCCAATGTAATTATTTGGAGGAGAATGGTTCTTGAAGATTGCAAATCCAAGGCAATTAATCTTGGATATGCACATATGAGGATTAGGGAGTAGACTAGGCATAGGTGGTGATGTCACCTTCTCTCTCCTCTTAAGTTTGGGCGCCCCTCTCTTCATGTTCATCTTTCTTGTCTTATTTGTCTAAAGCTTCTAAAAGAGGGTTAGGATGATAATTGATAATTACAAAGGCACAATACTATTCAAGCACATGAGGTTATTAATGTTGAATCTTGCATTGACCAAAATGGGCTTGGATGGCCCATGGACCCTCTTGGGCCACCCATGCTTGGGCATGAGGCCTATTGGGCCCACCTGTGGGCTTGGGTCCACATGGGTTCTCATCCACAATCCATATCTACTTTTTCGAATTTCCGCAATCCGTCGATGGAAAATCAAGTTTTTGCCCCAAAGTGGCACTCTTGGTGTTTCCATGGTCTATCGATCCCCATTGTAATCCCGCTCCAAAGATTGGCTATCATAGTAATCCCATTTCAAATATTGGGGTCGAATTGAGGATGTCACATATTTAGTTGTCTCAACCCCCATCGCTAATTTCTAGCATGACTTTTTACTCTTTTAAGTCAAAATTTTGATGACATTGGCTTTGTTTTTCTTTTTATTGAGTTCATAATGTCCTAAGGAGATAAGGAGTGCTACCAAAGGGCAACCCAATGACCTTAATGTTGCTCAATTGAGTAATGTTTGGTCATATAGGTGTGAGGAATAGGTATTCGTGCTTGCCCATATATCAACAGATAAGTAGCGGTGAGTACGATTCCTGGTATCAGGGAACTACCACAATGATGGGTCCGGTTTCAATTCTCGATTCGTGGGAGAGAGGATCCGGTTTCTAGTTCCAATTCTTTTTGTGCTGCCAGAACTGGGAACCGGATTAGGAACCCTAAATGCAAAATTATTTTCGCTCGTTCCCCGAGTCACTTCCATTTTCTTTCCGCTTCTCAGTTCTCATATGTCTTCCCTTCCATGACATTGAGCCCCTCCACGATGTTGAGCCCTATGCTAAGCCCTTTGACTCCATTTGTTGCCTCTTTGTCATCGTTGAGTCCTTTGTTTGCTGCCGCCGCTGCAACGACTCCATTTGTTGCCTCTTTGTCATCATTGAGTCCTTTGTTTGCTGCCGCCGGCTGCAACTTAGGCCCGAGGAGTTTGGTGAAATCTCTCTCTCTCTCTCTCTCTCTCTCTCTCTACAGCGACCATTATCCAGCTGTCGAAGTTTGCACACGTGTTGTTTTGGTTGGTGATTGCTAGATTGGGGTTTAGTTCTGGGCTTCTCTTGGTTTGTTGCAAACACAATTTTTGTTAGGTTTAGGGTGTTGGTTGATTCCATGTCCTCCTCTTCACGACAGACAAAGGGGAAAGAAAGTGAAAACCGTGGTGAATGTGGCGTCTGGCTATGTGGGTAGGACAGGCTATAAAGTTTACGTGCTTGGATCCGATCTATGTGATGTGTCTTGTAGTACGGTTGTGATTTCAATATGTTTTGTTGAGTTTCCAGGACTGTTGTATTCAATTCATGTGATATGTATGGATATTAATGGGCTTCTTAGGTGTTATAGATTCAGGACTGTGCATGTTGTGGTTCAATTTCAATGAAGATAGATTAGTGTTCTAGTTTGATTCGGATAAGAATATTAGATAAACTGAGTTGCATGCATAAAAAGAAAACAAAAATGTAAATATTTTAATGATCATATGCATGTTCTATTTATATGTCATTTGGTCGTTTGATTTGATAGTTTATTTTCCCTTCATTTTTATTGATCAACTATTGTTGGATAGCTTTTACATTTAGATATTACAATGTGGTACATGATTGAGGTTGGAGTTGAATTGAAGATGTTGATGTTTGTTAACACATAAATTTTGATGACCCGTTTAGTTATTTATCGTATTAAAAAATTAGGGATTAATTTTAACCCTTACAAAAAAATATTAATTGCATAGCATATAAATTTAGGTGCATTTATTTGCATTTTCTGCATTTATTTGTTGGACCGGTGGCGGGTGGGTTCAAATTAGTGGTTCTGAGCTTTAACTTGGCAGGCTAGACTAAGCCCACGAAGCGAGCAAATTGACCTAACTCCTTTTTTTTTATGATCGAAAATTATCTTGTGAAAAATAGAGATTTGAAATTTTTCCAAAATATGATGGAATTTTTTGGATATGGCAGATGTGACAAAAAAATATTGCGTTCGGAAAAGCAAACTATGTTTGGAAAAAGAAATATTCGTGGATATGGATTTGAAAAAATTAAAACCCTTATCCGTGGCATATAAAAGGGTAAATCGCGTAGGGTTTTGGGGGCTTTTCTTTCGGATTCTAGATTAAAAAATTTCAAAGCAGGAGAGAAAAAAAAAAATCCTTCGTTTTAGGGTTTTTGAGAGGGGTTTGTTCTTGGTTCTTCTTCTTTGGAAAAAAGTAATACAAAAACAAAAGAAGGAAAAATTATTTTTGCTTTTTCAGGGGACGGTGTCGAAGTCAGCAGAAATTCTGCTAGGGAGAGGACAGCAGCAGGGGGAAAATAGCAGAGTGAGGGAGACGTGTGACTGGGGAGAGAGAGACAAACAAAAGAAAAAAAAAAGGAAAACAAGTGAAAGCAGAAGCGGAAGAAGAACCGGTCTTCTTCTTCGGCTGCTCGATCTCCTGCGTGCAACGACGTCCCTCCGCCGCTGCTGTCTGTTCGCTCCGCACCCAACGCCGGAAGCAGCAGCCCCCTGCTCCGTCGCGCTCCGCCTGCAACCTCTCGCCGGCCTCCGTCCGCGAGCACCCACGCCAGCCCCGTCGCCGGCGCTCGCCGCCGGGCCTCCACCTCCCATCCTCGCGCCGACCGCTCGCTGCTCACACCGCCGCTGTCCGATCTGCCCGCTCGAGCAGCCCGACGCCGGCAGATCTGAGCCGATCGCTGATCCCTGCTGCCGAGCTCCGCCACCTGCTGGCCCGCGCATCTCGCCAGAAGCCGCGCCCGCCTGCAACAAGACGCCCCTGTTTCGCCGTGCCCCGAAACCCGCGACGCTGCTGCACCACTGAGCTTATCTCACCGTGCTGAAACCACCTGCTGAGCAACCTGTCCTGGGAAACGGCCAGCCACTGCACTGAGAAATCGTTGTTCCTTGCCGTCTCAAGCCCACCTGTTGCAGCCCGCGATCAACGCCCAGCAGTGAATCGCGCTGCCGTTGCTTGATAGCGTTCCTCGCTCCCTGCTGCCGTTCCTGGTCAAGACTCGCAAGTGCTGTCGATTTGCTGTTCCCCGGTCCAAGTTCAAGCTGCTGCTGTCGCCGTGTCCTACGCCTTGCAACGTGCCCGGCGTTCCACAAGCATTCCTGGGGTTGTTGGAAAATTTGGCCCTACCACAAAGCAATTTCCTTTAGCCGTGTCCAGCAGCTATATTGGTTGTGGATTTCTTGCCGTGCCAAGCATCCATCACCGACGGTTCTCGCTTTGCCGCCGATTTTTTTACTGTGATCATCGACCATCGCGAGAACCCACCAAGCCGAGCATCACCCTTGGCTGCCCACCACCACAGCAGCCCTTTGCCGAACCAAGCCGGGCCACGTCGAGCCGCCGTTGATTAACCCAGATTTAGGAAAAATCCCAATTAGGTAGTTATTTTTTTTATTGATGTAAGATTGAGATTTCCTAACATGAAGTAGCCTCTTAAATTGGAGATTAACAGTCCGATTTTCGCGCTCGAAATCCGACTCGCAATCGCCTAGAAAATCGCCAATCCGATTTAACGCTCGGATTTGATTCGTGATTTATTTAAGATTGACCAACCTGATCTCATGCGCGAGATGTGGTTTGTCAATTTTTGGATATCAATCTTATCTTGCTCCGATTTGCCATTGTGTGGTTTGAGTCGGTTCTGTTTTCTTTTAAAAAAAATCCAAAAATCTTGAGTTAGATTAGGTTTATTGTTTTAGGTTATTTTGCATAGGGAATTTATTTCGAATTTTTGAAAAAAATGAAAATCCAAAAAATACATTCATTTAGGATGTTATTTTTTTAAAATTGCACATTTAATTATGTGTCAGTTTTAATTTTGAATTTCATAGAAAAGAAAAAGAAAAAAATTAGAATTATGGCATTATTTGCACATCATTGCATATTAGGATAAGATTGCATGTTTAATTTTTAAGTTTAGATATTTTTTCCAAGATAGATTGCATTTTAGGTTAGGGATAACATCCTAGTTTAAATTAAGATTTGACCTAATCTGAATATTAATATAAGTTGGATGGTATCTTAATCCGCATGGATAATTTTTGCATTTTTCTAATTTCGAATTTCATGGAAAATACCAAAAAAAATCATATTAGAATAAAATCAATTTCATTCTCTAGGATAGATTGCATGCTTATATTTTACTTTCGTCATATAGTCCAGGTCATGTTGCCATGTCATATCATTTCATGTTAGATTAGTAGCATGCATTGCATAAAGCATGATTCTCATTAAAACAAAAAAAAAAAAAAAATTGCGTATTAATTAGAAATCATATCTAGGATTGTCGATGTGAATTCTGATCTAACATTGTAGATGCTTTCGATACCATGAGGTAAGACTTGCAATTTATTCATTGTTTTTCTTGGATGTTAAATTGGTGGTTTGCACACCCGCATGATCACCTCACATGTTAGGGAGATAAATTAAAATTAATTCGAGCTGCCTACAAAACATTTTTCGAAATAAAAAGAGAAATGTACCGAAATGGCGTTAGAGAAATCTAACGTAACCAAGTCCATGTATCCAAAGTCTCTAGTTCATAAGAGTAAAATAATTCTCCCATTATTTTACTTAGGTGTCTAATCGACCTACCGTAAACTGATTAGTGGCGACTCCTAATTAAAAATTAATTGCATGTTAAGAACTTAAACCTAAGTCGCGAATTGGTATGGGTTTGGGAGAGCCCGAGCTAAGTTTAGGCTTAGTAATCCATTAGCCAAACCTTAGGTAGTTCACCCGAAATTTTGGTCACGACAATGTTGGCGAACCGTGGCTTTCTAAAAATCAGACGGTGGTGTCCTTTATCTATGGTTCTAGCGTGTTATTCTGCACTTGGGATGTCAATAGTGAGGTTGGATAGGCGAGTTTGTGCATTTATCATTGCTATCTAATGATCGAATTTTCCTAGCAAAACTAGTGAGATGTGGCTTTTGGAGGAGTATGTCGAATGCAAAATCAAGTGCTTGAAAGAGATAGCAATAGCAGTGTTCATGTTCATGCAAATATACAAAACTGTAGTTTGAAGTGGCAAGGTTTCTCATTGAAACTGCACTTAAATATTCCTTGGACTTTGACCGGAGTCTTTGGATGGTTTGTTCTGAAAAGGGTCCATGCGGTTATTCACAACACTTAACCTATTCCTATAGTTTACTAGTAGTATTGGCATTCATAATAATTGCTGCTTTAGCAAGTATACGTTGTGTTAGGAACCATAAAACAAAAACATAGATGAAAATCATTTTAATGTTCTACTCTTGCCATTCTATAAACATGACAATTAGTGCGATTAGGCCGCCATCCATAAGGTTATGTTCTTGTCTAATTTTGCTCGATGCTGATTTTCTAAATGTTTGATCTTTGTTTTGAAATTTCTAATTATATTCATTTGTTGTTATGTATATGTAAAGTTGACGTATCAAGATAATAAGTCAATGGAGGTGGATGAATGTGAGGAGTTAACTCCAATCACGAAATTGGAATTATTAGACAATGAAAGTCAAGAAGAGTCATCTCTTACCATGAGTGCGACAAACAAGATACTCGATTCTCAAAGCCATCTCCTACCATGAGTGCGACAAAGAAGGGACTCGGTTTTCATCTTCCTCTTTGTGATAAGAAATATATATTTGATTGTTGGAATCATTATGCGAAAATCAAATATCAAAATAGAAAAACATATCAAGTTAATCGTATTCATTATGGATCTATATATAAGCATGGTGTCGCTAATGGTACCTTGTTGCGTCCATTTCATTTTGCTCAACTAAAAATGAAAAAAACAAAAAAACAAAAATTGTTAAACCCTGGGACCGATCCAGAACCGGTAAGAAATAAGTTTCTGGATCCATATTATGATGGATAGGTTCCAGTTCTAAATAGATGAGAAATCTGTACCCAATGATAGGTTCCTGATTCCAGGTAAAACCTATAAAGAATAGGAAACTGCTTACCCCTATAGGTAAGTTCTTAAGAAACACTGAGAAAGCTCTTCAATTTTAGTACCAAGAATGGATTGACAACATAAGTAGCACCGATACTGACATGCAACATGCGACACGACACGATGACACGTCATTTCTCAAAAAATAAAGAATTCCGACACGTTCGGACACGTTATATATTAAATGAATATTTTTATAGAAATTAATTTAAAATAAATTTATTAAAAAAAAAAAAAAAAAAAAAAAAAAAAAAAAAAAAAGGCCTAAAGTGAATTTGGGCTCCCTCCTCCCTGTCGTGGCTGCTGCGTTTTTGGCAATCCATTCAAACACACACGTTCTCATATGCTGAAGAAGACAGGAATTGTTTTACATTTTCTTCTATAATAATATGTTAATCCAATGATTAATAAAAAAGAAAATTTAAAAATCTACTCAGACCACCATCTCCCTCGCCCTCTTCCTAGGTTCTTTGCCTCTCCTCGTCGTCGGCTTCGTCTTCCAAACCAAGAAGCTTGCCCTGAACCAACAACCGTGGACTTTAACCATCAAGGAACGCGACGGTAGTCCTAAGTGAAAGCACGAGATGCCGTTTGTGAAGTTTGCCATGGCTGCAATGGGCGAGGTCGAGATTCCAATGGCGGACTTCCAGATCTGGATGCTCCTGGCCATGACCAGCTCGTCCATGGCCCAAACAAGCAAGGTCGAGATATTGATTGTGATTGGGCTCAATCTTCCCCGTCGTTGCCATAGCTGCTGCAGATCTAGCTGGCCAAATTGGATTTGCAGTAGCAGAGGTGTTGGGTGGGGACTCACCGCTGGGCGTGGCAATCCCGCGAGTCCTCCACCTCCCGCTTCTCCGCCTCCTCAAGAACACCAACCTCCGCCACCTCTACGGCAGTGCGAGGCAGAAGCCATCGGAATTCCTTGAATGATCCCGTGCGTGTCGGAATCGCGTGTCGAAATTCCAGACTCAATTGTTCGAGCATATTGGGAAGAGTTGACCACGCGTCGGAAACGTGTCGAACACATGTTGAAGTATCAGACACGACACGAAGGCTCATGGAGAGTATCGGTGCTTCTTAGCTAACATCAATATTGTACTTTATTAATACATCCATGATGGGGTGCAATTAGAACGCACCGTTTCGTCTTGATATGTTATGATAGAAAGACACTCTTTGAAAGGGTATGAACGAGTCATATAAAAAACTTCTGAAAAAAACCGTTAGAACTATTGGCAGAACGTATGTTCAGAAACAAATTATTCTCCTTTTCTGGTCCCATTTCCATCAAAGAAAAAGAAGGCGTTTCATTTCTCCTTTACAAAAACAATTAGCATTTATGCTGTGAAGTAATGTTATTCATTATTCATCCGCAATCAACCTTCGTTCCTGGGTAAATTGCTCATTGTGAATTCGAAATAGGTAAGTCATCTTCCGCTGACTTTCTTCCAACATTAGTATCAGAGTCCGGTTATGATTTCTACCTTGTTTTTTCATCAAATTTTCTCATTTACCATTTGATATCGAGATCAAGGGAATGAAATTTACACTGTCTGGATGTTTATTGCTCAAAATTGCAATCTGAATCGTCAAAAATTAACCGAAGCGAAGAATGGGTTTAGGGGCCGCGTATACTATATGGTTTTTTCCATTTTTCATAATATTTTTCGAACAAAATCAATTTTTAATATACAAGGTAAAAGTATTTGTCGAGACGAGTCAAACGGTGAGTCAAGCGTTACCGGAGGACACCGGACGAGCCCACACGCGCAACCAGAAGTCACGGCGCATAGGTGCTACCTGCCCAACGAGCTAGGAATGCCCAACGTATGAGCGCCACGCGCGCGTCATGAACCGACTCATGCTGACTTCATTGATGACGTCACCGACGGCGAACGGCTTGATGACATCCGATGCGACCTAACCCGACCCTACCGGCGACCCGATCCGAACCAACCCGACTAGAGACCGAATTGGTCAACCGCTCCGGTGGTCAAACTAGTCGGACCCGTCACCGGTTGGATCGGTCAGACCAATCGAACAGCCAGGAGCCTTCTAACTCGCTAGCTCATGCGCCGCACACTCAAGCGACCCTTGTGAGCGCATGGGGTGTCCGATTAAAATGTGGTCGGTGGCATTTGATTCGTATGGATATGCTTTATACTGTGGTATAGTTATTTTGTATGTTTGAGTTTTATAAATGTATAAAAATGTGTATGAAATCCTAAGTACGGGTATTTTTAGGGTATAAATACATTGTTTATTCATTTTTAGCCTGTGTATTCTTATGCTTTTAGAAATACAGTAGCTAGGTTACATGAAAATGGTATTATATATGTTATATAGAGCTTGGTTCGATGATAGCATGTATATAGTTTAATATACTTGCAATTTTCTAGTTTCAGGAAAATTCGAACAATGGTAGAAAATCCTTGATTTTTCATTATACGTTGAATTACGGTTTTGATTATAGTTGCTGCATAATTGTTTTTATACGTTAGTTCACATCATGCTATGCCTTTTGTGTTAATGGAAAAATGTAGAAATTACATGAAGTCATGTAATTATTTTTTTTAGTGGGAGTTTGTAGGTGGGTAGAATTTGAAGGAGTTATTACCTAGAACTTAAAAATTTGTGCAAATTAAACTAATTAATGATAATAGAACAATCGAACATAGGAGCTGGTTGGGAACATAGAAAACTTTCGTTTCTGTGTCCTTTGTTGAATTATCATTAATTTAGTTTGTCTTTGCTGCAAATTAAATATGTGTGTTACTCTGAAAAATATGCTAGTATTGATTCTGCGTTTATTATGTCAATGTGTTATAGCAATTGATTATGGCTTCGCCATCCAAGACCATTGTGGCTGACCTCAATAAGGGTGAAAAGTTAAACGGTGACAATTATGATATTTGGCACCAAAAAGTTTAGTATATCCTTGAGAAGCAATAAGTTTTGGAAACCCTCAACCACACCATGGATGAACCTGAGCATGAAACTTTAGCTTAACACAAGAGAGATCTAAAAGCTTAAGAAGCTTGGAAGAAGAAAAATAACATTGCTCGCATCACGTTGCTGAGATGTATGTAAGATGATCTCATGTGTGAGTTTTAAAATTATGATAAAGCTCAAACAATGTGGGTTGCCTTGAAAGATAAGTTTGGGGGTACATCTGCCACTAAGTTGAGGAAACTCACTATCAAGTTTGACGCATATCGAAAGCGTCCAAATGTAACGATGAGACAGCATCTTCAGGAGATGTCAAACATGATTTGTAAGCTGAAGTCGACAGGTCACTCTCTTACTGATGAACAACAAGTTCATGCCCTTATAAAGTCTCTTCTTGACAATTTGGAGTATATGAAGATCAATATGACGTCATTTGGAATTGGAGGATGAGTGCCTAGAGGCTACGAGATCCTCTACCCATGCTTATGTTATTAAATCGAGTTCGCGCAAAGCTTCGGATTTCAAGTGCAAAAGGAATCATCAATTCAACAACCAAATGGAATAAAACTGATTAAGCACCTAAGAGGGCTAAGACCTTCCGATGCAAAAAGCGTGGTGTGAAGAAGGACAAGGTCAAGATGAAATACTACAATTGTGGCAAGATGAGTCACTTTGCTCGTGAATGCATTGAGTCGAAAGAGGTATCCTATTACTCCATTACTTTAAGTTATGCGTTTCTTTCTAGTACTGTAATGTTTACTGAATCTCATCCAATGTGGATTATAGTCTCAGGAGCAACAGACCACGTAGTTAGAGACCGAGAAGTATTTGTGGAGTATCGTCGAATACAGCTTGAAAGAAGATGGATATATGTTGGAAATAATTTAAGAGTAAAATTGAAGGGTATCGGCACATGTAAATTAATTTTACGTGGTGGTCGAAACTTATTCCTACATGATGTCCTCTATGCTCTAGATATTCGACGAAACTTTATCTTTGTAATTGTTCTTCTTAGCCTAGGTTATGTATTGAATTTCCATTGTGATTGTGTTGACATTTTGTTTGAAATAATTTATTATGGTTCAGGTCATATATTGAATGGTTTTATGGTGTTAGACATTGACTATGATCAGTATAATCTTAATGTCGATGGTTGTTTTTCTTTAATTGCATCTTCTAGTAATGTTGAGATTAATGCAAGTACTTGGCATGCTAGATTAGGTCACATTCGATTACAAAGAATGCAAAGATTAGCTAGAGAATGCCTTTTAGAGTCACTCACTAATGTTAATCTACCCGTATGTGAATATTTTCTAGCGGGAAAAGTAACTAGAAAACCATTTGGTAAATAAATTAGAGCCGAATTTTCATTACAACTCATACATTCTGACATGTGTGGTCCTTTGAATGTGAGGGCGAGGCATGGAGCCTCAAATTTCATCACTTTCATAGATGACTTCACACGTTTTGATTATGTCTTTCTGATCTCCCATAAGTCAGAAATATTAGACTGCTTTAAACAATATATAGCGATGGTAAAAAATTAGTTAAACAAAACAATAAAGGTATTGAGAACCGATCGCGGACATGAGTATCTATCTGAGTAATTCAAGACTTTTTGTGACGAAAATGGAATTGTATGACAATTGACTATTCTTAGTACTCCACAACAAAATGGGGTAACTAAGAGAATAAATAAAATCCTATTAGAAATGGTTAGGTCTATGATGGCGCAAGCAAATTTACCTATCTCCTATTGGGGAGATGCGTTATTAATTGATGCCTATGTACTTAACCGAGTGCCCTCAAAATCAGTCACTTTCACCCCTTATGAATTATGGAGTGGTAGGAAACCAAAATTAAGTAATCTACGTCCATGGGGATGATGTGCAGCTTATGTTCATGATTCTTCCCATAAATATGGCAAATTAGGTCATAGAGGGAAGAAATGTATCTTTATAAGATATTATGAAACATTCCAAAGGGTACGTGTTCATAGGTGAACAAGCTGATGGAAGTATGACCGAAATGGAGTCACGAGATATCATGTTCTTGGAGAACGATTTTCTTAGTAAATGTGAGATTGATAAAGACTTCCAATTATATGAGATGAAAGATCCTAATAACACACCCACTAATGTTATAGAAGGAAATGAAAATTTACCTCAACATAAAAGATCTAGTGGGAGTGTTGCATCGCCTGTCGAACTGAATCTAAGAGAAATCCAATTATGTAAAAGTAATCGTAAAAGTATTCATCGTCATCGTTTTGAGATTGAATGGGAAGCATTTATGATTGCTCAGAAAGACAATACCGAGCCTAAGACTATTCAAGAGGCTTTTTCATCATCTGATAAGGAAGAATGGAGAAAAGCTGTGGAATATGAGATAAAGTCAATGAGAGCAAATCGTGTCTGAAACTTGGTTAATCTACTACCCAATCGCAAGGCTATTGGAAACAATTGGTTTTTTAAAATTAAGCGAAGGGCGAATGGATCAATTGAAAAATATAAGGTTCATCTTGTAACGAAATATTATACTCAACAGAATGATATAGACTATGAGGAAACATTTTCACCAGTTGTAAGATTTGCCTCAATACGCCTTATCCTAGCCATCGTTGCACATTTGGACCTTGAATTACATCAAATGGATGTAAAGACAGCATTTCTCAATGGAGAACTAGATGAGGAAATCTATATGAATCAACCAATAGGTTTGCAAGTTTGCAAGTTTCATCGCTCGATATATGGCCTTAAGCAATCATCTAGACAGTGGTATCTTCGTTTTCATCGAGTTATAACGACTTTTGGATTCACGATGATCGAAGAAAAACATTGTGTATATGTCAAGAAATCTGAAGATAAATTTGTGATTTTATCACTTTATATGGACAATATTCTATTGGCTGGAAATGACAAGGTTTTGATTATCACCATAAAAGAATGGTTGTCCTCCTACTTTGAAATGAATGACATAGGAGAAACTGCTTATATATTATGAGTTAAGATCAAAAGAGATCGATCAAAAAAACTCATTACTTTATCACAAGAGTCTTATATAATAAAAATTCTTAAACATTTCAATATGCAGAACTATAATCCCATTGATAACCATGTCATGCAAGGTGAAGGTCTAAGTATCAAGATGTGTCTTAAAACTCCAGAAGAAAATAAAGTAATGGAAATTGTTCCTTACGCCAGTGCGGTCGAAAGTTTAATGTATGCTATGATGTGTACTCGACCCAACATATGTTATATCATGGGATTGGTGAGCCGATATCAATCAAATCCTGGTCAAATATACTGGAAAGCAGTGAAGAGAATCTTGAGATACTTAAAAAGCACCATGAACTATCGACTTTGTTACCAAAGGAATGATTTACGCCTATTAGGCTATTCAGATACTGATTGAGGTGAAGACCTAGATGAGCGTAAATCGACTTTTGGATACGCGTTCTTGCTCAATAGAGGTACAATTTCTTGAAATAGCAAGAAACAGACATGCACAACCTTGTCTACAATGGAGACAGAATTTATTGCATGCTTTACTGCAATGCAAGAAGCAGTATTGCTAAAACGTTTCTGGGAACATTTAGCCATTGTCACTGAGAAACCATGACCAGTGATAGTTTATTGCGATAGTCAAGCAGCCATTGCCTATATGAAAGATCCCAAATATCATGGAACGACGAAGCACATTGACATAAAGAACAACTTCATCAGAGATATAATAGCGCAGAAAGAAATGATTCTACAATACATTTCAACTAATAAAATAGTTGCTTATCTATTTACGAAAGCTGTTTCTCGAGACGTATTCTTGACTCATAGGATGTCACTAGAATTACGTAGAATGTGATATATGTTATTATAGAGGATCATCGATTCATGTATATGTGAACATATGTATTGTACTTGTTTATTTATTAGTGACTTGATGTTTTATCAATAAGTACAAATCTATTATGAGACTAACACAAACACACATATATTATTGAAAAGTATGTTAGCAGGTAATAATTGGTTCACTCACACGAGCAATCACCTTAAATGTTATAGTTAGCACGTTGAGATGAAATGTTATATACAAATAAATGCTTAAGAGTAAATTTAGTACAGAAAATAATATGTCGCATTGATTGGAGTCAAGATGAGGTTTGTGATTTATATATAATAAGATCGAACATGATAGTCTCACAATCATGTATGCCTGAAAGATGCCGAATGCGAGTACTTTATTGGATGCTATAGAAAGCGAGCTAATATAGCACTCGAGCTAAACTTGAGTACGTGAGAAGCGTGTGACTATATTTAGGCAAAGATCCATATAGTGGATATATTTAATAAATGACATACGCTCTTATAAAAAGAGAAATCCACTATAGCATGTAATTCATACTACATGTGCATTGTACGACTGACAAGGGAATGTGAGTGAAATTATCTCTATTTACTCATCGTGTGAGCCCTTGAGGTAATTTATAATTTACCTCATTTTGTGCCCTATATTGCTTCTGACTATGTTCTCAAAATGAAAGATCAATGTGGTCACTTTAGCATGTTACCGGCGGTCATGAATAGATATGGCTTTATAAGACGTGTCTAGGAAAACAATTGTTCTGAAATGGAGAGAAACATGAGTGTGAACGAAGACTATTGTTGTTTTACATCTATCACATGTATTTACCGGTCAACCAATTATATCGTCTTCTGTGATTTTAAATATAATTGTAAACACATTGTGTTATGAGAATAGTCAAGTATAACCTTTAAGGGATAGATATACTTGGATTGATGTAATAAAATATATATGAGGCACTATGAGACATCAATTTTTTTGTTTCTTGTTAAGGTTGTAGCCATTATGCTATCCCTAACAAGTGCATAATTTAAGCTCCCAAGTGCACGTGTACTCATTGGTCGCACGGCTTTCTTGCCAGTATGAATTGTTTCTAAAGTTTATGAATGTTGAATGTCTTATATTCTTGATTGAGCGCTATCAAGCCAATCATGTCCAAGTGGGAGATGTTATACTTTATTAGTACGTCCGTAATGGGGTGCAATTAGAACACACCGTTTCTTCTTGATATGTTATGATAGAAAGACACCATTTGAAAAGGTATGAGCGAGTCGAATAAAAAACTTCTGAAGATAATCGTTGGGATTGTTGGCAGAACATATGTTCAGAAACAAATTGTTCTCATTTTCTTGTCCCATTTCCTTCAAAGAAAAAGAAAGTGTTCAATTTCTCCTTAACGAAAACAATTGGCATTTACGCTGTGGAAATTGGATGTTTCCTTGTGACTGCATTCAAACCAACGTGAAGTAATATTATTCGTCATTCACCCGCAATTTAACGTTCATTCCCAAGTAAATTGTTCATTGCAAATCCAAAATAGGTAAGTCGTATTCCGCTGACTTTCTTCCTACAATCAACAATTTGTGAAGAGAAGCATCTAAGGCTCACCATTAGCGTGCACATTTGCCATGAACCGAACTAGTTCTCTTCCAGACTCCCAAAACTGAGGAGAAGCATCCAAATGGAGGTGGTGAAACACTAGTACGATCTTAATTGCCTGATTTACAAATCAATCAAGCTTGGCTGTTGGGCAAAGGATGAGAAAATTGAACGAGTAGATGTGAATCTTCTCAGTGTCACTTGCATGTACAACCAGCAGTTGGACCAAGGTTTTGCCCGTAAATACCAGCTCTTTCAGCTTCACAATCTCTCTCTCTCTCTCTACAGAATTTGAAAATAAAAGGACAACCATTTTGTTTCTCCAATAAAATGTCAGAAACTCCCACCCAACTTTTCTCCGGTAGACACTCTAGAGTAACAAGGGAGCAAGAGTCACCTTGCACGCCCTGGAGAATGAAAAACGACCTCTGCAACTATAAATAGCTGCGTGCTGAAGTTTCACACAAAAGCTGTGGAATTTTGTCGTTGCTGCTACGGGAGTCAATCTGTTTCCGAACAGCCTTCAGCGTTGCAACTCGAGCTGCATTTGCTGCCTTATCAAGCGCTGTGACAGCCCTATTAGCCCTTTCGTCAACCTTGGCCACATCATAAGCTATTAAACACTGTTGATATTGGGTATACACTAGGGTTGAGAAACACTCGAGTGTGTGAACGTTTGAAACCTACAATTCTCCGATTTATTAGTGGAATATTTGTCAACTCTCCTCGTGAACATAGGTTCCGATATTCGGATCGAACCACATAAATTTCTTATGTCCTTTTATTGTTCCTTGTTTTATTTCTCCGTCGATTTCTATAGCTCCCAATATAGTTGCAAAGTTAAGATCCACTTCCGCTGTGCCACCGATCACAACAGAAATGATTCATCACATTAAAGGGATTTTATGCATATTTTGGAAATAGAACCAGCCTCTAACAATTTTATATTGGCAAAAACCCACTAAACATTGGCTTTTTATTATTACATCCCCTTCTTGCATGATGTTGACGTGGCTAAAATTAGAAAAATAAGCCAAAACAATATCATTTTGGTCCAAATTTGTTTTTCAATATAAATATTATTAAATTTAAATATTAAAAAAAAAAGGGAAGCAGAAAAACCACTGAAGGCCTGTAGTGCCCTCGCCAACGCCGCCGCCCTCACCCAGATTGGGCCTGACGACCTTAGCCGACCCTTGCCCCACCATCGTTGGCCTTTTCCGGCAATGGTGGGGGCAGCAGTGAGGTCCCTGAGTTTCCCTCATTGGGCTGTTGGTCCCCTTAGTGCCATGTTAGTCGTGTTTCTTGTCATTTTTCTTGATGCTTGAGTTTATGTTCATCATGGAAATGTTGGGTCGAAATGGAGCGATGACTCTCTAAATCCGGGTGGTAGTTCTAGTTGGCTTATGAACTCTTGGCCGTGAGTTTCACTTGGCTCTAGGATAGGCTCATTTTCTTGTCCGTTGTTCATGTTTATTTTGATACTTGTTAATGTCAAAGGTCAGTAGTTGGCGATGTCCCTCTCGGTTGAGTGTTCACTTGTTTAGTTCGGGCCACGTCATTCATTTTGTATATACTGCAATTTTCATGCAATCAGTTTCATTTGGCTGAAAATGGAGGGTGGTGGCCTTCATTCAATCGTCATTTTGTGTCATTGAGTTTAATTTTTTTGACGGTCATGTGATATGAATAGCCTAGGACTGTCGTCGTTTCAACATTTTGTACAGGATGGTGGCGGCTTAGCTTGATTTTTGTCCACTTGACACATTCCGAGTCGGGCCTAGGTTGCCGTGGCTGGGGAACGTGTCAGGATGCTCGAGTGAATTTAAACAGAAGAAACACCAACACCCGCTGTCCCACATGTGCTGCTTGACGTGTCTAGGGCAACAAGTTCCCGAAAAAGATTCGAGTTCCGCCCTTCAAATTTCAGTACCGAGAACGGACGGACAGCAACGGAAGTTATTTGTAAAGACTCACAATTGGCGTGAACATTATCCCGAAACTCAACTGGTCCCTCTTCCAGACTTCCCCAACTAGTCAGTCAAGCTTGGCTAGTTAGGCGAAAGATGGGAAAATAAAACGAGTAGATGTGAAACTTCTCAGTGTTGCTTGCATGTACAACCAGCAGCTGGACTAAGGTAATGCCGTAAATACCAGCTCTTTCAGCTTCACAATCTCTCTCTCTCTCTCTCTCTCTCTCTCTCTCTCTCTCTCTCAACTATACAGGATTTGAAAATAAAAGGACAACCATTTTGTTTCTCCAATAATATGTCAAAAACCCCCCACCCAGCTTTTCTCTAGGTTTCTCTAGGAGACAACTCAAGAGAAACAGGGGTATCACCAAGCTGCATGCCCTGGAGAATTTTAAAAAACCTCTGCAACTAAAAATAGCTGCATGCTGAAGTTTCACACAATTGGCAGTGGAATGTTGTCGTTGCTACTACGGGGATAGATCTGTTTCTGAACAGCCTTCACCGCTGCAACTCGAGCTGCATTTGCTGCCCTATTAGCTGCTGCGACAGCCCTATTAACCCTTTCGTCAACCTTGGCCACATCATAAGCTCTATCCGCTGCTCTTCGTGCTTCCTGATAACGAGAAACAGACAAATAAATCAACAATTACATCGTTTTCACCAGTTTAGCAGACCTAAGAGAAACAAACTATCGATAATTATACTACTTTAAAACTGCTCAGCAGCTAGAAAACACAAATCAAAATGGATCATAGGATAACATGACATCCACAACTCATCTCCCTGAGTCAGCTATATGTAAGACTCATTCAAGTAATCAGGATTTCATATTAACTTCAGTAATTCTTCTCTGTGAGCACAATTATATTCAAGAGAACCGTGGCCATCAAAGACCCAAGGTTATGACAGTGGACTTTCAAAAAATGTTCAGAGTTTTCCATTTCAACAACTGAACATATACCCCTGCCCAAGAAGGACCAACCTCCAAAAATAGGCTGGCACAGGATTATTTCATTTTTCCAATTATCAGTATCCACTTTCTTTTGCAGCAATCATTAAAACAGTAAAACCATCAGTTCTCATTAATGACATGCTCAAACTGTAAGCATGATTCCACCTAAACATCAAACAGTCATCTACCATCTGATAAAGAATAAATGGCACAATTCAACCATCAGTCCAACAACTTAATTGTACGCATTTGATATTATCTCTTTTTCAATGGGACATAATGCAATCTCTTTCTGTCTAACAAACATTGCATCATGGAAAAGCTGCTTGGCTGCTGAAACTCAAACTTTTAACTGCCCCCTTTCCTTCTTATTTTCCTTTCATGAAATAGGGGCTCTATTATCAGTAAAAGCATCTCTAATAGTGTTCGATAATTAGCTCAAATTTTCTACTCAAATTTTCTCAGACCCCCTTACGTGTGGCTAAATTGTAATGACACCCCACACATTTAACAAAATCAAACCTCCCAGGTGTCATGTAGAATTGATGCCCTTGAGTGATCCTATTGAACTTTAAACAGTGGATGCATGCTTAAGTTATGTTTTTCTAGGTTCAGATCACATCAAAACTGATAAGCTAGTCATTATCTTGAAAAGATGGAGCATTGCTAAATGGATTGCAAACAGTCAAACACTCCAACTAGACCAGATCAGTAAAATTGCACATCAACAAAATTATTTTGTTAATAAAATGTCAAAATGTCAAAGTAGATCAACCAAAAAAATTTTGACTTCAGAGCAGTGGCCAACACCGTCCTACAAAAGGTCATAGTTTTTTCAAATTTTTACAAGCAGTGCGACATGCATTATTTGATATGGAAGTGTGTCTGTGCAATTGATCCCAAACTGAGATATGCTAGAAATCAAACTCTCAAGAACCAGATGACATAACAAAACTTATAAAAAATCACAGACCTTGACAACACGTAACCAAAATGCAGAAAATGATCAAAAAACTTTGAAACCAAACTCTCATAGAAACAAAAGTCCTTCCAGACCAGTTGCGAATTTAACTGCTTTCTTAGGAGTATCTCCCACTAGTTAAACATACTATCATGAAGAGCATGTTTAGTATGATTGAATCAGCATGGAATGGAATGCCCACTGCAAGTCTGATTCCAGTTCCTATGTCTGGCGCAAGATTAGAAATAGTAACACCCATTCCTTCTACTAATGGAATGGCCAATACCATAGCCAATCTGTGGAACGGCCATTCCTGTACATGAGTTGTTAATTCTTTGAAGTAAGTCCCAAAAACATAGTCAATACACTTGGGAAAACTTCAAAACTGCCCCTCATCCTTCCATGTCTGTTAACTTTGTACTACAAATATTGTGACGATCATGTTCTCTGACAAAAATTGTCAAAACAAGGGGCAGCAGCAATAGCACATCATCCACATTGCAGTTCCTCCTAGCTTTCAACATCCCCCGCCTGATCACTTCCTACTCTAAGTTCAATCATTAAAGGATTTTGCACCAAACTGAAAACAGTTTTGCATTAAAAAAGTTGGTAAGACGAACTTTGAACTGAAGACTAATTGACTAAGACCTGTTGTAACTTGGACGAGATGTCAAAACTTCCAGGTACAGTCTATTCTGTCATTGAAGTTCAACAAATGATCTTGATTACCACAACATTTAAAGTCAGAGCTTGAATTCTTAAGGTGGAAATAAACATATCTTAAAATGCCCAATACATCTGCTGACTCTCCCCACAGCTAGAAACAGAATCCAAAGCACATGTGCACCAAGCCTGAGAGGCATATATAAGGTCTAGGTCCGACCTGGATATCCTATAGGAAAATCAGTTTTAATAGGTCAGATTTTCTATTACAGGCATGTTTCGTCTCTTCTTCCTCCATGGGAGTTCATATTCCAGCCTTAAACTGTGTCTAAAAATCTCACGAAAGTCATTTCCTTTGTCAAGTAAACTCTTGGACATTTTGTTGTCCATGTATTATAATCACATATGATTTTAGGCACTGTGTGTTGTCTTATCAATGCAACAGGCTAATAACCTATCTGACCGACTGAGCCAAGGACCATTTCCTCAGTGACCATGCAGTAAATGGGAATACAATATGTGGGCACTCAATAAAGAGTTAAAAGGGGAAATAAACCTTCAGACAACCCCAGAAGAGTCAAGTTATCTTGATCCTGGAAAAAAGGCAGCCCGGTACTGATAGGCCTGTCACAGAGACCAAGGCTGCTGGGCCATGCATCAACAACAGGAACCGTCCCTAACATAATGCTAACACCTGGCCTGAGCCTGCCCTAGGAAGTAATTCATCATGCTAGGCCAATTTGGAAGTCCAACCATTATGGCAATTTTTATGCAAACGACAAGGATCATGAGCAATATATTTTCCTAAACCCATTATTGAGATTAGTCTCACATCCCATGAACTAGAAAAGCTTAAAACAGATTCTAATGAGTAATAACCTGCACGGCGTTGAGCACTTTAGAGTGATTGACTGCCACTGGAGAATCAGGGTACATGGTGCTTTGTGTACTCGGTATATCAAGAATCCCATTCTGCCAATGTCCAGATTGAGTTTCCCCATTTCTAAAAGTGTACATGCCAAGCCCTTGCCGTCTACCCTCATGCCAAGCACCCTCATAACGATGACCATTGGCAAAAGAATAGATGCCGAAACCATGCATCTTGTCTGCAAAGTATTCTCCAGCATATGTATCACCATTTCTACAAAAGGACAATGAATTAGCTTAACATGGAATGCCGCAGAGATAGGAGTTATCATCCACTATTGCAAAAGAAAGTACAAAAACTATTTTGCTCGGAAACCTAACAAACGCCACAAGGCTGAAAAGGCATCATCATTTAAAGATGCTATGCATTATGAAACTCCTGAAAAAGCACATGAAGAGAAGCTTTGGCTTGTTTTTCTTATGCTAGGACAGGCAAAAAAGGACCTCATGTCATATAATTATGAAATTAGCAAAAAGATAAAAGTTCTAAGCAAGTAATAAGTCTATTTCCTTCCTGTAATTGTTCATCTTCAGGTAGCATCACCAAAAGTTCGATGAGGAATTCTCCTAATCTCTGCACTGTTTCATTTATCCAGCTCCTGATCTTACAAACATAGATTAGCATACACAGCCTATCCCAGGACAAGACCCTACCTTTACCATCCCTCTCGCCCACCCTTCCTCTCTTCGCCCCTACAACACCTCCCCCCTTTCTTTCCTTTCCCCTCGCACACACACAAACAAAGACAGAAACTCACTCAGTTTAAAGTCTCACTTGCATAAGCGAATACTTCTTCAGCAGTTGACTGTTACGTCAAAGATATAATCAGCATACAGGCAGAAAATACACTTAATCCTATTTGTACCATTTGTCAAGTAAAAGCATTCAGTGACAAATGCTAGTGAAAACATTGGGATCACAATCTCAACTCAACTATGCACAGTAAAATGATGAAATTTTGGAAACATAAATTCCTTGGCATTGTAATGACTGTCAAGCACATAAATTTTCTCATCATAATACAGCGAAATTACTTCTTTAATAAGATGCATTTTATCATCTCTACATACATAAAAAACAAACTTCAAATCAGATGATAAACAAATCCAGAGAATGCAGAGACAATAGGTTTCTCGGTAAGCCCTCACAATAATATCACAAGCTCCATGGATGAACACCTCAACCATCAAGTGCAAGCTACATGCAGATGAGCCAGGAACTTGACACAATATACAATCACCAGAGTCCCGTTTTCAAGTATTTAACCGGTTGAATCGACAGCATTCAACCATTGCGGCTAAGTTACCTGAAATGGTAGTGACCAAGCCCATGCTTAACACCCCACTTGAATTCTCCAACATAGCGGCTTCCATCCTCGCATGTATGTACTCCGCACCCATGGCTTTGCCCACTGGACCACTCCCCAGCATATACATCGCCAGTATAAAATCTATAAACCCCAAAACCATGCCTAAGTCCCTGTCTATATTGGCCTCTATATCGGCTACCTCTTGCCCAAGTCTCGACTCCATGGCCATCATATTTCCCATCAACCCAATCCCCCTCATACCTCCCGCTCATGTAGTAATAATACACACCGCTCCCCGAACATTTGCCCTTATGGAATTCACCCTCATACACGTCCCCATTGCTATAATCCTGAACCCAGCATCCCGAATTCACTCTCTTCTCCGCTTTCGTCCGAGACCCGATCGACCAGAACACTGGCAAAGTACTGGAATGGGACGCTTTCAGCCTAATGGGGAACGAGCGGGACAGGAACAGCCGTATCGAGGGGAGCCGCGGGAGCGCCAAATTGAGCGAGAACAGGAGTGCGGCGGAGAAGGCGAAGGCCGAGACGAAATCGAGCAGGAACGAGTTGCTCGGGTGGGACACGAGGAAGTAAAAGAAGGGGAGGGACAGGAGGAGGATCAGGCGGAGGAGCACGCGGAGCCGCCGGAGGTGCTTGAACCGGCGGAGGAGGCGGGAGGCGAGGGACTTGGCGGCGACCGCGAGGGGGACCAGGTGCCGGGCTGCGGTGGCCGTCGCCGCCGTCGCAGCCGCCGCCGCCGGGGCCGTGGGGGAGAGGCGGTACACGGTGGGGGACTTGGGGAGGGGGAGGGAGAAGGGGAGTGGGTCAGGAGCGGGCGCTTGTAGGGAGCGGAGGGGGGATCGGGTCATTCTGGTGGAGGGCCGGGGGCCGCCGGCGGGGCCGAGGTGGAGGCGGTCGAAGGCGGCGGCGGCGGCGGCGACGGCGATGAAGGGGAACTGCTGGTGGTGGTGGAGGTGGTGGTGGTGGTGGTGGTGGGAGTGGTGGGGGAGGGAGGAGGAGGGGATGGGGTTGAAATCGGAAGAGACGCCGCTGCTTTCTTTTCCGATCTGCACTTCTGATTTCTTCTGATGCATCACACACTCGAATTCATTCAAAACTCCAAATTCTTCTTCCTTCTCTCTCTCTCTCTTCTTCTGCTGCTTCCTCCTCTCTCTCTCTCTCTCTCTCTCTCTCTCTCTAGAATTCGATCATGTCAATCTCTTTCTCGCTTCTCTCTCTTCTTTCTCTCTCTTCTGCAACGGGGGGGAAAGGAGCCGCACCTCGCTCTCGATCTCTTATCTATTTATGGCCGTTCTCATCGTCATCTCCCGAGCGAGCACTGCACCATTTTCTTTTCTTTTTTTTGAAAACAAAAGCTTTCGAATGACTGGCCTGCGCCTGCGGCTCGAGGAGAAGGACCCGGTTTCCCGAAAATGCCCCCTCTTTTTTTCCCATTTGTTTTCTGTTCTTTTTTCTTTTCTCTTTATTTCTTGAAATGGATTGCTTCCTCTGTTTAACCTTCCTCTTTTTTCTCTCCTCCGAGAGGAAGTTTTCCTGATTTTGCCACGAATTTCTGACGCGGACCGAACGATCACGACAGTTGGGATAAGGTAATTTATATGTATCGAGTAATATCATCAACGATCAAACTCATCTTATCTAAATTAGTCGAGTAACTTCGTATTGCATCTTTAAAAACAAAGTGCGACGATTCATTATTGATCTCGACTTTGATTGATCACACATTTTACTCTCGATATGAATGACTTTATGGTCATTGATTGAATCGGAAAGACGGAGTTAGTCTGGTGTGTGAAAGTTAACCCGAAATATGACAAGCAACTACAATGATAGATTGGAAACGATGAAGATGAAGATTCATCTAATCCATGGAGGATTGGATTTAGGTGGAAAGGAGACCTTTTGATTGAGATCATGCACTCTGGAGAGGACTTCTATGTTTTAACATCTTTACATGGCGCTCGTAATTCAATTCTTATAGTAAGCGAATATATGAAACTTTTTAACTCATAACAAATGCTAACCTGTAGCATTAATCATTATAATTTTTTCATAAATACAAAACTGAATATTTTTCTTTGGTATCTTAACATTTTCGAGGAAACGTTATAAGGAGTAGCTGCCTTCTATCTCTTGCGAAATTGTATTTACATTCACAGAAACCATAATAACGACATTGTCTTAATGGACTTGAACTCTTTTTTTTTTTTTTCTTAGGAATACATTCTTTTTCCTTCATTTTTAAAATTCGGAGGCAAAATTACAAAATAGAGATTATAAGTGGGTTTTGTATTGTCCTTCCAAACAATTGCTGTTACAATTTACAAATTTTTACCTAACCTGACTAAAGAGTTTCAATCTAAGAAAGGTAAATATAATATAATAATATTGACGTAAGAATCAAGAGACGCCGGTTCCTGTATTCGCATCGACCTTGGAATAATCGTGGGTCATTCAGGCGGCTGTCCATTTGCTATTTCATTTTCATGGTGAATACTGAATAGATGTGACAGATTTTTTTAGTAATTTTATCAAACAGTTGAAGTTGATATAATTTCAAAACTAAAATCAATTCTAGAGTAATTAACACTTCATTTATTTCACGAAAAAATAAATGATTTGGAAAAAAAAATTAAAAAAATTTCACTTATGTCGTTTACAAAAATAAACGAACAAAAAAAATTTCGTTATCCAAGAAAATATTTAGACATAAATTACCGTCGATAATAAAAATAATTTCCATTGATTTATTATTTTAAGAGATACAAATAATAGTTTTTAGAAAAATATTTTTCAAATAATTTATTTTCGTGAAACAAACGAAGCCTAAATTGATAATAAAGTTGTATAAAGAAAAACTTGCATTTCTTTGAAAAGATATAAGTTTCGACATCAAATGTTTTTTTGTTAACAATTTATCTCAAACGATTGCCTTTTGCTATTCTGAAGGTCGAGAATTGAAAACATGGTTATACTTTTTCTTTTTGGTCGGTAAAGGTAATGACTTTAAAAAGGACACATTTTAGGTAAAAAGTAAACTAGCGAATGCGCGCATTCGTGGCACATATGTACGAAATTGAAATTTTGGAAAAGTAGAAAAAAAAATCACCTTATTAGAATCATTTGGGTCAATAAATTAATGGAAAGGGATTGTTGATAAAAGTATATACTACAAAGAGATTGAATAAATATATTTGAAAATAGAAAAATACCGAAGAAATAATTGACATTTGAAAGACTTTGCCAAATTGTATCGTGATTTATAACAAAATATTTAAATTGTCAATTAATACAAAGAAGTTATATTAAGGGATCACAATCCCTTTTTCCCTGGAAAATATCCTCAATTTTAGATAAGTACACAAATTAATTATTTCAATTTAACTCCCACGTACTTAGATTTTATAATTTTTAGCTGCTATATTTTATAACACCCTTATAAAAAAAATTCAAATGCTTCGAATATTTTTTTCATTTTCAACATATATAGAAAGTTCTTCACAATTTGTCAAAATCTTCTTTCCGCTGATTAGTAATTCAAATAATTTGCAATAAGGCATTTTTATGAAAGATTAAATATCAACATTTTTTGTATACATATAGCCCATATGTACGTTTCCTAGTAAGCTCGTATTGCCAAATAATTCCTATTGAAAAAGAAAGCGGGAGATGAGAGTATTTTTGCATACTTTCAAGTCTATCATGGCATTTATTAATAAGTAAAAACCTTTTTCTAACATCAAAATATAGAGATGGAGGACCAAAATAGTAAAATTTCCGAAAGCATTGGTCGAGCATTAAAAGATAAGACATAAATCTGGAGAAAAAGAAAAAGGAAAATGATGTGCAATTATTCTTCGACTGCATTGTAGAAAGTGCAAACCTTTTCCTCAAATAAAATAGGTAGTCCTAAGGGTAAATCATGAAAAGTGATTGTGAGAACAGGGTTATTTTGGTCATTTAAAGGGTGGACACCAAATATGAAAATTATTTTGTGTACTGTATAGATTCATATTATCTATTTTATTATATGAAGCAAATAAAGAATCCATACTTTTAAGGGATCACAGATTCACAATCCTCTCTTTAGTATCTTCATTTGGTTGTTTTATAAAGATCCTATCAACGATCACATACTTAGATCTGGCATGTACTTAAATTTTAAATTTTCATCTTTAATTAAAAAAACCCTTCCGAAAAAGTTCAAATGAATTGAATATTTATTGATTTCCACATACAGGACAACAAGTTCTTCACAATTTTTCCGTTGATTAGTCATTCAAATAATTTGTAGAAAGAATTTTTTACGAAATATTAAAAATTAATTTTTTTTTCGCATATACGCAAGTATGTACTTTTCCTATAAGCACATATCGCCAAATAATTCCCATTGAAAAAGAAAACAAAGTACAATGATACCTTCGCATACTTCATAGCTTATGATATCATTTATAAATAACTAAAACCTCTTGTAACATCTAAATATCGGGATGGAGGACCAAATAGTAGAATTTTCGAAATCATCGGTCAAACATTAAAAGATAGGACATAGATATGAAGAAAAATAAAAGGAAAATGATGTGTAATTATTCTTCGACCGCATTATATAAAGTGCAAACTTTTCCCTTAAATGATAATGAAATAGCTTCCAGTTGCAACTAAGATTAGGTATGCGGATCTAAACACTTTTTTGTTTCTTTTTCATCAAGTGAAATAAACTTTGAACCCTGAAATATACTATTAAATTCAGGGGTTGAAAAGTATACGAACTTAATCAAATTCTCAATAAAATTAAGGACAGGAAGACTTTAATTTTAGGCATGATTAAATTCGAATATTCAGAAGAATATTTCAAAGAAATGGATTAGAGAATCAGTCAACAGCTATTCAAAAGTTAAATACATAGCGAAAGCTTGGGTGCCAAGTATTTGAGGGGTATAAGCTTGTGAATTTAATATTATTAGCATGGGACGGAAAAGTTGGGCTATTCAAAAGTTAAATATATGGCGAAAGCTTAAGTATTTGAAGGGTATAAGCTTGTGAATTGAATATTATTAGCATGGGAAGGAAAAGTTGGTATTGTTTGCCGCATTGAAACATTCCAACCTTTTAATGATGGACCACACTTAGAAAAGATGGTAATAAATGAAATTTAAATAGACGTACTTTTTTTTTTCCAAAGTAGGTAGAGAGATTTGTGGAGGGTTGTCATAATTTAATTTTGCACTAGCCCTATGGTCGGTTTTAAGACACCGGGCGTGACTAAAATAATCGAAAAGTCAAATGGAACTGCTCCTCTTTTAAATCAAGTGTCCATTTATTGTCATTGGACCGTGCTCCTTGAATAGCCCGCAATAATTCGGCGACCGAGATCGGGAACATAGTTTTGAGGCTATATGCGGGGATGGATATTTTGATGTTACCAAAAACTCTGCGCGATAGAGACAAGTCGTGGTACCAACAAATTAAAAGTGAGATGCACACTTATTTGGCCATCAAATAAAATGAAATTCACATCACACACGTGATGATGATTATTCGATTACACCACATTATCATTAATGGTGAATTCATCAAGGAAGAGCATCAAGTACGATTCTACTTGGGAATCGGACTGAACTAGATATGATTGGTTGGTGTAATCTAGTTCCCGAATCCCGATTCCAAGGTTGGAACCTACTCGGGAACTAGTGCCCCAACATTTATTGATTTAAAAATGCATCGCACATTAAAATTGTGCGTATAACGCACGGTAAATATGAAAAAGACTAATCATGTAGTAAATGTGTGTCAGATTATGCTGAAAAAATAATTTCCATGGTAAAAATGTCCCAAATATGGGTAAAAGGATATTATTTGTGGTAAATATATAACATGTATTAAAAAAACACTTTTGCATATATGGAGAATCGGGTCATGGTCTTCAATATGGAGAAACAACAATATAACCACTTGATTGACATGTGCTTTTCTCGTGATAGTGCAACAATAATATCTCATTCTAAAAAAATCAATTATTTTTGGGATAAAACAAAAACTGGACCGCTCTCGATTCCATTGGGAATTGGATTGGATTGGACTAGGGGCACTTGCTACCCGTTCTAGTTTCCAATTCCAATTTTTTTAACCAACAGTCACAAGGCCGGTTCCCAAACTAGGAACTTAGAAACCATGCACTCTTGGTATTTGTCGCATAAATATACATTGTTGTATTTGATTTGCGATTTGGTTACATTTAGCTTTGTTTCCATTCATAAACAATAAAATCATTTAACTTGTTCTTAAATTACTTAAACGTCTGTGGATAGAAACAACATTTGGCTATGCCTAGCAATAAATACCTCGTTTTACACCAAATCTCATTGAGTAAAGTTTACAATAAGAGGCATTACCCTGACGGGCCGACAGTAATACACGTAGCCATGCCTTCTGCACGCTAACAGTAATGGACCAGCGTCCCAATTTGATAGTGGTACGGATCGATGTTCCAATTCAAGCCTCCCTTAAGTCCAATTCAATTCTGGAATTTTCGGGCAGCATGCTTTTGTCACCAAAACATCCAAGTTAACATCGACTTTTGCAAAGCATTCTAAACATCAGCCATCGATACTACCATGATAAACCCACATTAGACTATCGAGGTGCCCTGGAAGGAAAAATTGAACATTACTTACCCATTTTTCATCATTTAATCTCTTTGAAAGATCAACAAGCGGTAACACCTATGATTGTACTCACTGATTGATCTCATCATTCCAATAGAACTCTACAAACTCAATGAGTCTCAAAATCTGACTAAGATTTGCATACCACCTCTACTTTATTACACAATGAAACTTTACAAACTCAAAAGAGTTGCAATATTTGACTAGATTCACATGCCACTTCATTACAGACAACTTAGCTTAAGTTCTTATTGTCAAGCAATGTGAGATGAGGGTGAACGCATATACACAAAATGGATACTATTGGCTCTAACCCAAAAACTTAAATTGATAGGTCGAGAAAGACCACACATATATAAAGAGCATATATGACTCATTGTTAAGCGACGTGATTAAAACTTCAGGAATTAAGCTTACTCTCTGTGTGAATGGTGTGGAGGCCTCACAGTATTGGCAGATATGGCGATCATTGAGCAAAGCATGGATTTGAGCTAATTTTTCCCTCCAGCATTGAGCAAACTTTTTGAAATTCTCATTGGTTTTCTTTTCCATCCTTTCGTAAATCCACACGGGCCGAAGCTCTCTTCATGTTAAGGTCGGTCCACATCTTGAGGCTAGGAGGTTCTGGTCGGATGAACCAAATTAAAGTTAGCCCGCTCAAACTTTCTACTAACATCTGAATTGTTAACTTATTGTTTTTGAGAAACGAAACCAATCTCTAAGCCAATCTTGGGGAGCTCATCAATGTCTTGAACATCTTTCCAGTTCTCCTCCATCTTAGACAATTGCTTCTCATCCGACTCTTAATCAACCTATTTTTTAGGGTTTAATATGTGTTTCGGGCCTCATTTCTCTCTGATGAACGTATATTTAACTCCCGATCGACCCGTGATTGAACTTAATGAATCTTTTAAAGATGTGAATAAAATTTAAGGTGTCAACATAGCCTTTAAATTTAGTGTCAGAAAAATTTATGGCATCTCCGTAGGCTCTGGGCGCCCACTTCATGCCCAATATGTCCGGGCTTATACTGGCGCCTGGCCCCTCGCTCAACTTGCACAGGATCAAGTTTTGGCTAACACAACATATAAAAATCCCAAACAAGAAAGTTTATTAAAATTGTCACAGCACCATGTGCCCCTATTTCTAAAATAATGATGATAATAATCTTTATATCATTTATGATCCACTGTTCTTTTTTTCCTTCTTCCATTATAATTGCTAACGAAAGGGTTTCAAAGGTAAACGTATTGCTTGATGAGGCAGAAGCCTACAACTACAAGGGACATTCAAAATCCCCTCTTAGTTTCAAAATAAAGCCCGATTGATAAGTACAAATTGATAAGTAAAATCATATTATGCAATTTCAATTTAAAAATTTTACAAATTTAATTAAATTTCAAAAACCAAATTGCCGAGAGCACGATAGATTTTTGTTAGCCACTTCATTTTGATGGATAAATTTGTGTCAAGATCACGGTATCCTGGTGCCTGGTGCTGTTAGCTGCTCATCCTCACTGGCAAGCAAGAGTTCGTGCTAAAGTGCTCGAGATTTTTGGCTGTGGCGTTCTGGATTCTAATAAGCTCCAAGGCATGAAAACAGAGAGTCACATTGGTTTACCTTACACTTGCTGTCTGACAGGCTGAAACTATAGGGTGTTGGGCGATTATGTCACTTCCTTTTGGATATCGTTTACACACTACCATGCTGTACCAAATTACCTTTCCAAGCTTATTCTGAATTGATTGTTATATAGAAAACATCTAAGCCTGAAATTTGTATAGTAGGTTTTCATGTAATCATAGTCCCGACGCGTTTCTGAATGGGCATTCCTGTAAGCATTTGAAGCTTCTTCATTTTTTCCCCTTTTCTCCCCTCTTGATGTGTGTTTCAAATTCATTTCCAAGTTCCTGACAATCTTTAAAAACTGTTGGCAGATAACCATGGTAATTCATGAGACTTTGCGACTCTATCCACCTGCGGTGTTCAGCATGAGAGAAGCCTTAGAGGACATTGAGTTTAAGGGACTTCTGATTCCACAAGGCTTGAACATCCAGATTCCGATCCACATTCTGCACCGGCTTCCTGAAATATGGGGGAATGATGCTGCAAAGTTTCAGCTGGAGAGATTTGCACAAGGAATCTCCGGAGCCTGTAAATCTGCTCATGCATACATGCCCTTTGATTCGGGACCTCGGAACTGTGCAGGGCAGCACTTTGCCCTGGCGGAATTGAAGGTGATCTTGTCGCTCATTCTCGCCAAGTTCTCGTTTTCGCTGTCGCCTAGTTATCACCATTCTCCAGCATTTAGACTGCTTGTTGAACCAGGAGATGGGGTCATCCTCCGTGTGAGGAAAGTTTGAGAGATCTCAAAGCTTGGTTTTTGTGACGAAAACAGTATCCTTGTCACTTGCAAACATATCCTGGAAGTGGTCTCTTGGAAATTGAATGTTTTGAAATGTATATTTCCAGTTGCCAAAAACTGCGAAGATGACATTGATTCACCATCAAATTCCTCGGAAAAACTTGAACTGTGCCTTTAGATAATATAATTGAATTATGCACGAATTCTGTGAATCCTCTTTGTGACTGCATAAAAGAGCATTCCAAGCAAAATTTTTAATACAGATTAACGATGTAGATGCACCCATTGAAGGGTAGTGTTCTGTTCGAAATTTCCAGTTCCACCGAGAAGTTCTAAGCCTCACTTGTTTTCTTCCAATCCTTTTCTTATTACCTCTTCGGTGAGTGGGTTCAGAGAAGTCTGTATGCATTCAACATTCTGTAATCTTTTAAAGAAAAAAGGTCAGGTGCAGTGTATCACCTCTGCTCTAGCTATAACAAAGATATGCACGTGACAACATCAGAAACTGCGTTACATTTTTTTTCTCCAACAAGGTTGCTCCTTAGGTTGCAAACCTCGATTCGCACAAATCAAGCTGTCAGAAACTCAAGATCTTGATTTTATTCAAACATTGTGCCCAATTTACAACACTCTTCCAACCTTGAAACAGCCATCTTGTCTCCATCTATCAAAACCGAAATTTTCGAAAGCAGTCTTCACGAGAAAAAGGACGGGTTCCTGTTTCGTTCAAGTCAAGCTTCCCTCTATTGAAGCAACGAAGGCACAGCACAATTTTGCCAAAGGCTGTAGTAATAAGCACAAGCAGATCACTGTTCTTTTTTTTTTTTTCTTCTTCCATTATAATTGCTAAAGAAAGGGTTTAAAAGAATTGCATTGCTCAATGAAGCAAAAGCCGACAACTACAAGGCGTTAAAAACCTTGAAATCTCTTCTCTCTCTCTCGCTCTCTCTCTTCTCGGATAATCGAAGTCCCTTCTCACTTCTAAAATAAAGCCCGATTGATTAGTATAAGCATATTATTCAATTTCAATTTATAAATTTCATGGATTTGATTAAATTGCATAAGCCAAACTACCGAGAGCACTATAGAATTTCATTGGCTGCTTCATTTTGATGATGAATTTGCGATTTCAAGATCACATTCCAATCGTACATGTTTAATTTAAACTAACATAAAAAAGTGGAGCTCATGTTTCCACCAAGCAGACCAATGAAATTGTGTTCGTTTATTATATTCCGACTATAGTAAATAACCATACCCTAAAATTAAAATATTGATTTTTTGCTTTTGGACGTCAGTATTCTGTACTCTCTGTAGTTATCGTTTCATCTAAAGCGAAAAGGACAAATTACTACAAGAACGCAAGATATTTTATGTTCTCACTTACAGCGATCTAGACATTATACCAACTTATCAACTAGCAAGACTCCTCCCCGGGAAGCCACGAGAGGAAGAAGAATCGTCAAACCGAAACAAGAACAGAGAAGGTGCCATGGCAGCTGATGAACCAGCAGCGTCTACTGCTTCCATGGCGATGGCAAAGATGGCTTCGACATTGATTCTGGGCATGCTCGGGCTCGTCCTGATGCACGCGTACAGATTGTTCGTATGGAGACCCAGGAGGCTCAGATCAGAGCTTCGGAGGCAAGGAATAGAGGGACCTCCTCCTTCTCATCTCCTTCTCGGGAACATCCCGGACATCCAGAGGATCCAAGCTGACGTAGCCCGGAGAGCTCGAGAGTCCCGCGAAGATGGCGGTCTCTCTCACGCCTGGCCTTCGCGCCTGTTCGCGCACTTGCAAGAATGGCGAGCCCAATACGGTACTCTGTTTTTCCTCTGTTTTCTTTCTCTTGATCTTCCAAGAAAAAGAGTTTGTGATTTGCCCGAGCCCAAGTTGCTGGGAGATGTTTGTCTGGGTCTTGTCTCTTTTTCATTCATCGACTGATCTCCATGATTGTTGCTTGGGGTCTCTTTCCGATTGGTAAAAACGTTTGGACTTCTTGCTGAACTCTGGGATTTTGTGGTTGTTGTGGAACACGAACGATCAGGACGGTGGCATTTGACAGTTTGACCGTCTCCACCCTTCTTAGTCGGCAACTTCGTTGACTTGAATCCATCAGGAGAAAATGACACTTTCAGACATATGAATGTTCAAGCACTGGACATGTCTGTAATTATGCTTGCGTGGGACAATTCCTCATTAGAGAAATTCCTGTGCTAGCACGGTGGATTGCCCCATGCTTACTGCATAAGTTATCTACAGTGACCGAATGTCGAAAAGTGTCACGTGATTGATATTATCGCTCATGTGACTGAAAACTTCTCATGGTCCATAAAGCGTACCTAACAAACAAATGTGCAAATGAGATACGGAAAATATTTCTTTTAAAATGACGATAATGGATCCTTCTTGCACCACTTGACTCTTGAACTGTGTTCCCCATTGTGAAAGAGTTTATGCCGGCATGTTGTTGGCAGGACCCAACTTCATTTATTCAGCTGGGCACATACAGTTCTTGTCGATAAGTGATGTGGAGCTGGTGAAGGAACTGAGCGTGTGCACATCACCGGCCCTCGGAAAGCCTTCCTATCTCTCAAAGGACAGGGGAGCATTGCTTGGGCAGGGCATTCTTTCGTCGAGCGGCTCTACTTGGGCCTACCAGAGGCGGATAATTGCCCCTGAGCTGTATCTTGATAAGGTTAAGGTGATTCTTCCTATACATTGCTCTTTTTTTATCCTTACGGATGAGCCTGGAATCGAGTGAAATGGTAGATGTATGTACACTTACATAACATTTCTGCAACTGCAATTCAAAGTAGCAGCAATAGGAATAGCATACATTTAACAGTGATCTGTGGGATCTTTAACTATAATACAAAAGCTCATGATCTTTCTATGATGTATTGATGCTTTGCCGTGACAATGTGAAGGAGAAGTTATGTGCCACAATATGGCAGACAGTGGTAGTTTATAGTTAGGAAAAAACTTCTCAAGAAATATATGAAGCTGATACAAAAATGTTGCTTTTCAAATTTTATGGAAATCCCACGCTAAAATATACAGTAACCCTATAGATTAATGAATCGTCAATAAGTAGTCGCTCATTCACCTTGAAATCTACTTTGTAATTGCTTTTCAAGGGCATGGTGAGCCTCATGGTCGACTCAGCAAACTTGCTGATGGGGTCTTGGGAGAGCCGAATAGAAAGTGGCGGAGGCACGGCGGAAATAAGAATCGATGATGATTTAAGGAGCTTGTCTGCAGACGTCATCTCCAGAGCTTGCTTCGGAAGCAGTTACTCCCGAGGGAAGGAAATCTTTTTGAAGCTCAGAGAACTTCAACGGGTCATGTCCCATGGAAGCATCGGAGTACCCGGAATGAGGTAGAGTTCTATCAGAGTTGATCTAATAGAGACTGAAATGTCATATAATGGGTGATTATGAGTTCACTCAGTGAGAAATCAAAGTTTTGTATCTACAAAGATCAGCGTAGTTTCATTTTCTGAAGTATCTGTGATTTAACTATAGATCAAAGAAAAAGTATTAGATGATTTTTGCTCATTGTTTGGGAACTTTCCTGATCAACTTCACAACCATATGTGCTCAAAATCTGTTCATGTTTTGTCTTTGGAACATTGTATCTACATGGCTCTGTTCGTTTTCATCCACTGTATATGCCAGCATATCCCAGCTAAGCCCTTTTGTCAATAAACATCTCAGATACCTGCCAACCAAAATCAACAGAGAAATTTGGAAGTTAGACAAACAGATTCGGTCGATGATACTAGAGGCTGTCAAAGAACGAGCACAGGTCTCACATGAGAAGGACCTCTTACAAGTGATACTCGAGGGTGCCAACAATGAGGGCCTACCGCCAAATATCTCTGCCGAACAATTCATCGTGGACAATTGCAAGAACATATACTTCGCTGGCCACGAGACCACTGCTGTCACGGCATCCTGGTGCCTGATGCTATTGGCTGCTCATCCTCACTGGCAAGCAAGAGTTCGTGCCGAAGTGCTCGAGATTTTGGGCTGCGGTGTTCTGGATTCTAATAAGCTCCGAGGCATGAAAACCGTGAGTCACATTGTTTTATCATACACTTGCTGCCTGAAACTATAGGGTGTGGGTATATTTTTCAGAAAAAATCTAAGCATAAAACTAGGATAGTAGGTTTTCATGTAACCAAAGTCCTGATGCGTTTCTGAATGGGCATTCCTGTAAGCATTTTAAGCTTCTTCATTTTCCCCCTTTTTTTCCCTCTGATGCGTGTTTCAAATTCATTTGCAAGTTCCTAACAGTCTTTATCAACTGTTGGCAGCTAAGCATGGTGATTCATGAGACTTTGCGACTCTATCCGCCAGCGGTGTTCAACGTGAGAGAAGCCTTAGAGGACATTGAGTTTAAGGGACTTCTGATTCCGCAAGGCTTGAACATCCAAATTCCGATCCACATTCTGCATCAGCTTCCTGAAATATGGGGGACCGATGCTGCGAAGTTTCAGCCGGAGCGATTTGCACAAGGAATCTCTGGAGCCTGTAACTCTGTTCAGGCATACATGCCCTTTGGTTCAGGACCTCGGACCTGTGCAGGACAGCACTTTGCCCTGGCAGAATTGAAGGTGATCTTGTCGCTCATTCTCGCCAAGTTCTCATTTTCGCTTTCACCTAGTTATCGCCATTCTCCAGCATTTAGGCTGGTTGTTGAACCAGGAGATGGGGTCGTCCTCCAGATGAGGAAAGTTTGAGAGATCTCAAAGCATGGTTTTTGTGATGAAAACAGTATCCTTATCACTTGCAAACATATCCTGGAATTGGTCTCTATCGGAAATTTGATGTTACGAAATTTATATACCCAGTTGACAAAAACTGCGAAGATGGCATTAATTCACCGAAAAGTTCCTCTGAAAAACTCGAACTGTGCCTTTAGATAGTATCGTTAAATTATGAACAAATTCTGTGAACCCTCTTTGTGACTGCATAAAAGAGCATTCCATGCTAAATTTTGAAACAGAGTGATGAATTAGATGCACCCAGCAAAGGTAATGTTCTGTTCGAAGTCTAATTAATCATTAAAAGAAATTGGCAACAAAATTTCCAGTTCCACCAAGAAGTTCTAAGCCTCGTTTGTTTTCTTCCAATTCTTTTCTTATTACCCCTTCGGTGAGTGGGTTCGGAGAAGTCTATATGCATTCAACATTCAGCAAATCTTGTCTAGAAAAGGTCAGGCGCAATACTAGCTAGACCAGAGATATGTACGAGACATCATCAGAAACCGTGTTCCATTGGTTTTCTCCAACAAGGTTGCTCCTCAGGTTGCAAACCTCGATTCGCACAAATCAAAGCTGTCAGGCACTCAAGGTCTCGATTTTATTAAAACATCGTGCCCAACTTCACAACACTCAAATCTTCCGACCTTGAAACAGCCATCTTGTCTTCATGTACCAAAACCGAAGTCCTTGAAACAGTCTTCACGAGAAGAAGGACCGGCTCCTGTTACGTTCAAGTCGAGCTTCCCTCTATTGGAAGCAACAAAGGCACAGCACAATGTTACCAAAGGCTATCATAATAAAAACAAGCAGGATGACAACACTGCAATTATTTAATCTTTGCCTACTGTATCAAAAGACTATACCCAGATGAATTATTTAGTAACATTCAGATAGAATATAGAAATCCGAGTAAAAAAGAAAAAAAAAAGAAAGAAAGGGGGGGGGGGGGGGAGAGTTGATAGGCATGTAATCCATATATACATCAAAAGCCAAGGTTCAATACCTCTTTTTTCTTGCATTCTTTGTAAACATTGAAATGTTCCTGACATTTGCTCTTGTCAGGACTGAACTCTTCTAAACCTGCATCATCAACGTACACAAAAAGGATTTATATTGCAAAGGTATATGTCTCATGAAACAATTGAGAAGGAACGATCATAGGAATATGTATATGGACATCTCCAGGTCTAGAGAAGGCAATGAAAGAAGTAACTAAAAGCTGTCATTGGTGTATAGCAAGAAAGTCCGTCATATAAGTACTGTCAAATTATAATACAAAAGCCCTGACACTTTGGTAGGAAATAATGGTCAGTGTGCATTACTTTTGTAAATCAAAGCAATCAATTTCAAACATCACGCCAGCCCTTTCGACCCACAAGCATAAGTAGTGTATCACACATCTGTACATCTGTTCAGTCATTTATTTGCCTTAACTCCATGTAAGCCTCATAAACCTCAATTTCTTAGCATATCTGTCGTCGACAGTACACATTATGATATGTCCGAGAGCATTACAGGTAATGCAACAGGAACCAATGCTTTTCTTTTTTCCCCCCCTCTCTCGAGAAAGACTGGAGAAAAAGGATTTCCCCTAGTGGACGGATTGCAGTTTACTCCAAAGTTCTCTCATGACTATGAAACGCGAAAACAATCCTGCTATTACTAGACTCGGCACCGCTTAAAACACCAATCGTAGTCCACCAAAATACTTAACCTCCTCTAATCAGGATTCTCCACTGTCATGAAGGATCTATTCCCGACCAATTCCGAGACATCCAAAATCGAAAGCTCTTCCAATACTTCCTTAAAATCTCAAAAAAAAAAAAGCAGTTCCTACATATATCATCGGTGCGTCTATCAGTACCATTGAAGGCGTCACTACCCAGCAGCCCACTCGAATGAGGCCACAAATACCTAGGAGTGATAGCAATTTTAAGGCCTTCGACAGGAACTTGCCATCGATCGAAGTTACCAGTCTTCCACACTCGAGGACTGATCGGAACTGTCGAGCCCACATCGGAATTTTTACTCCCAAAAAGGAAATTTCAATACTTTTGACCTTGCAGAAGCAAATTCACATTGATCCTAGCCGTAGCAATCCGAACCTAAGCAAGCAAATTCCTTTCCCAAATCTCTGGCCACGACAGAACTTCCGTAACACGCAACACCACTCTCTTAATTCAAATCCCTAGACCCAAATTGATCCTAAATATCATGCTATCCTAAACATCGTGCCTCCACAGAACTAATCCCGAGGCCCTCCTTCATCACCGCCGCGACGCGGTCCGTGATACCCCGAATCGATCCGCACACGCAGCGCCGCCTCCACTTCCCTCTCCGGCACTCATCGAGCCGCCGTACGGGGCAATCCGAAACGCCGGAACGCCGCCGGCATTCCAGACGAGAACGAGCGGAGAAGGCGCGGCGGCGGAGGAGGGGAACTTACACTTGAGCGAGGCGGCGTATTGAGGGTAGCAGGGGGAATCGGCGATCCTCGCGGCGCTCGGGTACGGCGGCGTTGAAGCTCCGGACGCCATTTTTGGGATCTCTCCGCTCGCCTCCTTCTTCCTCTCTTTTGTTTTCTAGCCTGCATATGTAAAATGAAGTTGGGATTTGTTCGCTTTGCCAAAAATAAATAAACTAAAAAAAAAAATCTTTTTTTTTTTCTAAAAATGATTATTTATATAACTTATAAATATGATAATAAAAAATTATTTATTTATAAAAATATTTAAATATTAATTATTGTCGATAATAAAAACATTTTCAATTGATTATTTATTTGAAGCAATCATTTCTTAAAAAATATTTTTTAATTTATTTATGTTTCTCGAAGTAAATAAACCATTAAATTCGAATTTTTCTCCTTTTACAACCCTTTAGATAAATCTAAATTCGAAGCCTTTCTTTCTAAAACATATTTAGAAATTTTTTTATGTCCTTTACACATGCATGTGCATGCACAGTCCTGCCGGTACCAAAAAGTAAACTTAAAAAGCAGACTTGACGCTCTTCGATTTCAAACTTTATGCATGAACGGATATGGATGTGCATCCTACTATTACGATAAGTCTTAAATGTATGTCAGAATAAATGGAACAAAATGCTATTTAAGTTCAAATAGTCAAGAAATAGTCAAGTATTAGTAAAAAGGGGCAAATCAAATTTTTAATTTAGATGGTTTTATGTCATGACCATTGAAATTCTTCTTCTTAGAAATGTTGTATATAACAATCGAATCTTGTTATTGATTTGTGCTATCGAATGAGAAATTACAAGAATACTATTTTTTATATATTTTTTTGTGAACAAGAAACAACAATAATCATATCTTGAATATGCAAATGAATGTTGATATGTTATATAATAAATTGACTAAAGAAAAGAGATGAAATAAGTCTAACATTGAAGTACTTTTACCCGGTATAATGCGATGTGTGTTATATGTGTATTATTTGGTTTACTTAAAAAAAATGAGTATTTTTCCACAAATTCAACAAACATTTAGGAATCAAAAGTTTTCTAGAAAATTGCGTATGAATGTGTATTTTAGATGATAAAATATTTTATAAACATCTCGCTGACGTGTTTCCGAATAATTCAACTTTTTGGGAAAAATAGTTCATCTAACTTGATATTAGCCATAATACAACCAATCGTGACTCTGAATCATACAAGTGTGGCCACAAAGGTGCCCTTTTTCGCATGCTTCTAAACGTTCCTTTACAATTTTATTGCAAAGGTCAATCGAATCACTCTTGAGATCACAATTTTGTTATCGCATCCTAATGTCATTCATTGAAAAAGCTAACTTCGACGGCATCAACTTCCAAATGGGCTCGCGACCAGAAAATTCCTATAAATTCGGGCAATTCATAGTCACTCTTCCAAACTCAAATTATAGAGATTTCATCCATACATCCTATATTCTACAAATCATGTAAATAGTTAGGATGTTGCATTCATCTTGTACAAAGTGAGGCTATTTTCTAGAGTCATTACATTGTACATTCATCTTGTACGAGGAGCAGCAACATACCGATGATGAGGTTGTGCCAGAGACTTCTCCATCATCAAGTTTTAATCCAGCACTACTACCGTGCAATGAACTAGACTCTGGAGTACCACAGCAACCTGAACAGGGGAAGAAATGTCAGAATACAGAGCCAGCAGACGCATCCAAAAGTGTAGTAGTCTATGCACCTGAACAGGGGAAGAAGTGTCAGAATACAGAGCCAACAACATTAGAAATGGAACCTGAAGGTATGAATCATCCAGTCGAAAAAGTTCTAGACCTTGCTACCTACGCCATTCACCCTCAAATGTGCGAAGGTACTTACCCCATACGGAGTACAAAACATTAAGCAGCAAGCAATGGAACCTTCTAATAACAGGAAATTAAAGAATACAAAGCTATCCAGAAGAGCAGGAGTGGCTAAGAAAATTAAACGATACACCCCTTATGATTCACGCAGCACTATAGAAGGAGCAATAGATGAGCGAACTCTTATGGAAACTCCTATCTTGTTGGCTACTGAGGCAGAAAAATGGGTGATGGCGGCTGGCCCTCAATAATCGCCTTTGCACAAATGAAGATTATAAGCTGGAACTGTCAAGGTCTAGGCTCTCCCCTGACAGTTTGAGCCCTTAAGGCCCTCATGGCCAAAGAAAAGCCCGACATCGTATTTTTGATGGAAACCAAGAATCGAGAGGAGGTGATCACTCGACTTCAGCGACGGCTGAAATTTCGTAACTCTTATATTCTAAACCTTATTGGTCTGGCAGGAGGGCTGGCTCTACTGTGGCATGATCATCTTACAGTAAACATGAATCAATCATCTCAAGATTTGTTTGATATGAATTGTATGGATTCTAGGTGCGGCCTATATATGTGTCTGACATGTGTCCATGCTCCTGCGGCTTATCAACCTCGTCAATTATTCTGGACAGAACTTCGAAAGATTGCTTTTACAAATACATTACCTTGGATATGTATTGGTGATTTCAATGAGGTCATGTACCTTTGGGAGAAGGTTGGCAAGCGTTTAGCAGCAACTCACAGGATGTCTTCTTTTAGACAAGTAATACAAGATTGTGCCTTAATGGACATGGACAGCAAGGGCTGTGCTTATACCTAGACGAACAATCGGGAAGGAGCTGATTTTGTGAAAGAAAGGTTAGACCAAGTATTTTGTACGTACGAATGGCGTCTTGCTTTCCCTGAAGCAGAAGTTATTGCGCTACCTGCAGTGGGCTCTAACCATAGTCCTTTACTATTAACTATTGACACTTTACCAGGGCGCCGACATAAGTACTTCATTTTTGAAGCCTTTTGGTTACAGGACAAAGAGTGTAGCGAAGTTATTGATAAATCCTAGAATTCAGGCCATGGAACAAATCACAATCTGACACAAAGACTCAAGCTAGTATCGATGGCTCTCACTAAATGGAGTCATCTCAAATTTTCCATAGCTCACAACAAAATAGCAAGTTTACAACTACAGCTCCAGAATCACATAAAGCAGCCCCACAACCACTATGATAAGCAGTCAGTAAGCAACATGAAGGTGGAGATACAAAGATTATGGCAGCAAGAGGAGCAATTCTGGGCAATGCGATCCAGAATAAGTTGGCTAAAGTGGGGGGACAAGAACACTAAATTCTTTCACGCAACGACAATCCAACGAAGGCAGTGGAACAGAATACGCATGCTGAAGGATAGCGATCAAAGATGGGTTCGGGATGACGGTACTCTAAAAAATATGACCACACAATTCTTCACCAACCTTTACCAATCCGTAGGCCACCGAGACTATCAGCCCATCATTGATCAATGCCCGTGAGTCGTTTCAACGGCAATGAATAATCTTTTGATGGCAGAGGTTACTCAAGAAGAGGTCCGTATAGCAACCTTCCAACTGGGGACAACTAAAGCTCCAGGTCCAAACGGTATGAATGGTCTCTTTTATCAAATACATTGGAATACTTTGCGGGCTGACCTTTTTATGTTAGTACAAGAGTTCTTTAGAACAGGGTTTATGCCTATAGATCTTAATAAAACCATCATTACCCTATTCCAAAAGTTCCACACCCAGAAAGCCTCGACCAGTACCGACCTATTAGTCTTTGCAATTATGCCTACAAGATTATATCTAAAGTGAATGCGAATAGACTTAAACCCTGGCTCCCTGATTTAATATCCACTGAACAAAGCGCCTTTGTAAGTGGTCGCCAGATCCAAGACAACATTCTCATTGTCCAGGAAGTGCTACATCAATTGCGAACTAGGAAACGCAAGAAAACTTTTCAAGTAGTACTGAAAATTGATATGCAAAAGATTTATGACCAGGTGGAGTGGGATTTTCTAGAAGCTTATCTTTTGAAGTTAGGATTTCATACCACTTGGGTTAGATGGGTAATGCAGTGTATAACAATGGTATCTTACAGTGTAAAGTTCAATGGTGAGCAGTTAACCTACTTCCATCCGATTCGGGGCATCAGACAAGGCGATCCACTTTCTCCATATCTATTTATACTCCTGGCAAATGTGTTATCTAATCTTATAAATCAAACTATCGACATGGGAAATATCAAAGGCATCCAGCTAAACAGGTTGTGTCCTATATTATCTCATTTATTCTTTGTTGATGATGCCATATTCTTCCTAGATGCTAAGCTTCAGGAATGCCAATATCTTGCCAACTTATTCAATCAATATTGTTTAGCTACGGGACAGGCTATTAATCGGAATAAATTTGGCATATATTTTTCCAAGGCTTGTCCTCTTACCCTACATGAAAATTTGGCAAATACTTTGAGAGTCCCAGTATTAGTCAAAACTGGGAAATATTTGGGAATCTCCTCTGATTGGGGACGTTCAAAAAAGGAAATGTTTGCTTGGATTATTGGGAGAGTGAACACAAAACTGGAAGGATGGAAAGAAAACTTAATATCCAAAGGTGGAAAGGAAATCCTCATTAAATCCGTTGTTCAGGCAATCCCACAGTACGTTATGTCTATATTTAAAATTCGGCGTCTACTTGTAGTTCCATTGAAAGGAAGATCACCCGCTTCTGGTGGCAGAATGAATCCACTAAATCTAGGATCCACTGGAAAAGATGGGATGAGCTTAAGACGAGCAAGATTAAAGGAGGTCTCGGCTTTCGAGATCTCATGGATTTCAATAAGGCTATGCTCGGAAAACAAGCCTGGCGTCTGATTCAACATCCTATAGCACTCTGGAGTAAGCTGTTCAAAGGTATTTATTTTCATTCTCGGGATTTTTTACATGCTGATAGAGGTACCAGACCGTCTTGGGGCTGGCAAGGTCTATTGTTAGGTCGGGATTCAATTCTTCCAAGACTTCAATGGTCAGTAGTTGATGGGCAAATAATCAGAATTAGGGAAGATTGTTAGCTGCCCAAAGGAATTTTGGGTGGCCCGGCGAATCGTGATGAGCCTGTTAAAGTTGCTGAACTCCTAGATATGCAAGCTAATGCTTGGAATATTCCACTACTTAACAGAGTCTATGATAACCACACCGTTCAGGAGATCCTTACCATCCCGGTAAGTCCCTCTTATGCAAAGGATAAACTGATTTGGACAAAAACCACACACGGCAACTATACTGTTAAAAGTGGTTACCAAGCAATCAGGCAATCGGCAGTTTGCAAACATCAAAATGAAGCTTCGCCTTCTTACCAGATTCCACAGACATTGTGGAAACAACTCTGGAAGTTGAAGATAGCTCCCAAAATTAAGTTCTTTCTTTGGACACTATGCCATAATGCCTTACCCACAAAAGCCAATCTATTTCATAGGAAAATAACCCCATACCCATTTTGCACTCTCTGTCACAATAACACACTTGAATCAACCGAACACATTTTCCTACTTTGTCCTTGGACCACTACCATTTGGTTGGACCTGGTGATCAACACTCCTATCAAGTCGCAGGCTATACAAAGAATAGATGCATGGATAGCAGCAATGTTTATGCACAAACAGTTCGTACCTGATCCGGACACTGTGGCCTACGTCCTATGGCACATTTGGAAAGCGCGGAATAACTTCATCTTTCGCCATCATCAGTTGGATGCGTGTCAAGTTGTGGATACTACTCTAGCCAATGCTCAATCAGCTCTATACGCCTACCGTAATCCTACAGACATAGATCTACAACAGCTCAACAATGGTGAATTATGGAGACCTCCAGATCTAGGTACCTTCAAGTTAAATATTGATGGGGCTTTTTAGCCACACATCAACCAAGGGACAATGGCCAGTATATGCCGAGACCAAAACAGCAAAACGATCGACGAACTTTCCAGGACCTTTGTCGCCTCTTCGGCTTTGCAAACAGAGTTTATGGCGTTGTTAATCATCCTTCGCCATCTGCTGAAGATCGGCAGAATCCATGATCCAATGGTAATCGAATCGGACAGCTTGATATTGGTTGATTCAATCAATGATTCCACCCAACCGCCGTGGGAGATTCGACCTATCTTCAAGGAAGCCATCAATCTCCCGCGCAGCTTCTCTTGCATTAGGGTTAGACACTGCCGACGAGAAGCAAATGCTGTAGCGGACTGGGCCGCAAAGGCCCACAGAAATGGTGCCCTAACCGAAAATTGGCCCATCTCGCATCCTTCGATTTTGTTAGACCTCCTAATTTCCGAATGCTTTAGCAGCTGGTTGTAATCCTCCGTTATAGTGAATGAAGTTTCCTTTTCTGACAAAAAAAAAAAAAAATTCTTGTCTGATAGAGAGCCATCCCTCGTGGCATTCGTTTCCCAACTTGTTCACGCAACACGGGAGTAGAGCCCATTGTCACGTAGAGTCGAGTCTTGCTCGCGCAAAGAAATCAATTCACGTGCGATGAAAATGTCAACAAAAATGTCATGTCATAATTGTATTGTTGACACAAATTCTTACCGATTTAAACTTTTGGGAAAAACGGTTTCTCTTTTTTTAGGCATATCACTTGAAAATCCTTCATTTGCCTTGCACCTTGACACACCTGCCTTTAAAGATGATTAATTTCGGGATAAGTAGGTTTCAAATCCGAAACTTGGAATGTATTATGTTAGAATCCATCCTAGTTTTTGGAACCCAAAATGCCCTAGAACTGACATTGTTTTTCTAGTCCGATTTGAGGGTCTAAACGATAACTTATTTTTCCTTTATTCCTTTTTTCGGTTTTATTTTTATACAACATAATAATATGAGCAACAAATTTGTTTAAAGTAAAAAATGAATGAGAGGAAGCGAGCAAAGGCAAGTCAGGAATAAGCAACGATTGTGAGGCTCCAATGAGTGAGGACAAACTGCTACTGAGCAAAGAGAGGGGCCGGGGGGTGAGCCACGAGTGAGAGAGAGTGAGTTGTAAGGTGTTTGAATGAGGTTGGAGAGAACATAGAAAAAGATGTCGAGAAAAATTAACATTTTAAAACTTTATGAAACTTATTCCAAATTTGGTTTGGTTTCCAATGGTTCTTTACTTTGAACGGGGATTGGGTTGGTTTTTACCGGTTTCGAAAATTGAGAATGGGGAAATGGACAAATTATAATGAAATTTAGAATTGGACTCATTTTCAGGGTGATTTGATTCGATTTTTGAAAAGAATCGGTTCGGTTGCAGCCCCCTCCATGCACTGCAACCCCTCCATGTACTCTCGGTTACATGTACGTGCTGCAAAACCTAGATTTATACCGTATTTATTGGTACTCCAGCGTAAGGATGCATGAGAGTTTATCTGCTCCTACTCTTTAAGGTTGCATTATCGAGGTCAGTGGAAGATGCGCATTTATATCGACTTTAAACGCATTTACGTTTCCACTCCGCATAAGGGGGCAACCAAAGGTCTATTTATTTTGATGAAATTTTTTTTCGTGAATCAGTTTTCAACTTTCACGTATTTGATTTACTGAAATTGATTAATCAATGCAAAAATACGTAGTTAAATTAAGAAAATTGAATTCTCTAATCTGAAAAGAGAAAAGCATTAAATTTTTTCTCCAAACAAACACACTTTAAAGAAGGGTATAGAAATGTTTCAACTTAGAATATTTGGCTATAACATCATATAAAATTTCCTGAGATAGTCAACTACTTCGTCTTAAGGTGTCACTTGAACATATGCTAAGTACTTCCACATGTATAACATGCTATAAGTACGCACCTTCAGATCGACACCGTAGATGGACAAAGCCCTGTTTTTCAATTGGAAACATATGCGAAATGATCCAATAGGAATCCACAATTTGTCTACTAAACTCCTAGCAGCTTGCATCGGCAGATTAATGCCACGTCCCGCCACTGTTTATAGCCTTAGGTCATCGAGTACGCTAATGAACTTTCGAATTTTCATCAGATCACTTAGTGATGAACTCCTGGAATCGATAAGGAGCGACTTGCACTTGCGGAAATTCGAGATTATTTAACAGGTTTGTTGTCTAAATCTTGTCTCTCGTTACAACCAAAACAAGGCAAATTCCAGCATCATGTGATTTGACTTAAATGTGACAACCATAAAGCAATTAATTATTTCCTGTTCGGCTTTGGGAAATCCACCTCAATGTACTAGTTTATTAAATTCTCTCTTTCCTCGGCATGTTAGAATTTTTTTTTCCCTTGTGTTCGCGACTTGGTAATCCCGGAATTCGGCCTGCCAAATTAGCCAATCTCGATAAGCGTCTGAAGACCCGCGATCGCGAGCGAAAACTGGGATTACCGAGGCTGCCTAAAGCAGGAATGGCAACAGCTGAAAAGAACTCAACAAGGTCAGAACTCAGATGTTTCGATCTGCTGTTTTTCCGGCTTTAAACTCGTCGATCATGGCTTTCGGAAATCTGATGACATCGCGTTGGTCATGTGCTTTTCAGATATCCAGTCGTGACGGGAGCTAATAAGGGAATCGGACTCGAGATATGTAGGCAATTAGCTTCGAAAGGAATCGAGGTGATATTAACAGCTAGGGACAAGCAACGGGGCCTTGGAGCTGTCAAAGGCCTCGAAGAATCTTCCATCAACTCGACGTGACTGATGCTGGCAGTATTGCCCGTTTGGCGGAATTCATCGACACCAGCTATGGAAGGCTCGATATTTTGGTGAGAGATCTATATCTTGCTGATGGAATTCTTCGAGAAACATTCGACGAATGATCTCTCCGGTCTTCGCGCATAATTTTTGTGGGTTCTGTTTGCTTCTGCAGGTAAATAATGCAGGTGTAGGAGGTGCTATTGTGGACTGGGAGACATTCAACACCATGTCATACGAGAATGGCAGAGTACGTCCTCTTATTAGAACCCTCTTTCTTCTGTATGGTCTGAATATATGTATAATTACTTTTTTCAGATCGATGTTGTGAATTCAGCACCTGAATTTCGTGACAAATTACAGATCAAAGCCAACGCTGCCGAGCTGTTGTTGGGGCTGACCACGGAGACTTACGAGATGGCCGAGGAATGTGCAAAAGTAGTCTATTTTGGCACCAAAAACACTACAGAGGCACTCCTTCCGCTGCATCTTCGGTCAAGTTCTGGAAGAATTGTGAATGTATCTGCATCAATTGGGAAGCTCCAGGTTACTTCTGCTCTGTAGTCTACAGTTGAACATGATATGATCAGTCTAGTGCCTCCACAGATTTCATCCTAAGCTACAAGTACTGATGAGGAGACTCTGCTGGTAGTTCTGATGCAGATGCCTTCAATTGCTATAACAAAAGATCAACTCGAGATGAGATCAAGAAGCTTATCGGTGTATAACTGTTCTAACCAGAGCTTATACCGGTTAAATCACGTCACATGTTCATTCTATCTAATATCATTTAAACATACAAATCCGTGCATTTGTCTGCATCTTCTGTCTGGCCATTGGAATGTCTTATTCAATGAACATGTGCTGTCTGACATCTCTCTAAGCATACAATCTCGGTATTATTTCGTTCAATTTGCCTTTTTTTCTTTTTCCTGGTTCAGCATGTCAAGAACGAAAAGGTGAAAAGGGAGCTGAACGATATTGAGACCCTCAAGAAGGAAAGGCTAGACGAAATGTTGAGTGAATTCCTGAGAGATTTCAAGGAAGACAAATTGGGAGCAGAAGGGTGGCCTACTCACCTATCGGCGTACACAGTCTCTAAAGCCACGGCGAATGCCTACACGAGACTTCTCGCCCAGGAACATCCCCAGCTCCGTGTGAATTCCGTGTGCCCTGGCTTCGTGAAGACGGACATGAACAGCAACAACGGAGTCCTCCCAGTTGAGGACGGAGCGAGAGGGCCCGTGATGTTGGCTTTGCTGCCTGACGATGGGCCTTCAGGATGCTTCTTTGCAGGGACGGAAGTCTCAGGATTCTGACCAAAGTCCTTCGCAGTGTGGCCTTAAGTGGAACTGTTCTTTCCCACGTGTATCTTGCTTACATGGTACTCAGTTTGAAAAATGTACGCGCCAGAGATTTACCCATGATTTATGGGAGAAAAGCGGGGAAGAACGCATAATGTGCTGATACCAAAAGAGTTCTAACTTTTAGAATCATAGAATTAGAGTTATGTCTGTGAAAATTTAAACAGTTCATTTTTAATGTTACTCTAATAGAATGTCCACTAAGTCTTGATGCAAGCAAAATATTTATGTCGACCCATAATGAAGTTATCTATGGCAAATTGTAATTGGGCATTTTGAAATTAAAATCGTGTGTACAAATTAAATTATTTGAATCTGCATAAAAGTATAAGGCGAAATCTATGGAATTCGCCTACCACTTAGAAGATATAAGCTAGGTAGCACATGCCAAGGGTAGGAATAATTGCTGATCTCAATAAGTCAATATCATGGCTTCCAGATCACATTCAATTATCCAGTTTGAAAGATGTAGCAAAATTTTCTTGAATTTCTTTGACACTTTTTTCTTTCCTTTTTTTTAATCTCTATAGAAATGATGAACCTCCTGCTTTTTTCCTTTTCCAAAACTTTTGCCTCCTTGACAACTCAAATTAAAGTGCAGGAGACACCCTCAGCAAAAAGCTGCAAAAAAATCTCTCCTTTCTTTTCCTTGCCGTCCCTCACTTTTCCACAGTTGATTTTTTACTCTGCCTTTTCTACACGGCGCAAAATCTTGACTTCCCTCAAGAAGCCCACACATTATACATTGAAGAGAGAGAGAGAGAGAGGGAGGGAGGGAGGGAGTTTTTAGTGATTAATAGGAAGAAAAATTCACCATCTTCTTCTTCTTCTTCTTCATCGTGGGGTTACACAATGAACAGTGCAGCAACAGTCACAGGCAAAGCAGGAGCAACAGGATCAGAGACCAAGTTCATCAAGTGTGTCACCGTTGGTGATGGTGCTGTAGGCAAGACTTGCCTCCTCATCTCCTACACCAGCAACACTTTCCCCACTGTACCTCTCTCTCTCTGGTTTAGCTTGGTCTAGTAGACTTCTGTTAATGCTGGTTCAAGTGCATTTAGCTTGTGTTTCCCTTTATCTTCTCTCATGTTTCATGTGAGTTATAAGTCGGAATAATTGAGGGTTTTCGTCCCTTGTGTGGGCAGGATTACGTTCCAACTGTTTTTGATAACTTCAGTGCCAATGTCTTGGTTGATGGGCAGACTGTGAATCTGGGTCTCTGGGACACTGCTGGTTCTCTCTCTCTCTCTCTCTCTCTCTCTCATTTATGTTCTTTGTGAAATCTGATGGGTGGCTGCAATCTTGGTCGTTGTTGCTCTCTGTAACTCAACTATACTTCATCAATGGGGGTCTGCGCGAGAGCCCTTCATTCATTCTAGATTCTCTGCTCTAAACCTGAGCTCCTTTTGGAAGGACTTCAAACATGTTTTATTGGATTTTGGTTTTAGAGATTACTTGATCGTCGATAATGCCTGAACTTTTACTTGTCATTTAAGGTTAAAGAGCATGCTGATTTCAGGCACCCTTTACCAGTGGCTCTCCTTCGTCATTTCTAGCCAGAGCATGGAATTTAGAGAGGTTATTTGTTGCATCGTGCTGTTTGCCCACAAGTACTAAACAATTCAAGTGCATCATTCAAATTAATGCCTTCTTTTCAAGTAATATGACTGGTGAACATGCCTATTGTAATGAAGAATCCTTCTTATGATTATGCTTCCCCTGTCTTGGGAGATGTCTGAAAAGCATAGTAGCTACCAACAATTTTATCTATCCTTTCGATGGAACTAGATTATCTGGGCGAATCTAAAGATTCAAATTTTATCCCATTTCAAAAGCCAGTGGTATTCAAAACCAAGACTATGTCTTTTTTGTGTTAATTTGCATGTCGATGTTACTTTGTTGTAATGATGTTGGATTAGCCCAAGATAGTGGATGTAAGATAATTTTGCATGTGCACTTCATCATGACTCACTAAGCTTTGTTGCTTTAGTTGAGAGTTAATCATTGCAGGAAATACACTTAGCTTGATTGATGCACAAAGTGTTGCTCATACATTTGAATAATGTCCTTAAATTTGCTCTCAAAAGCAACTGGATCGTGTGAAAGTTCCTTAATATTCAAGTTTTCTATTCAGGCCAAGAAGACTATAACAGGCTGAGGCCTTTGAGTTACAGAGGAGCAGACGTCTTCATCCTTGCTTTTTCCCTCATCAGTAGGCCAAGTTTCGAGAACATTGCCAAGAAAGTGAATGATGCTTCTTTTCTCTTTAGCTTTAACCAATTCTTAAGAAACATTTTTTTGACTTTTCTGTTGACTAATTTTTTTTCCCTGCTTTCTCATTCCATGTTGCTGTCTTTCTTCTTTTTCTTTCTGCACATCTTTATTTTGGAGAAGTGGGTTCCAGAGTTGAGACATTATGCTCCGTCAACTCCAATTGTTCTTGTGGGGACCAAACTAGGTAAGATGTCTTTTCTTTCCTTCTTTGATATGTAGGGACACCTCTTCGCTTGAATTTCGAAATTTCAGTTTTCAAATATCATCATGAACTTGAAGTGACTTGCGGAAGTTGTTGGAAAAGATTCAAGAATTATAAGATATCTGTCTATTTAGGATTGGCAGTGGTAAACAAATAGCAGCAGGTTGCTATCATGTGCATGCATACAAAAACAAAGTTTTTCCTTGGAAAACAGATGACATTGAACCTTCTTGGTTAATTTCAAGCTTTGCAGTTGTTAATCTGTTTGGCTTGAGTCTAAGAGCACTTTTTCTTCTCTGTAAAACCAGATCTAAGAGAAGACAAGCAATTCAAACTAGACTACCCTGGAGCATGCACTATTTCGATGGAACAGGTAAAGTACCATTTTTTTCTTTGTTCCCCGATGTGGTCATCTCTACTGTGTAACAGTACGTGAAATTGTTGAATGTTTGAAAATGTTGCGAAAGCAATCCATCATGAGTGACGCAGCAATGTACTGAGGAAACAGAACACGCAAACTGTGATAATAATGGAACAACATTGCAAGGACAAGTTCATGTGGCAATGGATGATCCCGCTTCTTGCAATTTTCAGAAAAAGAGGACCGGATTAACTTGCAATAAAGGAACAAAATTAATTCGGGCACTTTCAGAAAAGAATATGCTTCTTTGTGCTTCAGCCTCTGTATTTCCTTAACTTCCCAGTGTTCCAATGAGTACATTTGACTAGTTTCCATACTCTCTGTCATATTTAGAGCAACCAATGTAGATTTCTCTATTGGTCGATCAGTCGAGCACTTTTCTTTTCCCAGTTATGCTTCTCGTATAATTTCCTCGATGAATAGGGTGAAGAACTGAGGAAGCAAATCGGGGCTTTGGCATATGTCGAGTGCAGCTCGAAGACACAACAGGTCAGTTTCAATAAGCGGTTGCAAAAATGAGTTACTGTTCAACCTCAGGAACATCATTGTTTTCGTCATGTCATAATTTTCTCATTCTGTAGACGTACCATACTGGAATGCACAATAAACAATAATGGTGAAACTATGATGATTTTAAATTGCTTGTAATAGTTGTCCATGACCGGTGTAGCATTAAGGCCCACGATGTTCAATGTCAACGCATGCTTAAAATCCGAGATAACCTGTCGAATTACACTTATTCGCGCAAGCAGATATTTCGAGACACTTGTGTTTCTTTTGTCCTTCACTTTTTTTTTGACTAAAAGGCAATAGAACCCAGTTTTAGGAGAATTTCATCTGGAGGTAACATGTGAAGAAAACCATCCTTAAAAGTTTTTGAAGAAAGCACAATCATTTTCATAAGACATGGCGATATGTACGTCTGTTCCATCCTAGTGCACAGTCGAAACTGAGCTAAGCAACTCTTTATCTGACCAACGTGCAGAATGTGAAGGCCGTGTTCGACGCGGCGATTAAGGTGGTTCTACGGCCTCCTAAGCGCAAGAAGCAACAGAGACGGTTGAGCGTTTGCCAAATACTTTAGACTTAACCCTCGAAAAGCTATGCCGGTGCTCGACTCCAGTCGAAATTGATGGCTCTAGTTTTCACGTCTCCGTGCATAGTTGATATCCTCGGACTTCCTTTAACCTTTGCAAGAGTGCATTTTTTTATGAGTGAACTGAAGCTACGAAGCCGCCTTTTTCTTCTTTCTTCTCTGATGCATAATCTATGACTGTACTTTAATTTTCGTTTGCCTATTGTGGATGCCAAGTCTGGTTGAGATTGTAAATGTATATACGCCTCGTGTTTGGTTATTGTTCCTTTTTGGATGGGCATAAAAATGATCTGTTTGCTACACCTACACATCAATTGGTGCTTCCTGAGCAGGAAGTGTGTCGACTTTCTAAACCCCTCTGGGTTTGGTTTTTCATTTAGTGATCAGATTTGGTTTTTCCTCTAGTGATCTTATGAAGACATTAGATATGGCAAAATAGGTCATAAGTGTGAGATTTCACAAGATCATTACCAATTGTTCTAAAAATTTAAATTATTTAAATGTAAGTATGGCTTAAGATTAATACATTTTATCAGTTTCCTTCACGTTTAGTCTAGTTTTTTGTCTAGTATTGAGCATGATCATATTTAATTGAAGAGGCAAATTGAGTTTGAAAAGATTTGAACGGAGGTCCTCCTTTGATATCATGTGAGTGTAAGATCACCATTAATTGTTTTAAAATATGTGGGATTTTATATTTAAATATTCTATCAATAAGTTCATTTTTCGACTCAAATTTATGGGTGAAGGAGACATGTATTATGATACCTGTTTTGGGTTTTCATGAATCATGTATATATAAAATTAACAAAAGAACGCAGCGGAAACAAATATGATATATTTTATACATGATTCTCTGAAGGCGTTGTTCGTGCGTTTTAATAAAAAATCTGAATATAAAAAGCGAATTAAATGAATTATTCCTCGAAGCGTGTTTTATACGAATTGGTTTGGATGTTCTACAGTTCGAGGCCCACAAACGTCGGACCTCTAATTCAAACACACTAACAACGGACGTCGAACGGAAGAGAGAATTTGCGAATAATCACTACTATGATTGTGCTAACAATCTCGTGAAGACAATCCGCCATATTTTTGATGTTTTAGTCACGGCCCGGATGAGAGAAAAACCTTTTCTTTCTTGCGTCTTGAAGACAAGAACACACACCCTTTTCTCTATTTTCAGCAGCCGGTTTATTAAGTCCCAAAACAGCATTTTTTTTTAAAAGAAAGACCGAACGATCAGCAACGGTTGCTGATCGTGTGGGACAATCAGCAACCGTTGCTGATCGTCCATGCACGATTTCGTGCGTGAACGGTCAGCAACCGCTGATCATTCATGCACGATTTTGTGCATGAATTTCGTGCATGAACGGTCAGCAAATTGCTGACCCTTCATGCTTGACCATCATGCACGAATTCAATCACAAATCGTGCATGTGCACTTTTATATATATATATATATATATATATATATATATATAAATATAAATTAAACATTAATTAAACGAATAAATAAATAATTAATCAATCCCCTTTAAAAAAAATAAAAAGAACATAATCTTTATATGTACATTTGAGAATACATTAACATATATTCACTTTGGGCATGTATGTGCATCTTATGCAAATAGGCTCGTGGCTATAATACAAATTAAATTAAATCTCACTTAATTTAATTTCAAATCGACTCAATTCGATTGCAGTAATTGCAAACACATTTGCAACATTATTTCTCTCTTGTTCTACGTTATCCTAATTATTTATGGTGTATGACATCCCTAGGTTCATTACTAAGATGGTAGTAAGATTTGTACTAACACATTAGTACTCCCAAAAGAATTAATTGTCCTGATTAATTTTTGGGTCCTACAAGCCATGAATGACATCTAACAATATGTAATGGCTGCCCAAATAGTATGAATGCTTTAAGAACATAGTGAACTTGTCAGTTTTGACCACAGTGTAATTCAATCCCTCTGTCTTACTATGTCCCGATCAAATAAAGACCATGGAATATTTGTCAAGTCACCAATTTGATCATATGCAAAAATCTAATTGACATGCATTTTATTTGAGACATAAATAATTTATTCTCGGTTACAACCTCGACCAAGGATTTCAATGCAGTGTCATACTCAAATTGCATAGGACATCATTATTATATCTTGCATTTAACAAGGAGACAGATTCCATATTGCGCACACGTGCAACTTCGTATATGAACAAACTATAATCATCAGGTATAAATATGGATCAACAATCTGGCATTACGTGCACCCGTGAACCATAGTTGTTCGACACATAAGTTAACACTGTGCTTCAGGTCTAATGATTATTTACACAAGACCAAAGCATGAACAATTAGACATTAATCATGCTAAAAGATTCCATGTTGCTAATCGTTCCATATGCGTCACCTTCAGTGAACTTGTCTAATACAAACACTCGTGTTCTTAACTCAGGCATCACAATACCCAATGACTTGCGACTCATCATTCCCTTAAGTATCCAATACTTAATGATGAAGTTAAGAACACACCGGTCTCAATATGATTATTAATATCCACTCAATAATCCATCGATCGGGAATGATTTAAAGATTCGGTCTAACTATGAACCCGTCACATATATTCTTGACGTCTCAAGAATAGGTCTAGTTGCAACTAATCTTATGAAATCATTCATAAATATAAAATAATTGGACAAACGAATAAATATGTCATTGCCATTAAATAAATAATAATAATTATAGTACAACTGAAATCCCTTAATAGCCTTATGGCATACATCCAACAACCTGAAAATTTAGGGCTGGTGTCGCCAAATAGAAATTAAGTAGATGGGTCATTGCTTAGTGGAAAGGGGAATATGTAGGACTATTTACCCTTTTTCTTCGGCCCATTCCTTAGTCAGATTATGCTTAGTGCACTTTCTCCACCTAAAGAGAACGGGGGACTAGTAAAGAACAAAAATCGCCATAAATGATAACTAGTGAAACTCAAACACCGGAAAAATTATTCAAAAACTTATAAATTTTGTAATTATATTAATTTAGTTCTAAATATTTTATTAAAATTATATCAATTTTATTATGAGCTTATTGATGAGTTATCAATATAGTTTTGAACTTTTAAATAATTTTTTAATCATGATAGTCTAATTATTGGACTGTCCAGATTGATATTTGATATGGACAAAATTTTACCATTTTTTTCATTTTCTTTTCTTTTTGCACTTTTTTTTACTTTACTATTGGTCTCCTCTTAACCAATTAAAAGATTTAGTATTGAATCGTAAACCTGCCGTGTTCAGGTATACCCGTTCAAGGACATCTTCCTCACGGCATGCACTGTGCAGGAAGCTGATCGATTTTCTTTAATTTTTCGTTTCAGTTGGGATGCGCAAACGCAGCCACTCACTGCGGAATTGAAAAAATATCTAAGGCATCTTCAAGAAATCAAAGGGGCTCCAGGCTGTGCGTGCAGATCACCCTGTCTTCCGTACCTCCGCAGCAAAGATTTTTCATGATCTGCACCGAAGGCCCGCAGCAGACGCCTGCCTGAAACATCGAAGTCAAGATGCGGACGTTGATCCATCTTTAGACCGGTCAATCAAACCGAGTGCTGTAAATGCAAAGCACGGTCCAACTTCCATCATAAATAAAGAGAATTACAAAAAATTATATCAATTTAATTCTAAAACCTTTTTTCATCAATACAGTCCTAAAATTTTCTTAATCATACTAATTTAGTCTATTCAATCAAATTTGACTAATCGGACTCACATGAATAATTTTTTATTTTTTATTTTATCCCTTTTCCCCCTTCTTCCTTCTTCCTTTGGTTGATGGCGAGGTCAGTCTCGTCGGCCAATAGCGAGACTCGCCCCCGCCAGATATGATGAGGCTCAGCCTTGCCCAGCCATGGTGAGGGTCGCCCACACTGGCCATTGGTGAGGTTTGGCCTCAACTAGCCATGGCAAGCATGAGCCTCTCCTAGCAACGACAAGGCTAGCCTTGCCATGGTTGGGCGATCTTTGCCATTGGCCGGTCACCCGCCTAAGGAATAAGGAAGAAGAGAAGAAAAAAAGAAATAAAAAAAAGGAAATAAAAAGAAAAGATAAGAAAATTACTGAAAAAATTTAAAAAAAATTAAAAAGTATCTACGTCAATATTCAATGAACGGTCGACGTCCACATTAGTGCCAGTTGGCCAAATTTGTCTTGATAGATTGATTTGACACAATTGTAAATTTTTTTTTTTTAATGCCGAGGATCCGGCCTAACTCACCGGCCTAGCTCACCTTCGGGAGCACAGTACTGATTATACCTTGGGGGAGATTGGCCTAACAACCTACCGTCGGGCTCCCCGCTTAAATCACGGAACTACTCTGAGAGTCGTTAACGACTCAGAGGGTCGATTTCCTGACCTGGTGACCAAATCAGGAGGTACGCCTCAACTAGTGCAAAATGTTTATGAATGAATTTGCCAAAAAAAAAAAAGGATTGAATTGATATAATTATAATAGGTTTATGACTTTTTAGATAATTTTATTGTCATAAATAAACACTTCCACTCAGTTCAATAAGCCCTCTCAAGATTTGAAGCCCACTCAATTACTTTAATGATCACAGTCCTTTCTTTCAATTATTGGGCCTTATGACTAAGACCATGCAATCCTAATATATAAATGCAACCGCACCTCATGTTGCGGTCTCCTAAACTCTAGCCAAACAACGCTGCCACCATTTCGACCCATTTTAGCAGCCTCAAACGCCGGTCGGTTCGCCTCGTTCATTTCTTCTTTTATTACAGTGGAAAATAGGTCCGAAAGAAGTTGTTAATAATAGATTATCCAGAGAAATAGATTAAAGTCGCGATCTTTTAGGGCATAGGAATGATTATCTTCGGACCATTCAATCAAACACCGTCCAGTACGTGAATGACCGTAGTCCTTTCTTTCAGTCATAGGCCTCATGACTCCGACCATATAAACCTAATTTACAAATTCATCCAACACCGTTTGTCTCACGGACTCCTAAACTCTACCCAAAAGACTTCTCCGCCGCCACCGTTCCAACCCCTCTTGTCGGCATCGAACTCCGGCTGGGTCCTCCCCTTTCGTTTTTTTCTTCCATTACGGTGGAAAAATGGGTCGGAAAGAAGTTAACAATAATAGATTATAGAGGATGTCAACTTGGACTCCAACACCTTTTCTCTTCTGTCTCTTAGCCCTTTTTCTCTCAACTGGCCTCCGAGAGCCGCTCTCCTGCCCAAGCACAGGCAAATTAAAAGATTTAATACTAATTTGACAACCGTACAATAAATTTATACCTTTTTCATGAATTTTTCTCCCTCTTAATCAGTTAAAATTGTTCAAGTATATAATGCTCAAGGCCATCTTCCTCATGCCATGCACTGCCTGTTCAGAGAGCCGATCGATCTCCCTTGACTTTTCATTTCACTAGGAATACGCAAATGTAGCCACTCACCGCGGAGCACAAAAATCCAACACGACATCAGCAGACAAGGACCCCGAAGACCGCGGCCTCTTCAAGAAATCGAGGATTTTAGGCCATGCATACGCATCACCCCCTCTCAAGATCTGGAAACCACTTTCCAATCAGTTCAATAAGCCCTCTCCAGATCTGGAAACTCGCCCAAGTAATTGAATGGTCGGTAGTCCTTCCTTTCAATCATAGGCCTCGTGACTAAGACCATACGAACCAACATATAATGCATCCGTACCGCATGTCTGGGATTACTAAGAGTGTAAATAATAATCATTCCACTTTTTATTTTATTTTCGAAAACAGATTTGAAACGGAAACTTATTCAGTGATGTAATTTCATTTTTTAAAAACAAATTTTTAGTGAAAAAGTAGATTTGAAACATAAATGAGAAATAGAGATTTTTTACTTTTTTATTTTTAGAATAAAAATGGATATATAAATTATTCTTATCGTCTACTTTTGCTAATAGTCACCGCCCATCCTCAGAAGGCCCGTCAAACTGATTTTTATCATGAGAACAAAACTTTTATATCATTACTTAACGCATATCTTTAATATAAATAGAGAAATTTATTTTTGGCCAAAAGAACGAAATGATTATCATTCATTCCCTCTCCGCTGCCACCATTCCGAGCCCTCCTTATCAGCCTCAGACGCCTGCCGGTCCATTTCCTTCTTTTTTTCTTCCATTATGGTGGAAAAATGGGTGGGAAAGAAGTCGTTAATGATGGATTGCGGAGGCAAACGGGTGAAAAGTCGCAGCATTTAGGGCAGGGGAATGATCGTATTTACTTATCTTGCCCTTATATTAGGCATGACCTTTTCTTTAGTTTTCCCAACGCGGACTCCAACGCCTTTGCCATCATCATCTGAAAACCCTCTTTCTCTCTCTCTCTCTAGCCCTAAAAATGAAGATGGATCACTACCCAAAGTGCTCTCTCTCTTACCTTACTCTCCTGTCTCTTCTCTTCGCCAGCTTTCTCTACCTCTGGATCACCACTTCATCTTCTACCTCCAACCCTCTGTTGCCTACTCGCTCCCAATACAGCTGCCTACAGCAAAACCCTGTAAGTGCCCATGTCCTCGTTTGTCATGATCGTTTATTAAGTTGTGTGTCTTCTGTCTGTCAAGAAAGAACAAGAAAAATCAAAGCATGCTGACATCAGTATTCCTTCCAGGGGACCGCCGCAGCTGCCCCCGCCGCCGTTGCTGCCCCGAGGGACGACCTCGAGGTCGCTCTGAGCAAGGCGTCGATGCCCAACAGGACGGTGATCATCACGATCGTCAACCGGGCCTACGCGGACCCCGGCTCGGAGGTGGGCATCGGCGAGACGCTGTTCGACCTGTTCGTCCGGAGCCTGTGGCTCGGGGAGGGCACGAGGGGGCTGCTGGACCACCTGGTGGTGGTGGCGATGGACCGGGCGGCGTACCGGGCGTGCCGGTTCCGGCGGCTGAACTGCTACCGGCTGGAGACGGAAGGGGTGGATTTCCGGGGAGAGAAGGTGTACATGTCGGAGGACTTCATCAGGATGATGTGGAGACGGACGGCCTTCCTCGGCGACGTTCTCAGGCGCGGCTACGATTTCATCTTCACGGTGAGGATTTATTCTGTTCGAAAACCAAAAAAAAAAAAAAAAAAAAAAATTACCAATTGTTTTATTTATTTATTCCCGATCTTTTGGTTTCATTTTCGTGCGATGGCCGACAAAACGGAAGCCCATGTAGTTTTCAAAAGCCAAAAGACTATTCTTTGCCACGTAAGGGCAGGAAATTGCCGCGTGAAGTCAAAATGAATCTACAAAATAACCAAATTTTTGTGAAAAATCGATCCAGAGAGAGGCTGTCGGGTACATTCATACTTCGTAAGCGAAGATCGTCGAGCACAGATCGACGATTTCTTTAGATTCATGAATGGCGAATAGTCATTTACCAAAGATGCTTCTGTTGGTCAAGCATTAGGGCATTGGTCGGCAAACATAAATGCACGGCAGACGCATGTTTTTATCGTGTTTGCGTGTGTTGTCTGCCCATCCATCTTCTTCTGAGGAAAATATGCGGCTTAGATCCATAATTGGTCGACCGATTAGATTTATTTCGATTACCGATGCGAGTCGGGTCATGCCAGCACCGACAATAGATCTGGAGATTAATATGCTGAGAGCATGTTTACATTAAAGGTGATGGTAATTAGGAAATAGTGATTCGAACTCAAATCATAGGGCAAAAAAGGTTGCTAGGTCGTCCTTTCTTGTTGTCATGAAACTTAGGTGGGAATAAAGGGGTGGTGGAAAATGTCTCTAAAGCACGAGTTTAAAAGGGTGGAAGTGGGTTGGCAATCATAAAAAATAGGAAATTTGGTCTGACGTGGAAGGATGACACGTGGACAGAAAGAGAAGGAGAGAGGGAGAGAGAGAGGGGTGGGGCCCTTCCCTCCCTCAAGTTGGGGTAGTGGTCGTGGGAAGCAACTTAGTTCGACTGACATGTGATGTGTGGGAGGAAAAGAACAGCTGTGGCGGGAAACCTGGGGCTGAATCCATATGTGATAAAATGATATATATATTTATATTTCTCGTGTTGATTCTATTTTAAAGTGTCACCACCCTTAGATAAGAGCTTCGTGATTTGTGTCCTAAAATTTAGGGCATCAGTCGCATTAATCTCACTTCATAAGGGAAGCAAAGACATCCCAAAGAGGAGCTGGGGTCTTGTACAGCCTCTATCATCGACATTAGTAACTTTTTTCTTTTACTGTTTGTCAAGGTGGGCATAGGAAAGTCTTTTGTCCTTTTACTATGATGAGGAAATATTGCCGTGAGAATCGGACTATTTGAAAATTTTATGAAAGATATCGCAAATCCTTTAAATTTAGCTCTTTCTATATAGTGGGAACTTTGTTTTGTGGTACTAATGAAAGTTTGAGTGGTTATATGTCATTGTCCATCCTATCTACTTTTTTGAAGTTGTGCGTAAAGAATCTGTAAAAAGAAAAAGGACGCGCATGCACGATAGAGGAATAAATCAATGTAGCGGTCGATATTGATGAGCTCACTTGCGATACTATTTGTCAAATCAAAGCATGTCCTAGTCAACAATAGGAAAATCCCAAATCAGCTTTTTCTTATGAGGCTATAGTATATACTATGCGAACGGGACATTTTTGTTTTCCTTTGGTCGATGGAACGGGACAGTGAAAAGCATAGTGTTATTGCTATTAAAGAACGATCTGGATTCCCTTGCCTAGAAAAATCCAAGTGTTTGATTGACAAGTATAGAAGAGGAACGATCTGCCATTATTATTCGACAGGGATGGAGTGTGAGAAAGAGTCGATGCATGAATAGTGTAGGGAATTGTCGTCACGCCTCTCCCTTTATCTTGTATTATGAATTACTCAATAAGTTTTTATTTTTTATTTTAACTAATACATCGTTAGAGATTAAATGATTTTCTTGGACGACACTAATATTAGGATGGGCGTAGCTAGAAACTTGCACAATCATATAAATCACGTGCCGAGTAGGATTAATTCTACAAAGGTCTCTAAATTTTATTTGGGTCGTTTCTAAATTTGTTTTTATTTTATTTTTTATTTATTGAGGATTGACTCACTAAGAGACAAATATATACAAGTGCTCTTGGGACGATGGTTGAACATAAACCATAGTTAAAATTACATTTTAATTAACAGAACGGTTGATTGTATTGAAAAACTGTAAAATAGCCCGGGTCAATTAGTAACTTTAGAAGTGTCTTGGGATCACCCTTTGACAAATTCAATATGATGTACCCCTAACAAGTAATAGGGGACGGCCTTGGCTGCCGACACCTATTAAAACGTGTTGCTTGCTTAGGACATTTTTGATTGGGGCCTCCCTGTTCGCCGCAAACGTTTGCTAGTGGCTTTCTTTTCTGCTTGCTGGCAAAAATTGCCCCTTACATTTTTGTTATGATGGATCGGTGCACATGATCTAGGTCTCGGATCACACGATTTCCAATCCAAGAATCGGCATGAACAGTATCCTTTTGTTGGTCAGACATCATTGAGCTTGATAATATCATCACGGGGTGGGTGGTGGAGATTGATTGGCGCCACATGTTTGAGACAAGGGTCTTTTTTAACTAGTACACAATCATGCTTTGCTTCAACGCAACCCTATGGGACTTGCTCGAGGTGAAATTTTTAAAGGAGATTTGATTAATTGGCTTCTTTCAAGGCGTTGACCCCTGATGGATGAGTGTGGATTTCCTAGAGAAATCGAGAAATCAGAGGCTGTTTAATATATATAATAGTCCGAATGGAGGAGACAACTAGGTGAGGTGGGATCTTTAATTTCTAAGAAATATTATAGTTGCATTTCTTGGTGTTCCACGTGGGGTGAGCACTAATGATGCGTCAAATTGGGTTTAATAAAAAAGTCCCAATTTGCATCCTATAGTCTTCATGACGACTGATGTTATGTTATATTAACAAATCATCGAAAGATTCAGGACAAAATTAATCAAATTGAAAAATTTAAGCCTGAATTAATATAAGTGCAATGTATTTGGGTTTTTTTCGTTATTTCTTCACAAGATTGAAAGTGTGATCTTGTGAAGAAAAAGAAATATCAAAAGGGTAGGGGCAGAAATGCTTTTATTTTTTGATCATGACATTAGTGCTGTTATCATACCACGAGACTTCCTTTGTACTCCTTTTGAATTAGTTATGTAATTTATGCACGACTTAGTGTCGGTTAATCTCGATTAAGGAGTTGCTTATGAAGAATTCGACTATGTAAACTCATCCATCCTCTATCTTGATTTTATCGCAGGACACTGATGTGATGTGGCTGAGGAATCCATTCACAAAGCTGAGCAAGAACGAAAGCGAGGACCTCCAGATCAGCACTGATGTCTTCAATGGCGACCCACGGTCGGAGGACAACTTCATCAACACCGGATTCTACTTTGTTCGGTCGAACAACAAGACGGTCGCGCTGTTTGACGAGTGGTACTCGAGGCGACAGAATGCCACGGGCAAGAAAGAGCAGGACGTCCTACTGGACCTGATCCACGAGGGCGAATTCAAGAGGCTCGATCTCGGCGTCCGATTCTTGGACACGCTTTTCTTTAGCGGATTCTGCGAGGATAGCAAGGATTTCGGAGCAGTCACGACGGTCCACGCGAACTGCTGCCGGAGCATAACAGCCAAGGTCTTCGACCTGAATGTGGTGCTCCGAGATTGGAAAAGGTTCAAGTGGTCGAGGAAGAAGATGGCGGCTGTCAATGGAACGTCGGCCAGCTTGAGATGGACGAACCATATGGGGTGTTGGCGAGCTTGGGGAGTGCAAGGCAATGGAAATAAATAATAAATGTAAAATAGATGGTTTTCACTTTTGTTGGCCATTCTTTCTGTTTTTATTTTCTTTTGATGCAAGCTATTGTCATTGAATTATTCCGCATTGATGGAATTTAGAAAGTAATAAAAATGACAACTACAAGAAAAATAAAAATGGGTCTGTCGTCGTTCTTGTTGGTAAATGAATCTCAATATATGTAAGATTTCGCATGACTTCTAGATCGACACCAGTTCATTGTAAATCAATTTGGCTCTGCAACTGGAAAGTGCGAATGCATCGATATCCTATGGAAATCTTCTTGTTAGGGGTGTTAATTAATGGGGTCAGGTTCTCGACAAAACCCGAACCCCACCCAAATACCTCGGGTAGTTCCTATTATGACTTTACCCAAGGACCCGACCCCATATGAATTAAACCGAATTCCCCAGCCGCCGGATTTCGGGTATGCTATTTGTTTGAGCTACAGCAATATCAAAAAGTAATTTTCTACTCGCCCTCCGTCAACATTATAAATATCTTATAAACTTACCAAATATTACGCAATGATGTGAATCTTAGTGCCTACAATCGCCAGAGAGGGTTTGTTATTGTTCAAGCGGGGATATCAAATATTACGATTGTATGAAGCATCACGGCGCTGCAAATTTTGGAAAAACAAGCATCTCGTTTGTTTTTAAATGCCAAAACTTTTGAAGCTAACAGTTCTTGATTGGGTCTCGAGACATAGCCAAGTGATTACACAAGGCTGACTTATTAATTTACAAAAAGGACATCAACTGCGATTCGCCTTTTCAGTCTTTCCCTTTTTCTTCATCGTCGATGTACGGATCCGTAAAGCTATCAAGTGTGTCCATTCATGTTACAGATCAAGCAATGAAGCCTAACCATTGTCAATAATGACGGTTCAAGAAGATTATCCTTCCTCGGAGGAGGTTGAGCATCAAGTAATCAATCTATTGCTAGAGAAGATCGACCTTCGGTCCAATGAGTAGCACATGCAAGATCATGATGGATGACAAAAGTGACATACAAAACATGGAAAGAGAACCCACTAATTTTGACTCGTAGAGAAGGATTATTTATTCAGCACAGTCAGGTTACAAAACCTAAAGAATGGAAAAAAGAAGAGCCGAATCTGGGATGGAGGAGAAGGACAACGCCGAGCTATGGACAAACTCCATAGCCCAAAAAAATATATTAGAAAAGCACAGATATCAGCCAAATCAAAGCTTCACCTTAAATACTGCACACTGCAAGTGTGCTCGGGAGTCCTTACCGTCGAATAGGTACGAGCAGTTATAATGCATGGAACAAGCTAAGTACAATGAAACCATTGGGACTTGGAGCAGCAATAATAGGCGATCCGGCATCTCATCTCCAAACCCATTCCCTAACTGGGAGCAAAAGTCTCAACATTCTGAAATACCAAATTCTGGGGCGAAAGTTTTAAGTTTTCAGATTTGGGAACGAGGCAGTAGTTAGATATAAACTTGTCCAAGTTCAGTAAGCAATACCAACTTAAATATATGAAGTCGGAGGTTTTGGTCACGCATTCTTGACACAGCCAATCTTATGGCAAAATGGTTAGAACTCCCATAAAAAAACCAATACCGCTCAATGGTTAGAACTCTCATAAAAAAATGAATACTGCTCCTTGAGGGGTTAGTGGCCACGACTTGCTGCTGCAAACTTCACAAAAAAGGCATATGCCAAAGTCTGACGAAATTATTAGACATAAAAAGCAAGGACATGGAGGTTTTTTTGTCTCCTAATCTGAAAGTGGTATTAGTTGTCCAACGTTTCCCAAAGAAAAACAGCTAAAGCCATTTGTAAGATCTTGACTGTTGCAAGATATCCGGTCAACTAGAAGGGAGCATTTTTCGGGTAATCGGTCCAATCACTTTCTTAGGCCATTTAGCTTTCTGCCAAGGAACCACTTTGGTATAAAGAAATCATTCAAATGATGGCCTATGTTCCACATCCAAATCATCAAATCTGTAACACAAAATAACTGCAGTTTCACTTTTCCAACAAGTTTCTCAGGCACTGAGTAAACAAGCCAGCTAGCAATAACACACCCAACAGTTATGTTGTTCCTAAAACAAACCTGCCGTATAGGACTCTTCCATCAGCAGCAATCAAACAATGTAGGAAAGATGTGAACCCATGATAACTTTTGCTCTCAAAAAGTTATACCACAGCAGCAGCAACAATATGTCCATTAATTTGAGAGCTGACTTTCAGCTTATAATGTAAGCTCATTGGTTGTGATAAAGAAGATTCAAGTGCAATCAGAGCTTTGTTCCAGCGTATAGTTGACAGGAGCTACCCTCCTAAGAGAAATACCATAAAACTAAAGGCCAGTAATGGACAAAAAGAATGTATCATCAAGAGATTCTCCTGTTATATCGCATTTCTTCTTGCGATCTTTACCACTACCAAGAAAACGCATTTGAATACCAACATGCACACCGAGGCAGTTTTCCTCGGAAGCCTCAGTCATCTCTTAAACTTTCAGGCCAAGGGTTATATTGTTCTTATTAGGTAAACGGGGAAGTGGTGATGGGCCATGAGCCATAGCTAATGATATGTTTGACTGCTTTAATTATGCTCATTAATTTTCTTCAGGCATCACCAAAAGGTAACCATCACATTCTGAACCTTTAAAAAGCAGTAGAACTCCTTCTATGCTCCGTCCAATAGAAAAGCTGATGCACAACATCCCCCTACAGTCTCCTCCATAGGGAATACTTTCAGAGAGAACACGAAAGATGTAATAATACAAATAAGAAACTATCTTGATGTTGTCCTAAATAACTCAAATTTCCTCCACTGTAGAATAAGCATGGCACTGGCCTCTAGGAATGTTCATCATGGCCTGCTTGAAATACTGAAGCACGAACATCAAGCTAGCATCCCAATAATGACAAGGCCTGAATTCTCTTCCACATATATACGCATCATTATGCTAGCTTCCAAAGATCCACACAAGACCAGCCTCTTTGATAGGTCAAATCTGTTCCATAGATAAACTCACTAGTAACCTCACTCTTGAAAATTCACTGGTAATACCTTTGGACGAAACAGCAGAGTGATGGCATGTCCCGAAAAACTGTTAGCCTCCAATGTAGACTATCCTATCTCCATGCTTCAGAAATACTTGAAAACTAATAAATAGATAAATAAAGAAGACTCACCTCAGTAATATGAACCAGAACTACCCGGTCCCATGTAATTGTTGCCTCCTCCACTGCGGCTTGAGTACATCGAAGAGTAAGAGCTGCCACCAACCTGCATTACAATCAATGGAATAAATGAGAGAGCAGGCGAAGCATATTGCTTACATATCTATCACAGATAATAAGAGGATTACATTATTTCCTCGAGACATGTACTCGCTATAGCCTGATGAGTACACTCCTCCAGCATCACTGCTACCATAAGAACCTAAAACCATAGAGAACAAAATATTCATGTCATGACAAAAGAAAGGCATAAATTATCAGTGAAGTAACACTTAGATGACCAATTAAATACCTCCATAACCCATACTTTGATGACGACTCCCATAGTACCCATGTGAATCTTGACTGGACATACTGGACATAGAGCTCCTACTGCCACCATAACCCATACTAGATCTCCCATGTCTGAAACAGAATCCACATGGTTACCACCAACGGCAGCAATATAGACATTTTATTCGATTAATTGCTTCCCTACACAAAATACAGAATACTAACCTGTCACCATAGGCATCGCTGTAGTGGCTACTAATGCCACCTAGTTCATAGTCCAGCCTTGCCCTGGATGGGCGGACCCCCGGATCAGCATAACGTGGAGGCACATCATCCTTCATTTTAATGACATGAAGCAAATTATAACACTCTCAAGTACAATAAGAAACAAAATATGTAATTCCACTTCAAAATTAATCAAAAAGATTGTTACCACTGCAGAATAAGGACGTTTTGACCCTGAAATAGATTCATAATCACGCGCACGTGCTTCCCGATAGCTTGGGTGTCTTTCAAACCTCTGTCCGTAGCTCTCATCAGGATAATCCCTCCTTGCAGCAGGGCGGGATGTACTTCTATGCAGGTCAGTGTAACCAGATTCACGTACAGGATAATCATCTCTGTATGCCACACGTCTCTCGGGCACAATTCTGGAACCATAATCTGCAGGTACTCTGCTGCTCCTTGGAGGAGGAAGCTCCTCTCTTCGAGTGTACTCCCTCTTCAAGCTACTTCTCGAATATGAAGGAGCTGCCAAAACAAGAGAGGTTTACGATGAAGATTCACACTGCTCCCTTTGCAGCTACATCGTATGTATATTGACTAACTCATACCAGGTGGCCTCCTATCATAAGACCTAGTTGGAGGAGGCAATGGCCTGGCTCTTGGTGGCATGGCCATCACAGGACGTCTATCTCTAATAGCAACAGGCCTCTTCAAGCTGGCTGATGGAATCCGACCTCCAGTGCCCCTTATCCCACGTGCAGGGAAGCTGCGTACGGCTGGACGACTCCACGAACCTCTGGAAGATCGACCAACCACACGTGTAGAACGCATATCCCCACGACTTGAATATTTTCCTTTGCCTCTCTGAAGTGGTCTTGACAATCTGGCCCTAACTTTGGCCTGAAATACACAGGTAACTCTTCCATTAATAGAAAAAAGCAAATAACAAAATCACAAGGTCATAGCCTAAACTACATACAACACGATAGATGGAATGATACATGCCAGAATAAGATAATGGCAACTAATCCCAATGGGATATAATTGGTAACCTTTTTTCCATAATATCCAGTCTTATTCACTAAAGAGTCCCTTATGGGCAGAAGTTCCCTGACCAAATCAGATTGTTCTCACTCCCTCCTCACCTCTCACACACAGAGACAACATGCATAAAAGCCTGAGAGTGTGTGTGTGGGTGTAGGTGTATGTGTGTGTGTCTCCCTACACAAGCAATACATATCAATTCTTATGATGTCATATATATATATATATATATATATATATATATACACATACACATCACACGCCAGCAAACTTACTTGCAAGTTCCCAGAGCATTTTTCCCTAGAGTGATTCAATATACACAATCAATGAGATTGGTTGATGAAATGAAAATATACAAAATGATGATTAAACGGACCTTACTATCACCTTCACCCAACTCAGAATTATTGATGCTTTTGGCACATGTCACTGCTGCATCATGAGTGTCAAATGTAACAAAACCGAAGTCCCGTCTTTTGGCAGATGGCATATTCCTAGCAAGCTCAACCTTTTCAACCTCACCATACTTCTTCAAGAGCTCCCGCACACGATCCTCATCCCATGAAGCTGGCAGACCATCCACAAATACAGTCTTAACCTGAACGAAGGAGTACTTGGTGACATTGGTCGAATGATGAGCCCTCTTGCCAATTAACAGAGACCAAGAAAGAAACATAACAATCTCAACCGAGAGAATGTTCAATGGATCATAAGTAAATTTCATCATGACAGCAAACCAGAAGCCCACATTGCCAACTGAAGTAGAAAAGAAAAGAGCCTAATCTAAAGAGTAGTCAGCACCAGAAATATTATTTCAGAGAATACTTCACATAAAAAAGGAAGTTGTCTTAACAAATGCGCACAATTGAAATGCCGTCATTTCCATCAATAGGAACATTTTCAGGCACTGTTACTTGCTTAGTGCCATCACATTTTGCGTTGAGGATCTAGACCAAGCAATGCAGTGCTTTCCATCCCAAAGTTAAACTTTTAAATGGCACTGCTAAAACTCAAGTTGATCACATTACCTGTGCCATTATTTCATCCCCAGGATCAATAAATGAATCAGCAAAAGAGACCTTGGCAGGCCTATCAACTCCGAATAGAACATCTCTTTTCTGAAGCCTTTTAAATGCATCCATGGCTTCAGAACGAGATGAAAATTCCAGAAAGGCAAAGCCTCGGTTCATCCCTTCATTGTTACCATCTTCAACTAATGTCACGTCCTCAACGTTCTCCACACCGTAATGTTTCAACTTCTCCTTCAACTGAAGACAAATTTGTCATGAGAAAGAGAGGAATACACAAGATCTTCGAACCACCACTAAAACTTCTTGCACAACAAAAATTAATTTGACCCAAAAGTTGCACTTACAGCTTCCTTTGTCCAGGTTTTACATATATTACCAAGAAATAGGGTATCGCTGTCTTGACTTGGAGTAACGCCACACTGTTTTCCCTTAATCTGGAATAGCACTTATCATAAGTTAAGATTATAATTCAACATTAGTTGAGTGAAACACCAGTTCAAGAACTACAGGAACCAAAAGTTACCACTGGATTTCTAAGATCCGTGACAGCTCGTCTTGCTTGTTCAACAGTCGCAAAGCGTAGGAAAGCAAATCCCTTGTTCTTCCTAGTCTGAGGATTCATCATCAGCCTGACTTCTGTTACCTCACCAACTGCACTGAAGACTTTCCTCAGATCATCCTCAGTCGCATCCTTGTCTAGTCCTCCAACAAACACTTCAAACTCTTTGCGTTTGCGCCTCTCTTTGAAAACGTCATGGTGATCATCCTCCTCCGCATCAAGCGTCTCCGGATGTTCTGGGTCCTCATCTGGATGATCTTCATCTTCTTCACCCTCGAGTTCTTCGTGAACATCCTCCAGTTCCTCCTCCATCATATCTCCTTCTTCCTCTTCGACAAGATGCTCCTCCTCATGTTCTTCCTCCCCTTCAACTGCCAGATCATGAACATCATCCTGTTCCATCTCTTTATCATCATATTCTTCTGGCTCATATTCAGGATCATTATACTCCAGATCCAACCGTTCGTCTTTCCCATAATCATCAACCGACTCCTTCACCTCATCTTCTTCTGTCACAAAATAAGTATTACTTTATAAGCTCAAGCTTCTGTCCTCATCAATTGACATCTTACTTTATTGCACAATAACCGCACGTTTCGTGCCTCTCCATCTCATATAAAAACGGACGACCACCAAGAACTAACTTACCCACAAAATTTCCTAGGCACAAAATTCAAACAGCAAACTTCACCCAAATCCATGCTTTTGTACAAAAACTATTTCTTCATGGTCGACTTTGGATCAGACCCAATAAACACCAAAGACTCATCAAACAGTGGAAAAGAAAAAAATTCGTGCTCCGTCGCAAAAAGAGCCCAAAAAAACATACTCAAATAACAGTGAAAACCAACAAACACCAAAACCCGCAAAAGGAACCAGCAGGACAATCTAAGCAAGGCAAACCCTGAGAACAGCCACCACAACTTCGATTGAAAAACCGCAATCAATCCGCACCGAATAGAAAAAAATTGGAGCACGAGAATTAGACATACTCATCAGCGGAACCGAGCCATTCGCCCGAGCAACCTCCGGCCTGCTCCTTTCCTCGACGACCGGCTCCGCGACGACCGGCGGCTTCTCCTCGACCTCGGGCCTCTTCTCGAGGACCGAACCGCGCTCTCCCGCGACCACGACGACTTCCTCCTTCACTTCCTCGACCTTCGGCACCGGCTCCTCCGCCGCGGGCGCATCCTGCTGGCTCTGCGCCCTCTTGGAGGAGGATCTCGCGGCCCGCTTCTGCCCCGACGCCGCTCCGCCCCGCTTCACCGTTCGAGGAGGCATCGCTCCCGATTGAGGTCAAGTAGCGATCGATTCGGAGCGCTAGGGTTCGAGAAATCGCGAGCTAGGGACCCGAATCGGGTCAATCGGGGTGGGAGAAATAGCTTGCAGCAGATGAGGAAGAGAGAGAGAGAGAGGAGGGAGGGAGAGCACGAGAGAGGGTGAAACCCTAGCTGCGGATTTATACGGTGGGAGGAGGAGGAGAGTGAATTTCTATGGCGTTTCGTCGGGGGTTTCAGCGCTGGTACAGCCTCGGAGTCACACGTGTGCGTGGAGACTGGGCTAGTCAGTCAACGCACGAATTAGGTTATTTATTTATTTTTTTTTAAGGGAGAAGCATGTCACATTTTGGAAAATTCTATGTTTTTTTTCCGTACGAAATGTTGAAAGGAGAATAACGATGCATTTTTGAAAATTCAAAGTGATTTTTTTTAATGTGAATTGAGAAATTAAATAAGACCCTTATTTGATTATCCAAAAGAAAAATAAAAAAAAGGAAGATAGGTTTGCGCTCTAAATGCTCCGACGCTCCATTTACATTATGAAGTTGATCTTACTTTGATTTAAATGAAGTCGGATACGGTAGAATTGCTTGAACAGTGCAAAGTGACCAAGCAAGAGAAGCAATTATGAGATGAAATAGTGTGTAGCATAAAGTTTATGCTAATTCATAGGGTGCAAGGCTATATTTTAAAAGTTTCTTTTGAATGTGTAAAGAGAAAATTAGTCTGCATGGCGTGTTAAAGAAAATGTTAACAAAATCGACGTGGGAAAAGATGACTTGAAATTCAAATGATCGGTTATCGATAAGAATAGCTCCTTAGTTCCTCATTCAAGCACAAAATGCACGAATAGAGCTTTTGCACAGAGTGTGGATTTTTGCAAATTTAAGTGAGATGGAAATGTCAACTGATTTGGAAAAAAGAAATCTCAAGGAATTGAAATACATTGAAAAGGAATGCACGTGGGACTGAGAGGTGCAAGAAATTGAAGGCACGAGAGCAATGGCAGGATAAACTGCTTGGAGAGTTGAGTGGGTTCGTGTCTTCTTCAGGGATGAATTCCTTGATCTCTCCTTCGTTGCTGCTTGAAATTTGTCTTGATAACCGTTTTCACCATGATTTAGTTTTGCACGTGCCCAGCAAGTGGTCCTACTTTGTTGGAAGAACCCCCTTTATGATTCTTGCCTCATTGTACCCACATTCTAATCCACTTCCACTTTCGTCATTTGCTTGGTTGCGTCATCCAAGGTCAATTTAGCATTTCTTTATCCACACAACCTTAGAAATTTCTTTTGAAGTCAATTTTACTGACAACATATATAAAAACCCTAGAGAGAAAAATTAGGAGAGGTGGTCAATTCCCTTCTTAAAACTGAGGACCAGTTCTGAACCTATTAATCCGGAAATTAAATAAGAATTCTTGCAAGCTCTCTGCTCTCTCCTCCTCCCCAGTTGGGAGAGAATTTGCCAACCCTAATCCTAATCGTTGCAAGCCCCCAATTTTGACAACAGCCTAGCCCTAGCCCAAATACTCCCTCCGCAGTTTAATTCAAGTTTCGAAAGAAGAGATTTGTCGATGTAAGAAAAAGCAAAAGGAAGGATAAACGGGAAAAAGAAAAAACAACCAAGAAATTTACCTCATTTTCGTGTGCAAAGAAGAGGGGCAACTTTGCGTGACGTGACGGTGGCAATGAGCAAGGGAGACGATCGTAGGGACTGAGCATCAAGTGGCGAGCGCAAGGGAGATGAATTGAGGGTATCTCGAGCCATGAGAGGCTGAGCAAGTGACTAACAAGAGAGAGATAGAACTAAAGGAGATGAAGACTCAAGGCCGAATTTATGGACTAGTTTCTATGGGAACCAGCCAGTTAAGTACCTCTAGAAATTAGAGAGAGAAACTCTGAATTTGTAATTGCATTTCTGAGTGAGAATAAATGAGGAAAATGAGACTCTTATTTATATAAGAACCCTTCTTATTACAATCGTTGATCTTTGACCCAACTTAACGGTGGAGATTAATGAGAAATCTCTAGAACACAAAAACATATTTCCCATTTTAATCAGGATGAATACTCTAAAATGCCCTCACGAATATTCTAGAGTACTTAAAAAGGGTCCTTAAAAGCTTCAATGTCCACCCGATTATTTTGGATAATATCTCGTTACATTTCGCCCAAAAAACATCGAACCATTATTATTGACACATGGATTTAAACTCTTGCATTTCCTCCTTCACATGTTTTCTTAGTTGATCAGGTGTAACTACATTAGCCTTTTCCATGGATTACTACTATTGTGAAAGCATGCGATCGATTACAAAGGAAATTGGTACTTATTTTTGAAATGAAGTCCCTAGATATTTTTTAAGGGGGACGCGGGTAATTTTAAGATGTTTCTTATTATAATTCGTAGTTATTTAATGCAGGGGTAGTGAGGAAAGATTTTTTTAGTCGAATGGTTGTGAGGAAAGTTTTTTTTTTTGTGGTTGGTGAGGAAAGTTGAAATGTGAGGTAATTGACACTTTTGGCAAAATGCATTGATGTGTAAGATTACACTTGGTAGTTCGAATTAGAGTCTAGATAGAATCATAAATTATTCTCCGATGTTTGGCAATGTCCTCTAACCAGGATATATCGGGAAAAAATGCTGGATAAGAAATTTGAAGGAGGAGTGGGATGAATCTGGATTGAATAATTTTTTTTTTTTTTGGAATAATCTTACTAAATACCCGTTATCTTTCATTATGGAGTGACAAGAGATGGATCATATTTTGCTTCGCTGACCATCATGTGAGGACCACTACCATGAGAGCTTTTTGTTGTCATTTCCAACCATTACACAATTGTTGTCGCCTCCGATCACCGCGGATCGTGTTCCGATGGCTGAGGGTAAAAAAGAGTATGAAGACGATGGTTGTGGCCTCCCTGTGGCCTTCGACCATAGGGGTTGTCTCGATAGATCATCTTTCTTTCTTGCTCATCTTCTAAAGCCTTTTCATACTGCCCTTCTGTTCTTCTTTTTCCTATTGATTTATCTATTGATACTATAGGCTCTTCTTTCCGGGTGGCGTGGCTTCTATACTGCACTGGGATGATTTTCGGAATCTTTTCTCCAGTAACACGAGTTAAATGGCTGAGTGACGGTGAATAGAGTAATGCTCATGGACCTCCCAAATTAAAAAAGCCAGAGAGATAATAATCTGTGCTACGTAAATAGAACCTGAGATAGTTGAGGAAAGGGATGTGATTGTTACATTTCCAGAAATTCGGAATTTGTTGAACTATCAAATGGCCGTGATTCGTGTTCATACATAGTCTAAAGACCAGGTTTTCAACCAGAGGGCAACCTGGATCGACCCCTTCAAGTTCTACCTCTTCATCTTTGTAACACAGATAGGGGGCTGTGAACTCGCGTGGGGTTTGCATCAGCAACAAGAGGAAGTCGACCAATCAGACGACAGATGGGACAACAGACTCAGGATACTATGGGGAGTGTTGGAAGTGGCTCTTAGAGGCCGAATCATCTGGATATAGTGGGGAATTTTAAAAGACTTTCAATCCTACCTTGATTTCACCAAACATATTCACCAAACATATGATAACTCGACCAAACACAGCCTTCTGGGTTTGGTAGTCATGATAAAAGTTGGGATATGATAAAATTTAGAGTTTTGCCAGCATAGCAATCTTTGGACTAAAGTTAGAGTAACAACCTGTTGTAAGCCACAAATTTTTAAAGGAGTGGAACCCACGACAAGTTCTAATTATTTGTTATTTATTTTTGTGACCCAAAAGAGGCTGTTATTCTAGAGTACAAAAAGTCATATAAACATTTCTTTAAAATTTATCATGTCCCGTATTTGGTTCCTACCCAAGATAAGATAAAGTTGGATATAAAAGAAAAATAGTCCATATAAAAATATTCAATGAGAGTGGTGAGATAAAGTAAATATGAATTCATATATCCATGACATAAGAGCTATTTTTCTCAAATAACAAACTTTTTAACTAAAAATATTTAAAATAATATTTGCATTGATATAAAAAAATAAAATTCAAAATAACGAAAAAATAATGGACTATTTTTGTTTTTTATTTATTCCTATTTTATTTATATATTTGAATTTCTTCCTATCCTATAATATATTCTATATATATATATTTAGTATCTATATTTATTACAAATTTTAGATATCAATATAGTTTATTATTTAATACATTTTGTTAAGGAATGATGGAAGGGAATAAAAAAAAAGAGAGAAAAATAATTAAAAAATAAGTAAATAAGAATGAAGTAGAAGAACTCCAATTTTAAATGGACAAAGTTAAACTTTAAATGGAATTTTCTAATTCACTCTATTTCTGTCTTCTCCATATCTTTGGTTTATGTTGAAGTTTCACAACTCTTCGTGGTTCTTTGTTCATGTCAAGCTTCACGAAAACGGCGAGAAAGTTGAAATTCCTTCTCCTTCATAGCTCTTTGGTTTATGCAAAAAATCCATGAGTGTAGCAAAAAAGTCAAAATTCATCTTTTCCGTAGGTTTGTGGTTTGTGTTGAAGTTTCATGAAAGTGGTGAGATAGTCAAAACACTATATTTTGCAGAATCATGAAGGTTAAGAATTGCGTTCTCTCTCTTTTACTATATTTGTCGTTCATTGGTTAATCTACCTCATCGAAATTGTTGTAACTTGTTGACATTTATTATCATCATTGAACCTGCAAATTTGGAATGTTGCAATGAGTTCTTTTTCTTTTTAATAGGTAGCTTGTACAATAATTATGAATTAATTAATGTAGGTTATTCTGTTTGTGGATTTGTGATTTCTTTAGCAAAAAATTATGAGATATTATAACCATCTCTATTTGCGCAAAGCTTATTTATATCGATATGTTGTTCATACCAAACAATAGACATAATTAGATTTGAAATTATCTAATTTTATTATTGCAATCCATTAAACATTGAATAACATATAGCAAAATTTTTTAGATTTCTTATCATATTTTATCCAGTCCTATCTTAAAAATTCAGATGACCAAATGCAATTTTAAGGTGAGGATGGTTCAACCTAGGAACTAGTCACAGAAAACCAGCCACAGAGAGGCGCAAAAGCTTAAAGCTAATACTACGAGGGAGTATCACGCTTTCAGGCTGCGACAAAGAGCATCCGAATCTCAAAACTGCTTGGCGGTGGTTGTATTACAGTTTATTTTTGCTTGCTGGAGTGTAATCTATGCATTGAAAATCTAGTTATTTCCATTTGATCGTATACCTAATTAATATTGCATAAAATTAAATAGCCTTGTACAAAATTTACTTGCCGTTTAGATTTTTTTTTTGTACGATATTGTTTTTCTAAGTCAATTATGCAATTATTTTATTTCTTTTTTTTTTGTGCACGGTATTTAATTTTCTAGAAGTTATTCTTCTTGAATGTAACCTTACCTTACATTGATATTTCCTACATGAAGCACATTATCACAAACTTAGATTTGTCAGGAAGGTATTCACAACTATGAAAACGAATATGCCAGCACAAAGCACATGCCAAATATCTTATCTAACATATATAGTTAATACTGGAGTTGAGAGAATATTTCCTTTCGCACTCACCACATGCCATTTTACTTTATTTCTATGTCACATGGGACAAGAGCTTCAAATGGCAATAAGGTAACCAAAGGAAAGTTTTTGGATGGGAACTAACTTCATGACATCTTTTATACAATCCCAAGAGTTTTGAGAATTTTCCGAGACACTCGACTGTATGTTGTATACGATAAAAGTGGTATAGATTGTTTACCTTTATGAAATTAGCCCTTTACTTCGTTTGTTTGCTAATGTGTAATTAATTGTATGTTGCCTCAAAACTCATGATCATGTTGCTGAATATTGTGAAGTAAAATCAATCAAGGGCAATTTTTTTTTTTAAATGAGAAAAAGAGATCAAGGATTGTCGTAGTGTACTTATCTTTAAAAAATTATCAAAAAAGTTTTCAAGCTATTGCATTTGTGCCAGTTTAGTTTATCCGACTATTAATAAATGATGGTGTGGAATCCTAATCAGCGTTGGCCGACACTAACATGAAAACGACACCGTTTTGATGTTCCTTTGCTTTAAAAAGAAAAAAAGACTTCACGAAGTCCCAAATGATGTCGGGCTTGGCTAGAAAATTGTTGCCCAAAATGGCTGGTTTGATTTTTTTCCCAAATTAATATTAGGAACCGTAAATCGAGATCTTCCCTAAATTGATCTCAAAATTTTTGCCCAAAATGGCTGGGTTTCTTTCCCAAATTGATATCAAGAACCCTAAATTGAGATCTTCCCTAAATTGATCTCAAAATTTTTGCCTCAAATTTGAGTTGACGCTTGGCCAACGCCTTCGCCTAACGTTTACAAAACACCTTCGCCTAGATTCACCCAATGTTTGCTTGATGCTTGCCCAACGCCTTTGCCAAGTCACCCAAATTTCTTGTTTCTTGAAATTGCGGTACTTTATATTTATGGCAAGGCTTTAGCCGTCTTGATTTCTCCAGGGTTTTATTTCTTGGGTTGGATATGGATGGTCACAGCTCGTTAGATTTTGTTCAAGAAAATTCATGCACCTTTGTGTTCAAGAGCATGGGTTTTGACACGCCGCTAATTAAGTCATCTACCTGAAACTAGCTCTTTTCTAAGTCAATTTTGTCGCTGGCAATGTCGTGTTTTGCTGCTATGGATGTTCTGTTCATTTTATATCTCGAAAATTCTTTGATTCATGAAATTATCAAGTGATACATACTCTTATGGTACATTTGATTCAGCTTTACAAGTGGCTTTGGGTGTAATGTAAATGCAGAAAGCCAAAGCCCTTTAAGGGAATGCAAATTGTGCTTAGTAAAAACTCTTTGCAAATGAACTTTGGATTCAAGGTGTGTTTGGCAAAAAACTTTTTGCAATGGGCTTTAGCTATAGTTTTTATATTTTTTTTATTAAAAAAACCTAAACCCTTTGCCAGAGTCGGGGAAAGGCTATGGCTGTTGGTGAGCAAGATCTGGCGTCGGCGGTCATCAGCTGAGGTTGCCAGACCTCGAGCAACCTCTGGCAAGGGTAGCGTGACCTAGGCAAGGGCCGCTTAAGGTCGCATGACCTGGGGCGACCCTTGGCGATGGCGTCATGACCTAACCCTCCGAGCTTTAGATCTCAAGGAATAGCTTTAGAGATACTTGTTCAACAGACAGTTCTCTAGGTGCATTGCATAAAGAAGGCTTGAAAGCATCTTCTTTAATTTTTGTCCATGAGGTTCATCAATTGAGAATGTGGATTCTCCCAAATTCATATCTTGCGTGATAGTGGTTCATTTTAAGTTTTTAGACAACTTAAAAACTTTATATAAGAGTATCACGACCTAATTTTTCGAGTTCACCACCTAAAACTAGGTTAATGGACTACTAAGCTTTTAAGCTTAGCTCGAGCTCTCCCAAGCCCATACCAAATCGCGACTTAAGTCTAAATTTTAAAACATGCAAAAGATTATCAACTAGAGTCGCCACTAATCTGTTTACGGTAGGTCGATTAGACACCTAAGTAAAATAAATGGAGGTTTATTTTACTCCTACGAGCTAGAGAGTAAGGGTACGGGGACTTGGTTACACTAGAATTTTCTAATGCCCTTCGGTACCATTCTTTTTATTTTTTAAAAATGTTTTTGCAAGCAACTTGGATTTATTTTAACCGAAATTACTACCATGCAAATATGATGACAACACGGATGCTTAGCCAATATTAAACATTCAAAATGAATTACATCACACAAAGCAAACAACTTTTTTTGGGTTTTCTTTGAGATTAGGATTCTTTTTATAAAATGCATTTTTAACTAAATGACCTGATTTTACTAATATGCAAATCCTAATTAAATGGGCCTATTATGCAATCTAAATAACATGCACCTCATTACTTAATTTTACTAATAAATAAATTCTAATCAAATTATCCTATTATGCAAACTAGTTAATATGCACCTAGTATTTTTGTATTTTTTTTATTGAAATTCAGAATTAATGAAAACCCTAATTAAACTATCTAGAAAGGGATAATTTTCTAATTTATTCTAGGGATTAATTTGACTTAAACCCTATCCTATCTTAGAAAACTATTCTTTTTAAAAAAATATGAGATAATTAAAATGTGCGAACATTATCTAAAACCCTATTTTAAAAAAGGTTATTTAGGTTCAACCCTAACCTATTTCAAAAATGCAATCCTAAAAAATGTAATCTTAAAAAAAAAAAAAAAAAAAAAAAAACTAAGTTACTAAACCTACATGTTTGATTTACTAAACCTATATGCTCATGCAGAATTTTGATTTTGATTTTTGATTTTTTTGATGTTTTTAGTTTTTTTCTAAAAGATAAGTAATTATTAAATAAATATTAAATCTAAACTATCAACAAAATAAAGGACTAAAATAATCGAAAAAATAACCTGTTATCTCACAGGTCAAATTAACGATTATCCTAACCCTAATTAAAAATCTAATCCGAAGTCTTACGGATCAAATTAATAATTATAACGATTTAACAATTAAAATTCTACCAAAAAGCCCAAAAATTAATATAAATAAAAAAATGATCCGATGTCTCTCTGATCAAATTAATAATTATAATAATTCCGGACAAAATTCCTACGGATAAATGCCTACTAAATCTACAAATATTAACATCCAAAATTACAATTCAAATAATTAAACTAAAAATGCTATCAAATGAGATAAACAAAAAATAACGTAACAGATAAAAAGAGTAAAATAAACTAAATTACAAAGAAAGTAAAAAGTAAGAGTAAAATATAAAAAGCAAAAACCACCCAAAGTAAATAACAAGAAAAAGTAAAAAAAATAAAAATAAAAACTACCTAGGGTTAACACGGACGGGGTGACGCCGAGCGGGGGTGGTCGGTCGCGCGGAGTTCGGACTCCGGCGAAGGCTGGACGGCGCCGGAGGCTACAGGGCGGTGACGGTGAGGTGGTGCTTGGGGCGATGGGTGCCGGCTCGAGCGGGTCTGGAAGACGGGCGCAGATCTGGGTCGCGGATATGGAAGACGAGTGCGGATCCGGGTCGCGGAGTGCCCCGGGTCGCGGATCCGGCCGGCGGGGACACGGCGAAGGCTCGAGGAGGCGTTCGTGGGTCGCCGGTGTGGAACGGCGACGACGGCGTCGAGCGGGTGCGACTAGTTGGTGGAGCGAAACGACGATGGCGTCGGGCGGTTGCGGATCGAACCGGGCGATGTGGGGATCTCGGATCTGCGGGCGGCAAGCGGAGGCGGCATCGGGTGACGCGAGCTACGGCGTCGAAGTTGCGAGGGCGAGCGACGGAAGTGGGGCGTCGGGGGAGCAGGGGCGCTGGGACTCCGGCTGTAGATCGGCGACGGGGCGGCTTGGCGACGCGAGGGATCGGGTCGCGACTGCTGTGGGCGGAGGCGGATCGGCGAGTGTCGGAGTGGCGGCTGTGCTGGTTGGGGCTGTGGCGTCGTAGTGGTCTCACGGACGGGCGGCTCGGGCTCCGGTGCTGCGGGCGAGGCGGCGATGTGGAAGGTGACCGGCGTAAGCGCGGCACCGGTGCAGGCAGGGGGTGCCCCGCGAAGAAGATGAACAAGTGCCGCTCTTTTTTTTTTTTTTTTTTTTTTTTCGTTCGCCGGACGCTGTAAATTTTTTTTTTTTTTTTTTTTCGAAATTTCACTCAAATTTGTCCTCAGATTTCTCCAAAAAAAAAAAAAAATCCCCCCCCTTTTTCTGGAAAAATACAACACTCTTTTATAGTGGTTCCAGACGACTGCATTTTTATGGCATTTTTCAAATTTCCATCTCTTGCCACATTAAATCAAATCTGTAAATTAGAGCATGATTTCGGAATTAGCTCAATCTTGCTCAGATTTCTTCCATTTTGCAAAATTCTTGCCCATTTTTCACTTGATTTTTGCTGCATTTAACAAAATCCGGACATCCATCAGAATTCCATATTTCCTTGCATAATTCAATCAAATCAATTTCCCCCATTTTCATTTTTTTCTTTTTATTTGTTCAAAATGCAATTTTATTTTTCCAAAATTAGGTGTCAACAGCTGCCCCTCTTTGAAGGTGAGCTCGTAGAGGTTGCATTCAAAGACAAATTGAGACATAATTTTAGTTATGCTCACGCACTAAATGACTTTTTGTTGGAAAATGAATTCCTTTTTTTTGAATGCAATTTATATGATGCATGGAAATGCTAATGCAAATGATAAAGGAACTTACCCGGAATTACTTACCTCCGAGGAGGGTAGAATGATTCAAGATAGTTGGCGTTACATGTCCAGGACTCGTACAATTCTACGGTTGCCCATAATAGTAACATGGCTTTGCAAAGAGACTGCTTTCCCATGACTCGTACTATTCTACGGTCGCCTAGTATGACAGTGTTTGGTTGTGTTTAGGACCCGTACCATTCTACGGTCGCCTAAACGGGGATTCATTTTCCAGGACCCGTATCGTTTTACAGTCGCCTGAGTAGGTGTTGTTTAGGACCCGTATCATTCTACGGTCGCTTAAACTGAGATAAATTTTTCAGGACCCGTACCATTCTACGGTCGCCTGATAAGGTGCTATCTAGGACCCGTACCATTCTACGGTCGCCTAAATTGAGACAAATTTTCCAGGACCCGTACCATTCTACAATCGCCTGATGAGGTGCTATCTAGGACCCGTACCATTCTACGGTCGCCTAAACTGGGATAAATTTTCCAGGACCCGTACCATTCTACGGTCGCCTAAACTAGGATTCATTTTCAGGACCCGTACCATTCTACGGTCGCCTGAATAAGGAATAGATGTTGTCGAGGACCCATACCATTCGACGGTCGCCTTGACGGAAAATTGATTTTTCAGGACCCGTACCATTTTACGGTCGCCTGAATGGGGAAATTGCTTTTCCAGGACCCGTACCATTCTACGGTCGCCTAAACGGGGATTCTGCTTGGCTAGGACCCGAACCATTCTTCGGTCGCCCAGCGTTGCAATCTGGAGAAAAATCTTTAGGGACAACTCAATCGAGTGTCAGTGTATTCAAAAGGGGAATACTTGTGCAACGACAAATATTTAAGGTATGAATAGAGATATACTTACCTGGTGACATCTCAGTTACTTGGGGATGTGTCTCCTACAAAACATAATCGTAGGAGAGGCAACATACATTTATAATCACAGACATGCATTAATTCAAGTAAGGTTCATGCGTAATGATTTCTATCAACCACGCATCATCCTAATTTCAATAGGAATGATCTCGAATGATGATTCTAATCTGAACGCATGAGCGTCATGGATGTGTCAAATGAGGGATCCTTCGGCCTGAGAGAATTTTACACTCATCAACATTAAAAATGGTCATTTCATCTTGACCTTTGATGCAGGATTTTGGCAATCGCTCTATCTCACCGTCATCATGCCAAACAAGGATCTGTGCAATCTCGCAAGTGGTACGACCTTACCAATCTGAGAGGTCTTTAAGAGGTACCATAATGTGGGCTTGGTCAACGGCTTAACAAACGGGACTCTTTGAGTCGAGGCTATTGAAAGAATGAGTGATATTCTGTAATCATTTCTGGGTTTACAAGTCAAGAACCCTGCAAAATGAGAAAGAAATAATCTTGCTCGCACTTCTTCGAGTGATGCTTAAAACATGTGAACCCCTAGGTTAATCCAAGTGCCCTAATCAGAAGAGACTTTGCAAGGGACGTAACGTAGGCTTGGTTTATGGGTTAAAAAATGAAAGGATCATTAGGCTCAAAAAGTGCTTAGGGGTCAGAATTGGTGATCATCTTGACATTTCCACCACTTTCCTTTTCCACTGTCGACGATTTTTATATCACAACTCCATTGATTGTAACATCATTTGAGTTTTTTAGTATCACCTTGTTGGGGATATGACTCGCTATATCAAGAGTTTGATTTTTTCTCTTTTCTCGGGCATTGGCCTTGCTTTTACCAGGCACATTGTTTTTTCATGCCTCATTATTTTTTTGCACTTATTTTTGAACTTGCACAACCATCCTTTGTCAGCATTCTAAACCATGTTACTTGAATGGTTCTCTTTTGCCTTGCCCCAGTGTGGGGGATGATCACCAACTGGGTTTAATATGAAATGAATTCATAGGCTCAAGTGGGTTATGCAATGGATGAAAGTGTATAGGATAAAGAAGAACTGCTTTTCGTCATCCTAAGGCACTTCAAATTACCGTACGAGTTACACTACAAAAGCAATATTCGAAGATTGATGCAAGTGGGAGCAACAAGATTTCTACCATTCATTTCAAATTTGTCCCAATGTGGGATGATTCTTGACAGGGATGATTTAAAAAAGAATCTCCATAAGCATATGGGGCTCAAAGGGGCTGAGCAATGGATCACCTGTAGTGTTTGAGGTAGAGAAAAGAATGCCTCTCATCACGTCGGTTGTCGTACCATTGGTGAGATCACCTTTTCCTTGCAAGCATAGAATTTTCCCACACAACTCACTGGGGATTAGTGTATGAAATAGTATATGGAACAAGGCTTGCCTATCATTCCAAAGCATCCCATTTGACACATTCAATTCATCTCACACAATTCATCAAGGAAGGAAAATGCAAGATTTATAACAAATTTGAACAATTCAACTCATTGAAGCAATTTATTCATCATAGAAATGCTTGCAGTTCAAAACATGACATGGAAAATTCTATCATGGGTAATACTTCTTGACAGCATCTGAATTAACTGGAGTGGAGAACTCACGACCATCCATTTCTGCCAAGATTAAGGCTCCACCTGGAAGTAGCTTCTTCACCACATATGGGCCGTTGTAATTTGGAGCAAACTTTCCTCCAGGATCTGGAAAAATTGGTAGCAGCTTCCTCAGAACAAGATCATTTACCTCAAAACGTCTTGGCCGTACCTTCCGGTTGAAAGATCTGGCTACTCTTTGTTGATAAGTTTGACCATGGCAGAGAGCTTTCGATCTTTTCTCATCAATCAAATTCAACTTGCTCAAATCTTTGCCGCAACCATTCGCCTCGAGACAACTCCACTTGAGATAAAACTCTCAAAGAAGGAATCTCCACTTCCACAGCGTAACCGCTCCATGCCGTACACCAAAGCAAAATGGGTTGCCCCAGTAGAAGTGCGGATCGATGTCCGATACGCCATCAATGCGAAAGGTAACCTGTCATGCCAATCTTGATAATTCTCGGCTGTTTTGGCCAAGATCTTCTTAATGTTCTTATTGGCCGCTTCAACAGCTCCGTTCATTTGAGGGCGATAAGGAGATGAATTCAGATGCTTGATCTTAAATTCGCCGAACAATCCATCAACGAGTTTGTTGTTCAAATTTGTCCCATTATCAGTGATGATTGCTTCAAGGATGCCATAACGAGCAATTATGTCACGTTTAACGAATTTCACAACATTGCGGGCAGTGACATTTGCAAAGGATGTAGCTTCGATCCATTTGGAGAAATAGTCTATCGCCACCAAAATGAATCGATGCCCATTTGAAGCCTTGGGATTGATTGGGCCAATCACATTAATGCCCCACATCAAGAAAGGCCATGGCTTGAAAAACTGGTGCAGCTCTGTTGGAGGAACGTTTATTTTATTCCCATGAATCGGCAATGGTGACAACTCCGAACATGTTGGATGCATTCACTTTCCAATGTGAGCCAGTAGTAACCTAATCTCATAACCTTCTTGGCTAATATGTGTCCATTGATATGAGGGCCACATACCCCTTCGTGCACTTCTTGCATGATTTGAGTGGCTTCTGTTGCATCTACACACCGCAACAAGACCGAATCATAAGATCTTTTATACAAATTCTCGCCACTAACGAAGAACTTTGAGGCCATCTTCGTGATGTACTTCCTATCAGTCTGGGTGCTTCCTTCAGGAAATTCTTGTTTCTGAATGTAATTCATGATATCGTAATATTATGGTTTTCCATCAGGTTCTTCAGTCACGATCATACAATAGGCCGGCTTCGGCAAAACTTCTATTTTTAGAGGTTCGACTTCCAACCCATCAGTGACTTGCAGCATAGAAGACAACGTTGCAAGTGCATCTGCAAATTGATTATGAGACCTCGGCAAGTATTCAAAAGAAACTTCCTTGAACTCTTTCACAAGATTTTCTAAATACTTGTGGTATGGGAGTAACTTGGCATCCTTGGTCTTCCATTCTCCCACGGTCTGTAGTATGATTAGTGCAGAATCTCCGAACACTTTTAACTTAGCCACACCCATCTCAATTGCGGCCTGAAGCCCGAGGATGCAAGCTTCATACTCGGTCACATTGTTAGTGCACGGAAATATCAATTTTGCAGCTACCGGATGGTGTTGTCCATCTGGAGATATCAGAACTGCCCCAGTACCCGAACCAGATAGGTTTACAGCTCCATCAAAGAACATCTTCCATGAGTCTTCATTTATACTCAAGACACGGTCATCAAGGAAATTGTCATCATCATTAGGGAGTCCTGAATTCTCAGCCAATAGATCAGCGATCACTCGGCCCTTAACCGACTTTTGTGGCATGAATTGCACATCAAATTCGGAAATCAAGATTTGCCATTTGGCCAACTTACCCACCAAAACTGGCTGATCAAGTAAATACTTGATAGGGTCGTTCTCAGTCACGAGGAATGTCTGATAATGTAGTGAATATTGTCGCAACCTATGCAACACCCACACCACTGCCACACAAGTCTTTTCAACATCAGAATACTTTAACTCTGATACAGTGAACTTCTTGCTGAGGTAATAAATGGCCCGTTCTTTTTTGTCAATAGGACTTTCTTGAGCCAACATTGCACCCAATGACTCGCTATGAATAGTGAGGTAGAGAATCAAAGGATGCCCCGGTGAGGGTGGGACAAGAACTGGCGGATTCATCAAGTACTGCTTCAGCTTGTTGAACGCTTCTCGACACTCATCATCCCAGTTGACTTGTGCATTCTTCTTTAGAATATTGAAGAATGGCTTGGCAGTTTCAGAGAGTTGGGAAATGAATCTCGCTATGTAATTCAATCTCCCTAAAAGGCTCCGGACTTCTTTCACCGTTGACGGAGGTTGTAATTCACATATGGCCTTAGCCTTGGAAGGGTCGATCTCAATCCCTTTACTGCTCACAATAAATCCGAGTAATTTACCGGATGTTGCTCCGAACACGCATTTAGCGGGATTTAGACGAAGCTTGAACTCATGGAGTCGACCGAACAACTTCTTCAAGGTTTCGATGTGGCTTCTTCTTGGTCGAGTCTTTGCAATCATATCATCAACATAGACTTCAATCTCTTTATGCATCATGTCATGAAATAATGCGACCATGGCTCGCTGGTAGGTTGCCCCTGCATTCTTGAGTCCGAAGGGCATGACCTTATAATGAGAGGTTCCCCACGGGGTAATAAATGCAGTCGTCTCCTTGTCTTCCTCCTTCATCCTTATCTGATTGTATCCGGAGAAACCATCCATAAATGAGAATAGTTCAAAACCAGCAGTACTATCCACAAGTACATTTATGTGTGGTAACGGGAAATCATCCTTCGGGCTAGCCTTGTTCAGATCTCGATAGTCAACACAAACTCGAACTCGACCGTCCTTCTTCATCACCGGCACGATATTAGCCACCCATTCGGGGTATTGTGAGACTTCGATGAATCCCACCTTAAAAAGCTTCATCACCTCTTCCTCTATCTTCTTTGAGAGTTCAGGCTTAGTTCTCCGTAGCCTTTACTTCTTAGGTGGCACATCCAGATTAGTAGGTAGGCAATGCTCCACAATTGACGGGTCTAGCCCAGGCATGTCTGCGTAGGTCCAGGCAAAGATGTCTTGATATTCCTTCAAGAATCGGATTAGGTGCTCGGCCTCGTCCTTGGGAGACTCGCCCCAATTTTCACCTCTTTGGCTTCTTCAGTGTCACTTAAATTAATAGTGACGGTCTGCTCGGATGTGAGAGCCTTAGCCTTTTCATGTTGTTCCCAGCTACGTTGCACCTCAATGGAGTCTTCGATCGAGTCTTCGGGATCATCATTATCAGCACTTGTTGCATTGGATTGGATCATTTCTACACCTTTGCATGCCATAAGATTATTCCTGAAATATGGAGTAAATAAATTAGAAAAACAGAGTAAATTACATCTTTTTGTTGTTTTTTTTTTGAAATTTTTTGGCAAAAATATTTTTTACACGAGGAAGCATGATGAAGCCCAAGCCTCAGAATTTTCCTTAGAATTTTCTTTTCTTTTATTGGCTGGATATCGTCACCGGGTTGGTTTGGTATACTTCATCATGCCCTCAAAATAAAACTTGTAATTTTATTAAAATTCATCAATCAATTACATTTATTGAATGGAAAAAATGCAACACTCAAGAATTAAAACAAAAGGAAGCCGAAAAATCTCTCAGAAAACAATGAAAATTCCCACGCAGGGGAATGTGCAAAAACAATAAAAGAGTTACTCTTGTGGGCCAAGGCTCATCTCTTTAGGGGGTCCTTCATCGATAGCTCCTATGATGAGGTCGTCGAACAAGCTTGCAACTCCTTCCAGCTCATCATCAGGATTCTCTGTCTTCGGGGTTGTTGGATCATCCATGCCACCCTATCCATCTGGGACTATCTCATTAGGATCAATGTAGTAGCTGGGAGGGGTCGAATACTTCACCAGGTAATCAAACTTGCCACTAGGTTGTCCCAGAGTGTCTATCACTTCCGCTTCATCCCGCATCATTCTTGGAAGACCGGGGAATGTTTCGTGAATGCTCGGGGGTAGTGGGTTTTGCCTCCCTCGCCCTTGGTCAGGTGGCGAGTTCCGCCTTTCCTGTCTTCGTCCTTCAGAACTTCCTCCACCTCTTCCTTGGTACCCTAAACCAACAGAACGGGACCTTTGAGGGGCTTCAATGGGGCTTCGGATGCCTTGACCATTTATTCCAAGACCATTATCAGGAACAAAACCATTCCCAACCATTACCCTCCCCACCATGAGGACAACATCTGAAACTTCAGGAATGGATGGCGATGAACCTCGAGAAGCATGTATGGTGGAGACCAACTCAAATGAGTGGTAACTTGATTCGAACTCAGAATCCGGCTCTACATAAGGGATAACCGTCTCATGATAGATCCGGTGGTCTTCTTCACCATACACAGTGACCAGCTTCCTTTCGATCACAAACTTCACAGCTTGATGTAGACTTGAAGGCACTTGCTCCCGCGGTGTGTATCCGAGAGACGACCCAAGAGGAAATTGAATGCGGTAGGGATGTCCAAAACTTGGAAGGGAATGTTGAAGACGACCGGCCCTATTTGCACGTCAAGATGGATTTCCCCAATCACCTCCTTTTTTGTTCCATCAAAAGCTCCCACCGAAGTCTTCGCAGCATGTATCCTCGACTAATCTACCTTGAGTCGGTGAAGAGTGGCCAACGGGCATATGTTCAGAGCGGACCCATTATCAATGAGCACTCGGGACACATGAGAAGACTTGTGCTTGACAGATATGTAGAGTGCTTTGTTATGTCCCCTGCCTTCAAGAGGGAATTCCTCATCTGAAAAGGTAATCAAATCCTTAAGAAGGACCGATCCCACAAATTCTTCCAGCTTGTCTGCCTTGACCGTCTCTGGTACACGAATTTCACTTAGCACCTTCATTAGCGACTTTTGATGCACGGGGGATGTCGGCAAGAGCTCGAGTAAGGAGATCCGGCGGCCATCTTCCGCAATTGGTCGACCACGTTGTACTCGCTTGCTTTAATCACGACCAAATTCCTTAGCCTCTTCATCGGTGATCGGCTTTGTAGGTTGAGCATTTGCTTGGGCATAGGTCCGACCGGACCTTGTGACGAGGTCAACATCTAGGTCATAAGACCAAGGCACCACTTTATCATTGACATACTCATATGGCTGAGGCATTTCAATCACTATCTCTTCATCGGATGCATCCTCTAGTTGAGGCATGTCCACAAGCGAAGGATCAACTTCTTCCTTGTCCGCATCAAGCGCAGCCTGCTCTTCTTCCCAATCGATGATGATGTGGGAAATAGTGGAAACTATGTAGTTACGATCAGCATACACGATGATGCTGTCATCCACCATCTTGGCAACTCTTTCCCTCATCAATGATAAGGGGACATCTTCATGATCCGAGATAGTATCCAGCTCTCACCCCAGTCCATTGTAAGCATCTGCCATGTGCACCTTCGAGTTCTTGATCCGACCGACTTCGGTTCCAGGATAGCATTCATCGTGCCCTCATGTTCCGGTAGCGGATTATTCTGGACGTTCGGCCGAGCAGTTTGAAATGAGAAGGCCTTCGTGTCCAAGAGATTTTGGATCTTGTGCTTGAGGGTGAAACATTCATCAGTTGAATGTCCCAGTTCACCATTATGGTAGTCACACTTCTTCGTCGAGTTGTAACCTCGAATGCTTTCGCGGTTAGGACGCTTCGGTTCACTAGAAAGTAAACCTTTCTTTTGGAGAATTGCTAACACCTGGGATGGAGATCCGGGGAGGGGAGTGAATTGCCTTCTATTATTTGCTTGGGCAAATGATTGACGACAATGCGGTTGTTGTTGTCTTGGATTCATCTGGATAGCCAGGGTACGTTTGGTACTTTCTTGGCCATAAGCTACATTCACATCCACGGCCGCTTCCTTCTCCTTTTTGGTGGTGAATCTTTTACTAGATGGCTCGGCAAACCATCCTTCCCTTATCCCCATTTCGATCTTGTTCTCCTACGGGAATAAGCCGATTAAAGCTCTCGACATACGTGCGGCCATTCGATTACGGAACTCAGAAGGAAGGGTCTTCACAAACAACTTCATCAACTCCTTGTTGGTAGGCTCAGGAGTGATTTGAGTCGCCAAATTTCTCCATCTCACAGCGTATTCCTTAAATGACTCGCTCTTTCTCTTTTCCATCCGCTCCAGGTCTTCCCGAGAAGGTGCGATATCCATGTTAAACTTGTATTGCTTGAGGAACGCGTCGGCCACTTCGTTCCAGGTATTGAGGAGATTCACATTCTTCATCACGTACCAGCTCAGTGCGGGCCCGGTCAGACTTGCATGAAACGATTGGATCATGAGGGGCTCATTTTTGATGTACTGGGCCATGCGTACGTGGTACATTTGCAGGTGAGATTTCGGACAAGATGTCCCATCGTACTTCTCAAACTCCGGCATTTTGAACTTGCTTGGCATTTTGACTTTCTCATAGACCGAGAGGTCGAAAGGGAGTGAGCTTTGAGACTCCTGCAGCTGTCTCACCTTCTCTTCCAACTTTGCAACGCACTCATCACGATCTGTCTTGGGAATGCTGTCAAGCTTGGCCTTTCCAACAAGGACCAAGTCATCTTCTAGCCCGGGCATTTCGTCATCGCTCATCTGGGCCCTGTTCGTTGATCTCGGGGCCACTATTTCAGGGAGAGTGGGTGCAGAATTCGGATTCGCTCGAAGGGATTGAAGTTGGGCCGTTATAAGCTGCATAGAGACAGCTAGCTGTTGGAGTTGTTCTTCCACCGAGGACATGCGGTCGTGCATATCGTTCTAGTCGGCCATTCTAGCCTTTGACCGTGTAATAATAGGCTAGCGCGGTGGATCTGTTGTTACCTAGGAAAAAGAAGTAATGTAAGAACCAATGACGAGATAGGAAAAATGGTCCATGACAATGGTCTAATCGCTTGATTTTATTCAAAATTCACTTGACACATTGAACCAAAAAATGAACTAAGAATCGAAATTCAAGTTCTTAAACATTGAACTAAAAATTAAAAGCATTGAATTGAAAACTAAAATCAAGCTCCTTAGACATTGAACTAGGAATCAAAATTCAAAAGATCTTATTCTATATGCTTTCGGGATCCCAACGCCTTGCGAAGCTTCCTATTTTCAGCTTCAATCATTTCCACTTTCCGTTTAAGATGCTCAATTTGTGCTCGTTGAGTGGGCTTCTCAGTTACATCCGGGATCACTGGACGTAAAGCTGCAGGAATCTGGTGCTGTTGGATGTAGAATGCTGACGCATGGTGGACCTCCTCTTCGCCTTTCAATCTCTTATCTTTTTTAGATAGCATTCATTCCATGCGGCAACGATCATTTGGATCTCGTTGAAGTAATTATAGTCCGCACGAACAAAACGAATTTGAAATAATTCCGTTTTGAGGGGCGCGGGAACCTCTTGGAGCGCTCTGTACTGTCGGGCCACCTTGTATGGGTAATAGGAGGTGGCACTAGATAGGCCCAGTAACGGGATCGGCTCATCATATTTGTGAGAGAAACGAGCCTCCTCAACATGTAGCCATTTAGTGTGCCATAAGAATGCCTTAGGATTAGGATTTTTCAGAAAATTAATCCAACGAGCGTATTGTTTATTTGGAGAAAAACGCTCCAGAACTGCAAATTTTTGTATGGGGTGCCTTAAATCATCAATTTTGAATTGTTTCATAAGGTGCCCAAAACCTCTTACGTGTGAGAAAAACCAAATTTGCAAAAGTTCAGGGAGGGCACGCATGGTCCTCTCTCCATTTTGTTTGAAACGGTTTAATGACAAAAATGTTTCAACTAATACCATATTGACATAATTTAACCCGTCACAAACACGATTAACCACCCATGAGATTGAAGGATTAATGGCATTTTTTCGATGAGGAAAAACAATTAGCCCGAAAAATGCTAACATGAAAATCCTAGCTTTTGAAATCATTGATTGATTTGCAAAGCACTCTTCCAAAAATGAAAATGGACATGCAAAACAACCGGCTTTGATCACCTTTCTTACTATTTCAATTTCGATTTCTAAAAACCGAGACAATTTAGAAATAGAATCTAAACCGATAGGTGGTCTAACAAGTTCCTTTTCCAGGGGCATTCCAATGGCAACACTATATTATTCTAATGTTGGGGTTAGTTCATACTCACCAAATATGAAAGTGGAAGTTTGTGGACACCAGAAGTGAGGGAGTGCCTGTATCACACTAGAGTGGATGTTGATCTCCAATAGTGGGAGAAGTCGGGCAATCCTGGCCTTGACATACCTCTTGCCCTCTTGATCTAACTGATCCAGCCACATTTTGAGTTCTTTTTTGGGAGTGGAAATGAATTGTGCGTCGGTTCTCCCCATCGCATATAAAACAAGATCGGCGACGTAACCTATTGTCATGGACCGACAAAATTGCAATAAAGTAAATAAATTGCAAAGTGAGAATTTAGACAACTTACTTTCACCGAAAGGGATGACAATCACATAGACACACGCATGAAATGTGAGGCTCGATTTCTATCTAGATGGCTTAACAAGTGGAGCTAAGAGGATGATCTAGCGGTTGCAGTCTCGCATTAACGTGTCAGGTCCCCCTTAACTCCGGCTCAGTCGAATGGAATGTCCAATAATCACGCAGTCTCGCGGATATGGACAAACACATTCGACACCATGAAAAGACTTTCGGGGAAGAGAAGGTCAACCTTTACATAGCGGTCTCGCTTTAGAGGAAGTATCCTTCTCAACACCATCCTAGAAATCCTATCGCAGCCCAGGTCCGGCCACAGGTTTTGTGTGCAATAGTGTAGTGCAAAAGCAATAAAGCATGCACAACAGTTTAAATGCAAACAACACTTCTAATTAGGGAAAAATAAATCATTCATCCCACACTCCAACCTGCAAGACAAATGTTAGCAAAGACTACTCCCCTTATATCTTCCATCTGTAAAAACATTTAACATCTTAGATAAGTTAGGGACATACCTGGTATCCTTGTTGCGCAACAAAAACATTTTTAAAAGAAAAAGAAAAGTTGGCCTAAGTCCACTAAGTGTTTTAACACAAGTCCCCAGTGGAGTCGCCAAGCTATCACGACCTAATGTTTCGGGTTCACCACCTAAAACTAGGTTAACGGAGTACTAAGCTTTTAAGTTTAGCTCAAGCTCTCCCAAGCCCATACCAAATCGCGACTTAAGTCTAAATTTTAAAACATGCAAAAGATTATCAACTAGAGTCGCCACTAATCTGTTTACGGTAGGTCGATTAGACACCTAAGTAAAATAAATGGAGGTTTATTTTACTCTTACGAACCAAAGAGTAAGGGTACGGGGACTTGGTTACACTAGAATTTTCTAATACCCTTTCGGTACCATTCTTTTTATTTTTTAAAAATATTTTTGCAAGCAACTTGGATTTATTTTAACCTAAATTACTACCATGCAAATATGATGACAACACGAATGCTTAGCCAATATTAAACATTCAAAATGAATTACATCACACAAAGCAAACAACTTTTTTGGGTTTTCTTTGAGATTAGGATTCTTTTTATAAAATGCATTTTTAACTAAATGACCTGATTTTACTAATATGCAAATCCTAATTAAATGGGCCTATTATGCAATCTAAATAACATGCACCTCATTACTTAATTTTACTAATAAATAAATTCTAATCAAATTATCCTATTATGCAAACTAGTTAATATGCACCTAGTATTTTTGTATTTTTTTTATTGAAATTCAGAATTTATGAAAACCATAATTAAACTATCTAAAAAGGGATAATTTTCTAATTTATTCTAGGGATTAATTTGACTTAAACCCTATCCTATCTTAGAAAACTATTCTTTTTTAAAAAAATGAGATAATTAAAATGTGCGAACATTATCTAAAACCCTATTTTAAAAAAGGTTATTTAGGTTCAACCCTAACCTATTTCAAAAATGCAATCCTAAAAATGTAATCTTAAAAAAAAACAATCTAATTTACTAAACCTACATGTTTGATTTACTAAACCTATAAGCTCATGCAGAATTTTGATTTTGATTTTTGATTTTTTTGATGTTTTTAGTTTTTTTTTAAAGATAAGTAATTATTAAATAAATATTAAATCTAAACTATCAACAAAATAAAGGATTAAATAATCGAAAAAATAGCCTATTGTCTCACGGTCAAATTAACGATTATCCTAACCCTAATTATCACAACAAAGAATTCAAAATAATTAAAAATCTAATCCGAAGTCTTACGGATCAAATTAATAATTATAATGATTTAACAATTGAAATTCCACCAAAAAGCCGAAAAATTAATATAATTAAAAAAATGATCCGATGTCTCTCGGACCAAATTAATAATCACAATAATTCCGGACAAAATCACTACGGATAAATGCCTACTAAATCTACGAATATTAACATCCAATATCACAATTTAAATACCTAAACTAAAAATGCTATCAAATGAGATAAACAAAAAATAACGTAACAGATAAAAAGAGTAAAATAAACTAAATTACAAAGAAAGTAAAAAGTAAGAGTAAAATGTAAAAAGCAAAAACCACCCAAAGTAAATAACAGTAAAAAGTAAAAAGTAAAAAAAATAAAAATAAAAACTACCTAGGGTTAACACGGGACAGGGGTGACGCTGAGCAGGGGGGTGGTCGGCGCGAGTTCGGACTCCGCGAAAGGCTGGACGGCGCCGGAGGCTGTGGCTGTGGCGGCGACGGCGAGGTGGTGCTCGGGGCGATGGGTGCCGGCTCGAGCGGGTCTGGAAGATGGGCGCGGATCTGGGTCACGGATCGGGAAGACGAGCGCGGATCCGGGTTGCGGAGTGCCCCGGGTCGCGGATCCGGCGGCGGGGACACGGCGAAGGCTCTAGGAGGTGTTCGTGGGTCGCCGGTGTGCGGAACGGCGACGACGGCGTCGAGCCGGGTGCGACTAGTTGGTGGAGAGAAACGGCGATGGCGTCGGGCGGTTGCGATCGAACCGGGCGATGTGGGGATCTCGGATGCATGCGGCAAGCGGAGGCGGCGTCGGGTGACGCGAGCTACGGGCGTCGAAGCCGCAGAGGGCGAGCGACGGCAGCGGGGCGTCGGGGAGCGGGGCGCTGACTCCTGGCGTAGATCGGCGACGGGGTGGCTCGGCGACGCGAGGGATCGGTCGCGACTAACGGGCGGAGGCGGATCGGCGAGCGTCGGAGCGGCGGGCCGTGGCGGTTGGGGCCGCGGCGTCGCGGTGGTCTCACGGATGGGTGGCTCGGGCTCCGGTGCTGCGGGCGAGGCGGCAGTGTGGACGGTGACCGGCGTAAGCGCGGCACCGGTGCAGGCAGGGGGTGCCCCGCGAAGAAGATGAACAGTGCCGCTCTTTTTTTTTTTTTTTTTTTTTCGCTAGACGCCGTAAACTTTTTTTTTTTTTTTTTCGAAATTTCACTCAAATTTGTCCTCGATTTCTCCCAAAAAAAAAAAAAAAAAATCCCCCTTTTTCTTGAAAAATACAACACTCTTTTATAGTGGTTCCGACGACATATTTTTATGGCATTTTTCAAATTTCCATCTCTTGCCACATTAAATCAAATCTGTAAATTAGAGCATGATTTCGGAATTAGCTCAATCTTGCTCGATTTCTTCCATTTTGCAAAATTCTTGCCCATTTTTCACTTGATTTCAAAATTGTTGCTGCATTTAACAAAATCCGGACATCCATCAGAATTCCATATTTCCTTGCATAATTCAATCAAATCAATTTCCCCCATTTTCATTTTTTTCTTTTTATTTGTTTAAAATGCAATTTTATTTTTCCAAAATTAGGTGTCAACAAAGAGTCGCCACTAGCTACTTCGTTGGAGGTCGGCCATAAACCCAATTAAGGGTAGGGAAACCTCCCTTGATTTCCACGGAATCAGAGATTTCGTGAGTTTGAGGACTTGGCTTAGGGGAAATGGCAAGGCAAGATTGAATCTACAAAAAAATTTGTGAGAATTTTGGATGAGATCAAACTAGGGTTCATCTGCTTAAGTGAAGATAATTTGGGTGAGAACTCTCTAGACAAGCCTAACGCCGTTTGGGACTTCTTGAAGCTTTCTTTTAAGAAGTCATTTTTATCTTTGGCGGCCATGTTAGTGCCAATAGCGCTAGCTATCCCTTACTATGATTCACATAAGTCTTTTCTGATTATTAATGGTTTTGGATTGAATTGGCACAAATATAATATGTCTTTGACATTTTTGGCAATTTTCCCACTTATTTTTAGTATCCAAATCCTTAATTCGTACAAGTAGAGTGACCTCCCAAGCCTTACTCGTCTTCCTTAGCGCAAGATAGGTTTATGACAACTCTATCATGAAATAAATTAATCAACGAAAACATAAGAAACCAAATTATGATAGGCCCGAGACAAGAGTAAACACTTCCTTACTAGGGGATATTTGTGCTTGCCTAACAACACCTTATAGTCCCATCGAAGTTCTATCTTGAGCATGTTACAACAATTCACAATAACGAAAACTATCAATATGCACCATATTAAGAAAGTGAATATTGATACATATATGGTACGAAGAGGCTCACAATCTTTTGATCAAGCATCAGTGTCGTGACCTGACCTCAATGCCCAAATGAGACGGTATAAAGGTGGGGTTTAGAAGTGCTCAACTATTAGAGGTCTCTCAAGATACATTACTCCAAGGATGTCATCACTAAAAGGCACTAGTGAATACACCTAGAGGGGGGTGAATAGGTGTAAATAAAAATTTTCGCAGGACTTAATGAAAGTATTTTGATTTTAGAAGATGCTAGACATAAATCATATTTCAACTTTAAGTAAATAGACAACCAATAAATAAAAGTAAGGAGTTTAGGGATAAGAGAAAGTGAACACATAGTTTATAGTGGTTCGACTTAGACTAAGCCTACATCCACTCTCCTCGCTGACAGCCTATTGGCTGGATTTCACTAAGTATCAAAAGAGTTGTTACAGTTCGTGATCTTGACTATCACGGTGATGAGTCTTATCGAACTCTCACACAATCTCACTAAGAGTTTCTCTCTTTTGTATACAATATTTTAGCTCGATGAATGAAAAAGCAAGAGACTAGATAAGCTTCAGACTTTGGAATTCTCTCTTAAGCACCATATCGAACAACCAAATAATCAATCCTTAAATACTCCTTCATGCCTTCTCGACCGTTGGCACTTTCCAAAGGAGTTCTTCCAATTTACCCGTTGGACAGAATCAATTAAGGTGATCTCGAGTCGTTAGATAATTTGTGTTGAAAGCCCGTCAATTCTGCTCGCCCATACAAATCAGGATCTTGAGTTTCCATAAGTAGAACCTTCCAAGTTTAGCTTGCCTTTCAAAGATCTTCATATTGGAGTAGTTTCCAATAAGAATAATCAATCAAGTATGTGTGAATTCCAGCTATAAAATCTTCCAATAATAATACGAAACGAAACTTTGAAGATAATCTTTGTTTGGATAATAATCCTGCGTTTGGATAAATCTACATACTTCAGTCTGGAACTGCCAGTGAGGATAGACTTTGAGATTAACATCTGGTGGTTGTCGGTTTTCAGACTTTGACGATAAAGTCTTCAAATCTTCAGATATATACTTTGGAAATGTTTTGTCAACTTCAAAATAATAAAGGAGTTTTTTCTAACAATCTCTCAATTTTTTATGGTGACAAAACTTTCCTGTAGATTTTGGAAAACTTTTTAACATGCAAAATAGTACTTATGCAATAATATCTTATAAATTTAATTAGGACTTTAAAAACCTTGATTTTGTAACCACAGAACATAAGTTAGTCTAAACCAGTTATAAGTAATATCGAAACTAAGCTACTGCACTTGCAAGCATAAAAAAGATTAACAATATCCAAAGTCAAATGTCAAACCAAACATAATAAAAAAGTCCATAGAAAATAAAGTCTAAGTCCAAAAACAAATCTGCACGCACTCAAACTCTCCCCTTTTTGTCATCAGCAAAAAGTGGAGACAAAAACGATTAAAAAGAGTTGGTTTGAATTAGGGTTGCTTGGGGATACGAACGAGCTAGAAATCCCCCTATTGACTTGACAGTTTCTTGAAGCTTCTGCAAAGACTCCTTAAGCTATTGAATATCCACACCCTTTGCCTGTTCTTGTTTGAGGGCTTGAATCTGTTCTTGAAGAGAGTCGGTAGATGCCTTGAAGACAGTTATCATGTACTTCATTTCAAACTCAAAAGCGTATTGCTGTCCCTTTAATTCTAAAAGAAGTTCCATCACTCACTGAAAATTTGCAGAGTGATCTATAGTAGTGCTGGGACCAGCCGAATTAGATGCAGGAGTTTGAAAATGAGGGGGAATATTAGTTGTTCTATCACCATGACTAGGAGTGTATGCCTCAAAATCTGCTTCAGGGAATTGAGCGGCATAGACCTCTTTTGGGTCTTGTGGAGATCTACTAACATCACTAGTAAAAATGGGTGAAGAAGTACCTCGATTTACAGCATCTCTCCCTGTCTTCATGCCTTCAGGTGGAGAGATATGTTCTTCTTCAAGCTCTGCTTCGGCATTGTAGTGATGTTGTTCTCTAGTCTTCTCACTCCTTGTCTTTTCCGAATCATCGGATGCAGCCAGTGTTGGTTCAAAAGAGTCATCGCGACTCCTTCTTTCTTCGCTTCTTCTTCATTCTTGTTCATATCTTTCTCTTCCTTCTTCTTCTTCTTCTTCTTCTCTTCTTTCTTCTTCTCTTTCTCATTCTCTTTCTTCTCCTCTTCTCTCTGTTCCTTCTCGTTCTCTGATCTTGGTAGGGCTTACATGACTCTGTAGATTCCGCAGGGCAAGAGTTGAGATAGTGAGATCATCATCATCTTCTTCTTCGCCTTCCAAGATGAGAGATCTCATTTTCTTCACAGGTTCTATCATAGGCTCCTTTCCCTTCCTCTTCTTTGCAGCAGAGTCTTGCTTCGTCTTCACGGGGGACTTCTCCTTAAAGCGCTCCAGCTCCTTGCTTAGTTCCTTCAACCTCATTTTAGAAACCATTTTGAGACCAATAACCATTGGAGGAATGGTTCTAACACAAAGAGGAGCAGGGAGTTTGATCTTGAAATGTTTGAATAGTTGAGAGATAAGTGCAGAGTAAGGGAGTTGTCCCTTGTCTTTCAGCACAATTCTATACATGTGCATTAGAATTGTGTGAGGCAGAGAGAACTTACAACCAGTGTTGATCGCGTACATTAGTTTCTCTTCAGAATGAGAAACATCGGTCTTTGAAGTAGACTTTGGCTTGATGCAGTTAATGACCACCTTGTGAAGAAGGATGTTGGGGGCATTCAACCTTGAATAAGAAATCTTACCTTCGACCATCTTGTCATTCACTATAGACAAGGTAGCATGGGCATAAGATGCACCAATTGGTTGGAATTTCCCTCTTTCCACACCAATTATATTAGCCAAGGTGTCTACATCAACTACGAATTCTTTATCCCTTACTGAAAAGCTAAATTTATTCGCATCTATAAATGAAAGATTTGAATAAAAATAGGCAGTAAGTTCGGGATATGCGATGGTCGTCTTGGTGTAAAAACGTTCAAGTTGAAGCAAACCAAGCTTTTCTCTCAAATTGATCTTTAAAGAATCAAGGAAGTCGAAATCCACGCTCCTAGGGTTCATAACCCCTCTTTTCAGCAAACTCAAGTAACACATTTTGTGGTCCTTGGAACGAAATGAGTTTGTCCCTTCACCACCAACCTTTGTAGCAATGCCCATCCTGGGCTGAAAATGAACAAACAACTTTTCGTTGTCGTCTTTCTCCTCTGGCTGTCCAACACTCGGATCACTAAGAAAATTCTCAAACGACCATTTTGCCAAACCTTGAGGCACAACTCCTATTCTTTCCATATTGTTCAAGAAAAATGTCTCATTTTTGTAACCGTGCGCTTTTAAGAACTCATCGATCAAGTTCATAGCAGAACCACCCCTCTTCAAGTTAGAATACAGTCTATAGATAAATTGGGGTTTTTGAGTCCTTATAGGTTCAACGTCTTCAATAACTTTTTCTTGTTCTTGCTGTGGAGGAGGATCTTGTGTTGCTTGTTGGCGCGGTTGAGAATGTTGTCTTAGTTGTTGCTGTTGTTGAGAAGAATCTTCTTCCTCGATCAAATCGAAATGTGTAGGTCCCTCATGCATACGCTGTGGTCCCCGACTCGCGATTCTCGAAGATTTTCTTTGGGAAGATATTGTCAAAGTCTAAGAGAATTTCTCGAACTTGCTCTTTCGAAAATGTTAAAACTTTTTGGATGAAACTCAAGTAGATGAGAAACAGTAAGATCACGGTATTCTAGGGTTCCAAAAAGTGAGCGTAAATGAAGAAGACGAGTTTCGACAATATATAAAGCAGGTATACGAAGCGTCGCAATGAAAAGGTAAAAACTGCCTTTTTGAAAATGATAAATTGCCTTAAAAAATAACTGCCTTTCTCAAATAATATTTTCCTTTTTGAAAATGAACAACCGTAAATTGAATTAACTTCTAAAAATAAAATTGACAAAGAGCAATTAAAGGATAATGTACATTTTCAAAATTTTATCCAAAAATAACTTCACATTAAAATAGAAGGAATTTACTTACAGTCTTAACATATGGAAATTCTGAGTCTGAACACCTTCAAACTTTACCTGGCAATCGATAGAATGTTCAGTCTTGCACGAATAAACTTAAATAAGCTTTTATCCAGTGGCTTTGTAAATATGTCCTCCAGTTGATTCTTTGAGTCAATGAATTGAATTAAGACTTTTCCATTCTGAACATGATCTCTAATAAAATGATGACGTATTTCTATATGCTTTGCTCTTGAGTGAAGAATTAGATTCTTTGTGAGGTTGATGGCGCTTGTATTATCGCATTTGATTTCAGTGCATGATTCTTCAATTCCAAAGTCTCTTAGCTATTGCCTCATCCATAGGATTTGAGAGCAGCAACTCCCAAGTGCTACATATTCCGCTTCAGCTATTGAAATTGCTACGGTACTCTGTTTTCTCGAAAACCATGATACCAGCTTGTTGCCAAGCAGTTGACATGTACCAGAAGTACTTTTTCTATCCACTTTGCATCCTACAAGATCTGCATCTGAATTTCCAAGGAGATTAAAGTCTCCTTCTTTGGGATACCATAGACCTAGCTTTGGAGTAGTTGCAACATATTTGATAATTTGCTTTGTTGCACTAAGATGAGATTCTTTGGGATTTGATTGGAATATAGCACATATACAAACACTAAACAAAATGTCAGGTCTAGATGTAGTAAGGTAAAGAAGTGATCCAATTATGCTTCTGTATAGCTTTTGATCCACAGTCTTTCCTTCTTCATCTTTATCCAACTTTTAAGAACTTGACATAGGTGTCTCTGTCTTTTTGTAGTTTTCCAATCCAAACTTCTTGATGAGATCTTTCACATACTTCTCTTGGTGAATGAAGATTCCTTCTATTGATTGTTTTACTTGTAATCCCAAAAAGAAATTTAGCTCACCCATCATGCTCATTTCAAATTCATCCTGCATGCATTTAGAGAACTTCTTGCATAGACTTTCATTAGGTGAACCACAAAATAATGTCATCAACATAAATTTGAACAAGTAGAAAATCTTTACCTTCTTTTTTAATGAATAAGGTAGTATCTACTTTTCCTTTAACAAATCTATTTTGAGTTAGAAAATTACTTAACCTTTCATACCAGGCTTGAGGTGCTTGTTTCAGTCCATACAGAGCATTTTTCAGTCTGTAAACTGAATTTGGCTTTCTTGGATCTTCAAAACCAGGTGGTTGTTCCACATAGACTTCTTCTCGGATAAATCCATTTATGAATGCACTATTTACATTCATTTGGAATAACTTGAAACTTTTAAAGTAAGCAAAAGCAAGAAGTAATCTAATTGCTTCTAATCTCGCTACTGGTGCATATGTCTCGTCATAGTCTATTCCTTCTTCTTGAGTGTATCCTTTGGCCACGAGTTTTGCTTTGTTCTTGATTACTTTTCCTTTCTCGTCCACTTTGTTCCTGAAAACCCATTTAACTCCAATAATAGATTTACCTTTTGGCTTAGGAATTAATTCCCAAACATTGTTGATGCTGAATTGTCTGAGTTCTTCTTGCATGGCTTCAATCCAGCTTTCATCAGCTAAGGCTTCTTCTATACTTTTGGGTTCAATTTCAGAAATAAGTGCCAAAGCACTAGACTCTTCTCGCCTTTTAGATATGGTACGAATTCATTCATCAATGTTGCCAATGATGAGTTCTTTTGGATGACTAGACTTATGCTTCCAATTGCTGGTTGATTTTTGAGTCTACTCATCCTCTACTTCAGTTGAATATTTTGGTTCTTCCTGTTATTGAATTTCAGGAGTTTGAACTTCTGTGGGGGAAGTAGACTTTGTAATATCTCGTGCAGGTTCAGTTTCTTCAAGTTGAGTCTCTATCACTTGATTCTGTGTAGAGTCTTGAAATTTGACATTCATAGATTCTTCAACAGACCGAGTCTTATTGTTGAATACTCTATATGCTTTGCTTGATGTTGAGTAGCCAAGAAAAATACCTTCATATGACTTTTCTTCAAACTTACCAGTTCGATCATTTGCATTTTTTAAAATAAAACATTTGCAACCAAATACGTGAAAATAAGAAACATTTGGTATCTTTCCTTTAAACACCTCATAAGAAGTTTTCTCTAAAATAGGCCTTAAAAACACTCTGTTAATGATATAACAAGTTGTAGAAACTGCTTCAGCTCAAAAACGAGAAGAAATATTACTTTCAATTAAAAGAGTTCTTGTCATTTCTTGCAACGATCTATTCTTTCTTTCCACAACTCCATTTTGCTCTAGAGTATATGGCGAAGAGAAAACATGCTTTAAACCAAATTCATCACAGAAGTTTGCAAAATCTTGATTTTCAAACTCACTTCCATGGTCTGTTCGTATGCTTGTTATAGCATATCATTTTTCATTCTGAATTTTCTTAGCAAATTTTGAAAAATGAGAAAATGCTTCAGACTTACTTGCTAAGAAGAATACCCATGTAAAGCGAGAGTAATCATCCACGATTACTAAGCAGTATTTCTTTCCACCAATACTTTATGTTCTAGTTGGTCCAAAAAGATTTATATGCAGAAGCTGTAGAACACGATTAGTATAAACTTGATTTATATGTTTAAAAGAACTCCTTACATGTTTTTTCAAAAAACATGATGTGCATAATTCTGACTTTTGATAACTCAAGTTAGGCAGTCTACGAACAAGCTTCTTAGATGAAATTTTGGCTATCTGCTTCATATTAACATAACCAAGCTTTCTATGCCAAAGATTTTCTTTATCTTGAATAGAAATTAGACACTAAGAGCTTTCTGGTTTAATGTTCAGTAGATAGATGTTTCCATGTCTTCGTCCAGTAAAAGATTGAGACAAATCTTTACTAGTTCCTGAGCAAATGCCTTCTTGAAAGTTGATTTTGAATCCATTGTCACACAGTTGACTTATGCCGAGTAGATTATAGTTCAAGCCTTCCACTAAGGAAACATTGTTGATTGTGAGACTTCCAATCTTGACAGTTTCACATCCAACAATTTCTCCCTTACTATTTCCACCAAAAGAGACTTTTCCACCATTTATTTGAGTAAGTTTTTATAAAACAGTTTGAATCTCCTGTTATATGTCTCAAACAGCCACTATCCAAGTACCATTTGATCTTTTTCTTGATAGTGACCTGCAGTTATAAGAAGATTTCAAGTTTTCTTTGGTACCCATATTTTCTTGGGCTTAGGGGAGTTAGTTCCAAAAACAATCTTTGTCCAATCTCTCTTAACTGGTCTCCAAACTTTAATACAATCCTTCTCGAAATGTTCTGAGCTATTACACTTTGAACATTTAAGAGCACTTCGGCCAACAGATTTTACAAAATCTTTTTGAAAATGATTTTTGTAAAAGATTTTAATAGGTCTTTGTTTGATTTTTTCTTTTAATTTTGGAAAATCAATTAAAGGAATAGTTTCTGGTGTCATTTTTAAACCTGATTTGTTAAAATAAGGTCTTTGAATAGAAAGAATTTTATCTAGCTTTTTTTATCCATTTGAAATTTTTTTTATTTGAAAAAAAAAAAATGTTTTCTTTTAAAAGACAATCTGCATTTTCTTTCAAGACAACAAAGTTTTTGTTTAGATTTTCAAAATTTTCTTTACAAGAAATTTCTTGTTGCCTCATTATGGAATTTTCCTTCTTTAGTTCGGAAATTCCTTTAAGAGATACCTTGAGATTAAGACACGAGTTCATCAATATACTTTGAGACTTTAACAGGAATTTTAAAATTACTAACCTCGATTTCCTTGTCTGAATTTGAGTCTGAGTCTGTTTCAGAGTCTGAGTTTGATTTTGAATTTGCCATTAAACAAATATTGGCATATTCTTCATCACTCTCTTTACATTTGGTGTCGCTCCAAGTTTCTGCTTTGAGAGCTTTTTTGAATTTCTCTGTATTTCCCTTCTTTTTCTTCAATAGAGGATAGTTGGGTCTGATGTGTCCTTTCTTCTTGCATTTGAAGCAAGTCACTTCTTTGTTGAACTCATTGTCTTTAGTTGATTTATTATGAGATCTTTAAGTACTCTACTTCCTCTAGTTGTACTTTCTTCCTTTTCTGTTTAACTTTTTGAACTTCCTTATCATGAGTGCTAGTTCTTCATCATCCAGGTCATCTTCTGAATCTGTAACATCAGAATCATCATTAGACTCTAAAGCGATTGACTTCTTACCTTTAGGATCTTCTTCTTCATTGATTTGCTCAACTTCATAAGATTGAAGTGTGCAAACTAATTCGTCTACAGATAGATGCGTGATCCTTTGTTTTTTCTAATAGAAGTCTTAATGTGATTCCAGTCTTTGGAGAGTCCTCGCAGCAACTTGTTGACTTTCATCTGCCCTGAGATTGGCTATCCATGATATGCAAGACCGTTTACAATCTCTGTAAAACGACTAAACATATCAGTGATGGTTTCTCCTAACTTCATTTTGAAAGCTTCATATTGTCCAAGAAGAATTTTGATCTTTGTTTCTTTAACTCGATCAGTTCCTTCATAAGTAACATGCAACCTGTCCCAAACTTCTTTCGCTGTTTCACAAGATGAAATTCTGTTATACTCAGTAGGAGATAAGGCACGATATAAAGAGTATATAACTTTAGCATCAAGAGCTTGTCTCTTGGTTATATCTGCTTGTGTCATCTCGCTAGCATTTGCCACTTCCTTTCCTCTTTCTGAAGTTGATATATTTGTAGGAATAACTCATTTTTCCACCACATCCCATTCCAGGGGATCTTTCGATTTTAGGAAAGCTTTCATCTTGTTCTTCCATACGATGTATTCCTTTCCATCAAAGTAAGGAGGTCTGGTGTTGCTTTGACCTTCAACCAGTCCTAGAGCCAAGATACTAGCCATAGATCTTTAGCTTAAGAAGTAAAACACTTCAACAAATAAGCACACAAGCTCTGATACCAATTGAAAGGGGCTAGTGAATACACATAGAGGGGGCTGAATAAGTGTAAATAAAAATTTTCGTAAGACTTAATGAAAGTATTTTGATTTTAGAAGATGCTAGACATAAATCATATTTCAACTTTAAGTAAATAGACAACCAGTAAATAAAGGTAAGGAGTTCAGAGATAAGAGAAAGTGAACACAGAGTTTATAGTGGTTCGGCTTGGACCAAGCCTTTGTCCACCCTTCTCGTTGACAGCCTATTGGCTGGATTCCACTAAGTATCAAAAGAGTTGTTACAGCTCGTGATCTTGACTATCACGGTGATGAGTCTTATCGAACTCTCACACAGTCTCACTAAGATTTTCTCTCTTTTGTATACAATGTTTTAGCTCAATGAATGAAAAAGCAAGAGACTAGATAAGCTTAAGACTTTGGAATTCTCTCTCAAGCACCGTATCGATCAACCAAAGAATCAATCCTTAAATACTCCTTCATGCCTTCTCGACCGTTGGCACTTTCCAAAGGAGTTCTTCCAATCTACCCGTTGGATAGAATCAATTAAGGTGATCTTGAGTCGTTAGATAATTTGTGTTGAAAGCCCGTCAATCCTACTTGCCCATACAAATCAGGATCTTGAGTTTCCATAAGTAGAACCTTCCAAGTTTAGCTTGCCTTTCAAAGATCTTCATATCAGAGATGTTTCCAATAAGAATAATCAATCAAGTATGTGTGAATTCCAATTATAAGACCTTCCAATAACCATACGAAACAAAACTTTGAAGATAATTTTCGTGTGGATAATAATCCTGCATTTGGATAAATCTTCATACTTCAGTCTGGAACTGTAGTGAGGATAGACTTTGAGATTAACATCTGGTGGTCTGTCGGTCTTCAGACTTTGACGATAAAGTCTTCAAATCTTTAGATATAAACTTTGGAAAGGTTTTGTCAAATTCAAAACAATAAAGGAGTTTTCTCTAACAATCACCTCATCTTTTGGGATCAATGACATGAGTTTGCTTAATCACGGCTGTGAGTTCTCCCAAGCTCAAACTTCACGTGACAGCGGGATTGTTGTGACCGTACCTCAACGCCAAAACGTCTTGATCGACAATTTGAAGGTCAAAAGGAAACTAGACGTAAATGTGAATTTAAGGGTATTTCGACAAGGTTCATCCACAAAAATGGCATCATTTCACCTTTTTTGGCTTCAACCACTTTGAGTATGCTAAAACATAGCCGTGAACTTTTCCAAAAGCTTATACCCATCGTAACGGATTCATTAATTTTTAAGTTGTTTTAGATAACCTAAATGGTATCTAGGAGTCACCACGAGCCTTGTTTTTGGGGGATGAGTAGAATGCCTAATCAAGGATTAGGAGCAATCCCTTGATTCCTATTCAACCAGAGATCTAAGGTTTGGGGATTTAGGCTACGCTAATGTATCTATTAGCACCCTTTTGGTACATAATAGTCGACATGTTATCTAATGTGTCTATGCATGTCTTTTTACATATCCGTGTATTTCTTAAAAAAGTGATCAAGCATGGATGGTTCTCTCATGTCATTCTATTCTATTCTAACGATAATAGAAAATGAAACAATCAATTAATAAAAAATGCACCGTGAGAAGTAAAGACCCAAGACAAATTTAAAGGTAAAGAAAGAATCTAAACGAATAGTTCTAAGAGCAAATAAAAGACACCCGCAACTCGTCGGGTGTTTATACAACACATGAGGAAATCTAAAACATATATCAAGAAATGAATGAATATTACCAAAAATTGGGTCAGATTGGACATCGACCTTTCATCCTCCTTGTGTCTTCAGAATTACCACCTTTAGGGATCGCCTTTGGAACCTATATCATAGTTTCAGTCTAATGCTAAAACTAGCGTGAAAAGTATGTAAACAAGCAATTTCATATCAATCAAGCAATATCGGCATTTCCTATCAAAACATCCAAGAAAGGTAATCAACTAATCACAAATGGCCTCGGGATCGACCTTTGAAGTTCATGCGACCGCCTTCCTAAAATGCCTACCCCCATTCGTTTTTTGATGACTTATGACCATTAGACATCATTTGTGTTCGCAAATGGTATTAAAGTCGTAAAGCCCCTAGGTCGAGTTCTATGTGTCATCCCACGGGAGCTCACATTATCATGCATCGCACCTAAGCCATTCATCTAACAATCACATAGGAAGCATATTAATCAACAAGCAATTAGGTCATATGATCTTGTTTCTCAATCAATCCAAATCAATGACTGAACCAATGAAGAATCGCTTATTCAAACACTTGCGCTATTGAATATGTTCATGCAACACATATATTCATGACAAACAAGGCAGTTAATATGCAATTCATGTGATACCCAAAACTGTTTTGCAGACAATTGACAAAGGATGATATCATTTTAAAAGATTTTATGGAACGTATCTAGTCGTCAAGGTGAGCTCGAGTGCATCATGGGTACAACTAATCAAGCATCACAAATGTTCTAAATATGAATCAATACTTTGATGAAGATCATGTCAAATCATAGTTCGAGGGATGTCAAATAACTTTTCACATGAGTATCACGTGAACTGCCAAAAACTTTAGGTAAATTCGAAACCATGTTAAGAAATCAGAATTTCAAAACATCCTGCAATTTTGGGATGGTCAGTGAAAATACAAAATTATGTTTTTATTTTGAGAAAATTTGCGACAACAACATTCAGTACGTCACGAGCAATTCTTAAGAAGATAAGATTATTAGATTCATCATGCATAATTTCCTCAAAACATAAAAATGCATATATGTCCATTAGCCAAATCGATCGTAGCAAAACATGGCATTTATAAGATGCTCAATCAAAGCATAATCGATGGCTATTTCACCATAGGATTTTTATGGTAGGTAAATCAGCATGTGAGGAACAATTTCATGAGAAGGCATCTCAAAATTCTTAACACATGAATTTCTAAAAATCCTATGACATGGACAGGTCGATTAGGAACATAATAGGGTAGTGTCACGGGTCGGTCGATTATGATCGATGAAAACACCGTGCAGCCTTAGGATTATCGATCCCAAGTCAACCTTACGCACACAGCTCGAACGCAAGAGTCGGATGGGCAAAGATAGTGTATATTCACTTGTGAACGAACATTTAGAATGAGGGGGAGGGACCCCTATTTATACAAGTGCAGGTTGCATCTCATCCATTGATCGTCCCTCTGATCCAATGGTTCATTTTGAATCCGTATCATCATACAAGGCTACACAGCAGGCCACTCGGTTGCTATACAAGGCAGGCCCTTGGGAAGACCATGGGCGTGTGTCAGAAGCAAGATCAGGGTCTGTAGGGTCGTCTGACATGAGAGCAGCTGAACGGTCACGGGTTGCACATGGGCTGGTCAAACATTGCTCACGAGTCGCTCATGGCTCGCGCATGGGCCTTTATCCGTATTGTTCATGGATTGATCATGGGTTGGTCTTTGATTATCCCTTGGGCGTGACATGACCTACCATGGACGGTCTTAGATCATGCTTCATCCATGGGCCGTGTTATTCTCCCCCACCTAATCTGGCGATGCCCTTGTCGCATCCGTGGCATGGAAAGCTTCGATGTGTTTCTTGAACTACCACAGAGCCTCGGAGGGTTCCCAGCTTGCTTCACTCTTAGGAAGGCCCTTTGTGACATCTTGTATTTTTCACTTTTGCTTTCAATTAAATTAATCGGGCATTTCATCGACGCGCCTATAGGGTTGTTCTTAGAGTTGATCACTCTCAGATAACTAGACTATCTGGGGAAGCCATTAAGGACTTTTAATGCAATAGACTTGAGAATTCGACCAGGAATTGGCTACTTGACCGTGCTCATTTTTAGAGGTCATTACGGCATAATTAAAAATCGATTAGAGATCAGAGATAGATCGGTTCGACTGAGATGTGTGGCTAAATGTGGGTGACTCCACTAAATTGGAAAATTCTTGTCGATCGGCACTAGACTGATTTTTCTGTCGTTTTGGTACCTTGTGCCCGTATTTGAATCCTTGAGATTTTCACGACAACCGAGAGTCGCCAATGTGTCGAGTGGGTTCATTATGGCTCGGAAGAAAATCGATCACGGGTCATATGCACTAAACATTTTTGAAAGCTACCCGGTAGCCTAAGTCACGCTAAAATTGCGCTGAATTGAAATTAACCGCGAATTTGAATCCGATTTGAGAATTTGAAAGTCCTGTCATGTCACAAATCATTTTAGGAACGTTGACTTAGCCTCTGAAGATTTTTCTACAAACCTCGACTTTTTGGGAAAAAGTCGAGGTAGTGTCATTTTTGTCTAGAAAATTCAGACGATCGTTGTTGATCACGCAATTGGGATGCAAGTGGGATCAATTGGTGAGGAAAAATACCAATTGGATCAATGAGGTGTTGGTTGAATTTATAGAGGCCAATTTGTGTTAATTCAAGAAGCTTTTGAAGTCTAATTGGAGGGAAATCACTTGAAATTCGTAGCCCCCCTTGCCATGACTTGTGGACCACCTCAAAAAGCTTTTAGAAAGCTAAGAATGGTTGAGGATTGGCTGAGGACTATAGCTGGTGTGGTGGGCCAAGATTGGGAGACAAGAAGATGAGATAGAAACCAAAGTGACCCCCTTGCCCCCTCCTTATCCTCTACCGTCGGCCAGCCGCTCTTTCCCCTCCATTGTGTTTTGAAAACTTCAACAAATTTGTAGAGAAGCCATCGGAGTAGCCACGCCACCCGCCGATGCCGTTTGTCGCTCGCCGGACCACCACAACGCCATCCTCGCGCCGCTTGCGTCCCCCCGCTGTTCCAGACCTCCATTCCACCTCAGCCTCGATCTCAGGAGTTGCTTTGACTAGCTCAGGCCGTCGTGTGCCGCCTCCGACCGCCGTTGAAGCCCGAAACCGCTCGTTTGAGCCGCTAAAGCCTTCGCTGGTCGATCGCCGGTCTTGCTGCGCCGAACCAGCCCCGTTTCCTCTTCTTTCAGCCACCAAACAGAACAGAACTAAGTGGGTCTCTAGGCTGCTATCTTGGCTCGTTTTGGTGCCTTCCGGATCTCGGTTGCCAAGCCCGCTTTGGAGAAGATCGAACCCCATTGTGTCCTCATCAGTTTGAACCGAGCGGTTCGCAAAACAAATAAGTTTAATTCACTAATCCGCTTAGTAGGTTAATGACGCTTAAGGGTTGATTATTTTAAGTTAAGAATGGATTAGGTGGATGGTTAGATTAGATTAGCAATTTAATTAATTATCGATGCATGTTAGGTGGATAGTTTAGTGCAATTAGGGCCTAGACAAGCTCTAGTATTTATCTAGAGTGATTTGAAAATTTTCCGGGTCCGTCTCGACTTCCAATTAGGCTTTACGGGTCTAAGTTTGCATTTTTGGCATTTATTAATTATTTTCCATAATTAATTAATTAATTAATTATTTTTTGGAAATTAGACTGGGATAACTAGTGATCGGAATTTTATGCTGATTGCTGTGATGTGGTCCGTTTATTTAATTGAGCCCAAATTTGTGTTGAATTGGTGTGATTATGATTTTATGATTTTATTCATAAATTAATAAATTTTGCTAATTAATTGAAAAATTACTGGGTGTCGGTCTACAATGCCAAAAATCTATTTTTGGACCGTTGAAAGAAGTGGGAGGATCAAAAGTGAAATTATTATATTTTGGTTAAGGCCGACCGTGTACCCACACGATAATTTTTATCGAGAATAATAAAATGATGTTTTTGTCAGCTTCTGGTGAGCAATAAATTATCAGCTTTGGGCGAGTAATATATTTTATCATTAGCTTTGGGCGATAATAATTCATCGGCTTTGGGTGAGCAATAAATTATAGTATTTATAGTATACTATATTGGCCTGGGGCCCTAATATATCAGCTTTAGGCAAGCAGTATACTATATTATCAGCTTTAGGTGAGCTATACTATCTATCTTCAGCTTAGGGTGAGCAATCCTGATTGGATAGGACCTTATAGATAGTATTGAGTATACCGACCAAGGGAAGGTCGTGATGACATGTAATCGACCGAGTCGATTGATCGATGATTCGATTTGATTGGTTGAAATGATTGTTTAAATTATGTTGATTGACAGGAAGGAACTGAGGTCAAGGTAAGTCCTCTGACTCATGGTTGTGCATATGCATCATGGTGTATTTTCTTCCTAGTCGAGTCTTATGGGGTTGAACTTGCTGAGACGTAGTCTCACCCTATTGTGGGATAACATTTCAGGCCCATAGATGGCAGCCCCTCTAGCTCCTCTCGAGCATTTTGGCGAACCGAAGAAGTTCATAGAGCAGAGTTATTACATTCCGATACACAGACACCCTGAAGGATTAGAATATGTGTTGGTAAAGTCCATAGTCTAGGTTGATGCGGGCTTACCCAAAAAGGTAACCCATCAACACAGGGCATGGTATCGCCATTATCATGATGGATGAAGGGAGGGCCTAGTATCGGAATCCGAGATACTTCTATATATTTTTCATGAAAATCATCCCATAAGGATAGTTCGATAAGGATTCGAGATTAAGATGAAATTTTTCTCTGGAAATCCAAATATTTCAAAGCCCCAAATCGCCGATATTCTTTTACCCAGTGTATATATATGACTCGGTTTGTTGTATATGTATAAAAATTTTCAAGTTCAAAAATATCTCGGAAAATTTTTAAAATTTTATATTCCCATGAGATAATTTTTAATTATTAAAAAAAGTGAAAGGGCCAACGATGCGTTACGGGCTTCAATCGGCTTAGTCCGGACGAATTTAAAACTCGTGACACCTTTCCAATTCAAATCCACTCCTTCGGTCCAATAAATAAATGCAAAACATCCCGTAAATTAAAAATAAATGCACCTACATCTATATCATTCTATGCAATTAAAGGCTTTTTTTACGGGGGATAAAATTAAGCTTGGTCCTTAATTTTCTATGCAACAAATAAACAACTTCAAATCGCCAAAATTTAGTGCACATCACGGTACCGAAGGACAAGGTGGAGTTTGGCCAACACTAAGTCCCCGACCTGAAATTCCATGTGCCGTTGCTTCTTGTCGGCCCACTTCTTGGTGCGCTTTGTGGCCCTATTGAGGCACGCTCGCACCAAGTCCGCATGCTCATCCCATTCCTTAGCGAACTTGTATGCGGAAGGGCTACTTGCTCGGTATCCTGAGGCAATCGCGCTTGTTGCCTGGTCACGATCTTGAACGGGTTTTGGTTCGTGGACTTGCTCTGCTGCAAGTTGTAGGAAAATTGGGCCACATCAATCAGCCACGCCCAATTCACCTGCGTGTTGCTCATGTAGTGCCGGAGGTAGATTTCCAGCAATGCATTCACCTGCTCCATCTGTCCGTCGGTTTGAGGATGCATGCTTGTGAAGAAGTTGAGGTCCATCCCCAGCAACTTGAAGAGCTCGGTCCAGAACCGCTAGGTGAATCGAGGATCACGATTGCTCACGATCATGCGTGGGACACCCCAATATTTGACAACGTGCTTGAGGAACAGCTTGGTTGTTTCCTCGGCTGGACAATCCTTTGTAGCTGGCACGAACGTCGCATAGTTGGAGAGGTGATCCACCACAACCATGAGGGTCTGACACCCTTTGAACTTCGGCAAATTCACGATGAAGTCCATGGAGACACTCTCCCATGGACGTTCTAGGATAAGCAACGGTTTAAGGAGCCTCGCTGGTGATCGTTGCTCTATTTTATCTTGTTGCCACACAAGACACGTTCGCATGTAGGCTTCAACGTCGTCCCTTATGTGTGGCCAATAATATTGATCCTCAACGAGTGCCATGGTGCGGTGGATTCTCGGATGACCCACCCATTTAGAATCGTGACACTCGTGTAGGACTTCCTCCCGAAGTTTCCCGTGGAGTGGCACATATAGTTGCCGTTCTTTGGTGTAGAGGAGATCATCCTTGTACCAGAATCGCCTTGTCTTACCCTCTTGTGTGTATCGAAGGAGGGCTTGGGCTGTTTGATCATGCTTCAGCCCCTCCTTGATATGCTCGATCCATGGACAATCAGGTCGACTCATCACGTTGGCCAGCTCCATCTTCCTGCTTAAGGCATCAGCCACGGAATTGGATTTTCCGGGTTTGTATTCCAGCATGTAATCAAACTCAGCTAGGAAGTCTTGCCACCGAGCTTGTTTCGGGCTGAGCTTCTTCTGGGTTTGGAAGTAGCTTGTAGCCACGTTGTCGATCCTCACGACAAACCGCGATCCCAAGAGGTAGTGCCTCCACGTACGAAGGCAATGCACCACCGCGATCATCTCCTTCTCTTGGACTGTGTATCGTTGCTCGGTATCGTTAAATTTCCGAGACTCGAAGGCAATTGGATGCCCTTTTGGCATCAAGACACCACCGATAGCAAAATCAAAAGCATCGGTTTCTACCTCGTAGGGCTTGGTGTAATTGGGCAGCACGAGCACTGGTTCTTCGATCATGACATGCTTCAATCGATCGAACACCTCTTGACACCGATTCGTCCACTCTCACGGCCTTTCTTTCTTCAGCATATTCGTGAGTGGCACGGTGAGGCTCGAATATCCTCGGATGAAACGCCGGTAGTAATTCGTGAGTCCGAGAAAGGATCTCAGCTCCGTCACCTTAGTCAGTGGCTTCCATTCATCGATGGCACGGATCTTGGCCGCATCCATCCGCACTCGTCCGCCCCCGATGATGTGCCCAAGGAAAGGGATTTCCTTTTGAGCGAAAGCACACTTCTTGTGCTTTGCATAAAAGTCATTTTCACGAAGAGTCGAGAAAACTTGACTCAAATGCTTGACATGTTCCTCGAGCGTTCGGTTGTACATGACAATGTCGTCAAGGTAAACCACAACGCACCGATCAAGGAACTAATGGAGTACACTGTTCATGAGAGTGCAAAATGTGGCCGGTGCGTTTGCCAAGCCGAAAGGCATGACGAGGAACTCATATGATTCGTATCGGGTCATGCATGCATTTTTTGGCTCATCCCCTTCGGCAATCCAAACTTGATAATACCTTGATCGAAGATCAAGCTTGGAGAACCATCGGGCTTCCCCGAGTTGATCGAACAAGTAAGCGATGAGCGGGATCGGATATTTGTTCTTGACAGTGAGCTTGTTCAAGGCTCGGTAGTCTATGCACATACGAAGGGATCCGTCATGTTTCTTTTGGAACAACACCGGAGCACCGAACGGAGTCTTGGACAGCCGAATATACCCCGCGTCAAGCAGCTCTTTCAGTTGTTTTCACAGTTCCTCCAACTCGGGCGGAGCCATGCGATAGGGTACCATGGTCGGCGGTCGAGCATCGGGCACAAGCTCGATCCGATGGTCGACTTCTCTTCGAGGAGGCAGCTTCTTTGGTAGCTCGGGCGGCATCACATCTTGGAAGACATTGAGGACTCGGGACACCTCTTCCGGTACCTCGCCTTCTTCCACGCCCTCCTCCTTCAATGTTGCCAAGAAGGTCACCTCGCCCTTCTTCAGCCCTTTAGATAGCTGTATGGCCAATAGCTTCTTCCTATCGCGTCCTGATTCGCGGTAGATCGGGACCATGTATTGGCACCGCTTGTTTAGGATACATATGCAGTCCATGAAGGGCATAACACCCGCATTGATTCGATTGAGGAATCCTAAACCAAGCACGGAATCATAGTTGTTAAGGGGGGTTACCTCGAGATTCTCTTTGCCGGTCCATGGATCAAGGTGCAACTCCACGTCCTTAGCCATGCCGCTAGTAGGGACTTCCTTGGAGTTCACCGTTTTAAGCCAACTAGCATCACTCGTCTCGACCGGAAGATTTAGATTCTTTGCGGCCTCTTTGGAGATGAAGAGGTCGGATGCCCTAGTATCCACTAGTGTACTCATCGTGGTACCACCGATCTTCACATCCACGGACATCATTCCCTTGGGTTCCTTGGCCTTCTTGGCCTTGATCGACCCAAGGATCTACAATGATCCCAACCACACCTCCTCTCGCGGTCAATCCTCTTTGCACAAGGCCGCCAACTTCCCTCTTTTCGGACAATCTTGGGCCATGTGCGGTCCATCGCAAAAGAAGCACTAAGTGTGTACCTTGCGATGATATCCTCCGTTGCTCGACTCAGGTTGGGTCTTATGAGGGACCGAAGGTCGCCTGCCTACATTCGGACGGTTGTACCGGTTCCGATCACCCCCACCAGTGGCCTTTTCTCTCGATCAAGAGTCTGGCTTGGCCGAGGGTGATGGCTTGTATTCCACGAGGGACTCGGCCACAGAAGTAGCCGTTGAGAGATCCATTGCATTGCACCGCTTGAGCTCTTGCTTGACCCATGGTTTGAGTCCGCTCATGAATTGGTGGAATGGCTCCATCTCGGTCATGGACTGGATTTGGAGCAACAGCTCCGAGAACCGCTTCACATAATCGCGGACTCCGCTTTTTTACTCTAGGCGCTTGAGTTCCCCGCGGGCTTCCTCCTCCGCATAAGTGGAATAGTAGGTTTGCTGAAATTCCTCGACGAACCGAGCCCATGTCGTGATAGGATCACCATTCCTACCATCCGACCTACGACGCCACCGTAGCAACGTCATCAGCTAAACACATGGCTGCGGTGTTTACCTGGATTATGTAGTTGATCATCCCTATGGTCTGGAAGTAGCGTTCCATGTACCACAGGAAGTTATCCACGTCCTTTGCCACCCGCGAGCCCTTGAACTCTTTCGGCTTGGGTGCATCAAAACGTGGTTGCACGGTGATCACCCCGTTCATGTGTGCAGCTTCAAGCTCGGCGAGCTTGCTTTTCATCTCGACCATCTCCGCACGCATGGCCACCACCGTGGCCTCCCAAGTCTCATCCCACTGTCGCAGCTCGTGCATGGTGGATCCTAACACCTCGACATGGAGCTCTCCCATGCCGGCCTGGAGATTTTGCACTTCGACCAAGAACTCCTCCCTACCGGCTTCCGCTCCTTCGATGGTGTAGTGTAGGTCGTCCATCAATGCTTGGATGTTTGTGATGGTCTCTTCTAAGACCGTCATTTGGCTCTCCAGAGCCCCCTTCGGATCCTTCGAGCTTGAGACAACCCGACTCTTTTTTGATTGGGTGGTCCTCTCGGCTGGACACCCACGATCTTCTCAGTCATCGCCTTGAACGACCGGAGCATCAGCACGAGGATAAGCCATTGTGCTTGGAATGAAGGCTCTAATACCACTGTCATAGGTCGATCGATTACGATCGATCAAAACATCACGTGCGGCCTTAGGATTATCGATCCCAAGTCAGCCTTACGCGCACACACTCGAACACAAGCGTCGAATGAGGGGGAGGGACCCCCATTTAAACAAGCACGAGTCGCATCTCATCCATTGATCGTCCCTCTGATCCAACGGTTCATTTTGAATCTATATCATCATTACAAGGCTACACAGCAGGCCACTCGATTGCTATACACGGCAGGCCCTTGGGAAGACCATGGGCGTGTGTCAGAAGCAAGATCAGGGTTTGCAGGGCCGTTTGACACGAGAGCAGCTGAACGGTCACGGGCTGCACATGAGCTGGTCGAACATTACTCACGGGTCGCTCATGGGTCGCGCATGGGCCTTTGTCCGTATCGTTCATGGATTGATCATGGGCTGGTCTTTGATCAGCCCTTGGGCATGACACGGCCTACCACGGACGGTCTTGGATCATGCTCCGTCCGTGGGCCATGTCAGTAGCATGTGACATTGGCATTCTACAATCAATTAATCCCATCAATTAATGTTCAAATGACTTCAAATTTTTATATGTTGTAGAAATGGACGTTATGGATAACTTCTATTAAGGACTAAAACCCAAATCTATGCTTAAAAAATCATGCAAAAATTACAAATAATCGAACTCACAGGAACATAACATGCAATTCTAGTATCACATGATTGCCAGAATCTAGCTTGGTTAAGCAAAGATGTTAAACATAGCAAATGATGATCTATTGAGACACATGATACATCATTTTAAAGCTTAGGATGTCTATTATAATTGTCCAGGAGGCATCATTGACAAATTGGTTCATTAACAAGCTCAATCAAAGACATTCCTTTAGGAGGTCATATCAGTAACATAAATAATAGCACAGACCAGAATCAACCATGTTTGACCCTATCTATACGATATGAGATAATTCTACAATTTTTTGTACAATTAGGCATGAATGTTAGGGTTAAATCACATGAAAACACCCTATCCTAATTCAATCCACAAAAAATCACATGAAATCGCGAAACAGATCAGGTCGTCCAATGCACCAAACTACAGCAACAATCACAGAACAAAACAGAACCTTAAACACGCAATTGACAGGGCAAACAGAGACCAATTGGTGCAAACTTTATATCTTTGAAAAGCCCATGGAATATACTAAGATTTCATGAAGGACTTGAGACCAAAATAGTACATTTAATAGCTCGTTCCAAGACAAACAATAATCGGGTCACTAAAGGCATTCGAATTGCATATTCAAGCCAACCAAGCAATCATCCATATAAAATCCATTCTAACCCATCGCCGATCAATTCTAAACTCCTAGGCATCTAGATTTATCAATAAATACATTAGGTCATAACCTAGATTGAGCTCTAGCCCTGGTCGTTTAGAATGACTTCGCCTAATCGATCTCGAGATTGGGGATCATTACCTTTGGAGGTTTTTGCACGAATCAAGCTCAAGTGTGCTTCAGCCGAAGCATGCCGCGCCTTAAGAGAGGTCAAGCATAGGTCAAGGTCACTGGAGGACCACTGTATGCGGTTTGACGGGGGTCGGGCGAATGCCAATCAGTGCCAAGACTGGATTGTCGCGCCTTGAGGGAGATCGGTGGAGATTGGCGACCAGAGGGAGTTCCGATTGATCTTAGCCACGGCGATAGGCTAGAGGACGGTTGGGAGAGATCGCTGGACATCCTAAGGGGGTGTGGAACGTCGAAGGACCATTGGACGGTGCCAAATTGTGCTTGAACGGAACCGGTGAGGAATCTCTGTCTTTTGAGTGCCCGAGGGGGGAAATGACCGCCGACAGGTGAATTGGTTGATCACAGAGGGAGCACTAACTACAGTCGGCTCAAGGGAGAGGCGGCAACCGTTGGAGGGGGCGGTGCACCGCCGATCGAGCTTTGATGAATCACAGGTCGGGCGGCAAAAGGGAGACTGTCGGTTGATGTGTTTTGGCGGGAAGAGGGAGAGAGAAGGAGAAAGAAGGGAGAGAGAATTGAGAGAAGAGAGAGAATTAAATTTGCAAAATGAGGTCCCCTTAAGTTTTGGAGGGAAAAATCCTTATATACCAAGGGGTAAAATCAACTCTTATTTACCAAGGGCTAAGATTTTATCCCTTAGCTAACTAACCTTGATTAATTAGTTAAGTTTGTCAAAGATATTTTGATTAAGGCACATGCTCATTTAAACGGCTATGATGCATTTCCAATGAACAATGATGATCAATTCTTATGCTAATTTTGAGATTAGGGACTAATTAAGGGACATTTTTGTAATTTTTGCAAACCCGGGGACATTTTATTAATTTCGCAAACTTGGGGGCTAAGGGGAACATTGAACATGCATTGCTTGGTTGGAATTGGGTTCCACCCACCGGAAAAGTGGCCGGAATTTTCTTGAAACCACCGGCGGTGGCACATCGCCGATCAAGCTTCGATGAATTGTAGCTCGAGGGTGAAAGGGAGATCGGCAATTGAGGTATTTCGATGGGAAGAGGGAGAGAGGAGAGAGAAGGGAGAGAGAATTGAATATGCAGAATGAGGTCCCTCCTCCTAAGTTTTGGAGGAAAAAATCCTTATATACCATGGGTAAGATCAATCCTTATATACCGAGGGTTAAGGTTTGATCCCTTAGCTAACTAACATTGATTAATTAATTAAGTTTGTCAAAGATATTTTGATTAAATCACATGCTCATTTAAACGGCTACGATGCATTTCTAATGAATGGTGAGATGATCAATTCTTAGACTAATTTTGAGATTAGAGACCAATCAAGGGGCACTTTTGTAATTTCGCAAACCCGGGGACATTTTCGTAATTTTGCAAACCTGAGGGCTTGGGGGAATGCGAACACGCATTGTTTGGTCGGAATTGGGCTTTGGCCACTGGAAAGTGGCTGAAATTTGCTTGAAACCATTGGCGGTCATCGCCAGTCAAACCGGGTTTACTCGGTCGGACCGGGTGAACCCGACTTTGATTGGGTTGAACCTTTGGTTCTCTCTCTCTATTTTGTTTCGATTTTGCTTAATTTTATTCAATTAAGATGATTGTGTGTATGTTGAGCATAAATTGGATCAATTTGTTTAATATTTAATTATTCTAACACTCCCCATCACACTTAATTTGGTCTTTTTGCCTCGTATTAAGCATGCAAATTTAATTGGAGAGGCAAACAAGGTTTAGAAAAATTCGAACTCAGAATTTCCAACTCTGATATTATGTAATAATTGCCAACTGTTCAAAAAGTTTAAATTATTAAATGAAGAAGCGATTTAATATTTAATTACTCTAATAGGCCTCATATCTTTTCTGGTGATTTTTGTAGGTATGAAATGAATAGTAATAGTCGAATGCGAAAAGTTTAAAAAATTCTGCTGGAGCACCCGTCCTGTTCTCATGGATAAAAGCAAATTTTACGTTGACTAAAATTTCGTAGATTCAGCAAAGGTGGCTTCACTGACGAAGTTGCAAGATACCGAGGTCGGCATGCATACAACGTTTCTCAGTCTTATTTAAATGGTGTGGTCGGTGCGGACTCGCTCATTTTCTGACCCAGCGACTTACGAGAGCGATTATGACCGGCAAAAATATCGAGAGACCGACGAAGAAGTAGTTGAAGAAAGTGTTGGGCGTGAGGGAGCTCATCGCAGTGTCGTACGTTGTTATCAGAGCAAACAGCGCCACATGCAGCTCCATCTGCATCGGGAATCCCGACGTCAGGATGGCGATCATCCTGACAGAGGCAAAGAACCCAACCGAGTTGAAGATGATGAAGAGGATGGACGAGACCGGGCTCTTCGTACCAAAACCGCCTCGCCGGCTTTGTGTGATGTGGCCCCGTTGTTCATGGCACTGTTGCTGCTGCTCGAGGACCCTGAATCTGCCTGCCAAACTCCGCCCGGCGGTTGAAGCACGGCTTGATAGGTAGCAATGGTGATGAGAGCAGCAACAATGAGCAAGGCGTTCCGTACATCTCCTGGGGAGTCCCTTTCTTTATTGTACTTGAAGTTCTCTAACCATTGGGTTCTCCCATGATTGACCCTCAAGAAACTTATGCAACGGTCGGTCCACGTTCTGCGTGATTGGTGCTGTCCGTTTGATTGGTCTGTTCGGGGTTCTGGTTCTTCAGTCACCACTACCACAGAAAGCAATCCGCTTGCTCTCGTGGCTCCAGATCGCATGAAGATTTCGACGATTTCCGCATCACCGGCTTCATTGTTAACGAGCAATAGGATGTCTAGAGGCGTTAGACCAGCCTCGTTTCTGGTGTTCACGTCGATCAGGTCCTTATCAATTGCATCGCCCGAGAGCAGGAACTCGACTACCTGTTCGGTGCAAGAACGTTATTCCATTTATCGTCCGACATTCTCCTTGTGTGATTTCTCTCTAGACAGTTTAACAGAAACATGTGTTCAACCCTTACATATCGACACTAACGTGAAATATTGTCTAAATAAAGAACAAAGATTCCTAAAATTCGGGGAAATTACCAAAAAAATCTTAAATTTTTGCACCTAAGCCAATTCAATTTTAAACATTTCAAATTGGCCAATATAATTCTAAACCAACAATTTGTCAATTTAGTCCTTCCGAAATTAAAAATCATTGATGTGAACAACAACGTGCTACATGGCATAATAGAGCTAACATAGACAAATTTTCTAAGTAAATTTTTTTTTTTTAGTTTTTGGGTTAATACCACAAAATATCCCAAATTATGCCCACTATGACACAAATACACTAAACTTTTTTTTAATCACTAAAAATCCTAAAGTTGTCCATTGTAACTCAAGTACCCCAAATTTGTGTCATTAAAAACCCTTAACTTATATCAGTATAACAAATATCCTAGGTGGTACTAAAATAGAGGGTATACACGCACAAATGTATAAGTTTGGGTTTTTTCCGTTACACAAAAAAAAAAAAAGTTCAGAACATTAGTGTCATAGTAGATAAGTTTAGAGTTTTTGTGAAACAAAAAAAAAAAAAATTGGAGTATGTGTGTCACAATAGACATATTTTGGAGTTTTTTTGTGATATTGTTCCTTTTTATTAATTTTTCTTTTGTTTTCTTTTCTATTTTTCATTATGTTAGCAAGGGTCATCCACAACCGTCACCGTGGTTAGTGAAGCCGCAATGGTCTCGCCTAGATCTAGCAAGGTCCTTCACACCCTCACTTGCAATTGGTGAAGGCCGCAATGGCAGCCCATTGGCGGGCACCGAGCCACAAAGGAAAAAAAGAAGAAAAGAAACTAAAAATAAAAATTTATAAAAATTATCGACGTTAGTATCGGCCATGACATGTAGGAGAAATTAGCTATTTTCGGCCAAAATTTAATGTTGAGGACTAAATTAGCAAAATTAAAAAAGTTTAGGAATACATTGATATAATTGTAATAAGTTTAGGACTTTTTGGTAATTTTCTTCATAAAATTCCAAATGCTTCGCATGTGAAGAACAGAGAAGAGGAACTGATATGACGAAATGAAACAGGTCAAAAGAATTGGGCACTTGCCTCGTATTGCTTTCTAGCCACAGCGTGGTGCAAGATTTGGTTCCCTTGCTCGTCCCGACAATGCACGACATGCTCTTTGTTAAATCGCTTCAGCTGTATCACCAGCAACTTGAATGCGTCGAACTGGTTGTTCTTCATGGCGAGGTGGAGCACGCTCTCCCTCCGAGCCGTCACTTCCTCAATGGAATCGGGACAAGCCGAGACCAGTTCCTTCAGGACATCACTCCTCCCTTTGATGGTCGAATAGTGCAGAGGAATGCTTTCACCTTTCCCCTTCACAAGGCACAGTCGATTGCCCGCTTTCAAAAATTCTCGAACAACATCCACGTTGCCCCTTGCTGCGGCGATGTGCAAGGGACTGAGACCGTCCTGGTTCATCTCGTCGGCAAACTCCATCCTCAGTTTCAGGACTTCTCTGATGAAATTCACGTGGCCAGCCATCGAGGCAACATGTAGAGGGTTGTCTCCCTCGACGAGAGAAGCAGTGTCGAGGATCAGGACGTTTTGTCTGACCAAAGAGAACAATCTATCGACATTCCCTGTGTAGGATGCTTCAAACAACCTAGGATCCATCTTTTGGGCCTGACAAGGCTGCTTTGTGATACTTCTTAAGGTGTCGAAATGAACGGGAAAGACAATTGGCGCGATTGATGATTCTCCTGTTGGACAGTTCAATTTATACTACTCATTAACGTACTTGACTATGAAAAGAACATTCAAACTGAACTCTATTTCACACTAGAAAATGACAATTGGACCAATCACACTAGAAAGATGACAATTGGACCAATCTTGATTAGGTTTACTCCGAGGAAGTATATACCACGCGATATATTTATCACAAGGTTACCGCCGGCTCTTGATTTTCATTTGCTTGTAACAGTCTTCTTTTGTCCTGCCTAGGATGGATCCTGGTTCAAACTAGAATTCATTTCATTTCAATAGGTGGAGGTATATCGAACATGGTCAAACACGTGCCTATAGTTGACGTCAACGCGTTTTGAATCCTGAAAATGCCCTGAAGGGCCATGTATGATGGACATAGCCGAAAGCATTGACTTCCAATAAATTACAAAAACTGATGACCCTTGGCTAGGAATATTATATATACATAACTACAAAATAAATCGGAAACCGGACTTATATGGTTTAATAGGTATGACATACGCTCACGAGAAGAGTAATAAATAATTAAATTATAGATCAAATAATACAATAGAAAATATAATCATAATCGAGTCATTTAAACACTCTCGGTATTTCCCAATCTCTAATTACATCAAATAATTCATATAGAATTTAGCTATAATAATTTCTCATGAAATAATCTTTTAATCTCCTGAAAAAATTAACAAAAATTTTACCACAAGATTTTAATCGGCAGTCAAACTCTAGCAGCTTTTCACTAGAATGTAATCAACGAAACTTGGAAGATCTGCAGCGCCATGTGTCATGGGCATAGCCAAAATCTTTGACTTGCAGTAACTCACGAAAACCGATGACCCTTGGCTAGGAGTATGAAATTTTGTGACTTGAAATGGTCTCTGCTTTCTCTAGCAAGCAAAGTCAGGACATTACAGCGTTGAACAAATGGTTCTCATGTTTCACGGTCATCACAATAAATAATTGGATTCAACGCATTGCCCACCAAAATCTCGAAATAAAAATAAAAATTTAGATGGCTAATAAGATATATTTCCCACCAGAAAGTTTGTATCATCTTTCAGTGGATAATGGGATTATAGGAAGAATATTATATGTAGATAGGGACTTCCAAACTCTATTTATTAACCAAAAGAAGGCTGAAATCATTACTTTCGCATTGAAAGGAGAGATGGAATGTCGGAAAAGGTTATAAATCCTTTCATGACTTTGAGATACATTGTTACAAAATCATGAAGATAATCTTTAGAGCTATAGCATAAAATGTGGGTATAAAGGAAGAGGAGTTTCCTAGTAACTTGTGAATCGCACAGAGATATTCCATTCTAAGCTATGAAAAGACGAATCCATTATAAACCTTGCCATGAAGTCATGAATTGAACATACGATCAAAGGTAAATAACTGAAATTTGAATGCATAGATTGCACTCTAAAGCAGCTACAATAAACTTTTGAAATACAACCACCGCCTAGCAGTAATCTGAGATTCGGATGCTCTTTGTTGTAGCCTAAAAGCATAATACTCTTTCGTAGTAATATCTTTAAGTTTGTGCGCCTTTCATGTGTCTAGTTTTCTCTGACCAAATCTAAGGTTGAATCCTCGTCACAATAAAATAAAGGGTATCGCAAGGACATAAACCTTGGATGCTATTCATTCGTTTTCTGTAAACCTAGTCTTATTCTCGATGACCATGTCTCGATGCATATCTTAAAGTCAATCTCTACCCCTATCAAACTGGGAACCTTTGAACATCTTCGGTAGATTGTGTCTCTACCACCCCTAGATCTTCCTCCACCTCCGAGTACGCCTTGGTCTTGGAATCTATTGTAGATTTTCATAACTAGAATGTAGAACATAATAATGGAATAAAAAATAAATATGTACCTAATTTGGAATCCATCGTTTTTAATGCGAAATAGTGACTATCCAAAACTTAAGGGAAAAGTACCAAAAATGTCCTAAACCTTTTTAATTGGTATCAATTCAGTCCTAAATTTTTCAATTAGACCAATTTAGTCCTAAACCTTGTCACATTGGTACCAATTCGGTCCATTTGGCTAATTTAAGCAAGAAATTACTAATGTCGCTGCTGGCGGTCTTATGTGGCGCAACATGGACAAATTTTATAAATTTTTTTTTTCAGATTTTTTAAATTATTTTTTTCCTTTTTTTTTAATATATTTTTCCTTTTTTTTTTTACCCTTGACCGGCGAGGTTGCTAGCCGACCATCGTCGACCACAGGCTGGTTAGGGAGAGGGCCCCCGCGCCCTCGCCCGCCACAGGCGAGGGTGTCGGCCTTCGCCTAGATCTAGGTGAGGGCCAAAACCCTCGCCCGTTGGCTAGTAAGGGCCTCTGCGCCCTTGCTGGCCACAAGCGAGGGTGTGGCGGCCCTCGCTAGCCAAGGGTGAGGGTCTTCGCACCCTCATCAGCCACAGGCGAGGGCGCGAAGGCCCACACTCGTGGCGGATGAAAGTTATGACACCTTAGGCGAGGCCATCATGGCCCTCCCTGGATTTGGGCGAGGGCCCGATGCCCTTGCTCGTGGTAGGCAAGGGCGTTGTGCCCTTGCCTGAATCTAGGCGAGGGCCGCCGCACCCTCGCCCGTCATGAGTGGGGGTCACCACGCCCTCGCCTAAGCTGTTAGATAAATGTGTGGTTTTATATTTAATTATTCTAACAATCCTCCTCACCCTTAGTCTAGTCTTTTTGCCTAGTATTAAGCGTGGAAATGTAATTGAGGAGGCAAATCAGGCTTGGAAAGATTCGAATTTAGAGCCTCAACCTCTAATACCATGTGAGAAGATTTAAGTTGTTAGATAAAGACGTGATTTAATATTTTATTACTCTAACAAGGCCTAATTAAAATCGGCTTACGTACTTAACCATGGATCAAATAGATAAAATCGGTCAGAACAAACAATGAATCTTGCTATACGAAGATTTTATACTGTAGGATGAACATCCATTCAGGAAGATTTTTGAATGAATTGGTAAGCTTAAAAAGATTATAGGTAAAAGAAATAGGCACATGATTCCTCGATAATTTATTGGTATTTATGAAATAACCAACTCTATTTGATTCTAAATCCTCTGCCTCATGAACAGGTAGGTTTTGATTCGTCTATATCCCATGATCCTCCTTCTCGAGGTTCTTGAGTCTATAGATCTTTGAGATGCAACCTCTTCTTGGTTTTTTGTGTGCTGTTTGCTATTAGGTGCTATAAAAGGTTCAGGAATGCTAAATGCCCTAGTGGATTGTGATCTTTTGAGTCTAGAGGATTTTGATGTTTCATCTAGCATTAGGGTAATTCTGGTTGCCCGTAGATAAACCTGAGATGCAACGATGGCCCTGGATACTCTAAGTAGGTTCTTCCATAGTCCAACCCCTAACCATGCTAAATCTAAAGGATTAATTTACCGCCTACGGAATTGTCTATAATTTTGTAAAGATTCTTCAAGCAACTTACTTAGCCTAGAGATGTTCCTCAGTCCAGGGTTTGTTGTAAAAGCCAACCTATAAATTATCCTTATATAATACGCTAAATATTTGTGCGAGGCTTCATTCTATGAACTAGACGGGCCCAAGAGCTTACTAGGCTTGCACTCCTAATATTTGACTGATCTCCAGAGTCTCTCCATCTTCATTTATCTAGCACAGTGAAATAATGGCACTAGTCCTACCTGAATTAACCTTATGTGATATACATTCCTTTTGCTCTTTTTGTCGTTTCTCTGATTACTTGGAGGTTTGACCAGGGTACATCCAGGGTTTAAGGTTCGATAAATGAAACTTGAGCCATTGACTTCGATTGTGAGATGTTTATGATTGATTTAAGTTGAGCCTAAACATTCTATAGACCGTTCTAGCGTCCACATTAGGCAACCTCCATTCTAGAGTTGATCCGGAATCGTCGTAATACTGAGAAATTTCTTTCAAAATCTGGGACATTGCTTTTAAAGGAACCATTTCATCATATGCTCTCATCATGGACAATTGTTCAGTCCACAAATTTGAACCTTATTCATCTGTCTCATATTTAGAGATGACCTCGTAAATAGATTCAACTTCAGAGTCTAAATATTCAATTTCTCACACATCTAAAGGTTCATGTTATATTTTGAAGATGCCCTATACATTGTAAATTATGTTCCTACTAAAGTTGTTCTATTGACTTCTTTTGAGTTATGAACTGGATGTAAACCTAGTTTGAACCATCTTAAGGTTTGGGGAGTCTTGTAGAAGTAATGTTATATAATACAACATTAAATAAGTTGGACTCTAAAACTACTCTATATTACTTCGTATCTTACCTATTTGAAGGGGTGTTGGTTTATAATCCCAATGAAGGCACAAAAGTTGTGAAATCACAAATAGCAAAGTTTTTGGAATTTGATGTAACCAGAGAAGGTAGCTGCTCATAGATTATTGATAATAACCATACAATAGGGACAATATAGTTTTGTCTCTACCTTTATAAATGATTATGGAGCCTTTTATGCCACGGACTAAGCTTGTTAAATTCCAGGACTTTACTGTTGAGATAGCTTCTGATAAACTTCCTCAAGCCGCTCAAGTGTAGGATGAGGTTGCAGTAGCTCCACTCAAGATATCTATTAGGTAGAGACGATCAACTATACCACTAGATTATATAATCTATTTTAGAGAGTATGACTATGATATCAGCTTTGTGTTTGATCTAGTAACTTATGCAGACGCTGTTTCTTATCCCCAGTCACATCTATGGTTAGATGTAGTGAAAGACGAGATGAAATTTATGAAACATAATAGTATTTGAGAGTTTGTTGAATTGCCTAAAGGTTACGATCATATTGGTTGCAAATAAGTGTATAAGACTAAAAGGAAACTTAAAGCCATACTAGTAGCTGAGAGTTCACTTAGAGAGAATGAATAAATTATGAAGCAATATTTTCCCCAATATATTCTACAGTTTTTTTAGAGTGATTATGACATTAGTAGTTCATTTGATATGTAGTTACACCAAATAAATGTTAAAACTATCATTTTGAATGGAGACCTTGATAATGAGGTCTATATGGTGTAACCTGGAAGCTATGCAACATGATTTAGGTAAGTTTGTGTATAAATTGAAAAATTCAATTTTTGGCATCTAGCAAGCTCCTACATAATGATATTGGAAGTTTCATTGTAAAGTCACTTCATTCATTTTTTTTTTTTTAGAACAAAGTAGATTAGTGTAGATGTCGTAAGGTTAGTGGGAGAAAAAATATTTTTTTCACACTTTATATAGACGATATCTTGCTTGGGAGTAGTGATCTTGAATTACTGCATGAGACAAATGAGATGTTGTCGAAAAGTTTTGACATGAAGGACCTTGGTGAGCTGTTTTCTATTCTTGGCATTGAGATCCATAATAGTCATTCTTGCCGTACATTGGGTTTGTCTCATAGGGCATATGTTGATTGTATTTTGGAAAAATTCAATACGCAACTTGCAAGCCAATAATTGCTCCTATCATTAGTGTGAGCTGTTTTGATCTTGCTCTAATAAAGTGCATGTCTGTGTTTGTTACATTTACTAATATTTTAATATGTATCAACTCTTTTGCATTTAATAAGGTGTTTATAAATGCATTGTTATCATGCTGAGTACATATATCTTATGAAAATCTTGAGGTATTGTATAAATCTTGAGTAAAGGCTAAGGGCATTCGGTTATTAGCATTAAAGATATGTCTTGTCACACATAATGTAAGTTAATTATAATAGGTCCATTGGAACCATAATGATACTTTCTAATAAGGAGAGAGAATGTTGATTGATAAAGGGAATGACACATAAGGTATCACACTTTATGAGGTGTTATCCATTTGCTATATTATCATATTGATTGAGTTAAAAATACTCGTGACTATGAAAGGCTTTGTGTATTTATGCAATTACCGACATGATTCGGTGTATGAGATCTTATGGGATTGTATTGACTATTAAGAATAATTTCTAAAATAACATCAATGTGCGCACATATAGTACAGTTTCAATTGATATAGCTTAAGTTAGAGAATGTAGGATTTTTTTTTTTTGTGGGCTATATTGAGTTGCAATTTACCGTTTTACGAGATTAGTCTTATAATACGATATATAAGATTCTTAATTAACCTAATATGAGGCTAACTTGTATGGGCTAAGTAAAGTCCCGACCTGTAATGAGAGGGCCTATGGCCTAAAACTCTATACATAATGCTCAAATCTTTCATCTAACCTGGATGCAAAAACAACCTCACATAAGGAGCATTTATTGAACGTTGAGGGTAATGGGTAGTTTCATGAAGTTAGTGATACAAAGGGCAATAGAGAAAAAAAAAAACACACTTGAGTTTTGGAAAGTCATTATTCTGCATTAAGAATGATTGATTCCAAATCAGATGCGCAAATCTTTTTTACTCCATTAATGTGTTCTACATTCTAACTATGAAAATCTACAATAGATTCCAAGACAACCACGTACCCGGTGGTGGAGGTAGATCCAGGGGCGGCAGAGACGCAATCTACTAAACATGTTCAAAGGTTGCCGGTTTGATGGGGGTAGCGATTGACTTTAAGATGTGCATCGAGACATGGTCATCGAGAATAAGACTAGGTTTACAGAAAACAAATGAATAGCATCCAAAGTTTATGTCCTTGCGATACCCTTTATTTTATGGTGACGTGGATTCAGCCCTAGAATTAGTCCGAGAAAACCAGACACAAGAAAGGCGCACAAACTTAAAAATAGTAAATTACTACGAGAGAGTATTATGCTTTTAGGCTACAACAAAAGACCATCCGAATCTCAGATTACTGCTAGGCGGTAGTTGTATTTCAAAAGTTTATTGTAGCTGCTTTAGAATGCAATCGGGAGAAGTGCCAAAAAAGTCCTAAACCTTTTGCCTTTGTGCCGATTTAGTCCTAAACCTTTTTTTGGTGCCGATTCAGTCCTAAACCTTTTTACGTTGTGCCAATTTAGTCCTTTCCGGCCAATTTTGGCCGGATTTTGCTGACTGGACGCCGGCCGGCTGACGTGGCCTGATCGGCGCTGACGTGGACAATTTTTAATAATATTTTAATATTTTTGAATTTTTTATTTTTTATTTTTTTTATTTTTTTTTATTTTTGTCTTTTTCCTCCAGCCCGGTCACCGAGGTCCGGCGACCGGCCGAGGCGAAGGCCGGCGAGGCGAGACCGACCTCGCCGGCCACCTCGTGGGCGAGGCCCTCGCCCATGGTCGACGAGGCTCGACCTCGCCCGAGATCCGACGAGGCGAGCCTCGCCCATGGCCGGCGAGGGCAAGCCTCGCCCATGGCCGGATCTCGGCGAGATCGAGCCTCGCCGGCCATGGGCGATGCTCGCCTCGCCGAGATCCGGCCATGGGCGAGGCTCGCCTCGTCGGATCTGGCGAGGTCGAGCCTCGCCGGCCATGGGCGAGGCTCACCCTCGCCGGATCTGACGAGGCGAGCCTCGCCCATGGCCGGCGAGGCTCGACCTCGCCGGATCCGGCCATGGGCGAGGCTTGCCCTCGCCGGCCATGGGCGAGGGCCTCGCCCGCGAGGTGGCCGGCGAGGTCGGCCTCGCCCTCGCCGGCCTTCGCCTCTGGCGGTCGCCGGACCTCGGTGACCGGCTGGAGGAAAAATAAAAAAATAAAAAAATAAAATAAAAATAAAAAAAAAATAAAAAATTCAAAAATATTAAAATATTATTAAAAGTTGTCCACGTCGGCACCGATCGTACCACGTCACCGGCCGGCCCAGTCAGCAAAATCCGGCCAAAATTGGCCGTAAAGGACTGAATTGGCACAACGTAAAAAGGTTTAGGACTGAATCGGCACCAAAAAAAGGTTTAGGACTAAATCGGCACAAAGGCAAAAGGTTTAAGACTTTTTTTCGCACTTCTCCCGAATGCAATCTATGCATTCAAATTTCAGTCATTTTCCTTTGATCATATATTCAATTCATGACTTCATGGCAAGGTTTATAATGGATTCGTCTTTTCATAGCTTAGAATGGAATATCTCTGTGCGATTCACAAGGTACTAGGAAACTCCTCTTCCTTTATATCCACAATTTATGCTATGGCTCTAGAGATTATCTTCGTGATTTTGTCGCAATATATCTCAAAGTCATGAAATGATTTATATCCTTTGCCGACATTCCATCTCTCCTTTCAATGCGAAAGTAATGATTTCAGCTTCTTTTGAATAATTAATAGAGTTTGGAAGTCCCTATCTATGTATAATATTCTTCCTATAATCCCATTATCGACGGAAATATGATACAAACTTTCTGGAGGGAAATATATCTTATTAGCCATCTAAATTTTAATTTTTATTTCGAAATTTTGATGGGCAATGTGCTGAATCCAATTATTTAGTGTGATGACCATGAAACATGAGAACCATTTGTTCAACGCACTAATGTCCCGACTTTGCTTGCTGGAGAAAGCAGAGACCATTTCAAGTCACAAAATTTCATACTCCTGGCCAAGGGTCATCGGTTTTTGTAAGTTATTGGAAGTCAACGATTTCGGCTACGTCCATGACCCATGGCGCTTCAGGGCTTCCAAGTTTCATTAATTACATTCTAGTGAAAAGCTGCTAGTGTTTAACTGCGGATTAAAATCTTGTGGTAAAATTTGTGTTAATTTTTTTTTTTGAGATTGAAAGATTATTTTATAAGAAATTGTTACAGCTAAATTTTGTGTGAGTTATTTGATGTAATTGGGGATTGAAAAACGCTGAGAGTATTCGAGTGACTCAATTGTAACTATAATCTCTGATGTACTGCTTGATCTATAATTGACTCTTCATTGCTCTTCCCTTGAGTGTACGTCACCAATTGAACCGTATAAATCCGGTTTCCAATTTATTTTCTTGTTATCTATATTTAATATTCCTAGCTAAGGGTCATCAGCTTTTGTAATTTATTGGAAGTCAATTATTTCGGCTATGTCCATGATACATGGCCTTTCGGGGCATTTTCAGGATTCAAAATACGTTGACGTCAACAATAGGCACATGTTTTACCATTTTCGATATACCTCCACCTATTGAAATGAAATAAATTGTAGTTTGAACCAAGATTTATCCTGGGCAGGAAAAAGCGGACTGTTACAAGCAAATGAAAATTAAGAGTCCGCGGTAACCTCGCGATAAACATATCGCGTGGTATATACTTCCTCGGAGTAAAAGTAATCAAGATTGGTCCAATTGTCATTTTCCTAGTGTGAAATAGAGTTCAGTTTGAATGTCCTTTTAATAGTCAAGTACATTAACGGGTAGTACAAAATGAACTGTCCAACATCAGAATCATCAATCGTGCTAATTGTCTTTCCCGTTCATTTTGACACCTTAAGAAGTATCACAAAGCAGCCTTGTCAGGCCCAAAAGATGGATCCTCGGCTGTTTGAAGCATCCTACACAGGGAATGTCGATAGATTGTTCTCCTTGGTCAGAGAAAACGTCCTCATCCTTGACACTGCTTCTCTCGTCGAGGGAGACAACCCTCTACATGTCGCCTCAATGGCTGGCCATGTGAATTTCATCAGAGAAGTCCTGTAACTGAGGATGGAGTTCGCTGACGAGCTGAAACAGGACGCTCTCAGTCCCCTGCACATCGCCGCGGCAAAGGGCGACGTGGATATTTTTTGGGAACTTTTGAAAGCGGGCAAATCGCCTGTGCCTTGTGAAGGGGAAAGGTGAAAGCATTCCTCTGCACTATTCGGCCATCAAAAGGAGGAACAATGTCCTGAAGGAACTGGTCTCGGCTCGTCCGGGTTCTGTTGAGGAAGTGACGGCTCGGAGGGAGAGCGCGCTCCACCTCGCCGTGAAGAACAACCAGTTCGACGCATTCAAGTTGTAGGTGCTGCAGCTGAAGCGGTTTAACAAAGAGCATGTCGTGCTTTGTCGGGATGGGCAAGGGAACCAAATCTTGCACCTTGCAGTGGCTAGAAAGCAATACGAGGCAATTGCCCAATTCTTTTGACCCGTTTCATTTCGTCATGTCAGTTCCTTTTCTCTGTTCTTCACAAGTGAAGCTTTTGGAATTTTATGAGGAAATTTACCAAAAAGTCCTAAACCTATTATTAACTTATGTCAATGCATTCATAAACTTTTTAATTTAGCTGATTTAGTCCTCAACATTGTGACAATTTATCAATTTTGGCCGAACATAGCTGATTTAGACGCTGATTGTCTTATGTGTCATAGACAATACTAACCTGGATAAGTTTCCAAATTTTTATTTTTATTTTTTTTTTTTTTTTTTCCTTTTGTGGCTTGATGCCGGCCACTAGGCTGCCATCACGGCCTTCATTGGCTATAGGTAAGGGCGTGAATGACCTCGCCAAATCTAGGTCAGCCATTGCGGCTACACCAACCACGGTGACGGTCATCGGTGACTCTTGCTAACATAATGAAATATAAAAAAAATATTTAAAAGAGAAAATATCCCAGAAAGCCCCCAAAATATGCCTACTGTAACACAAATACTTAGACTTTTTTTTTTTTTTTTGTTACAAAAAACTCTAAACTTAGTGACATTATCATTTCAAACTTTTTTTTTTATGTCACGAAAAATTCCAAACTTATACATGTGTGCATATATACCCATTATTTCAGTTCAATCCGGGATATTTGTTATGCTAATATAAGTTCAAGATTTTCTATGACACAAATTTGGGGTGCTCACATCACAATGGACAAGTTTAGGTCTTTTAGTGACTAAAAAAGGGGGTATTTGTGCCATAGTGGGCATAGTTTGGGGTTTTTTGTTGAATTAATCCCAAAAAAATTAATTACAAAATTTGTCTATGTTAGCTCTGTTGTACCTTGTAGAACGATTGTCGTTAACATCAATGAGTTTTGGTCAAAATTGATCGGAATGACTGAATTGATAAATTGTAGGTTTAAATTAAATTGACCAAATTGAAATATTTAAGACTGAATTAACACAAATACAAAAATTTAAGAATTTTTTGGTAATTTCCCCAAATTTTAGGAATCTTGGTTTTTATTCTGACAATATTTCATGTTAGTGTAGATATATAAGGGTTGAACACATTTTTCCGCTAAACTGTCTAGAGAGAAATTGCACAATGAGAATGTCGGATGATAGATGGATTATGTTGAATCGATTAGGTAGTCGAGTTCCTGCTCTCAGGCGATGCAATTGACAAGGACCTGATCGACGTGAACGCCAGAACGAGGTTGGTCTAACGCCTCTTGACATCCTATTGCTCGTTAATAATGAAGCCGGTGATGCGGAAATTGTCGAAACCCTCACACGATCTGGAGCCACGAGAGCAAGGGGATTGCTTTCTGTAGTAGTGGCAACTGAGAACCGGAACCCGGACAGATAATCAAACGGACAGCACCAATCACGCAGAACTTGGACCGGCCGTTGCATAAGTTTCTTGAAGGTCAATCATGGGAGAACCCAATGGTTAGAGAAATTCAAGTACAAGAAAGAAAGGGACTCCCCGGGCGATGTACGGAACGCCTTGCTCATCGTTGCTGCTCTCATCACTATCGCTGCCTATCAAGCCGTGCTTCAACTGCCAGGCGGAATCTGGCAGGATGACTCATGGTCCTCGAGCAACAGCAACGGGACCCCATTGCACAAGGCCGTCCAGGTGGTTTTGGGAACAAAGAGCCCAGTCTCGTACATCCTCTTGATCATCTTCAACTTGGTCGGGTTCTTTGCCTCCATCGGGATGATCTCCATCCTGACGTCGGGATTCCCAATGCAAATAGCGCTGCACGCGGCGCTGTTTGCCCTGATAACGACGTATGATACCGCGATGAGCTCCCTCACGCCCAACACTTTCTTTAACTACTTCGTCGGTCTCGATATTTTTGCCAGTCATAATCAAGGTCGTAACTCGCTGGGTGAGAAGGTGAGCGAGTCTGCACCTACCACATGATTTAAATAAGACTGAGGGACGATATATGCACGTCGACCTCGGTATTTTGCTACTTAAATAAATGAGCGACGTTGTATGCATGCCGACCGCGGTATCTTGCTACTCAAATAGTTGAGAGGGATCGGATTATCGTATATGAAGCTACCTTTGTTGAATGTACTAAATTTTCAGTCAACGTAAAGTTTGCTTTTATTTATGAGAACAGGAGGGGTTCTCCACCAGAATTTTCTGCACTTTTCGTATTTGACTACTGCTATTCATTTCAGATCTATAAATATCGTGAGAAAAGATATGAGGCCTGATTAAAATCGGCTAACGAACTTAACCATGGATTTAAAAGATAAAATCAGTCAGAACAGACAATGAATCTTGCTGTACAAAGATTCTGTACTGTCAGATGAACATCCATTACGGTAGATTTTTGAAAGAATTGGTAAGCTTAAAAAGATTAAAAGTAAAAGAAACTAGGCACATCATTCCTCGATAAATCATCAGTAACTTACTGACTCTTTTATGAAATAACCAACTCCACTTGATTCTAAATCCTCCGCTTCACAAACAGGGAAGTTTGATTCATCTATATCCCATAATCCTCCTTTTTGAGCTTCTCGAGTCTATAGATCTTCGAGATGGAACCTCTTCTGGGTTTTCTTGTGCCGTTTCTCGTGGTGCTATCAAGTGCTACAAGAGGTTCAGGAATGCTAAATTCCCTAGTGGATTGTGATCGTTCGAGTCAAGAGGATGTTGATGGTTCACCTAGCATTAGGGTAGTTCTGCTTACCCGTTGATAAACTTGAGATGCATTGATCGCCCTGGGTACCCTGAGTAGGTTCTTCCATAGTCCAACCCCTAGGCCATGCTAAATTTAAAGGATGAATTTCTCGCCTACGGAATTGTCTACAATTTTGTAAAAGTTCTTCAAACAACTTAATCTAGAGATGCTCCTTAATCCAGGGCCAACCTATACATTACTCTGATATAATACGCTAACTATCAGCAGGTAAGTGAAATAACTAGCTCTGCCTGAATTAACCCTATGTGTATGTCCATTCCTTTTGCTCTTTCTCTCGTTTCTCTAATTCATCGGTGGTTTGACGAGGGTACATCCAGGGTTTGAAGTTCAGTACATGAAACTTGATCCATCGACTTCGACTGGGAGATGTTTACAATTAATTTTAAGTTGAACCTAAACATTCCATAGATCGTTCTAGCGTCCACATTAGGCAACCTCCATTTTAGGGTTGATCCGGAATCATCATAATACTGAGAGATTTCTTTCAATATCTGGGACATTGCTTCTATTGGAACCATCTCATCATATGCTCTCATCATGCACAATTGTTTAGTCCACAAATTTGAATCTTTTCATCTGTCTCATATCCAGAGATGACCTCGTAGATAGATTCGACTTCAGAGTCCAAATTTTCGAGTTCCTGCTCATCTAAAGGTTCGTAAGCAGGTTGATCATGACAACTCTCATCTTCGAACAATATTCTACGAAGATTTTCTTTCCACCAATATGTTTGAGGACAAGTACCAGTCTTGTGGGCTTTCGATCCACGAATCTAACAACAATGACAGCTGCTCATGAGTTTAGCTATTGGGCATCAAGAGATTCTCTTCCATGTTTCTTCTTGAAATCCTTGGTCCTCCCTCTCCCTAAAGTTAGTCTTTTTTCTTATAAACCCGAAAGATTTATCCGATTTAGAAGGCTTAAGTTTTCTATTAATAAGATCCGAAAGAACTTGTGTTTGTCAATGTGCAATGGGAAAATATGGGACGCTTGCAAGATTAATTGACGTCCCAAACTTCGAAATATCTTCCTATTGAAGTAATACGTTCAAAAAAGGATTTATTCACGAAAGAGAAGAAAAAAAAACAATGATAAATTAAGACACCAATCTTCTCACAAAGGCCAAGCTTAGTAGGGATTGCTATCTTGCGTGGCACTATTTTGAATTGAGATCTTAACCATTTACTAGAGATAATGGCATGGCCCCTCGAAAAATAGCCGGTCGCTCAATTTTATGAGAGTATGGTCTTGCTCTCATTAGTCTGGTTTAATATACTAGAAAATTGTCCATAAAATCATAAAATTATTGCATTTTTGCCAATTGAAACATAAATCTTTTCATGTTTCGCTAATTGAGTCTATTCGACCAAATTTAGCCAGAAATCACTGACGTGTACATTGGCTGCTCTACGTGACACGGCTGACGCTATCATCAATACTTTTTAATACTTTTTTAATTTTATATTTTTATATTTTTTCTTCTTCAACCACGGTTGCTAGACCTCGGTGATGGCCAATGAGTGGCCAAAGGCAGCTACCTATGAGGGTTCCCTCATCAGAGCTAGCTTCGGGTTGGTCTTGCCCAAGGCCAGCAATGGTCTACCTCACCAAATCTAGTGAGATTGAGCCTTGCTTGAAGCGAGCGAGGCCGACCCTCATTGGTAGTTGCCTTTGCAGCCACTGCCAAGCACGCAGTGATTGGCAAAGGAAGAAGGAAAAGGAAAAAGAAAGAAAAGAAAAGAAAAAAGAAAATAAATATATAAAAATTATTAAAATATTATTAAAAATGATCTATGTCGGTGCTAACTGTGCCAAACAACTGATGTGCACATCAATGATTTCCGACCAAAATTGGCCGAATGGACTTAATTACAAAATGTGAAATGGTTTAGGACTCACTTAACATAATCAAAATGAAAAATTCCAAATAAGGGTTCGAAATACTCTCGTTTTGTCAAATAAGGGCCTAAAATGGACTTTGTTTCAAATAAGGGCATGAAGTGGCCATATTAGTTTCAAAGAAGAGCTTGAAGTCGTTATGACTATTTTAAACAAGGGTCTAGCCTTGTTGGCTTGTTGGCCGGCAAAAATTTCTGGCCAATCAAAGATATTTTTATCCAAATACAATTTAAATTTATATTAAAGTAGATTAAACATTAAAGAAAAAAATTTAAAAATAAAATCTCGCCCGTGATCCTCGCCCCATCGCCGAGGGGGTGTTGGCAATGGCTAATAAGGTCACTGGTGCCTAGGTGAGGATCGACGACCCTCGTTGACCAAAGGTGAGGGCCCACCACCCTACCAGCGATGGGGTGACGGCCATAGACGGGAGGGAGGGCTCCTTCCCATGTGTGTGTGTGTGTGTGTGTGTGTGTTTTTTTTTTTTTTTTTTTTTTAATTTGAAAAATAGAAAAACAGGAAAATTTTAAAAAATTTAAAAGACGAAACTTCCCTTCACCAAACAGTGAGTTCATACTCTTATTTGAAATTGATATAGCCACTTTAGACTCTTGTTTGGCACTTCAGGCCTTTATTTGAAAAAATATCTACTTCATGTTCTTATTTGAGAAAATGATGGCACTTTAGGCCCTTATTTGGAATTCTTCCTAATTAAAAGGCTTAGGATTAAATTGGCAAAAGTGTAATAGGTTTAGGAACTTTTAGACAATTTTCTCTTCATATAAGACTACATACTTTGATCACTGTTAGTTGATATCATAATGTTTTGACAATTAATTAGCTATCTAAAATCAATAGTCAAGAAGATGGATTGTGTTAAGTTGAACAAGTACAATATCTACTAAACTGGGTACTTTTGCTATGTTCTTTAGGTAAAGTGCAAGTACCTTAAGGAATGACATCCACAATCCAACCTTGCCGCTGAAAGATTAAAGCGAAAAGAAGATCATGGAACGGAACAAGCATCCCGTAGGCATAACCCAATTCCGAGCAAATAATCACCGAGGAATATGGCTAGCTTGAGGAAAGAAGAAAGGTAGGTTCTTGTGAATTTATTATACCACTGTTTTAACTATTTACTACATTAAGCCGAAATTGTTACTAGATTCGCCCAAAATAAGTGGGTCATAACTAGTACCAAATAACAATTCGTCACATAACTAGTACGTCAACTTTGTGAATTTGTCATGCTTCATCTGGCAACTATCTAGGTAGCAAGTTGTTCAAGTATAGTTTCATTGTACCTAGCAACTCCCTATAGTATATGTATTTTAAGTGTCTTCAATTGCTGACAATTTTTCAACGATTGCGAAATAATGACCCACTAAATATGTAAAACTACACGTCGTCAAGGTTTCTTGGTCCGGAGCCTAGTGTCCCCTCTCTCACTCTCTCATCTTCGAGTCCAAACTTTAGCAAATCCCACTCTTGATTGGCTTCTAAATCATGTAACCTATCAATGTCGAAAGCGCCGGAGGCTTTCTTGTCCCTCGGTCAAAATTTGGTCGATATACCTCCATCTATGTTGAAATGAATTGTATTGTAGTTTGAACCTGGACAAATCCTGGGCAGGAAAAAGCAAAGTGTTACAAGTAAAGATGCCCAATAATTGGGATAACAAAGAAGCATTTGTCGAGTGATGGATGCTAGGTTGTTTGAAGCATCCTACACAGGGAATGTCGATCAATTGTACTCCTTGGTCAGAGAAAACGTCCTTATCCTCAACTTTGCTTCTTTCATCGACAGGAACAATCTACACATTGCCTCGATAGCCAGCCACGTGAATTTCGTCAGAGAAGTCCTGAAACTGAGAATGGAGTTGCTCGATGAGCTGAACCAGGACGGTTTCAGCCCCCTGCACATCGCCGTGGCGAGGGGCAATGTGGATAGCAGTTGGGAGCTTTTGAAAGCGGGCAATCACCTGTGCCTAGTGAAGGGGAGAGAGGAAAGGATTCCTCTACACTGTAAGGCCATGAAAGGGAGGAGCGACGTCCTAAAAGAACTGGTCTCCGCATGTCCCAATTCCATCGAGGAAGTGACAGCCCAGAGGGAGAGCGCCCTCCACCTTGCCTTGAAGAACAGCCAGTTCGAGGCATTCAAGTTGCTGGTGGAGCGGCTGAAGCTGTCATGCCCCGAACCCTGGGCATGCACACATCCCTTAGCAGTCGACTAAATTGCGACGTTCCTAAGACGTGTCGCCGACCCTTTCCTTTTATGCACATGCGGAAGCGAACTTTAAACAAACCTCGAACAACAATCAAACATGGGATAGTAAAAACAGGACAACCATTTTTTTATGAACCAAACCTTAAAACGTAGCAAGTCGGTCCTACCAGTCTATACACATAAGTCTCGTCTAAAAAAAACTACTAGGCCATCTAAACTCCGAGCCCTTCCACCTCGGACTCCAAATCCTCCATTCTAGGGACTTGAAAAAAAAATTGTAAACCACGACGGGGTGAGAATAAATCTCAGTGAGTCAACACTCTAAACCTCGATTAGGACGAGAATTCACTCAAAGGCGTCCTAAACATGCACCATCTAGAACTTACCTCGCTTGGGCGCATCCCTGCACATTAGTACATCTCATATGCACTCATAAACGTAGCATGCGTAATCAGCAATTGGAACACTTCATAACACTCATCGAATATTCACAGAAGTCCCGATTATAGGGCCAAATCGTTATGACACGTCCCATTTTGTACTACACAATTTTGTCCCATAATCAAGCTCGAATAACTCATATCGGTGATTCAATCCACACCCAATATTCACTCTCAATATCCAAACTCAATATTCCAACTCCACATTCCAACTCAGTGTTCAAACTCAAGGCTCTAGAGGTGACCCCCACGAAGTTCCGTTATCGTGTGGCACTTAGTACTTAACCACAATCAGCAACAGTACAAGGTTCTAGAGGTGACTCCGCCGAAGTTCCGCTATCGTGTAGCACTTAGCCCTCGACTATGCAAGACAATTGTGCAAAGCTCTAGAGGTGGCTCCCATGTGACTCAATTCACCATGTAACACTTAGCCTTTGACTACAATAAGCAACGGTACAAGGTTCTAGAGGTGGCTCACATGTGACTCAAATCACCATGTAGTACTTAGCCCTTTACCTGCTCACAACCCATTTGGTTTCCTCAACACAACACATCCTCGTTCAATAGTCGCCACATAAAGCAATAACAATAAACCACGACCATGGCACAACCATTTGCCCATCATCACATAACTTCTAAGCATATCACAAATCAACCACATCACCAAATAGGCATGGTTCAACAAGAATAGCATCAAGAACAATCACTAAAACCACTACCATTCCTAACCTGCAGAAACGGTCCACTCGCGCTCCTCCAAATTTAAAACCAGAAACCTAATTAAACAAATTCGGAAAATTCCCAAATTTGAATTTGTTGTAAAGGACACATGAACAAATATTTTTCATGCAGACACCTTAATCAAGATCCTTCTAGATTAAACCTAGTAAATCGCTCAATCTAGTACAAAAAACTGGATTTGTTTCCAAAAAGTCTGTTTTCCAAAACCAGCTTGATTTGATATCCAAAACTTGTCCATTTGATTTGAAATTTGACTATGTTAAATTACAAGATGTGAGAACCAATTTTTGTGAAGGAATCCTCTCAAAATTCGAACCCTAAAAGTTAATGAAAATCTATTGAATCCCAAAAGGTCACTAGTTCCAGCAAAAACATAGGTTCTGTTTTGTTTTTAATGAAGTTGAAATCATATTCTTTTGAATCCAGAAAATCTTGGGAAAAATATATGTTATAACTGAAGATGTCTAAAACATATTTCAAGATGGGAATCAACCTCAAAATCTTAACACATTTCAATCCACAAAAATGGCAAACGAAGAAGGTCTAGAATCCAGATCTAGGAGAAATCCACTTAATTGGACTAATCCATCCTCATTAGTGCTAATCTCATCAATTAGATTAACACTAATCCATCTTAAGGCTAATCTAACCATTCTATATTAGCACTAATCCATCTTAAGGATAATCTCACTTAGTACTAATCTAATTAAACTAATTAACACTAAACTAACCCCCTAAGCGTAATTAATAAACTAATCAAAGATTAGGGAGTTAACTCACCGGATTAGCGAGCCGACAGGTCCACGGTGACGGTAGTGCGAAGACGATGAGGAACCATAACTACGACGGCTCCAAGGGAGGCCTAGATGGTGTTGAAAAACAACTCGCAAGCCTCTGCTTGCTGCTGGAACAGTTTCTGCTTCTGCTTGGCTGAGCTTGCTGGGGGTTGAGCTGGCTGGTCGTAGTTGGCGGCCTCGATGACTGCTGGACAGCAGGACACGGCTGGACGTTGGACTGTGGCTTGGATGGTGGGGGTTTGCTGGAGACGTGAGGGTAAAAGAAAGCTGGCAGAGGGTGAGGCGTTGGCGGTAGTGGAATGAAGGGGGGGGTGATGTTGCTGGTGGTGTTGGTGCGTGGGATGGAGATGGTGGACAGGTGGCTGCGGTGGAACGAAGTTGGCGTGGGGAGGGGAATTGGAGAGAAGTGAGGGTGGGCAGCAAAGTGAAAAGAAGCTGGTGTTTCAGCATGAAGAGAAGGCGAGCAGAAGAGGAAGGTCAGCAGAAGCAAGGGGGAAGAAGAAACATGCATAGAAGAGAGGGAAGGAGAAAGAACCAAGGGGAGACAAGGGGCCTTCCAAGTCCATCAGCTGGCCAATGAGCTTCCAACTACAAATATCAAGCAATGAGTGAATTTCCTCAAAGTCTTCAGCCACCATAAGTCAAGGCATGCACCAATGGTGATTTTCCACCATTTTCTCACCCAAAATAACCCTTTTTGATGCCAAATGACCACCCCCTTCAGCAGCATACGAATTCCATTAAATTTCCTCTCAATCCTCCACAAAATACTTCAATTTGATGGTGAAAAATCACACCCACCCAGCCCATACGAATTCCATGCATCCCCTTCACCAACTAGTTCATTTTGGTAGCCAAAATTCCACACTAAAGTGCCCATCCGAATTTCCTTGATTTAAATTTGCCAAATTTCGATTTTCCATAAAAATTCCCAGCTCGACAGAATTTCTTCAAAAGATGAGATGGGGTCCTAAAAATAAATCATGACATGCTTGAACGTTCAATTCCCGAAACCGAATTCAATTTCGTGGTTAAAATCAACCAAATGCGATTTTAGTCCAATCCAACCTACCGGGTAGCTTTTAGGGATTTTACCGCAGTTATATCCCTTAACGGCTTCACCTTAGTTAACTCGTGAGAGATCAGGTCAGAGAAAAAATGACCATAGGCGCATGGGCGAAAAGCCCATTTCATTTTATCGAGACGGGGTCGAAATTCAGAATGTCACAGAAGCGGTCAAACAAAGAGCATGTCTTGAATTGGTGGGACGGAATGTAAGAGTTTTCCTAATGTGGACTACATTAATTGATATTGTAATTTACCGTTTTACGGGGTTGATTTAAGGTAAGATAGAAGGTTTTTTAATAAGTCTAATATGGGGCTGGCTAGTATGGGCCAAATTGAGCTTGACCCGTAATGAGAGGGCCTGGTTGGAAACTCTATAAATAGTGTTCAAGTCTCTCCTCTAATCCTAATTCTCACATGTATCCTCACAAAAGGAGCGTTAATCTAGCGCTTAAGGGTGATGGGGTCATCTCATTGAGCTAGCGATACAGAGGGTAATAGAGGATAAGGACTTGTGCGTGGTTCATCGCTTTTCTGCTTTCGCATCAAGAACGATGGATTCCAAAATAGGTGCGTGAAATTTTCTACTCAATCATCTATGCTCTTGTTCTAGTTATGGAGATCTTGAGATTGCACATTTTGCATCCAATATGTGGTATCAAAGCAACAGTAACCTAGAACTTGAATGCATAGAATTTTTGTCCTAATTTTGAGATTTTCGTGATTTTTCGTTCAATAAAAATCAAATTAAATTATAAATTCGAACTAAACTTAGTGAGATGAGCAAATCTGTGGGCGGCGTGTTGCCGGGGGAGGCCTTACGTGCCCCCACGTGCGGCCACGTGCCGCCACGGCGTCTACCACGCGCCCATGCGCGGTTACGCGCCCTCACGCGTGAGGGCTGACGTCATGATGACATCATCGACTAGGGTCCGACCCGACTCAATCGCAGCTGACCCGACAACCCCGACCTAACCCAATACGCAGCTGACCCGACGACCCGACCCAACCCGACCCAATACGTAGCTGACCCGACGACCCTGACCCGACCCATTGACTTGCCTGAACCGGTCAACTTTTGATCGGACTGATCAACCGATTGGACCGGAAGGTTGGATCGGATGGTCGAGCTGGGAACCGGTTGGACAGTTACTAGTCGGACCGGTTTCGATTGGTCTTTATGCTCGCATGTGGAGGCTCAGATAGGTACGGGGTTGGCGGCTATAGGTTCATATGAGCATTCTCCATATTGTAGTGTATTTATATTACATGTTTGATGATTTTATGGTTGTTAAAATACATATGAAACCGTAAATACGTGTATTTTTGCGTATTTTTCTTGTATTTTTCTGTGATTTTGGAAATACAAGTGTTGGGTCACAGGTGTGTTATCACATTTATAATATAAAAGTGTGATTCATTGATAATATATATAAAGTTTGACTTTATTAATAAATAAAGCAGTGTAATTAGCATGATATGTGATTTTAGTGGAGTGCTTGACACCTGGAGTGTCAAAACTTGGCACGGAGGGACACTTAAGTGCCAAAATTTAGGAAAGTAATATTTAAGTGCCAAAATTAGAGCAAAATGGATCACTTAAGTGCCAATCCGGCGAAAATCCGGCCAAAGGCGATTTTCCGTCGAAGCAAGTGCAAAACGGCGTCATTTTTGTGGTGACGTGGTAAAAAATTAATATAAAAATTAATTAAATTAAATTTAAAACTAAATTTATTTAAAACATTTCAAAATACAAATACATATATAAAAAAATTCAAAATTTTAAATTAAAAAAAAAAAAAGAGGAGGCAGGTGGCTGAGGGCTGAGCCCTCGCCACTACCGCGTCCCCATCGCCACTAGGAAGGATGTTGATGGTTCCTAAGAGTTTTTCTAATGTGGACTACATTAATTGATATTGTAATTTACCGTTTTATCGGGTTAGTCTAAGGTGGGAGAGAAGGCTTCTTAATTAGTCTAATATGTGGCTGGCTAGTGTGGGCTGAGTTGAGCTTGGCCTGTAATGAGAGGGCTTGGTTGGAAACTCTATAAATAGTGTTTAAGTTTCTTTTCCAACCCTAATTCTCACATGTATCCTCACAAAATGAGCGTTAACCTAGCACTTAAGGGTGAGGGGCCGTCTCATTGAGCTAGTGATACAGAGAGCAATAGAAGAAAATGACTTGTGCGTGGATCATCGCTTTTCCACTTACGCATCAAGAACGATGGATTCCAAAACAGGTGGATGAATCTTTCTATTCATTCATAGTTCTCTTGTTCTGGTTATGGAGATCTTGAGATTGCACATTTTGCATCCAACACGGAAGTGAACCAGATCTTGCACTTCGCAGTGGCTAGAAAGCAATACGAGGTAAATGCCGGTTCTTTCGACCCATTTCGTTTCATCCCATCCCATCCCATCATTTCCTCTTCTCTATTATTCATAGGTGAAGCAAATGGAATTTTATGAATATTTGTTCATAGAATTGATAATAGTTCATGCTTGTGTGATCTTCAAGAGGCAGAATGTAGATATGTAAGGGTGGAACATGTATTTCTACTAAGCTGTTGAGAGATATTGCACTACAAGATTGTTGGATGGTAAAGGAGATATATCTTGAACCGAACAGGTAGTCGAGTTCTTGCTCTCAGGCGATGCAATTGACAAAGATATGATCGAATGAATGCTAGAAACGAGGCAAGTTTCGCACCTCTAGACATCCTATTGCTCGTTAAAAATGAAGCCGGTGATGTGGAATTGATGAAACCATCACGTGATCTGGAGCCACGGGAGCAAGAAGATTGCCTTCTATAGTAACGGTGGCGACTGAAGACCCAGAACCCCAAAACGATCAAACAGTCATCACCACCATTCACCTGGACTTGACTAATCACGCAAAACTTATACCATCTTTTACAAAAGTTACTTGCAGCTCGATGAGATTGTAAGAATTATTGTGTGGCCCGTATGATATTATTAATTGATGGTTAAATAAATATATATGCATGCTAAAATGCATTTGGCTATGAGAAGTTATGACACTAATGAAATGGTACAATTTTCATTGAGAAGCTACCATTTCTTCTGAAGAGGTGCGACTCTTACGAAAGTTAAAACGCGCTTTGATGGAAGGCACCTCTTGATAGCATGTATAAATAAAAGTTTGATCCTCTCTCCACCCACAACGTGAAAAGAAACGTTGTTTTCTATCCTCCATGCAATAGATGAAGATATTTGAATGGAGGAAGGCATAAGGGAGAGGAATAAGATTTTGTTCATATATTCAGTTTTTCCGCAACAAATACATTGAAGGTTTTGCTATAGATAAAGGTGTATCTTTATCTTTTTCATTGTGAAAATCATGAAGATCAAAGATTCCGTGTTTTTTATTTTCCGCATTGTAGAATTATGTTATTGCTTGTAACTGGGTATCGGAGCATGGTTTAAGATCTCATAATTTTTTCCAATTATTGAAATATTATGGTTTATCGATGAAGATTCATTAAATGACGATCATCATTTTCATGTTATTTGAAGTTGTTGAAATGTTTTTGTGGGAAAATACTTGAATGGAGGAAGGCATAATGGAAAACTGGCGAAAAACGAAGAAAGAATCGGCGGATGGTGCAAGGAAGAAGGCGTGTGGGATCCATGCACCACGTGCCCTACACGCGAGCTGCTGTGTAAGGCACGTGTAATGCAGGCGCCTTGTGGGCCATTTACGTTTATGCTTTTCACGTGTTAGTACATTTTTGCCCCTTAGCCTTTTTATTTATGATTATGCCCCTCTCTTCACTAGATATTTACGATTCTACCCTCCTTGATGATTATTTACGTTTCTGCCCCGTGTGCTGGATAATTACGATTCTGTCCTAGTTGATTATTTACCATTTTGCCTTTAGATTTTAAATTTACAGTCTTACCCCTATGGAATTATGATTTTGGATTTTTACCCTTATGCTTTAATTACGGTTTTGCCCTTGGGTGCAATTTGGTGAATATTTGTGCTTTACAATATTAAAAAAATTCAATTAAGAATGGTTTGTCAATCACCAAAGTGGCCAAACCTTAAGGTCTTTGAATTTTTAATATTGTAAATTGCTTTATCCAATTACCTATGATTGATTGATGCTATGATTGAAAGTGATATTTTAATATCGTTATTGATGTCATGGGTATATTGAAGTTCATTTATTATAAAAAATTATGGATTAACCCAAAGGTTAATCAATTTGTTATAATTCATTGATATAATAGTTGGTAATTAATATTTCTTGTTAAATTTGTTTTTATCTCCAAAGATAGCAAATAAATTTTACTAAGATATATATAATTATCAAATTAAAGTTACAGCATCATTGATTGAAATTGATATGTTAATTAACTTATTGATGTCATGGGTATAATGAAGTTCATTTATCACAAAAACTTAGGGATTAACCCAAAGGTCAATCAATTTGTTATAATTCATGGACATAATAGTTGGTAATGAATATTTCTTATTAAATTTGTTTGTATCTACAAAGATAGATAATAAATTTAAATGAGATATAGTTATAATTATCGAATTAAAGTCATTAGCATCATATGATTTAGTGTATGTTAGTATATAGTAGGATCGCTCAAGGGAGAACTATGATGTACATGTATTGTTATTGAATTTGATTAGGTGATATTCTGAAAGCATTAATGTATGAGTATTTTCTTGCATATTTGCAGTATATGTACATATTTCACTTCATTTGTACACTTCATCTGTTCCTTTTTTCAATGAAATGAATTTCTCTGATTAAAGTAAATGCAAGGTTCATTAGAAATGACGACATCATTGATTCATTAGGAGTGAAATAATGCATGATGCTTGCATTCAAGAAGTAATAGAAGTTCCTATACACAAAACTTCTAATGTTGTTGCTCTTGATATTATAGTTCAACCCAACAATAATCAAGAATAACAAATAAATGATCAAACACTCCATAATGAAGATGTCAACATTGGACCTACAATAGTTGAACCACAAGAAAGAGCATTAAGAAGATCTCAATGAGAAAGGAGATCGGCTATTTCTGATGATTATATGATTTATCTAAAGAGTCAGAAATTGACTTAGGAATTGAAGATGATCCAAGTTCATTTTTTCAAGCCATGGAATGTGAAGATTCTAATGAATGGTTTAATGTCATGGAAGAAGAGTTAAAATCTATGCATCAAAATCAAGTTTGGGACCTTGTTGAATTGCCTAAAGGATGTAAAAATGTTGGATATAAATGGGTCTTTAAAATCAAACGCGACTCAAAAGCCGATATCGAATGGTGTAAAGCCAGACTTGTTACTAAAGGTTTTACTAAAAAAGAAGGCATTGACTATAATGAGAAATTTTCACTGGTCTCCAAGAAAGACTCACTCAGAATCATTATGATTTTGATGGCTCATTATGACTTAGAGTTACACCAAATGGATGTCAAAACCGATTTTCTTAATGAAAATTTAGAAGAAGAGGCTTACATGAATCAACCCAAGGGCTTTTTAATTAAAAGAAAGGAACAAATGGTGTGTAAATTAAATAAATCAATTTATGGATTTAAACAAGCTTTCCGACGATGGAATCTTAAGTTTAATGATACCATAACTTCATATGGATATAAGGAAAACACCATTGATCGGTGTATATATATGAAGGTTAGTGAAAGGAAGTTTATTTTTCTAGTTATGTATATTGATGATATTTTGCTTGCTACTAATGATCTTGGTTCGTTACATGAAACTAAGAAGTTTCTCTTTAAGAATTTTGAAATGAAGGATATTAGAGAGGTAACGTATGTAATAGGAATAGAAATATTTCATGATAGATTACAAGGATTGTTAGGATTGTCTAAAAAAGCCCACCTTAATTTTTTTTAGAAATATACAATATGGACAAATGTTCAGTAGGAATAGTTCCAATTTAGAAGAGTGACAAATTTAGTCTTACGCAATGCTCGAAAAGTGAAATGGAACGAGAACAAATGAAAAGTAATCCTTATGTATCTATTGTTGGGAGCTTAATTTATGTTCAAACTTGCACCAGACTAGACGCTAGTTTTGCTGTTGGAATGCAAGGCATGTATCAAAGTAATCCCAAATTAAAGTGTGGCGGTTTTAAGTCTCATTTGATGCTGGGATCACCCAAGACGACAAGGTCTTGGATCGGCATTAAGGCATGCCAGTTCTAAGTCTTGATCTGTACGAGGATTACCCAAGTCCACAAGGCTTGGTAAGGCACTAAAGCGTGCCGGTTTTATGTCTTGATTGGTGTAGGGACTTTGCGTTTGGTGTTTGAATCAAGCCACGGACCAAGGGTCATTCACGGCATGAAGTATGTTCATGCCAGGTTGAGACCAAGGTCTGTTGAGCTTAGGATTTTCATGAAAGCAATGTGTACATAAGTCTCAAGATCTTGAATCGGCATTGAGGCATGCTATTTCCAAGCTTTGTCTGATGCAGGGATAGATGCTAAGTGATCGGTTCAAGTCATGGATCAAGGGTCGTTCTCGACATGTTTATTAGTAGTGTAGTACAATAATTCATGGCACACACGTATGTATGAGCTTACTTTTAGGCCATGCATATATTGACTAAGAAGAAAATAAGAATTGACTTCCATAATGCACTCATGTGCGTACACTTAAAGAGGAAAAAGCGTCCGTCGTCACGTAGCATGGTGACAGTGCCTCGTTCATTGAATGGGATGCCATGATGGATCTAGGATGCCTAGGTCTTGAACCCAAAAATCTTGAAAAACTAGCCTTGAGAAGCTTCGTTCGAGTCGAAATGCCATGGTCGAGCTAGGAAGCCCAATGTGAAGTTGGAAGCCCCAATTGAGCCGGGAGGACTTGGTCGAGTCAAGATGACGAAAAATGATGTGTTCATTATTAAGCCGAAGGTATTTTATGTAAGTGCTAGTATGAACACTTAGAGGGAGGTGAATAGGTGTGAAAACAATTTTCGCAAAGAGTAGTAAGAAATTTTTATTTTAAAACTGAGTCTGAAGAACAACAGACTTTGAACAAGTTCAGACTTTAGTAGTTAAATAGAACTACGGACAAAGTAAAGAAGTTCAAGGAAGAGAATAAGAACACATAATCTATAGTGGTTCGGCTTAGATCAAGCCTACGTCTACTCTCCCACGCTGACAGCCTCCTGGCTAGTTTCCACTAAGAATCAAAAGAGAATTTACAATATGTAATCTCAACTTCATAGTAAAGAGTCTCTACCGGTCTCTTACGAAGTAATACTATAAGTCTCTCTCTTTCGAGTACAACTTTGAGCTCAGTGTAAGAAGTAACAAGAGAATGGGAAGCTTCAGACTTTGGAATTTTTCTTTCACACACACTATCGAACAATTGGAGAGTCTTCTTTAAATACTCCTTCATGGCTTCTCGACCATTGGCACTTTCCAAAGGAATTCTTCCAATTAACCCATTGGACAGAATTAATCAAGGAGATCTCGAGCCGTTTGAAGATTGTGATGAAAACCCGTCAATCATGTTCGCCCATATAATCAGGATCTTGGTTTCCATAAGTAGATTCTTTCCAAATTTACTTGCCTTCCAAAAAGATTTGATGTATCTAAATTGATTCCAATAAAGATATTCAATCTCGTAGGTGATATTTCCAACCAGAAGACCATATATAATCCATACGAACCGAACCCTTGGAGAAAGAAAGATAATTGCGCGTCTGGATAAGTCTTCATTATTCACTTGTGTTCAGTCTGGAATTTGTCAGAGTGAGCAAACTTTGACACAAAGTCTGGGAGTCTTCAGATTTCGACACAGAAGTCTGGAAATCTTCAGAATAGACTTTGAATAAGTTTTGTCAACTTCAAAACATCAAAGAAGTTTTCTCCAACAATCTCTCCCTTTTTGATGGTAACAAAATTTCCTTGCAAATTTAAAGATTTATAACCTGCAAAACAACTCTCAGTAGTGCATGATGTCTTATAAAAATAGTTAGTTAAGGATCTGGATAGCATTGATTCTGCAACCACATAAAACATGTTAATCTTGAAAAATTAGACACACACATATCAAGATTTAAACATCCACATCTATAAACATCACCATAAAAGTTGCTGCAGAGTATAAGTGTTCAAAACATCAAGCAAACTAAAATCAAATCTGCAAGAAGTTAAGTTTAAAAAAAAAAAATCAAATATGCAACATTCTCCCCCTTTTTGTCAGCAGCAAAAAGTGAAGAAAGTTAAAACAAAAAAGAGATAAATGAAATGAAGGTTGTCGAGGAACTCGAACTAGTTGGAAATCCCCCATGGACTGCACAGCCTCCTCAACCTTCTGGCACTGGCGATGAACATTCTTGACTTGAATCTGAATAGTCTTGAGAATTTGAATAGTCTGATCATTCTTGGCCACAGTTTGAGATACTTGTTGATTCAAAGTATGTACCTGAGTGTCTAAGGACTGTACCTTTCCAGTGTGAAAATCAGAAGAGGATCTCAAAACAGTGTGAAGTTTCTGAATCTCAATCTCCATGGCGTATTGCTGAGCTTTAACTTCAAAAGGAGTTCCATCATCCTTGGATAGTCAGCAAATTGAATTCGTGGATAGTCCATGGCGTATGGCTGAGCTTTAACTTCAGGAGGATCTCAACGCAGTGTCTAAGGATTGTACCTTTCCAGTGTGAAAATCAGAATTTACTTTAGTCTGCGCACTAGCTTCATCAAATTGAATTCGTGGAGAATTTAGAGATGAGGGAACATCAACTTGTCTAGCCCCATGACTCAAAGTAGATTCTTCAATGTCAGCTTCAGGAAATTGAGAAGCATAGACATCTTCTGGGTGTGCAGGAGATCGACTTATACCATCACTCGCAAAATGAGGAGGAGTCCTTGTTTTCTCAATAGCTCCCATGTTTCTGTGCCTACAGGTGGAGAAAGGAGTCATTCTTCTTGAGTTTTCTCATTTTCGGAACGAGAGTGATGTTCTTTCTCTGTACGTACTCCTACTAGTCCACTCCTAGTTGCTTCTGAATCCTTAGATAAAGATATTGCAATTGTCGCCCCATAAGAGTCATCCTCATGATCTTTTTCTTCTTCATCTCTTGCTTCTTCTTCTCTTGCTGCTTCTTCCTTCTCTGTTTCTTCTTCTTCTTCTTCTTCTAGCTCTATTTCTTCTTTGTCTCATTCTTCTCTTTCTAATGGTTTCTCAGAACCAACAAAACCTCAAAGATTCTTTAAGGTAATGGCAGAAATTGTAAGATCATCTTCATCCTCTTCATCCTGCAGGATAAGTGATCTCCTCTTATTTACAGGTTCATGCACAACTGCTTTGCCTTTTCTCTTTCTTCTAGTAGAATCTTCCTTGGTTTTGCTTGAGGACTCC